>CM059582.1:95695000-97057500 GCA_030407085.1 Trichopria drosophilae
ACACCCGTCCAATCACAAATCCTCCCCACCTCTCTAAGGTCATTGATTCCCTTGTCACCCAGCAGATCACAAAATATTTAGAGATAAATTGTATACTGCATCCCAAACAATGTGGTTTCCGCAAATTTCACAGCACTCAAACTGCCCTATTACACCTTATGGATGATGTACGTTCGGGCATAGATCGTGGGGCAGTTACTGTCCTGGTACTGTTCGATTTCTCAAAAGCCTTTGACTCCTTAAACCATGTCGTGATTCTAACTTGCCTTCGAGACATAGGCTTTGAGGAATCAACATTGAGATGGCTGCATTCTTATCTCTCAAATCGCTCTCACACAATAATTGGCCTGGATGGTTCAACATCTAATCCTGAGTATACTACATCCGGCGTTCCACAAGGTTCAAGCTTAGGCCCCATATTATTCATTATTGTTATCAATACCTTGTTTTCGAGACTTAAATATTGCAGACACACTACCATCATCTTTGCTGATGATACGCAATTTTATCTCTCGACCCCGATATGTCATCTAAATGAAACGATACGCAATATTAACAGTGACATTGCTGAGCTTGTGAGGTGGTCCCATGACTATGGGCTCACTTTAAATACGCGTAAAACTCAGGCCATCATCTTAGGTTCACCTCAGAATTTAGCCGTTATGAAAAATCTCACCATACCACAAATTATTGTAGGGTCGGATGCAATACCTTATTCATATGAAGTAAAAGATCTTGGTGTTATAATAACATCCGACCTAACATGGAATCGCCATGTTAGTACCATATCATCTAAAGTACATAATGTTCTTTACAGGCTTAAATTTCGTGGTGCTTTTCTTCCACCGCAGATCAAACTCACACTTGTCAACGCATTAGTCATCCCACATCTCGATTACGCATCTTTAGTTATAGCCGATTCAACAGCATATCTGAACACTAAATTACAACGCCTTCAAAACATTGCCTTGAGGTATGTGTATCGCCTGCGCCGGGATGAAAGACTTGCGCCATATCGTCAGAAAGCCAACTGGCTACCCATAACATCTAGGCGACAGTACTTTCTCGGTAGCCTCACTCATCAAATCATCCATACCTCCCAACCTCCCTACCTGGCTGACAGATTCATTCCTCTAGACCATTCCATTCGCCGATCTTCTCGCTTACAATCATCTCAATATCAACTTCCAATTCCTCGTACCAACATCTTTGCTCACTCTTTCTGGCTCACAGCCATACAGTTTTGGAACTCCCTGCCACGCCGCCTTCACGCATTTACATCTCTCGCAACATTTCGTGCTAACTTATTAACATATCTTCGTAGGGCTGATCAACCGTAAGTTTGTTACGTTTTCTATTTTTATGTTTTAACTATGCGAGCGACTTCTAATCAAATTTACTACTTACATTTAACTCAAGTGCAATTTTGTTATTTTTTATTTACAAAGTAGTATGTATAAAGATGTATAATGTGTTTACCGCCTTATAGCAGAGATTATAATATAGTTTTAAGGTTTAAGTTGTATTATGTATCGTATCCTGACCGAAACATTGTAACGGCAGGATATTGAGTTCATGTGTCTACGGCTCGTAGTGGCCAGGACACTAATAAATAAGTCGTCAATCAATCTCTCTCTCCCTCTCTCTCTCTCTCTCTCTCTCTCTCTCTCTCTCTCTCTCTCTCTCTCTCTCTCTCTCATCTCTCTCTCTCTCTCTCTCTCTCTCTCTCTCTCTCTCTCTCCTCTCTCTCTCTCTCTCTCTCTCTCTCTCTCTCTCTCTCTCTCTCTCTCTCTCTCTCTCTCTCTCTCTCTCTCTCTCTCTCCTCTCTCTCTCTCTCTCTCTCTCTCTCTCATCAGGTACCCATTTTTTACATCTATACGAATACCCGTACATGGAACGCTCTCGTGGAAGTACCATCTTATACAAATGTCCAATAAAGTCTTCTCCACTCTACGTCAACTACGTAATAACTGTGCTCAACTACCAACTGATGTTAGGCAAACCCTTGTTTCCTCGTTGATTTTACCCTATTTCGATTACTGCTGCGCAGTTTACAACGACATCAATGTAACTCAAAAAATCAGGGTGGAACGAATGTTTAATGCGGGCATTCGTTTCATCTTCGATCTACGGCGCGATGAGCACATTACACCATATCGTAATAAGCTTGGCTGGCTCAACACCAAATCGCGTAGGTTATACTACATTGGTATCGTCACCTATAAGATTATTAAGACCCACGTACCCCACTATCTTTATGAACGTTATCAGTGGCGTGAAAAATCTACATCCAGGGCTCATCGACCAGGCTCTATGCAAGAACTTCGAGTACCGACACATCGGCTAGAGTCCTATTCCAACTCTTTTATTGTCACTTCTACCCGGTTATGGAATGAACTTCCAGTCGAAATTCGCGCAAGTGAAAATGTTTATTCGTTTAAAGTAAAACTAAAAAAATTCCTAATAAGTCGGACTTCAGTGTAATTATTTTGTATTTTATATTTTAGTATTAGCATTATTAGTATTAGTATTAGTATTTTTAGTATTTAACATTAGTATTTTAGTCCACTTTTACTTCTGGTATGCGTGTACCCTACCCTACGTTGTAATCGCTCGACTATTATTATTATCTATCTATTTTATATCTACCTTGTTATAGAACTAGTATTACGCTTTTATATGCATCTGTTAATATGCCATGTTATATTAAGCTTAGTTTTAGTTTTAGTTATCTGTATGTATGCTCTATATTGGTTGGCCTAAGAGGTAATACCTCAAGCCATAATAAAGAGAATCAATCAATACATCAATCTCTCTCTCTCTCTCTCTATCTCTTTCTCTTTCACACACTCTTTGTCACTTCCACATATGACGCGGTACCTCTAATTTATGGATATACATCGTATCTTTCTTTGTAGATCGTAGTATCTCTTCGTCAAATCCTATGAATCGAAAATCAAATCAGAATGTAACAAATACAGATAGTTTTCATGGTCACTAGATCCATCTCGGTATCATCCAATGTTCCTCTCGAGATTAAGATAGACGGTCCCATACTTGTCCATTGTAGATAGTTTGCGAGTTACGATGCTCAGATGATGCAGAGTTGAAGGCAATATTAAATCGTTTCACGTACTAGTATCAGTATGATGGTCTCCACACTTTTACAATTGAAGAAATCTTTTCTACGATATTCGATCTCATTGAAATGTACATATACGTATGAATACAAGTTTCGAGCCATTTGTAATACAATTGAGCGCGCCAAAGATCTCTAAATGTTCAGTCATTAAATTGACATCGTTTAAACAATTAATTTTTGTATGTATATTGAATCGCGACGTACTGAACTCTAAAAACAAATACTTAAAATCATTACATCTTAAAGTTAGTCCATGTAATTACATCTTACATCTTACGTGGTTTAAGTCATCTTCTCTACACTACATATTTCTTTCTGTCAATGTAAAAACAAAACGAAAAACGACAAAATATTTATCATTGTGATAATAACAAATCTGTTCTCATTAGAACCATGTATAATAGCCCACATAAGGTCTCCTTATTCATAGCGAATGTGACTTTTGAACTGTCTTCTTTAATTGTCGTCCATTCTCTCTCTCTCTCTCTCTCTCTCTCTCTCTCTCTCTCTCTCATCAGGTACCCATTTTTTACATCTATACGAATACCCGTACATCAAATCGAGTCGTGTGCACATTTTTGTGATGCAACATTCACACGACTATGGAATGAAATTCATTCTGAAAACCAAACAAGTACAAGCGTAAATATATTTTAATACTAACTAACGGTATACCTCTTGATTCGAAATTGTATGTAGCGTAACCGGCATGACTATTTAAATCCGTTTGACAGATTTTTGTTACTTCGACATTGTAATCGTAATTAGTTAACTAAGTTATTCACGTACGAATACTATTGTTATATGTATTTTGTTAAATATACTGGAATAAGGAGTCTATCCTTCTATCCACCACACCTAGTGTAATAGAAAAAGACGCAAGTAAATACTTATATCAATAAATAATTTTCATGGTAATAAATTAACCTTTAAAAACTTCTTAAGTTATCACATCACGGACTAAAATTGCATATTATTATAATTATTATTGATATTGAATCGTTTATAGAACTGATGTTTTCATACATTATCACTCAAAAAGACTGCTACCCTATATGAAATAAAAGACCAAACAAAAATTCAACATGAAGACATGCATAGGTTAATTCTATTTAAATGTGCGCATGTGATTCCGTAAAACATTAATCATTTTGAAGGGAAAAGTGAAAAATTGCCAATGACCTGTCTGTAAAGCTGATATAGTTCTATCTTACTTCATGCTTCTCTTCGACAGTCCAAACACACTTTTAATAAGCATTGAGTATTTTCTTATGTAAGGGAGTAAATATTCAACGATTTTTTCGTAAATAATGATACAGTTTAATATATACGATCATTATACAATTTAACTAAAACAAGCTTATTTAGAATATTCATTTGGAAATGTTGGGGATAAGGATATGAATATGCATTTAAATGAATCATTTAACACACATATCTCTATGATTAATTTCAATTATATAATTTTTGCATATTATAACACGTACATATTTACAATATTTGCAGACTGTTTGTCAGACTTTTCATTATCACGTTTAGACTAAAATGTGCATCAAAATTGACTCTTGCCAGTCATTAATAATACACATCTAGTACATCGGAACTTTGAAACACGTTTACAATGTGTTGTATATTTTCTTAAATCTGAATGCATTCACGTTACTGATGACAATAATGCTTCTTTAATTTCATCGTGACCAAAGGTGCGAGCGAAACAAATTGAGATCAGTACCATTGCCAGTGTCTGAAATTTGTTACCCACACCTATCAAGGAGATTTCGTAAATTATAGGCCGAAGCATTCACAGTTATTAATATGATTCTTTATAAGTCATAAGTTTGCTGTCGACTATATTCATAATAAACATATTGTTTAATGTAGATCGGTAATTATATAATTCCTTATCTTACATTTAATTCCTCACAATATTCAATATGTCCCATTCAAAACATCGTGTTTTATTTTTGCTTATTGCATCTTGTAATATATATCCCACAAAAATCACTTCTTGTAAAAAAACTCGCCAAGTTCTTATTAGTAAAACATAATTACTACAAAATTGCTATAAGAATTAAATTATGTACAATTATAAAGCTATATTCTTATTCTACAAAAAGCAGTGAAATCATGTAATAAGACCAAGTTCTTTCTAATGAAAAAAACTATTGATTAATGCAATATACAATAATTTGGAAAGAAAATTTAGCGTACATTGAGAACACCACAAAATTTTTCAAGAAACTTCTTTGAAATCAAAGTAATTCTAATCATTTGTTTAATGAAATTAACATTTAATAAAAAAATGTTATTAATGAATTTAATGAACTATAAAAATCGATGCAATATCATCAATAATATACACATTGGCTCTTATTCCAAGCATTCCACAACTGGCTTGTCAAAAACTTGGCTGCCCTTTTAGTCGAGTTTGGAGAGTTAAGAAAAAAACGCCGTCATTCAGTAATCTGTTTATGGTGTTAAGTAATAAATGTATAATGCTATCCCAAATTACAAAACTATTTTTTTGAAAATGAAGTTCTTGCAATTTTCAACATGGTTTCATGTTTCTAAATAGCGCCATATTACCATTCGCCAAAAATGTATGCTAAATAGATGAAATTGCAGAAATATACAGGAAGTTAAACAACAATTATGATATTGTATTACATTGACAAGCAATACCTCGAATGGTAAACAAAGAATGGTTCATCTTACAAACCCACGACACATGCCCCTCCGTTGACGGTTGGGTGCTACCATTACAACCTCCAAACCCAATGTTTTTACTTAATTTATTATGCTTTTTCCCCCTCATCTCATTATGCAATAATAAATATCCCATTTGTTGTATTAGTTTTGTTTAACTAATAGAGTTATATAATACTAGATTCTTTGTCGTATCAAATATTGGTAAGATGAATATTTTGTTGTGCAAATGAATGTAAATGCTGTGATGATAAATTAACTGGAATATGTGCTTAACGAAACATAAGAAATTGCAAATAATATAATAATGTATTGACTAACAAACTAATGCATATATTCTGAAAATCGCATGACACTTCGAAATAGGGACCATTCTTCGGGGACCAAGATTCTCCGAAAAACTTGGCTAAAAGGGCAGCCAAGTTTTTGACAAGCCAGTTGTGGAATGCTTGGAATAAGAGCCAATGTGTATATTATTGATGATATTGCATCGATTTTTATAGTTCATTAAATTCATTAATAACATTTTTTTATTAAATGTTAATTTCATTAAACAAATGATTAGAATTACTTTGATTTCAAAGAAGTTTCTTGAAAAATTTTGTGGTATTCTCAATGTACGCTAAATTTTCTTTCCAAATTATTGTATATTGCATTAATCAATAGTTTTTTTCATTAGAAAGAACTTGGTCTTATTACATGATTTCACTGCTTTTTGTAGAATAAGAATATAGCTTTATAATTGTACATAATTTAATTCTTATAGCATTTTTGTGGTAATTATGTTTTACTAATAAGAACTTGGCGAGTTTTTTTACAAGAAGTGTTTTTTGTGGGATTTCAGTCATTTTTGCTAATATACAATAGTTGATAAAAAATGCCATGTGTAATATCATATTTATGAAAATGTAAACTTCATGTAAATTAAGAACGTATAAATCCTTAGAATTTCTTGGACATGTTTTGTTTGTTATAATGTTGCCGTTTACATGAATCCTAGACTTTCCATTGCGTAGCATACTCGTGTAGTACCCTTGTTTACAGGTATCTCCAATAGATATATACAAATCCGAGTAGATTATTTGACCTTGAAATTACCTCCAAGTGCGACCAAAGTATTATAACTAATAGATAAAAAAACTATGGAGCGGAAGACCTCGACCTCGACAGTTTTCGCGACTACCCTTTTAAGACCCGGCACAAATATTTTATTTGATAAAATGAAAAATTACAGAGCGCGATACCTGGACCCCCTATTCGGCGATCGTTATCAACTGGTGAACTTATTTTAGCTGATCACATAATAAAGAAAAGAATTTTCAATCCTTGAAATGGTGATGATAAAACTGATATATGTAATTGTTTTGGATACAGTTTTAAATTAAATAAAAAGAGCTGTTTAAGAAAAGATAAGGAAATGTTTATCATAAATGAAGACTATTTAGATAAGAGCATACATTCATTTCATATATTTCAAATTAGTGTACAAATTTGAAATAAAATTACATATAAATTTATTTATTTATTTACAATGACAACATACATTTAAGCATTAAACTGGCCCACAATTTCGGAAACACCTTCATAGAAATAAAAAGTCCAACATTGCCGCCTATGAGATCACACAAAACTAAGATCTGCTTGTAGCATAGCTTGAAAATGAAAATTTTGCAGCTTCTGAAATTCTACGAAAATGTAAGCAATCTTTTGTCAAATGTGATGTTGAAACGATCTTGAAAATACATTTTTTAATTTACAAAAGATTCTGCATACTAGATTTATGAGAAAAAAGAAATCGAAAATGATTAAAAACAAGTGCGAATAACCGTATTATGAATTTGAATCATTTCTCGTAATGACATATGTTGTTATTATTTTCAGCTCTAAAGTTCATCCCGCTTCATGCATGTTTAAAATTTTTGAAGCAATTCCTGGCATTTCGAGTATGGAATGTACTAGAAATATTTTACAGAAATAAATTAACCCATTGAGTCACGCATTTTTCCTTTTGTCCAATTTAGCTGAAAATTGTTACTTGGTGGTTTTTGGGGTCGCTGATTACGAATCCGAGGTTAGATTTGTGAAATTCAAAATGGCGCATCCAACATAGCGGAAAAAATTTAAAATATAATTCTATTTGGACAAAATTTGTTATTCGGGCGTTTTTGGAGTCGCTGATTATGAATCCGAAGTTATTTTTTGGAAATTCAAAATGGCAGATTCAATATGGCAGACAAAAATTTAAGATGTAATTCTATTCGGACAAAATTTGTTAGTCGAGGATTTTTATTGCGGCTGATTAAGTATCCGAATTAGTTTTAAAAATCTCAAATCAAATCTTAAATCACTGGAAGATTACATTTCAAAAATGTTTACTTACTTATCAATAAATTTACAGAAGCTACAAAATGTCTACTTTTTCAACAACCAGGATGTCAGAAAACCGATGTCAACACACTAATATCGTCAAGCTGTCCCCAGCTACACTTCAATAATTATTCGCAGTAAAGAGCATTGAAGACAACAAGAGGGTCTGTTTCGTATCTAAATTGTTTTATATCATCGACAATCGACTGTAACAATCAAGTATATTATTAGATACTTTCTTTATTAATTATCATATATCGCAAATACATTTCTAGTGCTTTTCCCACTCAAAATGCCAAGAAATGCTTAAAAATGTGTACACATAGAAGCTGAATGAACTATGGTACTAATGATCTTGGAAGTGTAGTTTATAATTTACAAAAGAATCTTCGTAGTTGATTGCTCGAAAGGAATTGAAAACGATTATAAAAAAGTGTAAACAACGGTATTAAGAATTTAAATAATTTGGCATAATGTCATGTATCATGTACAGAGCAGAAAATACTAGCGGATTGTTTTTCCAACACAACTGGCTTGTGTCTAATAATGTTTTGTTTTCATAGACAAGTAATTCGTCTCTACGCATTAGTGAGTCGTCATCCGACACGAGTGATTAATGTCTAAATATGACTGGCTCGTGTCACAGGACAATTGGCTAATATTGGAAGACAACTCACTAATGCATAGAGACGAACTACTTGTCTACTCGACTACTTGTCTTTAAAAACAAAATATTATTAGACACAAGCAAGTTGTGTCGGAAAGACAAACCACTAGCATTTGCTGCTCTCTGTACATGATACATGACATTACGACAAATTATTTAAATTCTTAATACCGTTGTTTACACTTTTTTATAATCGTTTTCAATTTCTTTCCAACAATCAACTACGAAGATTCTTTTGTAAATTATAAACTGCACTTACAAGATCATTACAACATTACATTGAGAAAAGTTCACTTACTTTTTTGTAGAGTTTCTGGAGCTACAAATTTTAATTTCTTCACTGGCAAGGAAACTAGAAGCAGACCGCTGTCAAAATTACAAGTTGGTGCTTCAAGCCTCTCCAAGATCTCTATAATTATACAATATAAATATACAAACGTCAAAAATGCTGTTCGCAGCTGTTCGTACTGAACGGAAAGCGCCGCCGCTGATCAGCTGAGTGCAGGCCGCCATATTGCAAGATCTGTTTCAGCCGGTCCATATACATACATGTTGGCGCACAAGTGACATCCTTTTTATGTGGACACTGTAAAAGGGCTGTCGCATGATTTGAGCGTCCGATGAACAATTTTCGATCGTGAAATCTTGGGACCGATAAAATTGATAATTCATATCTCAGGACCTACTGAACTGATTTTAATCGGACTAGGCTTAAATTAAATATAAAAAAAAATAAAAAATATTGGCCATAACCAAATTTTGGAAATATTACTCAGAAAAGTACGGAAACGAAAAGTATGTTGAGTGCACATGTACTAAGGCTATGTGAGCAGTAAACAGTAGCGGTCGCCGCGCGCTATATATAGATATACAGTTATTACATGGGTTAGGGCGTTTGATAAGAACTTGGCGCGAGGAGCTCCCGCTCCTCTTGATCTGCTCGCAATCTACATACAAAGTACGTAATATTCACTTTCAAAATTTGTAATTATTTTGAATATTTTGTTTATATCTCATTAGCTTTCTTATATTATAAATTTATTTCGTAAAAATCTATGCTAATAATCCTCGCACTATTAATATTCCTTAACCCCATTTATATAGTTTCAATATTTCCATAGCATAGACCTTCCGACTATGGCGTAATCGTGTAGTATTCATATTTTAAAGATAAATTGCATCTATTCCAGATAATAACTAACACCTTACTAATAATTAAGACTGAAAATCAAAGGACATAATTCGTATACATTGATTATTTGACCATCCACCTTATACCCACAATAATATTCAACCAATACCAAAAACATCTCGAAAATAATCGAGGCAATATTTTCATTTCAAATTTATTATTATACTTGAAAAATTTCTCACAGTCTAAACTTCTCTTACAAGTTTACTATATTCTTCATCTTACTTATAGTCCAAGAGCTAGCGAAGATTTTACTTACGTCATTTAGAAAGTCACGAAGCGCTCAGGATCCATCATTTAGGTACTAAAGGTGATATAATAACATGTGGCAAAGTTCAGACCGATCACGAAGAGTTGCTGGCAAAGGGTTAAAGTGGTACAAAAAAGTGGTGCAATTACGTGACCGCGCAAGTCACGAATCTCTCCCCACACATTATTTAGGTTAAAAAAAGACGAGCGCACCCAGTCTGGCAGTTCAGACCGATCACGAAGGGTTGCTGGCAAAGGGTTAAAGTGGCACAAAAAAGTGGTGCAATTACGTCATCGCGCAAGTCACGAATCTCTCCCCACACATTATTTAGGTTAAAAAAAGACGAACGCACCCAGTCTGGCAGTTCAGACCGATCACGAAGGGTTGCTGGCAAGCCTTTAAAGTCGTGCGCCCGAGACTTTCCAGTGGTACCAGCCGCCCGAGAACTCCGAGGATTTTAAGTATGATTAAATTGCAATTTAACGATCAAGATAAGGTAAAAGTCAACCTCATATTATATTACATTTTATTATTATAGGAATATATAACATTTAGTTTTCGTCGTCGGAATCGTCGTCTGTTGATCCATTTTCAAATGGACCATCAATAACGTCATGTTCATCCATGTTGTCTGAAAAACGCAATATGTTTGAATAATAAATATTCGTAAAATTAGTTACAAAGTTAGTGTAGGAATTTATTAAAATTAGATGTACAAGCATTCAAAAAATTGAATATTGTTTAAAATGGTACTAGTATTGTAGAAAAAATGGTAGTAGCATCTTCGAAGCTTCGAATCTCGAGTCTTTGTAATTTGAAGTTTCAAATATATGTACCTTTGAATTTTTTTTTATTTCTTCGAATTCCTGCGAAGCCTCGAAAAATGAGTATCACTAGTAGAAATTAATGTAATATTCGCACCTGAATTGTTCTCTATTGAATGATCCGTAATTGTGACATGGTCGATCGATGGTGGCAGCTGGTCACCTACAAACGGTACAATGGACAATTTCTCGTCTATTTCCTGCCAACCATATGACGTCGGAAGAAAGTTTGCAGGTACTTTCTTATGCGCGTTTCTGCATAGTTGCGTAATATATAATGTTCGGAGGAGCTGTTGTCGTAACTCTGCCAGGCAAGGTGGAAAACAAGCAGCATCTATACAATGATTGTGCTTTTTAAAAACCTCATTTAAATCGGCGCCTTTGTAGGATTTAAAGAAGGCTTGTATTCTTGCTTCATTGGTGGTATTTAGTTTCTTTTCGCCGTACATTCGGCACACGAATTCTTGTAACACGTCAAAAATCGCTTCGACATCAATATTATCTGCATTGTTCCCTAGGTTGACAAATGCCATCTGGTACCTGTGATTCTTTTCCAGCAAGGTAAAAGGCTTGAGTTTACCTCTTCGATAAAATGACGGGTTAAAATCACACCCCGTCAAGGCATGAAAACCGGGCAGAGAATTGCACATTTCAGAACCTAAAACGTCCCGTAATTCATGAACGTTGATGTATCTCTGATGATTTCTGGTACCCACATGTAACTAAATCTTAACGTCAGTACACTTGAAGTTTGAGGCGTTGCCGAGTAAAATGACTAGAATGTCCGTGTCGGAGCACCTGATAGATACATTTGCAGGAACGATTAAGTTACTGACGTGGTACACTAATTTTGTATCCGCCTCCTCGTGTTGCTCGCATGAAAAATAGTCGTCAGTGGATCTTAATAATTGTTCATCAATGACTTCGTACTTGTAACAATAATCGACGTTCAAGTAAAGCACTTTCGTACCGATAAATGCTGCCATGCATGGCTGTGCCCAGTCGTTAATCAGAAAGGAAGCAGAAGCTTCTTTGAAAAATATGTTTTTCAAATCTTTTGAAAAGTCACTTGACCGAATTTGATGAGGGCCCGAAATTGTATACCGCTGACTTTTAACACAACCACGTGCTTGGTGTATTTCGTCTTTTATCGATGGAGAGAAATAGCGATCAAACACGACCACTATTTGTTTCGCATTCATCCTAAGCACCATTTGCAAAAATCTTTTAGAGATATCTCCGAATGTTCTGGGCACATCGACCATGGAATGAAGCATGAAAAACCCGTCAATGACCAAAATATCAAGTGCCTCTGGTTCTGCCGAAATTACTTTCTTTTCCAATAACCTCAGTAATACGGACTTATCCGTCGAATACATCGAGCCGTCCGGATGGCACAGAGATAATGGAATGTTTGTCAGTGGGTACTCTAAAACTCTATTCAAATCTACTTCCTTTTTCACAGCTATTGCTAACAACCGTCCAAATAAGTCGCGTTGCATAGTCAACGAATTTATTTTGCCAGTTACCGCCACTTTTTTTTTCTGTAACATGTTTGTAAAAGTTTCTGTTTTTGTCCTTCGAATTGGCTCTTCAAATCTCCTTTTGTCGGTGGTACATTCAAAAATGAAAGTTTTTCGTAATTTGTTGCCTGTTTGTTCGATAGAAAGGAGAAAATCAGCTATTGGTGTTTATGCAGCTTGTCCGCTTGAAATATTGTATAAGTCTTTTGGGTTTATGCTCCGATCGAACGGATCCATGTTCTTACCGAGTTCCATTAGCAATTTCTGCAATTGTTCAGTGTTTTTTCGTAATTTATTTGGTTGAAGATCAGCCGTCATATCCTGAAACTTTTTTAGTCCAAGCTGTTCTAAAACATGAGTTATAACAGTTGAACGTAGACTATGGCTTCTGCACCCCCTTTGCCGTGCAGATATCGAGTTCGTGAAGTGTGTAATGCCGGTCAAAGATTTGGCGGCATCCGCATTGATAGTTTGTTCTAAAACCAAGTCAATTGGTTGACTGGAAAAAGATTTACTTGTTCTCTTAATGCCAAAAGTGCCGTTTTCCAAATTGACTAAATCAGGATGCGTTTGGTCAACTTTTAGCAGGTTATCGTGGTATTTAACTAACCATCTCGCGTAATTAGGCTGGTTAAAAGTAAAAAATAAGTTTGAAATCTTCGGCAGAACGAACTTTAATTGAGCAAAGTTAGATGTACTCATACTCGCATTCAGTGTCAAGTAATTATCGATGAGATTTATATAAAACTGGGCAGTTTTACCGTGACGACCATCCATGGTTTTTTGACGATGCAGCTCGTAATCCCGTAATAATAATTCGATATCTGCTTTGTTAACGGCTGGATCGGGTACTGCATTTACAGAAAATTGTTCCACGTACTGAACAACGTTTTCGCCCAATTGTACATTTTTATGTTTCAAGTATTGCTTGAAATGCAATATTTGTAGAACCAATGACACGATTACGTGCAATCATTTGCAGCGATTAAAATGAGTGCCAGTAATGAATGAGTTCACTAATCCGCTGACTAGTAGATCGCTGTCGACCAGAACGTTGGTTAATCCGCAATTGTCAATGAATTTCCCAACCGCCTTAACCCATTAACGCCCAAAAAAAAATTTTTTTTTCGTTCACTTTCAAGCCACGTAATTCTTAACTAGAAATATAAGATTTTGTATCGAAAGTACCGTTTCTGTAGGTTCTGACCCTCCTCTTTTCGATTCTGAAGTAAAAAAAAAAATTTACCCTGACTGAAATTAAATATGGCGGTTTTAATGCCAAAAAAACCCCTAAAAATATATGTTTTTTCAAGTTTGATCGCATTTATCATCTCGAAAAAGTGTCCATATATAATTATGCTCTCAACCAAAAGTGCATAAAAAGTGTGTACTTTCGAAATATGCATGGCGGAATTCAACATTTCAAGATGGCGGACCCAATATGGCGTCACATCCATTACAAAATCGTATAGATTACTCATATATTTTGCAAAGTGCCCAATAGTCGTCGGAATCGCCTGAATATTGTTACTCGGGGGTTTTTGGGGTCGCTGATTACGAATTTGAAGTTAGATTTCCAAAATTCAAAATGGCAGATCCAATATGGCGGACAGAAAATACGAAAATTCATTGAATTTACCTGATTCTTGTTACTCGGGGTTTTTTTGGGTCGCTGATTACTAATTTGAAGTTATATTTTCAAAATTCAAAATGGCTGATATAATATGGCGTACTTAAAATACAAAAATTTATTCAATTCAACTGATTCTTGTTACTCAGCCGTTATTGGGATGGCTGATTACGAATTTGAAGTTAGATTTTCGGAATTCAATATGAATAATCCAATATGACGGGCGCAAGATATGAAAATAAGTATTTTTCATTTATTTGCCGTCTTCTTTAGACATTTATCAACATGTTACCGAGTGAAGTTAGACAAAATAGGATTTTTTTTTTTTAATTTTATATATACATATTATTTAATTTCTCTACATATTTCATTTCTCAGTAATTTTGTTGGGGTTAACAATATTTATCAAAGATTAAAAAATCTTTATTTCATAGCACTGCAATTTTCTAGTCATTTTTTTCAAAGCAAAGCTTGTCGAGGTATTTTGACACGTGTTGCAAAACTTACAACACGTGAAGGTAAATAAAACAAGGCTCTTTTCATTTTAGTTTTTTAATATTTTACTCCATACAATATCTTAGCACAGAAGGTGAGTGTGTTTATGTATTCATCTTCACTCTTCATTGGCTTGCACAAAACAAAATATTATCAAAACTTGTTTTAATTTTACATGCTCTTTTTTATACGCGGAGAAACGTAAGCAGTGCGTGGCGCGGCGTATCGGCGGATGGCAACCACCCCCGCAGCAGCAATAATACATCTGCGCGTCAGCGTTCAAACTGGCATTTTGACGTCGCTGACTCTCCATACCGTGTTCACAAGAAATTACCACCGCGAAGCCATGCGAGATTTTCTACCTATAGGCTGACATTTCAGAAGGGTTGTCTCTGCAATATAGGACAATTTTATTTTTATACATTTTTAAGTTGTGCTGATCTTTTTAAGGGAATTAATTTCTTTTCATTCTGTATCTTCAGCGTGTCCGTTTTCATATAATGCTGCTGCATTGTCGTTTCTTATGTACGACCCCTTGCCGTTTTTAAAAGTAAGATTATTTAGAAATGCCGCCGAAAGCAAAGCGTATTAAAAAATCTAATACGCCTCAAGTAGAGTATGAGTTTGATGACTCTAATGGTACTTATGATGACATCGTGCTATTACCAAATGCATACCATTCTGGCAGTTCTGATGACTCAGATTCTGAAACCGAATCACGTGAAGATGTCGTACCACAAATTTCCTTCCGAGAAGCTTCTAATCATTATACGGACGTTGAAACTGATCGGAAATTGATCGGTAATTCTACGCCTGTCGAACTATTTGAAAACTTTTTTTGCAACGAAATAAAAAATTATATTACAGAAGCAACTTTAGAAAATGAGTTCAATTTATCATTACAAGATTTTAATATCTTTTTAGGAATCATCATTCTTACATCAATCAATAAAAGAAAATCACAAAGGGATTATTGGTCTAATGATTCTTTCCTAGGTTGTGATGTTATTAAATCTGCAATGTCACGTAATGATTTTGAAAAAATAAAAAAATGCTGAAGTTTTCTACATGTAAAGACACTAATTATGATGACAAAGGATGGCGCATTCGTACAATCCTTGAATTGTTTCGGAGAAATATTCGAAGATATTAATATAAATATTCGAAGATAAAACAATTTATTAAAGGAAAACCAATCAGATTTGGATTAAAATTCTGGGGTCTTTGTACTCATGATGGGTATCTCTTAGATTTAGATTTGTATTGCGGAAAAAATTCAGCAGTTGCAGATATTTTATCTAAATGCACATTAGGTACTCGCGTTGTCATGTTTTTGTCGAAACATTTTTTTCTCCATATGAGTCCTCGAAAAATTACTCAGTATCATCTTTATTTTGATAATTTTTTCACCAGTCTTGATCTTGTCTTACATTTAAAAAAGTTAGGTTTGCGCGCTACAGGCACTATACGAGAAAACCGAGTAAGTGAAAAAAATATCATTGACAAAAAGTCCCCCAGAGGCACGTACATTGCGAAGCAGGACAGGAACAGTGAGATTAATTATATAAGCATAATGGACTCTAAGCAAGTTTCAGTTGTTTCCACATCTGCAGGGGTAACTCCTCTTATACCTTTATAAAGGTACAACACAGAAGAACGATCGAAAGTAGATATACCGTTTCCAGAAGTGTTCCACATTTATAATCAATTTATGGGTGGAGTGGACCTCCACGACGGACACTGTAATAATGTGCTGCCAAGTATTAGGTCTAAACGGTGGACTTGGGTTGTTTTTGTACGACTGATTCAAACCGCAATCGTTAATTCGGTTGTATTGTACAATGCAGCTACGGTTAACAAGAAAGGTACAAAGGAGTTCGTTCTTCAAATTGCAAAACACTACATCCAAAACTCTGCTTTAAAAGTTGGACGATTGCACAACACATGCAACAAGAGCACACAAAAAAAATGTTCCGTAATAAATTGTACAATCCAAACATATACGTTTTGCAATGCATGTAAAAAATACTTCTGCAAACGTTGCTTCCAAGAAAACCATTAGAAAATATCTATGTTACAAAATAATTTTCTTTTTTTACGTTCTAATACATATCGTTAAACCGTCAAAAAATCTAAAAGAAAATTCTGAAAAATAAAAAAAAAATAAAAAAAACATTAAAAATTAAAAAAAAATAAAAAAAACATTAGAAATAAAAAAAAAAATGTAAAAAACATTGAAAATAAAAAAAAAAGACTTTATTTTGTCTACCTCCACGTGGTAGGGAAACGTCTACAGAAGACGGCAAAAAGACAGAAAATACTTATTTCCGTAATTTGCGTCAGTCATATTTGATTCAACATTATGAATTTCGAAAACCTAACTTTACATTCGTAATAAGGGACCCCAAAAACCCCCGAGTAACAAGAATCAGGTAACTTCAATGAATTTTCATATTTTCTGTATGCCACATTTTATCCGCCATTTTGAATTTTGGAAATCTAACTTCAAATTCGTAATTAGCGACCCCATAAACCCCCGAGTAACAAGAATCAGGTAAATTTAATGGATTTTCGTATTTTCTGTCCGCCATATTGGATCTGCCATTTTGAATTTTGGAAATCTAACTTCAAATTCGTAATCAGCGACCCCAAAAACCCCCGAGTAACAAGATTCAGGCGATTCCGACGACAATTGGGCAATTTGCAAAATATATGAGTAATCTATACGATTTTGTAATGGATGTGACGCCATATTGGGTCCGCCATCTTGAAATGTTGAATTCCGCCATGCATATTTCGAAAGTACACACTTTTTATGCACTTTTGGTTGAGAGCATAATTATATATGGACACTTTTTCGAGATGATAAATGCGATCAAACTTGAAAAAACATATTTTTAGGGGGTTTTTTGGCATTAAAACCGCCATATTTAATTTCAGTCAGGGTAAATTTTTTTTACTTCAGAATCAAAAAGAGGAGGGTCAGAACCTACAGAAACGGTACTTTCGATACAAAATCTTATATTTCTAGTTAAGAATTACATGGCTTGAAAGTGAACGAAAAAAATTTTTTTTTGGGCGTTAATGGGTTAAAATACGCCATCATGATGTGGAACGCACCTAAGTGGATAAACAAATTGTCGAATTCTGGGGCATCCGCAGCTTGGATTTGCATTGCTACTTTTGCAATTGCGCGATCATATGTGACCTGCATGTAGGGCTCTTTACACTCTATCGCAATTTTTTGGCTTTGCTTCATTGTTTCGCAGACACCAGCTCTGTTAGTAGGAGACGAATTGATCGATGTTAAATACTGGACGTTTTGCTTGCTGTTGGTGTCTTGACGTATCATACTGTGGAAACCAACCCACATCGGTATGTTGGGACACTCTAACAAATGCGACAGAACCCATATATGATTTAGAAGTTGAAAATTGGTGTTATCATATGACGCAGCCGTCAGTCGGCAAGACGACTCAAGTGACAGCAAGGTCCAACACTTTAGGTTTTTTTGCGTACAGCTGTATGTTATGATCAACTGCTTCGAAAGTTCGTCTTCTTTTCCTGTCTTTTGTTGCGCACTGAACAGTGTTTTCGTTGGCATTACCTTCAACGTCGAGTTCAGCGTCCTGAAAAATAATTCCAACGGTGTCATGAAGTGTATCCTTTCCGCCTAGAGTGTCAACGAACCGGTCGAAATTGTCAAAAGCGACTCCTGTACGTAAGTTGGGTTTAGTGACAATACCGTCAGGGCACAACGAAGAAGACGAAGTACTCGCAAAGGTGGCTTCCGTTTCCAATTTCTTCTGAATGTGCACAATGCATACGTAGCATTTCTTCATTTTTACTCTATTTTGATCGTTAAATTGCAATTTAATCATACTAAAATCCTCGGAGTTCTCGGGCGGCTGGTACCGCTGGAAAGTCTCGGGCGCACGACTTTAAAGGCCTGCCAGGAACTCTTCGTGATCGGACTGAAATGCCAGACTGGGTGCGTTCGACTTTTTTTAATCTAAATAATGTGTGGACAAAGATTCGTGACTTGCGCGATGACGTAATTGCACCACTTTTTTGTGCCACTTTAACCCTTTGCCAGCAACCCTTCGTGATCGGTGTGAACTGCCAGACTGGGTGGGCTCGTCTTTTTTTAACCTAAATAATGTGTGGGGAGAGATTCGTGACTTGCGCGATCACGTAATTGCACCACTTTTTTGTACCACTTTAAACCTTTGCCAGCAACTCTTCGTGATCGGTCTGAACTTTGCCACATGTTATTATGTCACCTTTAGTACCTAAATAACGGATCCTGAGCGCTTCGTGACTTTCTAAATGACGTAAGTAAAATCTTCACTAGCTCTTGGACTATTACCTTATATCGGGAACATTAGTTAACTGATATTTTAAGCGTGGAATTTGTATATTTTCCAACCCATATGTTTGAACATATTTATTCTCTAGATATTATTCTAAGTGTTAGTTTTTAGTATTTTAAGTGTAAGTGTTATCTCTCAACCCTGAGAGTTCAGCAATTTTTTAATCAATGCTATCATCTTAATTTATATTCCCTGGTACTGCATTCTAATAAGACTTTAATTTTATATGTATTTCATGACAGCATCCATCTTTTTCAATTTTATATTCCGGTTTGTCAGCATGTAAATGCATCATTGCACTGTTATTTAAATCTGTCTGCATTTATTTAATATTTCTACGCATTTGAACATTACATCCAATGACTATAGAAACTTGCATAATAGTAAGGCCTTGGCTCTGCATCTTAATATGATCTAATGCTAAACGATCACCTACTTTATCAATGAATATCCTCTTTTCGTCTAAGTATTAAATGTGGAATCGATCATCATTGTAGTGCCATGCACACACATTGCTGTTCCACCTCTCTCTCTCTCTCTCTCTCTCTCTCCCCCCTCTCTCTCGCTCTCTCTCTCTCTCTCTCTCTCTCTCTCTCTCTCTCTCTCTCGGAGTGACTTTCTAAATGACGTAAGTAAAATCTTCGCTAGCTCTTGGACTATAAGTAAGATGAAGAATATAGCAAACTTGTAAGAGAAGTTTAGACTGTCAGAAATTTTTCAAGTATAATAATAAATTTGAAATGAAAATATTGCCTCCATTATTTTCGAGATGTTTTTGGTATTGGTTGAATATTATTGTGGGTATAAGGTGGATGGTCCAATCATCAATGTATACGAATTATGTCCTTTGATTTTCAGTCTTAATTATTAGTAAGGTGTTAGTTAATATCTGGAGTAGATGCAATTTATCTTTAAAATATGAATACTACACGATTACGCCATAGTCGAAAGGTCTATGCTATGGAAATATTGAAACTATATAAATGGGGTTAAGGAATATTAATAGTGCGAGGATTATTAGCAGAGATTTTTACGAAATAAATTTATAACATAAGAAAGCTAATGAGATATAAACAAAATATTCAAAATAATTACAAATTTTGAAAGTGAATATTACGTACTTTGTATGTAATCGATGTGCGAGCACATATATATTACAAGATGCAATAAGCAAAAATAAAACACGATGTTTTGAATGGGACATATTGAATATTGTGAGGAATTAAATGTAAGATAAGGAATTATATAATTACCGATCTACATTAAACAATATGTTTATTATGAATATAGTCGACAGCAAACTTATGACTTATAAAGAATCATATTAATAACTGTGAATGCTTCGGCCTATAATTTACGAAATCTCCTTGATAGGTGTGGGTAACAAATTTCAGACACTGGCAATGGTACTGATCTCAATTTGTTTCGCTCGCACCTTTGGTCACGATGAAATTAAAGAAGCATTATTGTCATCAGTAACGTGAATGCATTCAGATTTAAGAAAATATACAACACATTGTAAACGTGTTTCAAAGTTCCGATGTACTAGATGTGTATTATTAATGACTGGCAAGAGTCAATTTTGATGCACATTTTAGTCTAAACGTGATAATGAAAAGTCTGACAAACAGTCTGCAAATATTGTAAATATGTACGTGTTATAATATGCAAAAATTATATAATTGAAATTAATCATAGAGATATGTGTGTTAAATGATTCATTTAAATGCATATTCATATCCTTATCCCCAACATTTCCAAATGAATATTCTAAATAAGCTTGTTTTAGTTAAATTGTATAATGATCGTATATATTAAACTGTATCATTATTTACGAAAAAATCGTTGAATATTTACTCCCTTACATAAGAAAATACTCAATGCTTATTAAAAGTGTGTTTGGACTGTCGAAGAGAAGCATGAAGTAAGATAGAACTATATCAGCTTTACAGACAGGTCATTGGCAATTTTTGACTTTTCCCTTCAAAATGATTAATGTTTTACGGAATCACATGCGCACATTTAAATAGAATTAACCTATGCATGTCTTCATGTTGAATTTTTGTTTGGTCTTTTATTTCATATAGGGTAGCAGTCTTTTTGAGTGATAATGTATGAAAACATCAGTTCTATAAACGATTCAATATCAATAATAATTATAATAATATGCAATTTTAGTCCGTGATGTGATAACTTAAGAAGTTTTTAAAGGTTAATTTATTACCATGAAAATTATTTATTGATATAAGTATTTACTTGCGTCTTTTTCTATTACACTAGGTGTGGTGGATAGAAGGATAGTCTCCTTATTCCAGTATATTTAACAAAATACATATAACAATAGTATTCGTACGTGAATAACTTAGTTAACTAATTACGATTACAATGTCGAAGTAACAAAAATCTGTCAAATATAACAACGTTTCGTGCCGTGTGATTATTCAAATCATCGTTGTAAACGGATTTAAATAGTCATGCCGGTTACGCTACGTACAATTTCGAATCAAGAGGTATACCGTTAGTTAGTATTAAAATATATTTACGCTTGTACTTGTTTGGTTTTCAGAATGAATTTCATTCCATAGTCGTGTGAATGTTGCATCACAAAAATGTGCACACGACTCGATTTGATGTACGGGTATTCGTATAGATGTAAAAAATGGGTACCTGATGAGAGAGAGAGAGAGAGAGAGAGAGAGAGAGAGAGAATGGACGACAATTAAAGAAGACAGTTCAAAAGTCACATTCGCTATGAATAAGGAGACCTTATGTGGGCTATTATACATGGTTCTAATGAGAACAGATTTGTTATTATCACAATGATAAATATTTTGTCGTTTTTCGTTTTGTTTTTACATTGACAGAAAGAAATATGTAGTGTAGAGAAGATGACTTAGACCACGTAAGATGTAAGATGTAATTACATGGACTAACTTTAAGATGTAATGATTTTAAGTATTTGTTTTTAGAGTTCAGTACGTCGCGATTCAATATACATACAAAAATTAATTGTTCAAACGATGTCAATTTAATGACTGAACATTTAGAGATCTTTGGCGCGCTCAATTGTATTACAAATGGCTCGAAACTTGTATTCATACGTATATGTACATTTCAATGAGATCGAATATCGTAGAAAAGATTTCTTCAATTGTAAAAGTGTGGAGACCATCATACTGGTACTAGTACGTGAAACGATTTAATATTGCCTTCAACTCTGCATCATCTGAGCATCGTAACTCGCAAACTATCTACAATGGACAAGTATGGGACCGTCTATCTTAATCTCGAGAGGAACATTGGATGATACCGAGATGGATCTAGTGACCATGAAAACTATCTGTATTTGTTACATTCTGATTTGATTTTCGATTCATAGGATTTGACGAAGAGATACTACGATCTACAAAGAAAGATACGATGTATATCCATAAATTAGAGGTACCGCGTCATATGTGGAAGTGACAAAGAGTGTGTGAAAGAGAAAGAGATAGAGAGAGAGAGAGAGATTGATGTATTGATTGATTCTCTTTATTATGGCTTGAGGTATTACCTCTTAGGCCAACCAATATAGAGCATACATACAGATAACTAAAACTAAAACTAAGCTTAATATAACATGGCATATTAACAGATGCATATAAAAGCGCAATACTAGTTCTATAACAAGGTAGATATAAAATAGATAGATAATAATAATAGTCGAGCGATTACAACGTAGGGTAGGGTACACGCATACCAGAAGTAAAAGTGGACTAAAATACTAATGTTAAATACTAAAAATACTAATACTAATACTAATAATGCTAATACTAAAATATAAAATACAAAATAATTACACTGAATTCCGACTTATTAGGAATTTTTTTAGTTTTACTTTAAACGAATAAACATTTTCACTTGCGCGAATTTCGACTGGAAGTTCATTCCATAACCGGGTAGAAGTGACAATAAAAGAGTTGGAATAGGACTCTAGCCGATGTGTCGGTACTCGAAGTTCTTGCATAGAGCCTGGTCGATGAGCCCTGGATGTAGATTTTTCACGCCACTGATAACGTTCATAAAGATAGTGGGGTACGTGGGTCTTAATAATCTTATAGGTGACGATACCAATGTAGTATAACCTACGCGATTTGGTGTTGAGCCAGCCAAGCTTATTACGATATGGTGTAATGTGCTCATCGCGCCGTAGATCGAAGATGAAACGAATGCCCGCATTAAACATTCGTTCCACCCTGATTTTTTGAGTTACATTGATGTCGTTGTAAACTGCGCAGCAGTAATCGAAATAGGGTAAAATCAACGAGGAAACAAGGGTTTGCCTAACATCAGTTGGTAGTTGAGCACAGTTATTACGTAGTTGACGTAGAGTGGAGAAGAGTTTATTGGACATTTGTATAAGATGGTACTTCCACGAGAGCGTTCCATCAAACACGAGACCCAAGTTCCTCACCGATTTAACCCATGGTATGACCGAATTATTAATAAGAATTGGTGTGATCGAATCAGTATTAAAGGTGTTCAGATAAAAAGCACTGCCGACAAGTAATGCCTTAGTTTTTCCTAACACAGAACCTTGGTGCACTCCAGCACCCACTAGAAGCCACGGCGATCTAGTGCCATCCACCCCTGTGACAGCATGAGATCGACACGAGAGGTAAGACGCAAACCACCGAATAGCGGTATCCGATAAATTAGCCATTTTTAGTTTCTGCAGCAAAAGCCTATGACTAATAGTATCGAACGCACGGCTAAAGTCAAAGAGGATAACAATAGTTATCATGCGATTGTCTATTGCTTGCCTGCAATATTCAGATACATATAATAGTGCTGTTTGCGTGCTGTAGTCTTTATGGAAACCCGATTGGTCAGAATCAAACCAATTACTGTTATTCAGGAACCCAAGTAGGTGATTGAAAACAATACGTTCTAGTATTTTAGAAAGAGCAGGAACAATAGCGATAAGTCGGTAATGAGCAGGAGAAACAGGGTTAGTAATTTTGGTAATGGGTATCATCAATTATTTTTTCCAGTCAGCAGGAAAGATGGATAAATTAAGCTATTCATTGAAGAGGTGAACTATGTGAGGGGCAATGACAGAGAATGATTTGATGTAAAAACTAATAGGTATCGAATCAGAGCCACATGCCTCCGACTTTGCTTCCGACAAACGAGCAGCTACGTCCTCGATGGTGACATTAGCGAAGAAAAATCTACTATCGTTAAAATCTCCGTGATAAAAGTCTTCATCGAAATTTAGGTCGAAAAGATCAGTGTAAGGAGAAACAGAAGCTGTGTGAAATGAATTGAGTTCATCCAAAGTGCAATACAACGGTTTAACAGCTTTATTGGAAGCCACCAGATCAAGGTTGCGCAACTCCCTCCACATGGTCTTAGCATCCCGAATATTAGTAAGTTTGTTTCGATAGTAGTTTGCCCTCGCTAATACCCATTCCTGTTTATTAGCCTTATTAGCAGAAATGAGTCTAATTCTTACGGAGGGGTCCCTCGTCCTGCGATAAGCACATAAAAGGCTATTTCTCTCGTATTTAAGTCTAAGTAGCTGAGGTGAAATCCAAGGGGAAAGCTTGTGAGTCGGTGTAAAGGTGTGCTTAGGGGCGTGCTTATCAAAAGTTTGCAATAGACGATGACTAAGCGTATTGGTGAGTAAGTTCACGTTATTCAGTGGAGAAACAGAATTAAGAATATACCAATCATAGCTACTCAGGTCCCTATGCAAACTCGATACATCGAACGAGCGATAGTCACTACATGTGATTTGTGTCGGCTTTGCTTTCGGTGTTCCACTCTTACATTCGATATCTATCAGATCATGGCCACAGATAAAAGGTAAATTGGCTTGGCTATGTCCTAGGACATTTGTAAGGCTATCGACAAGGCAGTGGTCAATCCATGTATCAGTTCGGTTCGTATGATTAGTAGGATGATATGGCACGATTTGAAGAGCATTGGCTACGGCAAACTGCTGCAAATATGTAGATTCAAAATTAGCACGATTTAAGTCAACATTGAAATCACCCATAATAATGATTCGATCATAATTACAACTATGTTTTTGCAGTACAGATTCAAATAGTTCGAGAAGAGCTTTCTTCGGTGGTCGATAGATAACCGCAAGTAGCACTCTGAGGTTCGTAGTAGCGCTGTGACCGACTTCAACAAGCATAAACTCGAGGGGGTTAACGGAAGAGCATTCAGATTTTTCTAAGATTTTGTAATTTAGAGCGGTATGAATATACATAGCAACACCTCCACCGAGCTTATACTTGCGGTCATTGCGAATCAAGTGATAGTTAGGCAAAGAAAAATAGGAGTCAACAGTTTTATTATTGAACCAGGTTTCAGAAAGAATAATAACATGATAAAAATTTTCGGTGAAATAAGATTTAAAAAAAGAAAATTTATTAGCAGAGCCGAGAGATTGAACATTAATATGACATACTTTTAGATTAATATAGTTAGCGTTTACTGGAATTATTGAATTAATTAAAGCCTGGTTGCTTCCGGAAGTCGATGCAGCCGTTTCACTATTTTCGCGAACACTAAGAGTGCCACATGCCAAACGTCAATCGCTAATTCTTCGAAGATCTTCCTCGCAAGTAATGTCGATCGCGTTAGCGCCGCTAGTTGGTCGAAAGCGTACAATGCCGTGATAGGTGTAAACATACTTGCGAATGGTCCTTCACTAACGCACGTGCTTTTCTGAGTAAGTTAAGCGTTGCAAATGATAAGTGCTCATTGATAAAAACGCGTTTTTTCGCATAAGAGTTATCAATGTCGGTGGTAAATAGCATCTTCTTAGCTCTCATGCCTTTGATGAAGGCAAATCGTAGGGCGGGATTGGAGAGTTTTACCAGTATTGCTGGGTGCCTATAGGATGTTGACGAAGACGCAAGCATGGATGCAGATGAGTCGGTGCCAATTGTGCGTTGTAGCCGATAAGCAGAAAGAATGTATTCTATGTGAAGCGTCACATTCAATACATCGGCAATTTTGAGTGAAATTTGTCGCAAATCTTCCATACCTTTCGGAGGAGTCCCTGTGATTATTAAATCGCAGTTCCGAATGGCATAGCCCATAGTCGCTCGATCTGCCTTTAAGGACTGTACATCAGTTTGGAGTGATTTTACACTAACTTCTATGTCTTCTACTCGCTCCTCCAGCTTCAATATTCGATCCATCTTTCCATTTATTTCTTCAATGCGCGCATTCTGTTGAGCGTTAAATTGTTCTTGTCTATCAAGATATAGTTGTAGCGCAGGAGGTATGGCACACGTATCGGACGTATCCGATTCTACAGAAGTAGCGCTATTGGAACGGAAAAGACGAGGCGGAGCGAGCAGAGTTGAGTTCAGCTTCCTTTTTTGCTCTTAGCGGCAGGTGTATTAACGCAGCAAACAAATGCACCCGATGCAGTCGTGGCCGCATTTTCAGGTTTGCAATCTTCATGAAATGCAAGTGCACAAACACATTTTATTTTGTCATCGCCATCGAGTTCGGCATTGCATTTATTGCAATTCTCCATTTGAGAAGCGTGCACGAGATAATAAGAGCCCGAAATATAGCCGTACGTGCGTTAAAGAGAGAAGGCTATACAAGCGTATGGTAAACCCGCTTGGAAGGGGCGCGTGAACCGTACGCGTCTCGTGCACCGCGCAGCACGTGAAGAGAGGGGCCGCCGATAAGCGGTCAGCTGAATGTATAGTTCAGAAATAACGCAGATGATCACAATACGAGTGGTTGAACTAATCAATCACGACAATGCATGCGTGATTACAAGGCAAATGTCAGGCAGAAAACCATTTAGATAATGAAGATTATTTTAACAATTATAGGCATTCACAGGTCTCGCATCTCCACATTTCACCAACCTGCCAGTGGAAAGAAAGCGAAGTCAAAGGTGACAAACACTCGGTGATCGGTGTCACGCGACAAAGTGTCGAAGTCACTGACAGCTAGTGGGCAGCGCCATTTTGCGTAGTGTGACGTAGGCGATGACGTTTCGGGCGTGCGCAGATGTCTCGGTGGAAAAGCATCAACGGTTAATTCCAAAATGACTTTTTTAACTTTTCTCGCCTGAAGGAGACTCGGAGATAAATATCCCAATTAGTGATCGTGATCCGAGTCTGCTCAGGAACGTCTGTGCAAAATTTTAACTCCCACAAAACGGGGTTTAGAGTGTAATTTAGAGAAATTTAGCGGAGCTCGACAAAACGTGACTGCGTGCACTCACCGCTAGAGAGAGAGGGGGAGAGAGAGAGAGAAAAGGATGCGTCACTTAATGAAGGGGACAAGCTAATCACTATTAGGTACTAGAAATGTAGTATATTGCCGACGTGCAAGGATTCCCGGACCTGGTAATCGGTTTGTACCAAAGGAAATGTGCATTATGGATATTTCCGACAGTGATGTTGTAAAGTATGTTTTCAACGTGAAAGGATTGGTTAATACACAATTATTATAGTCTACGATGGAAATCGGTCGATATATACCCTTTGTTGCAATCAACGAAACGTTGGAAGACAACCTTACATGTGCTCACAAGATATCCATAAAAGGCGCAGAAAAAAAAAGATATAGGTTGCAGAAAATTTTAGATGCTGACAATGTTGTCGATCTAGACATATTGGCCTATCCATCTCTACCGAAATTCATAGGACAACAACAATAACATCGATTGTCGATAAATTGTGAAAATCATACATTTAACGGAAAGTGTCCTAAACAAAATGTTAAAATGCTTAAAAATTAGATACTGGAAAATCTTCAAGACCAGCCTGCATTTCTTTAAAGGTCAATGAGAGTTTATTATGAAGTGAAACGTCTAGCATTAATGAAAACAAAAGACATCGTGTGTCTACCTATTGATTTCATCTCAACGTTTGCAGAAAGTGAAATCGAAGAAGCATGGTCATGCTTACCACTCACAATGCAAATGCATCCAAATTTACGTGAATGTCGTCAATAAACATTTTGAAACGAGTGATGATACAGCAGATAGACAACCGCCGATGATTAAAGACTGTGCAAAGTGTCAATTTCAGAGGGATGTATAGTAATGGCAATATAGGTATTTTAAAAATAAAAAATCCCGGGTCCTCAAGATTGCTTTCGCTTTGCAGTAGATGCACAGTAATATTTAACAATTTCACTTTCTATTCTTTTGCATGGCGATAATAAGGTTAATTATCAACTAGAGCCAATTTTCAAGAACCTCATATTGAATTGTAATCGCTCCATAACCACTCATATCAGCAAGTGTATGATCGCAGCTTACGATGAATCCATGTATTTCAGATGCACCCGCATATTTTATTCTGCGATACACAAATTCTGCAATCTCTTTAAACATACCAAAAATGGCAGCATTGTCACTTCCTTTAACTTTTTACTCAAAAGACACAAAACTGTGCGTAAAGATAGAAAGAAACTCTTGAATTTTACACGCTTCTCTTAGATTTTTACATCGACATTTCGATCTCATTAGTCTCAGAAATGTTAAGAGTGGGAAATATTAAATGAAGGTTAATTAATTATATTATAAGCAAGTCGATACTCGTATGTATTTGTTACTAATGGGAAGTCAGATTCATTGTTACCATATAGTAAAGTCTACGGATAATAAACAGGTCGAAACCTGTTTGGCGATATTTAAGATGTGGTAAATTGTACACATATTAAAAAAACGGTTAGGAGCATGATTAATTATATTACCCACGTGTCCAAACTCCAAAATTATAGCTATGGTTCGAACGTCATGAAAACTCGTGAATACCGTGAATAGATAAATGCATAGAGAATAAGCGTGACATCCTCCTCTCTTTCTAATTACTGCTAGCTTCTTCCATCATTTCTATATTATACATTTTAATACACGCTATTCGGATTATGTGAGATTTATTACTATTTAATTAATATTATTATTATAAATTATTAATTTATTTATTAATGCTACCTTTGTTAACGAATGTTAACACGAAATAAGTGGAAATGTAAAGAAATTGGTTTGAGAGGAGAGGTAACCATTATTGCGCGTGCGTCAATTAATGAATGAAACGCGGTTATTCACTAGTGAATCAGTTTCATACGAAATGGAATACGTTGTAGACGTGCAGGGATTCCTCGGGCCTGGTAATAGGTTCATACCGAAGGAAATGTCTATAATAAATATTGTCGACAGTGAAATTGTGATTTATGTGTTTAAACCACCATATCAATGGGTGTGGTTACCTTTACACTATAAGAGAGTCAATAACTGGTTGATGAATAATTATCACGGTTTACCATGGCAATCTGGCGACGTACCATTTGACGCTATAAACGAAACTTTGGAGGATATCGTTAAATGTGCTAGCAAAATTTATGTAAAAGGAGTCGATAAAAAATGTTGGTTGGAGGATATATTAAACGCTGAAAATGTTGTCGATCTCGACATTTTGGACTGCCCATCTCTAATAAAACTGAAGCAACAGCAGCAATATCAATTGTCGGAGAAGTGTGAAAATCATGCTATTAATGGAACATGCGCTAAAGAAAATGTAAAAATACTTAAGAATTGGGTATTGGAAAATCTATGTGAACAACCTGCAACTCCACAACGTTCATTAAGGATTTATTACGAAGTAAAACGTCTCGCATTGATGGAAACAAAAGATATAGAATGTCTGCCGATTAATTTCAGTTGCATATTTGCTGACCGGCAAATTGAAGAAGCATGGGCTTGCTTGCCACCTGCTATGCAAATGCATCCTGATATACGTGAATGTCGTCGATGTTATAAACATTTCGAAACAAGCTATGGTACGATAGATGGTCAACCACCTATGATTAAAGACTGCATCAATTGTCAAGTTAGTTGATGACATTGAAAATATGAATTTTATTTGATTGCTATTGTATACAGGAGGACGTAAATATATGGAAACCCCTGACAAATATTAAAGATTTGAATGGAAACCAAAGTTAACCAAATAGATACCAAAGTTGTTAAGGTGGATTCCGAACCACTCGGTTTGAATTCATCCTCCGATATGATACGCTATTTTCAATGTTTGCAAACAGCGCGGCTCATCTGACAATATTCCGAAGCGCTATTTTCAAAATTCGAAACAGCGACCGCGTCGGGCTCGAACTGGTCCTTAATTAGCTTCTCTCGTTTGTCTCGGACCCTGCTAGCCATGGCGGGTTGGATACCCAATGTTTAACAGGGTTGCTCAGAGTCCAGGGCTCACCGGCTTTTAAAAAGCACTCGAGGAGGTGTGAGTAAGCGCTTGGGAAGAGACGCTAAAGCGCAGGTGCGCTGTATTCTCATCATTCCCTTTAAGCCCCTTTTATATTTTTTTTTATTTTTATTACTTTTTTTTGCGTTTTCTTCAGTTTTAAAAGAAAGTAATTTAATTATTATTTTTTAAGCGAAGATTTTTTAGAGCTAATCATTTAAATCTAGTGGGAGAGGTCTATCAGCTGCATCAAGAATTTCGTAGAGCAGGTCTATTGGCGGATATCTAACGTCCTGCTGGTATCTAGCAAATTCAAGGTACCAAAGGATGCTTGCGATATGTGCACATGTTCCCAGTGTTCTTGCTCCGGTTTTGCAGGTACAGTAGTAGCCAAGAATTTGATTTTCTTCCTGTAACTGATTTTCTTCATTTGGATGTACGAAATGAACTGGTGGTGAGAAGCGGCATTACGGAATCGAGAAAATAATCTAAACCGTGCAAATCCTGTATGTAGGATGGTGCCAGGAAGAGTTGAAAAACTCCTACTGTTAATTCTTGTAGATAATTCAGAGCTAAGTAAGGGAAATCTACCAATTGATTTTGGTCGATTCTTTCCCATTCCGCCTGGCGTCTTCGCTGCAAATTCTCCGCTTTAACTCTTGCCTGAACTTCATTTACTTCTTGTGAGCTTACAAGAATTCTTCTAGCCGCTTCTGCATCACAACCATCCATATGAATTGGTTGATGATACCTGTTTAAAATAGCGCCTGCAATGCGATAAAAGTCACCAATATGGGAAACATGAGGTATTCTTACTACTTGAGCCAAAAACTTAAAGATCGACTTTATATGACCGTTTCGCGCTTCTACAATCCATCGTGTTTTTGTTATGACTCTTGTTTCATTAGCTTGCTCCGTAGTTAATTGACTTTGACCACGGTGTAGGAGTTCTGGCATATAGTAACGTATATCAAGATTTTCTAGTAGATCACGTGCGTCTCTATATCCGCGATCAACGATCAAAATGTCATTTGCTTGAAACCAGTTCCTCATTTCAAACATATCATTTTGAAGTCGGTCTCGCAACAGAGCAGCATCATCATTTCGGCTGTCTGAAAAATAAGGGCCCTGCATGGCGAGAATGTAACCATCAGGTGCGACAACCAATACGGGTTTTGATTGAAATGACGACCTTTATGTAAAGAAAACGATTGTCTTAACACCCGAAAGTTACTACTTTTCTCAATATAACAATATGTTCCATCGACATATCCAATAGCTTTTGGTATATTTGGATCCGGATTGTATAGAACATTGGCGAAATCGGTCACATGTTGCTGTATGTAGACATCTCTAGTGATTGCTTGAAACCCAATATTTTCTCTTACAAATCTTAATAATAATGATTTTCTTACTTTATCTATCACGTAACTAACCACCTGGCGAGTAGAATATTTGAAGATAACTTTTAAAACATTATCACTAATACCATGCCTCATTTTAGTTAAGAAAAGTAAAAGATTATTTTTTGTAATATATTCAAAACCTACTTGTACAGGTATTCTATCACAAAAAGAAAAAAGGTCTCGAAGCTGCTCTTTCGTTAACGAAGTCATAGCATGAACCTGTTCATCATCAAAGTCTTCTTCATCCTCGTATTTCGAAGATGATAAAGCGTTGTTTCGGAGTTCTGTAATGAATTCCAGAAGTTCTTGTCCTTTTATAACATATGGCCGATTGATCGACCTCAATCCGGCATGTAACCGGTGTAAAAGAAACCCTCTCCCATCTAGATGAATACTGCAAGATCTTACATTATTAGGAATATAAATATTCGACGTAATGAAAATATTCACACGAGCCTTCATACAAAGCCTTTGCACATTGTGTTCCTGATCACAAATTAAACAAGATGCACTTCGAGTTTGTGTCAGTACATTTAGCCTCATGTGTCTTTCATCTTGCAAAATTAGGTCAATTTCCTCAAGAATCGAAATATTACAATTCATACACAATCTTGTTTAATCGTTCACTTCCAAAGCTGGAAGTCCAGTATTATCACGACGCAAGATTGCAGTGTCACGTTTAGCGACATTATTCTAGTCATTAATTCGCCTCATAAGCCTCGGTTGATATCGATTATTACACCCAAAGCAGGTAAGTAAATTGCGAAACATGACGCCTAAGTGAAACAATTGCTAGGAAGTTAGTTGAGCAAAAATGGCTGTGTACGAAAGAAACAACTTAAAAGAATATAATTGAAAATACAAAAATAATTACAATCAGCGCAACATTCTAATTAAAAAAGAAGCTGTTTATGGACAAAAACTGCTACGTTGCACTGTGCTAAAATTGCAAAGACAATTGACTGAATAAGATGGATATCATAAAACTGTTCTTCCGAATACAAGAATGTGTAACATTCACAATTCTACTGCAGGAAAAAATGGATGTCACGTAATTATATCTATGTAATATGTAACTCTTATATCGTTCAGAGATATATGTTAGTAGTTTATATATCTAGGGCGGAAACAGAGGCATTGCAGCCAGGGCGATGAGTGGGCCGAGCAACAGGAAAGAAGCGCTGCTCGCTTCAGCGAGGGTCACTATCGTCGACCGATTTTTTGTCACACCTGTAAGAAAATTCACGGTCTTCCTCACGCCGGTCATGTCATTCAAGGCAAAGACAAAGACCAAGACCAAAGCCAAGGCCAAGACCAAGACCAAGACCAAGACCAAGACCAAGGCCAGGACCAGGGCCAGACCCGGGACCAGGGCCAGGACACGCTCCGAAATGAAAGTGGACATTCGTTCGGAAAACAAAAAGCCCGACGGGCGGCAAAATCAGCAAAAAGTCCGCTGCACATGCGCAGAAGCACCGGTGGTCGGCTTTCCACCTACTTTTCAGTCATGTAAAGACCGTGAATTTGTACAGGTGTGGGAAATATATATATATAGATGTGTGTGTGTGTGTGTGTGTGTGTGTGTGTGTGTGTGTGTGTGTGTGTGTGTGTGTGTGTGGGTGTGTGGGTGTGTGGGTGTGTGGGTGCACGTCTGCAAACCACACTTAGTAGCGTACAGTTGTAACAATAGGTAAATAAAAGTAATTATATTACGTAATTATATACCAATGATTTGTATATTATACTACGCATTAATTGTCCTACATTGTCTGAAGATAACATGGCCAAGAAGGTCATAACCAATACGGGAATGTAAATAAATACAATACAATACTATCACAAATTATGTGAAATATATTATACATATAAGACAACAGTAGGCTATTTTTCATCGTTCTACCCTCTTAATAATACCATTATATTCATGTACAATATAAATGGGGGAAGACATGGAGAAGCGATCCGGATGCTATTTGCAACTATAATTAATAATTAAGACTAGTGCCCCGGGAAAGGTTATTTATCACTGTAATTTTATAATCATTAACATTGAAATACCAATTTTTGGCATGTAGAGAAATTTAAAAATAGTGAAAATACAAATTGCAAAGCCAAACTATGGTAATGTTTATGAAAAGAATGTTATTGATAAAAATAGTAATTAATTTTAAACTGTACACTTTCTAACTCTCTCTCTATCGCGCGCGCGAGTGTACCTGTGTGTGTGTGTGCGTGCGTGCGTGTGTGCGTGCGTGTGTGTGTGTGTGTGTGTGTGTGTGTGTGTGTGTGTGTGTGTGTGTGTGTGTGTGTGTGTGTGTGTGTGTGTGTGTGTGTGTGTGTGTGTGTGTGTGTGTGTGTGTGTGTGTGTGTGTGTGTGTGTGTGTGTGTGTGTGTAGGGCTGTATCTCCAAATTTGATATTTTTAGATTTATGTGCAAACAATAAATTATTCTTCGTCTGAAAGAGACGAAAGTCCTCGAATCGATTAAATCCATCAAGAATTCCAGATTTTAGTAGGTTGCTATTTATATTGTCGAAGACGAGAAAGATAATATTGTTTTCGTCGCTGGATGCACGTTTAAAAAAATTGTGTAAATGTAAATAACAGACATGATCTTAACAAAGTACGTCTTTATCTAAGTAACTTTACTGCTCTTGTGTTTCAGTTAACGTCCAATAGACGTGAAAGTCAGTTATACTCCTGCAAATCAATGCGCAAAGAGGTACGTCTTTCCGCCTATGTATGACGAAAGATAATGTTCGCACGTAGAGCGTAAGACTTTTCACCCTCAGGCGATCGATGATACCCACATGCCGGCATAGCTGTCCTTCGGGCGCGTCAATCGTCACCGGGCGTTAAATCGCACTTTGCGTCCACCGTACGAAAATAACTATTTCATAACTTGGCTCCAACAACTCTGTCGTAACGAATAATGTAATAAATATGTTATTTTCCGAAAATGTGTAGAGAGACGAAAACTACTTGACGAAATAACAATTTGAGTTCGACGCAGGAAATTTCAACATTTTTCCAGTATTTCTGCCAGACGTGGGCCGTGGGACTGCCGTATCTGAGAATTCATCCAAAATTATATTGCCGTATTGGTGCCGTGCCTGTGCTGTAATGCGAGCGGACTTCCTTTGACCTGCTTGTACCAGACGTGGACCAGTATGTGGGCCATCCACGAGCATCAATCGAAAAATAATATCGCCGTATTTGTGCCGTATCTTTGCCGTGATTCAACCCAAGTTTGGTCCCCCTATTTCTACGAGATGTTTGCCGTACTTTTGCCGTATTTGAGACTTCATCGAAATCTATATTGCCGTATTGGTGCCGTGCTTACGCCGTGCTAGAATTGGACTTGTTCTGCGTGCATGTGCCAGGTGCTTCCCTTACTTTCCCCGTAGTTTTGATTTTCTCAAAAAATGATCGCCGTATATATGCCGTTCGTCTGCCGTACCTATGCCACGTGTATACGGTCCTCGTCTATATGAATTTTCCAGGCAATTAAAGACGGTTAAACTCCCAACCCGACCTTCTGCCGTAGAGAACTCCCATACCTTTGCCGTACTTTCCCCGTACTTTTGCCATAATAAATATTTTTACTCGGGGTGGATCAATTCGCGCAAATTTTGAACATAAATCGCACTCCACCTCAAGTGATCGTTTACTTACTTATAGTTTTAAACAAACCGCCCGCCTCGTATCGGAACGGTTCAAAAAGAAAGTGCACTCCGTTACTTAAACTAAACCATACATACTAGCCAACGGTAGATTTACCGTCCGCCAAGCGGAAATCATAATTATTTCAACGAGTTACGAAATCAGTAACCTGCAAAGTTGGGTAATAGGACGGACTAGCGACGTTTGTGCGGTTTTTATCGTGACAACACGTACTCCGCCATCCGTACCACGATGCACTTCGATCACTCGTCCTAGTTCCCACGTTGCAGGAGGTAGATTGGCATTCTTAAGAACAACGAGATCATTTAACTTAAAATTATCCTGAGCCGATTTCCACTACTGCCGCTGTTGCAGAGAGTGGAGGTAGTCGTGGCGCCACACATGCCAGAAACTCTCCAGCATCCGACGAACATTTTGCCAGCGCGACAGGTGGCTTTCGGAAAGAGATAGTACTGTCGGTTCGGGGATACTTGTTAACGGAGCGCCTATTAAGAAATGTCCCGGCGTGAGGGGCGACAAATTCGTTGGATCGTCCGAAAGAGGGATTAACGGCTGGGAATTGAGGCACGCCTCAATCCGGGTCAAGAGTGTCATCACCTCTTTGATTGATAATGTTTTAGCACCAATGACTTGTCGGAGGTGGTGCTTGAAACTCTTAACCCCCGCTTCCCATAGCCCCCCATGGTGAGGTGCTGAAGATGGAATGAAGTGCCACGTTGTGCCATCAGACGCCAGAGCCACAGCGAGGTCTGAATCAGGATGGATTGCACGAAAAGCCTCGCGCAACTCGCGGGATGCGCCCTGAAAGGTGGTTCCATTGTCGCTGTAGACATCACTAGGAATCCCACGACGGGACATAAAGCGCTTGAACGCGGCTAAAAACTTCGACGACGAATAATCCAGCACCAGTTCGGGATGGATAGCTCTGGTCACGAAACACACGAAAACTGCGACGTAACTTTTCTGTGTGCGTTGCCCCCAACCAGTTACTGGAAGGATCATAATGGGGCCAGCATAGTCTACTCCACAAGACATGAATGGACGCGCTAGAGTGACCCGGGTTTCTGGGAGGTCGCCCATCAGATGAGAGGCAGTAGTAGCAGCTTCTCGTATACATGAGGTACATCGGTGAATGTGCTGTTTGATAATGCCTCGAGCCTCAACTATCCAGTACTGCTGATGCAGGAGACGGAGACAGCGTTGGGTTCCACCATGCAAACACCTTAGGTGCGTATGTCGGATAATTAAATCACTAAGTCGATGAGGAGCCAATATAATGGGGTATCGCTCATCAAAAGACAGTGGGGCGTTTTTCAGACGTCCTCCAACACGGAGTAAGCCCTCGCTGTCGATAAATGGTTGGAGCGATTGACGACGATTACGTGGGGTAGTACGACGATTTTGACGCAGTTCCGATATGACTGAAGAAGCATCGGCTTGAACTTGTTTGATCCAAAACCGACGCGCATCGTGAATTTCTTGACTAGTTAAATTCTGAGTACTAGTCAGACGGAGGGTCTTAGGGATTTAACATCTAGTGATAAAACGATTTACGTAGGCGCTAATGCGGAGCAGTTTCGACCACGACGACACTAGATTCGGTAAATCCCACGAGAGCGATTTAACAATCGTGGATTGGAGAACAGTAGCGCGTTTTTCTTCGTCGGCGTTAGTCGAAATGGATACGAGAGCCTTAGGCCAATGTTCCATCGATCTCTGAATCCAGAGGGGACCGGACCAGCACAATAGGTGATTTCGGAGCTCATTCGCAGATATACCACGTGAAGCGTAGTCTGCCGGGTTGTTTGACGACTGTACATAACGCCAGACAGCGTTAGGTATAACTGTTTGTATAGCGGAAACGCGATTCGCGAAAAATGTCTTCCAACGCGAGGCATGCTGCTGTATCCAATGAAGCACAACAGTTGAATCGGTCCACGCGTACATTGAACATTCCTGTAATCGAAGCTCATTTCGGACATAGGCTAAGACCTTGGCCAATAAAAAGGCGCCATTCAATTCTAATTTTGGTGTGCTGATGGTCTTTGCAGGAGCCACCTTGGTTTTGCTCATAAGAAGCGATACACGAGCGAGCGAATCAGAGTGCGGTACTCGAATATATATAACCGCGCTATATGCCCGGTTAGACGTATCCGAAAATCCGTGTAATTCTGCAGATGAGGTGGTAGGAGATAACCCTGTTCACCGCGGTATTTCTATCTGAGTAAGAGCGGCTAATTCTCTACCGTACTGCTGCCACTGGAGTCTCCAGATCCGAGGGTAGGGGTTCATCCCAACCTACTTTGCGAAGCCACAACTCTTGGATCAATATTTTTGCCCGTATTATCACCGGAGCAACCCATCCAAACGGATCGAATAAGCGAGCGAATTCGGAGAGAACTTTGCGTTTAGTCGGATTCATCAAGTTAGGTTCGGATACATGAAATCTAAACTCGTCGGAGGAGGGTAGCCATTGTATATCTAATACCTTTACCCTATCTTCGACATTAAAGAAAAGCGCGGAGGATGCAATTGATTCGCGATCGATCATTTCTAGAAGTCTAGGCCGATTAGCTGCCTATTTTTTAAGAATAAATCCTCCGTATTGGAGGAGTGCTACTAACTCATCACGAAGAGATTCAAGAGTGACCGTATTATCGGCGCCGAAAAATATGGCGTCCACGTACGTGTTTTCCTCAAGAACAGGAGCAGCGTTGGGGTGACGATCTCGTTCGTCATTCGCGAGATGTTTTAGCACGCAGATAGCCAGATAGGGCGCGCATGCGGTGCCATAGGTTACGGTTGTGAGTCGGTAATCAATGAGCGATTCCAAATGTGACATTCGCCAAAGAATTCTTTTTTCAACATTTTTTCAATGTCCGCCGTGTAAACTACGCGATGGAGTAGCCATCCCCAAGCAGCAAAATAAGGAATTCTGACCCCAGCCATAGTTGAAATGCCCTATTTAGTAATAAATAGCCAAATTACAACCTAAATTATGTCTTCTAAGTCAAAATGTACTTGAGGTCTATTTCATAGGTTAAAGTAACCAAATATCGACTTGAAAAATGTCCTGATAGTAAGAAAGTATTTGAGGTATATTCTGCAAGTAAAATGAACCAAATTTCAACTTTAAAATCGTCCCGAAAGTTTTTAACAAATAGGTTATATTTTAGTACATATTTTACCAAATATGAACATGTGTTCTGCCTTAAAAGTCCAATGGTTTTGAAAAAAAAAGTTAGGAAAGTGAATATGCCTTTGTTAGATTTCCTATTCTGAACTTGAAAGTATGAAGGCTTAGTTGCGACCCAACATGCACTTTCAGGGCGATGCATACTGTCTACGGCATCTATAAATTTACCAATCTGTAAATTTACCAATACGACAAGCACTCACTAGCAGTAGTGAATTCCAAACAATTTGTTGGTCGATGGATTACAGAAATAAAATTTGTGAGGGTGTGTATTATTTTTTGACAACTTAACCTCAAATCATGATTATTATTGTTAGATCAATCAATTAATCTGTCAAATGATAACCCAATTTCCTATTTTCGTACCTATTTATTATGATATAAGTCCCAACAAGTACATTATTACTATTCTTACAGTTGTTTACGATGATCTGTCAATGTCGTGTAGGAGCACTATTGATGAAATTATTACTGCGTCTTTTGAGATCCGACTTATGGAATTTGTCAGAGTGTAATCACAGTAAACCTGTGGTGATTTTATGCTTTCGTATATTAAAACAAATCAATACGATCATCAAAAAACATTTTAGATCCTATAAAATAGTCGATGTTGAGTGAGAGCACTAATGATGAAAGAATTACAGCAAGTTTTGAAACTTGACAGACAGAAATAGTCAGAGTGTAATTACAGAATGTAGGAACGATTCTAAGATGTCAATTCGTACATAAATAGCAATATTTATCAGTAGTCATATATTGCAACATAGTACACAACATTTTCTTTTACTTTTCTATGAATATGCTCCTATTTTCAACTTCGTAATTGAAAAGGCGAAGTAACCATTTCACTAGGATTGTTCTCAAACAACCTCAACCATTTCACAGAAGATAGATGGATTTTTTATGATAGTATTGACTTGTTTTAATATACAGAAGTACAAAATCATTACAGATTTACTGCAACTCCGCTCTGATAACTTTTATAAACCTAATTTCAAAAGACGCAGTAATCATTTCATCTGTAATGCTCTCACATAATATCAACAATTTCACTGGACGGAAATTGTATCTTGATGATTGTATTCATTTATCCTAAAAAATAACATCACAAAACCACCACTGATCAGCCATTGTTCTATTTTGGCAACTTTTATATATCAAATTTGAAAAGACGCTGTACTTATTTCACATCAAGCACGTTTTCTCAAACTTGACGTACATAACGTGCTGGAGTAATACTTTAGTAAATCTGTGACGATGTCAATATTATTCTTTTATAAGAATTCAATAGTATGAGAAAACAGCCCTTTCGGTTCTGTGAAATCGTCAATGTCGTGTGTCAACACTCCGGATTAAAATATTACTGCATCTTTTAAAATCTGAAGTATAAAAGTTGTCAGAGTGTAATCACACTAAATCTGTGGTAATTTTAGGCTTTGGTATATTAAATGAAATCAATATGATCATTAAAAAACAATTTAGATCCTGTAAAATAGTTGATGTTGAGTGAAAGCACTAATGATGAAAAGATCATTGGGTGTGTTGAAACGTGTCGGATAGAAGTTGTCAGAGTGTACTGCGTCGCCAAAGCACAACACACTGCAGCATCAATTGGCACTGCACTCAGAAAACACATTTGACATTTAACAAATGTTATTTTTCCAATAACTTTTGAATGCTTAAATGTGTTTGCTGGATGATACACCTTTGACAGATTAACCTCTTTCAGTTTAAAAGATATATATATGATTTAAAGTTAACCTGTCAAAAACAACACTTACAAGAACACAAAGACCTGTACGGAAATACAATTCGTATTTTCATAATCGCGTTATAAATAGCCGCATAAATAGCTTACGCGCGCGTAGCTATTTGCGATTAAGTTTGAGCTGTCAAAGATAGTCAAAGTGTCGGGAGTCGTATCGTACAGTTTCGAACTCTCACCTAGGGGTGGCGCATGAGTACTGTATGAAACTCGTCCATTGCATGTTCTGACATACTGAAACTTACTCACAAGCTCTGAGAGCATAAGTAGGTCCGTATATAAGAAAGCAAGTTTCATCGTATCACGAATATTAGTATGTTATGCGTGCGTGCGTGCGAACACTGATCTGTGTATATCATATGGCGTCGAATAATTATAGCCATGTATCGGTAGGTGTGTATCTTAGATCATATAAGCGAGTGTGTATGATTTCATGAAAATACTTATTTCTGAATACATAATAAATTCAAATTCGGTATGTATTTTTTTTTTATATTTCAATTTTTTTAATGTTTAATTTATGTAAATGTATATTTATAGTCTGCATTGGTAAAATCCCACTACTCAGAGACAAAGTTGATAGGAAAGTGTTGCCGCCCCCCCCCCCCCGACCCCCCGCACACCAAACAGCCTCCGATTAAGAGTAACCAAAACAACTATAAATATTGATTTCGTGCCCAATTGCTCTCAAAAGCAGTTTATTGCAAATTAATATATTCATAACAATTCGTAGTTTTTTTTAAGCAACCGCGGCAACTATAAACAACTACAAACGTTTATTCAACATCTAATATGAATGACAAATCATGTCCTGGCGTTTAAATCGTTAGCAGTCAAATTTTGAGCAACTGCAAACAAATACAAACGTTCATTTCGTGTCTAGTGTAAATAAAATAAAATGTCCCACAGTTTAAATCGTTTGTAGTAATTTTTTAAGCAACTACAAACCTTCGTTTCCTCTACAGTGTTACTAAATGCAATGTCCTATGGTCTAAATCGTTTGTAGTAATTTTTTAAGCTACTACAAATGTCCGTTTCATCTCTAGTGTTAATAAAATGCAGTGTCCTATGGTTTTAATCGTTTGTAGTAATTTTTTAAGCATCTACAAACAACTACAAACGTTTATTTCGTCTCTAGTGTTAATAAAATACAATATCGTACGGTTTAAATCATTTGTAGTAATTTTATAAGCTACTACAAACGTCCGTTTACCTCAAGTGTTAATAAAATGCAGTGTCCTACGGTTTAAATCGTTTGTAGTAATTTTTTAATCAACTACAAACCTTGCATTCATCTCTAGTATTAATAAAATGCAATGTCCTATGGTTTTAATCGTTTGTAGTAATTTTTTAAGCATCTACAAACAACTACAAACGTTTATTTCGTCTCTAGTGTTAATAAAATACAACATGCTATGGTTTAAATCGTTTGTAGTAATTTTTTAAGCTACTACAAACGTCCGTTTCATCTCTAGTGTTAATAAAATGAAGTGTCCTTTGGTTTAAATCGTTTGTAGTAATTTTTTAAGCTTCTACAAACGTCCGTTTCATCTCTAAAGTTAATAAAATGCAGTGTCCTATGGTTTAAATCGATTTAAATCATAGGATATTGTATTTTATTAACACTCCAGACGAAATAAACGTTTGTAGTTGCTTAATAAATTACTACAAACGATTTATACCGTAGAATATTGTATTTTATAATCTCTACACTGATAGCAATTTTGAAGCCTAGCGCTAGGCCGGTTTATCAAGGCGTCGTTAACAACGCAAGTGTAACCGCAACGCCCGTATCGACCGATCGCATCGTCTCGATCTTCCGAAGATCGAATTAAGGGGTATGTTATAAACGTTGTGTCCCGACCATCCCAACGCTACATTGGGGTGCAGTTTAACGCCGGCACAACAGTTATGTGTATACATGCGCGCGCTTATACCGGCTAACGGGCATCGAAGTACGATTGACGAGAATGTGTATACTTTTCAAGAAACTTCAAAACATCTGAACTTTGGTAATTATATGTATAATACCATTTATGAAAAATTGTTTTAGGTGACTATTTGGAGGTTAATAATGTGAACAATGTGAGTTGAAAAGTTATTCACTCTGTACAAGTTCCAGTGTGAAAAATGACCAGTGTGTAGTGTATTAGGTGATCTGTTATTCAGGAAATAACTCGATTCAATGCGAATTAATCATAATACAAGACATTCTGATCTAATCCGATGGCAAAATGTATCATTATCCCACTGCATTTAAATCGACCCCAAGCACTCAAGAACATTTGAATCCCTGCTGGAAAAAAGATTCTCTGAAAGAAAAAAGAGAAAAAAGAAATTCAATCTCTCTTCATCGCTTCCAATCTCCGTCATAAAAAGTAGCAAGAATAATGTATCTCCAGTAAAAAGTAATTAATACAAATTAATGCAATCAAGGCGAATTATACAATTATAATTAAATCTTCATCCTTACTAAAGTGAATTAGAAAATAAATAATCAAAAATGTTTTACTATTTCATGTTAGAAATTAGTTCATGTAGATACAGCTAAAATTTTAGTTTATCATCTGTAAATAGAATTTAATTAAAATTAATTATTTTTAATTCATGTTCTGAATAGTATTTAATAGAACTCGATGAAATTTATTTTTTACTGGGCTGTCTTCATGTACTTCTATCTCTTTTAACCTGCAACCAAATTTTTACATCTCTTTCGACCTCTAAAGTGACATAAAACCTTAACTAATATCTTTCAATACCTACTTTCGTACCTCTTTCAATACTGAATTTCATATTTCTCCATTTCTGTCATGACTGCAATCATTTCAAAGGCTGTGGATTGGCTTTAGCAAATCTTCATTTAACTTCATATAAATACAAATTTATTACGTACTATTCATTTTGACATATCGTATTTTCATCAAATTTTGAAATAAAGATCAACGGTAGGTAATTTTATGTTTATTTTTATAAAGCAATACTATTCTGCGGAAGAAGTAAATACATCTTGGAGATCTCCACAGCGGAAAAAATGAAAAGAAGTATGTGTTAGATTATAGAATATTGTACAAAGATTTTGTAATTGTCTGTAATTAAACTATGTTGAAGTAAAGGACTAAGGATTCGTTGAAACAAATTTTTCTGTAACGTTTCAATATTTTTGAAGTATTAAATCATTATTACTTTCCTATTATTACTTAGGAAACTGCGATTTAATTTTTAATATAATGTGAATTATTATCTACTTCGAATGACTCAATTGAGAATAATGAATAGATAAAAGTATATTGCAATTGTAATGATATTACATTTCTCAAATCTTTGTTTAAATGAAAGTTTCATAATCGATGCTAGAATTTGAGATATAAGACCTACTTTTGTAATTTTCTTCTAATATTCAGGTTGTAGCAACCATTTCTACTACACTCTTAATTGCCTTTGTCCTTCTTTTTTGTTAAATCTAAGAATTACATGTTTCCTATTAGTTTGAATCGTTTACATTTATAGTTTCTATTTTTTCGTTTGTATGTAATAAATATGTAATTTAAACCTTAATCGTGTACTATTTTTCATTAAATTATTTTATTTTTTATTTAAATTATAGCATAAAAATGCTGTACTGGCAAATAAATAAAATAATGCGAATTAACTATTTATATTAAAAAATGTTTCTTTGGTTAAAAAAAGAACATAAAAAAATGAAAACGCAGTGGATTCGAGTGGTCAACGTGTGATACACTCCAAGTATACAATGTTCGTCGCATTTGATTATCTGACAGCCGGGGAAATTTATGCACGTTATAAATCAATTTAAATAATTTGCGTTCAAATAATTTCAAAGATATCGTTTAAACATATACTTAATAAACAATAATATTAGAGTTAACTGTTGTACTGTATTTTGCGATATTAACTTTTTAATAACATTGATAACATATTACAAGTGGATAATTCATTTATAAATTTAACATTCTATTTTATCATTTTTTATTCCTTACAAATATATGTATATGGCGTACAATTTTAATAGAAAACTAGGAATTTAAATAATGTTTTTCTTATAAAAAATATATTTTTCATAATTTATATATTCTTTCGAAAATCGATAATATTGTATTGAAACTCATCCGCCGGCGCGTCATTTGAAATACAGATTCTATATTTTACATAAACACTGGTTCTATATTGTAATAGATAATTATTTTCATTTTTTCCTATGAAGGGCTCCAAGATGTATTTGATTCCACAGAGAAGCATTACTTCTAAAAATAAACGTATAATTATTATAATAAGGTTATGATTGACGAACTCGTTTCCACCCGCTAGCATATGACATTCAGATTGTCTACAGCTAATAGTGCTCGTCGCGTCAAGCATGCACGTAAACCCTACGTTGGGATGATCGAGACGCCGTGTTTCGAGGTACCATACCGAGAGGGCGTTCGAACTTCCGAGACGTTTCGATTAGAACACGCCTAAGACTATACACGTAGATGCCCCTCCTAGGCGCAAGCTTCAGAAATTGCTATCAGTGTAGAGACGAAATAAACGTTTGTAGTTGTTTGTAGTAGCTTAAGAAATTACTACCAACGATTTAAGGTAGTTGAACCCCAACTGCATAGGTCAAAGTAATGAGTAACTTAAAAATTGAATAAAATATAGAATTGTTTATGCTAATAATATTATTAAGTGAAATTACCGCCAGCATATTACTAATTGCATAAAAATTTTCAATTATAATAACACGAGTTAAAAATAAATTGATTCTCGCTTCACGTAGCCCACGTTCCAACGTTATAGACGTGGCAACGCCGTGTCCGCTTCTCCGTGTTTATATTTTGTTTTAATTCGCTTCCGAAATCAATGGTTTACAAAATACCGGAGGCGAACTATATTTACGCAATGAAAAGTTAGACACGTTTATTATTCGGGATGCATTACAAGCATTTTATGAATTTTTGTGCAAAATCGGTAAAAATAAGCAATGTATATTGATTGCACATAATGCATCTTTCGATACCTCTTTTTTTTAAGGGAATGTGTAAAATATTCCTTAATATACGATTTTAAATCAATTATTTATGGATTTTGTGATAGTCTGAAATTATTTAGACAAACGTTTCCCGAGCGCAAAGGAAAAGACATGTGCACCCTGTCAAAATTGGCAGAAGATTTATTAGAACGCTAACCTACTAACGGTTACCATGACGCTGTTTTTGATGCCTTTATTTTACAAAAATTAGTGACTAAAAATATTCTTAAAATATTCTTAAACAAAATTGTTAAAATAGTTTGTACGAATATATTTAATCAAATATGTTTTTATTACAATAAATAGATTACGATTTTTATTGACAATTGTGTTTTTAATGTTCCACTTGACAAAATCATATTTCGATCATTTTGAATTGAGCGGCGAGTTACTCCGAAAATAAAATAATTCTGATATTTGGATTGAAATTTCTCTACAACTGTACGGTGGGCATTTAAAAATAATGGTGTTCTCTTCACAGAGCATTTATCACGCTTTGTGTGAAATTTGGAGTGAATAGCAATACTACATTAGGTACAAAAAAATAGAAACATACGATTTGTCGTTGTTGGCGCCATTAGCCCCGTGCGAATCAACGTAAATTGAGCAAACTTTGAACTCGATTATTTCAGAAACTGTACGATAAATCAACCTGAAATTTTACGTGCGTATTGTTTGATACATGAACTACTTTTGCTGAAAATTTCAACTCTTCCTCAATACTTTTGATTCAGGGTACAACTACCTTAATGAGTCGGATATTGTATTTTATTAATACTAGAGACGAAATAAACGTTTGTAGTTATTTGTAGTTGCTTAATAAATTACTACAAACGACTTAAACCATAGGACACTGCATTTCATTAACACTACAGATTAATCGGATGTTTGTAGTAGCTTAAAATATTACAATCGTTTGTAGTAATTTCTACAGCCACTACAAGCTGCTACAAACGTTTATTTCGTATCTAGTGTTAATAAAATACAACATGCTATGGTTTAAATCGTTTGTAGTAATTTGTTAATCAACTACAAACATTCTATTCATCTCTAATATTAACAAAATGCAATGTCTTATGGTTTAAGTCGTTTGTAGTAATTTATTAAGTAACTACAAACAACTACAAACGTTTATTTTGTTTCTAGTATTAATAAAATACAATATCTGACTCATTAAATCGTTGCTAGTAATTTCTTCAGCTACTACAAACAACTACAAACGTTTATTTCGTCTCTAGTGTTAATAAAATACAATATTCTACGGTATAAATCGTTTGTAGTAATTTATTAAGCAACCACAAACCTTCCATTCATCTCTAATATTAATAAAATGCAATGTCCTATGGTTTAAGTCTTTTGTAGTAATTTATTAAGCAACTACAAACAACTACAAACGTTTATTTCGTCTCTAGTATTAATAAAATACAATATCCGACACATTAAATCGTTGGTAGTAATTTCTTAAGCTACTACAAACAACTACAAACGTTTATTTCGTCTCTAGTGTTAATAAAATACAATATTCTACGGTATAAATCGTTTGTAGTAATTTATTAAGCAACTACAAACGTTTATTTCGTCTGGAGTGTTAATAAAATACAATATCCTATGGTTTAAATCGATTTAAACCATAGGACACTGCATTTAATTAACTTTAGAGATGAAACGGACGTTTGTAGAAGCTTAAAAAATTACTACAAACGATTTAAACCAAAGGACACTGCATTTTATTAACACTAGAGATGAAACGGACGTTTGTACACGGGAAAAAATTTGGATTAACAGCTTCTAGATAGGTGATCGAGCGACGCCAACTCGATTTCTTCCAGAAGCATGGGATTGCCCTGGTTCGATGTTGGAGTATGGCACACTCCAACTTGGGAAAAGCGCGGCTCGATGACGGACAAGGTTTTACTTACTCTATTAGAACGGTACGTGCTCTATGCTCCATGTGAAGAACGAATGACACTCCACATTGGTGCCACCAGGGGCGTTGCTTGTATATTATTATATATGTATAGATTCGCACTGTCTATATTGAAAGATTAAATTTAACATACGCTTATCAAAAGTAACATAAAGCTATGTCATATGGATAATTGTATATTTTTATCATTGAATTTTCATTTCCTTTATTAGAAATGAAAAATATTGATGTATGAAGATGATAAATAGTTGAATAGGCTGGAAAACTTATTAGAAACATGAAAACTTCGATTACAATAAAAACTTGAAAATATCCGTATACCTCTCCAATGTAATTATCTTAATACGTTTATATCAAGATATAGTGTATACATCTTATAAATAAAGTAAGTATATACATTTTTTGTAAGGAAAGGGACAATTAATCTATGTAACTGAGAAAATTTTTTTCGAAAATCAACACAATCTACACTTGTTAACAGTGATTTGGCTGAATATATTTTCTTATTACCATGTGGGTAAGCATATATTTTAATGACTTCTTTTATATTATAAACCAAAGAAGAAAATGACTCGGTGAAGACAAAGAATATTCATAGAATAAGATAACAATACATAAAAAATTGATTAGAAAAATAACAAAATTTTAAGTATCCATATATTTATCCAATAAAATTGCTACAATTACGTTTTTTAAAGTATATATTTATATTAATTCCTTAAATTCAGCCACTTAATATTACTTCGACCCTGACCGTAGGTCGAACGAAGTAATGAATTTGGTCATCTCGGCCAAGAAAATTACCCTATATAGTTTTTCATCAAATGTCGGCGTTTCAGACTAAAGATCCCAGAAAAAGAAAAATAATTTTTGTCCGTGATGTTGTGCATACGTCCTAACTTAGAGTAGATCTGATTAGTTTTTGGAGTCTATCCATACAAGATTGTGAGGTGGTCGTTTAAAAAACACCTAAAAAATATACGTTTTTTTGCATTTTTTAATAAACAATACTTATAATCACACAAAAAATGTTTTAAATAAAAAAGGCAGAGCATCAAATTCTCCACAAAAGGGTACTGCATTTTCTTCGTAACTCTACTAACTCTACTAACGGTACTGACGTAAAAGGCGAATGAACAAAAAAATAATCGACTGTGCATTTTTTTTTGTAAATGCTGTACCTCGCAAACGAAAAGACGAATTTAAAACCCGGGAAAAAATGAACTGTATACAATTGTATAGAATTGCATGCATCCAATTGTATACAATTGTATATGAATTTATCGTCTATACAATTTTACAAAACTGTATACATTACTATTCAATAATATGTAATTGTATACAACTGTATATAATTGTTCGCTATATTCGTATAGAAAAAATTGATGACATACACATACACACAAATACACACACATGCGCGCGCGCGCCACATTCGCAATTTACAACATTTCATGATTGCCATACTGACATCAACGTACTAGCACACACACACACGCGCGGTGCATGTGTAACATACCACATCATACGCGCGCTATTCTGTCGAAATTTTTGGAGGTTCCTTATAAAGTAATTGCCCAAGACTCATGCGCTTGCGAGAAACACTGTCGGTAACTCTGACTATCTATTAACATATGTATACAATTGTACACACTAGTATGCAAACTACATTGAATTTTGAAATTAATCAAATTATTTTTTGTATAGAACTGTATACACGCGAATACAATAAAAATTATTACAAGTATATATACAATTGTATGAAGTTATATAAAGTTATATAGTGTTTCATATATAACATTGAATTAAACGTCTGCAAAATGATAGCATTTCTTAGTTTCATATACAATTCTGTACAGTTGTATAAAATGGTAAACAGTTGTAAAATTTCATGTAACCGCAATCTTCCTTCATTAATACGAATATATTCAATTGTATACAAGTATATACAAGTTACTATAATTATATACATTTGTATATAGTTGTATGCGAAATATACTGAATGTTCAAATTAACCAAATTATAGGTTTGTATACAACTGTATACATGCCGATACAAGTTGATATTAACATATACAGATGCATACATTTCTATACAAGTGTATATTATTGTATACAAATTAAAGTTTACCGAGATTTCACCGTTTTCCAATATTATATAAAACTTTATATAACTGTATACAATTATATATAATTTTATTAATTTGTATACAACTCTATACATCGTATATAATTCTATAGACGAAAAATCCATATAGACCTGTATACATTTGTATAGATTATTATAAGTTTGTATACAATTTGTATGTAATTGTATACAATTATATACAATTCATTTTTTCCCGGGAAGTTGAGCCGAAAGTTTGAACTTAACTTTTAGCTTAAGTTTATTATCCGCATCAAAGAATTGTTTTATTATATTACAACGAAAATTAGCTCGATAACGCACCAAAGCATGTCCGCTCGAACATTCGATTTGTTGCAACACCACATTTTCAAGGCTGGAGTACCGGCTACTCCAGTAAGAGAGAAACGCTCTCGATATACGTTGGAGAATCATCGGTACCAAGATAGAGAATTCATTACTCTCATATGGCGACGCCTGTTCTCGATGACTCATCCAGAGATACGAATCCCAATTCGTGGAGAAACTGTTAATCCAAATTTTTTCCCGTGAGTAGCTTAAAAAATTACTACAAACGATCGGCAACACTTTCGTATCAACTTTGTCTGTGAGTAGTGGGATTTTACCAATGCAGACTATAAATATACATTTACATAAATTAAAAATTAAAAAAATTGAAATATAAAAAAAAAATTAAAAATAAAAAAAAAATTCAATCACTAAACGGTTTCCTGTCTACTACAAACGGAAATTCCTTCACTACAATCAACTACAAACGATTTTCTGTCGGAAAAAAAATTGAAACAACAAATTTTTGAAACTGTGGTGCTGAGCTTTTTTGGACCCCCTGTAACTTTTTCTTTCTGCAACTACAAACGAAATTCGTTCTACTACATTCAACTACATTCAGAACTCTATCGAAATAGCGTTTTACATTTTGAATTTCGAAAAGTCGGTTGCCAGGTTCACAAAGCTGAAGAATTGCGCCTCAGTGAAATGCGGCTCAGAGGCACTAACATCCTCGGCGACGATCATCCCCAGTTGACAGTTGAGCAGCATACATTTATCCCAGTACTTGTTCAAATTAGCTACCCTTCTTGAAATTTTCCACTGACCTTTGCAGAAGACCGATCGCGCGTGGTCGACGCGGCGCGTGATCCCTCTTGGTAGGCCCACCGATCCTCAACAAAATTTAAAACTGAAAAAAATGGCGACTAAAACGGGTTTCGTAGTTCGATTCTGTACATTTTTAGGATTCAAAAAACGTTTCATTCAAAATCGCAGCAGCTTATCTCTTCGAGATAAACACAAAACACTTATTAATTCCATTAATATAATGTCAAAATGCAAAATTAATCTTTTTAGTCTGTTTATTGCGATGTTCGGCTATACATTGATTTTGATATTCTCGAATAATAAATTACGATATTATGTTATATAATATAATATATTGTATAAGTAATATTATTTGAAGGTAAACAACGTAAGTTAACGGCACCTTTCTTAAGTGCAACGAATCTTTGGTACAAATGTACCACTCTCTGCTTGCCCCAGGGCCAACGACTGGTCCTCTTTTTTTATTTTTTTACATTTTTTTTTTGTTTTTATTTTTTATTATTTTTTTTTTTTGTTTGTTTTTTTTTTTATTTTCTGTTAGAAATTTTTTTTTAAATTTAAAATATTTTTTCTCACTTTTTTTTTTTGTATTTTATTTTGAGATTTTGTTTGACATTTTATTTAAACGTGTCTGGAAGAAAATTCGACTACAGCTTTTTTCAATTTGACTAAGTACAATGGATCATCTATACGATTTTACCTATACATTATTACCTAACATATTGATGCATTGTTCGACGTGGTTTAAAATGATATGAATTTTTAAAGTTTCTGAAACATTTGTTGCATCGAATGCTTTTTTTAGCTCTTATTGCACTACCAACTTTTTGATTGTAAAAACAGATTCTACAACTTTATTCGTGGATTTAAATACGTGAACAAATGGCTCTATTCGAAATCGGCCTACTTCACAAATAATATCATCATCAATAAGCTTGTCTGCTTCCTTTAATAGCTTCCTGCACGCATTGCCCTCGAAAATTTCACCTTGATAATTTTTAGCAATTACATTCAATTTTGTTGGCCAAATGAGAGCCTTTTCCCTCTCAAGTAAAGGAACTAAACCTTTCCAAAATATATGATTCACAATTCCTTGTAATAAATGAAGTTCGGGTAGAACGCATTTTTCAAGAATGTGAAGCTCGTCATTCTCTTCGAACAAGGGAGGGTTTACTGTGCTGTAACACATCATAGCATTTTGTTTCTGATTTCCTAATTTACAGTACATATTAAAATTTTTCTTTACGTACCCAAATGTCTTCAATTTATGCATGTCATTATTGTTACGTACCGGTGGTACGTAGCGTCCGTCCCACCCATATTATATCATTTATATTATAATAAATCAACCTATTATCAAAGTCCACCGTGAGAATATGCACGGCTTGCGACTTCACATAGAAGTCAAGAGTGCAAGCTCAGCATAGTCCCACGGTTGGAAAGTAATCCGACGACGAGCTCCGCTGCGCTCTCGATTCGACACAGCATCGGAGAAGTCAGTTGGTGAACGGCGTACACAAAACGAACGTCGCGGTTAATAATTTTATACCCTACCTCACCGCTCACAACCATAACAATTATTACTTGCAGAAGAAAGAGTATCACAACTAATAATCATAAGTAATTGATGAATTTATCGGTAATCCGAACCAAATAGTGTCTGAGTTTTTCAAATTTCGCGCGACAAATATTTTGCCAGCCAATCAACTTTGAAACTCATTTTAGATGGAATGTGACACGAAATTTAAATTAAATTAAAGAATCTCAAGAATGATTGTTTAAAAATGTGAAATGAAGATGATAATTAATAGAAAATTCAGAAAAAACGAAATGAAGAAAAACACTTGAAAAAAATGGGGTATGGAAGCACATTCGCAGCCGGTGGGGACGAACCCACGACCTTTCGATTTCGCGTCGAATGCTCTACCATCTGAGCTACGGCAACCCCGTGCATTCCCTCCGATTTAATTCAAGTCATGATTCATCAGTTAATTTTTTCTGGTTACATCATTCTTGAGATTCTTTAATTTAATTTAAATTTCGTGTCTCATTCCATCTAAAATGAGTTTCAAAGTTGATTGGCTGGCAAAATATTTGTCGCGCGAAATTTGAAAAACTCAGACACTATTTGGTTCGGATTACCGATAAATTCATCAATTACTTATTGAAATATCACCGAACGATAAATTCATCTTCATCTTCATTAATAATCATAAGGTTAGATTGTTCGGCATCAACAAACTCTTTGCATCCTTTTTTCAAATTTCTTAATGACACAAAGCAATAAGGACAAGGAAACATAGACGACGCAGTTTGCTGTCCATTAACCACTAACACCAGTTTTAAATCTGAGGTAAACCGAAAGGGAATGTTATTTACATTCGTTAATTGAAACAGAAGCTTAAGATTTTCGTAACTTTCTTTGATTTTTGGTACTATGCAAAGCATTATGAGTTTATTAACACTAGTTAGTGTAGGATCTTTGCTCACACTACCTCCTTCAGAATAACGTGTTCTTTTTTTAACAGGCTCGATGTCTATGTCAGATTCGTTTTCAGAAGAATTGAAGTAATCTTCTGGAAAAATAGACATAGATATTTTAAAAAATCCTCGCCCTCCGTCTGCCATTACTTTAATAACAAAATTCCCGGTAAGAATACGTTCATTTAAGATTTTATCTAATAACTGCTCGGCATTTGCCCACACTACTGGTCGCTTTTCTTTTAATTTGGAATTTTCAGTGTCGAATTCATATACCTCGTCTTGATAAATATCTTCTAAGATCTTTGGTTTATCAGATACGTGTTTGCTATAATATTTAGGCACCGAATTTTTACCTGCATAACATCTTATGAAATTTGTTACTTTTTTCATTTGATTTGCTGATAAATTCATATTGTTTTGGCAATTGTCTAATTTATCCGCCTGAAAAAAAAAAGATTAGTTTTCTGGACAGGGTTCAAAACTATTTTTGTTTGATTAGCACCATAAGTATTTAAAGTTATTTCTACATTTTTATTATTCGTTTTGATACCATTATTTGCAATTTCTACTTTGTTTCTTATTACAGTATTAACAACCCTTTCTTGTATTTTATAGGAAACCCTGGACATAACTTAGTTTGTAACTAAAAAAACTTTTTAGTTATATAATATATATCACCGATCAATCAAAACTTTGTAACTTAAACCTGTAACTAAGTTTTCATGAATAATTTTGTTACCGCCGCAAGTGTGATTTAAACCTCTTCCCACTTGTCGAAAACATGTTTTGCAAAGTTTAAGTACGTTTTCTTCAACGGATTGATCAGTGGTCGTTATTTTAGGAAGACGTTTAGTAGATGAAGACGCATAAAGACCATTCGACGCATCGATTTTTATTTCATTTTTTTTTATGTAACCTCTACCTTTTTGTACTTTCGAATGGCCCGAGTACCTTCCCGCTATACAAATATAACAGTGACATATATCGTTTTTATTTCTAGTATTCTCGAGTAATTGTACGTCAGAATAATTGGGCATGGAAGGTAAGGGTCGTTTAAAACATTCATTTTTACGTTCTGTCAAGGAATACCGACATGTGGAGCAAATGCTGACTGGAAATTTTGGATCTGACACATTAAAATCAGAATTAATGAACTCTTTAATCAGTGTCTCGATATTTTCATTGATTCGAAATGAATCTAATGTTTTCTTTCCTTTAACAATTTTTTGGCCACAAGGACCACAAACTTTTTTTCTATTTTCATCGTGACTACAATATTTATTAATATTCGACATGATCATAAAACATCAAACGAGTCTCACGCAAATAGATAAATTTATAAGTATAATGTATTACATATATCACAAGAAAAACACACGACAGAATTAAAGCGCATCAACGCACCAAAGTAACGTGGCCCGATTCGCATTTCTACATATCCTTCGGCGTGTTCTACTTTTCGTGCGGGAATTTCCGCCATTTGGTGGTTGACCGCGGAATGCAATTTTTAACCCTTGTCTCGAACTACAGCTGTGTAATATGTTAACGATAAGCCGCATAATTGAATGCAGTTCGATCATAATAAATTTGTGTTTGTCGACCTCCAGGTGAATCGCGCGCGAAGCCATACAAATAAAAACCGCTATGTAAGCGGAGTGGGATTTCGCTCCACGACCGCTGGCGAGTCTTAAGCGGACCGGTCTGGCGTAATCGACGCTACATTCGACGAAAGCGCGGAGTGGACGATTTACGCGCGCCGGCGGCAATGATCCCATGATCTGAGTAGGCACTTCGGCTAACTGACGGGCACAGGGCACACACTGGGCGACTACCGATTTCACGAGCTTACGCCTTTGCAGAACCCATACATGTGTCCGTAGGGTGCTGAGCGTCAAAGTAAGGCCTCCGTGAAGGCATCGTTCATGCGCTTGACGTGCTAGGAGGTGCGCCACATGTCCCTGAGGCAATATAATTGGAAATTTAGCCGAATAAGGCAGATTGGACAAGGATAGGCGGCCACCCACACGTAGCAGGCCGGCACTGTCGAGAAAGGGATTGAGTCTGCGAAGTTTGCTGCAGCTAGGAAGCGATTGTTTTGCTTGGACATACCGGCAGCCATCTTGAGTCGGTGGGTTCTCAGTCAGAAGCGCAAGCTCTTGAGGGAAGGCTGCGGACTGCATGCGAGACAGGACACGGTTTCCGACCAGAGTAAGTTCGCGGACTCTCGATTTGTTAGCGATACTTGCTCTCCAGAGTGGGGAGAGATGTAGACATCGAGCAAGTACCCGACACATACGTGGCCAGGATGAAAATCGCTCGAAGAATGCGAGAGCGTTTTCAGGTTGAGATGCCGCTTGGTGAACAAGTGCTCTGCGTTCTAAGGGCGCCTCAGGATCGAGTGCGGGTTCAGAGGCTGGCCAATTGGTCGGAGCTGATGCTAGCCAAGCTGGGCCGTGCCACCAGAGGTCAGCCGCAGCCAACTCCGATGCGAAGATACCCCTAGACCCCAAATCGGCGGGGTTATCAACGCCGGGTACATGGCGCCAAGGGATATTTGGAAGAAGCGCGTGGACTTCAGCCACACGATTGGCGACGAATGTCTTCCATTCACGGAACCGACCGTTGAGCCACGCGAGAACAATTGTCGCGTCGGTCCAGCAATGGATAGGACATTGGGAGAAACAAGAGAGAGTTCGAACGCGGGCGAGTAACCGAGCTAGGAGCACTGCTCCACACAGCTCTAGACGCGGTATAGTGACTTGCTTTCGGGGAGCAACTTTCGTTTTCGCGATAAGAAGGTGCACACGAACTTCGCCGGATGGCGATTCAGTGCGTATGTATACTGTCGCAGCGTAGGCCTTCATGGACGCGTCAGAAAATCCATGGATTCCGAACTGGCTCGACTCGGTCGTGTCTAGCCATCGCGGGATGGAGATAGATGCGAGCGCCGGAAGTGCATCGTAAAATTCATCCCAGCGACATTGGAGCTCAGGCGGCAAGAATGCATCCCAGGACGCCTTGTCCTCCCAGAGCAGTTGCATCAGTTGCTTGGCTACAACTACAATGGGGGCAAGCCATCCCAGAGGATCAAAAATGCGAGCGATTTGCGATAGCATCGCTCGCTTCGTGGTGGGTGAGGGAGCCGAGAGGTTTAAGGTAAAACCGTAGGTATCGGAAGCGGGTCGCCAAGCGATACCAAGTACTTTTACGTTGTCATCCTCTTGGAGTAGTTTATCACACGCTAGACCGTGATTTGATGGGTCGATATCGGCGAGAAGTTCGGCGGAATTACTGGACCATTTGCGGAGGACGAAGTTGCCCTTACTTAGCAACGCGTTCGTTTGCTCGCGGATAACGATAGCTTCCTCGATCGTATCCGCTCCAAACATGACATCGTCCACAAATCGACGCAGGAGAAGAACTAGCTTTCCGAGTGGAAAGGCGGCTCCTTCGTCCTCCGCAAGTTGCTCTAGAACTCGCAGCGCCAGGAAAGGAGCGCTAGATGTACCGTAGGTAACGGTTAGCAAGAATAATTCTGTCACAGCCTCGGAGAGGTCGTGGCGCCAGAGGATACGCTGTAGATCGAGATCCCGGAAATCGATCAAAATCTGCCGATACATTTTCTCGATGTCGGCTGTATAGACATACCGGAATAAGCGCCATTGAAGGTGGAGGAGAGCTAGATCGGCTTGCAGTTTTGGACCGGTCAACTGCAGGTCATTCAGGGAAAATCCTGTTGTGGAAGCTGCGGACGCATTGAAAACAACGCGCGTCTTCGTCGTCGTACTTGACGCCTTCACGATTGGATGGTGAGGAAGATACACCGTGGTTTTATCAGCCTGTCGGGGCGAAGCAATTCGCATGTGCCCGAGGGCCTCGTACTCTCGCATAAAGTCCGCGTAGGCGGCTCGCTCTTCTGGCCGAGAGGCGAGACGTCGCTCTATGGAATAGAGGCATTGCTCAGCACGTCGATATGTATCGCCGAGTTCCGAGGTGATGGCTGTACGCAGCGGTACGCGTACTATGTAGCGACCATCGGCGTCGCGAGAGTTCGTCTCTTTAAAATGGCGCTCGCAATGCGCGTCCTCTTCAGAGACGTGGGGATCTGTACTGATCTCCTCAACCTCCCAGAAGCGTTTGAGAGTTGCGTTGAGATCGTCATCGGTTCGATGCACATGATGCACCTGAATGGAGGGGGCATCTAACTGATCTAGTGCCGTATTGGTGGAGCCTGAGAGTACCCACCCGAACATAGTGTTCAACGCCACCGGCTCGTCGCGTCGTCCGCGAATAATTCCGTCGCGAATCGCGTACGCGTAAAGATCGGCACCGATTATGGCGTGTATCGGCGTGTTATCCATGGGATTCCCGTCGGCTAATTCGAGACCTTGCAGATAAGGCCATTGCGCTACGGGGAACCGGAATTTCGGCGTATATGAGGTTAACGTTTCGAGAATAAGAGCGTCGGTCGATAGCGCGATATCCAGGCTCTTCGTTGAGCTTATCGAAATCGGTATCATTCGTTCGACCTTCGCGGTTCCGTTCTGCCCGATTCCGTCCACTCTCATCGACGTGGCGTAAGTTTTCGCGCGTAATTCTGTCGCGGCTGTTCGTGAAATAAAAGTATGCGTCGACCCTTGGTCGAGTAACGCTCGAAGTTTCACGACGCGTTGCGAAGCGGTAGTAACCAATACCCATGCCGTAGCAAGCACAATGTGCAGAGCGGGCACTTGAGGAGTGCTTAGATGAGACTGCACCAACGTTGCATCGACGTTTGGCGCAAATCCACTCGATGTACTTGCTGCGACGGTTTCTGTACGCGGCTGCGCGGTACGCGACGGTGAGTGCAGTAGTGAATGATGGCGCCTTTTGCAATGCACTCATGTTCGTTCACTTCTGCACGTGTCGATTCGGTGATACGGCGAAAGGCAATTTGAGCACACCGAGTGCTGTTTGACTGTCTCCCAGCGTTGAGACACTGATTTCCCGGTAAACTGAGCGCACTTATACAAAGGATGTGCGCTAGTGCATAAAATGCATTTTCCGGAGCTCTTATCGCTTGACGTTGCAAGATGCATTGCCGAATGCGCGGCCGAAGTTGCTCTGGCTCGAGGTTGGGACGTTGACGAACGAATGACCTTGACGTTAGGCGTCGCGGCTTCGACTGAACGAACTTTTAATTTTAAAAATTTCATTAATTGTGCATAAGTTGCAAAATCGTCCCCTTCGAGCGAAAACTCCCACGCCTCGCGTGTTTCGCGGTCAAGACGCTCCGTAATCAAATGAACAATAAGGTCGTCAGATACGGGACGACCGAGCTTCGCGAGTGCATCGATGGACTCTTGCGCTGAATCCATTAGTTGGCGCAAATTCAACGGAGACCCGTCACGAGAAATGAATTTTAAATTTAATAAATTGCGTAAATGCAGTGTTAATAACCTACGCTTATTTTCATATCGCTCCGTGAGCAGCTTCCAAGCAATCTCGAAATTGTTCGCGGTGACATCAATATTTTTTAATAAGGCGGCAGCGTCGCCTTCTAGACACGATTTTAAATAATAAAGTCGTTCGAAGTTGTCAAACGACGGATCATTTATAATGAGAGCTTGGAAGTGGTCACGGAACGAAGTCCAATTTAAAAAATTTCCAGAGAAATGCGGCAATTTTATGGCCGGTACTTGTTTTCGCCGCGAAGTGCAGTCTTGAAGTGCATCTGCAGGGCTACTGGTGCTGATTGGTGTAGTCGGCGCGGCTTGATCCACGATGGCGGTAAGCGCGCTGACTATTTCCAAATATTTCTCTTCGCTCGTCCCGATGAAATCCTCCGCAAAATATTCGTGTGTGGCGCAGGCTGGCAGTGAATCGTAGGGCGACATGGTTTCATCTCGCTCTGAAATCTGTCTCCATTTTGTTTCGAGGAGCTCACGTCGCATCTTTGCTTGGGCGGTCGTTAAGTTTGGCGTAAGCAGCCACGTAGCTGCACGAGTAAAGGACTCAAAGGCCCTATGCTGCAGTGCCACGAGTTGAATAAAATTGTGGTACTCGTCCGTCGCATCACCTTCGCTTCGATTCTTGGGCATCTTGTGTAAGCTACCGAGAACGCGAGGAATTCTACGTCGAAATTATCGGAAGAAGAAAATGCGCTAAAGAGACGCGTCTAAGCACGATCGTAGTTGATCGTGCATTCACTGACCATACACAAGCTCGGTGCTGTCGTCGCAAGAGGAGATTTGCGACTGACGAGTTTGGTGCTTCTGCGCAGGTGACGCGCGTGGGGGCACAAGATGAAGCCGAAAGTGGCCGAATATGAAATGGCGAAAGTTCGCGGTCCGTGACGTCACGTCGTAGTTGCGACTCCGAAATGTGTGTTCGAATGCAACCGACGAATGACGGAAACGCCCGAGTAGCACTTTGCGCTAATTGTATGCGAACCGCGCACTAATTATATGCGCGCGATTAACTTTGAATTTACATCGAATATTCAATTTTGCGATTTATTCGGCACTCCCGATAACACTGCCGTCAAGCTTTAAATTGTCTGTACCGGTTTAAATCGAAATTGTCTTTAGTATAAAAGGAAAAAGTCTTAAGAACAAAAAAAACAACTGTCCAAATGTCCACCTTTCACTATACCTACAGATCCTGGCAGGATCGCCAAATGTGGGGTCGGTGCAGTATCCGCATTGACATTGGTCCCTTGCACTAACTGCGGGTGGTCCAGGTTCAAAATAAATTAAAGGAACACTTGAGCACTTTGGGTTTCACGTTTATTTTCTCAAAGCGGCAGGATATATATCACAATTTCAGATATCTTGCCTTAGAATGTCCTTAAGACAATGTGCGTGCAAATGAATTTTGCACGCGAACACGCGGTTAATGGCCGAACACTCTCTGGAGCCCGATAGCGCACGGGTGCAGTGAGATGCGGTGCGTAAAGTTAGGGAAATCGCGTATCGTGGAAACTCACGATCGGCGAGACGATCGTTCCGTAATTCCGCGTAAAATTGGATAAAGTGACTTAAGACTTCGTAAGAAGAAAAGGAGAACTTTCGCGAGGCACGCGTGACGGCGGTTCTCCTTGAAGAAGCCGGAAATCTTGTCGCACCTTTCCAGGAAATCAAGAAAAAGTGGTGCCGCAGGTGGGCTTAATCGAAACAGCCTTTTTTTGGAAAATCGCGCGAGATTCGAAATTTATCGTTGCCAATGCGAAGCGATAAGAGCTTCGTTACAGAGTTCAGGCGCGGTATGCCCGTGCGCACAGATGGCGCGACAGGTATCGTTTAGCTAGTCGACCGATAAACATAAGGCGTTGAGTTGATCGAGAAACAGTTACAAATAATTAAAATTCGCGGTTTCTACGGTTTATAACAAATTAGGCTTTAAACACAAAAACTTTACCGAGGCTTGAACCCACGAAACTTAGGTACGAAACAAGCGCTCTAACGCATGAGCTACCATAACTTCTTTACAAAATTTCGACATTCGCTTCAGTAAAAAGTAGAAAATGTAAATGTGATTTTCTAGAATACGATTGACTAGTATAGATCATTCTGATAATCAAAGGGTGGTAAGTAAGTGCGATATTATGAGAAAGTGTCAATAAAATCGGTGAGAACCGCTCCTAAAGTTGTCTTGTGAGCGAAGGACATGACAGCCTTTTACATCTTTCTCCACTCTCTCTCTCTCTCTCTCTCTCTCTCTCTCTCTCTCTCTCTCTCTCTCTCTCTCTCTCTCTCTCTCTCTCTCTCTCTCTTTCTCTCTCTCTCTCTCTCTCTAGCGGTGAGTACACGCAGTCACGTTTTGTTGAGCTCCGTTAAATTTCTCTAAATTGCACTCTAAACCCTTTTTTGTGGGAGTTAAAATTTTGCACAGACGTCACTAATTGGGATATTTATGTCCGAGTCTACTAAAGGCGAGAAAAGTTAAATAAGTCATTCTGGAATTAACCGTTGCTGCTTTTCCACCGAGACATATGCCCACGCCCGAAACGTCATCGCCTACGTCACACTACGCAAAATGGCGCTTCCCACTAACTGTCAGTGACTTCGACACTTTGTCGCATGACACCGATCACCGAGTGTTTGTCACCTTTGACTTCGCTTTCTTTCCGCTGGCAGGTTGGTGAAATGTGGAGATGCGATACCTGTGAATGCCTATAATTGTTAAATTAATTTTAATCATCTAAATGGTTTTCTGCCTGACATTTTATTGTCTTTGCCTTGTAATCACGCATGCATTGTCGTGATTGATTAGTTCAACCACTCGTATTGTCGTGATCATCTGCGTTATTTCTTAACTGTACATTCAGCTGACGGCTTATCGGCGGCCCCTCTCTTCACGTGCTGCGCGGTACACGAGACGCGTACGGTTCACGCGCCCCTTCCAAGCGGGTTTACCACACGCTTGTAGCCTTCTCTCTTTAACGCACGTTCTGCTATATTTCGGGCTCTTATTATTTCGTGCACGCTTCTCAAATGGAGAATTACAATGAATGCAATGCCGAATTCGTTGGCGACGACAAAATACAATGTGTTGTTTGCGAACTTGCATTTCATGTAGATTGCCAACCTGAAAATGCGGCCACGACTGCATCGGGTGGATTTGTTTGCTGCGTTAATAAACCTGCCGCTAAGAGCAAAAAAAGATGTCATCTCCGTTCCAATAGCGCTACTTTTGTAGAATCGGATACGTCCGATACGTGTGCCATACCTCCTGCGCTACAACTATATCTTGATAGACAAGAACAATTTAACGGGCAACAGAATGCGCGCTTCGAAGAAATAAATGGAAAGATGGATCGAATATTGAAGCTGGAGGAGCGAGTAGAAGATCTAGAAGTTAGTGTAAAATCACTCCAAACTGATGTACAGTCCTTAAAGCCAGATCGAGCTACTATGGGCTATGACATTCGGAACTACGATTAAATAATCACAGGGATTCCTCCGAAAGGCATGGAAGATTTGCGACAAATTTCGCTGAAAATTGCCGAAGTATTGAATGTGACGCTTCACATAGAAGACATTCTTTCAGCTTATCGGCTACAACGCACAATGGCACCGACTCATCTGCTTCCATGCTTGCGTCTTCGTCAACGCAAACATCCCATAGGCACCCAGCAATACTGGTAAAACTCTCCAATCCCGACCTACGATTTGCCTTCATCAAAGGTATGAGAGCTAAGAAGATGCTATTTACCACCGACATTGATAACTCTTATGCGAAAAACCGCGTTTTTATCAATGAGCACTTATCATCTGCGACGCTTAATTTACTCAGAAAAGCACGTGCGTTAGTGAAGGACCATCCGCATAAGTATGTTTACACCTATCACGGCATTGTACGCTTTCGACCAACTAGCGGCGCTAACGCGATCGACATTACTTAAGATCTTCGAAGAATTAGCGATTGACGTTTGGCATGTGGCACTCTTAGTGTTCGCGAAAATAGTGAAACGGCTGCATCGACGTCCGGAAGCAACCAGGCTTTAATTAATTCAATAATTCCAGTAAACTCTAACTATATTAATCTAAAAGTATGTCATATTAATGTTCAATCTCTCGGCTCTGCTAATAAATTTTCTTTTTTTAAATCTTATTTCACCGAAAATTTCTATCATATTATCATTCTTTCTGAAACCTGGTTTAATACTAAAACTGTTGACTCCTATTTTTCTTTGCCTAACTATCACTTGATTCGCAATGACCGCAAGTATAAGCTCGGTGGAGGTGTTGCTATGTATATTCATACCGCTCTAAAGTACAAAATCTTAGAAAAATCTGAATGCTCTTCCGTTAACCCCCTCGAGTTTATGCTTGTTGAAGTCGGTCACAGCGCTACTACGAACCTCAGAGTGCTACTTGCGGTTATCTATCGACCACCGAAGAAAGCTCTTCTCGAACTATTTGAATCTGTACTGCAAAAACATAGTTGTAATTATGATCGAATCATTATTATGGGTGATTTCAATGTTGACTTAAATCGTGCTAATTTTGAATCTATATATTTGCAGCAGTTTGCCGTAGCCAATGCTCTTCAAATCGTGCCATATCATCCTACTAATCATACGAACCGAACTGATACATGGATTGACCACTGCCTTGTCGATAGCCTTACAAATGTCCTAGGACATAGCCAAGCCAATTTACCTTTTATCTGTGGCCATGATCTGATAGATATCGAATGTAAGAGTGGAACACCGAAAGCAAAGCCGACACAAATCACATGTAGAGACTATCGCTCGTTCGAGCAAGCAAAGTCGGAAGCATGTGGCTCTGATTCGATACCTATTAGTTTTTACATAAAATCATTTCCTGTCATTGCCCCTCACATAGTTCATCTCTTCAATGAATCGCTTAATTTATCCATCTTTCCTGCTGATTGGAAAAAATCATTGATGATAGCCATTAGCAAAATTACTAACCCTGTTTCTCCTGCTCATTACCGCCTTATCGCTATTGTTCCTGCTCTCTCTAAAATACTCGAACGTATTGTTTTCAATCAGCTACTTGGGTTCCTGAATAACAGTAATTGGTTTGATTCTTACCAATCGGGTTTCCGTAAAGACTACAGCACGCAAACCGCACTATTGTATATATCTGAATATTGCAGGCAAGCAATTGACAATCGCATGATAACTATTGTTATCCTCTTTGACTTTAGCCGTGCGTTCGATACTATTAGTCATAGGCTTTTGCTGCAGAAACTGAAAATGGCTAATTTATCGGATACTGCTATTCGGTGGTTTGCGTCTTACCTCTCGTGTCGATCTCAGGCTGTCACAGGGGTGGATGGCACTATATCGTCGTGGCTTCCAGTGGGTGCTGGAGTGCCCCAAGGTTCTGTGTTAGGACCTTTGTTGTTTTCAGTATTTATTAACGATCTACCTGGGGTTCTCCATCATAGTGATCATATGATTTTCGCTGACGACACTCAAATTTTTCTTAAATGTTGTGTTTCAGAACTTGACATCGCCATTGCAAAGGTAACATCCGATATCACTCGCTTCTGTCAATGGGCGAATAGCGATGACCTCGTCCTTAACTTTGAAAAAACTAAGGCATTACTGGTCGGCAGTGCTTTTTATCTGAACACCTTTAATACTGATTCGATCACACCGATTGTTATTAATAATTCGGTCATACCGTGGGTTAAATCGGTGAGGAACTTGGGTCTCGTGTTTGATGGAACGCTCTCGTGGAAGTACCATCTTATACAAATGTCCAATAAAGTCTTCTCCACTCTACGTCAACTACGTAATAACCGTGCTCAACTACCAACTGATGTTAGGCAAACCCTTGTTTCCTCATTGATTTTACCCTATTTCGATTACTGCTGCGCAGTTAACAACGACATTAATGTAACTCAAAAAATCAGGGTGGAACGAATGTTTAATGCGGGCATTCGTTTCATCTTCGATCTACGGCGCGATGAGCACATTACCCCATATCGTAATAAGCTTGGCTGGCTCAACACCAAATCGCGTAGGTTATACTACATTTGTATCGTTACCTACAAGATTATTAAGACCCACGTACCCCACTATCTTTATGAACGTTATCAGTGGCGTGAAGAATCGACATCCAGGGCTCTTCGACCCGGCTCTATGCAACAACTTCGAGTACCGACACATCGGCTAGAATCCTATTCCAAATCTTTTATTGTCACTTCTACCCGGTTATGGAACGAACTTCCAGTCGAAATTCGCGCAAGTAAAAATGTGCATTTGTTTAAAGTAAAACTAAAAAAATTCCTATTAAGTCGGACTTCAGTGTAATTATTTTGTATTTTATATTTTAGTATTAGTAGTAGTATTAGTATTTTTAGTATTTAACATTAGTATTTTAGTCCACTTTTACTTATGGTATGCGTGTACCCTACCCCGCGTTGTAATCGCTCGACTATTATTATTATCTATCTATTTTATATCTACTTTGTTATAGAACTAGTATTGCGCTTTTATATGCATCTATTAGTATGCCTTGTTATATTAAGCTTAGTTTTAGTTTTAGTTATCTGTATGTATGCTACATATTGGTTGGCCTAAGAGGTAATACCTTAAGCCATAATAAAGACAATCAATCAATCAATCAATCAATCTCTCTCTCTCTCTCTCTCTCTCTCTCTCTCTCTCTCTCTTTCTGCTCCCGTATGCCGCGCCTCGATCCCATACCCTTCTTATATTAGATGGATTTATGCATGCACACATGAATGTAGACATATTCATACATGCAAATTACATGGCGGGATTGCATATGTATGCGTGTGCACGCTCGCGGGGCCCTGGGAAGCGCCCTATAAAACACGAGAATACCTACGATCCTGACATTCGCTTTGAGCTCCATCTCACCGAAAAACGCGGAACTGATATACGTCAAATCTTTCGCTTGTGCCGCCATTCCCCGCTTCGAGTCGCAATTTGCAAATTACGCCACGAAAACATAATTAATTTTCATAAAAATGGGTTCAATGTAATCCGCGAATTGTCAGGAATGAACGTCCACTCCTATTTTGGGCGTTAGAGTTATCGAAACAATGCAATAAGCGTTTTCATTGTGACGACTAACACATCTACACATCACGTACGTGTGAGGTGAAAGACAGGCCGATTTTATCCTTTTTTTTTGGATTACGCGACAACCGTTGCGCCAATATCGAAGTGAACGCCCATTCTAGGGGAATAGTAGCGTATAAAAAATACACTTAATAATATAAAAAGTTAAAATTGAAGGCGTAATCTGCAAAGAAGTTTTACTTCCGGTTTAGTAGTTCTACAACAGCCACCGCGGCGCGGCACTCAGGGGCTTCAGAAGAACACCCTTAATATACTTTAGAGTTAAGGCAAGTCAAGTATCTGTTAAAAAATTACGATTTCTGATCTCGTCGCGGCATCAATAGAATATTTCATATTGCATATATCTTCCCTGCAGCTTGTTCTCGATACGAATCAACTACGAAGATAAACCTGACGAAAAAATTTCTTCCTTTTAACAACTCATTTGGTCGGTGGAAGATTGGGATTGATAGGTTACGGAACAAGCAACACAAATATCACCACTATCTTGTTGTATTAAATAGGATATTGTGATATACCTGAACTCCAGGTGAACATCGCAACTTACATTCAAGAACTGCAAATACTACATTATTACTGGATTATACATCGCGGAACGCATTCATACTCTTCTACAATGGCTGGTTGTAACGGACAATAAATATAAGAAATTTCAAGGAAGGAACAGTGTGATGTATGAATACCTGACGTATGAAAGAGATTGCTTTTATTGAGACAAAGAAACAACCCGATTCAGAATCAAGCAGGATAAGTAACGAGGAAATCGCAAAACGCAATCGATTTTTCGGAAAACTGAAATTACATGAGTATAAAGGATAGTATCACTCAAGGCCTCTCTTTCGCTCTAACAATAGCTAGTGACAGATCATTATGCGATGGACTTCGCTAAATCCGCACACTCCATATTATTTAATCTTGAAGTAGGGAAAAAATATATCCAGCCAGCTTCAAAAGAAACCAGATCAAGAATCTGCATTGGTGATCGGTGGCATCCCAGTTACTTATCCTTAGCTAGCATCAACCCAGAATAACTAGCGTATAGCTTCAAATAGGCTTAGTTACACCGCTATTGTTATTAGAGAAGAAACAGTTCAGAAGTTGACTTATAAGTGATTTCGTTTGGACAAATCATTTGGGTCTGTTCCAAAGCCGACTTTTCTTCATTGTATGTTCAAATACGACAGGAAGATGTCTCAAGAAGACGATGTTGATACATTGATCGCTGATCAAGAAAAGCAAGCTGACTCATTGAAACGCATCGCTGAACAAATGCAAACGGAAACTGATGTCGTTAAATTGGCTTCTCGATTGGATTATTTCTACGAACTTTGGGAGAAAATTGTCAAACGCGATATTCGAATTCAACGATGCTGACCAGATGTTGAGCCGGATGATTATTCGTATCTACGAGACAACGAGTTTGCGACCCTTGAAACACTGTACTGGGATACATACGGTGCCACCAAGTCAATGGTTTATGGACCACCGCAGCAGCCGTCATCTGATTCAACAGTCAGGATAGCACCGTTCGCCAGAGACGTGAGTCATAATAAAAAGGTTAAAGTTCCGCTGATAGGACTTCCGCGATTTAACGGTGCATACCGGGAATGGCAGACTTTTCGCGATTATTTCGAATCATTATTTTTTAATGAAAATTTTAGTAGCCTCGAGAAATTGCATTATTTTAAGTCGTGTCTGCACGGAGAGGCCGTGAACGTCATTAAGAATATACCGACTACCGCAATGAATTTTTATGATGCGTGGGAGCGTTTAAAGAAACGGTATGCTAATAAACGGTCGGTTTTCTATGCTCCCTTAGAGCAACTTTTTTCGATAAAAGCTATCCGCACTTCGTCGGGTTCAAGTTTACGTAAATTATTCGATTCTGTTTCGGAAGCCGTCGAAGTACTGAATAATGTAGGTCGAGCAACGGACAATTTGTCCGGAGATATGCTAGTGTATATGTTCGAAATATGATGAATTGATCGAATTTTTGAACCTTCGTATAACGGCGCTTGAAGCCTCCGGACCCTCGCCGGATAAGGTAGCACCCCCTCGCAAGGTGCAAAATGTATCGACGTTACAAAGAAACGTTACGACTTCTCCGATAAAATGCCCGTCATGCACCGAAAACCATTCGTTATTCCGATGCCAACAGTTTTGCGCTTTGTCGATATTGGACCGTTCGAATTTAGGCAAACGACTTCGTCTCTGCACTAACTGTCTCTCACTGAATCACCGCGTTAATGTGTGCAAAAGTAGATTTAAATGTTCGTCATGTGGGAAGCGACACAATTCACTGTTGCATCAGCAACCTATGCAGTCCGATACTGCCTACTCCGTTACTGACAGCTCGCTCGAAATATTATTAGAATCGAATGAAAATAGCGCGACGGAAAATTAGTCCTTTTCGCATTTTTCGACTCGTATAGGCGCGAAGGAAATTTTGCTCGCCACCGCTTGGGTGATAGTTTCGGTTTCGTCGGGTAGAACGATAAAAGTTCGTGCATTGCTGGATCAGGACTCGACGCACACTTTTATCACAAAGCAACTCGCGAATGCTCTTAACACGAAATCTTATCCCACGACTGCAACAGTGAGTGCCCTCGGAGGTATTTCAGTCGGCCGAATTAATCGATCCATGCTAATTAATATTAAAGCAACAGATAGCAACGACACGTTGCAAACAAACGCATGTATTGTTAATTCATTAACGTCATACAAACCTTGGTTTCAAATACCCGTCTCGGAGTGGCCTCACCTAAAAGGGTTAAAATTTTTTGACGGTCGCCCGGCAGATGGTAGGCCTATAAATTTACTGATCGGCGCTGATCTTTGCGCGTATGCATTGCGATCGGGTCTGCGAAGTGGTCGGGTGGGAGAACCAGTAGCGCAGAATTCGATTTACGGCTGGATTCTTTCGGGAAATACGTCAGTAGCTTCACCGGGAATCAACGAGATGCACGCGCATCACTCGATTTCAGTAAGCGATTTATCGCAACAAATCTCGCGATTTTGGGAGATTGAAGAGACTCCTAAAATGCAACCTCCCTCTGAAGAGAATTTTAAATGCGAGAAACATTTTATGAGCACACACATTCTCCCGTACATTCGAAGGTAGATTTGTAGTGCGAATACAGTTTAAAACTGCCCCACCTAATGATATCGGTCAAACGCGAACGCGTGCTGAGCGAATTCTTTTAGCTCAGGAACGACTTATGTCCCAGCGACCAGAGGAACGTCAGCAATATATAGAGTTCCTTCGTGAATATGAAACAGTCGGTCATATGCGTGTAGCGCAGGATACTACCGGTAAACAGCGCGTCTATTTACCTCATCATGCAGTAAATAAAACTTTTAGTTCGACTACAAAAGTTCGGGTAGTTTTTAACGGTTCTGCCCCTTCGTCTAACCGTACTTCGTTGAACGACTTGCAAATGGTCGGACCGAAACTCCTAGCGGATTTATCGCTGATATTAACACGATTGCGAATGTCCTGATTTGTTTATTGTGCTGATACACAATAAATATTTAGACAGATTCTTATTGACGAACGCGACATTGACTTTCAATACAATACCGTGAGCGAGCTTCGCCAGTTCCGTGAGGACCTTACGTCACTTCTCAAAACAAGGTGTTTCTCTCTAAGAAATTGGGCAAGCAATCATCCTACACTGAAAAAAATTCTTAGCGCATTCAGCTTTGCTCAGCAAAGCTAAAACAGCTTTAGCCTGGTCGAGCCAACATATCCCGCCAATTACAGCTGGGTTGGTGTAGTGCGCAGTTTCGCGCATTTGGGACAATTCGTGGAAAGATTTCAAAGTAAGTAAATGTATGCATATATACAGGAATCATAGGTGTAAGAATAATGAATTATTTTAGAGTAAATCAATTTTCTACCTTTTGAAAACGTAATAATAATATTATCCATAATAGGTAGGAGTAATATAAAACTGAATCTGAATTGAACAAGGCAATTTGTAAATATTGTAACTTAACCTATATCCAATATTTACACTATTGATAAACTCTATTTAGAAATATGCAAGTAATTATATAGGTTAATTGTATTGTGAACTACATATTATTTTTGAAAGTTATATTGTCAATCGTTATTAATTTATTTATTGATGTATTCAATTGAATGGACCAAGGGCCTTTTATATGAAATGATTACAATATCGAAAGTTTAATTAATCTGTCAGGTAAATGTGATTTTAATGTATTTTTAAGTTTGAAGACCGATTCCGTTCACCACAACTGTTTTTATGCATTTTTGGCTTGTTAGAGTACAGACTTGATTGATGCTTGATAAAATTGTTCTTTAAGATTTGTTTGTACTTCAACAGGCTAAACATGCATAAGAACTTAGGTTCGATGACTGTAATCAGCCTTCGAACACTAAACTATATTGAAGTCACATTTATACTTGATCGATACTTGGTAATATTCTTCGTAAATCACAATATGCTTTATTTTATTTGGGCTATCTATTTGAACCGAAATACTGATGGTTTGCTATGCTGCGGGCTGAGAATTAAATTTCTACTTTTCGACATATATACATACTATGTAAATGAGAAAAAAACATTTTGAGTTTATATCTACTTCATACAAAATTATTTAAAATATCTACTATTAGCCAATCATTTATCTGAAGGGTTGGGTAGTAAAAAATTAAAAAGTAATGTTAAAAGTTAAAAAGTTAATTAATATTAACTGAACTTAGTTACTTTCTACACCATTAATTTAGAACTTAACTCAATTAAATTTATTGTTAACCTTTTAACTTTTATTTCTCGATTTGTAACTTTTTAATTTAACTTGTAACTTTTAATTTTTGAACTTAATATCCATCAATGGATCCTAATAGCACCTTTACTTCATTATTTTTATCACATGACGGCTATAAGAAATCGTTCATTGAACGTTCGGAACCTCAGGTTCATTACTTTTTAACTTTTAACTTAACTTTTAACTTTTTTACTTAACTTTTAAGTTTTCAACTTAACCTTCCATTTTTAACTTTTTAAATTTTTAAGTTTTAACGTCTAACTTCTTACCTTTAACTTCTTAACTTTTAGCTTATAACTATTAACTTTTAACTTTTATTTTTTAATTTTCAATTATTAACTTTTAATTTTTTAACTTTTTAACTTTCAACTATTAACATTTAAGTTTTATGTTTTAAGATTTAATTCAATTATTTTTACTGAATGTAGTTAATATTTTTCTCAATGAACTTATACTTAACTTAGTTAAAAAAAAAAGTACCCAACCCTGTTTATCTGATGTATAGCAATTGTGTTTTTTATTGTCTGAGGATGAATAAACGTTATAGAATTACTATATACATATTAACGTTATTTTCAGGACATAGGTCTAATATATTTATGTTATCTATTCAAATTTAAACTGTTTTCTTTCGCTATTTCTGTGGCAAAAAGGTATAAAACATGAAGAGTGAGGCCATTTAGTATAATATAAATAAACTAGTAAGTCTTTGGTAAATTTTGGATTGAACTATCCTTAAGCGTGTGGGCGGGCGAGGAAAAAACGAGAAAACCTTTGCTCCAAGTTCTAGGTTTCCATAATAAATTTTGTGATAATTTCTTTTTCAAAAAATATTTGTTATTATTATGGCTACCGGATGAGTGAGTTTTGAATAATTTTGACGCTAAAAAATATTAAAAAATAAGTATTAAAGTTTTGAACTGTATGCCAGGTTAAAGTGACAGGTTCCCTAACCTCACGCACGATTCAATATTTCAGTGCTAATTTTTTAATGTTTTTTAGCGTCAGAATTATTCCAAACTCACTCATCCGGTAGCGATTATAATAACAAATATTTTCCGAAAAAGGAATCATCTGAAAATTTATTATGGAAACCTAGAACTTGGAGCAAAGGCTTTCTCGGTTTTTTCCTGGCCCGCCCACACGCTTGAGGGCCCTTAATTGCATTACAATAATCGAAATGATTTTTCTTTGAAATTTTATTTATTTTCTTATATTTTACTGTAGAAGCAGGTATAGATGAAGAAATATTTGGTGACATCGATGAAGAAATGTTAAAAAAAATGTTTAATGAAGAAGAGTACGGTTTTCGTAAAAAGTTTGAACGATGAATGCATGCTTTTCAAAATAATACTGATTCACCGTCGCTAACATTGAACCATCCTCATAATGATTCCAATCATGAAGACAATATTAACACTGCTTCATCCTCCGGTGCACAATATCCTAGTTTAGTAACAGAGAATGTGGAAGGGCCGATTGATATCATTGACATTTTGTGTATGCAATTTTTTTATATGTTTATTATGTTAATCATAATTCAGTTTCTATGTAAGGGGGGAGAAAGCAAAGTAGAATCGTTAAATACAAGTAATTTATCATTTTCTCAGCAGAAAACGAAAAAGGATTGGAAGTATGAAACTTAATATGTTGACAAACTGTAATCAATCCTACTTAATACAAGTTTTGAACACTGAATTTTTTTTCTTTTACCGGGTCGGATTTTTATTGTTGTATTTGAATTAATTACAATATAATTATGTAGCAGTGTATTTAATACTGCAGCTGTCAATATTTCGAAGAAAGGATTGAATAATTCCAATTTTACATTTTTGTTTTGGTCAATCGGTGCATAAAAATTCTACTTTAAATTCTCCTCAGGGGCCTCTAAAGTGAAGTGTTATGAAATCTATATAAAAATAAACATGCAATTATTGCGGTGTATTAATTGTAAAACACTATGGTTGATATACGCAAATTTTAATTTTCATTTGTTGTATTATGTCGTCAAATGATTTTTTATCACCACATTTTAAAAAAGAAATCGTTACTTTGAAAAAGTTTTATCTAAAATACAGTAATTTAAGAACAGATCATCAAATAAATAATTCAATAATATTAAATTTGCATATTATATCTGGGACTCCCTGTTTATATATATTAATATATTTTTTTAGTTTTTAGGTTTTTTAAGTTGGTAAACATATACAATTTAGAGGCCTTTCATAACCCATAATTCAATGCATATGTAAGGGTCCGTGAGAGGTAGCACATCTTATTTTCCAGTTTGCAGCTTCATTTTGAAGGAATTGATTTCTACTTTAACACAGATAATATAATATAACATGATTGGTGTTCAGAATATGCATCTGATTGTATGATTTTAAATTACTTTGAAATTCCTTACATTTATAATAAATACATTGATCTTGCTTACGATAGATGTGCTTCGGTATTAAAACTTATATAATTTTAATGCAAATTGAAAATTCTACCAAAAAAGGATAAACAGCATAGCTACAAATATTGAAATCTATTCTTTTCAAATTGAAAGTAGATAGCAAAAACTACAGATATATTGCTGACACGACTCTGACTGTCCCTTAATATGACATTTTTAATACGAATTTCATTGCATGTATTTTTTTGAATAACAGCAATTCCAAAAAAGAGCGTTCTCGAATTATTACGGTCGACTCCAAAAGGAATGATGGCTCTTCAGATGTATACATTGCACAATAAAGTAGACACTCGACTTATAAGCGATATCAGAATTAATTATGAATTTGAATATACTGGGTCGTATAGGTAATACATTTTTTACATTCTCTTTCTTCTTTGCGCCGAATATTCTTCAGCATTGTGTTTAAAATTTATGTCATATTAATAGGTACATATGTATTTGACTATGTTTGCATGTTTTATTGATAAATATAAATGAGGTAAACTTTACCTTCATTTGGATACAATTTAATCAATTTATTTACTCTCTCAATTTGAAACAGTAAAATAGTACTTTTCGATATAAGGGCGTAAAGTTCAACTTTACGCACCGATTTTAACATGGGATTTAGATAGGGCGGTGCGTAAAGTTGAATTCTTACGCCCGAATATCGAACACTATTTTTTGATATATGTATGCGTAAAGTTCGTGCGCCTTTTTCGAGTGTGTAAAGTCGTACTTTACGCACGGAAAAAGGTGCGTAAAGTCGAACTTTACGCATACTATATCAAAAAGGCGCTTTTTTCACTGAAAATCAGTGACTATGCACTGTTTCTCAGTGAGTTTCACTCTTTCAAATTGAGAGAGTATGTAAGAACTTATATGCACATGCAATTCAATTAAGTATAAAATAATTTTTGTCCCACCCTACAAATTTGTTCTGGAATAATGTCTTTTGAAAAAATAATCTGTATATTATACTTTTCTATTGTAACGAATTAATTTCAGAATAAGCACCGAAAGATTTGTACAACTGGCATCGGAGTTGGGCGAAATTTTTCGTTTACGAGAAAGAACCGTTGAACAAAGCGCTAAACTCTTTTATACTCCATACACGAAGGGGTCAAAATCGCGAGTGGCTGTAAATGCTAGCGGAGTATTATACGAAAAATATTTAAAATTTCAGAGGCAACTAATAAAATGCGAGCTCATTTCCAAGACCGAACTGGAAGTTGATGGTTTGCTTCATATTTTAATTTTGTATGTTATGTACCTATATAAATATTTTAAAAGTTCAACATTTTTAATGTTTATGTCAGATACTTCTTTTTCTGTCCAAGAAGCAGACGTGGAGTGGCTGCAGGATAACGACGAACCACAAGAGAATATAATAATTAAATGGAATGCAACATTTCATTACAGATTACGTTGCAAAAACGCCACCCAATTCCTTGGAAAATATAAATGCTTGCGTTCTAATGTTGGTCACATATTGGTAAGTTAAGTCTATAAGTTTTATATTCGTTTTTCGAAAGTATGTGTTTGTAAACTAATAACGGCAATATTATTTTATAGTTAGCTAATGACTTTGAGCAAATTTATCCAACATCTAAGGACAACTTACTGCAACAACACTTCCTCTTGCAGTGGCATTCTAAATCCTTGGCCCTTATTGAAGTAGAGAAAAAACGAAAAAAATTAGTACCATCTGACGATAAATTAATAAATGCAGGTAAATTGTCTCTGCGTTTCGCTTTCACTAAGGTGTTTCAAATAATCATGTTTTCATTGCAGGAAAAGAAAGTATTCTGGCACTTCTTTGTTTACCTAGAATTTTGGGCGTGATCATTCGAAAAAGAAAGAGCGGCGGGTCATTTGGAACGGTTCTTGATGACGTCAAAAATAGTTTCTTTGTGAATGTTAAGGTAAATTTAACTAACAGACATAAATATTGATACAAATATGTGTAAAATTAATGATGTTACCGCAGATCGTACAAGTGTATGGATGTGTCCTAAAAAATGAAAATAGAAGTTATATATATATATATATATATATATATATATAACTTCTATTTTCATTTTTCATATATATATATATATATATATATAAAAGTTCAATAACTGATTTAAATTTCGCCATTTATTCATCTTTTTTGTTCTGTGTCGAAATTCTATGACGTTTTATTTTGAGATGATTATGGGGGTGCTAATTATTTATAAGAACGCCAAGCCGATGATTTACAACTGTAAACATAACAAATAATTCTCGGTTTATTTTAAAGTATATGTTATTGGCGTATTAATAGTACACTGTGATACTAGTACACATGTGTTATATCTTAGAATTTGAGGTTTACCAACAGGAGCAGTAAGCGAGTGTGGCATTCACATTTATAGAGAAAAACACTTGCACATCTGTATCAATATTTTACATAACGGGTGAGAAAATACCGCACGAAGTTGTGATTTGTGCTCACTAGTTGTATCAATAAAATTTATCCATTACTTAGATAAACTAATGTCTGTCAAAAAGGAAGTTTAAATTAGTTTGCGTAGCATTTTTATTATTATATACAAAATAAAGTGATATCTCTCGTTTTACAATTTTTTCACATGATACTTATAAATGAAACGTGTCCAAAAATGAATATACACACTATACATAATATACATGTCTTTCCATTAGAGCCATGAAGAATTGCTTGAGTACCAACGGATTCGACACGAAAATAATAACTCAGAAACGGTAGGTCCATACATCGCAAGTGTTGGCGATTTGGCCCTTGAAGGAAGCCCTGCGTTTATGAAGTATGCAGTGATATTTGGAGTGAACTACAGAGTTGCTTCTGGTCAAATTGTAGAAGCTGTCGATTTTTGTTTTAAATCCTTTTTTTCCTAATATTGATTTTACATCAGAATGCCGCCATATATGGTATTTTTTGCAGTCGTACGTTTATAAAAATGTCATAGACTGTAAAAATTACACCCTTGTCACCAAATTCGTAGACGATCTGAATCAAATTCTTGTGTAATAATGTAATAAAACCAACATGCGTTCAAGTGTTATTTGCATCCACCATTTGTAATCGGCGTGTATGTCTGATTGGTGGTTGTTAAATTTAGTAATTAGTTATAATTATCGATCACGAGAGACTGACAGATAGGACCGAGGTGAGAAATAACAGACAAACAAACAATATTAATTTATAAGGAGCGATAAGGCTGATTCCATCGATTTGGAACATGACATAGTATTACTGACACTACAGTTATACAGTAACCCAGTTGTCCCAAGAAACGTTGTGCAAATAGTTGTTGACTCTCTAATTTCTTTCTTTAATAATAGTTATGTAAAATATTTACAAGAGACCGTTATAAATTATATCACAAGCATGGAAATTATGTAGGAAAAGATTTTGAAAAGGCTCTTAACTTTACGAAAGACATATTTGATCGATTTTCTACAGAACACAAAAGATTTTCTCTGTACCAAGAACAAAATTTAATGATTATGCCATCAACCTATAAAATAGGAAGTACTAAATCAGAGGAGATAATAAACAATGAAAGATGCTCAAAATTCGTGGATGCATATGCAGAGTACATTCCTTTGAAGTGGAGTCTGAAAGTCTTACTACAATTACCTGGAAATTGTTATATGCTGGTGTCGTACATGAATGACATGAAAGATGAAACAATTATAAGCAGTTTTCTTCATTGTGATATTTGGAAGAAATATTTGCAATCTTTTACAGGAAAATTCGTGGTTCCAATATTTATTTATCAAGACGAATTTGAAACCGGCAATGCACTCGGTTCACACGCTGGTGACAATAAATTAGGGGCCATTTATGCTTCGCTATGTCTTCCTCCACAGATAGCATCTCAACTGCGTAACATTTTGTTAGTACGCTTATTTTATGCACACCATCGCAAAGAATTTGGAAATGAACAGATATTTTGTAAATTAATTGCAGAACTGAGAGAGTTAAGGACCACTGGATTAATTATAAAGATTATAAAGTTTACTTCCAATTATGATTAATTATGGGCGACAATTTAGGGCTTAATGAGATGTTAGGTTTCAGTTGTAATTTTAATACGGGAAAACCTTGCAGAATTTGCATAGCTTCAATTGAAGAAATTCAAACTCTTATTGCGGAAAACACGCAATTATTAAGAACGGTTGAATTATATACTTCCAGCTGTGTTAATGAAACGCCACAAGAAAGTGGTATTAGAGAAATGTGCGTTTTCAATCAGGTCGAAGGATACCATGTTTGTGAAAACATTGTATTAGATTGCATGCATGACATACTTGAAGGCACTGCAAATTACACCATGGTGAATATTTGTATTGATTTAATTTTTAAACGAAAACAAATTTCACTAGACTTGTTAAATAACAGAATAAGTAAGTTTGAGTATGGTGTAGAAGACATGAACCGCATTCCTGCTATTAAGAAAGAGTATATTCAACAAAAGAAAAAGTTAAAAATGTCAGCATCGGAAATGTTGAATTTCACTAAATTTTTTGGTTTACTTGTTGGTGATAAAGTTGACGAAAATAGTGATCCTTGGACATTATATATTTTATTTCGAAAAATTGTAGCAATAATACTATCGCCTAGAATAACGGAAGGTCATATGTTGATTTTAGAAGATATAATACCAGAATATCTTTTATTATATAAAAATCTATATGGAAATTTAAAATACAAATTTCATAATATGACGCACATCGTACGTACTTTAATGAAAAATGGACCTCTTGTGCATTACTGGTCCATGCGATATGAATCAAAACATCGACATTTCAAACTAACAGCCGCAGCTACTACAAATAGAAAAAATATCCTAAAAACATTATGTATAAAAAATCAGCTTCAACTAGCATATTTAAAAATCACCAAGAATAAAAATTTAAATGATATTATTACAGTATTATACAAGTAATTGATGAGGAGATTAGTCAAAAATACTTTCCTAATTGTACTGATGAAATTATTATGACACAATGCGCGGAGTTTAAAGGAAGAATTTATAAATCAGGAATGATTATAATGGTGGAAATGTGCAACGACGATTTACTGTCCTTTGGCAAAATTACGGACATTTTCGTAAAACAAAATGCCATCTTCCTTTTAATGATACCTTTAAAGTGTAATTACTTCGACGAAAACCTTTTCGCGTATAATGTTCAGTCTGCTTCGATATCGATATTAAAGAACGTCACTGAACTACCGGATATACAATCCCGCCTTCTGGTTAAAAATAATAATAAGTCATATGTTGCTACGAAATATATTTTATAATAAGATTTGTTATGTATAGAATAAAATTCATCGTGTTTTTCATTTTAAATGAATGTATTGTTATTATTATGAATCATTCTGAAAATAATCGCAACTAGATTTTGAATCTAAGATCTTGCATATATGGTAAAACATGTGTCGAAGGAAGACTTTAGATAAAAAATATACAAGTTGTCAAAATCTATTACAAAAAATTATTTGCGAAATTTCATTAGAAAATATTTTGGAAAAATTTTGTAGAAAAACTGTATCCCAATTATCAAAGTCAAATAGCGAATTTAAAAACGAAAGAATGAATTAAGCACTACACATTGTAATGCATTTCTGATTACAGAAATTTATAAGTTAAGGTGACATACGAAGGGCATAAAAATGTGATTACTATAATACCTTACAATAAATCAATGTTGAAGAAAATGTACTTATAACAGTTCGTAACAAAAATATTTCAAAACTTATTTCATAGAAAAATATCAGTCAAACAATTCATTATTAGGGACTAAAATGTTAAATTACATCATTACGTAAGGACATTTTCAGATATTAAATCTTTCGACTGAGAAATAGTAGAAATAAAAATGTTTATTCAAAACAAAAATGCAGGTAGTCTTTCTTTGCACAAATTGATCAGTAACTTAGAAATCGTACAATTAAAAACATTTAGTTGAAACAACAATGCTGAAAACTTCCTTCGCATGAAGTGACCAATAACTGAGAACCCGTAAAATAAAAGTATTTATTTGAAACAAAAATGCTGGAAAACTTTCTTTGCATTATACTATTTAATTTTAACGCCACTGTTGTAATATACGTAAAATGTCACAATTTTAAATTAACATTTTTTAAATTAAAATCAACCTGCACGACTCCATCATCCTCAACATTTTATTTCAATTTACTTCAAGGATTTCAATGCATTCCTTCAGTAAACAGAACATTTTATTACGAATAATAATTTTATCATAAAATAACTTTAAAAATTTTAAATATTAATAAAATAAACTTTATAACAAACCCATTTCATAAGGTGACATATATCTATGCTATTGTGACGTAGAGGTTTAATTTATTGTTGGCAGAGCATTACACACATGAATTAAAGTTCAAAGTAATATGCACAGCCAAAAAAGACATCGATTGTTAGGTGATTTTTCTGATTCTTTGGTAAAAAAAAATTAAAAACAGTAATTTTCATGGACAAGTGCAATTAATTTAAGACATATAACCATACATCAATACAACGATGCATCAACAAACTTGTACATATATTTACCACTTACTTCTGTTTGTTTACTAATATCTGTCGTTTACAATTTTACTAAAACACAATTTTTTCGGAATATCCAATTTAATATTTTGAATTTTTAAATCGTCTGGCGGCGACTTGTTACGACTCAAAGGTCGGTATACGTGTACATACATGGATTGGTTCGGTTCGATACACTTATATAAGTATTTTTTCATATGTCTTTTGGAACACGCTACTTCCGGCACTTGAGCCGCTCAGCTAAGCTTCGGCTTGAGCCGCGACTATTACTTCGGACCTTATAAACGCATGGTGAAAATATCTTGAATGAAGTGTAACTGTGCAATAAAAAATTAATGACATTGTCATCATTGTACACACTGTTTTTGTATATTTATAAACCACATACTGTAAATCGTAATTTATTACAATGGTAAACAAAATTTTAGTAACCATTAAACTGTATCCATTTGAAAATTATAGCAAATATTTCAAATCTACTGATTTGAATCTATTTTCATGTATTTTCTTTACAGGAATGTCTGTCATTTTACAAAAAAAAGAAAAAGACATTTCTTATTTTAACGTGAGCCATATTAATATTGTGATTTTGGTGGAAAATGGATTAATTACAAAAGAATAATTTTAACAACGATTAATCTATTCTCATTACACATGAATCACCATATAATCTTGAATATACAATTATATAACCAATTTCTTTACAGGGATACAGCATTTATGTCATAAATCCGTTTTCGTTGCAATTTGGTCATCCAGAAATTCCAAAAGATTAACAACTGGAATTTATTTCTGTATTTATGCAAAATAATTAACCACAAATAATTTAACTTCCATACAGACTACAGACAGTGCGAAATTTTAACGTTTCTCCAACGCATATATATTTATGTACTCAACATCCTTTCAAATTATGTACGAAATAAATAAGGTTATGTTAGCGCGATTTCACGGTTATCAACACCGGTGTGATCATGAGTAGCTGCGGCACTCATTTTCAAAGCCAAAACAGCTTGTGCGCTCAAGCTGTCTAAACTTGCGGCGCATTTTCTGAAAACAAAGCTATTTTAGCCCTGTTTTTAAGTCAAAATAGCTATAAATTTTTTTTAGTGTAGTTGCACAGAATCAATCGTTTTTAACAAATGAGCTATTCTCCCCATTATTGCGTGTAGGTGGCAGGCTCGGTAGAAGCTGTCTACCAGTTGATGTTAAGTATCCGTATATTCTGCGGACACATCACATTTTCGCCTTCTCATACGAGCAGCACATCGAAAGTGCCTTCATGGCGGCATTACGTTAACCTTGAGCACTGTTAGAAATAAATATTGGATTTTTCAGGCCAGGAAACTGGTTAAATCTGAAGTCCACAACTGCCTTATTTGTTCTCGTATTCGTGCGGAGCGACCTGAGCACGCGTTTGCAATCACTGGAGTCGACTATGCCGGTATCTTATCGGTTCGTATGGATAGTGGGCGTGGAATACGTGCACATAAGGCATATGTGGTCGTTTTCATCTGTTTGGCGACCAAAGCAGTCCATTTAGAAGCCGTGTCGGACTACTCCGCAACTGCATTTCTTGCCGCGTTAGATAGATTCAGCGAGCGTCGATCCCGCAAGTTAAATTCACTACGAATAAGGCGACCTTATGTGGGCTATTGTACACGGTTCTAATGTGAAGAAATTTGTTATTATCATAATGATAAATACTTTGTTGTCTTTCATTTTGTTTTTGCATTGACAGAAAGAAAGATGTAGTGTAGATAAGATGACTTAGACCATGTATAATTTATTCGTGGACTTACTTTAAGATGTAATGATTTTAATTATTTGATTTAAGACTGCACTTTATCGCGATTTAATATACATACAAAACTTAATTGTTTAAACGATGTCAAGTTAATGACTGAACATTTTTTATTTAAAACTGAAAGATCTTTGGAACGCTCAATTGTATTATTAACCAATCGAGACTTGTATTCATACGTCTATGCATATTTCAATTAGATCGAATATCGTACAAAAGATTTATTCAATTGTGAAAGTGCGGTAACCATCATACTGGTGCTAGTACTTGAAACGATTTAATATTGCGTTTAACTTCTTTATCATCTGAGTATCGTAACTCGCAAACTATCGAAAATGAATACGTATGGGACCATCAATCCTAATCTCGAGAGGAACGTCGGATGATACCGAGAGGGATCTAATGAAAAGTATGTGTTTTTGTTACACTCTGATTTGATTTCCGATTTATAGGAATTGACGAAGAGATACTACAATCTAGAGAAAAAGGTACGACGTATATCCATGAATTAGAGGCACGACGCCATACGTGGAAGTGACAAAGAGTGTGTGAGAGAGAGAGAATGATGCGTCAATTAATGAAGGGGACAAGCAAATCAGTATTAGGTACTAGAAATGTAGAATATTGTCGGCGAGCAAGGATTCCCCGGACCTGGTAATCGATTTATACCGAAGAAAATGTTTATTATGGATATTTCCGACAGTGATGTTGTAAAGTACGTTTTGAACGTAAAACAATTGGTTAATGCACAATTATCATGGTCTACGATGGGAATCGGGCGATATACCCTTGAAACGTTGGAGGAAATCGTTACATGTGCTCACAAGATATACATAAAATGCGCAGACAAATAAAAGACATAGGTTGCAGGAAACTTTAGATACTGACAATGTTGTCGACATAGACATATTGACCTCAACCAAAGCTCATAGGACGACAACTAGAAAATCGTCAAGACTCTTCTTCAAAAATCTTCAATCGGCATCTTTTCAAAAGTCAATGCGAATTTAGTATGAAGTGAAACCACTTGCATTAATGGAAACAAAAGACATCGAGTGTCTACCTATAGATTTCATCTGAACGTTTGCAGAACGTGAAATTAAAGATGTATGGTCATGCTTACTACTCACAATGCAAATGCATTCAGATTTACGTGAATGTCATCGAGAAACATTTTGAAACGAGTGATGATGCCGCAGATAGACAACCGCCGATGATTAAAGATTGTGCAAGGTGTCAATTTATGAGGGATGTATAGTAATGGCAATATAGGTATTTTAAAATTAAGAAATCTCGGATCCTCGAGATTGCTTTCGCTTTGCAGTATATGCGCGGTAATATTTAACAATTTCACTTTCATATTCTTTTGCATGGCGATAATAAGGTTATTTGTCAACCAGAGCCAATTTTCAAGAACCTTATATTCAATTGTAATCGCTTCATAACCATTCATATCAGCAAGTATATCATTGCAGCCTACGATGAATCCATGCATTTCAGATGCACCCGAATATTTAATTCTGCGATACACAGATTCTGTAATCTCTTTAAACATATCAAAAGATGGCTGTATTGTCACTTCCTTTAACTTTTTACGTAAAAGACACAAAACTGTGCGCAAAGAGAGAATGAAACTGTTGAATTTTACACGCATATTATATTAAATAAAGGTTAATTAATTATATTAAAAGCAAGTCGATACTCTTATGTATTCGTCACTTATGGGAAGTCAGATTCCTTGTTACCGTAAATAGTAAAGTCTACAGATAATTAACAGGTCGAAATCTGCATGGCGATATTTAAGATATGGTAAATTGGTACACATATTAAAAAACGGTCCGGAACCTGATTAATTACGTTACCCACGTGTCCAAACTCGTATACTCGAATGTAACCTACGGTTCGAATGTCATGAAAACACGTAAATACCGCGAATAGATAAATGCATAGGGAATAAGCATGTCATCCTCTCTCGTTCTAATTACTGCTAGCTTCTTCCATGAACTCTACACTGAAAAAAATGTTCACCGGTTTTCATGGTGCACATATGTATCCCTACTGTACAGAGACTAATCGCTGCATTTATCTGGCGCTAGCTTCATCTTTTTCGATGACAGTACCTGTATATTGCAGGCACAGAACATAGGTAGCTATCAAATAATGTGAATTAATCAATATAATGTATGCCGGTAACCAAAATACATATATTTTAGGCCCTAAACTTTTAATGGCTTCCTGCAATTAATAGTTTCAGGTACAACTACGGAAGATGGTGCTGCTTGCATGATTATTCTGGGATAATTTTGTTACGTTACAGGTTTTGACGATGAAAAATGTTCTCCTTATATATTATACATTTTAATACGCGCTATTCGGATTATATGAGATTTATTACTATTTAAATATTATTATTGTAAATTATTTATTGATTAATGCTACCTTTGTTAACGAAGGGTGTGCTGGCCTACGGGTGACCCGCCAGGTCATTCCTATAGATAAAATACGGAACTGAGGTCATGTCCATTCTATTATGGCAGAGGTTGCCCAAAAATTTGGGAAAGAGAAAATGTGTTACTTGGTATATCTTTTGATGAAATTGCGCAATGACTTTAAACGCGTCTGAACCTGTATACATGGAAAAATATATGGTGAAAATGATCGGCGGGTAATCGGCGATAACGATGACCGTGAAAATGCTATAATGCTGAAGTTAATGGATCTAACAAAGAGTACGAAAGAGCGAGAGAGATGGTAGTAGAAAGCAGGAGGAAAAGGTCATTATTAGAATTTTACGTTCACTTTCAAAATACGGTTCCTAGCCTACGATGTATTTCCACATAGGCATCGAGAAGCGACTATGATGTAGCAATAGCTGACCTTTAATGAAGGCAACTTTTGCATTTTTTTTTCGACATTCCTCACATGACAATAGTATGTAAGTAAATAAGTAAGTAATTTTATTTATGGCTCGTGCTGATGCTACATAGCCAATCAAATAGAATACAAGTCAGATAACAAGTGTTTCAATACAAGAGTTAGTTGCGAACGAATTAATACCATCAGGGATGAAGAGCGTGGGAATAGTAGGTATAATGGTGAGCTAAGGGTACGGTCGCAAAACAGAAAATATCAAAGTTTAAAGGTTGAACTCTACGCTGACGAGGTAGATGACCTGCTGATATTTACCGGAATTGCATTCCACAATCTCGATGAAGTAAATACAAACGAGTTCGAAAGGCGTTTTGTACGGTGTTTATGGATACGTAACATATTTGTTCCGGGTCTTAATACTCGCGAAGTTTGGGATTCCCGCCAAATGTATCTTTTGTAAAGATAGTCCGGTTTCCTTTCCAAAGACCAAAGAGCCTATAAAGTAGAGCCTGCGGTTCACCGAAGATAACCAGCGAAGTTCTTTTCTAAAGGGTTTAATGTGCTCAAACTTTCTACGGTTAAATATAAAACGGATGCAAGCATTGAGCATACGTTCAACCCTCAGGCAAGAGTCGTGGTCAAGATTATTAAAAACAGCACAACAGTAGTCAATATGTGGAAGAATTAACGAAATGCACAAACGGGTTTTTAGTTGACGGGATAATGCACGAGAATTCTGCCAAAGTTGTCTGAGCGAACCGTAGACTCTACGAGATATTAGAGTGACGTGCTCCTTTCATGACAGCGTGTGGTCAATCACAACCACTGAATAGCTCTATTAGAAAAATTGGCTGCTCTTAGTTTTACCAACAAGAGAGAATGGTCAACAGTGTAAAATGCTCGACTGAAATCGAACAAAATAACAATGCCGACCATTCCCTCGTCCATAGCAAACCGTATCTCATCTGTGACATTTAAAAGTGTAGACTGGGTACTGTAACCCTGTTTAAAACCAGACTGAATGCTAATGCGTAACAGCCAGTACTTTTCAATATTTATGATCTAATTTCTTAAGATCGCGTATTAGAATGAGGCCGTTTGCAATGACCATCTAAAGGCACGACATTTTTATAACAATATTAGGGGGTCGGCGCCAGGTCTTTTGAATGGTCTTGGGTGAAGGGACTCGACGGTTTTGTTTCTATTGGAGATCATTGAGATACGCTAATTAATCTGTGAGGAGCTGTAACCCTCTGTACCGTGATGCAATGAATAATTGTCTCCAACTTTTATCGAACGAAGTTGGAAAATTGATCCTCAGTAGCGTCTTCTTTAAGAATGCTGTAAACCCTCTTCAAGGTCTCTTCCCATGACGAAAAATCTTCTTGACATCTACCATATTGATGTAGAAATGCAATATTTGAAATAGAGGTGCTTACGTGCTGTCAAACATAGTCACAGGAACGCGACATTCTTTTAAATCAATGTCTGGACCTGTATACAATTTCGAGAGTTTCGGGAAAACAAATGTACGGTGAATAAGTGAACGACGGATAATCGACGACCGTGAAAACGGTATACTGCTAATGTTAATGGATCTAACAAAGAGTATGCGAGAGCGAGAGAGATGGTAGTAGGACGCACGAGGAAAAGGTCATTTTACTTTCACTCTCAATACGGTTCCTAGCTTACGATGTATTTCCATAAGCGACTATAATGTAGCAATATCTGACCTTTAATGAAGGCGACTTTTGAAATTTGATTTTCGACACATTGCAATACTAATGTGTAACGGTCAACACTTTTCAATCCCTCTGGTTGAATTTTGTAAGATCACGCATTAGAAAGATGTCGTTTTCAAAAATAATGTAAAAACATTTTATTAATAACAATATCTAATGAAATAATAAATATTGGTTCACCTTCACCTTCTCTTCTCATTCGAAAATGTAACGCATTAAATTACCTATGTTTTTCGACCTTCATAGCTTTCGAAATTTATAATACCAATACATGAAATTGTTTATAATAACCTCCTTTCACTCCTGACCTTCTTACGGCCCACTTGCGCAATTCTTCCATCACACTATCATCGATGGGAGGTAGGGTGGGGGGGAGCCACACTCTCTCTAGCCCCTCTACTAGTGAGTACCTCGCCATCTCTTTTCTTCTATAAATTAATAAAACCCGGTTCGTAACCGAGAAAATTAAAATTTATTCCTTTTTTCCAGTTAAATCTGTAGAGAGCTGATTAACTGAGACTTATAGAAAATTATTTCTTAAATCAGTTCTCTCTGTAGACAAAAAAATTTATAATAATAATATTAATATATAATTTAGACAATAATTATTTAGATAATAAGGAGTTTATTAATGTATCGGCTTCGTGGCTCAGGCGGTTAACGCACTGGACTGCGAATTCGTAGGTCGTGAGTTCGATCCACGTCTGGTGAACAATTTTTCGATTTCGTTTTCAAGCAGCAGCTCGCTGTTGGTAAGATGAGCCACGTTGTTTGTGTTTACGTTTCGAAAGTATTGTTTATCTGGCGGAAATCCACTCATGACCGCTGTTGTACTTGGTGTAGGTTTCTGCAGTCCTACATTTCATACACAAATGTGAAGTATGGCGCCATCTGTCTAAGTCGATCTGCAGCTCTCGCAAAAGCATAGTAAATAATAATGCAACAATTGAGTAAAAAGGGCGATTCCGCCCGTTAATTAATTAAAAAAAAATAAAAATGTATTATATTTTTTATTAAATATATTAATTTATGTTTGCAAGAAATTTTAGAAATGTTTAATAGATCCTTCTCTCGCATTTCGACCGCCCTTCCTGGTTTTGAAAAAACCAAATTGGGCAACTAAATTTAAGGATCTAAGAAGGTTCTTGAGCCTTCTTGGGTCCTGTCCTGACAACTTCTACTAGACGAGTCATCCTTGGGCATCACCATTTTTTTTACAGTCTGTTTTTTATACTTCGAAAAATGTAAATTGTGATATATTTGTTTTGTTTTTCGACCTGATTTTGTAACCAATTGAAATTTTTCACGATCACACATATAAATTAATCTATTTTAATTTCTTAAAACAAATATAATTAATTAAACTTTGTAAATTAATCTAATCAATAAGCTATTCAAAATCAATACAATTTCGGATTTTTCAAATTAACTATATCTGGATTTTTAAATTCGAAAAATTATCTTTCAATTAGTTTTTCATTAATAATTATAAAAACTTATAACTTAATCTGTTCATATCTTCAAATTTGGTGACTTGTGATTTACCAATGTTTATATTCATACTGTAAATAAGTTCGATTTCTATTACATATCCATCGGGTTATTTACACTTTCGTGGTCACGATCTTTTTCATAGTTATTATAGTCAAAATTTCAACATAACTGTTTTTTGTTTAAATTTAACTTACTATCATTTTTAAATTTAATTTTGCCATTATTTTATTTATTGCACATTTGCGCCCATAGATCATTCAAAATAACTAATTATTAAAATCAACCATTTATGGATCCAAATATTTTTTCCTTATACTTTTACACGTTATACTGAAATTCAGAATGTTAAATTATGTACATCAAATACAACAATAGATTTTTTCACATTATTCTTACAATATTGCATGAAATTTCTATTCTTAAGGCGATTCGTGCCCCTTTAGTCGAGCGCTAATTTGTAATATTCTTTTTATTATTTATTCATCATTTAAATTTTATCACAATGTGTACATTAAAATGTACGAAACACGGATGTGTTGAATTCTCTATGGTCCACGTTATATTTATTTATTTTGACAACGACACATAATTTTTACAACATTAATATTCGCACGAAATAAATCAATTTAAAATTTGCAAAAGAGAGAAAGAGGAGTGTGTTATTGATTCCTATTCATTTTCATTCCACATTCGTTGACAAAAGAATATGTTCACAATAATTACAATTTGATTATTTTAATCTTCATTATCTCAAAATTTACCCGTAACCACGAAACCAAATTATTCCAATTATAACTCACGAATTGTCCTCTTCTGGTGGAAGTTCAACATTGAGAAATGGGTTGATAATTTACTGGATGTCGTAGATTGACACGATTTTCCAATTTCAAATCCTCCCTAGGATTTTCCTTCTCATGAAACGTTGCACCGGACAAGATGACAACGTGGTGAGTCTCAAACATCTGTTGAGCTGGCGACGTTCTGAGGGTTGAGTCTCGTTTCTCATCAGATTGGAGTGGACCCAATAACAAATGTCATCATTTAATCGACGACGGACATTACTTCATCCTGAATTAGATTACTGATCAATATTGATTCTTTTTCGAATCCGTGTGATTCGCGTGGAATATCTCTTCGCTTACATTCAACCAATAATGGAGTTTTGGAGCCTCCGATCAACCACTTCTTTCAATTAGAAAGAATGCGACGACTTTTAGTCTGCTCCACCGTCAATAATTTTTACAGTGTAGGTTGCATTTGATTTGATAGAAGACCAGAATGGAAATGATTTTTGCATGCCAAAACGTCGCACACCAACGCGTTGTTGGTCTCGATTTCGTATGTTTTGGGGAACGCCCCTTTATACATCGCTTTATACATATACATACTTGCGCTACAGACTCTCTCTATTTATAACTCTTAGGCTATTACATTTCCATCTCCCTCTTTCTCTCTGCCTATAGGTATTGTTTTCGACACAATATTCCATACATACTGTAACGTGGTAAAACACGTTACAGTGCTATTTGCCAGGAGTCTCAAAATGGGGATAATTTAAAGGGGGAATGGTATTCAAGAACCGCTAATGTTTTGAATGGGTGCAATTTCAGAAATGATCTCATCACCTTATAGGACTGTTCCGAAGAAGCGCTAGTGTTTATTTTGGTTATGACGACATTCGGCTCTTTTTGAATGGTATATGTTATGAATCTGCCGGGAGGCTTTTATCCAAGGGGAAATGTTGTCATTATAGGGGAGGGGGCGGGGCTGCTCATAAGAAGCGCTAATTTTTAATATGGCAACAATCTAGAACTAGAATTGGTATTTTAGGAGTGAATAATTGATAATTATAAAAGTACATGTAATTCAGGCTGTTGTTCATTATTTAATTTTATTTTGGTTATTTCCTGAAATAATATATTGCATGCAATAAATATTTCAGGCATAAACATTGATATTCGATTTACTTTTGTTTTGGAAGTCGAATCAAGGACGGCCTTGTTTTCGACTTCCAGAAGTGCAAGACGTACACATCAATCGTATACCTTCAAGCACGCTGCTTATTACGGGCGTGCAGCGGGGAACGCCGCGTGGGGATTCTGGAACGTTCGCGAAGGAGAGGGTAAGCGAAGACGACATGCCGAAACTGCGTGAATGTTCGAGAAGAGTTAAGAAAGAAGGATGGGAGGTGACGTCTACCCATGTATGTCCGTACGTGCCGCGGGGTCTCTCCCTACTATCAAGATCGCGGTGTCGAAAGGGTAAACGGCGGCCGGCGAGGCGCGAGCGTCGCGATTGCAACCGACGCGTCGGATCCTCAATCCGTTGGTTGCAGCCCTGGAGCCTGGAGGTACGTCTGGTCATTAAAGGTACCAACAGCCCGGTGCACGAATACTTTTCGGCTACGAAGTCCTCCCGTATGTTAATAACTCGATTCTTTGTGCTCGCGGTTTTTTAATTAAAATGCGCTTTTCCGATTGTCCGCTGCCATTTTGCGAGTGAAAGTGAAAGTGCAAACGTAAATCGCCTTCGGTTATCTGAATCGGGTCTTATCGTGTTTCGGAGAATTTCTGCTTTGGCCGCGAATTTCTCTATTGTTATCTTCCGGGAATCTTTCTTTTCATGGAGGATATCTCGAGTAGAATCTTTACCACGACAGTGGTTATCTCTTATTGTTTTATTCGGCATATTCGGGGAAGATGTGGGTCTCTTACGATTTTCTAGTTCTCGTTACTTTCGGAAAGACGAAGCCCAAAGGCCATGCGCGTCGGTATGGTTAACTATCGGAAACGCGAGGATAACTTCGTCCTTTCGAGGACTTTAGCAAAAACTCGTCACGTGGTTATTTTTTGTGATCGTTCGGTATCCGGGAGAAATAACTAGCGGGTCGGGCGAACTTAAGGTCGAATCTAGTGTGGTATATATAACTTCATCGTTTCGGAAGTGCGGGTCCGGTGTTCGAAAATAAAGATGGTAACGAAAACGGAATTAAGACGCGAGGAAAGCTAAGTCCGCCGAACGTGATGCTCTGTGACGTCACACCGTGACGCCGATAAGATGGCCGCCGTTTCCGAACCGCGGTCCGCGACGCGATCTCCAGTTGTCTTGGCGAGCCGTTGACTAGCCTGATCGACATTTTAAATACATAATCTAGCTTCTTATGAACGAAAACGCAAGCTCGTTAATTTTACCTTGGTTCGCTGGATCACTCTTGTGAGTGATCGTATCTTGAACTTCTTGGTTATCTTTTCACTCTGTTAGAGTGAACACTGTGGTTATCTGTTATCTTGCCCCTCTTGTGAGGCGGCGCTATCTTACAAATTAACGATCGGACTTTTTGTGCAATAAGAAGGTTTTTCTCGGGTAATACTCTAGCCGATCTGTCGGTAAGGAAAGGACCATGCGTGCGATGCTAACTGGACCGGGCCCTCCGCGCGGTTGAGTTACCTAGATTGCCGATTCACAAGTAATCTTTATGGGGCCAAGGCTATCTCGCACTGCCGAAAGGTAGTGCCCTGTTTTTGTTATGTTTTTGTACGGGAGGCTAACTGTCTCTACGGAGACGCTAAAGTTGTTGCGTATAAGTATGAGTGTGTTAACTTGAATAGCAGTGTCCGCGGTAAAACGATAGCGTCCAGGTGGTTCGTGCAAATTTAGTAACGTTCACCGAAAGTGCACATTCGGAAAGCCCAGCAAGGAATTCAGGATCTAATCGGTTCGTTAGTTCACGCAGTGAGTTCCAGTAGGTTCCGCGTAGTGTAATTACGGTGATTTGTCCGAGATAGGTAAATTTCAGTAAAATTCAGTTTCGATACAGTTTCGTGTGGTTCGGTTAACGTCGTTCAGTGTAGTTTCGGTATGTCATTCGTATAAGTTCGTGTAGGTAGTGTAGTGGCGTATTGGGAAGGGCGCGTGCTATCGGACGCGCGCGGTTCCTCGGCTGGTTCGTGGCAGGGCTCCGGAGCCGCGTGCGAAAGTCCCGACCGAGTCCGTCGCAAGGCAGCGCCATTCGGAAAGTCCTTGTCGGATTCGTCGGCAGGCACCCCGTCTTTAGAAAGTCCTGTTAGAGTTCGTCGCCAGGCATCGCGCGCGAAAAGCCCTTGTCGAGTTCGTTGCAGGGCATCGCGTATAAAATTTGACGCCCAAAATTTGGGGCGCTAGAGAGGGAGAGAAACTTAGTGAACCATCCTCTTCGGCCGTGGTCGTATAGTCGTTCGTCTGCGTAAGAGAATACCGCCCTCTTTCTTGCCGAGCCGGGAACTCAGGGCTGAGCTAGCGGGCACACCAGCGTGTGCGGCGCGCCTATAAATTTGTCGAGCCTCGGCTAGTCTGGCGCCCTCCTTTACCATCCGGGGCGCAGTGCGATTTTTGTGCCCCCCGGGGAATAAGTACGGTTTTGCAGGCGGCCACGAGCGACGACGGACGGGCGGGCGGAAGTGAAAATGTGGGGCGGGGGTCACAATACATACACATATATCACTCGACTCGCATAGGATCCTACTCTCGCATTATATCCTCTCTTTCTCATTCTATAATTCTCTCTCCCTCTCTCTGTTCATTTCTCTATCGACACTGTTTTCGCAAGAAACTGGTTTATATCTTCCTACGTTTACCGACCTCGTCATCTTGGATTAGAACCAGGTCGATAAGTTAACTATTGATAATACTTTAAAATGTTATATAAATGACTACAATATGCTACAACCGTTACTGAACCCTGTGCTGAAGTTAAACTACAGACATTGTTTAAATTTCTCCGAAATTGAACGCTATATTGCAACTGGGGATGCGATGGGAGTTCGGGGCACAGCGTTAATAAACAAAAATTTCTTGAAGAACAAACATCACATGAAAATATTTCGTTAATTCGTGTGTTCCTCTGCAACTTGTACGAGTACATAATGAAATAAATGTTCAGTTTTTATAATAGTAGCAACTTTGATTACAGGTATTCGTAGCTTACAACGTAACAATGATTGATGGGTAATTTTGAAATGTAGTAACAGGTATTAATTAGCGCAACGCTGCTTCTTGTGCAATACTACGTCCACTGACTTCCACGACCTCGATAACATATTAGAAAGAGAGATCAACGCAAACAACTTACGATTTGTGTTGTCTACTTTGCACGCCTGCATATGCCTTTTTTAATGTTGCCTGCATTTATCACATAAATTAGGTACTGAAAAGTGGCAAGCGCAAAAGGAAGAGACGAACAAAAACACATTATCCAAAAAGAATTTCGTTCACAACTCTCACTGATTATCAATCGTCCAAAACCAAGCTGCGGAACATCTAACGATGGAAATACCACTCGAACTTATTTTGAGCAAGCAAAGGTGTCTGAAACAATAATCGATATCAATGAATCATTGATTAATAGATTTAATGTTATTCTGCATACTACTTCGTGTGGATATCAAGTTGACTGCGAAAAATTCCGATTATATTGTTTGCGGCCTTCAGAAATGTACATAAATTGTACCCCTGGTCTCCTATGCCGACTGCTGTTCATAAAATTTTAATTCATGGCCCAGAAATTGTAAAGCAGACTCTGCTACCAATTGGTCAACTGTAACTATCCCAAGATGCGCAAGAATCACGAAACAAATACATCAAAAGATATCCAGAATGTTTTGCGCAAAAATGCTCGAGGATACAAAATATGCAAGACATTTTTGACAGGCTTCTGATTGCCTCGGATCCATACATATCAAGCATGTGGATGCTCCCCAGAGAATATATGAACAGTATGATACCTGAAGCTGTCGACTTGTTGAAACCATCAGAAGTCTCCCAGGATATGGAGAACAGTTATCGAAGCGATTTGTCAGATTTCTTTGCTTCTGATGCAGAATCGTCAGATATCTACGATTCGGATGATGGGGTACACTTTTTATACTAAATATAGATGAATTTGTTAAAATATCAGGTTTAAATAATGTGGATCAATAAACTATATGGCACGGTGAAGCAAACAAACAATTAAATTTTCCATTTTAATAATATTTTATTTAAAGAAGCTACGATTAATCAGCCATTTTTCGAAACTTTTTATGGCACAATCCCCTTCCTTTTACAATGTCTCAGTTTTTCATTCAATCACGTGCGCATGCGCATATGCTCCTCGATACATTTTGCCGCTCGCTCTTATGTTAGAAGCATGAATTAACTATATACTTCAACAGAATTACTTTTTTATGATCATTTATAATTATGTGTCATCATTTTTTTTACATGTTGAAATGTAAAGAAATTTCCATATGTATAAATACATTTTTAATTTTGAAAAACGGACACTGTCTTCCTAATCAGCTACCTCGGACCCCCCCCCCACTCACAACAGAGATTTGATCATTTCTAATGATTTCCAACATATTGGACGGTCCATTTTGAATTTTGAAAAACCGACATCTGATTCGTGATAAGCGACTACAAAAACCCGCGAGTTTTCAAGCCAATTCATTGCAGTTTTCACTACTTGTCAGAATTTCGGGACTCGGTCCTATAGTACATCATTAAAAATCAAGCATTATAGCGTTTTCTGAAAGAAGATAATAAACATATTAAGAGAATGATACTTTTCGTGACCTAATATGATCAGTAAGCAATTACTGGAGTTTATGACTGATAATATAGCACAGATCTAGAAAAAGACATTATTCATCGGATAATATTAATCCACAAACATGGCGGACTAAAATATACGTCAGATCAATTGTTATTTAACTTGGTAAGCACAATAATGCAACTTGTAATTCAGAGTAAATAGTAAAAATATCCACATTTCATAAATTACTTTGCCAGATTAAAGAATTCTTTATATAACTAGCCGTAAGGACAGTAATAATTATATTCTCGAATCGATAATGGCGACTCGAACAAAATGGACATCCTTTTTGAATTTCATCACTATCACAATTAAATCTATGAAAATTGAGCAATTATACTTATTTAGTATCAATTTTTATTGCAAACGTCTATTGTGATAATACGGAGGGGGGGGGGGGGGAGAAGCTTAATGTACTTATAATATTTGACAATGACTTGAAAATTGACTTGACAATGAAATTTTTCCTTGAACCGTAATTTTTATGGCGATCTATTTAATTTACCGACCATTAAATATACCGACAGCAATAAGCGGCGAGATGGTCGTGCGGGCTTAGACGTCAGCCTTAGCTTGTACGAACTGAACGTCGCGAAGGTTCCGAGTTCGAATCCCCGTCGTCTGTGCAATTTTCGCTACTTGCGTCCAGTGTGGAATAACCAGGGAACCTTGCTGGGCGAAGGTACGAATTTGGGACCGCTGCCGACTCCGGTCGGCAGTTATCGGTACCGTCAGCGTCTTTTACGCGGTCGGTACGTCGTGGGTCTTATCTCGGATAAAGATGGGATAATACCCGCGTCGTACTCACTATGGCACAAACCGCCGAATCTACTGGTGGTACCGATACTGGGTTAGGGGGCACTGACTCTGGGTGGGTGTTGTGTTGTATGTCTGCCTAGTTCTGTCTTATACCGTCCTGTCTATGTCCTGTACCTCTCCACCAGAGAGCCGACCCGCAAATAGACAAATTGTCATTAACGAGGAGGAAATTACCGGTCCTTTCAAGTAAAGCACCTTGGTTGGGGATCCATACTTGGAAGGTGACTGTTGAAAAAAAAACGAGCGTCGCGCCCGTTATAGCAAATATAGCAGGCCGATTGCTGAGTGGGAGACTCAGCTGCTTTACCATCAGAGGGTATCCTCTAATGATAAAGTAGTTCGTCGACTGTATCTGTCTGGGTTTTCCGCAGTTTTCCCAGGTGCCGTGAAAATACGATGCAGAGGGGTCAAGTCGTTCAACGGGCGCAGTATTGGGGGGACTGGCTCTTGGTGGGGGTTGCATTGTACTGCCTTTGTATTGTCTTGTAATGTCTTCGATTGAATATCCGACCTATCCACCGGAGAGCCGACCCGCGAATAGGCTAAAAATGTCACTAAACCGGGAATAATTCCTTTCCTTTATCCTTTCATCCTTTTAATTAAATTTTGTAAAGAATAGACCGAAATATAATAGCGAAATAATATATTGACTGGACAAATTACGTGATAATAGCCGTGAAGTACTAGAAAAGATCATTATTGTCTGAAAATATAATACGTAGCAAATAAAACAATAAGCTACCATGGTCTATTAGTAGCAGCTAATAATAATACGTGGGCGTTTTCCATGGTTACAAGTCCATCCATTCTGCTTAGAAGTTCAGCTCGAAAACGACTGCATGGTTCAGATTTAAAATGTGTAGTGTTTTCATTCTCTCCTGAAGTCCAGTCAATCTCATCAATGAAGATTACGGATGGAGCCGAACTTTTTGCAAGTTCAAATAGTACCTGAAATATTAGGTCATATACTAGTCTGGCTACAAATTCAGAATCGTAAGTTGCAAATAAAATTGTAGAAAATATTTGAATCATTTCTATTTTAATATAACAATCTGATTAACAACATGCATTGATTAATTTAATATTAGCAACTGGGATTTTATGGTGTGCAAAGATCACAAAGTTCTTCCAATTTGCATAAAAACATTACATAAGTTATTAGTACCATCGCATAATTCATTACTTATTTAGAAGCCTAATTTGAGTATAACAAGTAGCGAATATTCTATATTTGGTATTTCATTGCTATTGGTATTGGTGCAGGGGGACCGAATTGATCGAGGCACTTAATGTGTAACGATACTCATCCTCGTCCATGAGTGAGGTCAGAAGAGGCAGGTGACGTGAACTTACACATTTAAAATATAATCCGAAATTTAAAGGCAATATATCAACAAAGCGCTATTATTGTTCTTCCAAGATCGTGTTTAAATAACAAGCAGATAGTGTTTACGTTTTCCGATTCAAAATGATTGTTCTAAATTCCGAATTAAATATAATCACAAAGCAGTGCAGAATAACAAAGTATAAAGTTGTGTTTCTAAAATTTCTATATTTTGATTTCGAGATACTTATCGTTTAAATTTCGGGTTATCAAAGAAATCTTTATGGCTTAATTTCTACTTTGATCACGAGGAAATTACATATCTCTGTGTTGAAAAAAATGTAATAAAAAACTAAGTCAAATTTAAAAAGTCGTTTCTCCACATATTTGAAAATTCAGTTTCCAAACATCTTCGGTCAAATATAACATATCTGCACCATACTTCGTTAATCAATTACGTACATAATCTTCGGTTTCATGTTTCATGTTGATATCAATTTCCCGGTATTAAGCATATAAATAACTATTTATTATATATAACTATTTATATTAAATATCTATTATTTAGACCCCGTCCCCTCTCCTTTTCGAATATCTATAATGTATTTATTTTTAATTATTTTTAGTTACCGTTCCATTAATATTGAATTGAGATTGCATTCGCCCCCCCCCCCCCCCCAGATAGCACAATATATACTCAAAATATCCTCACGATATACTATAATATACTTTCTGATATACGTAGGATATCACATATTCATACGACGATATTCTCGGTATATACTCAGAATATTCCTATGTCCGCCCTTTTCACGTACTCACAACATTACTATAGTACAGGATATTCTGCAAGATATTCCCAGTATACACTAAGAATATTATCGGTATATCATTCGCTGATATTCGTAAAATGTCCTCACGATATACACTGTAAAAAAAGTGCATGAAATTTAATGAAAATGTAACGGAAGCAAATTTCAAGCATGTACATGAACAATAATTAATGTTCTTCATGAAAATTAATGTATGGGTGCATAAATTTCCATTAATGCACCTGCTTGAAATTTGCTTCCGTTACATTTCATGACATTTAATGTACGGTACATGAATTGTAATGGAAAAAACATAAAAAATATCATTATTGCTGTTGTTTGAAATTTGTATCCAGAATATTACAGTCGCTGAAGGAATATTTTGGCTAAAATATTTATAAAAAAAAAACGAAACAAATTTTGAGAATTATCGTTCTATTTTTTTTTTAAATTATGTAAATTCTCTGTTATATGTATTATACGATTGTATGTAATTTCATGTGTAAATGAAGTTTAATTATCTTTTGCTCCTTTTATTGTATTTAACACTATCGAAAATAAATTCGTAACGCTCGAAAACAAATAAGAAAAACGCTCGTCCCGGTGGAGAATTGAACCCGGGTCCTTCGCTTACTACGCTAACCACTACGCTACGCTCGCTCTTATCTAATTTCGTATGACGAAGGATGGTTACTATCCGTAAAGCCTCCGTGACGAAGAAATTATTATCACCCTATAAAAATTGGAATACTGTGCACTAATGTAAAATGAAAGTCCATTTAACTTTATGCCTTTATTGTAGATGTACATAATTCAGTTCCAGCCGAAATAATTTCTGCATTTGACGCAAATATTATATGCACATTTTACGCAGGTGTTTTATTTCTTGCCTTTGTAATGAATAAAATTTGCATAAAATACTTAATCATTAATGAAGGGTGTAGTGCTCGACCGATAAGGTAGGAATCTTCACTAAAACCGTAAATAAAAAGTGACTGAAAAGATTTTTCGAAATTCGGGGTCTGTAAGGGCTATTTTAATTACTATAGATGGTATCATAGAAAATAACAGAGACATTAATTGAAAACTGTTGATAAAAATCACTTATTTCCGAAGATTCACGATCAGTTGTTAATCAATATCTTTGGTATTTTCTAGGAAACTGTTTATAGTGATTACAATTCCCCGTACAGAGCCCGAAAAGAGCTCTTAAACCGAACGAATAAATAAAATTTATTAAAGAAAAGCATGAAATTTAATGCAATTTGAACGTCCTCCTATATTAAATTACAGTATATTTCATGTACAACTCCATTATATTTCATGCAAAATAAACATTAATTTTCATGAAAATGTATACAAATTAATTTTTCATTACTGAATTGAAATTTCTTGAAAGAATTCTTAAAATTCATGCACTTAAGCATTACATTTCAGAAACGTCCATTGAATTTCATTTAAATATATCAAATATTAATTTAATGTACGGTTACATTAAATTTAATGTACTGGTGTACATTAAATGTACATTAAATATCATGACATTTTTTACAGTGTACATTTTCTGTCAGACGTACATTAATTTTCATGCAAATGTACATAAATCGATTTTTCTTTACCTCATTGAAATTTCATGAATGAATTCTTAAAATTTATGTACTTTTGCATTAAATTTCATTCAAATGTACCTAAATATAACTTTAATGTACAGTTACATTAAAATTTATGTTCTTTTGCATTAAATTTCATAAAAGATGCATTAAATTTCATTCAAATGTACCTAAATCTTACTTTAACGTACAATTACATTAAATTTAATGTACTAGTGTACATTAAAAGTACATTAAATTTCATGACATTTTTTACAGTGTAGTATAATATAATTTCTGACTTACGTAGGATAATATTTTTCAATATGATAATATATTCTCAAAATATACTCGAATATATTTCGAATATTTGGAGTATATCATTCATTGTATAAATGTTATTGTATAAAATAAAATATGTTTGCATGAAAAAATGCTTATTACAAATATCAGAAAATAATTATTTTTTCAGGGATTATAAAGAATTAGTTGCCCCCTATTCGAACGCCCACAGAATTTTTCGTATATATAAAGAATTTAAATAAAATGAGCCATATTGGTAGAAAATGTTTCTTTGTACCGCAAGTGTTCACATTAGCTTAATATACATGTCAGGTTAATATAGTTATTATCGTTTCATATTTTCGCTACAATCAATCGATACGTTTGTTTTCGCTTACAACATCTGCTTTCGATATACAGGGTAATTCTCCATTGAATGACTTCCGGGAAATAGTAGATTCCTTGATCAATTCTAAGACAATCTCATTTCTAAAAAAATTTCAGGGATGTATAGTTTTCAAGATATTCACAATTAAAGCCAGCCAATAGGAGCACTGGACTTTGGTTGTCGCGCAGAAATTCAAACAGTCGCATTATTGGCAAGCATCGAACATGAAAAAGAAGAAACGCGCATCGGCGATGAACCGCGTCTTTTTCGTTTTCGGGGTAGCTACGAGAGTCAAGGAAAGACTGTCGGCGAAATATCGATCGCATTCGAAATTTCTAACCTGCATGTCGCTCACTACACGATTGGAAAATTGTAAAACGGAAATCTCACTCATTTTCTGCTGTGAACAAATAAAACACCGTAGAAATTGATGACAATTTTAAACAAAAATTGGAAATTACAAATAATTGGTAGAAAATAAAATATGCTAAATAAATAATAAAAATAATGAAATAAAATAAATTTTGTAACTTTCGAAAAATATAAATTTTCACATTAAATTTATAATAAAAACTTACGCAAGGATAAAGAAACAAAAAGTTGAAAAGTAAAATAAAATGAAATTAAATTAAACACTGCCGAAACCAACCGTAAATGTCCGAAAATCAAAATTACGAACAATTATCAATGAAATATCAAAAAATTAGTAAAATAAATTTAACGGCTGCAATGAAATGAAAGTAGATAATATTTATTCGTCTCAAGAACGTGAATTAGAAGCTTCACGTAATCCCCACTCAATTTATACGCCGTAATAGAAAAATTAAAAGATAATCAATATTTATTTTTCAAAATATTCAGAAATATTTCGATAGATGATTCGGCACAACTCTTAATTTCGTAAATAAATTGCGCTGTTAATTTAAAACGATTATAGAAATTACTAGTAAACGGCAGTTTACGCCTTAAATTTCCTAGAGTGAAAACCGATCAACTCGATTAGAGTAAACATTTAGAAGCGGATTTTAATTGTTACTGGAGTGAAAATCTTCACTCTTATTTAAAGAGTTGCTCGGGTGTCACTCTGATCGGTCTGAAAGAGTGAAATCACTAAAAGAAATTTAAAGAATAAAGAATATCTAGTTCATGTACAGATAAATATTCGGAATATTTTGGGGAATACTCGTTATGCTTAATAAGTAAGTAATTTGCTCAAGTATTTTAATTAAATTTATATGAATTTAATTATTTCAAACTAACTAATGTACGATATGTAGATTTGCATACGAATTATTTAATAGTAGACATTTTTAATCAGCGATAATGAGCAAATATCACAACACAACATAAAATGATCAAAGTACTCGGGAGAATGTACGCTCTGTCATCAGCGATTTTTAAAGGTTTTTCTACTGATTGGTGATCCTGAGAGGGATTGTTCTCATAATAATCACTATCAACCTGACATCATATCTGGGTTTCCGAACTCCCAAATTAATTAGAAGTGGAGATCGCAGTCGCGTTCAGAGAGACAGTGGTGGCTCGGTGGTTGGAAGAGTGAATTTTATTTTACGAATTAAAATGCAAAGAAAGGTTCGGCTGCTAGATCTATAATTCTGGTTATTCTAACCGAACGCCGATATAGTAACTATTGGCTCAACCAAAAATGGCTAGTCGGAGGTCCTAAACTCGTTTGGTTAGAATACAAAAGTTGACTATACAAATTAAGGATGGCACACGACATAAAAGCTGTGAATAATAAACATTTAAGAATTCTAAATAAATAAACCAAAATGAAATGAGCCAAGGAAATGAAAAGAAATAAAATAATGGGCATTCTTTTAAGGGGGTCTACCTGTGTTGAGGCTGTTTTTTAAACTGTTTTTTGAGAAGTTTTTTCTATCGGTGATTAAAAAATAGAAATTTAAATGTTTACCATACAATATTTAGTGTCTATTCATCTACATTCGAGTTCCAATTAATTTCCACTCTCGCAAGGGTGGGTAACTCCTAAAAGTGGGAAACTCCTATCTTACAAGTGTAATTTTCGAGAGCGTAATAATACTTTTCGATACAAGTGAGAAAAAATAGTACCTTTCAATACTAGCATTGGTACGTAAAGTATATTACGAGTGTCGAAATATTGTTTTCGCACGACTTTACGCACCAAAAATTCGGGCGAAAAGTATTTTCTGCACATAATTCGAACAATATTTGTCGTTAAAAGTGGGTGTAAAAAGCGTCTGAAAAAATTAAAAAATGTGAAAATCCGCATTTTACCCACGTTCTAACGAAAATGCGATTTTATTCCCGCAAATCGGTGCGTAAGTCAATGTAAGGAAATAATGTAAATTAAAAAGCATATTCAAAACTACAACGTCCATTTCGAGTTCCAATTAATTTCCATCGGAAATTATGAGGATTTCATAATTTTAGGTTTCTAATCGATCACTTAATCTTTTTAAACGCCTTCGTATTAATGAGTAAAATAATTTATTCCATCAGAAACCATAATTTAACTTAAAAGTATCCTCGTGACTTCAGGTGATATGTAGTAAAGGGTGTTATAACGAAATGTCATTCAACTTCCCAGTAAGTCTCAATCCTGACTTCTACGACAAACTGAATTTCAATCTACAAAACTAGAGGCTTCGACCCTACGGCTTTGTACTCGTCGACTGGGCAGAGTTTATTAGATCGAGTGATTTAATTCACAAAATAATAATTGAAAATGATTTTTTTCAAAACTTCGACCCCCACCAGTCAGCCGAAGCATTATTGCATAACATATTTTAATTTTCTATCTTTTTTGTTTAAAAAATTGTTTTACGATTCGTATTTGTATGAAAGAAATGTAAGCTGTCACTTACTCGGAGGAGAACAGTTTGAATCCGTTTCGGTCTCATTAGGTCCGTTTCGAGAGGGTGCAAAGGTGTCTGATTAGGTCCGTTTAGAACTGATTAGGTCGGGAACAAATTGCGGATTGCCCAATCGGATTGAATGAGAAACTTTCACCAGGGAGGGTTAGTAGTTCTGCGGGACGCTGAGATGGCCCTTTTGTCGATGTTCGGCGCAGGACATCTAATACTGAAATGTTGGTCCTCTTCGGACCACTTAAGCCAGACATTGTTTATAGATATTAATAAACCTTTTTGCCTAAAAGGTTCGCCGTTGGAGGTTGCTGCGCGACGAGCCTCTCTGGCCTTGAAAGCCATGAAACGCTCCTTGTCCGTAAAGTCGGCGTTGATAAAAATCGTGGTTCCTTTTAACGTAGCTTTTTTAGTAGAGAGAATCCTAAATTTGACTTCCTCCGAAAAAAGTTCCACCAAAACGGCTAGGGGGTTCGTTCGGATTGTGCGTACCGAGGCAACAGCATTATCGAGATGAAAATTCTCGGAAATAAAATTCTGCACCTCGGTTTTTAAGGGGTCAGGTCCAGGGAGAAAGCTTGTTATAATAATATACCGACGCTTGAGGATTTTATCCTGCTCTTCAAGTGTCCTTGCCATCTTCTTTATTATATCATCATGCGCCACAATTTTTTGTTCAAATTTTTCGAGACGTACATCAATATCGGCTTTTATCGTCTGGACGGCTTTTTTAAGCTCCTCCTGGATGTCCTTCTTGCATTCGTCCACCTTCGCATTTACCGTTCCATTTAGCGACTCTGTAGCTCTGCTAATTGCCGTCAACAGAGATTTCTGCAAGTCATCGAGGCCGGTTTGAGTAATTCCCGACGCCATGAGTGGATCGAAAAAGGTTTGTGGCCGGATAATGAAGTTTTCCGCCGCCTAATTACGGGTGGTGAGCTTGAGTCTTCCGGGCCGTTTTGAAAATCGCGCTTTCTTTTGACAAAGCCGAAGTTCTGCAGCGAGGAAGAGCTAGAGGTACGGTGCATTGACCAACTAGCAGCTGTAGTGGGGCGCCCTGGTAGAATTGGTGGTCGCAGTAACAGGCGCGTTTGTTCTACCTCTCCTCTGATCGTGGAACTGGTGGGAGTGACGTCAAATTGCGAGTTTCTGGGGGGTAGACTCGTGCCCGACATATGCTGAGCGCTGAGCGTCACCTACCCAGGGGGTGCTGCCGCCTGACAGCTACAGGTAGAAGCACAAATCGTGAAGGAAACTAGCGCTTGTCGCATGCGCAAACGATGCCGAAGCAAATTCGCGTTTTCGGCGCGCGGCCGGCAAGCACTTCGAATATCTCTAAACAGCGAAATAATAAAATAGAAACGGAGCGAAAACGGATCGCTGGCTCAAAGGCGGATAATTAGCCAGATCACGCACACTACGGCACCTCGCCTCCTAAATGACGCTCTTGGGTTTTGTCGCTTTTTCTAAGCTGTCACTTACTCGGAGGCAGCACCCGATGAACTTTCAGTTGTGGATCCGATGATTGGACGGACGAGCAGCGAACGTCAGCGTGACATCAGCGGCGATGTGGCACGGGACGGCAAACTGTCAACAGTTTCTCCAACTGACGAGATGCAGAGATTTCAATAATTTTTCTGCCCAGAAAATGACTCGGAATGAAAGCAGAATAAGACCAGAAGACTCCGAGCCGCTCCAGGAACACGCCACTGAAATTATAACTCCCAACAAACGGGTTAAGTACAAAAATTTCAGTAGAACTATCGGAGCCATGAAAAGCGCGACTGGTCTACTCACCGGACGTAGCGGAACCCCCATGGCTTACTATTAAAACTCACTAAACTTCTCAGAGAATAACAAGTTTTTGAGATAATTAAGAATTTTTAACAATTTTAATGTGTAACAGAAATATCATATTACGTTACTGATAGTGATCGACAGTGGTAGACCAGTGGTCGGTGTCGCGCACGATCGTTGTTTCTAATCAAGTATTCTTGGTGGGGAACACTACTTGGATAGGTGACCGCTTGAGAACAACATTATTAAGATAATTAAATCACTAAAAAAAGTTAAAAAATATTTGAATTAAATAAAAAATAATAATAAAATTAAAAATAAAAAAATTTTTTTTGTATACAAAGAGGAAAAAATTTAAAAACAAAAAATTAAAATTTGCTATGCTTCTTAATTCTTACTGAAGGATACAGAAATAGGATTCAGAAGTATTGAAAGTTTCAATGCTTCTTAATCATTCTTGGTTTGCTGGGCATCGAAAATGTCATTTAGAAGTATTCAATTGTTCAATTCTTGTTAATCCTTTTCGGTTTGCTGGGATGAAATTCGTGACTTACGTAGTATAGAAAAATATCGAAACAAATCCTATCAATTTCTATCCACTTTAGTTAGGATAGAAAAATATAGAATTAATTCGTGCCAAAAATAGGATAGGAAAATATTGGAAAAAATTCTATACTGTTCTATCCTCCTATTAGAGTAGGGCTGGGTCGAAGTAATATCGTCATTTCACTACAAACTATTTCGGACGCTTTTAGACATTTTAATAAAATAAGTTACTACAAACGGTAATGAAGTGGATCTCAATGATGATGTTTTTGCGGCTTCTTAAGATCAGAAGTCTTAATTAGGTATCAGATTCCAAAATAGCACCATTTCACTGAAAATTATTCACTACAGTTTGGGGGATATTCAGAGAATTAGGTAGCCAAACTCACTAAGCTTGTAATTAATATCAATGCTTTGGAACATGTATAGTAAAGTATTTTACTATGAAATGTCATTAGGCTACTAAGTTAATCTTTTTACTGAAGCTCTTACGACTTAATGGATTATCAGCATTTAAAATATCACAATTTCACCGAAAATTATTCACAACGTTTTGGAGGGGATTTTAATGGCTTACTATTAAAACTCACTAAACTTCTCAGAGAATAACAACGCTAAAATTATTTAGGTCATAGTTAATTATCAGAAACCAAAATATAGAAATTTAATTGAAATTAAATTAATTAATTAATTTTTAATTCACGATGCTTTGGCGGATTTTAATAAAATTACTGACAACTAAAACTCACTAAGCTTCAAAACGAATATCAGCGCTGAAATTCTTTAGGTCTTCATCATGTATTATCCTACAAAATATTTTCTACAAAACACCATACAAAACATCCTTTTCAAACAGAATTATTCGCGATGCTTCGGGAGATTTTTAGTAAATTGTTTTTTTACGAAACATCATTAAGCTTCCAAACTAACGTTAGTACTGAAATTCTTTACGTCCTAATGTATTATAAGCATCTAAAATTTCGTCATTGTACTGAGAAAGATTTTAATAAACTTACTTACTGCCAAAACTCACCAAGCTTCTAAATGAATATGAATGCTGGAATTATTATCTTCCGAAGTCACGTGAACACTTTTCAGATCTTGGTAGTAAAATTCGTGAATAAAGGTTTTTACTGATTAATATGGAGGTGTTTAAATATGATTAAGTGATCGATTAAAAATCTAAAATTATGAAATCCTATTAATTTAGGGTGGAAATTAATTACAACTCGAAATGCACATTGTATAGTTATGAATCAATTTTTCATTTTTTGTTTACAATATTTCCTTATATTAATTTTAATATTTTTGAAATGCTTTATTGATAATTTTAGTGATATTTAGTTTCGTTAATTTTCGTTATTTCTGTTTTACTACTTAACAATATGCCTTTCCGTTGTTTCTCATTTTTCAATTTCGTGAACAAATTTACTATCTCATATAATTGTCCTTCACTCTCTTAAGAGGGTTTACCATTTGACATTTACTATTTTTTCTGCGTGTTCAAACTGTATGTCTTGGCCCAATATCAGCAATCCTGGCGGAGTACCACCCGGACAGATCCCGTGCGGGTTTCCATAAATTGTCCGATTTTTCCTGTCTTGTAAAGAAGGACAAGAAAGTGCAAGTTTGTGATTCATTATTGACCAGTATTTCATCGTACGTTAAACAAATTAACTTATTGGACTTACGTTTTCATTACGGGTCAAAAATACTATTAAATTAGAAGCTTACCTTGATTACTAAATTATTAATTATTTTGCAGATTCTCTAAAATATTCCGGATATTTTTCTCGAGGCGGTACTATGTAAGGATTGCCGATGGTGGACCAAGATATACAATTTGAACACGCAGAAAAATAAATGTCAATTTTTCAACAATACTGGTTCAGTTGGAGGTAGATAGTCCTACGTGAAAACAAAAAGTTTCAATATCACAACCGAACAGTTACTTTATTTTAAACAAACAGGAACGCATTAAATGACGCTGGAACTAGCAGCGGATTCGCAGCAGCGGATTCGGATAGATCTCAAATTCAAAGGAAATAATTATTTCCACCTTCCATAAAAAATTTCAAAAATGCTGGTCATTTCTAGAATTTACTTAATGAGCAGATCTAATTGCCGGTAGGGGGCATGAATAAAGGTGGAAAGTTAGCGACTGGCTTGGGTGTGATTGTTTGCTTAAGGGCCTATATGCCTCTCGAGATCAGTTGTAATCGAGATTCCGATCAGTTCGGATGCCCCCTTTCAACGTGAACGAGTTGTCGTGTTGTGCTGCTGGAGTGTCGGTGGAACTGCACAGTAGCCGAGGCATTTAGTGATGGTGGTGGTGGCCCCGTACGTTGTCCCTAGTTACGTGAGTATGTGCGTGCTAGTACCCGAACGTCTGAATATGTGAGTAATTTGTATGTCGATAAAGTTCGAGTGAGTCGCGTTTAGGGCAGGGCCCGCTCAGCCCTACTGATGAGTCCATGAGCGGGCCTGGGAGAAACACGCACCAATGTATAATTTTTATAATCTTTTAATTGCATGCGAGGATTTGCATGATATCCTCAAGGCCGATTAGCGCGGCAAATGTATTTGTGTCCCCCACTCCGCCATAGCAGTAACAGTGCATTTAGCAATCTCTCAATCGTATCTCGAGAACTAGGGTGTGCCCGTGTCTGAAATTTTCACAAGGACATCACGTCGATATTAGAAATCAGTTCCACCTTCCAGAAAATTTAAAAAAAAACTGCTCATTTATTCTAGAATTTACTTACTGAGCAGTTAGCAGTCTCTCAATCGCATCTTGAGAACTAGGGCATGTCCGTGTCAAAAATTTTCCCAAGAAATTTTACATTTTACAACAGTTACGTTATTTTAAACAAACAGGAACGCATTAAATGACGCTGAAACTAGCAGCGGATTCGCAGCAGAGGATTCGGATAGACCTCAAATTCAAAAGAAATAATTAGTTCCACCTTCCATAAAAAATTTTAAGAATGCTGGTATTTTTTAGAATGTACTTAATGAGCAGTTAGCAGTCTTAATCGTATCTCGAGAACAAGGGCATGCACGAGCCTGAAGCTGGCCGCCGGAGTTCTCACATAAATACATGACATTTTCTGACAAATTTATAATTAGTAAAGTGGCGATTTGTCACAGCTAATGAACCAGCAAGCTTAATAAACTTTGTTTGAAATTAAAACAAGAATTTCATATTACATCGTTAATAATTTTGCAGAATAAAAAAGTTATTTGGTATGCTAGTATTTAATTCAAACGTACATTGTAGTAATAATCAACAATATCAAATTTTCATATGTACCCATTGCAAGAAAAATTCAAAATGTTGGAAATATTTCATCTCTAAAATGTTGGAAACATTAAGCAGATTGAAGGTGGAACTGATTTCTAATATCCTCGAGATGTCCTTGTGAAAATTTCACACACGGACATGCCCTAGTTCTCGAGATGCGAGTGAAAGACTGCTAACTGCTCATTAAGTAAATTCTGAAAAAGGCCAGAATTTTTTTTTAATTTTTTTGGAAGGTGGAACTGATTTCTAGTATCCTCGAGATGCTCTTGTGGAAATTTCAGACACGGACATGCCACGAGTCTGAAGCTGGCAGCCGGAGTTAGCAGCCGAACGCTCCAAACCAGCGACGCGGCGCGCCAGGGGCCCCTCAAAAGAATTTTTTCAATATTTGCGAAAATAAGCACCAGAGAGTCATTAATCGGTTCACATTGTATTCTGGAGGTTCTTTGGGATTACCGGAAAAGATTAAAAGAGAATCCAGAGTGCGACGCGGCCATTTCGAAATGGAAAAAGCACTTAGTCATCATTTTTCCAATCAATCTCTATTATTGACAACAGGAAATTCCGAATGGATTCCAATTTTTTTGTGGTGGCTCCTTGGGATACGTAGGAAAGATTAAAAGGGATTCTAGAGTGCGACGCGGCCATTTTGAATCTCTAAAACTCAATCAGCTGGACATTTTTAAGTGAATCCATAGTGTAGGTCACAGGAAATTCCGAATCTATTCCAATGTTTTTATGGAGGCTCCTTGGGATACGTAGGAAAGATTAAAAGAGATTCCAGAATGCGATGCGGCCATTTTGAATCTCTTAAACTCAATCAGCTGGACATTTTTAAGTAAATCCATACTGTAGGAAATTCTGAATCGATTCCAATTTTGTTTATGGGGGCTCCTTGGGATACCTAGGAAGCATTTAAAAAGTTTCCAGAGTGCGACACGGCAATTTTGAACTAGCAACTGATTAGAAATTCATGTCTAAAGTTGATTCCTTTTTTTTTAAAGATAACCAAAAATATTTTTCATACTATTTGGTGCAACTATATTGGTTGTTCAGGTTTCTAAAACCTGGTAAACACTTCACTTTGGAAGCGAGTTTCGAATCCGTTGCTGTCAATCCGCTGGTAGTTTCAACATCATTTTATAATTTGTAAACAGTTGTAGGAAATATTACTTTTTTCTCCCGTTTGGAAATTGTTTCTTGATGAAAAGGAAGCTACAGAAAAAAAAATGTGATTGAAACGCGCATTCTGGATCCTGTGGAGAGCCTTGTGACACTTCAATAATTTAAACAATTCATAAACAATTTATAAACAATGGTAAGTTGAGAACCACCGATATCCCGAATCCGCGGCTGCGAATCCGCTGCTGCTTTCAGCGACATCGATAGTAAGGCTTTCAAAAAACGAGATAACGTGAAAATCGAACTTTACAGCGGTGTGGGCAGGAGAAGGAATTTTTTGGGAATCGCTCTATAGAATTGAGTAACATAATAATACGTCTTTATGTAATATAACAGACTAGAATTCTCTCTTATATCATCTCTTATTCTTTTTAAATCTTTCCTAGGTATTCCAAGGAGCCTCCATAAAAAAAATTGGAATCGATTCGGAATTTCCTCTGACCTACAGTACGGACTTACTTGAAAATTTCCTGCTGATTGAGTTTTAGAGATTCAAAATGGTCGCGTCGTACTGTAGAAACTTTTAAAATCTTTTCCGGGGATCCCAAGGAACCTCCATAAAAAAAATTGGAATCGATTCGGAATTTCCTCTGACCTGCAGTACGGATTTACTTGAAAATTTCCGGCTGATTGAGTTTTCGAAAATCAAAATGGCCGCGTCGCACTCGGGTGTCTCTTTTAATCTTTCCCGGGGATCTCAAGGAATCTCCATATAAAAATTGGAATCGATTAGAAATTTCCTGTTGTTAATAATAGAGATTTATTGGAATATGCTATTAGAATATGATGACTAAGTGCTTTTTCCATTTCGAAATGGCCGCGTCGCACTCTGGGTTCTCTTTTAATCTTTCCCGGTGATTCCAATGAACCTCCAGAATATAATGTGAACCGATTAATGACTCTCTGGTGCTTATTTTCGCAAATATTGAAAAAATTCTTTTGAGGGGCCCCTGGCGCGCTACGTCCCTGGTTTGGAGCGTTCGGCTGCTAACTCCGGCTGCCAGCTTCAGACTCGTGGCATGTCCGTGTCTGAAATTTCCACAAGAGCATCTCGAGGATATTAGAAATCAGTTCCACTTTCAATCTGCTTAATGTTTCCAACATTTTAGAGATGAAATATTTCCAACATTTTGAATTTTTCTTGCAATGGGTACATATGAAAATTTGATATTATTGATTATTACTACAATGTACGTTTGAATTAAATACTAGCATACCAAATAACTTTTTTATTCAGGAAAATTATTAACGATATTATATGAAATTCTTGTTTTAATTTCAAACAAAGTTTATTAAGATTGCTGTTTCATTAGCTGTGACAAATTGCCACTTTACTAAATATAAATTTGTCAGAAAATGTCATGTATTTATGTGAGAACGTTTTTAACAGCATGCGGACTTCAATTACCAACTAAGTAGCTCGTTTTATGTTGCTCGTAATGATGAAATCAATAACGCTTTATTTAAGTATCAGCATAGAAAATATCTTCATTTTTCACTACAATTAAGCGTAGCTATTAAGGAAATTGTAACCTCAATAAATACTTGCGAATTCCCTGTAAATTTAAATTATGTTATTCACATAATTACTGCCCTTAATTATCGTTTATTGTTTTATTAATTTTTTTCATTTACAACCAATACCCTTCTGTTCTGTTCAAATCAATTGAGCGATAACATATTGGAAGCCCTTGGTCAAATCACTCCAGAAATGATGCTCGAAATTCCTCAAAATTTATTACGGCGAGCAGAAGTTTGTATTTAACATGAGGGAAGTGAAGGTACTTTGAACAGTTTCTGTAAATATGCATATAAAATGTTAAATGGTCTGAAAAGATATTAATAGTTTACAATTATTATTAAATGGGTCAGCTTTACGTGCTTGCACCTCAGAGGTATATAAGCACGATTGGACACGATTCGTGTCTCAAATCCTCGCAAGCTTTCTCATCATCCCCTCCACGCAACCCTGCGGCGACAAGTCCACAGGGGGTCAAGACTTGCATTCGACACATATAGAACAAGACTACATTTGAAAAAAAACCCGACATGTTATCCCGTAGGGCGGACTCAAATGGTTACGTCACCTATCGTCGTTCTGAACGGGGCGAATGCTGCTTAACCTGGGAGATTGCTAGTCGATAGCATATGCCACTCGGCTAACGGTCTCCCTTTTACAATTATTATTAATACTATTAATAAACGATATTATTTACGTTTATTTCTAATGAAAGCGTTATTAATTCAATATGAAAATGAACCTCGAAAGTTAATGTGCTTCTACATTTACTCATTGAATCCATATTCCAAGAAGTGATACACGTCTAAGATAACTGATTAATTCCACAGCAATTTTTTTTAAATATTCGGGAACCCGATAAACGTAACCCGTGACTGGATTTTTGAGCAGTTGCAATTACTGAATATTCTAATAACATCCTTTGTTCTTGACACAGCCTTTAAGAAATGTTTCATACTTGATACTTATAAAACATTACTGATTTCATAATTACAAGCGCCTTAAAAATTTAATGACCTACGTATAACTTATTGAAAGTTGTTGGTATTCACCATCTTAAAAATCTCGAAAACCTCAAAATATTGATCTTTTATTATGATATTCGTGTTTCTTGAACTCAAAACTATAAATAAACTATGTTTCGATAGGTAAAAACTACTCACATACTTTAACAATTGAGACTTAGTTTTTACGCCATTTCAGTAATTCTTGTCGGTCTGGGCCAAGTCACGCTTGGTGCCAAAAAAAGAGCCCCGCCGGCGAAGTGGTTAATACATTCCTGTCATTTTTGGGAGTTGGACAAAACTGGATTATATTCATGTAGCTTTCGTTGTTCATATTATGAAAAAAAATCATACTACGATTACTAGACTTTACTTCACGTCCTTAACCATACTAGTCAGGCTTATAGTCTCCCTCTCGCCCCTTCGAAAACCGAGAAGTAACCGATCACTTAAGAAACTGCCAACATGTAAGATATTAGAAATCAGTTCCACCTTCCAGGAAAATTTTTTAAAAATGCTGATCTTTTCTAAAATTTACTTACGGACCAGTTAGCAGTCATTCACTCGTATCTCGAGAACTAGGGCAAGTCCGTGCCTGAAATTTTCACATTATCGATCTCATGAATTGTAAAATGTAAAATTTCTTGGGAAAATTTCTGACACGAACATGCCCTAGTTCAGAAGATACGATTGAGAGACTGCTAACTGCTCAGTAAGTAAATTCTAGAATAAATCAGCAGTTTTTTTTTTTAATTTTCTGGAAGGTGGAACTGATTTCTAATATCGACGTGATGTCCTTGTGAAAATTTCAGACACGGGCACACCCTAGTTCTCGAGATACGATTGAGAGATTGCTAAATGCACTGTTACTGCTATGGCGGAGTGGGGGACACAAATACATTTGCCGCGCTAATCGGCCTTGAGGATATCATGCAAATCCTCGCATGCAATTAAAAGATTATAAAAATTATACATTGGTGCGTGTTTCTCCCAGGCCCGCTCATGGACTCATCAGTAGGGCTGAGCGGCCCATGCCCTAAACGCGACTCACTCGAACTTTATCGACATACAAATTACTCACATATTCAGACGTTCGGGTACTAGCACGCACATACTCACGTAACTAGGGACAACGTACGGGGCCACCACCACCATCACTAAATGCCTCGGCTACTGTGCAGTTCCACCGACACTCCAGCAGCACAACACGACAACTCGTTCACGTTGAAAGGGGGCATCCGAACTGATCGGAATCTCGATTACAACTGATCTCGAGAGGCATATAGGCCCTTAAGCAAACAATCACACCCAAGCCAGTCGCTAACTTTCCACCTTTATTCATGCCCCCTACCGGCAATTAGATCTGCTCATTAAGTAAATTCTAGAAATGACCAGCATTTTTGAAATTTTTTATGGAAGGTGGAAATAATTATTTCCTTTGAATTTGAGATCTATCCGAATCCGCTGCTGCGAATCCGCTGCTAGTTCCAGCGTCATTTAATGCGTTCCTGTTTGTTTAAAATAAAGTAACTGTTCGGTTGTGATATTGAAACTTTTTGTTTTCACGTAGGACTATCTACCTCCAACTGAACCAGTATTGTTGAAAAATTGACATTTATTTTTCTGCGTGTTCAAATTGTATATCTTGGTCCACCATCGGCAATCCTTACATAGTACCGCCTCGACAGATCGTAAGGTATTTCGTAATTTCTAAGGTAATCATTTGAATACGATACTAAAGATATTTTTTCAGAAAGTTGGTAATAAACAAATTGTTATATCTACTATGAAGAATCAAGAGGATTTTTCATAAAACTTGCGCGCCGAAGTTGAAGTGAACGACTGGTTAAGGAATAGTGGTCCTGCTATTGGGTACAAGTTTCCAATGTGAAGAATGACTCGGTCATGTTGATAAATGCACTCGGTACGTTTGAACATTGCCTGAGCTCTTTAAGTTTTTGCATTAATTTTATTGTCGAAATTTGTAATTGATGGCAGATGGCACAATTTCAATTACACAATCAAATTCGGACGAGTTTGACAAATTTTCGAAACATTTAATAAGTACGATCGTTTATTAACCTTGTCAATTGAAGTTGTGAGTTTATCATATGCAGAAAAATATCCGGAATATTTTAGAGAATCTGCAAAATAATTAATAATTTAGTAATCAAGGTGAGCTTCTAATTTAATAGTATTTTTAAACCGTAATGAAAGCGTAAGTCCAATAAGTTAATTTGTTTAACGTACGATGAAATACTGGTCAATAATGAATCACAAAATTGCACTTTCTTGTCCTTCTTTACAAGACAGGACAAATCGGACAATTTATGGAAACCCACACGGGATCTGTCCGGGCGGTACTCCGTGAGGATTGCTGATATTAAGTCAAGACATACAGTTTGAACACGCAGAAAAAATAGTAAATGTCAAATGGTAAACCCTCTTAAGAGAGTGAAGGACAATTATATGAGATAGTAAATTTGTTCACGAAATTGAAAAATGAGAAACAACAGAAAGAAATATTGTTAAGTAGTAAAACAGAAATAACGAAAATTAACAAAACTAAATATCACTAAAATTATCAATAAAGTATTTTAAAAATATTAAAATTAATATAAGGAAATATTGTAAACAAAAAATGAAAAATTGATTCATAACTATACAATGTGCATTTCGAGTTGTAATTAATTTCCACCCAAAATTAATAGGATTTCATAATTTTAGATTTTGAATCGATCACTTAATCATATTTAAACACCTCCATATTAATCAGTAAAAACCTTTATTCACGAATTTTACTACTAAGATCTGCTTTTCACTGAAAAGTATTCACGTGACTTCGGAAGATAATAATTCCAGCATTCATATTCATTTAGCAGCTTGGTGAGTTTTGGCAGTAAGTAAGTGTATTAAAATCTTTCTCAGTACAATGACGATATTTTAGATGCTTATAATACATTAGGTCGTAAAGAATTTCAGTACTAACGTTAGTTTGGAAGCTTAATGATGTTTCGTAAAAAAAACAATTTACTAAAAATCTCCCGAAGCATCGCGAATAATTCTGATTGAAAAGGATGTTTTGTAGGGTGTTTTGTAGGAGATATTTTGTAGGATAATACATGATGAAGACCTAAACAATTTCAGCGCTAATATTCGTTTTGAAGCTTAGCGAGTTTTAGTTGTCAGTAATTTTCTTAAAATCCCCCAAAGCATCGTGAATTAAAAATTAATTAATTAATTTAATTTCAGTTAAATTTCGATATTTTGGATTCTGATAATTAACTATGACCTAAATAATTTTAGCGTTGTTATTCTCTGAGAAGTTTAGTCAGTTTTAATAGTAAGCCATTACATTAAAATCCCCTCCAAAGCGTTATGAATAATTTTCGGTGAAATGGTGATATTTTAAATGCTGATAATCCATTAAGTCGTAAGAGCTTCAGTAAAAAGATTAACTTAGTAGCCTAATGACATTTCATAGTAAAACACTTTACTATATATGTTCCAAAGCATTGATATTCAATTACAAGCTTAGTGAGTTTGACTACCTAATTCTCTGAATATCCCCCAAACTGTAGTGAATAATTTTCAGTGAAATAGTGCTATTTTGGAATCTGATACCTAATTAAGACTTCTGATCTTAAGAAGCCGCAAAAACATAATCATTGAGATCCACTTCATTACCGTTTGTAGTAACTTATTTTATTAAAATGTCTAAAAGCGTCCGAAATAGTTTGTAGTGAAATGACGATATTACTTCGACCCTGACCATAGATCTGGACGAAGTATTGAATTTGTTCACTTTCCGCCAAAAAATATGCTATAGTTTTTTATCAAATGATCACGTTTCAGAGCCTATAGAACCCCCCCCCCCCCCCCCAAAAAAAAAACAGTGTCGGTCATCTTGTACGTGCATCCGTACGTCCGTACGTCCGTATGTGTAATTTCTTTATGGATGCTGTAACTCGCGAACGAAAAGGCCGATTTAAAATTTAAACCTCTTTTTGAGCTTGGCGGGACGTAACATAAATCTGATTAGTTTTTGGAATCGATTCATACTACGCAAAGGGGTGGTAACGTTAAAAAAAGTGTGAAATCAAGTTTTTTTCGTAGTTGTTTTTACATTTCTTTCATACAAATACGAATCGTAAAACAATGTTTCAAACAAGTATTAAAAAAAAATTAATTAATTCAGATAAATTAAGTTAAATTTCGATATTTTGGATTCTGATAATTAACTATGACCTAAATAATTTTAGCGTTGTTATTCTCTGAGAAGTTTAGTGAATTTTAATAGTAAGCCATGGGGGTTCCGCTACGTCCGGTGAGTAGACCAGTCGCGCTTTTCACGGCTCCGATAGTTCTACTGAAATTTTTGTACTTAACCCGTTTGTTGGGAGTTATAATTTCAGTGGCGTGTTCCTGGAGCGGCTCGGAGTCTTCTGGTCTTTCATTCCGAGTCATTTTCTGGGCAGAAAAATTATTGAAATCTCTGCATCTCGTCAGTTGGAGAAACTGTTGACAGTTTGCCGTCCCGTGCCACATCGCCGCTGATGTCACGCTGACGTTCGCTGCTCGTCCGTCCAATCATCGGATCCACAACTGAAAGTTCATCGGGTGCTGCCTCCGAGTAAGTGACAGCTTAGAAAAAGCGACAAAACCCAAGAGCGTCATTTAGGAGGCGAGGTGCCGTAGTGTGCGTGATCTGGCTAATTATCCGCCTTTGAGCCAGCGATCCGTTTTCGCTCCGTTTCTATTTTATTATTTCGCTGTTTAGAGATATTCGAAGTGCTTGCCGGCCGCGCGCCGAAATCGCGAATTTGCGCATGCGACAAGCGCTAGTTTCCTTCACGATTTGTGCTTCTACCTGTAGCTGTCAGGCGGCAGCTCCCCCTGGGTAGGTGACGCTCAGCGCTCAGCATATGTCGGGCACGAGTCTACCCCCCAGAAACTCGCAATTTGACGTCACTCCCACCAATTCCACGATCAGAGGAGAGGTAGAACAAACGCGCCCGCTACTGCGACCACCAATTCTACCAGGGCGCCCCACTACAGCTGCTAGTTGGTCAATGCACCGTACCTCTAGCTCTTCCTCGCTGCAGAACTTCGGCTTTGTCAAAAGAAAGCGCGATTTTCAAAACGGCCCGGAAGACTCGAGCTCACCACCCGTAATTAGGCGGCGGAAAACTTCATTACCCGGCCACAAACCTTTTTCGATCCACTCATGGCGTCGGGAATTACTCAAACCGGCCTCGATGACTTGCAGAAATCTCTGTTGACGGCAATTAGCAGAGCTACAGAGTCGCTAAATGGAACGGTAAATGCGAAGGTGAACGAATGCAAGAAGGACATCCAGGAGGAGCTTAAAAAAGCCGTCCAGACGATAAAAGCCGATATTGATGTACGTCTCGAAAAATTTGAACAAAAAATTGTGGCGCAGGATGATATAATAAAGAAGATGGCAAGGAAACTTGAAGAGCAGGATAAAATCCTCAAGCGTCGGTATATTATTATAACAAGCTTTCTCCCTGGACCTGACCCCTTAAAAACCGAGGTGCAGAATTTTAATTCCGAGAATTTTCATCTCGATAATGCTGTTGCCTCGGTACGCACAATCCGAACGAACCCCCTAGCCGTTTTGGTGGAACTTTTTTCGGAGGAAGTCAAATTTAGGATTCTCTGTACTAAAAAAGCTACGTTAAAAGGAACCACGATTTTTATCAACGCCGACTTTACGGACAAGGAGCGTTTCATGGCTTTCAAGGCCAGAGAGGCTCGTCGCGCAGCAACCTCCAACGGCGAGCCTTTTAGGCAAAAAGGTTTAATAATATCTATAAACAATGTCTGGTTTAAGTGGTCCGAAGAGGACCAACATTTCAGTATTAGATGTCCTGCGCCGAACATCGACAAAAGGGCCATCTCAGCGTCCCGCAGAACTACTAACCCTCCCTGGTGAAAATTTCTCATTCAATCCGATTGGGCAATCCGCAATTTGTTCCCGACCTAATCAGTTCTAAACGGACCTAATCAGACACCTTTGCACCCTCTCGAAACGGACCTAATGAGACCGAAACGGATTCAAACTGTTCTAAACGGACCTAATCCGACAATGAAATTTTCCAAAATTTTAATTTATATAAAAATTAATTTCGTTTTATTTTTTTTTTATATTTTAAAGTTTTTTTTTGATAATTTAATTATCTTTAAATAATCTGTTATCAAGCGGTCACCCATCCAAGTAGTATTCCCCAACAAGAATGCTTATCAAGGAAGAATGACCGCGCGCGTCATGGACCACTGGTCTACTACTGTCGATCACTATTTATATCGTAATATGATATTTGTGTCACACGTTAAAATTTTTAAAAATTCTTCAATATCTCGAAAACGGTGAGAGATACGTGAAATCTGACAAAATTTTGAAGGTTGTCAAAAGGGGGGATGACTTCGAGCTAACTAATGCATACACGAAAGAGAATTTTGAAAATTTACAAAATTGAAAATTCCGATTCGTTCCGAATGAGGGGTCCGATTGAAACCGTTTGAAATGCCTATCTGGATTGATTCCGATTCGTTCCGAATGAGAGGTCCGATTGAGACCTTTTGACATTTCCACTTTAGATTAAATCCGATTCGTTCCGATTGATAGTTCGGATTGAAACCGTTTGAGTTTTCTACCTCGGTATGATTCCGAATCATTCCGATTGACTGTTCGGATTGAAACCGTTAGAAATATATACTTTCCATTAAATCCGATTCGTTCCGAATGAGGGTTCCGATTGAGACCGTTTGACATTTCCACTTCAGATCGAATCCGATTCGTTCCGATTGACAGTTCGGATTGAAACCGTTTGAAATGTCTACCTGGATTGATTCCGTTTCGTTCCGATTGATCGTTCGGAATGAGTCCGATTAATTCTTAATAAATGATCGGATTGGATCCGTTTGAAATGTCGCCCTCGGATCGAATCCGATTCGTTCCGAATAAAATTTCCGATTGCAACCGATTGAAACCGACGTCCGATTGAGTCCGATTGTATCGGGGACAAATTGCGGATTAAAACCGAATAGGTCTGATCGAGTCTCACTAGGTCCGATTGAAGTTCAATCGGAAATTTTTACCAGGGCTGCTAATTCTCAGCAGCGCCGCAAGAGTCCTTCTAACCGGCCGCCTTTAATGGACACTGAATCTTCGGGCCAACAAAATTTTTAATTAATCCCAGTCTGCCTCATATTAGCTTCACTTCGCCGTCCCCTCGCGTTTCTATTACGTCCTCGTTAAGCGTCGCCCCTAGTTCTAAGTCGATTAAAAAGAATTTCCGAAATACCTTTAAGTTAGCATTCTGGAATGCACCCGGTTTTTATAATATAAAAGATAATGTATTTTGTTCATCGTATAAAATTTTAAATTTTTCAGAAACGTGGTCCGAGCGCGATATCGTCCCGGAAACGATGGCTGCTGGTCACTCGAGAATCTTCTCTCCACCCACCCGTTCCAGCAATTTTGGCCGTTGCAGCAGGGGCTTAATATCAATGATTAATTCGGAGTTTGCTTTTAAACAGCTGGATATAACTCCTAACTGGCTCTTTTTTCATGTAAATACGGCCCCTATTAATCTCGTAGTTGGCTCATTTTATTTCTCACCTAACTCCGACTTACGTGCACAACTTTCGGCCCTGCAGGCAGTAATAGATTCTCTGAGTGCCCAGTACCTCGACTGCATCTTTGTCCTCGGCGGTGACTTCAACTGTCGAATCGGCTCATTAGACCCTCACAGGGATTTTAGCCAAATTTTTGAAAATTCGTCGGTTCGCAGAGTGAGGAAGTCGCACGATGACACCTGTAATACCCGTGGCTCCCTTCTGGCCGAGTTTATGCAAACAAATAACTTTGTTCTATTAAACGGCCGTTGCGAGGGTGATTACCCTGCGCACTTTTCTCGGGCAGAGGGGATTCAGTACCGTTGACCTCGTGTGGGTCTCGAACATACATCTCCCATTTGTAGCTGACCTTTCAACGGGCGACGACCTCGGCGGGTCCGATCACCTACCAGTATCATTATCGCTGTTGTTATACTCAAAAAATGTAATTTTTGAAGCGCCGGAGGTCATAGCAGCGCGTCGCGTAGTGGTAAAATATTTGAGGCTGCAAGACGAGGCGCGTAACTTCCGTAATGCGTTAATACAGGCACCGTTAGCTAAGTCAGAAGAAACTGAATCGTTAGATGTTTTTTACGATTGCTTCGTTGGCTCTATACATATAGCTGCTTTAAGCGCAGGGATCATATCGAAAACTACGCATTTTAAGGCTCGGAAGAGCTATGCAGCTTCAAAAGCCTGGTTTGATGGTGAATGCGTCTCAGCAAGGAGGACTCTCCACCGTTCCTTAAGGGCAATGAGAAGGAGCACATATAGCTCCACGTCTGTACAGTTATTTAAAGCTACGAAAACTGTCTATCTTGACACCTTGAGGCATAAGAAGTCTAATTTTGCCACCACAATATCCAATAGGTTTGCTACAGTTCACAACTCGGCGGACTTTTGGAAAACCTGTCGTTTTTTTCGGAAAAAGCCCATGGCGGGAGAGTAGGTGCCTGATGAGACTTGGAGGGCTTACTTGGAGGAGATATTCCCCCCGGAAGTGTCCCCTCTGGAGACGTTTTTTGGCACCTTCAACCCTGACCTGGACTCGCCTATTACGATATTAGAAGTTAGAGACAGTATTGGGAAGCTGAGGACAGGAAAGGCCGTCGGCCCAGACGAGTTACCAGCAGAGCTTTTTAAGCTACTCGATGTCACGTGGCTCTCCCGCCTTCAGCTTCTCTTCAATAAAATCCTTCTTGCGGAGACCTTCCCCGCTGGCTGGGCACAAGCTTCGATTTTTGCACTTTTTAAGAAAGGCGCACGCGATGACCCGTCAAATTATAGACTTATCGCGCTGACAAACGCATTAGCCAAAATCTTTTCGCAGATTATGTGTAAACGCCTGACCGAGTGGGCTCTGTTAAGGGACCTGTTGCCTGAGGAACAAGCCGGTTTTCGCATTGGAAGGGGCACAGAAGACAATATTTTTTCGCTCCTTGCTTCCACTCAGATCATACTCAGAAGTTACAAAGCAAAAGTATTCGATTTATTCGTTGACTTTAAGAGAGCTTTCGACTCGGTACCTCACAGGCTCCTTTGGCGAAAGCTTCTCGGTCTGGGCGTTAGTGCTAAATTTGTAAGAGTTCTCTCAGCTCTATACCAGTCGGCCACAGTACATCTTCAGTCGAGTAGCTCTGCAATTTCTGAATACAATGTAACGCGTGGGGTCCTGCAAGGGGAAATCTTAAGTCCGCTTCTGTTCATTTTATATATCTCGGACATTCTGGCTTTTTTCCGTGAAGGAGGCGCACGCGGGGTGGACGTTTCGCTCTCTAGAGACTTGATGATGCTGCTGTACGCCGACGACCTTACCATCTTAGCTTATTCTCCAACAGATCTCCGAAGAAAGTTAACCTTACTCTCAGAATACTGCCGTCAAAACCACCTAACAGTTAACACTAATAAAACCAAGATAATTTGTTTTAGGAAAGCGGGCCAATTAGATGCGCACTCCAGGTCTTTTACGTACGAAGATGGCCCGGTCGAGGTTGTGAGTGGTTATCGTTTCCTGGGGGTTATATTCTCCTCCTCAACGCGTGGCCTCCATTCCACAGAGGATGCCATAGTCCGGACGAACGCCGCGGTAGCTGCGGTCTTATCTTTGGTTCACTCTGCCAAGATAGATGCCTGGGCCGCGTTCTGGAAGCTGTATAACGCAATGATTATCTCCGTTCTGCTTTATGCAGCGCCTTTCTGGGCCCTTCGTTATTTGGACAGACTGGAATCCGTCCAGATAGGCTTTTTTAGAAAACTTTTTAACCTACCTAGAAATACACCGGCCTATCTGGTGCGTTTAGAACTTGGTATTTTGCCCATTGCAGTAGAAATTCTGTGAGGAACTGTTAAATGGGTTATTAAAACTCTTAAGCTGCCGGACTCCAGGCTGCCCAAATTGCTACTTCTCAGGCTAAAGGAGTTGGCATCATTTCCGCATTCGAACGATGTTTTCAATTGGGCGTCCCAGTTAAAGACTCTACTGGACAGGGCAAGCGCAAGCGAACTATGGCTCAATTTTAGCGCGGAGCACTGGGAACAGTCAGGTCAGCACATAGTCGATACATTTGCTGAGACTTGTAGGGGGAATACCTTAGATCATATTATACGTCTGATTCGGTCCAGTTACCTATTTACCGTCCTACTTCAGACTCGTCGTATACCCTGTACTCTTCGCGCCTGCCCTTGCACTTTCTTAGAGTAAAGATTCAACTATGGCTTGCGACGATTCATTCGCGATCGTTTTACGTTGCCAGGAACAAATACCAATATAATCCGTCTATACAGTGTACGCTTTGTAACTTAAAGGCAAGCGAAAGGTTAATACAAATTCTGACCGAGTGCCCTTTGCTTGTTCCCCCCACTGCACAGTTTTCCTATGCTTTACCTCAGCATCAGTTTCATTCGGGCGGACTTTTGTATTCTTTAATATGTAATAGAGATGCGCAGTCTGCGAAACTATTGTACAACTACGTTAGAGCCAGTTTTGCGAGGAGAGCGTTCCTACTCGGCGGCTAAATTTCGTTCAATTAAATGTTCCGTCTTCCGTCTGTGCGTCAACTAAATTCGTTATATTCTGTTTATATTTTCAGCTGCGAAAAATTGTAATTTTATTTTTTTGTACTCGGAACTCCCTCTCAATAGGGCAGTGTATCCTAATTAAGAGAGAAATATATAAAATCTAATAGTAAGCCATTACATTAAAATCCCCTCCAAAGCGTTGTGAATAATTTTCGGTGAAATGGTGATATTTTAAATGCTGAAAATCCATTAAGTCGTAAGAGCTTCAGTAAAAAGATTTACTTAGTAGCCTAATGACATTTCATAGTAAAACACTTTACTATATATGTTCCAAAGCATTGATATTCAATTACAAGCTTAGTGAGTTTGACTACCTAATTCTCTGAATATCCCCCAAACTGTAGTGAATAATTTTCAGTGAAATGGTGCTATTTTGGAATCTGATACCTAATTAAGACTTCTGATCTTAAGAAGCCGCAAAAACATAATCATTGAGATCCACTTCATTACCGTTTGTAGTAACTTATTTTATTAAAATGTCTAAAAGCGTCCGAAATAGTTTGTAGTGAAATGGATCTGGACGAAGTATTGAATTTGATCACTCCCCGCCAAAAAATATGCTGTAGTTTTTTATCAAATGCTCACGTTTCAGAGCCTACAGAACCCTCCCCCCCCCCTCCCCCCCCTCCCCCCCAAAAAAAACAGTGTCCGTTATGTTGTACGTAAATCCGTATGTGTCATTTCATTATGGATGCTGTAACTCGCGAACGAAAAGTCTGATTTAAAATTAGAACCTCTTTTTGAGCTTGGCGTGACCTAACTTAGGTCTGATTAGTTTTTGGAGTCGATTCATACTACGCAAAGGCGTGGTAGCGTTAACAAAAGTGTAAAATCAATTTTTTTTCGTAGATTTTTAAAATTTCTTTCATACAAATACGAGTTGTAAAAAAATGTTTCAAACAAAAAAGATAGAAAATTCAAATATGTTATGCAATAATGCTTCGGCTAACATGTGATGGGGGTTGAAGTTTTGAAAAAAATCATTTTTAATTTTTATTTTGTGAATTAAATCACTCGATCTAATAAACTCTGTCCAGTCGACGAGTACAAAGGCCGTAGGGTCGAAGCCAATATTTTTGCAGATTTAAATTCATTTTGTCGTAGAAGTCAGGATTGAAATTAACTGGGAAGTTGAATGACATTTCGTTATAAAACCCTTTACTACATATCACTTGAAGTCACGAGGATACTTTTAAGTTAAATTATGGTTTCTGATGGAATAAATTATTTTACTCATTAATATGGAGGTGTTTAAAAATGATTAAGTGATCGATTAGAAACCTAAAATTATGAAATCCTCATAAATTCCGGTGGAAATTAATTAGAACTCTAAAGGTACGTTGTAGTGTTGAATATGTTTTTTAATTTACATTATATCCTTACATTTACTTACGCATCGATTTGCGCGAATAAAATCGCATTTTCGTTACAACGTGGGTAAAATGCGGATTTTCACATTTTTTAATTTTTTCGACACATTTCACACCCACTTTTAACGACAAATATTGATCGAATTATGTGCAGAAAATACTTTTCGCCCGACTTTTTGGTGCGTAAAGTCGTGCGTAATAGCACATAACCTAACAAGGGTGTAAAGTATACTTTTACGCACGGGACGGGTATCCTATTTTTTGTATTTGCGCGCGTAAAGTGAGTGCGTAAAGTTTTGATGTCTGTTTGAGTGCGTAAAGTATAACTTTACGCACGACCGGTCATTTTACGAATTTCGTCGTCGGGAGTGCATAAAAGTTTACTTTACGCGCGAAAGATGGGCATCAAAAGTACTTTACGCATGAACTTTACGCCCGCAATTACAAAAACAATATTTCGACACTCGTAAAATATCTCTCGTAAAATACCTACTTTATGCACCAATACTAGTATCGAAATTACTATTTGCTCACTTGTATCGAATAGTATTATTACGCTCTGGAAAATTGCACTTATAAGATAGGAGTTTCCCACTTTTAGGAGTTACCCACCCTTGCGAGAGTTGAAATTAATTGGAACTCGAATGTAAATTAATAGGCACTAAATATTGTATGGTAAAAATTTAAAGTTCTATCTCTTAATCACCGATAGACATAAATTCCCAAAAAACAGTTTAAAAAACGGCTTCAACACAGATAAACCCCCTTAAAAGAATGCCCATTATTTTATTTCTTTTCATTTACTTGGCTCGTTTCATTTTGGTTTATTTATTTACAATTCTTAAATGTTTATTATTCACAGCTTTTATGTCGCGTGTCATCCTTAATTTGTAGTCAACTTTTGTATTCTAACCAAACGAGTTCAGGCCCTCCGACCAGCCATTTTGGTTGAGCCAATAGTTACCATACCGGCGTTCGGTTGAAATAACCAGAATTGTAGATCTAGCAGCCGAACCTTTCTTTGCGTTTTAATTCGTAAAATAATTAATAAATAAAAAATTATTTTTAAAAAACACGTTTTTATAAATGGACTAAAAAATGGATTAAATTTTTCATTTTATTAAGAAATAAAATATCTGTAAGACTTAAAATGGAAAACGTGGGGCGCAATAGAGGTAACAGAAATGACTCCTCGACGAACAATAACAAATGAGAAACTTATGCTTAAATGAACAATATGACACGCTAGTTTAGACATGCGTCATTTAGTCGCGTCATTTAGTTCGACATTAGTAATTTCTGTTACCTCTATTGAGCCCCACGTTTTCCATTTTAAGTCTTACAAATATTTTATTTCCTAATAAAATGAAAAATTATTGCGTATTTATTTCGGCATGGTATTAGTGACCTGTGTGGATGGGAAAAATTATTTTATCCTTTTTAGTCCATTTATAAAGACGTGGTTTTTAAAAAGAATTTTTTATTTATTATTTTTCTTGTTAATGTTAATTATTTTTTCATTAAATAAATTTCTTCTGCCGATGTTCATATACAACATTACTACATATGTATTTTCGTAATGCTTGGTAGCCTAGTGGTTAAAGTGCTGGAATGTTGCGCTGTTTTTTGGTGTTCGCGCCCAGTACGGTACGATTTTTTTTTTCTTATTTATTTGCATAGTGAAGATTGTGCATATAAAAATTATTTATCAGCCAATTTAAAATATGTTTATGTTTTCATCATTTATTTTGACAAATGTAACATTAAAGCAAATTAAAAAATACCTTAATTTATTTCCCCCAATATTTATTCGATTGAATATTATTAATTATGACTTTGAATTATTTTTATAAAACTATATCAGTTTTAACCCTAACTAAAAGAATCATTATTTTAATAATTTAATTTTCAAAAATATTTTTAACTTATTGATATGTCCGAAATTCTTAATTTCGTAATTATTATATCAAAGCAACTTTACTTCTTTTAAGGAGACATCTAAAAGCAATGTATTAAATTTATTGATGCAATCCAATATCAAAGGTTAATATATTTTAACCAATTACAGTGTTTTTAATATTGAAAATCTATAAAATGAGATTAAGTCATACACATCGAACCAAAGAATTCTAAATTCAGATTTCAGAAGTTAATTAATAATTCTTTTTATTCAATTTTTATGATTTAAGTTCAATTTATAAATTTTCGCTAATCAATAACAATAGATAATGTATTGAATCCACCGAACTGTTTTTGTAATAATAATAATAATTCTTTTAATCAGGATTGCAACTTAAATGTATTTGTATAAAAATGCCACAATTAATAATATTGAATGGAATAAATGTTGTGGGAATCAAAACAGTATTTTAGTATTTGCTTTAGCATTATATATGCCAAAATAAATTTTAAAAAAGTAATAATAAATTGTCCAATAAATAATTTGATATGCATGATCGTTATTATGAAAATAAAAAAAAAAGTCGTCCCATATTTGGGCGCGAACGCCAAAAATATTTTTTAATTTCCAACGCTTAGACCACTCGGCTACCAAGCGGTACGGGAGATTTAACAATAATCCTCCTAATAAAGTTTTGCCCGACAGTATACTATATATTAAAAACTATTTCATTAATCAAATTAATCCCAGGCGTTATTAATGTAAACGTTTTTTTCATTGAATATGAAAAATGCATAAATTGAATTAAAATAATAAAATTCGAATAAAAAGAATTATAAATGAATGTCTCGAAACTATCACTGGTTTATATTGTGTTCAGTTAGTTATTTATTTTTTAAAAATATAATTATATCGTTAATTATGTTGTAAGTTATTGCTAATAGTTAAAACAATACCTTTAAAACTGCTAAACAAAAATGTTTAAAACATTTATTTCATGAAATGTGAGATTATATCGGAAAAAACGCGTGTTCTACTATGTTTTGCATTTACTTTTACGCTACATTTTACTGAATTGCTATTTAAGTTATATTTATATAATTGTATAATTGTTATAAATATAATACGCTTCTCCGGATGTAAACTCGATCCTGAATTTTCTTCTCTCTGATAATTTTGGAATAAATCTAGGCACGACATTCAAAATGAAAAATTCATTATTTAAAATTCAAGCGATATTAATTTATTAATTTCGAACGATTCGGAACAACAAATATCGCTGTTCGTTTTCAATTTTTAACATAAAATTGCAACTTTAACAGTTTTATGAAGATACATGCAGAGCAGTAACTCTGAAATTGTTTAATAAAATTTTATGGTAATTTAAGATATTAAAGTCTGCGCATGCAAATACTTCGAGCATTATCACCAATTATAATGCAATATATCACGTTTGTTTGTATTAATATAAAGGAATAACAGAAATAGAGATTTTGTTTCCATAATTACCCGTATTTACTAATATATGTACCTGTTACAAAAAAATTGATAATAATTGTATTTCACGAACGAATAACGAGTTGTTCTTGTAACGACTTGATTCTTAACAACCCTCATGTTTGATTGCTGATGCAATTGAAATGAATTTTCATAAAAAAATAACTAATGTTTATCTATTGCATCGTAAATATTTATATTGTATGTAAGTAGATAACATACCGACCGAGAGTTTTACAAATCTATTACACATGTATTTTTTTAACTCAGAACCTTATTATGTAATTTACTGTTAGATATGAACTGGAAACCTATTCATTTGTTGATTTATATAGTTACTAAAGTATTTATTTATCAATGTCGTTATAACTTTAACTCATTTTTGTATTATGTTTTTTGTATATTTATTACATCTATCAGGCTTTTTAGATGTTTGCCTTATTTACTTATTTTTCCCAAAATATTTATGAGAAAATAAATAAAAACTCTTTTCTTCGCCACCCAAGGGGTAGAGTCCAAGGCGCGGTTTTTTTTAATGTGATATCCCCTGTAGGCCTAATTCACGAATCAACTATAAACTACTATAACAATAATATAAGAATTTGTATAAAAAAATAAACTAATAATTATCTATTACATCGTAAATGTTTATATTGTATGTAAGTAGATAACTTACCGACCGAGAGTTTTACGAATCTATTACATGTATTTTTTAAATTCAGAACCTTATTATATAATTTATTGTTAGATATGAACTGGCAATTTATATAGTTATCAAATGGTTAAGGCTTAAAAGTGTATTCGATTTCTAATATTCATCATCATTTTCTAGTGTATGTACATTTTTTATGGTTGATCGGAATCGCGCGCACGTCATTCGTTTCAGGTTAAACATTGCTTTGTTTACGTACAGTTTATTAGTGATACATCATTGTGAACGTGTTAGAATTGATCTTCAATTTTGTCTACGTGGTAAGTAAACTTTTTGCTTGTAATTCGATTGAATTCGTTGTTTCTTTCCCCTATCGCCTTTTTCTCAAAATGAGTTTGCAATCTTCAAATCCTGTAATCTCTGTAGCGGAGCCCCCTCGGAAAATTTCTAAAAAACCAAAGATCTTTCAGGAATCTTGGTATGATGAGTTCCCTTCGTGGAAAGAATGGGTGATTAAAGTAGAGGATCCTACGAAATATTTGTGTAAATTTTGTGATAAAATTTTTACATGTGGTAAATCTCAAATCGTTGATCACGAGGCGAGACCAAAACACAAACAAAGAGTCGAAGCGTTTTTAAAATTAAAACAATACGGTGTTGAGAATGTTTCTTCGATCTTAACAACCGATTCGTCCCAATCGCAATCTGAACTGCCAACGCCGTTTACTGAGAAAGTAAAAATTGCCAAATTAAAAATAGCTGCATTTTTCGCAGAACATAATTTACCATTTGCTATTTGTAAAGATATGATAGGCCTCTTCAAAGATTTCGATCCCAAGGTATTAGAATACCTTCATTTAGGGCGTACACAAATGACCTCTAGCATTCAGTTTCTTGCCGACATAGAAACAGATCGCGTAGCAAGTAATTTGCAAACGCAACCTTTTTCCGTGTATGAAGATGAAACGAGTGATAGAACTCAGCAAAAGTGGATGTCATTGATGGTTAGGTATATTGATAAAATTTCGTTTTCTGTAAGGGTTGAACTACTTCAATTGATCGATTTAGATGCTTCCGATTGTTCAGCTTCAAACATTTTTAAGGCATTTGAGGAAGCCTTGACCCAAAAGAAAATTCCTCTCTCGAATGTAGTTGGGTTAGCGTGCGATAACGCGAGAGTTATGGTCGGGCATAGTTCTTCTTTTAAAACCCATTTGCAGAAAAAAAGTCCAGGAGTTCAAATATTTCCTTGTGTCTCTCATTCTTCAGCATTAATAGCAAAGTATGCTTGCGCCAATATTCCCGATGTTGAGGATTTAATAAAACCATTGCCATCTTTTCTTAATAATAGTCCCAAGAGGCTCTCCATTTATCGCCAAATCGTTTCCGAATTCGGAGGAAAAAATCAAAAGATTCCCAGTCATTGCGAAACTCGCTAACTCGTTCGCCACCGCTGTATCAGCGTTATAGTGGAACAGTGGGAAGTCCTTTTGAAATTTTTAATGGTCCTCGCTACAGAAAAAGTAGTAAAAGCCCAAAATTTGCTAGATACGATGCAAAAACCTTTGACACGTGCCCATTTTCTCTTTCTGAAATTCACGTTGAATGTATTCAATATTTACAACGCGATGTTTCAGAAACGAGAAACAATGATTCAGGAATTGCAGCCGTTATCTGTCAAATTATTCATCTGGGTTCTTGAAAAATATCTAAAACGCGGAATCTTCAAGCGCCGGAATTATTTTTCAATACTATTAGAAATGTGGATTTTTCTAATCCTACAAATCAAAAGGCAGTGGCAGATATAGATGTAGGTAATGATGCGCGGAGTTTCTTAAACGAACATCTTACCCAGAACATAATATCTTTAGACGATATTAATGAATTTTTTCAAAATTGTTTGAAGTTTTACATAAGCGCAAGCAATGAAATTCGCAACCGTCTCCCATTAGATAATTATTTCTTATCGTGCGTTTCTTTGTTGCACCCTGAACGTGTATTTCAATGCGATATACATAACTCCCTTTCTAGAATCCTTCATCTGTGTAGATGTCTAGGTCCTTTCAACGAAACTGTTATAAAGGAAGAATGGGATGCATTTTTGCAAATCTCTTCTGAAGAAAAAAATTCCTTTTCTTCAAAAACTTTTGATGATATGTGGGCTTCCATAGGTTTATCTTCTCGTTTTCCACATATTACTCAGCTCATAACTCTTATCCGAACACTTTCTCATTTGAATTCAGAGGCTGAACGCCTATTTTCAATGATAACGGACGCGAAAACTTCCAAGAGAAATCGTTTAGGCAATAAGACGATCAATTCCATTTGCATCGTTCGAGCAGCATTACGGGCGCGTAATGAAACTGCAAGAACAATGCAATTCTCCCAAAAACATTTGGAATTGTCGACGTCTGCCTATTACCACCCTTCCATTGACAATGTCTCCGCACTGCCACTCCACCCTTGGAACGAATAACATTCGTTCTAAATTTCATAAATCGTTTCTAGTCTCTCTAGTCATTTCTTCAAGAAATAGGTTCATAGTTGATTCGTGGATTAGGCCTACAGGGGATATCACATTAAAAAAAAACCGCGCCTTGGACTCTACCCCTTGGGTGGCGAGGAAAAGAGTTTTTATTTATTTTCCCATAAATATTTTGGGAAAAATAAGTAAATAAGGCAAACATCTAAAAAGCTTGATAGATGTAATAAATATACAAAAAACATAATACAAAAATGAGTTAAAGTTATAACGACATTGATAAATAAATACTTTAGTAACTATATAAATCAACAAATGAATAGGTTTCTAGTTCATATCTAACAGTAAATTACATAATAAGGTTCTGAGTTAAAAAAATACATGTGTAATAGATTCGTAAAACTCTCGGTCGGTATGTTATCTACTTACATACAATATAAATATTTACGATGCAATAGATAAACATTAGTTATTTTTTTATGAAAATTCATTTCAATTGCATCAGCAATCAAACATGAGGGTTGTTAAGAATCAAGGCGTTACAAGAACAACTCGTTATTCGTTCGTGAAATACAATTATTATCAATTTTTTTGTAACAGGTACATATATTAGTAAATACGGGTAATTATGGAAACAAAATCTCTATTTCTGTTATTCCTTTATATTAATACAAACAAACGTGATATATTGCATTATAATTGGTGATAATGCTCGAAGTATTTGCATGCGCAGACTTTAATATCTTAAATTACCATAAAATTTTATTAAACAATTTCAGAGTTACTGCTCTGCATGTATCTTCATAAAACTGTTAAAGTTGCAATTTTATGTTAAAAATTGAAAACGAACAGCGATATTTGTTGTTCCGAATCGTTCGAAATTAATAAATTAATATTGCTTGAATTTTAAATAATGAATTCTTCATTTTGAATGTCGTGCCTAGATTTATTCCAAAATTATCAGAGAGAAGAAAATTCAGGATCGAGTTTACATCCGGAGAAACGTATTATATTTATAACAATTATACAATTATATAAATATAACTTAAATAGCAAGTCAGTAAAATGTAGCGTAAAAGTAAATGCAAAACATAGTAGAACACGCGTTTTTTCCGATATAATCTCACATTTCATGAAATAAATGTTTTAAACATTTTTGTTTAGCAGTTTTAAAGGTATTGTTTTAACTATTAGCAATAACTTACAACATAATTAACGATATAATTATATTTTTAAAAAATAAATAACTAACTGAACACAATATAAACCAGTGATAGTTTCGAGACATTCATTTATAATTCTTTTTATTCGAATTTTATTATTTTAATTCAATTTATGCATTTTTCATATTCAATGAAAAAAACGTTTACATTAATAACGCCTGGGATTAATTTGATTAATGAAATAGTTTTTAATATGTAGTATACTGTCGGGCAAAACTTTATTAGGAGGATTATTGTTAAATCTCCCGTACCGCTTGGTAGCCGAGTGGTCTAAGCGTTGGAAATTAAAAAATATTTTTGGCGTTCGCGCCCAAATATGGGACGACTTTTTTTTTTTTATTTTCATAATAACGATCATGCATATCAAATTATTTATTGGACAATTTATTATTACTTTTTTAAAATTTATTTTGGCATATATAATGCTAAAGCAAATACTAAAATACTGTTTTGATTCCCACAACATTTATTCCATTCAATATTATTAATTATGGCATTTTTATACAAATACATTTAAGTTGCAATCCTGATTAAAAGAATTATTATTATTATTACAAAAACAGTTCGGTGGATTCAATACATTATCTATTGTTATTGATTAGCGAAAATTTATAAATTGAACTTAAATCATAAAAATTGAATAAAAAGAATTATTAATTAACTTCTGAAATCTGAATTTAGAATTCTTTGGTTCGATGTGTATGGCTTAATCTCATTTTATAGATTTTCAATATTAAAAACACTGTAATTGGTTAAAATATATTAACCATTGATATTGGATTGCATCAATAAATTTAATACATTGCTTTTAGATGTCTCCTTAAAAGAAGTAAAGTTGCTTTGATATAATAATTACGAAATTAAGAATTTCGGACATATCAATAAGTTAAAAATATTTTTGAAAATTAAATTATTAAAATAATGATTCTTTTAGTTAGGGTTAAAACTGATATAGTTTTATAAAAATAATTCAAAGTCATAATTAATAATATTCAATCGAATAAATATTGGGGGAAATAAATTAAGGTATTTTTTAATTTGCTTTAATGTTACATTTGTCAAAATAAATGATGAAAACATAAACATATTTTAAATTGGCTGATAAATAATTTTTATATGCACAATCTTCACTATGCAAATAAATAAGAAAAAAAAAATCGTACCGTACTGGGCGCGAACACCAAAAAACAGCGCAACATTCCAGCACTTTAACCACTAGGCTACCAAGCATTACGAAAATACATATGTAGTAATGTTGTATATGAACATCGGCAGAAGAAATCTGTTTAATGAAAAAATAATTAACATTAACAAGAAAAATAAAGAAAGCAATCACTATGCAATATTGAAAATTATATAATTTTATCGCACATATATAAATGCTGCATTATTTTACTATTACGTAATATAACAATAATTCAGAAATAATTAATTTATTCAATACTTATTTTTCAAATTGAATAAAAAATTATTTAGGATAGTTGAAACTTGGCTAGCATATTTTTTAACTGAATTTACATTAAAAAATAATTCATTTTGATTAAAACAACTTGATTAATAAAAGTAGGAATTTTCCTGATAAATAACAATAATTAATTGTATCTTCATTTTGAATTTCGCGCCTAGATTTATTCCAAAATCATAAGAGAAAAGAAAATTCAGGATCGAGCTTATATTGGAGGAATTCGCGAAAAGATACGTTCGGCAAATTTCCTTTATAGAGCTCACACAGGCACGCCGACTTTGATAGTGTGAGAGCGGTGGGGAAATCACACTGGCACGTAGACTTTGCTAGTGTGAGAGCGAATGAAAAATCTCACGGACGAGCTGCATTTATATGTGAATTCTCCGCAGCGAGTCCTCGGGAAGCATGGAAGTGTATGAAAATCACCGTGGCCGGAACGCGGTGGGGATGCAAATTCTCCGCCCATCGGAAACTCTGGATTGAGTCGATAAATTCACTAAAGAATCCTTCAGTTCGTGCGAACAAGCGTGCAGAGGCTGAAGTTCGCAACACATTCTACAAAGTGTTAAAGTAATCTATCGTGCATCAGTACAGGAAGTACGGGGTTAATGTATAATCATCCAACCGTTTTTGATCGCGTACTTCTGTAAAACAACGGGGACATCCATAATAATAACATCCATGAAATTGAAACTGCCGTCCTATGTTAACGTTACTAATCTATCGAAGAAATCCATGTACTCGAGGTCCTTCGGGCAAACGAAATACGCGAGTGCACTACATGGAAAGAATCATTCATCGACGTTTCTATCAAGCCCTTGAGTAACATAAACAAGATGTAAACTCGAAGCGTTGTCCCAAATAGTAGTCTCGAATTTAGTTTACACTATATGTGAATTTTTTGTTGTTATTCAAAATTTAGTACAATACTCACTGATTTTTTTACGAAATGAAAGCTACTACTTCTTCTTTTGTATAGATTCTCACACGATACCACAGAGTTTATGATAAAATTTCACACAGTCATATATTTTTTATGTGTCATGGACAATGGCGATATTCATATGTTTCATGCCATTTATTATCGATCACATAAACATGTATTTTTACCACACATGTTGTTAACTGATAAACAATATACGAAAGAAGATTCCCAGTCCTCACGAGATATGACGTAATTATAGCCTTTTAAAGCGGTCAATTATTTGTTTTGTAGGTATTATATGTATATTTTATTATAAACTTTTCAGGCCACGTCTATAAATCATCCCCTTCATCCTTTGCTTTCATGTAATCTACATATTTGCATAGAGACTGATTTCTCAGTATGTAAATTATTATTATTCCGGCTACAGTGAGTTAGTAAAGACTTACGCCAAAAGAGAGCAAGTTGATCGACAAAAAGAAAGTGATCAAGAAAATGCAGAACTTTGAAGATAATATTCCGGAAGAACTCCTTCACGATGCTCAGATAATTACAGAAGAATATATGAACGAAGAAGTTCCGCAAATTATCAGCAATTTAGTATTAGGTGACAAGAAAAAATCTTTACCGAAAAGAGCTCCGATCTTGCTGCCGCTTTCGTCGTCGTAATCGTCGGCAGTCTGCATCGTCAAGAATGGAATTTCCTTAAACGAGCACATAATTTTGGGAATGATGTATCCGTAAGATAAATCAGCCGGTAAAACTGTATACGTAAGACTAGCTGCAAACCACTCGGAGAAATTGGCACCTATTGTGAAGTTATTGAATAGTCAAAATCTTAATAATAGATTCGGAATTGGACAGATCAGTTACTGACAATTTACCAAAAAACGCAGAAAGTTTTGGTGATTATTTCTTCGAAACAGCATTTTCGAAAACATCGTTACGGGATGGAAAAAAGGAGTTGAATGAACTTAAAGTCCTTTTTACTACGTGTTATAATAAACGTGCAATCGTTTTCGACAACATTGTGGAGGATAATGACACGAGAGAAGAATAAGAGCCAGAATCAAAGAAATTTAAAGTCGATTTGACAACGTCTGGTGCAGAAAAAAATCTGTAATGCGAAAATGATTAATAAGATAATGTACACACCGTTCATAGCAATGCAAAAGTCAACTTATATCACTTATCATACCGTGCGATAATGGACATTTTAATCGATTGTGCAACATTTATGATGATGTGAATTGGTGTAAAAGTGTCATTGTCGACGAAACTCGACAATATTTATTTGCCATGGATTTCAAAAGTCTTCCATGCCACTTACGAATTCGTTACATTATTTATGACGTTCAAGACAAATGAAGTGCCAGTGTTAGAAGTAGATTCTCCGATACATTTTATTCATATCTTGATGTTGCTGTAACTGTCCTATCGTTGAAGGGGGAACGCAAAATAACTTTTCACCAGGACAAGTTGAAAACAATCTATATATTTTCCGAATATTCCACTTTACAATATCTTATCTTCAATGTCGCCTACGGCGCGGGTCCTAATCACGCTAAGGGGATCGTTACTCGAAAAATGACCGGAGAAAGATACAATTACGCAAACAAAAAAAAAGGAGGAGAACGGGGGAGTCGCATAAGGAAGGTGGCCCCATGGGCGACTTACGGGTCGCTGAACACTCGCCGGGGGTGATGAAGGTCCCTAAAGGATGGTGTCCTCCGAGGTAGGCCGGGGACGTCGTCTTCTGCGATGGTATGGAGGAGTCCTCGTTCCCTGGGGCGCGTCCGCCTCCGGTTGGTGGGGTTCCTCGTCTTCGGTGATTAAATCCGGCACAATACGTCACACGTGCACTTTAAGTCACCACACTAGATTTTCACTGCCCGACTCGCGTACCGTACCCGTTCTGGGTGATTTCCCCGAAGTCCACGAGAGGCAGGAAGGTAATAATCACTGAGGACCGCAAAAAGCTTTTCTCGACTGATCGAAGGGCTTTCCTCAACTGACTCTGAAGCGCGCTCTCCTTCGTCTCCTCGATGTTCTCTAGTGGCGCCACCTCGGGGCCTGATGTCGGGGTGGTCCGTGGAAGGAGAGAGAAGCGCGGCGGCCGCGCCGCCCGCTCGTACCGGCTTCTCCTTCGGAGAGGGAGAGAGAGAGATACCCGATCGAGTCAATCGGCTCGGCTTCCATTTGCAGAGGGAAAGAGAGAAAAGTCCCGGCGTCACTCGGCTCCGTCTGTGTGGGAGGAACTCCCGACAACGACTGCCGAGAGGAGCGACGGCGGGGAGGTATGAACCTCCATGGAGCGTATCCCCGGTACGGCGGGTGAGAGCGGCGGCGAATGGGGGGAAGGATTCCCCCGGAACGCTCTCCCCGGTTAGAGTTACCGGCTCGATCTGTGACTACGTCACAAACCCCCGGGCCTGACTCGAGTACACCGTCGATAGAGGGGTGTACGAGTGTCATATTAAATGTCCTGAGATGCACTTCACTGGGGAACACTTCAATAAATCGGTCCATCTCGATAATTGTCACTGGGAACGAATTGCCCGTAGGCCTATACAGTGAGGTAGCTAAATAGCCATTAGAGGCACCGAACGCAAAGTCGCAAGGGGAAAGGGGGGGGGGGTGCTCGCAACGAGATCAAAAAAAACTAAAATGGTGAATACGCAGATTCACTGACGCATGTTCGAACGCTACGCTGACTCACACCAACTCAGGATCATGCCCGCATATGGCAATGATCCTGTTTGCACATCACTCAAATCCATACTACAGAAAGATGTCACACAAGTATAAGCCCAAGAACCTGGCATCGCAAAGACATACCATCGCCACAACTCATAACCCAAAAAAACGAAATATCGCAATCATACTCGCTACTAAGAGTAGAGTCGCATATACAAGAAAAATCAAAAATCGCAACCAGGCGATACATAAAAAAGTGACATGTTCTACGGGTTACTTCCCTGTTCACCCGGGATAGCAAAATCGCCATCTGGCTGATACAGTGTGACTTATAACTAGGCCTTAATTTCTATCGCACGATTGGGATTCGCCTCTTCCAGTTCCATACCTTTACAATCAACATACCAGCTACGACGTCGTGGAAGATGGAGAGAAGGATGGAATGAAGAGGGATCCGGGTGACAAAAGAAAAGAGGGATAGTACGATACGCAACGACAACAAAGGATTTGAGATGACATAGGCTGATGCGGTCGATACATGCTCACGAGGGGGTAGCGGCTATTTTCGCCGTCGGGCCAACTGAATGCAACGGGACAGCGGCGAAGAAATGTCAACTCGCTGGGTTTCCTAAAATACTAAGTTCCGACGAGTGCCACACAATGACCTCCACTACCGTACCGAATTCGCACGGTTTACTACTCCACAGCACGAGTGGCTATCATTTACGAACATGAAGCGATGAGGATAACTTTAGGAGGTCTACTTGAAATTGAAACATTAGCCATGTCTGGAAGTACGTCCGGGCAAACTCTATACTCGTAGATTCGTAGGTGATGATGTCACGTCGGGCTATCGAGGTTTCGACTCACCTTAGGCGACCATACGATAGACTTGGGGGGTCATATCGTGTCATGCTAGGCAGATTACGCAACTGCGAAGCGCATCTGCAATAGCATATTATACAACGGCATGATAATTTCCGGGCCAACAAAACGCGAAGGGACAGCACATACCTCGACTATATTCTTCTCGCGATGGATATTAAATTGACTCGACAAGACCGCGGTTTATCGCGAGGCAGAAATTTAAGTACTCGAAAACGTGACTTAGCACCATGTATGCGCAAATCAGCGCGAATTAAGCTCGAAGTTATCAACGGCGTGCGTCGTCTAAGACGTACCCATAAGCTGATAAAGCCGTGCTGGTTAGCGTAAAAACCAACGTAAGAATCTGCACAGTTAGGCGCGAGCCAAGCTCTAAATTAGCACCCTACGCGAGTTAGCGTAGGTCCCGAATAAATTAACTACTAGTCACGATTTAGTGACTTTCAACTTATTGAACAGAACCGCGAGTTTACGCGAATCAAAGTTACTCGCAAATCAAAGTTACTCACATACTCAGTATGAGTAAGTGCTAATCCACAAAAGAAAACTTTTAAGGGACGGTTGCGATTTCCCGAAATCACTCTCGATCATATGATTTAGCGCAGCTAAACTAACTTTTCTTACATCCTCTGCGGCCACGGGGGCACGCAACAGGAACTCACCCGGTATTGTCGCATACTGAGCCATGACGCAAAAAAAAATTGTTTATAGAATCTGTGTATCAAATTGTAACGTACCATAGTCGGGGACTTTTTATTAGATCGGCTAATTTACTTGTAAAAGTTGCAAATCGAAACACAGAAATATCGCTATCCGAAGCAATCGGAACGTGATTGACGACGACAAGTCGTAACACAAAAAAATTGATTTATTATTAATATGTGAACGCGATGGACTGACACAAATCGCAAATGAAAATTGAAAAACGCGGTTACGTTCCGTACGACTGAATGAAGCGACTTCATGTGAAAAATGCTCGACTATAGGAGCTTAAGGTCGATTCTACTATTATACCTCCGTGCGCACACGTATCTGGATTTTTGTACCGAAGGGACAACTTAAACGCAAGGGGCAACAAAACACAATCGTGTTGAAGAAGAGGGTGGTAGTCATCGCGTCATCATCGCTTCGCGGAGCAAGAGACAGCATATGTGGGAGGTAAACGCGATGTACAGCAAATCATTGAAAATAACTCAAACAAAAACGTCTTTACGAAAACTGGACAGGTCTTATGTCAAAAGTGCCAGTTAACCTAACCTAACCTCGAAAATCCAAAATGAAAACTATACCGTTGTGTGACTTCCGAATCCAAGTTTTTCTTTCTTTGCATCTATTTGAATTTAACCCAATTTATATCCTCGATAATTTAAGAAACCTCTATTCGTTAATGATATAAAGTTTGCATTGATTAAATTATTTATATTCTTGTGACTAACGCATTATAAATCGGAATCCTAGCGAATCAAGTGCTGCTACTCGAGAGTCGCTCCAGCCTCCGCTCACGTTGGAATTAACAACTGCGCTGCCGCCTAGTTGAAGAACATTGCTGCCAAGGTGGTCGCAAGGAAAGAAGCTTGGATTTTTTTTTTTTTTTTTTTTTTTGTATTCTTAAACTTTACCAACGTGTTCGCACACCGATTTTCAGCAAGTTCTACCGTGGTACGGGATGTAAACCTAATTTAGTTTGAACATAACCTAACATAACCTAACATAACCTAACCTGACCTAAATGCATCTTGTAGAGAATTAAAAATGCAACATCGGTTGACTGTTAACTTGGGAACGAAAAACTCAATATTCAACGAGTTAGGAGCCTCTGAAAATAAAGATGAAGTAAATTCTCACTATTCGCAAAGTTTATCGCAAAGTTATTCGCAAAGTTTACCGCAAAGTTATTCGCAAAGTTTTTCGCGAAGTTTTCGCAAAGTTTTTCGCAAAGGGCCAACATAGACACCAGGGACAACTTACCATTCGCTGCGGGGGGGGGGGGGAGGGAGGAGATGGCCTTCGCGGGCACCAGCCGGGTGCATCTTCAATCGCACTTAATGCGGACGCGCATTATTGTCATCCTCCCGTGGTCTCCTCTCCACCAGCAGTCGCTGGCTGCATCGGTGCGCCGGGTGGCCCCGTAGGCCTCAGTTCCAACATCGGCGTTCCGCAGCGGAGACGCGAATTGGTCCTGGGGCGGTCGATGCTGGAATTGACGGTGCTACGGCCACACCGGGCAGCGTGATCGCGGCTGCCTCCCGTGCGGGTTTCGGCGCCGCGCGGATCAAGATCGCCTCGTTCGGCGCGATCTCGACCACCACCGGGGAGGGTGCGCGTTGCGGGGTCGTTGCAACGGGGGCAGGGCGGCTAACCGGCGTGCAACCTCCTGGCTCCGGCGAGCTCTTCCAGCACGCCGCGGCCCTCTCCGACGACGCTGGATGGCCGTTCGCGACCGGGATGCGACGGGCATCGCATGGCTCCTCTCGACCGGGCGGGCCTCTACCACGTTGGTGGGCCTCGCGGGGCGGGACCCGGTACCCGAGCGCTCGCTACCGCCCTGGGTAACGGCCGGGGTCCGGGCTATCCGGAAATTTTGAATCCCCGACGAAAGGAAACGGATGCGACGTACTACTAGGTCACCCACCTGGTATTTTACTTCTCGGTGGGAACGATTATAATACTCTCCTTGGCGCGTCACGACGCGCTCAAGATTACGATGTACCCAATCGTGAATTAACGGTAGCCTCCTCATTCGATCACGCCAGAACTCCGGATCCTTAGGGAGCGTGAGCGGAGGAGGGGGGAGGTCAGTACGCAAATTCCTAATCGCTGGCGAGTTGCGACCGTAATTAAGAAATGCGGGAGTCATCTTGGTCGATGATTGGACCGCGGTATTCAGAGCGAATGTCAATTCCTCAAGATGCATTGGGTTCTATTAACCCTCTCGACTGCGTTGGCCTGGGCGTGGTAGGGGGGAGTCCGAGCGGAAACAATACCCAATTGACTCAAATGCGTCTTTACGTGCGTCTTTACGAGTTATCGTATTGTTTCGCATTATCCGATAAGAAATACTTTGGGCAACCCCATCTATTTATCACGAGACTATCGAAAGCGGCCATTATAGCCGATTCAGTGGCGGCACGGAGGGGTTTCACTTCTATATATTTCGTGAACATATCCTGGAAAACTACCACGAATTGATTTTGATGCTTACTGGGGGGAAATGGTCCCATGACGTCGGAACTGACTATCATCCATGGACCTTCGGTCGTTCTCTCACACATGAGTCCCGTAGGGGCCTGCTGGGAGACTTTTTATCTCTGGCATTCGGGACAACGGGCGACGAACCTCGTGACGTCCTGGAAGACGCCGGGCCAGTAGAAGTCTTGGATAAGACGGTGATACGTCTTATCCACTCCTAAGTGGCCGACTTGCGGACAATCGTGTGCGTCACTCAGGGCACGAGCACGCGAGTCCGCGGGAAGAACTAGCTACCAGGCGTCGAGGTCACTCACGGCAGCTTCTATAATAGGGTGTGGTCGGTGGAAATATATTCGATCGTCTTCGATGCGCCAATCGGGGTACTTCGAAGGGAAATTTCGAATATTCTCCAGTTTCTGAGTATACCACTTATCCTCTGTATCTCCAAGGGCGCAAAGAGCTTCATCAAGGTTCTCGTACATCCGCGAAAGAGCATCGGCCACCACGTTAAGGGTACCCTTTCTATGCTCGATTTTCATATCATAGGCCTGCATGGCCAGAGCCCACCGCGCAAGTCTGCCGGTCGGGTCCCGCAGGTTCCTCAGCCATTGCAGGCTGCTATGATCCGTTATAATTCTAAAGTGTGTTCCTTCTATATAGGGTCTGTACTTGTTCACGGCCCAGAGGACGGCGAGGCACTCTTTTTCAGTGACCGTATATTTCCGTTCGGTTTTAGTGAGCACACGACTGGCGAAGCTGATCGGATGCTCATTACCGTCCACCTCTAGGGTGATGACCGCGCCGATCGCGAAGTCACTCGCGTCCGTCTGGATCGTGAAGGGTGCATCGAAATTTTGGCGGGTGAGGATTGGAGTATGGGTAAGGGAGTCACGGAGGGACTCAAAAGCAGACTGCTGCTCCGGACCCCAGACCCAGAGAGTGTTTTTCATCAGGAGTTTAGTTAGAGGGATACGATCTCGCGATAAGTCTGGGAAGAACCGAGAGTACCACCCCACCATGCCCAGAAAGCGTCGCAGCTGTTTGAGATTACAGGGGGGGTGAAAACTCAAGTACGGGGGCGACCTTGTCCGGATCAGTCTTGAATCCGTCGCGATTCAGTACGAAACCGAGTTATTTCACCTCCTCCCGGAAGAATTCGCTCTTTTCCAAATTTAACTCTAGACCGGCGTTCCGCAGACTGGTCAGGACAAGTTCTAAGTAGCGGAAGTGGCCCTCCTCATCGTCCGTGACGATGATGATATCATCGAGGTACGCGAATACGTGGGGCTCCCACGCGGGATCGATGAGGCGGTCCACCAATCGCTGAAACGTCGCAGGTGCGTTGGTGAGCCCATAAGGCATGCGCCTAAATTGGAACAATCCGCGACCGGGGACGGCGAAAGCGGTGACGGGCCGGCTGCCAGGCTCTACCGGTACTTGAAAATACGCCTGGCTGATATCGAGCGTGGTGATGCACTGGGCACGACTCAACCCTGATAGAATCCGGTCCATCGAGGGGAGAGGATATGCATCTTTCCTCGTTACCTTATTAACGTCTCGGAAGTCGACGCAAAATCGAAACGTCCCATTCGACTTCCGGACAATAACGGGATTGCTCATCCAGGGGCTCGCAGATGCCGTCGCCCAGCATCTCATCGACTGCGTCCTGGGACACCTTCAACATATAGGGGGAAAGTAGACGAGCCTTCTGGCGAATAAGGGGATGGCCCTGTACATCAATGGTGTGCTGCGTGAGGCGCGTTACACCGATAGTAGGGGTCCTATTCGGGGGACAATAGCTGTTAAGCAGCCTCCTTAGCCGTGGAGCGGCTTCTTTGGAGGGGGGACCAAGCCAGCGCACTCATCTACTGCTTGGGCCATTAACGGAATACTGGTGTCCGTTAGCGAGTGGGGGGTACCTATTCGACTACTCCACGAATTGCTATCGGTATCTAACTTGAGACCGAATAGCCGCATGAAATCCATACCCAATACACATGCATAATGGATAGGGGCCACGCGTATGTCGAAATTCTTAGTTTGACCATCGAGAGTTATCGCGAGGGTGACGATACCGTCTAGGGGAACTACCGCCCCATTCGCGACCTTAACCTGTTCTTCGCTGGGTCTCAAGAACTGGGAGACGATCTCGCGACATGCAACCCCTAAATATGATCGCGGAGCTCCCGTATCTACAAGGGCCCTTATAACCTTTCCGTTTAAGGCAAGACGTAAGTGGGGACGCGGATCAGAGTCTACAATTCCAAGATTATTTTTACGTGATTCTGTTGACGCAGATCTCTTATTTGCTACTAGGGGTGTACGACGGGTGGAAAACCGCTGTACGGCAGCGGAATAACCCGTAAGTGCGGTCTTTTCATCGGCAGCTTTGCTAGCCGTATCCCGCGACTGGGGGGGGGGGGCGTGAAGACCGGTGTGCTAGGGGGGGTCTCGGGGACACCGTCCCCCCCTTTAGCAGTTTCCCGACCTTTTACGCGCGCACGCCGGACAGTTATTTGCATCTCGGCCTGGGTAGCCGCAGATGCGACAGAAGTACCCCAATGGGTGGGGGCACTCGCGATACACGTGACCCGATTGTTTGCAACTGTAGCAACGGACGGGATTGCGTGCCGGAGCTGGCGTGGTCACCGGGGGTGGAGGTTCCCTTGGTGCCACGTCCATCAGACGAGGTAGCCTTTGGAACGGGGGCGTACTAGAAGTTCCCGAAGGTTTACGCGGCGATGGGGGTTTTACCGAAGGGGGTTGTTTTGGAGCTCTAGTGCTCGCGGCCCGCATTACCGGCGCAGCTTTCTCTCCCATGGGGGAGGGCGGCTGCAAGGGCGCGGGGGCGGCGGACTCTTTCAGGGCCGGCTTGACGGTAGGAGTCGCAAGGGCCAGCTTCTCCTTTCCCCGCCTCGCCTTCGGCGTATATGCAAAAGCGGGGAAAGCCGATTGATTAGCCGCGGGAGGGGGCCGATATACCCTCTCCTGATTTGCGGCCCCTTCCACTTGTCTACCAATTCTCAATAGGTCGGAAAAATCGTACACGGAGTCACGCTCAATTTTTCGTGCGAGGCCGGGGCGCAGATTCTGTACCGCGATATCTAACTGTTCCTCTAGAGCCGGGGGGAACGTGAGTAAATTAAAAAGACTGCGTAGGGAGACTAAATACTCCCGTATGGGCTCCTCGGGCCCTTGGGTGCGCAGGGTAATCTCCCTTTTGATGCTGGCTTCCAGGTGGCGTTGACCAAAGGCATCGCGGAAATATCGCACGAAGCCGGAGTAGGTGCTCCAACTGGCTTTTTCCACCCGGTACCAATTAAGGGCCGATCCCCTAAACGCTTCGGGTAGGGCGCGCAGGAGGTCCTCCTCGGTCAAATCCCGGCTCGTGACGTATTCATCTAATTTGACGAGGAATTCCTCAGCATCTTCCCCCTCCTCCCCTGAATAGCGTGGCCCATGCGTCCTGCAGTGTTCGATCGCGGTTTTGTGCCAACGAACGCTGGACATTGACAAGCTGGGGTTGAATGACCCTTCTGCGTGTGACGCATTGCCATCGACGTGATGAGAGGAGTGGGGGTGGCCGACCCGAGTGCTATTATAGCGAGGTTGGTGAGGCGACAAATCATAAGTAAGATCTGCCGGGAAGTGCACACTCGACGACCCGCCGGTTGAGCGACGAGGTGGGGGTTGGCGCGTTGCCAATGGACGAAAGGGGTCCACGTGACGCGCGCCGACATTGTCGCGAGGTGGGGGACCGAAAATACCCGTCCGTGAGGGCTGCGGCTCATCCTGTATTCCACCCGAGGCAGCACTCGGTCGGAAAGGCTCAGGGGCCGACTGGGTCGGGTCACTTGACCCACCTTGTGCAGGGTCATTCCCGATTAGCCGATTCGACGGGTTATAGTCGTTCATGGCACGACCCTCTGGTTGAGGGTCGTCTTCGCGGCGGTCGTCGCTAGGGGGGGGGGGGGGGGGGTACGGACGCGTGATTGGTTCAACCGGCTGGGTACGTGGAGGTGTCCGCCATCGGAAACCGGAAACTCTCCTCCTCTCCGAATGAGGTCGGGTCCCGATAATAGGCGCGTGATCGATCCGACGGTAACCCGTGGACGGCAAACGCGAAGGCTCCTATGCGAGACGTCGGCGGAAGCTCCACGTGACCCGGGTAGGTCGCACTCATCGAGTCGCCCAAAAAGGTCCCTATTATGGGACTACCTACCGCTTCGGACAACGTGTAGGGGGGTTGATCACCGCGCCCATCCGCACTGGCGTTCCACAACCACAGGGGTATCCGGGAATCGCCGCAAAAGGGTGTATCGCACCAGCCGATCCCGGATTACCTCCACTGATCCGGCGATCAGGAGCTCGGCCTTATCGCATCTACCGATAAGATCGCGTAGATCGACGATTCGATCGATCTCCGCGCGTATTGCCGAGATTTGGGCAAAACTGGCGATTGCCGCCCCGCCGCGCCGGAGGGGGTGACGTTAGTCGCGGTAGCCGAAAATGCCACGGGTGTCGTCGTAATAGACGGGTGTCCCGAGGTAGTAGTGGGGGTTACCACCGTTAACGTGGGCACCACCGTTGCCGGGGAACTAGTGGGAGTGGATAGCAATGTATCCATTGTCCCTAATCGAACTATGAAAAGAAGAGAAAAAAAAGGAGTAAAAGTTCGGACGCTCCTTAAGGTCACCGCGCAGTTCGAGATTCTACGTCGAGCTGCCGGATTCGTAAATCGAACGACCTGTGGTCCAACTTATGCAAGAAAAACGAATACGAAGCTCAGAAAAAAAAAAGAAAACTCGGCTTCGCTGATATGGGTTCAGACCAGATATCTGGCGCTAAGGGAACGCGTTACTCACGTTACCAAAAAAAAGAAACCAAAAACAAAACAAAAAAAAATTTTTAAAGGGGGGAAAATGTAATTCAGGCCTCCGCGGACCGATAGCCAAAAGCTCTCAAAAATAGGCGCAGAATAAGAGCGAGAGCACAAGCAAAACAACAAAAAAGTCACAGTAGAAAAAGAAGAAGGGGGGGGGGGAGAATTTTCCCCAAATGCCAAAACCCTTTTTTATTTACAGAGGCGCACGACAGTTATCTGTCGCCGCTGACGCATCGACAACGGTTGCAATAATCCAGACCGCGAAGGGTAGGGGATCGCGCATTGCGCTAGGACGGGTGTTCCCGAAAATTCTTCGGGTCGCTGCACTGGTACATACAATATATATATATATACAGGGTCATCGAAAAGTATCGGACCCCCCTAATATCTTCAGTTAGAATGCACTTAGGAGAAAATGTCCAATAGCAAAGTTGTATGGTTTCAAGCGGGGAGTAAGATGATGACCTTGACTTTGACCTTGACCATGTCCTTCAAGGTCATTTCAAGGTCAATCTTATTTTTTTAAATAGAACCCCCTACATTTTATTGCATATTCTTATAGCTTATCTCGAGAGCTTTCCAAAACACTATAATAAAATATTTTTTTATTAAGTACTTTTTGAGTTATAAAGGTTTGAAGTTAACAATTTGTTAAGTGGTGTGCGGGTCCGACCAGTTAAGGCAAGAGTGGTGTGTGATTTTACAAGATATTCTACATTTTGTTTAAAAAAATTTGTTGCAAAAAAGCTCTCGAGATATCTTATTGCATAATATATAAATCGAAATTTATTTCAACTCAATGGCAGGAGCTGCGTGCCTCTCCATGGTTTGCTGCAAGGGGAGGAGAAATCCTGTACCTGAAACCGCGAAAGTCAAAACGAAAGAAAGTCAAAACGTGTTAAATTAAATATGCCAAACTAACTTAACTCTTCCGGGAGATTTGCTATTAAATCGAAAAACGGAACACAACCTCAAATTTTATTGAGTTCAAACTTCGTTCCTCACTATTATGAGACAAATTAAAATTTTTTCTGAAGTTTCCTAAAATTAAATCGAATCTGCAAAACTAGATCAGAATTGAAAAGAAAGTTTATTTTGATAAAAAGAATTCTAAGTTCCGCAACCGACTCTAATTAGCAAAGTAATATTTAAGTCTCAAATTACTAAATATTATAAGCGAGTCTTGAAAAATAACTGGAAAAGTACGTTATTTATTTCCCGGTATTTTCGAATATTAATTACTCCAGGGACGACAACATTTACTTAGGCCAACATAATCATCGGCCCGTAGGGGGATCCGGGGGGAGACCATAGAGAGAATAATAAATGCTGAAAAGATAAACACCAGTATACATTCATATTATTCATGCAACGAATTATTACAATCATAAATCCATATAACAATATTCAGGGAGATTGATTGGGAAGAAACGTAAACAAGGTCGTTCCCGAGAATTCCTCGGAATACGCCGAAACGAAATCTATTGTTTACTGACGAAAGTTACGGCTTTGTTATTGTTTACAAAACTCACAACTAATTTACTGGAGATTAACTTTATTTATTTTCGAAGTTGTTTTCAATTTCTGAAAAGTGATTATCGTTAAGATATACAACTTCGAAACAATATCAAATAATTAATTATTTTCAAACGGTGCAAATTCAAACTCGAAAATTTATTTATGCAAAAATTTTTTGTACATGATAACGATTTGAATTCCAAACAGGAAAGAGAAAATATATTTTATAATTTCTAGAAATTCAATATAATATTACTATTATTCATCAATTAATATTCCGTAATACCCGGAATCGGTTCGGGTCAACCATGCGGACGTCGTATGACGTCACGCTACCTCCAGGCCAGCTTTATGAACTCGGAATTGTTATTGTGGAGGGAGATGAATAGCGAGGGAAATCTGAAGGACGGAAACGGAAACACATTAAATGCACATATTTATATTATTCATAATTCTTACAATATATCTATTATTCCTAATAAATTCTTTCGCCAAGGGAAAAAAAAGAGGGGGGCGCAAACAATACAGTCGGAACTGAAAAGAAACGCGAAACTCAAACGATTCGTTCTCCGGCGAACTTGCCCGATACAAATTTCCACTTTAATCTAAAAGTTCTCAAATTTTGGGAAATCTTATTAGATTATCCCCACCAGGGATGCCATTTTGTAACTGTCCTATCGTTGAAGGGGGAACGCAAAATAACTTTTCACCAGGACAAGTTAAAAACAATCTATATATTTTCCGAATATTCCACTTTACAATATCTTATCTTCAATGTCGCCTACGGCGCGGGTCCTAATCACGCTACGGGGATCGTTACTCAAAAAATGACCGGAGAAATATACAATTACGCAAACAAAAAAAAAAGGAGGAGAACGGGGGAGTCGCATAAGGAAGGTGGCCCCATGGGCGACTTACGGGTCGCTGAACACTCGCCGGGGGCGATGAAGGTCCCTAAAGGATGGTGTCCTCGGAGGTAGGCCGGGGACGTCGTCTTCTGTGATGGTATGGAGGAGTCCTCGTTCCCTGGGGCGCGTCCGCCTCCGGTTGGTGGGGTTCCTCGTCTTCGGTGATTAAATCGGGCACAATACGTCACACGTGCACTTTAAGTCACCACACTAGATTTTCACTGCCCGACTCGCGTACCGTACCCGTTCTGGGTGATTTCCCCGAAGTCCACGAGAGGCAGGAAGGTAATAATCACTGAGGACCGCAAAAAGCTTTTCTCGACTGATCGAAGGGCTTTCCTCAACTGACTCTGAAGCGCGCTCTCCTTCGTCTCCTCGATGTTCTCTAGTGGCGCCACCTCGGGGCCTGATGTCGGGGTGGTCCGTGGAAGGAGGGAGAAGCACGGCGGCCGCGCCGCCCGCTCTTACCGGCTTCTCCTTCGGAGAGGGAGAGAGAGAGATACCCGATCGAGTCAATCGGCTCGGCTTCCATTTGCGGAGGGAAAGAGAGAAAAGTCCCGGCGTCACTCGGCTCCTTCTGTGTGGGAGGAACTCCCGACGGCGACTGCCGAGAGGAGCGACGGCGGGGAGGTATGAACCTCCATGGAGCGTATCCCCGGTACGGCGGGTGAGAGCGGCGGCGAATGGGGGGAAGGATTCCCCGGAACGCTCTCCCCGGTTAGAGTTACCGGCTCGATCTGTGACTACGTCACATTGCAATAAATGAACTTATATCATTTTATACGGGTATTTATAAGTGAAATAAAACAAGACTTTATGTAAACGATAAAATGTGAAATTTTATTTTAATACAGTCTTTATACAACATTCCTCTTGCAGAATCATCTCCTTTATTTATTCCTTATCCCTTTCCCTCTGTTTATCGAGTATTTGAAAAAAAGTACATCTTATTCCTTCTTAGATCGGGCTTGTTCAAGTGCCGTTTAGAAGAGGCGCTTGCATATTTACGATGCTCTCGAATTACATCTAATGCGATTCTACCGTACTTCTTGGTAAAATATAATGAATTCGTGTTTATAATTTTTACTTGAAAACTTTTTTTATAGCCATAATTAATTCAGTTATATTTAAGAAACGTTAATAAATATAAAAATTCAGTTGTCATATTAAAAAATAACAAAGACAACAGAAATATCGAGTCGTATCTTTAAGGCTAGGTTACCATGGAAAATTTTGAAGAAATCGAAATTTTTTTTTTTAATCGCTAGGAAACACTCGGAAATAACATAGAATTAGCCCCGATGGTCCGAACGACCGAAAAACAGGTATAAAAGAGGGGAGAGCGGAGCGCGATAAGCAGTAAATCCGGCCGCTTGAGCACCCGGCGTGGTGGTAGCTGTTAAATTCCAATGGACCACCTTATTGTTTTGTTTCCTTTCGGTTTTGAAAAGTGTTTACTTCTCTATAATAGTTTCAGCAGAGTTTCTAGTTTAGTATACGCGGCATTTTCGGTGGTAATAGTTTGCTTGAGTCTTTTCACACGTTTGTAAATTTTTCGTTCGTGTGTACTAAAAATTCATCATGGATACAAAAACATCATCGGGAATACCGGATAGATCAAAGTACCGAGAGATGCTTAGGCGCTTACTCAAAACAATAACGAAAATTATAATTCGTGGATTTGGAACATTGCTTCTAAGCACAAGTTTGTTGGTAAACAAACACTTGAAATTGCTGCTTTTAGTGCTGCTTGCATTTTTAATGAAGGGTTTTTACCGATTTTGAAAGTTATGGAAGTTATGGGTGTTACAATCGGCCCGCAAGCAAGGCAGTATGCTGACAGGCGTGTTGATCGAGACGAGCTGGAAGCGACGGAAGCATCTAAGGAGCAGCGGACTGCAAGAAGAAACGCAAAAATCCTTGAAAATGACGCATATGAAGACCAGGAAGGAGTAGTGTACGAAGCCGGATTGGATGTGTAATTAAAAATCACTTTTTATAACGATTTTTCACGAATAAAAAGAAAAAAAAACTTTAATCGCTTTTTTCTCGAAACCACGTTTTTTTTAACTTAATGACACTCTCATTTAAAAACTATTGCACCTACCGACATGAACCAAACGGCATTTTACTCTTCAAAGGCCACTCTATGGTCTCGACTAGGATCTACGATATGAATTGTTATTTAAAAAAGTTATGAACAATTAAAACTGAAAACTAGTGTTGGCGTGGTGCCGCGCTCGCTCAGAAACTTCGACACAGTGGAGAGTCGGTTATTCCTTAATACTCGTTTGTTTATTAACAGCTTTCAGTTATATTATAAAATTATATTGATATTTGGGGTCCAATCATATTTAGGTCCAAGTGGCTTCGATAGATATGTTACAACAATATAGTGTTTCTTATATGTATGAAAATTGAAAATGAGCATTTTCAAAACTTCGACCCTAACAACAGGCCAGCCGAAGTATTAATAAATAAAAGTTGCAAAACACTTACTTCATGCACTTGTATTCTAGTAGACTAGTCGATGTATATTGCATGTTTACTGAGTTTTTTTCGAATTACTGTCTGTATCATTATGGTCTTATATATATATATATATATATATATATATATATATATATATATACAATGATTTATGGACACTTCATCGTAGCCTATTTCATCGTCCTCCACTTCATAGCCTTCCGTTTCATCGTCTGGACACTTCATTGTCTACGACACTTCATCGTCTGGACACTTCATCGTCCGGGACACTTCATCGTCTGGGACATTTCATCGTCTGAGGCACTTCTTCGTCTAGACATTTAATCGTCTGGGACACTTCTTCGTCCGGACCACTTAATCGTCCGGGACACTTCATCGTCTTGGACACTTCATCGTCTTGGACACTTCATCGTCCGGGACATTTCAGCGCGCTCCATATTTTCTTGTGTTATTAGCTTTTCTACGTGCACCAGGTGTTCAGGCTCGCCGATTACGGGGTCTAGGTGGTGCGCTCCGTAGCTTTTTATGATATTAGCTATTCTACGTGCACTGGGTATTTAGGGTCGACGATTACGTGGTCTAGATAGTGCGCTCCGTAGCTTTTTATGTTATTAGCTCAAATACGTGCACCAGGTGTTCGGGGTCACCGATTACGGGGTCGAGGTGGTGCGCTTCGTAGCTTTTTATGTTATTAGCTATTCTACGTGCACTGGGTGTTTAGGGTCGCCGATTACGGGGTCTAGGTAGTGCGCTTCGTAGCTTTTTATGTTATTAGCTCAAATACGTGCACCAGGTGTTCAGAGTCACCGTTTACGGGATCTAGGTAGTGCGCTCCGTAGCTTTTATGTTATTAGCTCAAATACGTGCACCAGGTGTTCAAGGTCAGTGATTACGGTGTCTAGGAATCGCGCTCCGAAGTTGTTCATCTTTTCAACTAAAAAATATGCACCAGGAGTTTGGAGTCGACGATCAAGTGGTCTAGGTAGTCACTTTGAGTTAACGAACGATGACCTTGAGGTCAAAGTTGAAGGTCACTTCAAGGTCAAATCAATTTTGCTTATTTTTCTTCAAAGTTGAACATATTTTGATTTGATCTTGAAATGACCTTCAAATTTTTTTCAAATTTGACCCAAGGTCAAGGACAAGGTTACCGTTGTTTATTAGATAAAATTGATTTGACCTTGAAATGACCTTCAACTTTGACCTCAAGGTCATCGTTGGTTAACACCAAGTGGATACCTAGACTACATGATCGGCAACTCCAAACACCGGGGGCACGTTTTTTAGTTATAAAAACGAAAATCTACGGAACGCGACACCTAGACCCCGTAATCGACGACCCTAAAAACCTGGTGTTCAGTCACCGATTACGGGATCTAGATAGTGGGCTCCGTAGCTTTTTATGTTATTAGCTCAAATACGTGCACCAGGTGTTCAAGATCACCGATTACGGGGTCTAGGTGGTGCGCTCTGTAGCTTTTTATGTTATTAGCTATTCTATATAATTTCCCGGAAAAAATTTCCACTGGAAAAAATGTCCCCACAGGGAACGGATCCACCGTTGTCCCTATGTCATGGGGGGGCTCCGCCCTCCATACGCCCTTCTTATACTAACTGAACGTAACTAACCCCCTCAGGGTGTTGTAAGGTTTGCAAACCCACGTGCGACTCGGAGAGCTTGGATCCACCGTTGTCCCTATATCCTGGGGGGCTCCGCCCCCCAGACCCCCCTTTTTATAATAACCTAACCTCCAACCAATAGATGTCGGTAAACCCACATGAAAAATGCATCCCTCCGGATATACCATGAAATGGTTAATTGATTGTATGCACAATTTTTTTTTCCAATGGAGGGCAATAAGTAGAGGAGGGTGGCCCAATACCGACCGTGATGGGAGATATAGAGCAGGGGGTAGTAGGTACAACCCGGTTGGGTTTGGTCGACTTTCCCCTACTTATTGCACTACAAGCTCCCCAAGTCGCATGTGGCGTCGCAAACCTTACAACACCCTGAGGGGTTAGTTAGGTTCAATTAGTACAAGAAGGAGGTCTAGGGGGCAGAGTTTCTCCATGACATGGGGACAACGGTGGATTCAAGCTCTACGAGTCCATATGTACCTGCGCTTCCCTGGTGCACGTATTTGCGCTAATAACATAAAAAGCTACGGAGCGCACTACCTAGACCACGTAATCGGCAACTCTATACACCCAGTACACGCAGAATAGCTAATAACATAAAATTCAACGGATCCCACCACCTAGCCCGTAATCGGCGACCCTGAAGACCTGGTGCACGTAGAATAGCTAATAACATAAGAAACTATGAAGTGTCCCCGATGACGATGAGCGCCGGACGAACAAGTGTCCCGGACGATGAAATGTCCCAGACGATGAAGTGTCCCAGACGATGAAATGTCCCAGACGATGAAGTGTCCCAGACGATGAAGTGTCCCAGACGATGAAATATCCCAGACGATGAAGGGTCCCAGACGATGAAGTGTCCCAGACGATGAAGTGTCCCAGACGATGAAGTGCCCCAGACGATGAAGTGTCCCAGACGATGAAATGTCCCGGACGATGAAACGGAAGGCTATGAAGTGGGTTACGATGAAATAGACTACGATTAAGTGTACTGGTACCATATACAATATAGATATATACATATAATTCGTTAAAGACGTCTTGAACGTGTCGAAAAGATCTCTGACGGATATCTTTTAGATATCTATAAGACATCTTTTAGATATCTATAAGACATCTTTTAGATATATCGAAATAGTTAGTTTCGTATCAAGGGCGTAAAAGACCTTATGACCCCCTGGGGGTAGGGGGTCGAAACGTCGAAATTTGATGAAAAACTATGGGGTAATTTTTTGCCGAGGTGACTAAATTCAATACTTTTTCAGACAATAATCATAAACATTTTAAACCAGTTTTTATAATATAAAATACAATTTCAAAATAAATGAAAAAAACTACGAAGAAATTTAACTGGGGCTAATTTTTTTTAGTAATGGACGGGTGGATCTGCCCCAAAATCTAATCAGATCTAAGTTATGCCAAGACACGTATTTTAAAAACAAATTTATGTCATTAATATTCATTCGCGAGTTATCGCGAGACAAAAAAACGGGACGTCCGTACGTGCAAGATCACGGACACAAATTTTTTTATTGTTGATTTGGGCTCCTTAGGGTCTGAAACGTCGACATTTGATGAAAAACTATAGGGTAATTTATATGCCCGAAGTGACCAAATTCAATACTTCGTCCAGACCTATGTCTGGGTCGAAGTAAAAAGGATCAAAAAATTGAAAAGGCTGCTATTTTTTTTTGGTCTACATTTTTTATTCTAGTTGACACGATATCCAATGTCATACAGCTTAAGAAACCATTTTCATTATTGCTTGCAGATAATTTTTGGATGAGAAATCATGTCATTGGTCCGGAGGAGGAGCGACTTTGAGCCGGCATTTTGAAAGCCGCCATTTGGACAAAAAAATTACGAAAAAATATATTTTAATTGCTAATGACATGTATTTTAGGATATAATAAGTTCGATTTCCAAAATCGTTTTTAGTGTGAATAAAATTTATTTCAACAAAACACGAAATCCATGGTAACCGGGCCTTAAGTACGGCAAAATGCAATTTTTTCTAGACATCAGCTTGCATTAACGGTACATCAGCTTGCGTAGCGGCGTCCTGCGGTGGGTCAGCTTGCGAAGCCGCGAAAGTAAGTTCGAGAAGGCGGAGGCCTCTCGGCAAGCTTACGAAGTCGCGGAAATAAGCTCGCCACCTCCGCCGACACCGAGAAAAAAGTTCGGTTTTTACGTAACTTAAGTTTATAAGACTTCAGCACTTAATTGCACGTTCAGTCGATGTGGACAACATATGGTGAATGGTTGAGAATCGAGAACTGTCAAATACAAAATTTAAATTCTATCATGTATACGCGTTGGAAGCGTCCGTAGACATGTCTACTTTGTTAACCGTAAGTCGAAGTTTCATTTGTTAAATTGGTGATGGTTACTCTACAAACACAAATCCGTGTTTCAAATGTAGGCCAAAATAAGATCTTCATAAAAACTTTATAGTAGTTACATTATTCTCGGTTACCAAGAAACACTAATTTCCTATTTATATTTATCCAATATTAATATGAAAAAAGAAATTATTAATTATATTTCCTTAAAGATATGTCCAACAGTGGGAGTATGAGTCTCTTTCTATCTGTAAAAAAATTTACGGATATAATGAGAGGATGCTCAATACTGCGCGAAGAATGAATATTAACATAAAATAAGTAATATAAAATATAGATACACGATTAAAATAAAATAATTAACGGCTTAGACCTACCAATTGCATTAGATGTTAAAATGCCATAGTTTGGAAATTTCATAAACATTTCAAACACCTTTCGTCGTAATCGCTCGTACCCACAAACATTTATGCCTTGTCGAAATATTTATAATCTCAACTAGTAATGAAATTAACAACGAAAAAAGGAAAGATAAAATTATATTCAATAACTATAAAGTTGATACAATTTCGATTTGACTGTTACTAGGAATAGAGTGGTGAATATGATTTGTCAGCATACATTATAAGAAATCAAAAGAAGGAAAGGCAATTAATATAACAATATATAATATGTAAAAAAATATATATAGACATGCAAAAAAATATACATAGACATGCAAAAAAATATACATAGATGTTACGTTTCGGGGTAACATAAAATATGTACGGGAATATTATTTAAGTGGTGGTTTTATTTATGTACGTCCAGCACCCGTACATAAGTATCGGCACGCTAAGTCGAACAAATGGGGCGCGCACTTGTGTTTCCCGACGTTCAGTAGCCTCGGTCGGCTACGGCTAAGTCGCTATTAGGTATTCGCGAAAACCGCCTAAGTCGTCGATGAACCTCGACTCTCGACCCTCGAGTAGATTGGAACTGGACGAGCGCGAGGTGTGATCTCTCCGGGAGTCTAGCACCGAATCTCAGAGTGTCCACGTCTTTTTGGATCCGTCGACGGAGAGTTCGCGGATCGTCTGACGTTTCTCATGCCTGGTCAGCAATCCTTCGGCCTGGGAACCTGCTAGCATCGGCAGGTAACCGACGTCGAGGAGTATATTACGCGAATTCAGCTGAAAGCTCGGCAGGTTCCCAGCCGAAAAATGCTTACGCTTTGTGGTAAGAGTGTCGCGTTCGCGCCTTGCTTTTTCCTCGGTCCCACGAATATATCGTTTGACCGGAACCTATCTTATAACGCTATTGTCATAAATGAATATTAAATACTAAAGTATATTTCCCTAATCCTACTTGGCAGCCGGATGATTATTTAAGAGAACATAAATAACATCGTATTGTAATCGTTTCGCGTCATCGGTAGAGGTGGTTGTATCGACTAATATACGAACGTGGGTTAGTATTCCCTATTATTCGCGTGGGTGCTGGCGTAAAATGGTTAGTGTTTTACATACTTTTGAAGATATTACATTTCCGCTTCTACTATTACCAAAATCTTAATTCTAAGGACGCATAACATCCAGGTCCACTCTCTGTTGTTCCGCACTCGTGCACTGTTCGGACGGGAAGTCTCCCGCCTCATTAACGTTTCCGATATTCACTTCAGTGTCTTGTACGTTGAATTTCACTTTACGCCGTCTGGTGCGTCTTGATGATGTAGCAATGACATGTTTGTTTCGTATTCCGAAGTTGAATCTGCGTCGACTGCACGTATAGATGAGGACTAGTGTCACGATGATTATCAGGAATGTCAGCGATGAGCCACCGTATATTGTGGCGCTTTCCATCAGGCGAACTCATTCGTTTATGCCTCTTGTTCGGCTTAGGTCGCGTGCCCGGTTTATAAGTTCACCGAACTTGATATTGCTATCCAGTGTTCTTGGTGCGATGCGAGGGTCCCTAAGTTTCGACTCCTCGCGGCGGATAATCTCTTTTAGTCCACCCATTTCTATTGTATCTTTTAGAATTAATTCCGTGATGTTAACATGACAGATCCATAATGTTCTAAGGTGAATATGGTCTATGATGGTGTCAGCGTTGTTTTAGTCGTTTGGGCCTTGCATCCTGGCGTGAGCCCAATTTCTCCTGTACCATTCAATGTTATGGTTTGTACGACTGTATTTCCGCATATTATTCTCATTGGTTCCGGCATTGCAGCTGAGTATAGCTATGTGTTTTCGGTACGTAATTTCATCCAAAAAGTTGCTCCCTGAATCATAATACCGACGTCGCAGTTATCAAAGTTACTGAATTTGATTTCAGTGATTAGTCTCACTTCACACTCGTTATTGTTGTCTGTCGTATGTACTGGTAAATCTCCCTTACATACGCAGATTCCGTTCTCCCTGTTTGCATCTTCGATAATTTTCCTATGTCAGAGGTACGTATTGTTTCCGGTCATCGGATATGCCTGAGTATTGGGCCGATGGTTTGATAAATGCTGATCGCGTTTCGTTTCCGATATTTTGTGGTACTGGGATCGGCTTCTGTTCATAAATGGTGAAATGTGTGTGTGACACCAATGGAATATAGAGCAGGTATACTATGGATGAGTCCATGTATGCTATCTTTATTTGGAAAATTTCCAGGAGTGAGTCGGGTGTTAGTCTTGGAAACTGTATAGGAAAATCGCAGTCTGCTGTAAGATGTACGATTTCTTTGATGTGATCCGTTAGGTTGCTCATTGACACAAATTCAGGGTGAATTTGGCCTGTCTTCGCAAAAAGTATTGCGTATGTGAGCTGGTCTGCTTCTAATGCGTAGCGATGTATTTCCGCTTCCAGCACTGCCATTATGTGTGCTAGTTTGTTATTTCGCCACTCCTGTTCGGTGATGGACTCGATTTGTGGCGTTGTGACCTGATCTCTTGAAGTGATATATTGACGGATTGCAACTCATGTCGGATGCCTGAAAATTCGACGGCGATATATTCGGTTTGCTCACTCAGGAGCGTGGCCGTCTCGGAGAGTCTGTCGTTTGTCGCTCCCATTTGTTCCCGTAGCTGGTCCATCTCCTCATCTTCAGCAGTACCGAAACGGATTTTTGAGATTTTCTCGACGGCACCAAACACGGCGCGTTTCCGTCGAGTTTCTATACCCGTTAGGATTTCTAAGGCGTTTATGTTTCTTCTTGAGATATCCTTCAGATGCATATAAGCTTGATGTATCCTTTCGTTTAATCCACATGATTGCGCTGATGTACCACATTGGATTTCCAAATTCATTAGCGTTTCCAGGAATCGCTCCTTTTTATAAAAGTATGCCCCTAGAGGCACTCTTGACACGAGGCGCCACTCCGTATGTGTCAACCTCATTGGCCCTATCTTCTCGAAGTACAATCCTGGGCTCTCCTGGATTCGGGTATGTTTGTACATTACATCGATTTTCCTGTAACAAGCGTACGCGTGAGTGAAAATCATACGCCATTGTTCTTTGGCCACGACTGATTCGTCGATTCTATCTCCCCACACTTATTTGAAAATATAGTTTCATTTATAGTACTGCCGTGATAACCAATCTCCCTTCTCCTACATTATAATACATTATATTGCATTGCATTACATTCCTCGTACACGCATTATTTAAAATTTACTGGGAATGTGACTCTAATACTGTTTTTCGGACTTTTAAGGTTGTATTTTATTTGTAAATTGATAAGCATTCTGTACGGCGAGGAAAGTCTATAAAATGTACAAATACATTTAATCCTTAATTATTATTAATTAATATTCTTTTTGATCTTGCCAAAGAAAATCCGAAGATTGGAAACGTGATAGTAAAAAAAACATTTTTATGATCGCGATTTGTTAATTTTTCAGAACAGCCTTCGCCTGTTGTATTTATTGAGAAAAAAAATGGGCCTAAAAAATTTCCAAGCAACTGTATCTGACGTAATATTAAGTGAACCTTTAGAATCTTTCATTTGATTCTTCGAAAAATGCAACCGTGAAAGCTATATACAATTATTTTTACGAAGAACGTAGATATTTTCAATTCAACTTATTTATGTGAAATAATATAGATAATAATATGAAATTTGTGTAACACTCTCTTAGTTTTAGTCGAAATCGAAACGTTATATCACATTATTTTCTTTTACTACCGTTTTTTTCTAACCCACTGCTCGCGCTGTTGCAAGCTATATAAAAATATGTGTTTTATTTTATGAAGAGAAGAAAAGCCATCAAATTATTTATGTTTAGTCTTACTCTTATTATTTATGTTCTGTCTTTACTCATCGATCCCTTCAGACCGCCTTGACTATACTTCTATTTCTGACGCGTCGCTTTCTGGTTGTGACGCGATCTCCTTATTGATAATGAGAGGGTCATGACTTTTCCTTAGTTTGTAAATATGGATGACCTTTGTTTTTGTCTCATCCAGTTGGATCTTGACGTTTCTGGGCCCAACTATTTCAATTATTTCGTATGGCCCGACGATTGTGTCGTCGAATTTCCCGTGTCGGGGTTCTTTCTCCAACATGACACATTCGCCCACTCTGAAGTAATTGATGTTCTGTTTGCGGTCATAGTATGCTTTTGACCGATGTTTGGCCTGATTCAGGTTTAGTCCTGCTAACGTTTGTAATTCGAGAATGTTCTTAAGATGTTCCTCTGCGTAATCCGGATATGTCATTATTTTTTCTCTCGGTTCGACGCTAGAGGGTACTCGGGCTGGTTGTCCGAATACTAGTTCGTGTGGAGAGTATTTCGTGCCCTCGTGCGTGCTAGCGTTGTACGCGAGCATGGCGTACGGAATCCACTTGTCCCAGTCTTTGTGGTTTTTAACAAAACATCGAAGATATTCTATTAGTACACAATGGCTCCTCTCTATGCTCCCGTTTGATTCGGGATGATAGGCGGACGTATTGTATTTTGCTATATTGAATAGCTTGGCCAATTCTTTTATAGTGTCTGTCATAATGTTTTGGCCTTGGTCTGTTAGTATCCCTCGTGGTGCTCCGAATTTGCAAATGAATTCGGTGGCAAATGCTTTCGCTACCGAACGCGCTGTTCCTTCGGGGAGAGGTATTGCCAATGAGAACTTTGTTAACAGGTTCTGTATTGTAAGCACGAATTTATTTCCGTCTCGGGACATAGTAGTCGGACCCCATAGGTCCATGGCTACCTTATCGAACGCTGTCGTTGGTGTGTCGGTAATCATCATTGGTAGTCGTGTTTTGTTTCTATTTACCTTTTTGTGCTGACACTCATAGCACCGATTTGTTACTTCCGTCACGTCGGTACGCATGTTTTTTCAGTAGTAATTTCGAGATAGGCGACGGTATGTTTTATTTATACCCTTGTGGCCACCTATTGCAGAACAATGGTGTTCTCTTATTAACAAATATCGTTCTATATCTCGAGGTACTGCTAGTGAATCTTCGAATATGGTAATGGATAATTTCACCTTAATATTTGCCCTAATGTTCTCTGAACTACTCAGCCACTGTTGTTTTGCCATTATGTCGAGATCGTACCGCTTGTGCAATATTTTTATACCGGCTTCTGTAATTATTCTATTTAGTTTCCTCAGACATGAATTTACGGCGCATTTCGATGCTCTCTCGCTGATAGTCGGTTTTACGATCAGGGCGAACAGGAAATACCTCCCGGTCTTGGTTACTACGACTTCGCCAATTGTAGGAGTGCCATCCTTTAATTTTTGTGATGTCATGAGTGATTTCTCTTGCAGGAGCCTTCCCACCTCACTGTCAAGGAGACAATCAGTGGTCGTGAAAAATGCAACATGGCCCTTTTCACTTGTCAGATATTTATTTGACATAGTAATGGCGGGTTCGCCAAATTCAAGGGAATCCGGTGTCTGTGTTTGGAGCTGGTGTACGTCTGTTTCTTCGACAGTGTCAGTTGTTGAGCTTAGCAGAGGCTGATTTTCTGGCCTATTTTCAGTGTCACATTTGTTTTCTGACATATTAGTATCATTATTATTATCTTTTCTCTTTTTGTCGAGTGATCCATTTCTCGGATCGGGCGAATCGTCTCCCGGATCGGAGGGTCCGCCTCCCGGATCGGGTGATCCGTTTCCTGGATCGGAGTGTCCGCCTCTCGGATCAGGTAAACCTTTCTTCTGATGGTTCTTCGTCCACTAATTTCAGAAATGGCGTGTAATGTTCATTTTCTAAGTGTAGATGGTACCAATTCGTTGTGTTGGATACTTTAAAATGAAAGTATCTCGTTTTGATGGGATCATCATTATAATGTACGCAGATATTTATTCCGAAGTGCATGGCGAATAATCACCATATTTGTTGAATGACAGAAGTATCTTTTATGTGTTTTTCGGTTCTGCGCAATCGTTCAATTTTCCGAATTTTAATAGAGTTTTTCGCAATTCCACCGGAGTCATATTGAGGTGATGTAATTTGATGAGTGAGTCGAATAGACAATTTCCATCCATTGCGACATCTTCATTTCGTGTTAGTATCGCGTAGGGTTCAGCGCAATGTTCGTTTATTATGTAATTATACAGCGGAGAATTTTTATGTTTTGTTTGTGCCAAGTGACATTTCATTGTCACCATGCGCGTCTCTGCACTTTTTATTTGGCGAGGAGGGGGAAGCAGTGTGCTCAGTTCGTTCCGAACTCTCAGAGCTATCGTTATGTGATTCATTCATTGTAATATTCCCATTCTCCTCGACAATCGGAGAGGGGGTAACTCGGACCTCAGTGCCCCTCGGTCGTCCTCTTGATGCACTTGCATCCGTTTAAGGCAATTCTCTCTCGCTGCTTGTGCCGTATGTGGCTGGTGTAGCGCTGTCTTTTCCCCCTATGCATTTACTCTCTCTCGCCCCGCGCCGCGGAGAGGTGGTCGTGCCTCTTTTAATATGGCTCGGGCGACGAGCCGGTGTCTTTGCAGCATCTTGGCTGTCTTTACCGTCGATTAGACTATTTAATTTTTCGTCCGCGCTAAACGTTGCGGACCTACGCTCTTTACGGCGCGCCTCTCGGCAATCGCTGTAGTACCCCGCGAGCGAGTCGCCTCGTTGTTTGGGGTCTTCTTCTCCTTCCCTCAACATGAGTGATGTTTCCCTTGGATGTGTGGCTCTGTTTTGTGGGTCCTTGTTACTCGTTGGTAACATGTGTTCTCCAGGCCGTTCATTGATTCCTTGCGTGTGTATGTTGTATTATGTCATCGTCTGAAATTGGTTTCTCGCGCTCTTTGCGCCTTTCCTCTGGTTTTCGTAATTTCTTCTTTCGACGTTTCTTTAAATTATTCTCAGTTTCGGAGCTTTCACTGTCACCTTCTTCACCATCTAATCGTTGTACCTTAATGTCCATTCGATAGCGTTGTTTCCAAGGTCTATTTACTTTTTCTCTTTCATTGCGCACGGAGGAGGGTTCCACTGCTGTCGATTGTTGCGGGGAGACTGTATGTTTTTCTCTCGCTGTCATCCCCTGGTCGTCCTCTTTGACACTTTCGTATTTTTCCGGGACAATATATTCGGTCGGCCAATGGCCCATTCGGTCTTCCCATCTGACCCTATAATCCTCATCCCGATTCGCCACAAAATTTGTAATGTCTGAAATAATATTTTGGGAAACGTCGGAACCTTCCATTAGAGAATCGGTATCCATTATTAACGTTGGGGCCAAGTGCGGCTCCTCTGCCTGTATTGGCGTGGGTGGGTTTTGTATATTATTCTCCGCGACATTTTGCGCGTCATGTCGATTCTCGTGCGAATTCGACGGGTTATGTGGCGTAAATCGCCTGGCTGATCGCGTCTTCCCGGTATCTGTAAGTTTCATCGGGGTTTTCTGCGTGTCAGCTTCAATTATTTCCCAACTCCAGTATTTACTTACCGAGGAACCCTTTGGTTTCCTTGGCAATTTTACAGTTCCTTTCGACGTTTCTTTTCCATTATCTGGTATTGTTGTGGCGTCGGTATTATCGTCCAGCCGTCTCATCTTGCGGTCAGCTGGGTTTTCGAACTCGACTCCGATCGTCGGCGAGTGTTATACTGGTGGATTTCCTTCCGTCGCTTTGACCATCGGTCGATTGGTTTTTGTTTTCTGAGCGGTAACAAATTTGCTGCTACTAGCGGGCTTTCTTTTTCGTCACTACCATCTTCTGGACGTTCGGGCCAGGTTTCGTGATAATGCATCGGCATTTACATTATATTTACCCGGTTTATATTCAACGTCGTATTCGTAGTCTTCCAGTTTTGTTCGAAATCTGTGAATGCGTAATTTTAAATCTTTCATATTTTTTAGATATTTCAATGGTTCGTGGTCTGTGACTATTGTAATTTTTCTGCCGTATATGTAAGGGCGAAATTGTTCGACCGCAAAAACTACGCCTAGCATCTCCTTATCTCCCGTGGGATATCGAGTTTCGGCTTCTTTCAAATTTCTGGACGCGTATGCCACTGGAGTGTCTTTTCCTATTTCTCCCTGTGATAAAATCGCTCCTAGGCCATATCCTGATGCGTCAGTTGTCACTATAAAAGGTCTTGTAAAATCCGGCAGGTTTAGTATGGGGGGGGGGGGGGCATAACTTTGTTTTTAAGAACTCAAATGCTTCCTCTTGTTCCTTCTTCCATACAAAGGGTGTTGTTTTTCGTAGGAGAAATGTGAGTGGATATGCGATTTTTGCGAAGTCTTCCACAAATCTCCGATAGTATCCTACCAGACCAAGAAATTGTTTGACCTGCTTCTGGTTCTTGGGTCGCGGGAATTTTTCTACCGCTTCTAAATTTCGGGGATCTGGTTTCACTTGGTTCTCGCTAATTATATATTTCAATAATAATGCATTTCTGGGGCTCTAGAGTTAAATTCGCCCTTGCCAATCGGTCCATAAGTCTGGTAAATTTCTTACCGTGTTCTTCCAAGCTCTTCGCGTAGATGACGATGTCATCTAAGTATACGAGCATTTCGATCCCTTGTAAACCTGATAAAGCTAGGTCCATCAATCTTTGGAATGCACTAGGACCATTCTTTATTCCCATGGGCATACGTGTATATTCGTAATGCCCATAAGGTGTAGAGAACGCCGTCTTGTGTGCGTCTCGTTTGTCCATTTCGATTTGGTGGAATCCTGATCGTAAGTCGAGTGTAGTAAAATATGATGCATGCCCGAATTGATCCAAAATGTCGGTGATATTGGGAATGGGGTACGCGTCACCGATCGTTTTCTCGTTCAACGCCCGAAAATCGATGACGAGTCGCCATTTCTTTTCCCCGTTCGGGCCTGCCTTTTTCGGTACGACCCATGCTGGTGAATCGTACGGCGAAGTTGAGTGTCTTATGATTCCGGCGGCCTCTTGCTTCGCCACGATCCGCTGCATTTCTTGCTTGATTATGGGGGGTGTCGGAAACGCTTCGGGCGGACCGGTACGTCGTCCGTCGTGTGTATTCGATGCGAGAACAACGTAGTTGCGTTTAACGGGTCGCCCGGTAGATGAAACCGGTTTGCGTGTTTCGCGACGAGAGACTCCACGTGCTCTCGTTCGTCGTGTAGCAATGCGCTTAAATCCATGAGCGCCGATACTTGTTTCGCCCGACTCGCATGTGTGTGAGTAGTATGGACAGTTGCGCGCTGTGACGAATGACGATCGTCGTTGATTATGTCGACTGTTTCGTCGCTGTCGAATCTGATCTCGCTTGCGATGTCGCATTCTTCCAATGCCGTTGCCGGGATATTTGTTTTTACCATTTCGTCCGTGGTGTTCGCGGCAATTACATACGCGTATCCGTTCTTATTTTCTACTAACGCATTTCCGATATAAACGCCTTCCATTGTATCAATCTTGGGCAAAATTCCGAAATTTACACCATTAGTGATACGCACGCGAATTACTTTCCGGCATCGCAGAGGCAGTTCCGCCCAGCAAGCCCCGGCGAATGGATACACTTGCCCCCCAATTTGAAATGCGTCATTCCTATAGTCTATACTGACGTCATATTTTCGCAAAAATGGATCACGTCCTCGGGGATCGGGAAATCGTCTAATACGATTTGTGCCTCGATCGTTAAACCTTGAAATTCTATCTGTGCGCACCCAAACGTGTTGATAATTCCCTCCCCGATTCCGCTAAGTTGAAAATTTACCGTACGGTCCGGATACATGTCTCGACGTAATTTCGAGAGCTGAATAATATTTATTTCGGAACCGGTGTCTACGAGGAACATACCATGGGTATAATGCAAATCCTTGCTCGATATCTCTAGTCTTGGGCATCTGGAGAACCCAGCATCCCCATAACGGATATTGGCTCCGCTAATTTCAGCAGTCTCATCTGTTGTGATGCTGTCGACTGCTTCCGTGGCCCACTCGATCCCACAGACTCGGCTCGAGTGTCCTGGGAGTTTAAAGGTTTTTGGGCTCTTTGCTTGCCCTGACCGTTGGGACATTCATTCATTTGTTGAGCGTTTCGCCGCGAATTTTCCCGCCCGTAATTTTGTTCGGGTAGTTGGACGTTTCCCCCGCGTTTTGCTTCATTTTGGTTGTTCCCGCTGTAATTTCGCGGTGGGTTGTAATTCGGATTTCGCCGGTTATAATTTCCCGCATTGCCATTGAAATTTTGCCGATTTTGGTTCGAGTACCCCAAGTTCCTATCGAAGTTTTGCGAACTTTGATTTGAGTACCGTGGGTGTCTACTAAAATTTTGCAAGTCTCGCGACGGGTTGTAACTGTGTTGGTGTACATTCGCATTATAATTACCCTTATTTCTATTTTGGTTTGTCTGTCGTGTTTGGCCCCGTCTGTGAAAGCTTTTCAGTGTTAAACATCGGTCCCGTGTATGACCGATTCGTTTGCAATAACTACAAACTATCTCGTTATATGCTCGAGATTCGCATGTTTCCTCTCCGCGTCCGACTAAATCGCAATAGCTACACACGTATTCTGGCATATCCGACATATCATAACGGGAATTTGCAAGATAATTGTCTTCGGCATTTACTATTCTCGCGGAAACCGCTCGTTCCGCCCACTTGTTTTCCAGTGTTTGGGGGGCCGCCCGTTCGTCTTTCTCTCTATACACGCGTTCTAACAGAATGGCATGATCGGTGGCTTCCCGCAACGTTTTTGGACGTTCCGCTCGTACCCTGAATTCCATAGCTCCCTTTAATCCCGCTATAAATTGTTCTGAAGATTTTTTATTTATTAACGCCGTTAAACTAGCTTTATATTCGGCCGTTAATTCTGTTGACGCGGCAGTCGCGGCGAGTGCATCCGTGCACATATCGGTTATCCGCGTACCGAAGTCTCCCGCGGTTTCGTCGTTACGCTGAAAAAAAGTGGGAATTTTTGATAGGTATATGTGCGGGTCCTCTCGATGTCCATGGCGTTGAGGAGCGCCTCAATGGTATCATATAACCCGCTGTGTCTTGCGAACCTTTCGGACTTCCCCTTAATTTTCCCTCTCAGTAATAATTTAAATAAAGGTCGGCTACCTTCTGGGAGTTGTGCTAAAGCATCCCGGCATGCGCTTGAAAAATAAGGATACGTTTCCCTATTACCGTAAAATTCGCGGACGTCCGTAATGTTAGTGTGCAGGGTCCCGTTGGGAGAAATTGCCCGTTGGCATTCTGATTGTCCCCCATAATTCTCGCTTTCTGTTCTACCGAAGTCTGATTTTTATCTGAAATAGTTAACGTTAACCCCGGAACTTCCTCTGAGGAGGTTTCTTGCAAATATAAAATTTCGTTGGGAAAATTTTCCGTTAAATACGGCTTTTTCTCTGGGGTAGTATCGCGTTAATTTGAACTATTTTCTGGGGAATGGTCCCGTGAGCTTGTGTAGCTCGACGAGGTTTCTCCGAAATCCGCCGTTTTCGGTTTCTTTTTTCACGACGGTATATTGCGATCTCGTATTTTGTTGGCTGCTGGGGACCCCAATATGTCCTTTATAGCCCCTCATATTATTAGAACAGGAATCTAGCGTTCGTTGTCCTCATCCTTGTTGACTGTAGCCCTCAGGTAAATTGTAATGGTTGTCCGTGGGTTCCTTTTCTTTCACCTAAGTTCCACTATTCTCTTGATTCACCACAGTTCACCAAAAAATATATTCACCGTTTTTTTTTGTTTGATTGTCTGTTAGCATCCGATTCGCGACGCGCGCGGATTTAATTTCACACTCGCGTTTCAAATGTATTTTATTACAATTTTATTTTAGTATTTTATTTTAACTACAGTTTTTATTTTATAGTTGTTCAAATTTTCAAAGTTTGTAAACCCTCGGTACCTGGAGGGTGGTTCGGTGTCTCCGCGTGAACGGGGTTAACACCCGACACGAATTCGATTTTAAAGAAACGAACACACAATCGCGAGCGGAGCCCCGACGCTGCCACCAAATTATTTATGTTACGTTTCGGGGTAACATAAAATATGTACGGGAATATTATTTAAGTGGTGGTTTTATTTATGTACGTCCAGCACCCGTACATAAGTATCGGCACGCTAAGTCGAACGAACGGGGCGCGCACTTGTGTTTCCCGACGTTCAGTAGCCTCGGTCGGCTACGGCTAAGTCGCTATTAGTTATTCGCGAAAACCGCCTAAGTCCTCGATGAACCTCGACTCTCGACCCTCGAGTAGATTGGAACTGGACGAGCGGGAGGTGTGATCTCTCCGAGAGTCTAGCACCGAATCTCAGAGTGTCCACGTCTTTTTGATCCGTCGACGGAGAGTTCGCGGATCGTCTGACGTTTCTCATGCCTGGTCAGCAATCCTTCGCCCTGGGAGCCTGCTAGCCTCGGCAGGTAACCGACGTCGAGGAGTATATTACGCGAATTCAGCTGAAAGTTCGGCAGGTTCCCAGCCGAAAAATGCTTACGCTTTGTGGTAAGAGTGTCGCGTTCGCGCCTTGCTTTTTCCTCGGTCCCACGAATATATCGTTTGACCGGAACCTATCTTATAACGCTATTGTCATAAATGAATATTAAATACTAAAGTATATTTCGTAATAACTTATAATAGATGCTAATTAATATGGCTACGGCTGCCTACGACCAACCGGTCGTAACAATAGACATGCAAAAAATGTATAAATAAATAAAGATTAAAAAGATACATGGGTGGCGTTTCGTTCAATCCCCTCCGCATCTGAACTCTTTAGTGAGGCTTTGGCGGAAGGAATCAGCCTCAGACGCCGTATTGAGGTAGACTTTTTTCCGATCGCTATAATTATATTCAAATTATGAATGGACAACTCCGGGATATCATTTAAAACATTTATTGGCTTGTGTACACGTCTTCAGATAGGCACGTTCAGAAGTGCGGGTATTATTTTCACTTTTATTTCAATATTAACAACTGGACATGAATAAATATTCGCGCGCCTCACAATCCTTTCGGTGCGTTTTCCCATTAATCTCATCTCGCACTTCCTCTACAAAATCAAAAGTAGTTTTGGACACCAGGAGAATGCGGTATAGAGACCCGAACGTCAGTTTAAATGGCTTGAATTTTCCTGTTATGGTACGTTTCTATTTGTATCTACCGATACATTACCTACGGTCGGTAGGTCACCATCGCTCGGTCGGTTGAAATTTGGAGGGGGGGGGGGGGGACGCGAGAGTCAGGAGGACGTGGAATTTGATTTCGATAGTTTATGTTACTAGATATAATGTTATTATTACGAATTTTCAAATCAATTTAAAAATGGCTGCTCTTCAGTAGTTCAAAGCGAAAGCTGAAGAAGGAGAAACCCATACTGAGGTCATCTTCCAGGTAGGTTTGTAAACAATGATCCTGTAGGTCTGCTTTTTAAAAAAGACATAACATACAAAATATCCCATTTTTAAACAAGTCACAAATACCATTTTTTTTAAACTTTGAATTAATTACTTATTTTATTTATTTGCAAGTTATGAGCAGTTGCGCTAGTTTTCCCTATGAACGAATCTTTACTTTTTCAAGAAATGTTGCGTACCTCTTGTATATGCTGTTTTAGAACAAGATTATTAACTTAAGAAATATCACAATTTTTTACCATTTTTGCTAATTTGGAGAACTAAAATTATGAAAAATATAAGTAAAAGGAAAATATGATTACTTTGTCAAAAAACAAACAATTACGTCAACGACAATTGAGTTGTAGTGTTTCGGAGACATCTCGAGTTTGAATCAGAAATTTAAATCATAAATTTAACTCATATAGAAATAATTAGCATTGCAAAAAAAAAGACAACCAATACGGATGCCTGCTTCTGAGTTTTGTGCGTGTTGTCCTCTACGTCAACGAGTTTAATAGAATTAATAAACTTTCAAGGTACATTCCAAGGTAACGCATTCTCCGCTATCGCGACATAGTTGGTGGATTGAGTCGGCAAATTGAAAAATTGTTGAAGGCACCTTGCCAACCCCTTCCCCCCACCTCGTTAAAAAATATACGAAAGTCCTCCCTCCTCCCCGTGGTGCCATATTACACTTCAGTTTCAGGAGTGCTATGCAGTGGAGGTCTCAGTCAAAAAAAGATATTGTATAACTCGTCCTTACCGACGTCACATATGACGTCGCACATGACGTCAAAAACGACGTCGTAAATGATGTCTAACGGAACGTCGTTTCGGACGTTTCAAATTGGGGGCTTACAGGACATCTTCACCGAATTCTGAAACAACGTCCTCCACGATATTCCTAAACGATGCAAAATGTACGTCGTCTTAAATGACGCCCTACACGACGTTTCAAACGACCCTTATTGAAAAAACAGACGTACAAAACGACGTCCGAAACGACGAACATAGTGGCCAACGGCGCGAGCGCATTCAGTTTCGTCGCTGTCTGTGACAAATCTGCAGCATATTATTATTTACTATATATAGTTTCTTTACGGATTTTTCCCGTAGAATCGGCGAATTTATAGACGATAGAATTTAGAGACGGCGTGATGGTCGTGCGGGCTAAGGCGTCAGTCTAGTCCGCCCGAACTGAACGTCGCGAAGGGCCCGAGTTCGAATCCCCGTCCGTGCAATTTTCTCTGCTTATGTCCAGTGTGGAATAACCGGGGAACTTTGCTGGGCGAAGGTTCGAATTTGGGACCGCTGCCGACCCCCGTCGGCAGTTATCGGTACCGTCAGCGTCTTATCCGCGGTCGGTACGTCGTGGGTATTATCTCGGATAAAGAGGGGATAAGCCCCGCGTCGTACTCGCTAAGGCACAGACCGCCGACGGCCGAATCTGCTGGTGGTACCGATATTGGGGTAGGGGGGACTGGCTCTGGGTGGGTGTTGTGTGTGCCTATAGTTCTGTCTTGTACTGTCTGTCTCTGTCCTGTACCTCTCCACCCGAGAGCCGACCCGCAAATAGACAAATCGTCATTAACGCGGGGGAAATAACCTGTCCTTTGTCCTTTGTCCTTGTCCTATAGTTTCTTTACGGATTTTTCCCGTAGAATCGATTAGCAGTATTATTTTTTTCCTAAAAGTGTTGCTTAATGGCGAAAATGCGTTAAAATGTCAAAAAGGGGAATCGGCTATTGTGACGAATATGAATTCTTGCCATTGTGTCAATATCTAAGAAGATATTGATTATAGTCCGATTTGCAAAATTTTGCAACACGTCTAGATAAAGACAGAAATGTAAATATAGTTCTGTAAAGAGCATTATGGTACTGATGCGTATACTGTTCGCCAACACGAGTTATCCACATTCTCCGAAATAAATTGTTCACATGTGTATCCTACAATATTTCATATGTAACGGATGAGAAGGAAACGCACAAACTGATGGTTTTTGCTTCCCTCGCTTGAAAATTTTCTAGATTTAACAGATGTATTTATCGAAATAACAAAATTTTAACTATAAATAAGGACCGAACACTTTTTTGCTCCCTGCCTGTACAAAATCACCTACCGCCGGCATATTACAAAGCATATTTCAGAGCATTAACTCACCTCTAAAATGAAAAAATACAAATGTTTTGCGACCAAAATGGAGCGAGATAATCAAGGTTTAATTTAGAAAGAAGAAGGCCCATATATCATGCAATTTCCATGCTAATCAGGGGACTTCCATTTATACACAATTTTTCAGTTCAATTTTTTAATTGTAAGCCGGTCTTGAACCATAATTTCCACTATACTGTCATAAAGGGGATATATTGAACATTTTTTATGAATTTGTTGAGAATTTAGAAACGGGTCCATCCTTTGTACATTAAAAAATTTAAAACGTATTTTAAACGCTTCCTGTAATAATAGGTCAATGCAGATATTTCCGCAAGGGTGGGCATGCACAAAACTACAAAAATAATGGTTTGTAATTACATTTATCTGTTTAAATAAATTAAATATTGAGAACACAGAAAATTTTTCTAAATATACTCACAACTATCACTGCAGACGAACCAAAAATATTATATATGGACAAGAATACTTCTTTTGCATATATAAACGGTAAACAAAATATATGACTAAAATTAAAAATTGTGAGAAAAATGTTTGTTAAAATGATAATAGTAATTATTTATTTATAATGATTATTATAAAAAAATCCAGAAATGTGGATAATAATTATTTTGACATACTATGCCTAAAATTTGATTTTACGAACATTTTTTAGTGCGTTAAATACGATTTTGCGCATTTGTGCTATCCGGCGGTCAGCACTCGTAACATCGTCATTAACACACACTAAAAAAAGCGCGCAAATTTTACGCATAGTATGTCGAAAAATACGGTTCTATACACGGGCGTAAGAATTCCATTTTACGCCCTTGTATCAAAAAATACTATTTTAGTAACTTTATTCGTTTTTTGAATATTTTTGTCCGTTTACTTTTCTTTTTTAAGTTATTAAAAAAGTTAATTTCTTACTATTTATGGTTAGATTCAGACAATGTTTATACCACCTATCAAATTCGGCAAGTATCTTGAAGACTGAAAACATTAAATAACAAATTAATTAATTTATACAACAATTTTTCCAGTGCGTAGGACAAAGGCAGTGAATGGGTGACATTGTTTTGGTCGCTCAAGCCGCGATTCTGACGTAAAATGTCAAATAAAATTCGAAACCGTTAAAGCAAAAATGTTTATATACGGGTACTCTGTTATTATATCATTAAGAATTATTGTGATAACATCACTATAGTCCCCAGTACGGTACAGTTTTCCGACAACGATTAATGCATACTTGAAATTTGCATGTTGCTTCATTTTGGCAAGTCTACCATGCTCTAATTTGCGAAAATGGTAGTAATTGCAGCGTTTTCCTACCTCCACCTATGCGTGAAACATGTCGAATTCGTGATGTTGCTTTTTGTGATAAATACATAGCTTATTTTATTAAATTTCAATGATAATTTAGTAAGAATATTGAAACATATTTTGCCCGACAAAAGTACTGCTGCAATAAAGTTGTCTACCGTCGCGAACATGTCGTATTTATGAGTTTGTTTTGAGATAAATATATAGTTCCTTTCTACACAAATGATTAATAATTATTTATAAAATCCGATGGTTATATTGCCCGACAAATTTCTTGCTGCGTTTATCTAGTCCGACAGCGTAAACATGTCATATTTACGAAATTATGTTTTGTGATGAATACAGGTCGGACATAAAACACATAATTATGTTTTGTGATAGGCAAACATCAGTGCCCGCATGATATCGCATTAGTAGAGGGGCTAGGGGGGTTCTGCTCCCCCCACCCTACCTTCCATCAATGATAGTGTGATGGAAGAATTGCGCAAATGGGCCGTAAGAAGGTCAGGAGTGAAAGGAGGTTATTATAAACAATTTCATGTATTATTATTATAAATTTTGAAAGCTGTGACGGTAAAAAAACATGGGTAATTTATTACGTTACATTGTCTAATGAAAAGAGAAGGCAAATGTCAACCAATATTTATTATTTTATTAGATATTGTTATTAATAAAATGTCCTGTTTTTACATTATCGTTGAAAATGACGTCTTTCTAATGCTTGATTTTACAAAATTCAATCAGAGAGATTGAAAAGTGTTGGCCATTACAAATGTCAAAAGTCGCCATCATTAAAGGTCAGATATGGTTACATTATAGTCGCGTCTCCGTGTTTATGTGGAAATACATCGCAAGCTAGGAACATTAATGAAAGCGAAAGTAAAACGATCATTTCCTCGTGCGTCCTACTATCATCTCTCTCGCTCTCGCATACTCTTTGTTAGATCCATTACCATTAGCAGTATACCGTTTTCATGGTCGTCGATTATCCATCGATCACTTATTCACCGTCCATTTGTTTTCCTGAAACTGTCGAAAATGTATACAGGTCCAGACGCGTTGAAAAGGTCATTGAACAATTTCTTCAAAACTTTGAACAATTTCTTCTTTACCAAATTTCTGCAATCCATGACGTAAGAGAAAGGAGGCAGTCTAATTCAAATTTTCCAATGTCAAAATTCCTATGATCGCTTTCGCTCTTGCATACTCTTTGTTAGATCCATTAACATTAGCAGTATACCGTTTTCACGGTCGTCGATTATTCGTCGATTACTTATTCACCGTACATTTGTTTTTCCCAAACTGTCGAAATTGTATACAGATCCAGACATCGTTTCAAAGGAATGTCGCGTTCCTGTGTCTATGTTTGACAGCATGTAAGCACCTCTATTTCAAATATTGTATTCCTACATCAATATGGTAGATGTCAAGAAGATTTTTCGTCATGAGAAGAGACCTTGAAGAGGGTTTACATAACTTTTAAAGAAGACGCCACTGAGGATCAATTTTGCAACTTCATTCGAGAATGCATCGAAAAGATTGAGAAAAACAATTCTTTCTTAAGGGCCAATCCTTACATTCCCAATGGGGTGAAGATATCGCTGGAGACAATTATTCATTGCTCACGGTACAGAGGGTTACAGCTGCTGACATATTAATTAGCGTATCTCAATGATCTAAAATAGAGACAAAATCGTCGAGTCCCTTCACCCAAAACTGCTAAGATCATTTCGAAATTAATGTAGAAAAGCCACTAAGCAAGTCTCAACGCGTTGAAAAGACCTGGCGCCGACCCCCTAATATTGTTATAAAAATGTCCTGCCTTTAGATGGTCATTACAAACGGCCTCTTACTAATGCGTGATCATAAGAAATTAGATCATAAATATTGAAAAGTACTGGCTGTTACATACGAGTATTGTCATGTGAGGAATGTCGAAAAAAATGGCAAAAGTAGCCTTTATTAAAGGTCAGGTATTGCTACATCATAGCCGCTTCGCGATTCCTATGTGGAAATACATTGTAGGCTAGGAACCGTATTGGGAAAGTAAACGTAAAATTTTAATAATGTCCTTTTCCCCCTGCGTTATACTAACATGTCTCTCGCTCTCGCGTAGTCTGTGTTAGAGCCATTAACTTTAGCATTGTTCGCGCATGAAATGAATGTAACCCTAATCGTACTATCCGCGCCATCTCTTGCGTTAGGAGGGCACTGAGTAGTGGTTCGCTTTACCAACTTAATAGTTAGTCACTGTAATAATGAATAGAAGAAAACGTGGGTCGCATTCTAACGAATGAAACAAATAAAATTAAATACGGCTTATGCCCCACCATAGAAAAATCTATAAATTCCTCCTCTCGGCCGACTCGCGTGCATTCCCGAGGAGGAAACTTTTTTGTTAATCGCGATGAAATTAAACCGATTTTTTAATCTTAATTGAAAAGGTTATTTTTTATCATCAGACGAACGAAGCAGAATTCCCTCACTAAAAGAATGAGAGAATTCCATAGAGAGTAATCTATAGATTTTTCTATGGTGGGGCATAAGCCGTATTTAATTTAATTTGTTTCATTCGTTAGAATCCGACCCACGTTTTCTTCTATTCATTATTATTATTATGAGCTCTGGGCGAAAAAAGAGTAAAAATTGTAAAGGTTAATCGATAACATCTGTTTATCATCAGACGATAATGTCGATGTCTACCTTGTCGAGTGAGTGACTCTTTGTTTCTTCACACTTGGTAGATCGTTGACAGATGTCTTGAGTGCGGGGGTTGGATTTTCGCATCTACCGAGGTACATCCTATTCTGTACATAAGACTTTCTATCGTGAAGAATAATAAGCGGCGTACAGGGCAGATCTGCACCAACAAGCCTTGCTGATGATTCCAGTAGGTGCGGATCGTGATGAAACGCCAGAGGTGGAGTTCTCTCATTCTTTCAGTGAGGGAATTCTGCTTCGTTCGTCTGATGATAAAAAAATAACCTTTTCAATTAAGATTAAAAAATCGGTTTAATTTCAACGCGATTAACAAAAAAGTTTCCTCCTCGGGAATGCACGCGAGTCGGCCGATAGGAGGAATCTATAGATTTTTCTATGGTGGGGCATAAGCCGTATTTAATTTTATTTGTTTCATTAGTTAGTCACTATATTTATATTAAGTTTAAATAGCGCGCCTCGTTTGCAACTAGTATGTTGCCCTCCAGGGTAACGGTTTGGAAGTTGAAATCCGCGAATCGCTTCCGGAAAGATTCAGACTTGCAAAAGCCACGAGGGACAACGTCCGCATGCGAATTTTATCGTTGGAATTTCATTAATCTCCCCGATTATACGCGATCGCGGAAATTCGCAAGTACGGTTCTGAGCCCAGTATGGGCTCCACATTAGTTTATTTTATAGTTTTCGGAAAGTGTCATTGAAGCGAACGATAATCATACTTCGAGTGTGCAGCGTGCAACACGTGTGATCCATGCGTTGGTAGTCTGTTCGGGTATTCAACAAACTGTAAATTTAAAGGACCCCGGATAAATCCTTATGGAAAATGGGTTTCCGTCAAATGCGCTGAAACTGTGCTATTTTATAGTTTTTTTCATGCCGATCAAAAGTTTTCCCGGGCTGAAGCCTTGAAAATGATTAGTTTTTTTGCTATGACTTCCTGAATATGACGGTTATTGCGTTTCTGTAAGTGTAAAATCCATGAATTTCCAAAGCTTTTCTGTATGCATTTTTTGTACTAGTATTCGATTTTTAGAATTACTTATTGGGAGTTATGATGCCGTTGATTACGCATCTGCTGTTAGTGTTATCAAAAAATCAAGATGGCGCATCCAATATGGCGGATGAAATGGTATAAACTGATTTTCAGTAATCGGGAATTTCAGGATCGCGGATTATAGAAGTGTTGTTACTTTTATAACATGAAAGAGGCAATGCCTGTGTGTGTGTGTTTTTTTTTTTTTTTTTTTTTTTTTTTTTCCGAAGCGACGATGGAAAGCTCTACCAGCCATCCCTGCCGGCCGGTGCCAGCAGGAGTGCGGGGCTCCCACCCGCTAAAAACCTCCGCTCAGACTGTGATTCCTCCCCCGGAAACCGCCGGAAGGCATTACTTCGAGGGGGCCAGTCTATGCCTCAGTATGCCCTCCGCCGATGTTTAGGCTCTTCAAGTCTGGGCAACACATCTATAATCCACGATCCTGTAATTCCCGATTACCGAAAATCAGTTTTATACCATTTCATCCGCCATATTGGATCCGCCATCTTGATTTTTTGATAACACTAACAGCAGATGCGTAATCAACGGCATCATAACTCCCAATAAGTAATTCTAAAAATCGAATAATAGTAGAAAAAATGCATACAGATAGGCTTTGGAAATTCATGGATTTTACACTTACAGAAACGCAATAACCGTCATATTCAGGAAGTCATAGCAAAAAAACTAATCATTTTCAAGGCTTCAGCCCGGAAAAACTTTTGATCGCATGACAAAAACTATAAAAGAGCACGGTTTCAGCGCATTTGACCGAAACCCATTTTCCATAAGGATTTATCCGGGGTCCTTTGTGAATTTAGTGTTCGCAATAGAATGTGAATTAATAATTTGTGTTTATTTCTTAGATCCATTGCGACCTGAACCACGCAGCTACCGAATTGAGAGCCGCTAAAGGCAGTCGCTACAATTTGATGACAAATATTTGGCGATCCTGCCAGGATCGGAGTGTGCAAGTTTTTTTTGCAATAATTTAAAAGAACATTAGACTTTGAATAATTAGTTTACCGCTGGTAATACCGGACAGTGCACGGGAAAATTCTAAGGGAATGCAACAAGTACATTCTGCATTGAAATAAATTCGCGCCTTTGCCTTCATTTGTGAGTGCCACTGCATCATTAGTGCCTCATTAGTGCATCATTTGTGCATCAGTGAAGTGCATAGAACTTTCGTGCGCGATGGGTTTCCTTCGCCAGCAATTGACACTTATAGTTCGAGCTCTAATTGCACGAACTCCTCGGTCGGCTTATTTCGGAATCAAACGATTCCTCGCTTCGCAACGACACGATCGTGACGTCAGCAGGACGCTATCGGTCTCTCCCTCTTATTGTTCGCGACACTTGCTCATCTCGGCGCGGGCCTAGTCGCGACCCATTGGCCAGTCAGCGCAATACTCGCGCTATCGGCAACGCCCCACTTGGTAGGATAGGTAGTGAACGCGTCTTGTCGCCCTACTATCCCTATTACGCACCAACCCACCAAGAAGTGGTGGATCCAATCGTGTCAGTACATCATCAGCACTTCGCATATACGCTTAGATCTAACCAGAACGCACGCAGTCTCGTTATTAATTGTGCAATAAATAGTTGCAAACAAAAACCCAAATTCTCAACATGCCTAAGACACGCAACCAAGGTGATCCAGGTGAAGAATATGACAACTTCATTCAGCTACTGGCCCGTCAAGCCGAAGCTTTAGGCTCCTTGAAACGAGCATCCGCTTTATTGGAAAAGCCTGATATTTCTTATGATCAAGCTCTAGTGCGGCGAGCTCTTACCGAGAAGAAGTGGCATGGGCTTACGGAACGACACGAGGAGGTGAGCCAATATCGATCATTGGCATCATACGCCTCCGACGTATATTTTTCGGAAGAGTTTATGGCAACCGCCGAAGAAATTTACATGAGCACAGTCGCCGGACTATCAGCGGTGGTTCGTTTATCCGAACCAAATACGTCGAGTTCAACAAGGAACCATAGTACAGTACCAGCAACAGCTGTCAGCGTCGTACCGCGACATTCCAAGGTACCGAATATTGAGCTACCGAAATTTAATGGCGAATACTCTGAGTGGATCGGGTTTCGTGACCACTTTCGCGCGTTAATAACTGATGATCCGTCGTTAGATGCTTTTTCGCGCCTATTTTATTTAAAATTATGTCTTCAAGGCGACGCGGCCACAGTATTGTCAAATTTATCTATGACTTCTGAAAATTTTGAAATTGCATGGAAATTGTTTACTGATCGGTATGACAATCAGCGTCGTTTATTGCAAACGCATCTCACACGTTTATTTTCAGTCAAATAAATTTCGAATGAAGGGTCCCCGATCGACCTGCGGAAACTACACGATAACGTACAAGCCGCCGCGGACGCGTTAAAGCAACTAAAACGTGCGGTATCAGACGATATTCTTATCTTTATTTTAACGTCAAAGCTTGATAGCGGAACGCGAGAAGCGTGGGAATTTTCTCTTGAAAGCGACAACTATGCTACTTACGAGTAGTTGTCTAAATTTTTAACCGCTATAATTCGGTCCTATGAGGCGTCTGCGAATTTTCAAAAGTTCTCGCGCTCATCGAATGTTCAAACGCGACTCAAACACGTGTCCGCCTTCCCCGCTCAAGTTTGTCAAACCAACGCACAAAGGCTGTCAAAATGTCTTTTATGCTCGGACTCACATCTTTTATATAAATTTTCCCGTTTCAATGGCAAAACGGTTAAGCAACGGTGGGACTTGATTAAATCGAAGAATGTGTGTCCTAGCTGCTTGTCTCCCTATCACAAGCTTAATGCTTGTAAGAGTATCCGTAATTGCTCACATTGTAGCCACCGGCAGCATTCGCTTTTACATGGATTAGCTAATAAGCCGTCTGTTGTGGAGTGCGTTAATACAAATGATATTGTGAATACCTCGTCTAATGCGACACCGGCTATTAACGCATTCTTCGTTCAATCGCATTTGAGTACCCCGCAGGTACCATCACATGTAGTTCTCGCGTCGGCATGGGTACTTGTGACCGCGCCGTCTTAGCGTCTTATAAAATTACGGTGTTTATTACAGCACGAATCTACTGACACGTACATTTCGCTGGAGGCAGCTAATGAATTACGCACTAAAACTTACCCTACGGCCACGACCGTACGTGAAATTGTAGCGAGCGCGACGGGTAAGGTTAAGCGCGTAGTTGCTATCTCGGTCAGTTCAACTTCAAGTCTGTCGGTATCAGTGTCGACTGACGCATTAATCTTAGATTCGCTAACAGATTATGTTCCGAATTTCGCATTGGCCACATTTACGCAATGTGTAATTCTCCGACCCCTTTCCGATAAATGATTCGCCCATCCATTTGATTCTGGGCGCAGATTTGTACCCATATATTTTACGCGACGGAATTATTCGGGGTAAACACGATGAACCGGTGGCAATTGACACCATTTTTAGGTGGGTTCTCTCTGGCCATACTGCACCTGTTCGTGATGCTACACCCACAGCATCAGTGCATCTTCACCACACGCATATCGATGATGAATTACGCATGTCGCTCACCCGATTCTGGGAGGTTGAAGAGGTTGCAAATGCTCAACCGCCTTCCGACATTGATGCACAGTGTGAGCAACACTTTTCGGAAACCCATACACGTGATCAAGATGGTCGTTATGCAGTCCGCATTCCCTTTAAAAATGCACCGCCGCTTGACATAGGAGACAAAGTCTCGCGCCATCCGTTGTCTTCAGTCCATTGAACGGGACGCATATTGCAAATTCATGCAAGAATACGAGGATTTGGGACACATGAGGGTTGCCCCTGCGTCGGATGACGCCCAAGCGGTCTATTTGCCCCATCATCCTATCACAAAAGCCGATAGTACAACTACGCTAAAATTCGCGTAGTGTTCAATGCATCCGCTCTCTCCTCAAATGGCAAATCGCTAAACGATTTGCAACACATAGGCCCCAGTCTCCAGTCTGACTTATCCCTACTGCACCTGTGGTGGAGCTTGTTTCGGTTCGTTTATGCCGCCGACATAGAAAAAATGTACCGGCAGATTCTAGTCGATTTACGTGACATTGACACTCAACGGATCCTCTGGCGACAATACCCAATGGATCCAATTGTCTTTTATCAGTTACTTACAATAACATATCGGACCGCCAGTGCTCTCTATTTGGCTCTTCGCGTATTACGCCAGCTTGCCGAAGATGAGGGAGACTCATTTTCCTTAGGCAACGAGGCTCTGCTAACCGCTTTCTTTATGGGCGATGCTATGATCGGCGCGCATACTATTCCTGCATTGAAAGCAATCCGAGATGAGCTGATTCAGTTACTCGCACGCGGCCACTTTGTGCTTCGAAAGTGGATAAGCAATTCGACGGAGTTGCTCGCCAACATTGACGAGCAGAATGTTGGTATAGCATGCGACAAAACTTTGCAATCAGACAACAGTATTAAGGTACTGGGAATCGCTTGGCATCCTTGTACTGACTCGCATCAGTTCAGACTTAACATCTCATCGAATCTACCGAATCCCATAAAGCGAACAGTTTTATCGCACATTGCTAGAATTTTTGACCCGCGCGGATGGGTATCACCGGTAGTTATCACCGCTAAAATCTTCATGCAAATGATCTGGCAATTCGGAGTTAATTGGGATGCTGCATTTCCTACGCACATTGCCTCGTTGTGGCACTCATACTATGAGTCACTCACCCAGCTCACGCAGCTGCGCATCTCGCGGTGGCTCGGCACCTCGCCCACCACAACTATTGATATTCATGGCTTCTGCGATGCATCGGCAAAGGCCTATGCCGCAGCCGTGTATCTACTCGTGATCGAACCTTCTGGTCACTGCCAGACAATGCTACTCGCGTCCAAAACTCGAGTAGCACCCCTCAAACAGATGACAATCTCGCGACTAGAACTTTGTGGCGCGGTGATCCTAATGGACCTTTTGAAGCACGCACGCAAAATTTCTGCGCTATCAAAATGTCCAGTTAACCCTTGGATGGACACAAAAATAGCTCTAGCTTGGCTGGGAGCGCCTTCATCCCGTTGGAAGGTCTTTGTGGCAAACCGAGTCGCTGAAATCCGCACCCATCTGCCGGATGTAACGTGGCGTAAAATGTAAAAAGTTTGTATCGAGCTCAGAGCTACTTTGCGTCATAACTTCCGCAAGGCGGGCGGCAATGTTCGCGCATGAAATGAATGTAATCCGAATCGTACTATCCGCGCCATTTCTTGCGTTAGGAACGCACTGAGTAGTGGTTCGCTTTACAAGTTGTTGGAAAAATTCGCTTTGGAAGTTGAAATCCGCGAATCGCTTCCGGAAAGGTTCAGACTTGCAAAAGCCACGAGGGACAATGGCCGCACGCGACTTTTCTCGTTGGAATTTCATTAATCTCCCCAATTATACGCGATCGCGGAAATTCGCAAGTACGGTTCTGAGCCCAGTATAGGCTCCACATTAGTTTATTTTATAGTTTTCGGAAAGTGTCATCGAAGCGAACGATAATCACACTTCGAGTGTGCAGCGTGCAACGCGTGTGATCCATGCGTCGATAGTCTGTTCAGGTATTCAACAAACTGTAAATTTAAATTTGCGAATTTAGTGTTCGAAATAGAATGTAAATTAATAATTTGTGTTTATTTCTTGGATCCATTCCGACCTGAACCACGCAGCTACCGAATTGAGAGCCGCTAAAGGCAGTCGCTACAATTTGATGGCAAACAAGCATACCGTTTTCACGGTCATCGTCATCGCCGATTACTCGCCGATCATTTTCACCATATAATTTTTCATGTATACAGGTTCAGGCGCATTTAAAGTCATTGCGCAATCTCGTAAAAACATATACTAAGTGACACATTTTCTCTTTCCCAAATTTAGAAAGGAGATGATGACCTCAGTTCCGTATTTCATCTATAGGAATGACCTGGCGGGTCACCCGTAGGCTAAAACACCCCTTCGATAACAAAGGTAGCATTAATAAATGAATAAATAATTTACAATAATAATATTTGAATAGTAATAAATCTCGCATAATCCGAATAGCGTGTATTAAAATGTAAAATATAGAACTGATGGAAGAAGCTAGCAGTAATTAGAAGGAGAGAGGATGCTACGCTTATTCCCTATGCATTTATCTATTCACGGTATTTACGGGTTTTCATGACGTTCGTTATAGCTATACGAGTTTGGACACGTGGGTAATGTAATTAATCAGGTTCCTGACCGTTTTTAACATCTTTTGGTATGTTTAAAAAGATTGCAGAATCTATGTATCGCAGAATTAAATATGTGGGTGCATTTTAAATGCATGGATTCATCGTAGCTTGCAATGATACACTTGCTATTATGAATGGTTATGAAGCGATTACAAATGAACATGAGGTTCTTGAAAATTGGCTCTAGTTGATAATCAACCTTATTATCACCGTGCAAAGGAATATGAAAGTGGAATTGTTAAATATTACCGCGCATCTACTGCAAAGCGAAAGTAATCTCGAGGACCCGAGATTTCGTATTCTTAAAATACCTATATTGCCATTACTATACATCCCTCTGAAATTGACACCCTACACAGTCTTTAATCATCGGCGGTTGTCTATCTGTGGTATCATCATTCGTTTCAAAATGTTTATTGATGACATTCACGTAAATCTGGATGCATTTGCATTATGATGTGGTAAGCATGACCATACTTCTTCAATTTCACGTTCTGCAAACGTTCGGATGAAACCTATAGGTAGACTCGATGTCTTTTGTTTCCATTAATAAAAGACATTTCACTTCATACTAAATTCTCATTGACCTTTAAGAGATGCAGGCTAGTCCAATTTTAAAGCATTTTAACATTTTGTTTAGCACACTTTCCTTTAAATGTATGATTTTCGCAATTTATCGACAATCGACGTTGTTGTTGTCCTATGAGTTTTGGTAGAGATAGACAGGCTAATATGTCTATGTCGACAACATTGTCAGCATTTAAAATTTCCTGTAACCTAGGTTTTTTATTTGTCTATGCCTTTTATGTATATCTTGTAAGCACATGTAACGATGTCCTCCAACCTTTCGTTGATTGCATCAAAGGGTATATCGCCCAATTCCCATCATAGACCATGATAATCCATAATGCACACTTCCTTCGGTATAAACCGGTTACCAGGTCGGGGGAATCCTTGCACGTCAGCTCTATATACTACATTTCTATTATCTCATACTGATTTGCTTGTCGCCTTCATTAATTGACGCATCATTCTCTCTCTCACACACTCTTTCCCACTTCCACATATGACGTGGTACCTCTAATTCATGGATTTTATCGCTTCCGTATCAAAAATAGTGCAAGATACGGCAAAAATTCACTAGACCTTTTTTGTAGAGGAGGGAATTTCCTATAAGAAAGTCCAGCGGCGCCCTATTCTAAAATGTATAGTTTAAGCACAAGCGAGCCCGAAAGATAAAAAAACAGAAGAGTCGTAGACGGCCGGACAGTAACCAGTGCTTTCCAGAGAGTACTCAGTGCTCTCGGCTTCTTTCCGTGAAGTTAAACGCAATATTAAATCGTTTCAAGTACTAGCACCAGTATAATGGTCACCGCACTTTTACAATTGAATAAATCTTTTCTACGATATTCGATCTAATTGAAATGTGCATAGACGTATGAATACAAGTTTCGATCCATTTATAATACAATTTAGCGTGCCAAAGATCCTTAAATTTAAAATAAAAAATGTTGAGTCGTTAACTTGACATCGTTAACTTGACTTGCATGAATGGAAACAAAAGACATCGAGTCCACCTATAGATTTCATCTCAACGTTTGCAGAACGTGAAATTGAAGAAGTATGGTTATGCTTACCACTCACAATGCAAATGCATCCAGATTTACGTGAATGTCGCCAATAAACATTTTGAAACGAGTGATGATACAGTAGATAGACAACCGCCGATGATTAAAGACTGTGCAAAATGTCAATTTCAGAGGGATGTATAGTAATAGCAATATAGGTATTTTAAGAATAAGAAATCTCGGGTCCTCGAGAATACTTTCGCTTTGGAGTAGATGCGCGGTAATATTTAACAATTTCACTTTCATATTCTTTTGCATGGTGATAATAAGGTTAATTATTAACTAGAGTCAATTTTCAAGAACCTCATATTCAATTGTAATCGCTTCATAACTATTCATATCAGCAAGTGTATCATCGCAATCTACGATGAATCCATGCATTTAAGATGCACCCGCATATTTAATTCTGCGATACACAGATTCTTCTTTAACTTTTTACTTAAAAGATACAAAACTGTGTGTAAAGATATAAAGAAATTGTTGAATTTTATACGCTTATATTATTAAATAAAGGTTAATTAATTGTATTAAAAGCAAGTCGATACTCGTATGTATTTGTCACTTCTGGGAAGTCAGATTCATTGTTACCGTATAGTAAACACTACAGATAATTAGTGATTAATTACATTACTTACGTGTCCAAACTCGTAAATACCGTGAATAGATAAATGCATAGGGAATAAGCGTGTCATCCTCTCTCTTTCTAATTACTGCTAGCTTCTTCCATCAGTTCTATATTATACATTTTAATACACGCTTGTCGGATTATGCGAGATTTATTACTATTAAAATATTATTATTTTAAATTATTTATTTATTTATTAATGCTACCTTTGATAACGAAGGGGTGTGTTTGCCTACGGATGACCCGCCAGGTCATTCCTATAGATGAAATACGAAACTGAGGTCCTCTCCTTTCTATTATGGCGGAGGTTGCCTAAATTTGGGAAAGAGAAATTGTGTTACTTAGTATACGTTTTGATGTAATTGCGCAATGACTTTCGATGCGTCTGAACCTGTATACATGGAAAAATATATGGTGAAAATGATCGGCGAGTAATCTGCCGCTCGCCTCTCGATAAATCTAACAGTGGGGGCCTCCAGTCCACTATCGGGTTCCCCGAGTATTATGACCCCGCCAGAGGTCCGACCTCAGAGGTCCGAAGGTGATCCTGGGTACTATGACACGGTCTCACGTGTCCGATCCTAGGCGTCACAGGAGTGGAGGCATCCCCACAGGTCCTTCCAGGGGCTGTGACATCGGAAGGGTGTCCGAGCTTGGAGGATCACCTAGGCATCCTGGGGACTACGACACTTACAAGTGGCCGATCTCAGGTTGCGAACCCAGTGTGCCCATCCGGCGCGGCTCTGACCGCCCGGCGGGCACATTCCAGCTGGGTCGGTAGGTGGGGGTTAACCCCGCATCGGGAGGTAGAGGGACGGGTCCAACTAAGAAGAGACAGCCCCAAAGTCGGAAGGTGTGTAGGACACCGTGCCGGAAACCGACAAACTGTCGGGGATCCGGCCCAGGAGTCGCCGACGGCCATAATAAGGAAAAAACTCTGCGGAGCCGGAAGAAAGAGGCTCCGCAAAGAAAGAGAGCGCCTAGAGGCCGCCAGTGGTGGCCCGGGTGCTAACACCAACACCGGGACGAAAGAAACTCCGAAGAGGGGGAGGCATCCACAGGAGACTCCCCCGTCGAGGCAGAAACCGTCCAAAAAAAGTAGAGGGGGAGGGGCGAACCAAGCGGCCTTAGACAGGGCCGGGGGTTCGGGTCTCACGGCCGCACAGCGGGCGAACCCCCTTACTCTCGTCGTGGTGAATGAGGATTACCCCGATGCCGAGCTGACAAGGGAGCATCTCGACACCTTCTGCCGGGTCTTCTCGAGGCGTGCTGAAGAACTGCCAGAGGAGCAATGGCCGAAGACCGAGGCCTGCTTTTGCAAGGCTGGGGCCATCACCTTCATCCCGGCGAACCAGGCAACCAGGGACCGTCTCATGGCTGAACTTACGGCCGAGGGGGGCCCCTGGAAGGGTCCAAAGATCAGGACCGGGGGGGTTGAACTCCTCCAAAAGATGCTGAAGGCTACAGCCTGGATCCCAGACGAACCAGAGGATCCGGCGGTAATACTTCGGCGTCTGGGTGGGTACAACCCCACGTTGAAGACGTCGTGCTTGACGGTTATCCGTCAGCCGGCGCCTTCAGCCAAGCTCCAGCATCTGGGCAGCAAGGCGGCACAAAAATGCTGCTGGTTGTCCAGATTCCGGAAGCCCAAGCAAGGGCGCTCGCGGCCCTTGATAATCGGCCTTACTACCGGTGTACCCGGGTGACATTCAAGGTCACCGGAGGCACCGGCCAGTAAAGACCGAACATGGTAAAAGAAGAGGCGCGACGTCTCACAATGGCGTCCGGGCAACTTCAGTTTACCCAGATTAACTTGCACCACAGCAAGGACGCCTCTGCTTGTTTACAGAGGAGCATGGCTGTGGTGCACACAGGCATAGCGCTAATCCAAGAACCTTGGATTGTCAGAAATGCCATTAGGGGGCTGGGAGCCTCCCACTGTTTTAGCAAAACAGGGGCGGTCAAACCCAGGGCCTGTATTCTCACCAAGGGAATCAACGCAGTTCCACTGATGGACCTGAGTAATGAGGACCTAATGGTGATAACAATCAACACAAATGAGTTGGGGAAAATAGCAGTGGCCTCAGCTTACTTCCCATATGATGGGCCTGATAATCCCCCAAGGGAGGTAAGGAAACTGGTGGATCATTGCAGGCAGATGGGGCTCCCCCTACTGATAGGCTGTGATGCGAATTCACACCATCAGATATGGGGCAGTACCGACATTAACGAAAGAGGACAGGCGCTGCTGGAATATCTGGTCACCACCGACCTGGATATCCGCAACACCGGCAGCACCCCAACCTTTCGCAACGCTATTAGAGCAGAAGTCCTGGACCTCACACTCTGTAGCAGTAGCCTCCTCCACAGGATTAAAGATTGGAGGGTTAAAGATGATCCGTCACTGTCGGATCACATGACGATAGCATTTCACCTGGCGGCTGATGTAGGCCAAGCTGCCAAGGACTAGGATCAACAACTCTCTGGCACTAGAGGAAGCAGCCAAGGCGTTCAGCGCAGGCATTAATTATGCATTCGAGCGAAACTGCTGGGAAACCCCTGTCAGGGACAGGAGGCTGACCTGGTGGAATCGCAGCCTGGAGGCTAAGAAGGTTAACACTAAAAAGCTTTTCAGGTTAGCCAGGAAGAGGAATTATCCCCAAGCCTGGGACAGCTATACTATAGCAAGAGATGACTTCAGAGATGCAGTCAGGAAAGCCGAGAAGGACAGCTGGGAATCCTTCTGCTTGGAGGTCGAGAAGGGACCTCCGGCAGCCAGGCTTGGAAAGGCTCTGGCGAAGGACCCGGCTGCAATCATGGGAATACTAAAACTGCAAGATGGCACCAGTACGACGACGGACGCGGATACACTGGACTGCCTAATCCGAGCCCACTTCCCGGGCTTTTATAGGTCTGGGAGTGGGAAGGGGGGAGACGAAGACCTGAACCGAGCCGCTCCCGGCTCGGGAGGTGGGATGTCCAAGGCCCGCAGAGAACTTGGACGCCGAATCGCTCGGGAGATCGTCACCCTCGTGAGGATAAGGTGGGCCGTACACTCCTTTAGTCCGTATAAGTCACCGGGGCCAGATGGAATCTATCCAGCTCTTCTTCAAAGAGCTGGCGATATGATCATAGGACCACTTATGAGACTAACTACAGCTAGTCTCATCCTGGGCCATGTGCCTAGTGCATGGCAGGGAGTTAAGGTGGTTTTCCTACCTAAAGCAGGGAGATGCGGTTATGAATCGCCCAAGGACTTCAGACCAATCAGTCTAACGTCATTTTTACTAAAGTTAGCAGAAAGACTCGTGGATAGGTACATGAGGGAGATGGTCCTAGCACGATGCCCACTGTACGGGAGCCAACATGCCTACAGAACGGGTCTCTCCACTGAGACGGCAGTGCATCAGGCTGTCTCACTGATTGAGACCCAGCTGGAGAACAGGGGCTTCGCAGTGGGCGCTCTGCTGGACATTGAGGGGGCCTTCAATCACACCGCGCGAGGAGTGATAAGGAGAGCCCTCAAGACGCACAACACACCGGAACCAATCGTGGACTGGGTGGACCACATGCTGGCGAATCGTAGTCTGCGAGCGGAGAAAGGTGATACGAAAATCCGGGGCAATGTTGACTCCGGATGTCCACAAGGGGGGGTTCTTTCACCACTGCTATGGAATGTAGTGATGAATGAGCTCCTGGTTGGAATCACGGAGCTTGGACTACACGTCACGGGATACGCAGACGACGCTCTGATAATTGCCAGGGGGCCGTTCTTGAGTCCGCTGACAAGTTTAATGCAGCGCGCACTTACATTTGTGGAGCACTGGTGTCAGGAAACGGGGCTCTCTATAAACCCTAGGAAAATAGAGGTGCTGGTGTTCACCAGAAACTACAAATGGGACCGTGTCTTTCCGCTCACTCTGTCTGGACACAGACTAGAGTACGCGGAAACAGCCAAATACCTCGGGGTGACTCTAGATAGCAAGCTTAGCTGCAAGAAACATCTGAAAGACAGATGTGCCGGAGTCAGAGCTTCCCTATGGCTAATGAGACGAACTATAGGCAGCAGCTGGGGCCTCAAGCCGGCCACTATGCTATGGATATACGAGGCTATACTGAAGCCAAGGTTAACCTGTGCTTCACAGGCCTGGTGGAACAGGTCCACTATGGCTACGGCTGTCAAGGACCTAGAGAAAGTGAGAGGGCTCATACTCAGGAGTATCACGGGCGCTGCGAGGTCAACCCCCACGGCGGCGCTAGGTGTTCTCCTGGATATAGAGCCCTTTCACATAACTTTGAAAGCCGAGGCCGCAAAGGCCTGGCGCAGGATCAAAGCAAAGAGTGGGTACAGGAGCTCTGTCAAAAGAACAGGACCACTGGATGCCTACTTTCGGGGTAGCGTCTTAGACGAGATCGCAGATCACACGTCACCACGCTATCTTTTTGACAAAAAATACAAAATCAGTCTCCCGACCAGAGAAAACTGGGAAAGCAACCATGCGGCACTACTCAACGGCAACAACTGGTTCACAGATGGGTCAGTTGGGGCGCGGGGGAGTGGGGCAGGGGTATACAGAGGAACAGGTGGAAAAGGGTCCACATACTCCTTGGGAGCCTACAGCACTGTTTTGCAAGCAGAATTAATGGCTATCATTCAGTGTTCATACAGAGCGCTGAATGAGGATAACGGTAATAATACCACCATTTTTTCTGATAGCAGGGGAGCCTTACAGGCCCTCAACAACTTTAGCACAAGGTCAGGACTAGTATGGGACTGCTACCAGTCCCTGAATAGACTAGCTGCGAAAACCCGCGTCACGCTGCGCTGGATCCCAAGCCACTGTGGATTCAAGGGCAACATGATGGCGGATAAGCTAGCCAAACTGGCAGCAACAAAGAACTTTATTGGCCCCGCACCCGTGGTGGGCGTGTGCAAAAACCTCGCTCGGGAAGCATTCAGGACGAAGGTTGAGCTCGAACACCAAAGGATATGGGGTTCCACACCGGGATGCAGGCAAGCCAAACTCTTTATTGGCGACAGCTGGCCCTGCAGATGGAAACCGGTATTTCTGAATGCCAAAAGATCGGTGGCCAAAGATCTGGTGGCAATGATCACTGGGCACGGGGATCTCCGGGGACATCTCCACAAAATAGGACTGTCAGACTCGACGGCCTGCAGGTACTGTGGAGAGGCGGTAGAAACCGCCGAACACATTCTTTGCGAATGTCATGCCACCACTAGACATAGAGTGGAAGGGATGGGCAAACCTGCACTGACAAGGCTGGATATCACCTCCATGGAGGCTGCGACCATGGCCGCGGTCTGGATGGCTATGCGCCGTGTCATATAGAAGGAGGTCATAGGAGGAGTGCAAAGGGACTGCCCAAGCACTCAGGTTTTTGGTCTGTGTGACCAAACCAACTCTAACTTTAAATTATTATTATTATTAATCGGCGATGACGATGACCGTGAAAACGGTATAATGCTAAAGTTAATGGATCTAACACAGAGTACGCGAGAGCGAGAGAGATGTTAGTAGAAGCAGGAGGATAAGGTCATTATTAGAATTTTACGTTCACTTTCACAATACAGTTCCTAGCCTACGATGTATTTCCACATAGGCATCGAGAAGCGACTATGATGTAGAAGTAGCTGACCTTTAATGAAGGCTACTTTTGCATTTTTTTCGACACTCCTCACATGACAATACTAATGCGTAACAGCCAGTACTTTTCAATATTTATGATCTAATTTCTTAAGATCACGCATTAGTAAGAGGCCGTTTGCAATAACGGGACATTTTTATAACAACATTAGGGGTTCGGCGCCAGGTCCTTTGAACGCGTTGAGACTTGCTTAGCGGCTTTTCTACATTAATTTCGAAATGGTCTTAGCAGTTTTGGGTGAAGGAACTCGATAATTTTGTCTCTATTTTAGATCATTGAGATACGCTAATAAATCTGTCAGCAGCTGTAACCCTCTGTACGGTGAGCAATGAATAATTGTCTCCAGCGATATCTTCACCCCATTGAGAATGTAAGGTTTGGCCCTTAAGAATGAATTGTTTTCTCAATCTTTTCGATGGATTCTCGAATGAAGTTGCAAAATTGATCCTCAGTAGCGTCTTCTTTAAAAGTTATGTAAACCCTCTTCAAGGCCTCTTCCCATGACGAAAAATCTTCTTGACATCTACCATATTTATGTAGAAATACAATATTTGAAATAGAGGTGCTTACGTGCTGTCAAACATAGACACAGAGGCGCGACATTCCTTTGAAACGATGTCTGGACCTGTATACAATTTCGAAAGTTTGGGAACAACGAATGTACGTCGAATAAGTAATCGATGGATAATCGACAACCATGAAAACGGTATACTGCTAATGTTAATGGATCTAACAAAGAGTATGCGAGAGCGACAGAGATGATAGTAGGACGCACGAGGAAATTATCATTTTACTTTCGCTTTCAATAAGGTTCCTAGCTTGCCATGTATTTCCACATAATCAGGGAGACACGACTACAATGTAACAATATCTGATCTTTAATGAAGGCGACTTTTGACATTTGTTTTTCGACACATGGCAATACTAATGTGTAACGGCCAACACTTTTCAATCTCTCTGATTGAATTTTGTAAAATTAAGCATTAGAAAGACGTCATTTTCAACGATAATGTAAAAACAGGACATTTTATTAATAACAATATCTAATGAAATAATAAATATTGGTTGACCTTCTCTTTTCATTAGACTATGTAACGCAATAAATTACCCATGTTTTTCCACCTCCACAGCTTTCGAAATTTATAATAACAATACATGAAATTGTTTATAATAACCTCCTTTCACTCCTGACTTTCTTACGGCCCACTTGTGAAATTCTTCCATCACACTATCATCGACGGGAGGTAGGGTCGGGGGGGGGGGGGGGCAGAACCCCCCTAGCCCTTCTACTCGCATTGTCCGATAAAAATAGTTAATCTTTCGTCCAGTCCGACAAAATAGTATATTATGCAACCAGTGCGTAACTTCACGTACCGCACAATTCGCATACAATATTTTATGCTCAGATTTTTTATGCGTGAAGTAGCGAAAATCAGTGCGTGGAGTTCACTTCACGCACGAAATGTCTACTGTACGCAGGGATAATCTGGTAATCATAGGTATAGGATAAGTAATGGTAATGATAGGGTAAATAGTCGTAGCAAATAAATTACTATCGTTACAACAGAATTTCCGAATTGAACAAATTCTAAATCGTCTATCTTCACTCTAAAATCCTTAAAGTGAAAACTCACTTAAAAACAGTAAAATCTCACTTTTAGCTGCAATGCCGATCGGACCGCTCTCCTAAAAACGAAAATTCACTTTATTAAATAGTGGATTTTATCACTGTATGTTAAAGTGAAAATGTCACTTTATGCAATGTGCAATTTCACTTTAAGCACAAGTGATTATACAATGTATGTCTAATGTCATTTACATATTTTTGGTTTACATGCGTATTTCCTCGGACAAACAGGCTAATTTCTATAGATTACCCCAACCAGCGATGTCTATTATCCCATTCGGTAACCATCGAGTGGTACGGGTACGATCGATTCAGATCGCAAATTTCTTATATATGCAATCAATTGTATTTCGCCGCTTACGAGAATGATACCGCACAGCGTTGGATGTATTCGATACGACACGTATGCACCATCAGTCGGCGAGAGTTCGATACATTAGCTTTCCGCCAACTCATTTGGACAAAGTTCAGTTCAAAATGGCCACACTCACTGTCCCATGCAGTAATTTTGACACGAGTTTTAATCTCACTTTTTTGCTAAAAGTGAACATTCTCACTGTATTCAACAGGGTGAAAATTTCACTTTTAGAAAAGTGACATTTTTACTTTAGTACTCGTATTTGTGTGTATACTGGGTAGGATGAAGCATGTTCCAGATCAAACAAAATTTTTTGTTTGGAATGAAATTATCCTTTCTTAAATGGTACGTAAAATATTAATAATTATACGTAAATAAATAAATAAATATCCATTCTAACAACGGCTCTCTGCGGCAATCCAGGAGAGTACGCTTGGTAGTTCAACGGAAAGGGAGTTTTAGCGAGAAGTTTAAACACGAAAGATAGGATACCGATTATTATAAAAGAAAGTTTTCATTAAAATTATTGTATATTTTCCGACGATCTTTTATTATTACATGGTCGTATATTTCGTTTACATGTCAAATTCATTGTCTTCATTTTCAATTATTAAAATCGCATAAGTAATATCAACATATTCGCATTTCTCGGTGCTCTTCTGGATATCCTTTAATAAAAACAGAACGTCACTGTCGTCATCGACCTCTTTTTCCTCATCTGCATTGAAATGAGGTACATTAGTGCAGTTGTCGGTGCAGTTGGAACAATAAGTTAAGCAATGCAGACCGTCTTTCTGCATTTGCAGTGTTTTCCTTTGCAGCCTCTCAGACAGGTACGCTAAACTTGACACTACTTCAGGGGGAAAGGAGGCGTGCTCCATGTATTTAGGAACAGGACCCTCGATAGTCATCCTCCTACCCCATTGTTCTGGGTCTTTCATATTTCCAACCCAGATTTGGGTTTGTAAATAAACCCGGAAGCAATGTTCTTTTGCGCAGATTCGGTCGGTGGTAATGCCGTTAATTTGACATAGTGTTTCAATATATGCTGCTTGTATCTGTCAAATCGGATGTCGTGCAATTTTTTCTCACTTGTCCTATCGTACATGGCTGCAATCATACTATAACCGCGGCTGACTATATCTTTAGGCGTCGCGTTTACATCATTAAAAATTGAAGCTTTCATTCTAAGAGCTGTGTTATTCATTAATATTTTAACTAATTTATTTTTACCTCGTTAAGGAAAGCCGATGTTGTATCACAACCCGAAAGTACCGGATGGTAAGAGAGGGCGACAGACGAGCCGAAGCTCGACAAATTTAAAAGCGCGCCGCACGCGCTGGTGTGCCCGCTAGCTCAGCCCCGAGTTCCCGGCTGGCAAGGGAGAGGGCGGTATTCTCTGTCGCAGTCTAACGACTACGCGACCACGGCCGACACTCTGATCGATAAATTATTTAAGAAAAAGTTGTAGGTAATGTAATTACGAACAAATTTTCTTTTTTAACGTTTTGTCTACGATCAAAATTCACTGAGATATCAATGGAAAATCTTTTATATTGAATTTTTACATTTGGTGTTTTTTATATTAAAATCGATAATAAGTCGAAAAATATGGGTCCTAAACATATACTACGTCAAAAATTAAAGATAACAAAATTTTGAAAAGGATGATATATTTAGAAATACGTTGTAATGAAAATGACTTGAAGTAATGTTAAAAAACGCAAAAAATGACATATTTTAGTTCTTTTTTTATTTCCTAGTGAGATTTTATTCCCTACAACAACAAGTTTATGTATTTTTCTTAAAGATGTTAATTATCTTTTAAAAGAGCGGTCATAGACCCCTTCTTATTTATTTGTTTACGAGAAATAGGCGTTTATATAGTGAAGTCAAAACAGCAAATTTTGTTAAATTATTGTTTTTGTCCAAAAATATGTGGATAAAAAAATTAAAAAAATTTTTTTTACAATTTTCATTACTACATATTGGAATAGTGTAAGTCCTTCGCAATGTGCGTTTTATGTAAAAAAATAGTTCTAGAATATTGTTAAATTGTTCATAAATTGTAAAAAAATTACATTTTATTTCCTTTTTCTGAAAATATCTTCATTTCTATTAACTCTACGAGAAAAGTTCAAGAGATCAAAATTGTAGCTGATGAAATTTCCTATAAAATAGTATTAATGGCATGTATGTATCGCTAATACAAACTGGTGTTTAAAAAGACAAGTAAGTTTATGCACGTAGCAAATTATTACTATAAGTCGCCTGAAATAATGAAAAAACGCATCCTTAATCATGTTTTTTCACTTATTTCAGTTTCGCAACTTATTCCTCGTGTCTTTCTGAGAAAATGACTGCTGGGCTGAAATTTTTAGGGCGGTTAGTAGCGCGTACAGACACAATAAGTTCCGAAGCAGGTATGCGGCGCGCGGCGCGTTTGTGTGTATGTACATGAATCGATCATAAAACAGCAGTGACTTCATACAAAGTGAGTATTTACTGTATATTATTATTCGTAGCGGTTAGGTTATGACGTACACGTGGTGGAATGCTGAAAATTAAAGATGGAAATGAATTGAATTTTAAGTTCATTGAATTACATTGATTAAACGAATTTATTTTGAATAAATTGCTGAAATAAATTTCAATTAAATTATAAGCGTTATGCGTTTAATAAATTGATGTATTGCAGAGAATCTTATTTCAAAACTGTCATTTTAAAATAATGTTCGTATTGTTATTGTTATGTAATAATGAAAACAATGAAATTGTGCGAAATGTGCAATACATGTTAAAGTAGGACGGAACGAAAACGTAAGTAGAAACACGGTCTTACGGGTTAAGTAAAAAATCCCTTCTGCGGAAACAACTTTTAACAAAGTAATGCAGCAGCTTTGCTTCCTCCAGATCATCGGCTGCCAACAGATAGGGCAGTGGATTTGTCGCTGAGCACTCTGCCATTCGCGCACTTTTGAACAACAGTTCCCGGCAGGGTTCCGCTTGCGGACAATCACCTAAAAAGTGATAAAGGGTATCGTATGCGACGTAATCACACAGCGGGCAATTCGCGGTCGCATCGAACTTAAAGGAGTTGTGATCGAGAACAAAAGTACGCGATTGGAATGTGGCGGTACGCAGTTGCATCCTCACTCGGGCGTACGCTATGGGACAGCGGCCGGGATATAAATTTTCGAAACCGTCGGAGAACAGTCTGTAAAGAGGGAACAGAGGGGAGTTCGAGGATGTGTAGCGCAATAAGTCGTTTACTCGCTGTTGGTGCGCAAATTTCTGGCAAACGTGGGATATATTTGCTTCCCAAAAGTCCGAGGACAAGTTGGTCCACAAATCCTCAAACTGCGGAGAGCACAAAACAAGCGTCAACTGCGATACCCAGTTATAAGCTGGTAGGTTATTTCTCCTATGATCAAGTTCAAGGAGACGCAGGAACCCCATACGGGGGAGACTATCGTAGGGTTATTTCAGCATACGTATAACAAATAGCATCGCTTGCCTTGTGATCTCAACAGAAACAGGATAGAGCCCAAGTTCAAGACGAACCAGAGAAGCCGGAGCCGCTCGAGGCAAACGAAACACACGCTTGAAGAATTCAATCTGAATGGCTTCAAGGTGATTAAAATACTGAAGGGCCCAACAAGGGGCAGCATAGAGCAGCACTGAGACTATCATCGCCTGGTATAATTTAAGGATACCGAGCCATGCATCCGCTTTCACCGAGGCCATCAGAGCGAGGACAGAGGCTGTTGCCTGCTGAGTCCTCGATATGGCATCTCCGACCGCTTTGAGACCCCTCGCCGACGACGAGACGATTATGCCAAGATATCTATAGACAGGGACTATGTCAACCAAGTTTCCGGCATACATAAAGTTACTGGAGGCCGCGTCAAGCCTTCCACCTTTTCTGAAGATTACTATTTTAGTTTTATCGGTATTAACTGTAAGTGCGCTTTGGAGGCAGTACTCCTCATGAATGCGGAGCTTTACCTTTAGATCAACCGGCGAGTAGGCAAAAATCGTCAGGTCATCGGCGTAGAGTAACATCAGAAGGTCATAGGTCCGCGTATAATCAATACCTCTCACCCCTCGTGTACGAAAATAATCAGGTAAGTCTGCCAGAAAAAGAATGAAGAGTAAAGGGCTGATTATTTCACCCTGCAGAACACCGGTTGTAACCCTGAAGGAGTCCGAGACTGTCCCCGCGCTCGTGGTTGAAACCAATGCGTTAGTATACATTGCCTTTAGAAAACGAATTATTTTGGCACTTAGACCAAAGCTGTAAAGTTTTTGCCACAGGAGACCATGGGGGACGGAATCAAAGGCGCGGCGAAAATCGACAAAAAGGGCATAGCAATTCGCAGCCTTATGCCTTAAGTGAATCTGGCAGGCAGCCAGGAGGGTGAAGATATTATCTTCCGTTGACCGACATCTCCTGAAGCCAAATTGCTCCATGGGAAGAACGTAAGATCGAGCTGCCCATGATTCCATCCTCGCCACGATAATCTGGGAAAGCAGTTTCGAATACGCATTTGTGATCGCTATCGCACGGTAATTTTCCGGGTTATACCTATCCCCCTTCTTGAAGAGCATGAATAAGCTGGCACTCATTCACCCTGGGAATCTCTCATGTAAAAATATGTAGTTTAAAAGGTCGAGGGTGTACCCTCGCCATTGACCGTCTAGCAGTTTGAGCAGCTCCGCAGGAATACCGTCGGGGCCGATTGCCTTGCTGGATTTTAACTTGCCCATGCTCCTCAGGAGTTCCTGTTCTGTAATGGGGAAGTCTAGTTCGCTGTCGTACGTGCCTGAGAGGGTAACCGAGGAGAGAGAGGTAGTCGGATACAATGTTGACAGGTGCTCGTTCCAAGATTCAATGGAGATTGCCGGAGTTCGCAAAGGAGAACGTCTGTGCGTACGGATTAAGGTCCAGAAAGTTCTAGCATCTTTTACCGCAGCAAACTTATCAGTGATTTTAGCTGCATAAAGTTTCTTCGATTTAGTAATACCCGAAGTATATAGTTTTTTAACAGCCAGATAATCGGATTCCGACTGAAGTGAGAAACTGGTGCGAAGGGCTGTGAGCGCCCGAGTCATTGCTTTTCGCGCTTGCCGACAGTCTCCATTGAACCACGGCATGTTAGGTCGCGAGGAGTGACGGCCGGTGTAAAAAACTCGCAAAAGCCCGGCGGAATTCGCCACCTTCGACAGCATTGAGGAGATAAGAGGGAGGATCGTGGCAAAAGGCTGGTTTGCAATGTCTGCACCAGGTGTATCGGTGTTGGATAAAGCCACTTTAAATTTGCGAGATCCTTCTGGAGTTAGCAAGACCCTCCGTTTTCCCCCGCTACACGTCAAGGGTGGCAAAGCCTCCTGTCGCAAAAAAGACAAATTAAGATTCAGGACGACGGAGAAATGGTCTGAACCTCCGGGGATCGTACCAATTTCGAGATTGCTGGCAAAAGAAAGGTGACTACCGGAGATCCAGACCAGATCAATTGTACTTCGACCGCGCTCGTTCAAGAAAGTAAAATTAGCCGGGGAATCGGAGCTCGTGCGCCCGTTCCAAATTTTATTTAACACATTTTAATTTGTCACATAAGTAATAAAACCTATTTTCATTGGTATTGACAAATTGTTATCCTACAATTACGTAATAAATTATCATAAATAATAAATTACGACATACATAGCCTTATTATTAATAAAACATATTTTAATGACAATATTTTTTTACAGATCGATACTGCTGCTCGATACTACTTGCTGCTATTTATTTTATAAAAAAATGGACAACGACAAAAAATGTTTCATCTGCGACAATGGAGAAGTTGTATATTTATTCATACCGAATGTCGTAAAAACTATACCCGGAAAGACGGCATAAATGCTTCATTGAAACGGGAAAGTTCAAGTACGCCTACGCTTTCAAGCGCGAAAAAAAACAAGATCTTCAGGTTCGTTTGACTTTTCAAGAAATTGTTTATTCTGCAACGAAATTATCGACGAAACTTTTTTTATGAAGCAAAAAACACTCCGAACTGATTTACGACGAACAGTACGTAACGTACGACAAGAAAACACTGCTGAAATATCAAAAACAAAAGCTCAGGAGCGTAACGATGAAGTGGGCCACCATGTGCTTGATCGCTTAGCATCTATTACGAATTTAGTGGAAAGTGGTGCGATATACCATTTAGATTGCTATAAATCTTTCTTTTGGATAAGCAAATCGAAGCAACTGGGAAGACCAACGTCAGCTAATGTTAGTGCAGCGTTACAGATAATCTTCGATTACATACGTCAATCACAAGAATGCCAATTGTCATCAGAAGAACTGTATGAAGTCATAGCTAAAGCAGGTTACGAAATACCAGCGTGGAACACTTTGGAATACGGTCTGTGAAAAGAATTTGGATCTCAAGTTACCGTAACGCATGCGAACAAAATAGTTCCCATCATCTGTTTCACTAATATCGCACATAAAATAATCTGTAAATTGTGGTATGAAGAGAAGGTGCTTGACGAAGAAAGTGAAAAACTTAGAATTGTACAAAAGCTGCAGAAATCGTAAGAGCTGATATTCGCAAAAAATGTTACGATGTATCCGTCAAGTACGCAATTTTTCAATGATGTTGACGCTTGTGTTCCGAAGACTTTAAGTACCTTGCTGGAAAATATCGTTTTAAAGGGTAAAAAGAATCCAGAAAGTTATAAAAAAATGCACTACGATTGCTCATTCGATAATATCTGCAGTTCGACCAAAAACTTTTATATCAACTATTCTACTAGGCGTCGCTTCATATATTTATAAAAAAATTGGTTGTAAAACAGCCATTAACATGTTTTCAGATCTTGGTCTTTGCGCTTCTTACCACGATGTAAGAGTACTAGAATCATCAGTTTTGCAGGCACCCATATACAAAATCAAACCACACACGCACGTTCAGTTCGTTTTCGACAATACAGATTTTAATGTTGCTACAATCGATGGCTTGAACAGTTTTCATAGTATGGGCGGAATAGAGTGTGTTACACCAATTACTGCTATAACGAACAGTTCAGATCGGAGAAGCGACCAATTTTAAATAAAGCTGACTATTTAAGAAAAAGCGGCGTTACAAAATTGCAAATCTTCGAGCACAAATCAGTTGATGGGTTGAAGTCAATAATTTTAGAAGATTTAAGCGACAATGTGGCTAACAGCATTAAATGGACAGGCAGTATCTTAATGCCAACCATGGCGGACACTTTGTAGATGGCAGCAAAATATAGTGAAAGATGGAGAGGTTTCCACGAACAAATTACGAAACACCGAAATGCACACATTACAAAAGTAATATTTTTGCCTTTTGTCAATGCTTCGCCCAGCGACTACAATACTATATATACATCACTGCTAATCGCTGTCGAAAAAACAAAGGAAATCAAATTGCAAACAATATTCGTAACATTCGACCAGCCGTTGTACATGAAGGCAAGGGACATCGTAGCTTGTTGTGGTGAAAATTCCGTTTTACATAACGTATGTATACGACTCGGTGGCTTTCATATTCTGTTCTCATATCTGGGCTGCATAGGTCATATAATGGCTGGCAGCGGTCTACGAGAAATTCTCAGTCTGATATACGCTCCGAATTCGGCAGACAAATTACTTGCGGGTCATGCGTATGCGCGAGGAGTACGAGGGCATTTGCTTGTTCAGTTAGCGTTGTCGAATATAATGTTGGAAAAAATTCCGATGACATTTGAAGAACGAGAAACTGTGTTTTCGTTGCTGCAGCATTTTCAAAATCCTCCATTAATGAATGAAATAAATGAAAACTCTGTTTTGAAAAATCTTTCAGGAAAACTAGAAATTGAGCTTGTCAAGTTGGCCAGTAACGGACCCACGGCCCAATTATGGATTCAGTATTTCAATATGGTCACAATCATGAAATTAATCATTGAATCTGAAAGAGAAGGAAGTTGGCCAAAGCATTTATTGGCGATTAGGCACAGGCTTCCGTATTTCCATTCGAGTGGTCACTTTCCCTACGCAAAATCGTGTCATATCTATCTTCAAGACATGATTCAGTTGGAAAACAAAATGGATAAGAATGAGTACACTGATTTTACGACTGGTGGTAAATTTACGTTTCGAAGGACTGACAAATTTTGGTCAGGGACTGGGTCCGACCAAATGATAGAACAGACCCTGAATAGGGAGTTTTCCATCAAAGGTGGTATGATCGGTAGAGGAATTACTGATAGTTCGTTGACATCTTTTACAGTGACAATGCCAATTTTGCACAACATCTGCGAAGGTGTGGAATTGTACAGCAGAAACCAATATTCAACAAGTGAGCAGCACGTCGAAATTCGGGAAACTCGAATTGAGCGAGACAGCAAAGACGTTAAGAAACTCATCAAGTGGCTGCGAGTCCACAACCCATTTCCGGTCACTGACGCAATTTTATCCTTAAGTACAGGAGTACAAGGTCATCAGTCAGTTATAAATTGTTTTAGAGCTAGAGAAATTGGCGAATATCTTATCAAAAAAGTGCAGAACAAGCCTCTGAAAGATATTGCAATGAAACGTAGCAACAGGGTTCTGTCATTAGCTTCCATACAATCTTCTCCGAAAGTGCATAATAACCAAGTGGCAGTAGATCCACTATTTTTATTTCACCGAATCACTGTCGCAAAAAAATCAGAAGAAGATTTACAACAATTTCTGAAGTTCGAATTGGCTCCGTATTCACTTTCACTATTTAGTGAAAATGGTATGCGCAAAAATACTAAATCTTCTTTGATGAAACTATTTGAAGAATCCACGGATAATTTTCCATCTGATGTTGAACACCTGTATGTCATAGACGGAGGATTTCTTTTACATCGTATTGTATGGACTATCAATACAACATACAAAAGTATTTGCGATATGTATGTCAGCCATGTAAAACAACATTATGGGAAAAACTGCATCATTGTTTTCGATGGATACAAGGATATTTCCAATAGCACGAAAAGAGCTGAACAACAAAGAAGAGGTATGAAGCACGCTTGTCATGAAATCATGTTTTATGAGCACATGATTATCACGGTTCTTCAAGAATCGTTTCTACGTCATAACGCCAACAAATCGAAATTGATAGCCATGATCAAAAAGTCATTTGACTGACGGATTCCGCGTACAAGAAGCGACAAGCGACGCCGATGTTCTTATCATACAGACGACCATTACATCTTCACAAGTGCACTCGACCATTGTAGTAGGGGAAGATACAGATCTTCTTGTGTTGCTGATTGCATTAACACCATTCTACAGGAACATATTTTTCTTGAAGCCAGGTAGAGGGAAAACTTCGAAACAAATCTTCTCTTCGCAGCAACTTCAACGCACAACAAATATGAAATCTTCAATTTTGCTCGCACACGCCTTCAGTGGATGCGATACTACCTCCGCAATTTTTCGAAAAGGCAAGATTGCAGTTTTTAAATTGTTTAAAAAACACACGTTTCAAGAAGTCATTAATACCTTCATGTCAGCCACATCCACGGCTGCGTAAGTCAAGAAATGTGGTGAATTATTATTTCTATGTTTATACGGCTCAAAGAATTCCAATAATTCATCACTTGATACTCTTCGGTATACTGTGTATAGAACATATGCTACAAAAAATCCGATGCCCTGCGACGAACCTCGATAAGAACTTTTTGTACGCGGTGCCTGGCGACGAACTCCACCAGGACTTTCTAATTATGGTGCCCTGCGACGAACTCGACAGGGACTTTAGGCCCGCGATCCCTGGCGACGGACTCTACCAGGAATTCCTAAAGACGGGGTGCCTGCCAGCGAACTCGACAAGGACTTTCCGAAGCGCGCTGCCTTGCGACGAACTCGATCGCGACTTTCATACGCGGTCGCGGCGCCCTGCGACGAACCCGTCGAGGAACCGTGCTCGTCCGATACTCACGCGCCCTCCCCAATACGCCACTACAATACTTACACGAACTTACACGAATCACATACCGAAACTACATTGAACGACGTTATCTGAACCACACGAAACTTTACCGAAACCGACCAAATTGACCGATCATATCCCTTTACTGAAATCTACTAACGAGAACAAGTCACTGAAATTATGCTACCCGAATCCACTCGAACTTACCGCGTGCATTAACAAACCGATTAATTTCCGAATTCCCTAATTTAACCATCTGCACTTTCGTTACTAAATTGACACGGATCACCCGGACGCTATCGTTTACCGCGGACACTGCTATTCAAGTTAACGCACTCATACTTATACGCAACAACCTTAGCGTCTCCGTAGAGACAGTTAGCCTCCCGTACAAAAACATAACAAAAACACGGCACTACCTTTCGGCAGTGCGAGATAGCCTTGGCCCCATAAAGATTACTTGTGAATCGGCAATCTAGGTAACTCAACCGCGCGGAGGGCCCGGTCCAGTTAGCATCGCACGCATGGTCCTTTCCTTACCGACAGATCGGCTGAAGTATTACCCTAGAAAAACCTTCTTATTGCACAAAAAGTCCGATCGTTAATTTGTAAGATAGCGCCGCCTCACAAGAGGGGCAAGATAACAGATAACCACTCTAACAGGGTGAAAAGATAACCAAGAAGTTCAAGATACGATCGCTCACAAGAGCGATCCAGCGAACCAAGGTAAAATTAACGAGCTTGCGTTTTCGATCATAAGAAGTCAGACTGTGAATGTAAAATGTCGACCATGCTAGTTAACAGCTCGCCAAGCCAACTGGAGATCGCGTCGCGGACCGCGGTTCGGAACCGGCGGCCATCTTGTCGACGTCCCGGTGTGACGTCACAGAGCATCACGTTCGGCGGACTTTGCTTTTCACGCGTCGTATTTTCGTTTTCGTTACCAACTCTATTTCCGATCACCGGACACGCACTTTCGAAACAATAAAGATAACCACGCTAAATTCGATCTTACGTTCACCCGAACCACTAGTAATTTCTCCCGGATACCGAACGATCACAAAAGATAACCACGTGGCGGCTGTTTCCTGAAGTCCTCGAAAGGATGACGTTATCCTCTTACCGAAGCATCTCACGGAATTTTAAGAGAAAGATCTTCGGTCGCGATTCCGATAGTTAACCATACCGACGCGCGTGGCCTTTGAGCATCGTATTTCCGAAAGTAACGAGAACTAGACAATCGTAAGATAACGACATTTTTCCCGAATATTTCGAATAAAGCAATAAGAGATAACCACCGTCGCGGTTAAGAATCTACTTGAGTTATTCTCCGTGAAAAGAAAGATTCCCGGAAGATAACCATAGAGAAATTCGCGGCCAAAGCAGAAATTCACCGAAACCCGGTCCGAACCGAAGACCCGACTCAGATGACCGAAGGCGATTCGCGTTTTTCACTTTCACTTTCACTCGCGAAACGGCAGCGGACAATCGGAAAAGCGCATTTTATTTAAACAGCCGTGAACACAAAGAATCTAGTTATTGGCATACGGAAGGACTTCGTAGCCAGAAAGTGTTCGTGCTCAGGGCTGTTGGTACCTTTTGATGACCAGGTGTACCTCTAGGCTCCAGGGCTGCTACCAACGGACTGGCGATCCGACGCGTCGGTTGCAATGGTGACGCTCTCGCCGCGCCAGCCGCTGTTTTATCCTTTATCTACCGCGATCTTGATGGTAGGGAGAGCCCCGCGGACCGTACGGGCATACATGGCTAGACGTTCTCTCCCGTTACTCTTTCTTAATACTTCTCGAATGTTCACCAAAGTTTCGGCACGTCGCTCTTGCGTACCCTTTCCTTCGCGAACATTCCAGAATCTCCACGCGTCATTCCCCCTGCACGCCCGTAATAAGCAGCGTGCTTGCCGATATACCCTGGATGTTTAGGTCTCGTACTTCTAGAAATCGAAAAAAAGGCCGTCCTTGATCCGACTTCCGAAACAAAGCAAATACGAATACCCATGTTTACGCCTGAAATATTTATCTCATGCAATATATTATTTCAGGAAATTAAAATTAAATACTGACTAATAAGCCCGAATTATACCTTCTTTTTTAATTATCAATTATTAATTCCTAAAATACTAATTCTACGTCTAAATTGTCGCCTTATTAAAAATTAGCGCTTCTTCGGAGCAGTCCCCCCTATAATGACAATATTTCCCCTTGGATAAAAGTCTCCCGGCAGATTCATAACAAATATCAATCCTAACTCAAAAATTGTTGCCATATTAAAAATTAGCGCTTCTTCGGAGCAGCCCCCCCCCCCTATAATGATAACATTTCCCCTTGGATAAAAGCCTCCCAGATTCTTAACATATACCATTCAAAAAGAGCCGAATGACGTCATCACCAAATTAAACACTAGCGCTTCTTCGGAGCAGTCCCCCCTATAAGGTGATGAGATCATTTCGGAAATTGCACCCATTCGAAATATTAGCGGGTCTTGAAGACCAGCCCCCCCCCCCCCTTAAGTTATCCCCGTGTTGTGTCTCGTGACAGATAGCACTGTAACGTGTTTTGCCACGTTACAATTTCGATAAATTGATTATCATTTTTAGTAATATCAGATTTGTAAGCCACTGCTATTCATTATAAAACCGATAGCACCATAAAAAGACCAGTATGAAAACCTCCAAGCCTAATTATTAGAGAATTAACACGTGTATGCAAATCTGTGTCTTTGCTATTATTTCACGAGCCTTTTGATATAGGGGCTGGTCAAAGGTAACAAAAGTATGTTTTTGGCTATTTGCTTTTCCTCTGCTATCTGCGTCTCGCAAAACAGTAAAAATAGTATCGCAGTGGCTCGGAGGAGCGATCACGAATGGCAATGGAATTATTTTTGATACTTCAAAATACTTGTCATCCGTTAATTTTTCACGAAAAGCGTTCCATCCAGGAATGTCGTCAAATTTTAAACTTTTTTCACAGAACCACAAAAAATCTTCATCGCTAACTGTTAACTTATCTGTATTAATCATAACATTTTTAATAATAACAATTGTTAGTCCGTTCGCGCTTCCTTTATCAAAGTGCTGTACAGGAAGATATCCAAACTGTCCACTACTATCCACATTTTTAGTTTTTTTCGCCTTTAACCGTATCGGAGCCTTTAACAGCAGCAGCCGGGGTTACGCACATGATTCCGCCCATCGCGTGGAAAGTATTTTTCCCATCAATCGTACCAATATTATGATCTGCGTTATCATAAATGAATCGTTGATAAGCTGAATGAAAAGTGTAACGCTCCGAATTTTCTATTATTGATGACTCAAATGCTATTGTTTCACGGTAAGAAGCACACAGGCCGATTTTGTGCAATAACGAGATTTCTGGAAGCATACTTTTTATGAAGTAATGAAGATAATCCCAGATGAGTTAAAGATATGAACTGACGAGGTCGAACTGCGGATATTAAACAGTGTGCCAGGGTAGTTATTTTGTGGTCGTAATTTTCATTTTTTTTGCTTTTTTATGATTTTGTACTATTATATCCAAAAATATTTTTAAACTAGATGGAATGTCAGTCAATGCGTTTTCTAAAAATGAATTCGGAGATGGGTAATTATCTACATCGTACAACTGCTTTCTAATATCGCTGAATATAATATTTGCTGCGCCTTCGACTGTTTTTCGATTTTGCTCCTCCTTTGTTAAATTTTCTTTTGAGTGCCAATTTTTTCGAAGTATTCTAGCACTTTCACTTGCATAGCAAAGTATATAATCGTCATCTTTAGCATAGCGATATATTACTATATCGTTGCCAAATATTTATTCCAACTTTTCTGTTATACACCGTAAAGCTGGGTTTTCAGTGCTTTCATATTGACTGAGAATGTATCGTGGAGAAAATTGACGCTTGTCAGAATGTTCGGTTAAAAAATTCACAATGAATTTTATAGCAAGTGCAGTCACTTCACTGACTGGTCGTCCTAAAATATTCGAACCGGGGTCATTATAAAAATTGACCATACATTTAACATTATAACAAGCAAGTTGCTGCAGTGCTTTATTGATATCGCTCAATCTACATTTCAGATCTATGCACCATTCATTATTGGTGTCTCTTTCTTTTAGACTCTTCAGTATATTAAGCAGTGTATCAGAATTAGTGACATAACGAACATTCTATTTTCCGGTATGTACATTGAAGTTTTTATCACAAAAAAAAAAACATTTACTTTTAATAGTATATTATGCAACTAGTGCGCAAAGTTAACTTTTCCGCACGAGCCGTGACACGAGGCGCACGAGTCGCCGGCGAGGCCGGCGACGAGTATGCAGCGTAGCACGCGATTGCGGAAAAGTTGTGCACGAGTTACATACGATATTTTATGCATTACTGTGTGCAAAGTTGAGTGTAATGCGAAAATGGCTGGATGGAAATCCGTTCGTTATTTTTGGGAGTAATAGAATAAAATATATTTGAAGTTATGTTGATTATAAGACAAGATTGGAGGTGGAAGGCGCGGAGAGGAGTCGGGGCGGGAAAGGGGGGTTCGGGGGGCGAGGCCCCCCGATTCAAAACAGAGATTACTATCGTATTGATTCGATAATTGACTAATTTTACAAATTTAACCCATCAAATCGTGCACACCCCGTCTCCCCCCCCCCCCCATTCGAACAAATAAGTATTTAATGAAATGAAAAAACTCAATTTTTATTTACGAATAATTGTCAAGAATTTTTATTGAGAGTTTATAACATAAATGAAGGAAAATTGTAATATATTATTTATTTAGATTAACATTCAAATTTGAGCTTGAGCATGTTGATACATTTTCTTGGTTTATGTTCAGAACACCTTTTTATATATTTTTCAAAATTTAGTTGTTATTGATAAAGGAATTTCCTACGTGTAAATTTTTTTGAACAAGTAGTAAAGGAAATTAGATCATTATTGTACGCAACAACTATTTAGATTAATGTTGAGATTAGCGTTTGAAGATGTTGCTACATTTTCCTGGTTTATATTTAATTTCATGACTTTTGAAGAGGTTGCTTCATTTTCTACGGAAGTTGTAGTCGTAATCGGGGTAGTGATTTGATGACAGATTTTTCTTTTATTTCCAATACTACCTTCTATGTAACCCTCGGCCACTGTAGATGACTTCCAACCTCCATGTCGTTTGATTGTGGTCATGGATGCACCTGCATCGGCGAGCAAAGTAGCGGAGGTTCTCCTGAAGCTGTGTCCAGTATATAAATGTGGTTCTGGAAGTTTTAGCCATGTTGCTATTTTTTCGGGATAACCACCGATTTTGTTTATTCCGATGTTTTGAGAAGTGCACTTGCCTTTTTTATAATTTAGGAATAGTCTATTCGATTCAGCGTTGATAGGTCTGAGTTCCATATACTTTATTATTTTTTCACGAAGAGGATTTTCAATAACGAATGTACGACTTATGTGTGTTTTCGTATCAGGTAGAAAAATTTCCAGATGAGAATTTTTATCGACAATATTAGACAACGTTATTTTATGAATCTCATCTCTTCTGCAAGCACCGGTTATTCCGAGAATCAGTCCAACCTATATAAACAATAACAATACATGAATACTCTCGACCATTATGTTTACAAATATGTATATACAAGCGCACGAGTTCACGTACATGCATATGTACACACCCACGCGCACACGCATTAGCACATACAAATTCACACCTATATACACACGCACACGAACTCGCTCATGCACATTTACACATGGAAAATGTAGACACGAGCCATGCGTTGATTCACACGTATTTATAGTCAATAAATTTACCTTCACATCCAAAAATGTTTCATCTGGGGCTTCTAACAAAAACTGTTGTATTTCTTCAGATGAAAATACTTTAGATTTCTTTGGCGTAAACCCGATGCTTTGTTTTTTTAAAAACTGTCGCAGATTAAAGTAACTGCTTATATCAATATTTTTTTGAATTTGCACAACAGAACGTAACATCGAATATTTCGACCATAGAGAGGATGGAAGCAGCTTTGCAGATAGCTCCTTAAAATATACTAAGACAACTTTTTCATCGAAACTATCTACACCTTTTTTTTCCATCCACTCCACAAAATCATTGTAGACGCGAAGGTACTTCTGCTTTGATTTTTCCGGTAAAGATTCGAATATCACATTGTTTGCACTTTCTTCTATTTCATGAGGAATATTTGACACTGAGGTCTTACTTTTGTTGTTCATTTTTCTTTGCGTTCTAATAACCGACTGACGCGATCTGGGGAGTACGTGTATTCGTATAAACAAACCATGTTATTCATGTATATAGACTTCTCACACGATAGTAAATAAACTCTATGTAATTTGGGAACACTCTTTACTTCGCACACAGTTTTATTATTTTGCGCACACTTACGTTATTTTGCGCACACTTTTGTTATTTTGCGCACAGTTTTCTTATTTTGCGCACAGTTTTCTTATTTTGCGCACAGTTTTATTATTTTGCGCACAGTTCGCTACTTTGCGCACGGCATGTTATTTTGCGAATACTCACCCAGAAAAGTGAATTTTCACGACGCAAAAGCAGTGCGCAAAACGAGACTTTGCGCACAGAATTGCATAAAATCATATTCTCGACTAACTTTTGTTCGTCGCCGTGAATCTGATGTGGCCGTTCGAGTTTTACTTACAGAGGCGTTGATACTTCTTTCTCGATTGTAAGAGGTATCACACACAGAATGACTGTGTGCAGTTCCGTGCTTGGAAAATTCTGCTTTTTTTCCGTCGCTTTGGACACTGCTTTGGATTAACGTACTGATTCCTTTCCCTGATATTTTTTTTATTCCCATCAGATGAGAAAGGTTTGTCGCAAATGATGCAGTTCTCCATTGTCACAATTACACCTGCGAAAGAAAACATTCATTACTTGACAAATCACTTTATGTTTCAATGCATTATGTCCCATATGAAACTTAAAATATGTAGACTGAACAAAGTGTCTCGCGGTGTATGAAAAAAAATTTAAGTACATGTCTTATTACGTTAGTAAAAGTATTAGAAATGTCATTTGTATAATAACGCGCACAACATTAAATTTAAATATTAATTTGTTATAAGAAAAAGGTGCTATGAAGTATATGAAACGTGCCTAACACCATTATCACGCATATATGATGTAATATCAGTGTACTTACGTTTCGATTTATATCAAAATTATCTACAAATGACAGCTCCGAAATATTTATTTACTTTTCCACGTGTTGTGACAGTTGAATCCCTTCAACAAGTCGTGTGGACCTTGATGTCGCTTTTACTCGACTGACGCACTACTGAGTACTCGCACTTCCCAATAAGGGCACACGGTGGGAAGGGCAACTGGTGAAAGTATCTTAGTAGTTGTATGTCCTTCGCATGATTTGCGAACTCACCGCCCTTTGCGAATTTCCAGCCATCCGTTTCTTGTCGCGTCCCCAAATTAATGTAAACTCCTTTATTTGCGGAATACATTTCAGTTTGTTGCGTAGCTTTTAGAGATTTGAGTTTTTCTTAATAACACCTTTTTCTCATCGAAATTAAAGGGTTACAAATGGCATCCATGGTGGGAACCATATATTGAGTCTAGTTGCGTTTCTTTATTAAATTTTGTAGTCTGCCCTTTTCCATTTAGGAAGAGGGTTACAAGATAAATTTTGAATTTGGAGAGATAACAATATATCATAATATTTGCAAAAGATATAATGTTTACAAATTACAAGCTTATGGAAATTTAAAATTTATTTATTCGAATATATGTGCATTTGTGATTTAAAGAACTATTTATATAAGGAAAATTATTTCATATTATAGATGGATAATATTTACAAATTAAATCGGTTACAAATTTAATATTAATTATTTAAATGTGGAATTATTAATAACTATTCACCTTTTGTTTGATAATTAAGTTTGTTTATTTTATTTTAATAAATATTTTTTGTTGGTAAAATTATTTTAATATAAAAAATTATTTCAGAACAAATGAATATGACAGATATAAACGAAAATATTACATGCTGAACTTTTATATGACGATTATGTACAGAAATTTCCTTAATCTAACGGTTGAACATTTTTTTTTTCAAATTTTTGTTAACTCTTTGCGGTATAAATTTTCTTCGCGATGAAAATAGCTAAAATTAGTTACTCGGTGGTTTTCGGGGTCGCTTATCACGAATCCGGTTTCAGAATTCCAAAATTCAAGATGGCGAATCCAATATGGCGGATCAAAATAGTAAAAAGTGTTGGGTTTTCATAAAAATTGGCGTATTGGGTTAGGTGGTTAGGTTTTGAGGTCGTTGATTAATAATATGGGGTCCGTTTTCACAAATTCAATATTGCGGATACAATACGGTGGATGAAAAGAACACAAATTTTATTATTTTAAAATGGACTACAGATTTGCAATCAGCGGCCTCATAAAACCCAATAGAACTATTTTTCGACATTTATTTGACGGCGACAAAATAGTCTAAAACTCTTTTGATGGTGCGAAAGTCATGGTTAGACAGAGAAAGAGTCAGAAGCGTAGAAAGGCGCGGAGTACGAAATACATAGTGTAGTAATTTATTGTAAACATTTCATAATTTTTTTCTTCAAAATTATATACTCTAGAGGAAATTTTCTAAGAACGATAATGTTTTAGAATGAGTCAATGGATAGCCTCAAATTTTTCCAGAATTTATTGATGCAGTTTTTGATTCTTGAAAAAAATTGTGTATATTATTTAAGCAATTTTGAAACACTATTGTTCTAAGGAAATTTTTTCTAAAGACTACAGTTTTTAGGAAAATTAATTATTAGTGCACGCTGCATTCTATTACCGATTTTAGCCACTTCGGCTTGTTTAAATCGTCAGATTATATTATTTCGATGGTTTTTGATTAATTTCCTTCAAAATAAAAAAAAATGAACGGTGCTTTTGTAATTCAAGATATCGATTTTTTTGCAACTTTATAACTCTGCCATTTCTTTTCGTCACGCTGAAATAGTCAGATTATTGAAATGCTTTTCTACATGTAATTAACACACCATACCTTAATCTGACGCGCTCGAGTTTTTTGAGTGATCGATTTTTTTACTAATCTGACGGGCTCCCCTGGACCCCCAGCTCTATATAGAGATTTAATATTTCCCCGCTTAGGCTCCCCTACTATATAGCGTGCGAGCGTAGCGTAATAGTTATGGCGTTAGCATAGTAAGCGAGAGGTTCGATTCCCCGGTGGGACGGGTTTTTTCAGATTTTTTGCGAGCGTTACATATTTTCATGCGAGTACGTTAAATTAATGGTCTAAGTAGCACAAGGATATACATCAATATTTTCTCAATAACAATTATTGTATATCATATGATTTTCAAGTGCCTTCTATTGATCTGTTACGTAAATGTTGCATCCTAGTTATGTTACATTGTTTTGTTACCGTATATACTGCTATTATTTTCAATGTGGCTGACATTTTAGAGTTCATACTCTCCATGCGCCCTTAGGAAGGAACAGTTATTACGTAATATTTACTTATAGTCGCGTCAATGAATACTGCAAGCAAATACGAACTTATGAAAAACAGAAATCGAAGTTTTTCTTGCACCAAATCCTCTGGTTGTTCAATTCCCGAAAGAAGCAGGTGACGCTGTACCGCACGAACTCCGATCGAAGATAAAAGAGGACGAGAGAAGATAGTCGGAAGCCCTTGGCAATAGTACTGATTACGATAATTTTGTGTTTTTTTGTATTAATTAAAATCGGAAACCTTTCGTAGGGGGATAACAATTATTTATATTGTTTAAACATTATTCATACATGTTAGGTACAAAAATCAGTTTTGCATAATTGTTTCCACAAAATAGTTTAATATATTTATTGTAATATAAAAAAATATTTGTAAAAATACAGTTTTCAGTAATAATATATAATATTTATATTAATATGTAATATAATAAAAATATTTTCATCCTAAAAGTGCCTCATGTAGGTAGAGACATGTTTGTCTTACGTGCATACTTTAAATTTTCGTAGATGTCGTTATTCTATAGATATACTGAACAGAAGAATATAATAGAAACAGGCCTTTTCTTCTTTGAAAATATTCCTACCTGGTAAGAGAACGCATGGCAGTGTTGTCAGATGTACGGATTGCCCGATTTTTCGGCCGTTGGCGCAGCACGATCAAGTATCGATCAAGTCACTGCCCTTCAGTGTATATTCAGCTGCTTTCGAAGAAAATGCACGTTTCGCATATTTTCCAGTATTTATTTGTCAACTTGTCAAAGTGAATTTGCCTAATATTTATACAAATCAAAGGGAATTTGTGTAATATATATTTGTAAATTATTTAGAAAAACATTTCTCTATATCAAAGAGATAAGTGTACAGTATTACAATGCAGTGTAACGTACGAGTCGGTATGCATGCGTTTTAGACACCCGGTATATTTAGAATATTTTGAAAACTTCTAAAAATCTCTAAATGCAGTTTGGAAAAGTGGAACGTACCTTTTCTATTTGCACAGTTGCAAGTCATACGTTCAAACTGGCCCAAAAATGAGAACGAGAGCTTCGGGGACCGACGCTTTCTTTGTCCTGTCACTCTTACACATACGCTCCCCTTGGACGGAAAAACGCGATAAAAGTTATCTAATATTAGATGAGCTGGCCCAAGTATGAACACAAGAACGTGGGAACCGCCGATCACGCCGTTAAAAGCAACACAAGTGTGAGAATGCTTTGGAATTGCCACTAGCCTGTTCTGATCCTTACACATAATCGTGCAGCTATCAGCAATCTGGCGGACAACCGTCATAAATGTTTTCTAAAATTAGATACATGACCCATGCCAGAAACTCTCGTATTTCTACGTTTCTTCTTCAAAATATTCTAGCAAATATTAAATTTTATTAAACTGCAATGAGAAGTATCCTTACTTATTTAAACTAAATTGTTATAATGTACTCTTTTAACATTGCTCCATTCAAAATTAAAAATACAGTTAATATGAAAATATGCTAATAATGAATGGTTCTTTGTAATGCTTTTATTATTAATTAAATTTAGGCTGAATCAATTATGATTAATATAGTTTTTTTTTGGCCTTTTTTATATCTGAACTATATTCTAATTGTTAAATCAGAACACACACCTTCTTTATTTCTTATTATTAACTATTATACAGAATCAGCCTTATATTACATTTCAATATATTTCTTTACCATAGGTGAATATTAATAGTGATTATCACCTAAGCAACAAGGATCACGAAAATTTACATTAATATCGAATAACATTAATTAGGTCTTCGTTTATTTTATAATTATCGTATTCGATTACATATATAAATGCCTTTATCGAAATTATGTAATACTTATGGATATTAATGATCCACTTGAAAATAATGTTGGTATCTATTTTAATTATTTTAATTGTAAATAATATTATTTCACAACTTTCCTTTTAAATCTAATGATTATGAATATCGATAATTAATTCAGGAACCAGGTAATAAATGTTTGTAAATATGTTAATTAATTATGTATTGTTATTATTAATAATTATAAGTTATCTAAAAATTGCATTCACCTTGCTTCGGCGACAAGTTCGCTCGTTCCGCCCCTCGCCTTGAGGCTTTTCCGAGCGTCTCGCTCCCTTCCACGTCAAGAAAGCCCTTCATTGGCCATTACGCATGGCCCGAATTTCGGCCCAAACCCAGCTCGAGTCCCTATGAAAGAGGGCCCCTGCACCGTGGTTAGCCAGTCAGTCAACTGTAGTGTACCAGTGTTCATCACCTGTATTCAACACCAGTGTTCTCAACCCAGCTATAGGATATGATATACTAGGCCTTGACCGAACCAGAGGCTAAGGTTGACTTGCTTCCCCAAGTCACTGGAATAACATCTCTTGAAAGCTTCCTAACTCTGATTCCCCCCCTTTTCCAACGTTAGAAGTAGCCTACCTATGTTTCACAGAGGCTATTTTATAAATAGAGCTTTAATCTGTCGGTATGCAGCAAAGCAAAGCTTTTCCTATATAAAATGGGGATATATCGTTTATTTTTTTTTTTTAAACAATATAAATAATTATTTCCGCCCTTCAAAAGTTTTCTGATTTTAATTTATATTAAGAAAAAACAAAATGTTTATATAAAAAATTATCAAAATCGGAGCTGTTTCCGACGACTTCCCAGGGAAAAACTTTCTTTCGTATCGAGCAAACTTGTAACATACCAAATTATAATATATTCCGTTAATGTATTTCTGCACTTTTAAATGTGAGGATGCACAGGCTTTCGATTGCCTAATTAGCCCCTCTCCGTGTATTACTCACACTCCCGCGACCGCTTCTATTATACTCGCTTATGGGCATATGTCATAATTTATGATTCTTTTTCCAAAATTCATTTATTATTCTCTATAAATGCTGTAACGAAAAGAAACCTCAGTCTTTTCAATGTTTCGCAAAATAAACCGCAAGTTACGCAAAATTCATTGCCAATTGTTTTACCTAAAATCTCTAATAAAACGATCCTAAACCGCTCTATTTCATTAACATCTTTATTGATGCACAGTCTTCATGTTATCGAGGAATGTTAGTCTCATTCCTCCCAGCACTCCAATTATTAGCACGGCGAGCTTGATTTTGAATCCTCGATACAGCTTGCGCATCTCAAACAGGAGTTTCTGATATTTCATCCGTTTTTCGTCTTCCTTGCTGATTATGTTTATCTCTGCTGGTGCAGAGAACTCGATGAGGAGGATGGATTTGTCATCGAAGTCAACAAGGACGTGTCAGGCTTATTGGCTGATATTTGCCTGCTCGTCGGAAATGAGTAATTCCAGTATATTCGGCACGACTCATTTCCGACTACGGATTCAATATCAGTGGGGACGTACGGCAAAACAGGGGTCGCGTCAATACCGTAAGTGCTGCGGAGGTGTTATACATCTCTCGAAAAGCCGTATTGTGACGTTGGATGTATGCTGATACTGCATATCTTGGACAAGCTGCCAAGAAATGCATTAGTGTCTCAACATGACATCCACCCGATCTACAAAGCGTACTCTGCACCGCTTGGTGTAAAATGTTGTGGCGGTAGGCTAAGATATTGACGACCCAATCCTGGCATGTGAAGATAGAACCCTCGGTCTCGGATTTCAACCCTGCTGATCTGAAGAACGAGAAGGTTATCCCTAGCGACAAGCCAAGTTGCTGGAGATTTCGAAAGAATTGTTCATGCAATGGCTTGTCGATATGCCTTCCCTCCAACATACGAAGTTGTTTCGTCCGTATGTTAGCCCTGAGACGTATTGGGCACAGATTGATGACTGAATCAGCTTCCTGTGCACTACTACGTCCCACGTTGAAAACCAGACCGAGGTTTCGCTCTACTCGTTCCGCCGCGTTGTACAAAAATGCCCCCTTCCCCTGAATTTCATGTTGATGAACTAGCATCATCAGGGGATCCTCCGTTCGATTAATCTGATCGCAAGCCGTTTCGAGAATTAATCTGTCAGGCAAATACTCCAGGTTGAAAAGGCCACGACCACCCAGTTTTGGGGGCAAATACAGTCGTTCCTCGGAAGATCTTGGATACAAGACCCCTTAGCTTGTCAACGTACCACTTAAGTGCACCATATGTATAGAACATTGGTGAAATGGCCAACATATTCGTGGCTGCCACCTTATTATTCCCTGTCAATTCTGATGACCAGATCTGACGGAGAAGGCGCCGGTATTTCTTAACGATGTTCGTTTTAGCAGTTTGCACTTCCCGGACATGCCTCTGAGGCACTCCCAGGTATGTGTAGGCTTCTTCGACGATAAGGTGGCGAGTGACACTTCCGTTAACGAGCTCCATATCGTTGTTAATTAAGTCTGACCTTCCTCAGTGCAAATGAACGACTGCACACTTGTCCATTCCGAATTCCATGCCTATATCTCTTGAGTATGTGAGGGCGACGTTCAGAGATCGATGTAATTGATCCTCGCCTAATGCGTATAATTTAAGATCATCCATATAGAATAAATGGGTGATCTTATGTACACATTCACCAGGCGGCCCACAGGTGTACCCTTGAGATTGTCGGAGAGCAACGGATAGAGGCAATAGTGAGATGCAGAGGACTCAGAGAATCTCCCTGATAAACACCTCTTTGGAATTGAACCAGTCTAGACATGGTTCTACGCTTGTCCGATGTCATGACAAAGCATGTTTTCCAAAGAGGCATCAGGTCTTCTACAATGCTCACTATGTTTGGGTGAACATGGAGGCGTTTGAGCAACAAGCTTAAAAGCTCGTGCGATGTTGAGTCATACGCCTTCATGTATTCCAGCCAGGCTATATACAGGTTACGCTTGTACTGGACTGAGTCTTGACAAACACACCTGTCGATAAGAAAGTTGTCCTGGTAGCCGGATACACCAATTTTGCAGCTTCGTTGTTCTACTATCCGTTGCCAGCTAGATGCTAGTGAACCATTTGTGTAACGTATTGAGAGACGTGATTCGTCTATGGTTTCTCGGATCAGTCAAGTCTTCCGACTTTGGGATTAGTGCCGTACGGCCCTCCACCAGCCAGTGTGGAATGGGTTGATCTCCATTTATATAAGAGGTGAATATTCGGGCTAGGTGTTGATGGACAGAAGTGAACTTCTTCCACCAATTGTTGTTAATTCCATCCCAGCCCGGCAAGGCAAATTCCTCGCTCTTTTGATGGCATTATTCACCTCTAATGCACTGACGGGTGGGCAATCTTCACTTTGGTTTCCTTTCCTAATTAACCATCCCTTCAATCACTTGGGAATCTTTTATTACCTGGGTTCTCCATAAATATCATGCATGTGTGTATCAGAATTCAGTATCAGAGTGTAGTTAGGGCGTCTAAGGCTGATTCCTTCCGCCAAGCCTCACTGAACAGTTCACGTGCGGAGGGAATTGAACTAAACGCCACGCATGTATCTTTTTAATTTTTATTTATTTGTAGATTTTGAGAGCAGGGAATGACTGAAACTGGAGATGCGAGTACGCCTTCATTGTTCAGTACTTCACTCAGCCACATTCAGTAATTCAGCCTGACGTAAACATTGAATTCACGATAAAAGATCGTAGATGTAATTTTCCTACGTTTAATGTTGTAAATTCACACTTAAGCCTGTAAGAAAGTTACAACGTGGTGTAGTGAATTTGTAGTAAATTTACAACATTAAGCGAAGGAAAATTACAACGGGTTGTAAAATTATCCCAATTAATAGGTTATTTCCATTTATGTTTTTTTACAGTGTAGGAAACTTCCATCTACGATCTTTTATCGTGCACGCATTGTTTACTTCAGGCTCAGTTACTGAATGCGGCTGACTGAAGTACTGATCAGTGAAGGCAGTACTCAAATCTCCAGTTTCAGCCATTCCATGCTCTCTCGCAGCCAATGGGGAGAACCGTACGGGCTGGAACTGGCCAATCAGGAACGCTCTAACACGGCAACACGCCTTTAACATGGTATGCCCTATGTTCGGATCGTACGCAAGCACCCTGTATATACGGGGTGTCAATTATGTACCGGGACGGTCAAATATTTCGACATTTTTCAACATTAAAAAATGCCGACACACGTGAAACGATTTTTCAACAAATCTACTTTCTGCGGAAGGTGGCGCCCCCCACCTCCTAAAGGGACCAGGGGGCGCGAGGAGTGTCGAAAATCTTAAATGGTAACATAGGGCGAGTGGGGGCTCATTTAAAAGGTAATTTCAAAACGAATTCAAAACACTACTCATAGTGGGCGCTGCGACAATCTTCTATTCGCAATCGGCGACTCCGAAAACTCCCAAATAACAAGTTACAAGGTAATTTTATCACTTTTTAAAAAATCGTCCATCATATTGTTTTTTTTTTTTTTTTTGAGTTTAGACAAAAATCAGCGGTGAAAGCGGAATTCTAGCATCGGATTCATGTATAGTTGGTTAAAATTCATCGAAATACATAAAAAACACTATAAACATGGTCTATATTTTAATTTTGTGTACGTTTTTTATTTTTTTTTAAATCAAATTAAGAGTTTGTAGGCGCCACATTGGAGCCGCCATATTAGATTTTGCAAAGGCACTCTCGTCTCATGGGGGTATTAAACGGAGGTGTTTGGAAATGGCGGATCCAATAACCAGGAAGTGGAAAGCACGGACAATTTTTCGCTGTAATATGACCTTGACCTACACTTCAACTTCATCGCTATTTTCAAGGTCATTTGATAGCAAGTCGATTTCTTTAATGAAACCTCTCACTTTTATTATGAATATGGGTAATGGTCAAAATGGTCGGAAAAGATCGTAAAAGATCGAAGAAGACCGAAAACAATCGAAGAAGACCGAAAACGATCGAAAATGAAATTTTAATCGATGTGATTGAAAAAGATCGTAAAAGAATGGCTGGTACATTCTTGATCTAGCCTTTACCGACTGGTCATCACTTACCTTGCCTTAAGTGACTGGGATACTTACGACCTTGCTTTAAATGTCATATGCTGACGTGAAGGTTTCCTGTTTCCATTTCCATTGTAAAAAATGAGTGTTTCCATTAAAAGAAATCGATTTCATATTAAAATTACCTTCAACGTCGATGTGAAGGTAAAGATTAAAATCATATTCTGACGTCAAATTTTTCGCTCTTTCCATTTCCGGGTTAAAATCATGGGTTCATTGAAAAAGTTGCCTTGATAATGAATTGACCTTGAAAGCGATCGTCAAGGTTAACATCAAGGTCACCATAAGTTAGCCTTGTCTGTACCCTACCACTTTTATAAATAAATTCCCTCCAAAATGTTTATCATCCGAGATATTTCAATCCGTTATTTAAAATGAGACAATCTGTATATAAGATATGGCATAAGTAATGATATATTATATTGAGAAACAAGCTTACCCTAACATATTTCTCGCTCTCGCCTCGCCATTTACTGATAAGTGAGCTAGAGGTAATATTAAAAAATGTGGCCTTACACTCCGTTGCCACAGCTTTTGCAAGCATAGTTTTTCCTACAGAAGAAAAAGTTTATATTTTAAATTGTAACATTCCGGTATATACATAGAGCATTTTCCTATTGTTAGTGTTACACTTCGTTTGAATTACAATAGCATGTTATAAAGTAGAATAGAATATTATAAGAATTAAATTGCTGGAACTTATAATTGCGCAAATGATCGTTTTATTCAAATAGCATAATATCGTTAATATTTAAGATTTACGCTTATATGTTGACCAAGAGTATCAATTACGATAGCGTGTATAAGTAGTAGAAGAATTGCGAATTCTGTAGCCCACTTAAAATCCGATCATGTTTAGGTGGTTACAAAATTTATGCTTGACATAACATTCTAAATGACCTTACTAACTGCGACCTTTAATATTTAAGATAGAAACAATGAAACATTGTAACGGCAGGATGTTCTGTCAGATTTGATGTTCTCTCTCTCTCTCTCTCTCTCTCTCTCTCTCTGTATATAACTCGGCTCCTTTTAAAGTTACTTTAACGAATGATGGCAGATTTTGAAGGTTTTTTATAGAGCTACAACTTACCTCAAAGACCATATGACCTGCAATGAATATTTAACCAGTTATCGATCGCCTTTTTTTTACATTTTTCGCGTCTATCCCGTTTCCATAAAATGCTAGCGAAATATCATATGCAACAATGTTGTAGAGCTTGAGAAGACGAAGAATTTGGCCCCTCATACGTTTCGTTTTCACAACAATTGAGACCGTCGGGAGACGTTAAAAATCAGAAAACAGACGAAAAATGGATTTGGCATTACAAACACGTGTACCCGGCGATACGACTCGAGATTGACTGAGGGATCACCGATGCATCTTACTGCAATAGCACCGGCTGTCGAGAGAGCACGTGCGCTTGTTTTAAAATTCAGCCCATTCCACGAAGGCACACATCTCGATGGTACAATGTAGAGATATATTATGAGATACACAATACTAAATATTTAAAATAAAGTTAATTACATTTATCGTTTACCGTGGAATTTATTATCGTTGAATTTTCAGTGTTTATGATCGTATACATGTTTTTTAATAAATAGGATTCTCAAGTTGTTGGTATAAAATATGTTAAGCTGTGAAAAATTACTTTTTATAAGCAATATTTTTATCGAGTCACACGATGCAGAAGTGCAAGGTAAACATATTTAATTACGAGTAAACCAAAGAGAAGTAAATATAAAACCGCTAATATGTAATGTCTAGTAATTACAAATTAATTGAATTATGTTGAGTAAAACTAATAATATTACAATCAACTGATTTAAAAAACACACATTAAAATGAATATAAGGCTCACGTTTAATTTTCTCAAAAACTCTGTCGAGTATATGTACTATTAAATTTTCTAATATTTATTATATTCTTTTTAGAAATATCGTGTTTTGTCTATAGGTGATAAATAAATAAATACATACTATTCATTTATAATGATAGAATTATTATTTTCACACATTTTGACTTAACAATATTATTATATTTGTTAACATATAAATATAGTTCCATGAAGTCTATAATTACATACAATATAAATTCATATTCCTGTAAATTGAAATTAACATCGTATATTCGCTGTTGTCGTATATTGTTTAACATCACTTTTTACAATTCGTTTAACTTGTCAACAATACTATCTAAATGTAAAGTTATTAGTTCATAAAAAATGGCAAGCGAACACTCTTTCGACAATATTTCACTTCTTGCAGTCATACACGTTGCTACAATATCATCGGTAAATGATCGTGTTATATCGCGCACTATTTTATTGGTAAATATTTGCACCTGAGCCTCGTAGGCACACCGCACTTTGTCTTCCACGATGCGTAGAACATCTCGTGCAATGAGACTGACGTCACTCCCAATTGTTAACAAATAATCTATTTTTTTATGAATGAACCTCGAAACACCCACTAAACAGTCGAATGTTACCTGCTTTAGAATTAAGCACCTTCGAAAACGTTTCGCAGACACACCACTCACAGGTCGTTGGTTGTATTCTACTTCGATTGCTTTATCACCATGACTGTACGTAAAACGAACCGACCAACCTTCTCCATATATTTTTTGGCCTACTCTGATTGACCCACCATCATCGTTGAAAAATGATTCAATATGGCGGAAGTGATGTGCAAACTCGTACCATGACTTCGGCGTGAATGATATTCCGATGAAATCGGTCCCAATTATCCGAATCACTGGTATATAAACGCGGTCCTCCAGATCTGAATATTCCAGCCCCACGAGGATTTTTTTTTGTGTACGATTTATTTAGGCCGTAAATTGTCCCTATAATTTGGTGGGGTCCTTTCCCACCGTCGTCACGTATCGTTGATAGTTCAGGTTTCGTGGTGGTCATTTCGGCCCGTTATTGTCTTCTAACCGAGAGCAAATTCACTGTACACCGTTCTGAGTAACTGTGATGAAAGATTGGGAAGTTGCCGGAGGTTTAATCTTCTCAGAAGAGCTGTTGTAAGCATCGTGTCAGCATTTTTGGATGTGGTTATGTGTGATATTTGATATTCACGCTCGTGAGGTATTTATGACATATTCAGCAAAATAGTACCGGCAAAACATCATCAGCACTGTATTGAAAACAGTACTTAAAAGTCGTACCAATTATGTCATATTTTTATTTAACACCCAACATATTGGTATTATGCAGTATGCGTTTTTATTCTTCGACATCACATACTTCAAACATTTTATTTAAAAATAATATCTGAACGAGCTTTAGTGTTATTTCATCATCATATCAAACAGCGTTAATATTTGGAAAATTTTGAATAACATCTTTGTAGGCATCGCATTGGGTTTATACCGTTGCCAATAAAGCCATTGTCTCTATTTTTATATTTAAGGTGACGCTTCGCAATCATATCATTTTTAATCAGATCCGTAGAAAAATTATCGAGAAATACTTCGAGACCTAGACCGGCACCCATGTGGCGCAGAAACACTATACAAAATTGACCACAGACATCCGACGGTTCACTTTGTATCTGCTGTGTATTCCGTCGAAACTGACGACAATTGTTTTTCAATGATTTTATATGATCAGGTACGAAAGGTGGTAATCCGTAACTGTCAAAATACAATGCATTGCCATAGATATCGGCATATATACATATCCAATGAGTACCTGGTTTTTTGTGACCATCTGTATTTAATACAAAGCATGCAGGTTTACACCAAACACGGGGTATTTGGTCCGCGGGAAATACACCTACGGTGTGGTGTTTAATTTCGGATATAGATTTTAAAATGTCTAAACTATTCATTGTTCCAAAATTGTAGCTACTTTAAATGTATAAATCGGTGTGTCTACTTCGCTGATATCGTTGTTATTCCGACTCTCTATACGCATTGGCAGGTCTGCAAATGAACAATCACCCGTTTTTAAAGCAGACGTTTTATTATTGAGTTTACTATCACTAACGATTGCTCTATACGTGTTTGTTAGTCGATATTCCACTATGTCCGGAATGTCCGTGCTATCACTTTCTTTATTCTTCACTAAATTCGCCGAAAGTATCCACAGTCGTAAACGATGTGCATTATTTAACGCACAAGTAAAGCGCAAATAGTTGAACTTGCATCCATTTTGTAGAATAAGCAACTCCTATATTCCTCCAAATTTATTATATTGCGTGCGGTCACCTTGTTTAGGAGCATCCACTTTTCTTTTCCACGCACATATATATATTTCGAGCACTTACCGTAACTTCTCGTAATTTTTTATATAACGAGTTTTCAGGTACTTCACCGTCAAACAAGTCGAGACCATGATGGTTATGTGTTAACCAATTATTTTGTTTCCTGGCTTCTCGGCACAACACATCGAGTGAATATGGTGGAGCGACTAACAAGTTACCGATAAAGTCGTTATTCATAGACAAAACGGACACCTCTTTCAGTATCACTTTATTATTTCTTTAAAAAACTGTACGTCAATCACTAGATCCATTGTAACTTCTGTCGTACGCCGTGGCTAAAATACAACTGTACTCTCCAGTTAATGTTGGAATTTATAAGATTATGCATACAGAGAGCCATCTACAGGAATTAATTCACGACCCAAAATCAACGACAACTTGCCGGGATGCATAGATTTCTAGTATATTTTCGTATTCAGCGTAAACTATACAATTGACCGTACTTGCTAAAGCCGTTGCAAATCGTACTTCAATTCTGACGCTGCCATATCTGACTAAATTCCAATGAGTAGAATCACTAGCTGAGAGATCGGGTGTCAAATCGAACACGAAAAGGCAATATCCACCTGCATATCCGTCACGTGTGATGGCATTTCCTTCATTAAGAAAATGTATACATGTCCCCGAGAATATTGTGTGGAAAGCGTCGACATAAAGATTTGACGCATTAAAATCGGGTTGTAATGGCTTCGAAGGTATCTGAGCACCATCAACATACAAACATAGAAAATTGATATTGAAATGTTTAAAGTTAAATGGGTTTAGCGTGCGATGGCCATTGAAAGCTTTATTTTCTACAAACCCTACGACAACTCTTTTTGGCAACTGTCCTAGTATAACATTGTCCAGAGTCTCCCGATGAATCCCGCTATGCATAGTTAAAGTCTTAACTTCAACTCTCGTCAAGGGATATTTCGCCGTTGTTTTCGATAGACTTTTGGCGTGCGCAAGCAGAACACCAGGATTAACTTTCACACGTCGTGCTAAAAGACTTGCTTCCTCAATACGAGCGTAATAATGACCCGTTTGATCCATGATGCAAAAGACATCTCGAGACTTTATGAGACGTACACGTACCTCCACACCATTCAGTAATAACTTTTCTTGATTAAATACATCGCAATGTAAATGGCCAAGCAAATCTACTGTTTTTCCTGCGTTCATGATGTTGCGACGTTTAACGAGCCCCACATTATTATTAAACGCGTCCATATGATTTGGCGTGTCATCATACCATAAAACACTCGTTAAATAGGAACCTTTGGCAGCAGGACCATAATTTAACAGAGTTTCAATATATGATCTGTAGGCGTATGCGTTGTTTGGTGGGGAAACCGGTTTTTGATTAAAATAAACATCAACCTGGTTGAAAAGCGAATGCATAAAATTATTCACAGGTCCGACGGTGTCACGTTCTGTTTGTGGTATATCATCCGGCATACCTTTGTTAGCGGCTAACGTTACACGCAAACTTAACATCGTGTGTGCTAGATCAATATATTCTTCTCCATTTCCAGGTAAAACAAATTCAATCGGTGAATCATGAGACAGTGCCGACACGGGTTTATACTGTACCCAATGAGAACCCTCAATAATCGTTTGAGTAGGTGGTAGTGTGAACAGATCCAGTTCAGATTTCATGCATTCGCACGAATGCGTATGTAAACGAGACATTTTCTATTATTTAAATATATCTGCTACTGCACGACTCTTATTTTTCTTGTTTACTGTTTTTCGTCGCGTCCTTTTTGACTTCTGATTAGATGTTGAATATTTAGGACTACTCCTTGTTTTCTGATCTCGATGGGATTTCGCCTTCTTCCTTTTTTTCTTAGTCCTATTCGTGTTCAACTTCTTCGGAACGCTTGAATGGGGTTGAGTCAATCGAAAATGATAACGATTGTCGATTATTGTGTTGTCCCCGGGTAAATGACCAACAATTGAGTATCGCGGAAATTTATACCCTGACCCCTCCATCATCTCATCTAATTTTTCTTCTACTTTCCTCTTTAAATTGGCCCCCGACTCTTTGACACGACGCCGTATAGTCTCTTTTACCGGTGTATTGTTCGTCGAAATGTCGGACACAATGTTTAGGCCCGTTCGTAATGCTTCTTTACCGACAGCTTTTGCACCTCGTGTAAAAAAGGGTATTACTCTTCTGAATAAACCACCAAGAAAACTACCGAGTCCGTGTCCTCTCTGATACAGCGCTCCTCTGTACACGCGGCCCACACCTCCCACATGTATATTACCACCTATTTGGCTATCAAAGTATGCCGCGTAATGAGTCATTTTATCTGCCTTTAATCAATACGTTTGAAATGCAGTGTCACCGTCAGTGTACCGTAATCAAATGGGACATATTTTCTATATTCATCCCTTATATCTATTTCAATACTTTGGAAGGAACCGTTGAGCAGTGGTATATATACAGCAGGCGAAAAATTGCATATTCTTATATCTCCGTAAGTATAATCATCGTGTTTAAAGAGCACAGCCCGCAATAGACGAGTCTGAACATCACCTGTGACATAAGGTTCGCAAATATCGCTGTACACCATCAGTATTGAAGGTAGAACACAGAATAGGTTTACAGGACGTATGCCGTAAATTAAAGTATTATCACTCACGACTATCGCGTCGTTTTGCTTTTGAGAAGTGGGTGTACTATCAAAACCAAGTATCTTTCTTAATTTACCTGGTAGGTAAACTATGTGTTCTTCATCCAGATACTCATCATCACAGATTCGTGAAATTGATGCGTAGCCACCGCGCCCAACACTAAATATCAGATGTCCTTTTATAAAAGGCAAACTGTTAATCTCTTCGATTAAAGCATTAGCGCTCTTATAAACCCCAGGTGCCATGTAAGACACCTGTACCGTATTTATCCTCTCACTTTTACTTTGCGTAGCTGATAATCCTATCCGTGTGGGGCGGGTCTTAAATCTCGTAAATCTAATACTTGTATCTTCTTCCTTAACAGAAATATGTTGAAAAGTCAAAGGTACTTGAATCTCTGTAAGTGCTACACACCACTCTCCTTGTAAACGCATATAGTGTGGTAATTGCGTAATAAAGTTGGTGGTTCTGTTATCAGTGTAAAGTTCCATACTGCTATTACTTGGTAAAATAATATTAAATTCTTCCTTCATTGCGAATTTTTAACTGGTCTGCGCTAATCCAAGAATTAAACTTATCGGGATAACCCATCCAACGTACGAAATATTTTTTCTTTCTACCTTTACCGACAGTTTTGAAAATTTTATCGACTACGAAAACTTCTGTATTCAAATCTTTTTGAACTCGACTTAATTCTTTCTCGTAAAAGAACCCGTCGATGTCTTCACCCTGGAGGTCTTCAAGTATGTAGACGATCGGATGTCGTGTGTTTGATATGCGTATAATTTTGAATAATTCTGTAATCCATCCACCTTCGTAACCTTTTGCAAAGACATTCTTTGCTCGACTGATACGCACTAAGTCACCAACTCGATATTTAGGGGGTTTCGATGTCGGTTTCAAAGCACCATAGCGTTGAATTAGATTTGGACGAGCTTCTGCAGCATTATACCAATTAACGAGAGCTGGTACCATATTTGTACCCGACTGTGTGGAGTTGTTATAAGATGTGACGATAGATTATAACACATCCACGTAACGACGAGTATTTGTATGCGTGAAATAACGCCACAGTCTTTCCTTAAGCGTTCTTCCTAAAACGTTCGACAATACTGGCTTTAATGTCTGGATTACGAACAGTTCTAAATCCTATATCCTTAGATTTTAACAGATTTTGCATATGATTACCGATAAATTCTTTTCCCTTATCGCTTTGAAGAGACATCGGTTGTCTACCCCCACTTCTCAACGTTTTTCGATGTTTTGTCGCTTACAGTTTCTCCCCAGCATATTTGCTTAGTGTTTCAATTACCACCAATAAATAAGTATTTTTATTGTTATAAGTCTTTATAGAACGCACATCCATTAAATCGGCTTCCCAAACATCATCAATATTCCGCACATTATAAGAACGTCTGCGAAATATACGACGCGTACGACGATGCTGATTGTAAGCGTCTTGACCTTCTAACCACTCAGATATTTGATTGTATTGGAACTTTTTATTCGCCGCTTGGTACAAATTTCGAATTGAGCCTGTATATGCCAATGACTGAGTAGGGTCATAATAAATCTCGTGTAGAATATTATGCATTTTCTTTACTTTTCTTTTGAATGTTCTTTACTACGTTCGTTGGATGTTTTTTGCTTCTTCCGCGATAGACGTCTCAAATAATACGCGAAAATATCTTTTCAAATGCAATCTTGCTAATCATACAACAGGCAGTTACAGCCGCCACAGTTTTCTCATCTGTAGAAGCATTTTCTGCAAGCATGCGCGAAAACGCTACTTTTGCTAACTTTTCATCTATTTTACGGCGGTTTACTAAATTAACACTGTAAGCGATATCATGAGAACGACACGCTGCATCCAGCGGATTTATACCTTGATCTTCTCGTTGTAACCTTTCTCGAAGACGTGTTCCGGGTCCACAAAATTTATATCCTGATATATGTAATTCAAACGGTAATGAATCAATAACGTTATCGAGCATACTCTTTGAATAGGTTATCGGTATCTCTTTGTCGATGTTTGACTTTTTCCCTTTCGTAATCTGCCGGACATTCGATGCCATGCTAATATCTGTCTTGGTGGGGGTGGTACTATGTTCTTACGTTAATTTCGTTTTTATCGTTTTTGTCGTCGCTGTTAGATACTCTGTTCGAATCCGACGATGATGAAGGTGTGGTGGTAAATAATAATGTCTTAGGTCTATGCTGTCGATATCTAGGTGCTCGTTGAACTGTACTACACGATGGTTGATCGTTGTTGCGGTTTTCGATTTCGTGCCAGACGCGTTTGTTACCAATACACTCACGTGGTACTGCTGCACTACGAAGGGCATTTGCAAACCGACGATGTCCGTAAGGAGGAGTTCTTTTTCTACCTCTCATAGCATCATTCTACATATCGATAATATTAGTTCCATGGATGGTATCGCCATCTTTATAATTTCACCGCGATTATTCCACCGAACGTTTTTTGAACCACGTAAATGCCGAACCAATCGTCGCGCTTTCGACCGAAATTTTTGCGGTACAGTTTCTACGAGATATTCATCATTAGTTGATGTATGCATTATCTCGTTTCTTTCTTCTTCTACTATTTCTTCTTGATTTGATATAGCTTTCTGTTTAACAGCCTCGTTGTCGTTATTTATTTTCGATGAATTGTGGTCAGACAAATTTCTTTCGACTTCAGAGTCTTTAAAATATAGATAGTGTTTCGAATGAGAAATACGAAAAGGAGAGAGTCCAGGATCGTACAATCCAAAAGGTTCGATATAGATGATTTATTGAGTAAATCGTTTCACAATAATTCGGTTCTTGACAAACACAATGCGTAGAGTTCCAGGATCGCGAATACTGGTATGCGTTTCCAACGAGTACTTTGAAAACCGAGAGTGAGCGCACGCATAACTTTTTCGGTCAAGGTCTAGTTAGCGACTGACTCCCAGACGCGGGCAACGAAAGATACAACTTTAGTCCGCGGCAACAGATGGCGCAAAATGGTCGCGTACCGCGAAGGTTCGCCGTATAGCTTAACAGCTAATAGATATCGACCGAGATATCGAACATACCGCCCGCCCTGGAGGGCCCCTCCGGGGAAGTCCAGAACGCCACTAAGACCATATTACAGACTAAACTTAATGCTAATACAGAGTTAATAAGAGCTGAGCCTAACGTGCTCACTATTAATATTACTAGAGGTCGAACAACGCTTAATCTAAAGTTGGTGCCACGGGTGAGTCGACATGTTCGACTGGAAGACGAGCGAGTTTTGACAAAGGCCTTATAAAGGTTGACGTCGCAGTTCGCACTGTCACAACACGAGTTAAACCATCTGCACCCGGATGGCACCTAATAACTCGACCCAGCAACCATTTAGTAGGCGGAGCATTGTCATTGCGCAAAAGAACTAATTGGCCTACACGGATCGATTCCGTTCGAGTACGCCATTTACTTCGATGCTGGAGCGAGGTCACGTAGTCCAGGGACCACTGCTGCCAGAACGACTCAAGCAGCTGAATTGCTGGAATAGTTGCCAGCGATTCAATCGATTTGGATTCAAGTCTAGCAGTGACGGTTCCGGGACAGCCGTAAGCTCGCGTCCAGCAATCAAATGTCCAGGGGTGAGCGCAGAGAGATCATCCGGGTGATCTCTAAGTGGGCCGAGGGGGCGCGAATTGAGGCACGCCTCTATCTGACACAGAAGCGTACTCATCTCTTCTATGGTGGGTGTGTGAGCTCCCAAAACACGACGCAGGTGATGCTTCACGCTACGCACGCCCGCTTCCCACAATCCTCCAAAATGAGGAACGGCAGGTGGTATAAACTCCCAGCTTATGCCCTGAGTACCTAAAAACCCTTGAAATTCGGGGGAACGCACCGCTGTGCTATACATTCGTGTGAGTTCTGCCTGTTCACCTTGGAAATTCTTTCCTCGGTCGCTGTACAGGCATTGCGGTAACCCTCGACGACTGATGAACCTTCTTAAAACCGCGATAAAGGCCTCAGTGGAGCAATCTGAAACTAATTCTAGGTGGATTCCGCGACTAGCAAGACAAATAAATACGGCGATATAGGCCGGATGTGATTTTTTGCCACGACCCTTCATATCGCGCACGGCCATTGGGCCCGCATAATCAACCCCGCTATGTTGAAACGCATGCGCTGGCTTGTTGATGCGCGTCAGGGGCAAATAATTGTGTCATGACTTCCGCCTTCAACCGAGCACACATGACACATCGAGATAATACAGCTCGGACTATAGCGCGAGCTCGCAAAAGCCAAGCAGTGTGACGCAGCATACGCAATGTCAACTGCAATCCGAAGTGCAGACATTTTTCGTGGACATGAGAAATGAACTGTCGAACGAGCGGGTGGTCTGCAAGAATGAGCGGATGAAGCACATCGTATTCGAACTTTGCCCGATTAAGACGTCCTCCCACGCGCAGGAGACCCGTTTCATCGATAAAAGGGTTAAGAGAAGAGATAGTGTGCTTCGTTGGGAGAGCTCGACCTGATTTTATCGAAGCGAGTGCGTCGGCGCAGACACAGTGCTGTATATAGCGAAACCACATGTACTCCGATTGACGAAATTCAGTCGCGTTGATGGCTCTATTTTCAGGTCGAATAGAACGTAAGAATCGTAATACATACGCCGTTATTCGAATGAGTTTGGGCCAGGAAGAAAATCGCTTCGTCAAATCATCAAAAACGGAATTCTCGTAGGAGTGACATACGGATTCGTCACTATTATCAGGGAACTCTTCCGACGGGACACACTCGATGTTTGACGGCCAATGATCCGCCTCCAGAGAGAGCCACTTGGGCCCGTACCACCACAAAGTCGACTGTCTCAAATCGTGGACTGAAGATCCTTGAGATGCAATATCCGCCGGATTATCTCCGGAAGGCACATGCCTCCAAGGCACGTCTGGAATCGAAGTTTGAATTTTCGCAACCCGATTGGCTACGAAGACCTCTCGCTTACAGGGCTCGTTTTTAAGCCAGCTCAAGACGATTGTGGAGTCGGTCCAACAGACGCAGGGTAATTTCGAGTACTCAACCGTAGAACAAATCGCTACCATCAATTGCGAGAGATGATATGCTCCACACAATTCTAAATGTGGAATGGATTGGGTTTTTATCGGTGCCACCCGTGTCTTAGCCGCGATGAGAGAGGTAGTGATACGTCCATCCGAGTTGACGCATCTGACATACACCACTGCTGCGTACGCAAGTTTAGAGGCGTCTGAAAAGCCGTGGAGAGAAATGGACAAAAGGTCAGAACATTGATCTGTCCATCTGGGAATAGTAATAGTGCGTAAAGCTGCGAGATCTTCGAAGATTTGGGTCCAGAGTTCGGCCCATGTTTCAGGAAGACGTTCATCCCACCCCAATTTTAGCCGCCACAAGTCCTGCATAAAAATCTTGGCGCGGGTCACAACGGGAACTACCCATCCTAACGGGTCATACAGTCGAGCCGTGATAGAGAGTACCCGTCTTTTTGTTACTACCGAGATAGGAGATAAAACTATATTATATGTGAAAGCGTCGGCCTGAGGATTCCATGACAATCTTAGTAATTTTATGGCCACTGAATCCAACTCGACCGAGCTCCACGCTAATCCGTGATTGGAGCTGTCAATATCGCGTAGAAGAGTCTCATCATTACTACCCCACTTGCGAGGTTCGAAATGACCTTTTGCTAACAGCGCACACAATTCCTGACGTATTTTGACAAGGACCTCGGCTCTATCGGCACCGAATAAACAGTCATCTATGTAGATGAACCGTCGTAGAATTTCCGCGCCTAACGGCCAACCCTGCCCTTCATCGAAGTACAATTGCTGCATGACTCTCAGCGCCAGGTACGGAGCACATGCTGTCCCATACGTCAGCGTCGACAGTTGAAACTCCTGCACCGTATCTGTGGGATGAGACTGCCATAATATTCTTTGCAAATCACGATCGAGATGGTGTACCAAAATTTGCCTATACATTTTGGCAATATCTGCGCAGTATAAATATGGATAGGCTCGCCATTGTACTAGAATGGTGAAAAGTTCGGGATGCAGTTTTTGACCTATCATGAGGTGTGAATTTAATGACGTGAAATTAGTTGTGAGTGATGACGCGTTAAACACCACACGTAACTTCGTAGTGCTACTATCAGGCTTCATCACCGGATGATGCGTAAGATATACAACTTGAGGGTTTTCAAGTTGTTGAGGATTCACCTTCTGCATGTGACCAAGGTCAGCATACTCCTTCATAAAATCCGAATATTGACGACTCATTATCGGATCCCGTACTAATCGTCGATTAAGAGCTTGCAAGGCTCGTTCCGCGTTGCGGTAAGAATATCCGATTGGAATAGGAGGCGCGTACTTAAACGGTAGTCGTACTACATATTGACCTGAGTCTGTTCGAGAATGAGTGGATTTAAAATATTCTTCACAGCGACGTTCTTCGTCCGGGAGAATTGGATCAGATGGGATATTTTCTAATTCCCAAAATTTGCAGATAGATGTGTTGAGCGCATCGAGATCGGTACAGTGCAGTGCTGTCACCGCAATATCAGCACCAGAATCGTTGGGCGAGAAGGGTCCGGATAACACCCAACCGAGTACGGTATTTTGTGCAATAGGCTCGCCGGGGTTCCCCTTGACGATACCTTCTAATAAGAGAGAGCCGTATAAATCGGCACCTATGATGAGTTGGATTGGCTCCGGATTGGTTGGATGGTCATCTGCAAATTCAAGTCCAACCAAGTGGGGCCACCGAATATCGCTATATTCAAGACGTGGGACGTAGCTAGTAAGGGTCTTCAAAATTAACGCGTCGGTCTGAAAACCCTGCCCGAGTCCTGATTTGGCCTTTATTACAATAGGAGCAACAGCGGCTGAAGTGCCTGCTGTCACACCACCTATACCTACTAACGAGCTAGCGGAGCGCATCGGTCGAATTCTGAGAGCACCCACCACCGCTTCTGCAACAAACGAGCGCGTAGAGCCGGGATCGAGTAAAGCGTGAATTTTCAAGATCCTTTGAGACGGCGACGCCACCAGTACATGCGCTGTTGCAAGCAAAATCCTGCCGGAAGACTTAGGCGCATGTGGCGTAACTAGAGTCTGTACGACATCAGCTGCATAGGCAGCAGAGGGCCGGGTCGCAGGTGGAACTGGGGGCGTCCTCGTTGGAGAATCCCTGACGTGTAATAACGTATGGTGCCTCGCGTGGCATAAAAAACACGAATGCTGACTATTACACTGATTAGTAGAATGTTTCGTTCCTAAACAATTTTCGCAAAGTTTTATTTCCTTGACGCGCTTAAGCCTAGACGAAGGCGTTAATGCTTTGAATGAATCACATTTATAAATGACATGATTGCGTTTACAGAATGGGCACAATGATGAAGAAGCTGCGACTACGTGGGCGGTAACGAGAGGTGATTTTCCAGACGGAGTGACCTTTTTTGTCAATATATCCGCGATTTTTGTCAATGAGCGATTCAAAATACGCGCGAAATTTGGCCCATTCTGTGTATTTACCAGAAAATGACGGAAGTTGAATCTTCGGCAAATGGTCCATGGGATGAAACGCTGCTATTGCTGTAGACTGCATTGACTGCGTTGACGGCGCCGGTGGCCTGACCTCAGAAGTGGGTGTGGAAATTTGGCAGCAAATGTAATCCAGGGCTTCCCAATACTGGGCTTCCGACGTAACAAAGACATCGTTCTGAAAGTACTCATATTCCTTTGTCGTCTCAGGATCAAAACATGCCAAGCGCAGATGATTTTCTTGAAATACATGCCATGTGTCTTGTAGTAGTTGTCGACGGTTTATCCAAACAGTGGCATCTGCACCTACCAGCTTCTGGATCGAAGCAATTTGTCGGTCAAGCGATGCCAAGAGCGCATTTTGTTGGCGCAAGATATCCGAGACTGTCGACTCGAGAGTTTCATCGAGACGGGAATTCGGCATTATGTCAGTTTTCTGTGAAAACTCTTGCCGTTTTCAAACCAATACACAATGCACACTGGTTCGTCGCGGCTAGTGTGAGTCCCAACTAGATACTGAGACGAGAGGCAAACCACAGACCGACTACGCCGAGAAAAGCGTCGACTGTGACGCCGCGGAGAAGTGCTAGTGCGAGAGTGGACGGCTGCGCCGAGATACGCGTCGGGTTAGACGCCGCGGAAAGGGGCGAGCCCGAGAAGGGAAGGCTGCGCCGAGAGAGCCGCCGACAGAGGCACCGCGGAGAGGGGCGAGCCCGAGAGAGAAAGGCTGCGCCGAGAGAAGCGACAACCGAGACGCCAACTGAACAAAATGGCGGATTAATTTCTGCGGCACGTGCCTTATGACCAAAATTATGCCCGTTCTACTGTAGGTCCACAAAACATTTCACCTTACAAGCACTACTCCTTTTCACTTTTTTTCCGCTCACTAGCACTGTCCACGCGAAAGATCCTGGCAGGATCGCCAATAAATGTACCGAATGAGAAATACGGAAAGGAGAGAGTCCAGGATCGTACAATCCAAAAGGTTCGATATAGATGATTTATTGAGTAAATCGTTTCACAATAATTCGGTTCTTGACAAACACAATGCGTAGAGTTCCAGAATCGCGAATACTGGTATGCGTTTCCAACAACGAGTACTTTACAACGAGTACTTTACAACGCACACCGAGAGTGAGCGCACGCATAACTTTTTCGGTCAAGGTCTAGTTAGCGACTGACTCCCAGACGCGGGCAACGAAAGATACAACTTTAGTCCGCGGCAACAGATGGCGCAAAATGGTCGCGTACCGCGAAGGTTCGCCGTATAGCGTAACAGCTAATAGATATCGACCGAGATATCGAACAGATAGCGTTGTAACACCTGACAATATCGCCGCCACTTTTCACGCTGATCAATTGTTGGTGAGTTTAAAATTTCGTTCATATCGATATCGAGTCTACTAGTTGTTGTACCTGGTGTTTGGACAGTCTTATGCAGAATTATGTTATTTTTTTGTACTGTACTGGCGAGCTCTTGAGGTACTAGAACCATTTTTCGTGCGTATTCCATATCATAAAGCGCTATTCACAATGCCTGCTAAAAGTGAACCAAGTACTGGTGCTAGGAGAGTTGGTAGAAATCCACCACGTTGTATGATAATACGTTTTTTATCTCCCACGGAATTGCCAGGATTTGATAATTTTCTGAGAATAGCTACGTGTTTGCGTAAACGTGTCTTGTGAATTTTACTAAGAAGCACGTTACCTCGTAAAATATTCAACGCTATTTTACAAATGCTTATTATTAAATTACGATCTGCGTGCTGTAGCACTGCACGTCGCTGCCGTGTGTCAAGATGATATAATGCTCTTAATATACTAGCGTACTTAATGCCAATAGGCATATGTGCTCTCGTTTCCATTACTAGTGTGTTACTGGGGTTAGATTGTACCATGTGTAACCTTTTATTTCTTTTTTTTTGCACGTATACATAATGATATTCATCATCCGCAAAAATGCAAGTACGGAGTCGTACATTATCAGGCGTGGCCTGCTTCAAATCGAGAAGAATGTATCCGTGCGGCTGCGATGTAGCATCGAAGTAGCATTCTTGAATGAACCGTACATTCTCCGGACATATCTGACGTGCTAAATGTCCAATCTGTGCCCTATCTCGTGGGTTTTTAAAAATAACGATATAATTTGTGTTGAGTGATATATCCCTGTGACCTTTACCCTGATGAAATAGATTTTGTGTAATAAAAATAACGCTTAGGTTCTTATGATGGCTACCCTTTGTGAAAAGGTTTACGATCGCCCCGTCAGTTGACGATTCCCGCATTAAGTCATCGATAATTAAAAGTTTAGGGCGAGAATCGTTCGCGTAATGGCTACTTTGCGGTAACCTCTCCTGAAATTCAATGTCGTTTCCTAACTCTGTGTAGGAAGGCTGCCATTCGAAATAATATAACATTATACGGTCAAAGTGTACGTCGCTCATTTGTTCTATATATTGCAGAAATCTTCTAACAAATACAGTTTTCCCACATCCCGTAGGACCACAAATCATTGACGTCCACACACACACACACACACACACACACACACACACACACACACACACACACACACACACACACACACACACACACACACACACACACACACACACACACACACACACACACACACACACACACACACACACACACACACACACACACACACACACACACACACACACACACACACACACACACACACACACACACACACACACACACACACACACACACACACACACACACACACACACACACACACACACACACACACACACACACACACACACACACACACACACACACACACACACACACACACACACACACACACACACACACACACACACACACACACACACACACACACACACACACACACACACACACACACACACACACACACACACACACACACACACACACACACACACACACACACACACACACACACACACACACACACACACACACACACACACACACACACACACACACACACACACACACACACACACACACACACACACACACACACACACACACACACACACACACACACACACACACACACACACACACACACCACACACACACACACACACACACACACACACACACACACACACACACACACACACACACACACACACACACACACACACACACACACACACACACACACACACACACACACACACACACACACACACACACACACACACACACACACACACACACACACACACACACACACACACACACACACACACACACACACACACACAACACACACACACACACACACACACACACACACACACACACACACACACACACACACACACACACACACACACACACACACACACACACACACACACACACACACACACACACACACACACACACACACACACACACACACACACACACACACACACACACACACAACACACACACACACACACACACACACACACACACACCACACACACACACACACACACACACACACACACACACACACACCACACACACACACACACACACACACACACACACACACACACACACACACACACACACACACACACACACACACACACACACACACACACACACACACACACACACACACACACACACACACACACACACACACACACACACACACATATCCAATAAGATGTCCGACCCTCTGCCCAGCTTCACCTGAGTGGAGGTGGCTGGTATAAGACTATACAGTGGCTACCTCCCTCCCAGTCTTACCATCGACGAGTTGCAAGGATCCCTGGAGGCCATCGTCACCAGTGCAAGAACCTCCCGACTCCCATTAGTGATCGGGCGGGGGGGGGGGGGGGACTTCAATGCATGGGCGACGGAATGGGGTAGCGCGAAGACCAACCATCGAGGATATGCCCTCATTGAGGCCTTCTCGTTACTGGAGTTGGAGATTGCTAACACGGGGGGAAAGCCGACCTACTCCAAGGCCGGCAAGTCCTCCGTAGTCGACCTGACCTTCGTCGACCCAAAATTGATGGGGGAAATGTTCCTCTACAGCTTGGAACAGACGGAGGTGGAGGGAACAGCCCGATGCCTCTCCCGAGCCATAACAGCGGCTTGCGATGCCTCTGTGGCCGTGAAGTCAAATCCTCGCGGCCGACCCTCAGTTTACTGGTGGAACGAGGAAATCGCAGATATCCGTCGAGAGTGCCTTCGGGCTCGAAGGCTGCATCAGAGAGCAATTCATAAGCCCCGGTACTACCAACTGGCCGCGGACTATGAAAGAAAGAGAAAGAGGCTCAAGATTGCCATCAAGGCCGCGAAAAGAAAGTGCTGGCAGGACTTTTGTGAGGAGGTGGACCGAGAACCCTGAGGGCGACCGTATAAAACGGTCATGAACAAGATCAAGCCCAGGGGACCCAACGCACCATCTTGTCCATCCTTCCTTGGCAAAGTCGTCGGCCATTTATTCCCAGAACAGCGGGAACGGCCGATTGGCACTGGCCTGATGGCAATTGCTGGTGTAGCCGAGCCGCCAGATGTTACCGAAGCCGAAGTAATGATGGCTGCTAAAATGATCTCCACCCGTAAGGCCCCAGGAATGGATGGGGTACCTGGAATGGCAGTGAAGATCGCAGCGCTGAATGTACCAACCATCTTCACATTGACATTTAGTGCTTGCCTGAAGGAAGGATGCTTCCCGGCGCAGTGGAAGGAACAGAGGTTGGTGCTGCTGTCGAAGGGAAACAAACCCCCGGACGACCCATCCTCATTCCGACCGCTCTGCATGCTTGACATCTCCGGGAAGCTATATGAGAGGGTTATCTGTGCCAGACTGGAAGCAGCCATCGAAAATGTCGGAGGTCTTTCCGAAAACCAGTTCGGATTTCGGAAGGGGCGCTCAACCATCGATGCAATCGCCCGAGTGAAAGCAATAGCCACGGATGCCATCAGTGGCAGCCGAAACACCAGGTGCATGTGTGCCATCATTGCCCTGGATATCCGGAACGTATTTAATTCGGCCTGGTGGGATTGCATCATGCAGGCACTCGAAGATCTGAAGGTGCCTCTCTACCTACGAGAAGCCATCTCAAGGTACCTAACAGAACGAACCCTGTATTATGACACCGATGACGGCAGGCACTCCTACAACATCACGGGAGGCGTGCCACAGGGTTCGGTTCTGGGACCCTTGCTCTGGAACGTCTTATATGACGGACTACTCAGGCAATCCCTTCCAGACGGGGTGTCCATGGTAGCTTTCACAGACGACCTTGCACTAATCGTCGTCGCGAAGACCATCGACGAGGTGCAATTTAGCGGAGATGAAGCTATCGAGGTAGTAGCTAGGTGGTTGAGCAACCATGGGTTAGATCTGGCGGCTGAGAAGACGGAGGCGGTGCTCATCTCTCGAACGAAGAAAAGGGTATACGCCACCTGCACGGTGGAAGATACGCAGATCAGGACGGTGGACACTATTAGATATCTTGGAGTCACTCTAGATGCGCGGCTGTCGTTCAAACAACACCTGAAGAACGCAGGCGCAAAGGCTTCCAAAGTGGCTCGTACGCTCTCCAGCATCATGCCCAATATGGGGGGGGGGGGCGAAACAGCCGCGACGGTCCCTCCTTTCATCGGTAGTAAGCTCCGTTATTCTTTACGGGGCACCGATCTGGGCTGATGCCATGAACATCCATAAGAGCTACGGAGCCACCTGCCGGCGGGCTTATAGAACAGCCGCCCTAAGAGTGGCCCGTGCCTACCGTTCTGTATCGGACATTGCTCTCTCGGTGGTCGCGGGACTCCCTCCCATAGACCTTCTTGCTATGGAGAGGGCAGCAGTACACCGCGAAGGCAGGTGTATAAGGCAGAACATCGCCGACCACGAGCCGAACCATGACAAATGGTCCATGAGGACCATAGAAGAGTGGCAAAAAAGATGGGATTCAGCGGATTCGGGGCGGTGGACACACTGCGTCGTCCCAGATGTAGCAAAGTGGACGGGCAGACAACACGGATGCCGGGCACGGCTGCTTTCGCAGCTACTTACATCGTTTCCGCATTTATCAAAGTGCGGAGTGCCCGGCATGCCCTGGTGTCGACGAAGACGTGGCCCATGTCCTCTTCAACTGCCCGAGATTTGCAGCGGAACGGAAACAGTTCCGGATCTCGGGAGGAGGACCACTCACTAACACCTGAGGGCATTGGGGAATGTCTGCTCGCCTCACAGGAGGGATGGGACGCGGTGGTCATCATCGCCACCTCCATCATCGATAGGCTGAATGCCATCAGAAGAGAAGAAGACGGAAGAGGCAACAACATCGCCCAGACTTGAAGAGCCAAAACATCGGCGGAGGGCCTACTGAGGCAAAGACTGCCCCCCTCGAAGTAATGCCTTGCGGCGGTTTCCGGGGGGGGGGGGGGGGTCACAGTCTGAGCGGAGGAGGTTTTAGCGGGTGGGAGCCCCGCACTCCTGCTGGCGCCGGCCGGCAGGGATGGCTGGTAGAGCTTTCCATCGTCGCTTCGGAAAACACACACACACACACACACACACACACACACACACATGTTCATAATTTAATAAGAAGAAATTATTAAAACCATAAGCATTGGAAGTTTATTGCATAAGTAACAATTATTCATAATGAATGCTAGTATATTATTCTTCTTTATAACCATATGGATAACTTTTATATAAACTTACAAATCTACGCTTATGATAAACCGGTTTACATGTTTTTATTTCTTTACGAGTAATCACGTCATGAAAAGCAGTTCGTCTAATTGCCTGTGTAGCTAGTATAATCTCACTTCTATCTCCGATTACCATTCCACGTATTGTGTCAAATTTTATTTTTTCGGAATTCGCGAAGTTCAAGGTAATATCTTTTACTTTACACCTGCGTTTTTCATAGTTCTCAACCACCTTAATCTTGTATACATAAAACTTAGGACCACCAGATATAAAAGATGAGATATACGCCCCTGCAGGCTCGTTGGATAATTCGTCGGTGAGTTCGCCGAGCATAGCACCGATTGGTGTTTCATATTCGTCGCCACTATTATTGCTAACGTAAATTACTGAGTCAGTGTCATAGTACAATACGCGAGATTGTAATTTTTCTAGATAACTATATAACTTTAAACGAGCCTGGGCTGTAGTGTATGCAGCGACTACGACATTCGCTACCGGTGATGCAATCAGAGCTTCTTCTTTGTAGCACCAGCTTACATACAATTTCTAATCATTAATGCACGTCAATTTCTGGGTTAGTGAGTAATTCTACTAATTTTTGAGGTTCGGAAACCACCTCTGGTTTTGGCATATTTTCACGTTGACCAAATTTACCCTATAATGAGTTTAAGCATAATTTTGCTACTGAACGTAACCCCGCATTATAGGTTATTCGCCTCTTATCTACTTTCATGTGTTGTCGTTCCAACTCTGCTACGTATAGATTTTTGTCGTGTTCCCCTACACATTGAGGGGGATATCCAGATGCCAATGTCTTTTGGGTGAAAAATTCATCGATGTATCCTGTGAAAAGACCACCCTGCTGCGTCTGTGGATCGTACTGTGTGATTTCATACTGCCAAATCTCGTAAACTTTGTTCACCACGTATCCCATTTCGACAGCTTTGGCTATTTCATCAGAAACCCAGGTACCAGTTAACACTCAATCTTCTTCACGTTCGTGTGGACATCCTCGCTGAATCATTTGTTCCGCACAAGTACGACACAAGGGGAACAACAGTTTGCCATGCATTTTCACTGGTAACACTGGGTGGTACAAATTTGGGGGGGGGGGTTAATACATTGCATGTAATCAAACCATTTAAGCCGTTAATATTATTTTCAGCACCAACAATTTTTTTACACTCTTCTACTCCTACATACAATTTTGGATGACCTACGGGGTACTTACCCGTTTTGCATATGTACGGGTACAAACATCCACGTACTTCATTTTCTCAGAATTTTTACACTCATACATTTTAATATTGTTGCCTGTTCTGCCACCGAAAAAGGCGTCTCTAGGATCTAAAGGTTTTTGTATTAACAGGTCGTGTGATTTTATATACTGTACAGCTGCATCATTAGTAGTTAACTAGAGATCAAATACACATTTCCAAACCTCGATCAATGTATACCCAGAATTTTTTATTCTTTCGCTGGTCAAGCATGTGCGCTCATACCTTACGTCCAATGATTTATTTGTACGTGGTAAAATTGTATTTCTGTTTATTCGGTAACATCGAGGGCAACCATGCCAAAAACAACCATGGTACTGGTATTCAACACCCTTACTCTCGTCATCATTTTCTGCAGAATTATAATACCCATCCACGAGAAAACCTTCGGCTAATCGTTTTTCTCGTGAACCGCCCGCATGTTGAATTTTTCGCCCCGTGATTTTTTCCGTCCAATATAGCCAAGCAACAGCTTTTTTGGACTGCCTATCAGCACGCCGGTATCCACCTGTTGGTATGATACCAATTTGATTTGGTTTTAAAAATCTTTTCCGAAATACACGTAGACAAGCTAAAGCTATTGTAGCACACTCACTAAAAGGACAAACATCGCCACACTCCATAAATGTTTTCCGAAATGCGCTACAAGCCAATCTCAATATTGTTACATCCTGCTTGCAATATTTTTCTATTTCTTCTTGAAAATTAAATACGTAACTACGTTGTTTTTTATCATTGTACAAGGATAAAAATTTTTCTCTTTCTTTTGGATGCATCCCACCAGGTGAATAATACTTCATGTCCGGTAATTCGCCAACGTAATTTTGATTTTCTGGTACGTTAAATAGATGTGGAAATGTACCTTTTTCAATATCATTTATACTATATGCAGCTGGCAAATTACGCAGCGGCATGTGGAAATAATTCAAACTATCGATAAATTTAACACTTTTATATTGTAATAAAATTATTTTGGACCCATTCATAACGACTGTTGGTAAATCGCGCGTGCAGTGTTTTTCTACAATATATTTCAAAATAAACTGCGCATCATAACCTTGAGAATTATGAGCAATGCATATTATGTTATTAAACATTTTTCTCGGTTGTATTGCGAATTCCACAAATTGTTTTACGCAGTCATTTCTGAATACATATACGCGAATACCGCATTTTGAACACAATATTGAAAGGTCTGTATTTTCAAAACAGAAATCGCATGATTGTTGCACAACGCACAGAGTTGGTACATGGATTTTTATTTCTTCATCACCTTTAACCGATAAATTTTGCTGTGTCTAAAATCATGAAATAAAAAAATGTTTTTCGCGCGTCGTTCCACATTTCATTGCAGTGGTTGAATATAACAAAAATGGCCTACGGGCAATTTCGAATTGCAAATACTACAAAAACTCATACCGCATACATGTCTGTCATTTTTATCGTCTTGTACCATCTTACAACAATTTTTACAAAATTTTATTTTCTCACATACACTGCAATTTTTATCAAACGAACCTCGTTTCCGGTGGTTTTCTATACACGACCTACCGAAGAAGGTCCGCATACATACATTACATTTTATAACTGGAATATTTGTGTTGCAGGATGGTATGTTTTTACATTAATGACACTCGTCTTTGCACCTGTGATTGTTTCTATATTTTTTATTGCATGGTATACTATAACCCCTGCTTCCGGCTGCAGCTACCAAATTCAAAATAGGTTGGTAATGTTTTAAATGTGCACAGTACATAATGCGTATCGTGCCTAATACATGATTACTTGTGTTAATGACAAATTGCGTACCATCGTAAAGTGGCGCATCACCACGTCCAAATCCATTATATGAATACACAACAATCGCTATGCCTTTATGTGCAAAGTGAATTTGAAAAGCATTTACATGAGCAATGCCGTATCCGTCAACAGTTGGCAAATCAACTCGAGACAAATGAATGAGCTCCAGCGTTTTCTCGGTTTGATAGGAGCCGCTGGCTCGTCGTATAGCATTCCAATATTCGTGTAAAGTTCCCGAGCGTACTTGACCTCTTTGTAAATAAATATAGCCTGCGACTAGCGATCTTGGGAGGCACATGTTATCATTATTATGTATAGATAGAATGGATTTTTTGTGTACATCAATGTCGGATAGTGTTACATGCCCGCAACCGGTCACTGTTTTTACAACGAAAACGTTTATAGTTATTTTATCCTTAATACTAAAATCATTAGCGCTTTGCACAGCATTATTAAGTAATGTCCATAAATCATTGTAATTAAAAACGCTAACAGGTCGGAACGATAACCACAGGGGGCCACTGTGAAATTTGTCGGAATTTATGGTTAGGCCTATGTAGTCCGCAGGTCTTGCCTGCCCACATAAATAAGCATGAAGCGACTTCATGCAGTCCTCCAGCCATATATACAAATCAGTAGATGTTCGTGGTTCTTGTATATATCCGCGTATTTCTCGTCCAGATAATCCAAATCTCGTAAAATGCCTTGATGATTCCGATTCTATCTGAAAATACGTTTGTGTGGTATCTTCGAGCAATCTCTCACGACCGCTCCCTGTCTGGAATGAGTTTTCTGTGAATATAGGTAAACTGTTTAGTTATAAAACGGGATGTGAATATAAAATATACATACCAGTTGGTGTGTTTTTGCGCACAGAAGTTTTTCGACGTCCAGGTCGACCGCTCCGTAGTTTTCGGTGTCTAAGTATTCCGCACCGTAATTTTTCACCGTCCAGGCGAAAAACTATAGGGCGGAACATCTGGACAACGAAAACTATAAAGCGGACCACCTAGATATCGAAAACTATGGAGCGGTCGACCTAGACGGCGAAAAACTGTGGTGCGGAACACCTGGACAACGAAAACTATGGAGTAAACTGCCTAGATACCGAAATCTATGGAGCGGTCGACCTAGACGGCGAAAAACTATGGTGCGGAACACCTGGACAATGAAAACTATGGAGCGGTCGACCTAGACGGCGAAAAACAATGGTGCGGAATACCGGGACAACGAAAACTATGGAGCGGACCACCTGGATACCGAAAACTATGGAGCAGTCGACCTAGAGACGGCGAAAAACTATGGTGCGGAACACCTGGACAACGAAAACTATGGAACAGACCACTTGAAGGACAAAACACTACGCGCGTGTGTCCGCGCGCGCGCATGTGTGTGTATGAAATTCATGACGAACGTAGTATAGAAAAATATCGAAACAAATCCTATCAATTTCTATCCACTTTAGTTAGGATAGAAAAATATAGAATTAATTCGTGCCAAAAATAGGATAGGAAAATATTGGAAAAAATCCTATACTTTTCTATCCTCCTTTTGGAGTAGGGCCGTATTCGCTGCAAAAGAATTTAATGTTACTATTTCTTATATTCATACGTTATTTGACGAACTTTAGTGCTTGATGTATTGCAGTTCTGATGGTTTTGACTTACTACATTTTGAGCACATGAAGCTTCAGAAATATTTTAATAAATAATTATCTATTTAAATTGTAATTTTATTAGTTTTACTCAACATAATTCAATTACTTTTTAACTACTATGTATTACATATTAGCGGTTTTATATTTACTTCTCTTTGGTTTACTCGTAATAAAATATGTTTACCTTGCACTTCTGCATCGTATGTGCACGCAAGAATGTCTGCGTCTCCCTCTGAATCATCCATCATATTTTTGTAAGCTGCAAATAATTACGTTAATGCGCGCTTCATTTACAAAGCATATTTTACGCTATCTAACTCTTTTTTGCCCAAAATGAGAAATGCTGGTACGACAACTTCAGCTCAGATACTGGGTTAAAGGAATTTTACACTTTTGAAAGCTACCTTTTCTACTATTTTCAAGTGTTCTATATCGATTTCCAGTGAGGAAATTATAATAACTTTATTATTGCAACAATTTTGCAGAATAAAGTTATTTTCGATACAAGTGCGAAAAAGTTATATTCAACGAATGTGAGGGCCGTAATCACATTCGTTCAAAAAATATTTTCGCACATGTGCCGAACAATATTTTTTTTTATTCCAGCGTGTGTAAAGTGCTCTCCCAAAATGTCAAAAGTGTGTAGAGTAGCACATTACGCACACTGAATGAAAAATTTATTCTTTAAAGACTTTTTTTTTACGATTTTCTGCACCGAAACAAGTTATAATCAATAAAATGCATACATAAAAAGTGACCCCGATTGTTGAATATAAATTCGTTTTACTCGAGAAACTGGTCTGAAGTTGGCGTATCTGTTTTTCTAATTTAGGGCTAATTTACAAAACCGTACTATCAGATCAAAAATAGTCATACAAGGTTTGTTTTTGAATCTATCCAACTAAATTTGATGAAAGTGAGGACGTTTTATTTATTTTAGCACAAGTATTCATAATTTATGTACGCTCATTTTAATTTCAACGCATAAATTATTATTGAAAGTCCCATTTATTCATTGAATTAAATGTACATCAGATGATCAAATCATAATGGATAAAAACAATCGGTCATAAGTTATGAATACTATTAATTACTTATGTCAAGATACCTGTATATGCTTATTTATCACTTACCTAGTAATGTCGTGTATCACCACATCAGGTTATGTAGACATCTTACGCCCCCCAAACCACTATTTTTAGGTGTTTCCCGATTATTAAAGTCACTTTGGGGTTTTTAAGTACACCTAACTTATCCAATTTGGAAAGCACACGCGGTCCACAGTGAGAAGCGATATATCGCATAAACTTCAAAAGTTGATCTGTGCTATATGTATGTCAATCACTCAAAAACCTTTCACTACACTTTCTTCTTAGGCACCCATCATATCGGATCGCAATTTTAACGGCATTTAAGACCACTATCAAAATTTCACGCCTCGACATTGTATGATACGATATCAAAAACGGACTGAATGATCTCGTTGATGTTAACACGTTCATCATACGGTGTGGTCTTAAATTTCATGTTGGTTGCATTATAAACGCAACATAAATTCTGCAACGCAGCCATCGGGTGTTCAATCAGACCCCGATATCCTGATGCATTTGTAGTGCTTATGAAGCCATCGGGTGTAATCAGGTCCCGAGAGCCTGAATCTATTAGTGTCTAAGAAGGTACCGGGTATATACTCAGATCCTGAGGGCCTGAGTCCGCTAATCATAAACTGTCGACGGGGTATAAAGCGACTCGATGAGCCAGGACGATACCGTTATTAATAAGGTTCGCCGATCTTCGTACAATATGAAACCGGCCATTATGTTATCAGACAATAAAGTTAATGGAGTTCCGTTATAGTTGTTGAGTAGTGCAGACGGGGTTTACATTTTCTGTCATAATTTTCGTTTAAACTCATTTGTAGGAGTTGTACTTTTAATGGCGCGGTTTCGGATCGACTCGGAGTCAGTTAGTTTAGTGCTGTTATCTCTCCGAGGGATTGTACCGGGAGTAAAAAGTTATTTTGTGAACGTATAAATTTAAGAAGGAACCGTTACCGGCATTTCACAATATACGAGAAGATCGATGATATCAGTTTTCGATTGTGGTGTATTTGGCCATTCAATGGAGCAGCGTATTTTACTGGTATCTAAATTAGTACTTATACAGATAGAATTTGTGGCAACTGACACGATCATTTTTGGGACTGCAAATTGAAGAATTTTTGTTAAGAGGAAAATCGATTGAGGAAAAACTGTGTACCGTTCATACGTCAAATTTGAAGTCTCTGCTTAGTTTTCGGTTATCACGACATGCATACGAGTGTTTACCATTAAATTTGTATATTTGTTTACTTTTCAACACATACTCGTTAGCACAAGAAACGTGATACAAACTTCTCAGCTGGTAATTTCCCACATCAGGCCGCACCTCCTGGATAGCACACTGTCTCGTGTCGAAGAAAATCACGCCCCACCGCCAGTTAGTCGAGGCTGTGACTTTCGAGAATTCATCTAGGTGGAAAGTGGGGCACCCCTCTCAGGAGAGTCAATCGGCTTCCACCGCCAGTTATCTTTTTAAGCAAAGTAAGTACCCCGGCTTGCATCCGAGCAGTGTCGTGCACTCGACAACTTTGTAATCAAGAAGCGCAAAGGAGAATTTTCGAAGGAAACAAACGAGAATTCAATTCTTCCGTCGCTTAGAATATATGATAATTCTCGCTCGCACCTTATAACTACTGGGTCTTCTCTTCTCTCGTCGAGTACGCTTACGGAGGAATCGTTGAAAAAGATGCAAGAGGCGCTTGAAGCTTCCATTGCACAGTCGACTTCCACACTGAAAGCTGAAATTATGAGTTGTAAATCTAAGATCTCTTCAACATTCTAGAGCAAAAAGTACAGCTTTTCGAATCTTCTTAAAAAAATTAGTCGACAAAGTAGAGATGCAGGAAAAATTGTTAAAAATAAGAACATTGTTATTTCTGGCTTTCAATCTGGCTCGCTTTCGGTCAAAGACGCAGCTGTCAACCATTTTTCTATTACCGACGTGGTGGACATTGCCGGATTTATTCGCACCAATCATCCTACAATACTTCCCGTACTGGTATCGGAAGATGTGAAATAGTCTATTTTCGCTGCAAAGAAGTCAGCACTGCATAGTACGAAAATTTACGTTGAGAATGATTTGACAGAGAGGGAACGTTTAATTGCATATAAGGTTAGGGTCGCCCTCCAAAAAGCAACCTTAAAGTGTCAGTCTTTCAAAAGAATAGCCAACAGCATTGCAATTAACAACGTGCAGAATGGATGGTCCGAAGAAGACCAGGGTTTTACCATCTCCTCTAAATTCGCCGATCGAGATCCTCCTGCATATACTTCGGCCACGCAGTCCGGCTTTCGTCTTGGAAATACGTCTTTTTCGCAACTTACTGGAAATATGGCGTTTTCTCAACGTCGCTCTCCAATAAATAATTGCTCTTTCGACTAGTCACCCTTTCAGCGGCAACCTTTTTAATTCACTCCCGTTCTCATTCATGGATTCCATCAACTGCACGCTTCAGCTCAACAAGAATTCCATCTACTTCGAAGTAGCCCTGCACTTTAATTTCTACCGAAGTTCTAAAAATTGCATTCTGGAATGGCCACGTTATTTTTAATATATCTAATAACTCTTTTTATTCGGCTTATATTATTTTTAATTTATCCGAAACTTGGTGTGAAACAGAAAATTGGGTTAAAGATATACAAACTGAATTTTCAAAGATTTTTGTTCCGGCCTCCCGTACGTCCACATTCAGACGCTGCAGTGGTGGTCTTCTTACTTTACTCGATAAATCTTTAGTCTTTATAATTCCTAAAACTTCACCCGGCTGGACTTTTTTTAATTAAAACTTTTCCGGTTAGTTTAATAATAGGTTCTATTTACTTTCGCACTAAATCTGACTTAATATTTTGCAGACTAGTATTGATATCTTCAAAGACCAGTACCTCGACTGTGTGCTTTTCCTGGGTGGAGATTTTAATTCACGAATTGGAAATTTTGATGTTAATATAGAATCTCCTGATATTTTTGAAAATTCTAATGTAAGTCTGTCAAGAAAATCACACGATGAGCAGCACAACGGGCGAGGTAATCTTCTTCTCGATTTTATGTATTCAAATAATTTTATTCTTTTGAACGGTCGCACCGCGAGCGACAGTACAGCTCAATTTACGTTTCTCTATAGTAATGGCTTTAGTGTAGTGAATCTCGTATGGATCTCTGCGTCGCACCTTTCTTTTATTAAGGATTTAAATACGGGAGATGGTCTGCACGGTTCTGATCATTTGCCCGTTATTGTATCATTATATCTTTGCACATCTAGTTCAGTTCTTAGAGAGTATTCTACATCACTAGGAGTTTTAACTAGAGCAAAATTTGTGCGGTCGAGCGGCTGGGAACGGCTTTTTTATTAACGTGCTTAAAAGTTTTAATACGGATTTTAATTTTTTTTTATATTTTCGTGAAATTGTCGTTGCCTTTTTGGCAGTAAAAAATGATTTTGCCTTAGCCAAAATTAGTTAAGACATTGTGGAAAAATGTTACATCAAAGGCTTGGTTTGACAGAGATTGTGCTTTGCCAAGAAAAAATATAATGCATCTACGAAAACTACGAAAAAAGGTTATATATTTATGTTTCGGTGCATTCGTATAAAATTTCCAAAAAAACATATTTAGATCTGATTAGAGATAAAAAGCACGCATATGCCATATTAATAGAGAATACGTTTACGGCAGCTCATAACTCTGCTGATTTTTGGAGTGCGTTACGCTCTTTCCGTGTACAACCTAGCATTGGACCTGCGGTTTCGGGGGAATCATGGGAGAGTCTCTTGTCGATGGTTTTTCCCCAGACAAGTTTGCCTCGCCTGTCTTTCTCCGGGACGTACGATCCGATGGTGGATTCTCCATTCACTATCTTAGAATTTAGCAGTAGTATAGAAAAATTGAAAGTTGGAAAAGCCACGAGACCTAATGGGTTGCCGGCCGAATTATTCAAGCTGCTCGATGGGTCATAGCAGTTCCATTTGCTGAATCTTTCCAATGCGACTTTTTTGTCCGAAATGTTTCCGTCTGATTGAACCGCGCACCACTATTTCCTTTATACAAAAAGGGCTCTAGGTAGGATCCGGCAAATTACCGAATGATTGCTATATCCATCGCGTTATCCAAAATTTTCTCTCAGATTTTGTGTACACGCCTGACTGAGAGGGCCTCTCGGAAGGATATTTTGCCTGGGGAGCAATCAAGATTCCGTAGTGGGAGAGGCACGAAGGACAACAACTTCTCTTTGTTTGCTGCCATCAAGATCGGTCTCCATCATGACAAGTCAAAATTATACTGCTTTTTTGTTGACTTTAAACGTGCTTTTGACTCTGTTCCTCACGCGTTCCTCTGGAAGAAACAGCTCAGTCTCGGCGTAAGTGCGAAAATTGTGAGAGTTATAAGTGCCATGTACCGAACCGCTTCGGTATACATTCAAGCGGGTGATTTTGTTTTGCCCGGTTTTAAAGTCACTATAGGCGTACTCCAGGGCGAAACACTGAGTCCACTACTTTTTATCTTATACCTTTCTGATATTGTTGCCTTCTTCGGGGAGAGAGAGAGAGAGAGAGAGAGAGGGGATACACGGGATGGTGTGTATACATCATACGACCTGTCGATGCTGTTACACGCTGACGATCTCTTTGTTAATATTGGAAAAACCAAGATCATGTGTTTTCGAAAAGCTGGCTTTCTTGACTCTCACTCTAGAGCTTTTTATTATAGGGGCAGTTCGGTCGAGTTTGTTAGCAGATACCGTTACCTGGCTGGAGATCGTATTCTCCTCCTCTGGCCTAGGTCTTCTGCCCTGTGAAGACGCCATTTCTAGAACGAATGTGTGAAGTGTCACGGCAGCCAAGATTGACGCTTGGAATGCGCTCTGGAAAATCTACAGCGTACTTATAATCTCGGTATTACTTTATGCTGCTCCATTTTGGGCTCTTAGATATTTGAGTAGACTGCAAGCTGTACAAGTAAAGTTTTTTAAAAGACTATTTAATTTACCTAAATGCACGCCTTCGTATTTAATCAGGCTCAAATTGGGACTCTTCCCTATAGCCGATGAGATATTAAACCGAGCCAACAAATGGGTTGTGAGAGTTCTAAGAATGCCAGCTTCCAGGCTACCTAGAATATTATTAATGAGACTTTATGGTTTGGCACTAAACTCTACCCACTGGCAGCTCGCTAACTGGTTAGTAGACCTGAGATCTATTTTGGATAGTGCAGGAGTAGATGGCCTTGGGAAAATTTTGAGGCCGAGTACTGGGAAAGCTTAGGACATCCTGCAGTTGACAAATTTGCGGAAATATGCAGAAGAAATGACCTTTCCGCGTATTATGGCTCCGTCTCGCCTCAGCTTCCTATTTTACGTCTTTATAATAATTTTGTATTCACCCAGTACCCAAGGCGTTTACCATTGGACTATCTAAAGTTAAAATGCAGCTTCGGTTAGTTACGGTATATTCGGGTTCGTTATCAGTCGCTGGTTATCGTTATAATTATGATCCGACAGCTGTCTATACGCTTTGTAATTTAGGTAAGATCGAAAGTGTCTGACATATTTTTTATTAATGCCCTGTTACTTAATCTTTGCGAGAAGAATTTTTGGCGACCTGTATTGGCGAACGAGAAAATGCTTTTATTGAATTTATTTGTGATACTGGCGAACATTCTGCGAAGAAACTATATAAATTTGTGAAAGCTTGCCTTGTGCGTCGAAATTTTATGCTAGGAAACTAGAAGCTTTTCAGTATGAAAAATTGTCGAGTCTTGACTTGTTTTTATAATGCTGCTTTGTGGATATTATAGATTATAAGCACTATATGTATATAATTTTTGTATCCGACTTTCGCACCTCCTTCTCAATAGGAGATAGCTCCTTATTTTTAAGAATAAATCATGTACCTATCTATCTATCTATCAATAAAGTTAATTATTATCTTTTTTCAGACTAGGTGTTATTCTTTTCCCCGCCCGATGAAACGGGGGAGAGTAATGCGAGTTTTACACACGCGTTACTGTGCTTACGGTCGTCGCCGTAAACATCGGGCCCCAACGCAACTGCATACGTTCACCTCCGCAGGAACGCCCATTACGCGACGTTCCTGGGGCAACGTATATGCGCACTGCTCTCCACTCATAACCGCCAGCTTATAAATTAACACCCAAATTTATTTCCATCGAGCAATCAGCGGGAGAATTTCGTTTCTTCAGTGCAATTAGGCGCAGAACAGGGCTCGCGCTCCCGACTTCCTACCAGTATTCGTGAACGTGATACACACGTACAGTGATAAAGTTATTGGTTCATCATTCTCATTTCCGTAAGATGAATAAGTAATTCATAAATGATACTTCGTTGCATTGTGGAAACGAGAATAGACCTGAAATCTAAGAAAACCAGCTTCATTTCTTTGTTCATCAAGTTCAAATACTTCAGACTCATCGCGCACTAGTTTATTTTGAATTCACGCAAGTGCTAAATGTATCTGATAAATGCCGACAGTGAATTCTTTCAAAATATCGATGTTAAGTATTGGAAAATCACGAATATGATTTTCATTTAAGCGATTCCACATGGTATTCTTACTAGATGCTCTTCTACTATTAGTCTAACCGTATTTTCAGATCTTGCATTTTCAAGATGTGTTCACCAAGTTTCATTGTAGCTCCATCCATTAGGATAACGCCTCAGTACCTATTGATTATTGCTCCAGCAATTAAATAAAATGCACGTAGATTAACTGCATGAACTACGGAAATAGTATTCTTATACAACTTGAATATTGATTTGATATGGCCATTACGTGCTTCTATTACCGATCTGGATTTTGTGATAAATCTCAAATTATTAACAACTGCAGTTTCAAGTTATCTTAGCCATTGCTGAAGAAATGCGGGCATTTCATAATTACTTCCGAGGACTTGCAAAAGAGGTAACACATCACTGTATCCGCGATCGACTATCACTATCGCGTCTTCTCCTAGTCTTTTTCTGAAGCACCTACATCTGTTTGGAACTCGTTTCGTAACATTGCAGCGTCGTTATTTTTATAATGTGCAAAATAAGGACCACGAATGTCTAAAATATATCTATCTGGAGAAAATATTAACGCTGTTTTAACTAAATGGAGCCCTTTGTGTTGGTTAAATGATTGTCTCAGAGTTCGAAAATTGCTAAGTTTTTCAATAAAAGAACATGTGCCATCTATAGATGCGAACCTTGTAAGATTATTAGGTTATAGATTGCATAGAGCATTAGAAAAGTTAGTGACATGATTATTAATATACTCTTGTCCTGTATGCGCAGTTAGCCCTATATTCTGAGGTATACGCCATGACAGCAATGTTTTTCTTACTATGGGAATTGTCAAGCCAGCGGCTTGCCTGCTTTGATATAATTAAACAAAACTCTCAAGAAGTAATCAGAGAGACCCTGACGAAGTTTACGAAGAAATGCCAATAAATCTTTTCCCTATACATTTCGACGACCGATCGGTCAAGTGGCGGTAGGTGGCGTAATAGGTCGCAAAGTAGGATACGTTCGGAAAGGAGAGGTCCGGACAGACAGGGTTTAGCGAATTTTAAAGGACGCTGTTATTTTTGCAACAAGCTTGGACACTCGAAGTCCGACTGTTGGTGTCGAAGATCAAATCGAAATGGTAAGACACCGTCGGGAGATAGGTTGTCGCACACGGAAAATCGAATAGAAAATAGAAGCGACGCGATAAATAAGAATGTAAAGCGAATAAAAAGTCGTGATATAAATGAATCTCGCGAGATGCCGGAAAACTAAATAGGGGAGCGTCAGAAGAGGCATGCGCTTACCCCGCGTATAAGAATGGGCCTTAAACGAATCAATTAATAATTCGATGCGATTCGATCTCGAATAGGCTAGAACAGACCAGGCCCTTTATAAGAATAAATTTGCAGGGGTGAAACGTGTGAGCGTTAATCGATACAGGATCATCGCGATCATTTATTAGGTCCCGATGCAAGGAAGTTGTCGAACACTTAGGAGGGTTGTCTCATAACCAAATCAGGTACGATTGCACTTGCGGATGGACAGACGATCGGAAGAGATGTATGTATTGCCAGACTTATCCGCTGATTGTCTTTTAGGCATTGAGGCGATTACCATATATGGAATGCAAATAAATTGACATGAAGGGAAATGGAAACTGCCCGAAGACGCGATGGAAAGACGGTCGGATTTAGCAGCAACCGGAACGAATGAATTTCAGATACATGCCTGTTTATGATGGTCGAGACAACAACGCAAAATATAAAGCGTTAATCGATAGGGACCACAAGGGAGCAGAATAGAAAAAGAATATGTCGAAACGCTATCAAATACTGGAAGTATATCATGAAATGTAAAGATCGGGAATGGATAGTATGGATTAAAGTTTTGCCAGTATTGGTTGTCAATTGTATTCTTGGGATAGATAGGGATGGAAAACGAGAACGTGGCAGAGAGGTGCGATTGGAAAGAAATATAAATTCGCAGATGAGATAAAAAATTCGTTTCGGAAAGGAATGAACAATTGTGTTGCCGTCTTGCAGAATTGAACGAAAATTACCAGATTCGCATACAACGAATGCTAAGTGTAGCGATTCCGAAAGATATGCCACTGATCGGAAAGACTTGATGACGCACTCAATTAATATGCAAGGCGCTGTACCAGTCAAACCGCGATACTATATGGTGTCACCGAAAGTCGGAGAACATATCAATGCTGAAATCGATCAGATGTTGGAAGACGGAATAATTGAACCGTCTAAGAGTGCCTGGTCAAGTCCGCTCATGACGGTAAAGAACTCGAGCGGCGAATACCGATTTTGTGTAGTGAATCGGAAAGTGAATGCTTTATCAAAGAAAGATGCGTATCTGTTCCCGTATATGAATGCGATATTGACGAAATTACGTTAAGCAAAGTATATTTCCAAGATTGACCTCCGGCATTTCGTATCATCAGATACCGTTGGCCGAGGGAAGCAAGGACATTAAGGCATTTACTGAACCGGGTCGCAACCTTTTTGAGTTCACGCGTATGCCGTTCGGTTTGACATATGCGCCTGCAACTTTTCAGAGGTTATTAGAACGCGTGAGTGGGCCATAAATGGAGCCACATGTAATCGGATACTTGGACGACATACATTGAAGCATTTGCGACGATTTTTAGAAATGGTGTCCTGATACAGGTGATTTATTGAAGGTTTCCGAAATGCGTTGAACCACTGATGAGATTGCTAAAAAAGGATGTTCGCTGGGTGTGGGACGAGGATCAAGTCAAGGCTTTTGAAGACATTAAGGAAGCCCTAAACTCTCCTCCTATCTTAGCATATTCAGATTTCAGTCAACCTTTTTTCGTGCAGACCGAAGCCAGTAAATATGGAATAAACGCGGTATTGACGCAAAAACTTGATGGAGAAGAACGAGTTATCGTGTATGCGAGTGGAATTTTGACTGATGCTGAACACAAGTATTCGTGTTTAGTCGCCCTATGAGCTTTGAATACATTCCGAGTATATATGTAAGGTTACCACTTTACAGTGGTAGCAAACGCTGCGTAATCCTGTTGGTCGATTAGCCAGGAGGGTCTTGATATGATGGCGTGCGACTTGAAGATCAGCCATCGAAGAGGAGCGCTATATCATGTCCCGGATGCTTTATCGCGAATGTACGAAGACTGTAGTTTAGCTTCCATTGAAGAAGAATTCGAAATACTTGAAGAAATTGAAGACCATTAATAAAAGACAGAAATAAAGAAATAAAAAAGAAACATTAGGTAACGACTGAAAGAAGTGGATGACTATCCGCGAAGTTATGAAATTATGGAAGGTATTTGATAAAAATTATGCCTTACAGCATGCAGGACATCAGGGAGGTAAAAAACCTGCTGTTGGATTGCTAGGGAATATTACTGGCCCGAAATGCATCGTGATATAGCGCAATGGGTAAAAACGTGTAATGTTTGTCAGCAGCGTAAAATAGATCGGGCACTCCCCGCAGGTTTGATAGGTCGTCGAATTTCAAATGAACCATCAATGATAGCAGCGGACTGCATAGACCGTTCCCGAAGAGTAAACAAGGATACGAATTTATGTGAATAATCGAAGATTTGTTTAAGCGATGGGTTGCGATCGTACCGCTTCGAAGGTCAATGGGAAAAGCGATCGTTGCAGCTCTCTACAAATACGTTATATGGCGCGGATATTTTGCTATCGAATAATGGGCCCGAATTTCGAAGTGATATATATGAGAAATATTTAGATTCGTACGAAATAAAACCTTTGAATACTCAATTATCTCACGCGCAAGGACATAGGGTTCTGAAAAAGAATAAGATTCTATCGTCGGCAAGTACGTATGTGGCATCGAAAATTTCACCGAAGTACGTACATCAGTATATTATAAGAGCAGTAATCGGGGCAAACATGTCCGAGTTAGAAAAGATAGATGGAAAGTTCATCGGATCATGACATGCCAAGTATTTGAAACCGTACTATGAAGACGTGCATCACTCGGCAGAACCTCCTCACCAAAGCCCCGATCCCGTTGAAACGCGAGAAGCTCCGTATTATGACGATATACAGAATGCTCATGTTAGGTCGAAACGTCGAGTACATTTAGCGACCATTGAAACAGATAGAATAACGCAAGCAGAAGTACACGTGAACGCGGAAAGCTAGCCAACAGAAACCGGCAAACGAAAACGTAGTAGACCGAAAAAGATTCATTCGATCGAAGTTCGTGGAAACGTATCGAGGATAGAAACGGAGTCACTTGAAATTATAGCTCTCGAACCGCGAGGAAGATCTCGTTTAGGTAGAGTGTCGGCCGAAATCGATCTTAAAAACTCCAGGCGAGAAAATGAGCACTCGAACTTCCAATCAAACAATCCGATTTGCATAATTAACTAACCATAACTTATAAAATTATTTACGTTTCATAATCATCAATTCCCTTTTCTACCCCTGCCTGAACTAGCATTATAGACCACGAAGACACGGAACGAAAATTCCGATTGTTAAGAGCCAGCGACAAGATGAAGGCGGAAGAAAAAAAGAAGAACCTATATAGTCCGAATCGATAGGGGGACGATAAGGGAAAACGGACGAAGAATACTATCGTGAAGTTAATGACTATCCCGTACCTGGCGGAGAGAACGCCAGATTAACCATAATGCCCGGATCTCTGTATTCGACTGGCAACAAGTACGGCACGAAAAAGAAAAGCGTCGGAGGAATAGTAATAGCGCGAAAAAGAAAGAAGAAGAAAAGAGGAAAATCCTTTTCGATGGGAGACTGGGAACAGCGAACGTCGTGAGGGACGGTAGCGATCACGCGGTACTCGAAAAGTAAGAAAAAATGTACACATAAGGGCCTAATGTTAAGAAGGGACAAGTAGCCTTGTAAATGACGGTAATATAATTGACAAGGCACCCTTTTTTGGATAATTCTGGCACGACGCTTGACTTGATAGAAAATTTGGCTGGATTGTCAGCAGACTTGTCCGAGTCGTGTAAGCGAGTGTGGTAAAGTTAGTATTCAAAAGAAAATTAAAGTACGTACGTGGTTTCATCCAGTTAAAGAATAACCCGATCTGAGTGTGACCGAGCATAGGAAATCATTCCGATCCAGAATGATTTTGGGGGAATTATTCCGTACAAGAAGTCGTACCTGCCTGCTGCCTGATCCCGAGTTGTAAGTTGGATTTTATTGTTCTAACGAATCACTCCTGAAAAAGCTCGATGAAACGGCTCGTTTTTACGAGCCAAACCAAAGGCGATCGCGCCGGTTTTTGAAACGCAACGTTCGCTCCTTTTTATCGTGTATGTTTTTGTTACAATTCAAAACATTTGAAAATATACGGATTTTGTTGTAATATCAATTTTTACCACTCAAATCTCCTTTCCATTCTAAGAATCCAACCCACCCCGCGGTTAGTTTGAACATCGGTTTGAACTGTTTCAAACTGAGTGAGTCGGATGTAAAAAAGTGAAGTTCCTAGGTTTAACTCAGAAGTTTATAACAGTTTTGGTTGCAACCGAATTCAGTTCGGTTCAATGTGGTCGCACATGAAATAAGAAAAAGCGGTTATAACCTAACTTAATCTGAATAAAACAAGCTTTAAAAATATATTTTTACATTACCGATGTCTTAACTTAAATTAACCCAAACTACTATATTTATTGTATTTTCGTATAGAAGATATTTTCTATAAATAATCTAACGTATTCTACCTGAAAGCAGATAAAAAATTTAAATATATTGCAATATTTTTTTGTTGTAACGTATTTTGCTATACGGTCCCCTTAACATAACGTAATTTAAGCTATTTTCTGTGCATAATAGTAGAAAAACTCAAAAGAAGTTTTTTAACATTAACGATTTTTTAAATCGTAGCATAATTTATTTGTACTAAATTCGAATCTGAAAGATTTGAGTATCGGGACCTTATCTCCTATATGTGTATTTTCCTAAATATTATTTAAAACAAAAAATTTGTAGAAATTCCCCCCTGAAGTGAAGAAATCTCCAAACTTAAATAATTTCCGAATCTGATGCGAAACAATAAATTATATATATCAATCAACAATAACGTTATAATTTTTTTTCTATGCAACTGCAAAATACCGTTTATTGTGCGAATTTTGAGTATCCAAAAACTGTCACCAAGAAAGTTGTTCGTAAAGATATGAACAGATATTCTGGAAAGTTTTATCTTCATTACTCTAATAGTAAAAAGTATTGAATATTTACAGTTGGTGGCAGCCGATGACGAGCGCGTCATGAGTTTCGAGGCCCTCAATTACTTCATCGTATATTGAGTATATAATTTGTTCTTTTTTCATTAGATGCAAAAAACTCTAATAAACAATTAATTTTTTTATATGTGCCAAAATCCTCAGATTTTTTTTTATATTATTTTACGTCGACTTTTGTGAACCCACATGGGACTAAATCGGGACGGGACCAACATTTTATGAAGGTGGAATCCGAACCACCTGAGCTTTGGCGTTATTAGACACTTATAAACAAATACAGAGGTGTCCCAATGACAGATGGCAGAGGCCAGGATCGAACCACGGTTTTCTCAGTACGAAGCCGATATTCTACCAACTGAGCCACCGCCGATAAGTTACAGCGAGTTTAAATAATACATGTTAGCAGGCCGCTCGCGTAATAATCAGTTTTCGATGCAGTGTATAACTACACCGGTAAAAGGATTCAAACACAGTCTGCAATTTCTGGAAGGAGCAACCCAAGCAGCAAGAGAAGTAATTTCGACCAAGCCTAAGTCAGAATGCTCACCTAAATGTAATCTAAGAAATGCCTTTAAAGTCCTATGACTTCAAAGTTATACATTAGGTCAAAATTACCAAATCTGGACCGAAAATATGTCTTCAAAGTCGAAAAAACTTATAATTCGATATGATGCCCCCTTTTAAGTAAATATGACCTTGCACGTTCCTTGCACGTTCCCTGCAACGTTCCTTGCACGTTGCATATAAGTCTATATTTTGACAAACAGGTTAAAATAAAGACACAGTGGCATGCTGCACGTTTAACCTGAAAGTCACATTTACCGCGGCAAATTACTTATAAGGTATTTCGACTAATAAGATTATAGTCGACGACACATGCGCACACGTAACTCACTTTTATTCAAAATAACGAAAATAACCTAACTTCAAATTATATACGTCAGTACTGGTCGTCCTGAGTAAATGTTTATATACGACAATGACTCGAAAAAGACCGTTCCGACTTTCATCGACGTTTTATAGGCAGACAAAGTGTAGTGCAAGTGAGATGACTGTCAAGGATCATTCCTTAGGATTAGAGATCGATTTAGATGCCAATGTACGTTATCATTTTTTACCCACAAACGTGGAACGTAGCAGTACTCTATTGAAAAATTAGTGCCTCGTTTTTTCCTAAACGCCACTAACGTAAAATGAATTAATATGTATTTCGCGTAGAGAGTTTATACAGTGTTCTTTACTTTTAGACAAAACTTACAAAACAGTCTCCACAGCTTATAGATTGCAATATTGTATCGAAAGTCGATTTACCGAAGAATCGATACTGAACTGCAGTATTCGAACACATACATATACATATGTTAATGATGTATTGAATTTCAAAGTTGTGATCTTTGAATAAAACATTCCCCAACTAAGGAAATTTTACTTAAGAGGTGGTAGGTAATGTGACGGAAATTTGCCTTATAGGTAACATATTTTAATTCATTTCATTCCGCTGTTCTATTTCCTCTGAAAATGTAAATAAGACATATATTTTATTACTTTTGCTCTACGAGTTAGATGAAAATATTTCAAGGTGATTTAAGCGTAAAATAAAATGACTGATTTTCCACGGTAAATTAATTATTTTTTAAATTGCTTATTTTCACGGTGAGTTAATTCTTAAAGGGGTAGCATACAGTTCTGAACAAGAATTTTGGCGTCGCACGTAAATTTAATGTTATATCATGCTTAATTTCATTATCTGAAAACTGACATAATCTGTATTTTTTATTTCCTTTACATTGTATTCTGACGAAAGCTTTAAAGTATTGCATTACTATACATAACATGAGAATATACGGATACAAGTACACAGTCGGGCATACTATGTGCACAGAAAAAAAGTTAGAAACAAAAGAAGTATGGATTTCGTTTAACCAAATTCAGACTACGGCCTAGTGGGAAAAATTCCCTGTAATACCAAATTTCTATCAAAAAATGACTTCTACTTTTGTCCCCACTTATCGCAATTTGACTTCCAATTTAGGTAAATAAGATGTGGTACAGAAAATTCCTCGCACTAATGGTAAGTCGAAAAGAGGTAATTTCGCCCTATTTTGCTGTCTGGGAAATGTGACTCCAAGAGAGTGAAATTGAAGCCTATACACGGAAAATTCATTGGGAGGTTCACTACTCTAATAGAAAAAACATTGCCGCTAATCAAAGTCAAACGGCGCAACTTCGATGTTGACTTCTGCTTTCTGAATTTGGGGCGTCTGCGCTCCCAAATTCTGACGGAAGCTATTTTATGCGTTAGGAATCCAGCGCCCTCTGGATATATATCGGTAGTATTTCCGGTCTTTAGGGACGAATCACGCATGTTCAGTGCAATCATCAGAAGGCGAGATAACTTCTGTCACGAGTGCATAAGTGTCAAATTTGGATTTTGAAAAACACGAATTTGCTGTAGAAGAAAAAAACGAAGAATTCATTGAATGTAAGTATAGCATTCAACTCCATCATGAAGCACGTTAACGATTTCCTGTCATTTTCATATCTGCTGGAATGCGTAAAGTGGTCATTTCGCGAACCCGATTTTTTATATATAATTCGTCTATGTATCGGTCATTTTACTTAACTCCGCCCCCCCAGACCCCACCCCCGTAAAAACTATCCTAACCCAACCCTACCAAACCTCGCCTAGACCTAGCTATACTTAAAATTTGGTGCGAAATTATGTTCCCTATATCAAAAACAAAGAGTCCGCATAATGCCCATCATGTATAAAAAAAAAGTCCGCGAAATGACCATAAAACATACTTTCTTTTCGCGGACGGTTCGCGAAATGACAAAAAGTCCGCAAAATGACCATATTATGTATGTATTTATGTATATATATATATAACCGTCCGCGAAAAGAAAGTAGGTTTTCTGGTCATTTCGCGGACTTTTTTTTTTATACATAATGGGCATTATGCGGAGCCTTTGCTTTCATATAGAGAACATAATTTCGCACCAAACTTTAGGCACAGCTAGGTATAGGCGAGGTTTAGTAGGGTTGGGTTAGGATTGTTCTTTTTTTGGGGGGGGGGGGCGGAGCCCCCCACGCAAACAGCCTAGTTAAGCTTGATAAGGTCCAAATAGACCAAATTTAATTTTCCCCGAAGTCCGCAAAATGACCGATACATAGACGAATTATATATCAAAAATCAGGTTCGCGAACTGACCACTTTACGCATTTATATATAGTTTTATATATATATATCAAAATTCTTAAAACGTGGCGCAATCTTTCCTCCATTTTTTTGTCAGGCCACGCCCCTCGGCAAGACGCTCGAAGGCCCTGAATCGAATTTTACAAATTAAAATGGTCGCGACGCATTCGGGAATTTCCTTAAATCTATGTTGGGGATTCCAAGAAGGCAGCGCAAAAAATATTAATAGATGAGTCATTTCCTCCTACAAATTCAAAATATCCGGGTCGCACTCAGGAAACTCCTCCAATCTAGTTTGGGGATTCTAAGAAGCGTCCACAACAAAAATTTGAATCGATTTCCAATTCCCTCTTACGGGAAATGAGGATTTATCTGAAAATTGACGGTTAATCGAATTTTACAATTTCGAAATAACCTCCTTGCGATATGGAAACTCCATAAATCTATATTGGAAATCTCAAGAAGGCTCCAAAAAAAATTGAATCGATTAGCAATTTCCTACTACGACAAATGAGGATTTATTTGAAATTTGTCGGTTAATCGAATTTTATAAAATCAAAATGAACGCGTCGCACTCAGGAAACTACTTAAATCTATATTGGGGATCCGAAGAAGTTACCACAAAAAATCTGAATCAATTAGCAATTTCCTCTTACGCGAAATGAGGCTTTACATGAATCGAGTAGCAATTTCCTCTTACGCGAAATGAGGCTTTACATGAATCGAGTAGCAATTTCCACTTACGAGAAATGACGATTTTCCTAAAAATTGACGATTAATAGAATTTTACAAATTCAAAATGGCCGCGTCGCACTCGGGAAAATCCTCAAAACTATGCTGGAGATTCCATGAAGCCACCGCAATAAAATCTGAATCGATTAGCGATTTCCTTTTACAAGAAATGAGGATTTACTAAATCTTAACGGTTAATCGAAATTTACAAATTCGAGTTGGCTGGGCCGCACACTGGAAACTCCCAAATCTAGTTTGGGGATTCCAAGAAGACTCTACAAAAAAATTTTAATCGATTTGCAATTTCCTCTTGCGACAAATGAGGATTTACATGAATAGATTAGCAATTTACTCTTACGAGAAATGAGGATTTTTCTGAAAATTGGAGATTTATAGAATTTTGCAATTTCAAAATGGCCTCGTTGCGCTCTGGAAACTCCTTAAATCTATGTTGGAGATTCCATGAAGCCACCGCAAAACAATCTGAATAGATTAGCAATATCCTCTTGCGAGAAATGAGGATTTACCTAAAAATTGACGGTTAATCGAATACTACAAATTCAATATGGCCGCGTCGCACTATGCAAACTCCTGAAATCTATGATCGGGTTCCCAAGAAGCCTCCACAAAAAATCTGAATCGTTTAGCGGACGGACCGCACTCTGGAAACTTCTCAAATCTAGTTAAAAGATTCCATGAAGCCTCTACAAAAAAATTTGAATCGATTTGCAATTGCCAGTTACGAGAAATGAGTACGTGAAAATTCCCGGGAAAAAATGATTTATATCTGGATCATATATGCACCATATATGATCATACATCATCATATATGATTCATATATCATCATATAAGATTCATATATAATCCAGATATGATTATGTATGCTCATATATTGATTTTGACCTGATATAATAATATATAATCATATATGAGCATGTATGAGCATATATATCCCATATATATTCATATATAGCTAAATCTGATTATATATATTTATATCAGGTCAAAATCCCTATACGAGCATACATAAATATATCGGGATTATATACGAATCATATGTGATGATATATCAATCATATATGATGATGTATGATCATATATGGTCCAGATATAAATCATTTTTTTCCGGGTTTACATCGAGATTTTCGGTTAATCGAATTTTACAAATTCAAAATTGCCGCGTCGCACTCTGCACACTCCTTAAATCTATGTTGGGGAACCCAAAAATTCTCCACAAATAATCTGAATCGATAAGCAATTTCCTCTTACGAGAAGTGGGGATTTACATCAAAATTGACGGTTAATTGAATTTTATAAATTCAAAATGGCCGCGTCGCACTCTGCAAGCTACTTAGTTCAATATTTGGGACCCTAAAAAGCCTCCACAAAAAATTTGAACGGATTAGCAATTTCCTCTTACGAGAAATGAGGATTTACATGAAACGATCAGTAATTTCCTCTTACCGGAAATGTGGATTTTATCTGAAAATTGACGGTTAATCTAATTTTACAAATTCGAATTGGCCGGGCCTCACTCTGTAAATTCCCAAAATCTAGTTTGGGGATTCCAAGAAGCCTCCACAAAAAAAATTTGAATCGAATTGCAATTGCCTCTTAGGAGAAATTAGGATTTACATGAATCGATTAGCAATTTCCAATTAACCCCTTCACTGTCGATGTCTTCTTTAGAATACATGGCAAATTTCAACGCGTAGAATTAGAATTCGCATTTTCGGCTGTCATGATGGATTCGCCATTTTAAATTTCAAAAATCGGACATCAGATTCATAATCTGTGACCCCGAAAACAGTCGTATACGTTAAGCCATTAAATTTCGTTGCCTGTGTTATGGCTGGGATGGCGCCCGAAAGTGGACGCCACCTCTCTGCCGTTAAAGGGTCAAATCGACCGGAAGGGTCGATTTGAGGATTCTTTTAGGGTGGACGGAGCTGCCGAATGTATTTGTTCAAAAGGAAAGGAGAAAGGTGAAAATAAATAATAACTCGATTTTCTTTTTCTTATAGGTCTTTTTTTATTTTGAGATCATTTATTTTTAATCATATATTTTTATTTTGAGATTATTTTGAGGAGGCTGGTTATGGTCGGGGAGTGTTGACTGGCTGTCCTTCGCGTTGGGCGGGTTGTTCCATATGTTTGTTTCGAGCCACTGTAAAAACGTAAAAAATTTAGTTTCGCGGAAGGAAAAACGCGGGAAACTTATAAAAAAATAATATTGAAAAAAAAGTGAAAAAGGCTATGACCTAATTCCCTATGGGTCGATTCCGCATTGGCACGTACCGGAATAAACCGAGGAAAGCGTTCACAAGTTCCTCGAGGGAGAGATAGAAACGCCGGGCCAAAAGATTTGGCCCTGGTCCCGAGCTCTGTCCCTTTTCAGAACTAGTTTACCCAAAAAAAAATACAGAAAAAAAAGAATTGCCGCGGAGGCGAGTTCGCCCGTATCCGGAGGGATCGAAACGCCGGGCCAAAAGATTTGGCCCTGGTCCCGTGCCCTGTCCGGGTTCAGGTTAGTCACCTGGAATCTAGGTTAGGGGAAGATACTCACTAATATTTCTGTGCCGGTGGAAGACCCGAACCCTCTTCAGAATTTGGACTGCTGGGCTGACGCAATGTCGAGCTGAACTTCTGCTCGAGTTTAACTGCTCACCTTAACTGCTTTTTGGTCCAGGAGGTGCTGTATTTATACTGGATACCGCCCGTGGTGCCCAGTCCCGAACTTTTGAAGCGTTGTGTCGTGTCACGGTTTTCTATCCAAAATTCATGTGAATGCAAGATTTGCAGCTTCCGTCCGAATTGAACAGAATCTTTTTCCTCGTGTAGACAATTACGTTAATTTTAAGATTGTACAAAAATGAACGGTAGTTGTATCTTGTATAGAACTGGAGATATTTATTTGTTAATATTTACTAAATTAGTTTTTTAATAATCCGATCGATTTTATGCAATTTTTATATGTCGTTGTGTTGTTTTAATAGTAAATTTGTATTTTTAATAAACTATTTTGCATTAATTATTTTAATACAACTGTTGTTGATTTTTGTACAATTTAACATTATTTTTATTGAAGGCTTGTAAGAGCAATTTACACATAGTGATACAAAGCATGAATTTCGAACAAGACATAAATAAACAATGAGATATTCTTAAAATAATTGTTTGTTTTTATAAATTTTGTATTATTGTAGCTTTGAAAACATGATTATCGAGATGGTAAATTTTAAAGGAAGTTCAATTTTGTAATAGAGATATATACATAAAAGGTTCATTGTTTATTCATGAGATGGTGTTTACAATGTTTTATACGCTAATGTTTGTTTATTCGTTTTTTCGGTACCAGTTTGGAAGTTTGACTAATGAAATTTCGTGGTTGAATCTATTGTAATAAAAGGAATTTGTTAGTTATTATAAATAAACGTTCCATTTTATTTTATAAATGTGTTTTCTGCAAAACCAGCACTTTATTTTGTAATAGAATTTGTATCTAAATATGGAGACTAATTCGACCAATGTTATCATTTTATTGTTCGTTAGTTTTGGTTTATAATTTTTATATTATATGAAAAGCTATCTGGAAAAGAATTTTCTTGGAAAAGAAAAGTATGTCATATAAGCGTGTGCATGAGAAAGCGGATGTACTTTGGAATTTTTATTACTTTTTTAGAAATAGATAGAGTTGGTCAAGGGTACGGGTTGCTAGTCCGGTTTGCTGCGCTTTAGAAAGATGCTTTTAGATTTTTCCGTACATTTTCCTTTGAGACTATTTCGGAAAGTTTATATAAAATAATTAATGGTATTTTTACTCTCTACTGGTAATGTAGGAAACTAAGTGGGAGTGAAAATTCAGGAATTATAGGGTTCTCTATTGAGCATTTACCTGAAAATTACGGTAAATCGAATTTTACAATTTCAAAATAGTCGCGTCTCAGTCTGGAAACTACTTAAATCTCTGTTGGGAATCCGAAGAAGCCACCACAAAAAATCTGGATCAATTAGCAATTTCCTCTTACGAGAAATGAGGATTTAGCAGAAAATTGACGGTTAATCGTATTTTACAATTTCAAAATGGCCGCCTCGCCTTCTGCAAGCTTCTTTAATCTATATTGGGGATACAAGGCAGCCACCACAATAAATCTAAATCAATTAGCAATTTCCTTTTACGAGAAATGAGGATTTACAGGAATCGATTAGCAATTTCCTCTTACGAGAAATGAGGATTTATCTGAAAATTGATGGTTAATCGAATTTTACAATTTCAAAATGGCTGCGTCGCACTCTGCAAACTCCTTAAATCTATGTTCGGGACCCCAAGAAGCTCCCACAAAAAATCTGAATCGAATCAGAATTTCCTCTTACAAGAAATGAGGATTTACCTCAGAATTGACGGTTATTCGAGTTTGCAATATGAAAATGGCCGCGTCGCATTCGGAAAACTCCTTAAATCTATTATCAGGACCCCATGAAGCCGCCACAAAAAAATTTGTATCGGTTAGCAATTGCCTCTTACGAGAAATGAGGATTTACAGTAATCGATTAGCAATTTTCTATTACGGGAAATGAGGATTTTATGTGAAAATTGACGGTTAATCTAATTTAACAATTTCAAAATGGCCGCATCGCACTCAGCAAACTCCTGAAATCTATGTTTGTGATCCCAAGAAGCCTCCACAAAATATCTGAATCGATTAGCAGTTTCCTCTTATGAGAAATGAGCATTTCTCAGAAAATTGACGGTTAATCGTATTTTACAATTTCAAAATGGCCGCCTCGCCCTCTGCAAGCTTCTTTAATCTATGTTGGGGATCCAAGGCAGCCACCACACTAAATCTAAATCAATTAGCAATTTCCTTTTACGAGAAATGAGGATTTACATCAAAATTGACAATTAATAGAATTTTACAAATTCAAAATGGCCGCGTCGCCCTCTACAAACTCCTTAATTCTATGTTCGGGACCCTAAAAAGCCTCCACAACAAATCGGATCGGATTAGCAATTTCCTCTTACGAGAAATGAGGATTTACATGAAACGATTAGTAATTTCCTCTTACCGGAAATGTGGATTTTATCTGAAAATTGACGGTTAAACGAATTTTACAATTTCAAAATGGCCGTGATGCACTCTGCAAACTTCTTAAATATATGTTCGTGACCCCAAGAAGCTTCCACAAAAAATCTGAATCAATTAGCAATATCCTCTTGCAAGCAATGAGGATTTACCTAAAAATTAACGGTTAATCAAATTTTACCATTTCAAAATGGCCGCGTCGCACTTTGGAAACTCCTAAAATCTATGTTGGAGATTCCATGAAGCCACCGTAAAACAATCTGAATAGATTAGCAATATCCTCATGCAAAAAATGAGGATTTACCTAAAAATTGCCGATTAATCGAATTTTCCAAATTGAAAATGGCGGCGTCGCACTATGCAAACTCCTGAAATGTATTATTGGTACCCCAAGAAGCCTCCACAAAAAATCTGATCGATTATCAGTTTCCTCTTACGAGAAATGAGGATTTACATCAAAATTGACTTGTTAATTGCATTTTACAAATTCAAAATTGCGGCGTCTCACTTTGCAAACTCCTTCATTCTATGTTCGGGACACTAAAAAGCCTCCACAAAAAAACTGAACGGATTAGCGATTTCCTCTTACAAGAAATGAGGATTTACATGAACCGATTAGCAATTTCCTCTTACCGGAAATCAGGATTTTATCTGAAAATTGACGGTTAATCGAATTTTACCATTTCAAAATGCCCGCGTCGCACTATGAAAACTCTTGAAATCTATAATGGGGACCCCAAGAAGCCTCCGTAAAAAATTTGAATCCATTAGCAATTTTCTCTTACGAGAAATGAGGATTTAACTGAAAATTGATGGTTAATCGAAATTTACAATTTCAAAATGGCCAGGCCGCACTCTGGAAACTCCCAAATCTAGTTTGGGGATTCCACGAAGCCTCCACAAAAAAAAAATTGAATCGATTTGCAATTGCCTCTTACGAGAAATGAGGATTTACATCAAAATCGACGGCTAATCGAATTTTACAATTTTAAAATGGCGGCGTGGCACTCTGCAAACTCCTTAAATCTATGTTCGGGCCCCCAAGAAGCCTCCGTAAAAAATCTGAATCGATTAGCAATTTCCTCTTACGAGAAATGAGGATTTATCTGAAAATTGATGGTTAATCGAATTTTACAATTTCAAAATGGCCCCGTCGCCGTCCGAACACTACTTAAATATATGTTGGGATTTCAATTAAGCCACCACAATAAATCTGAATCTATTAGCAATTTCCTCTTATGAGAAAAGAGGATTTACATGAATCGATTAGCAATTTCCTCTTACAGGAAATGTGGATTTTCATCAAAATTAATGGTTAATCGAATTTTACAATTTCAAAATGGCCCCGCACGCCCTCTGAACACTACTTAAATCTATGTTGGGAATCTGAAGAAGCCGCCACAAATTATCTGAATCAATTAGCAATTTCCTCATACGAGAAATAAGGATTTATGTAAAAATTGACGGTTAATCAAATTTTACGAATTCAAAATAGCCGGGTCGCACTTTGGAAACTCCTCAAATCTAGTTTCGGGATTCCAAAAAGCATCCACAAAAAAATATTAATCGGCTTGCAATTGCCTCTTACGAAAAATGAAGATTTACATCAAAATTGACGGTTAAACGAATCTTACAAATACAAAATGGCCGCATCGTCCTCTGGAAACTACATAAATCTATGTTGGGGATCCGAAGAGGTCACCAGAAAAAATCTGAATCAATGAGCAATTTCCTCTTACGACAAATGAGGATTTACATGAATAGATTAGCAATTTCCTCTTACGAGAAATGAGGATTTACATCAAAATTGACGGTTAATTGAATTTTACAAATTCAAAATGGCGGCGACGCACTCTGCAAACTCCTTAATTCTATGTTCGGGACACTAAAAAGCCTCCACAAAAAAACTGAACGGATTAGCAATTTCCTCTTACAAGAAATGAGGATTTGCATGAAACGATTAGCAAGTTCCTCTTACCGGAAATCAGTCTTTTATCTGATAATTGACGGTTAATTGAATTTTACCATTTTAAAATGTCCGCGTCGCACTATGCAAACTCCTGAAATCTATGTTCGGGACCCTAAAAAGCTTCCACAAAAAATCTGAATTGATTAGCAATTTCCTCTTACGAGAAATGAGGATTTACATGAATCGATTCGCAATTTCCTCTTACGGGAAATGAGGATTTATCTGAAAATTGACGGTTAATCGAATTATACCATTTCAAAATGGCCGCGTTGCCCCCTGGAAACTACATAAATCCATGTTGAGAATCCGAGGAAGACATCACAAAAAATCTGAATCAATTAGCATTTTCCTCTTACGAGAAATGCGGGTTTATTTGAAATACGACGGTTCAAAGAATTTTACTCATTCAAAATGGCCACGTCGCACTCGGTAAACTCCTTGAATCTATGTCGGGTATTCCATGAAGCTACCGCAAAAAATAGCTGAATCGATTAGCAAATGCTTCTTACAAGAAATAAAAATTGACGGTTTACCGGATTAGCCGCGTCGCAATCGGTAAACTCCTTAAATCTGTGTTGGGGATTCCATGAAGCAACCGCAATAAAATCTGAATAGATTAGCAATTTCTTTTTCGAGAATTAAGGATATACCTCAGAATTGACGGTTAATCTAATTTTACATTTTCAAATTTGCTGTTTCGCACTCTGTAATCTCCTTAAATCTATGTTTGGAATCCCAAGTAGCCACCACAAAAAAATTTTAATCCATTTGCAATTGCCTCTTACAAGAAATGAGGATTTACATCAAAATTGACGGTTAATTGAATTTTACAAATTCAAAATGGCCGCGTCGCACTCTGCAAACTCCCTAATTCTATGATCGGGACCCTAAAAAGCCTCCACAAGAAATCTGAACTTATTAGCAATTTCCTCTTACGAGAAATGTGGATTTACATGCAACGGTTTGCAATTTCGTCTTACCGGAAATGAGGATTTTAACTGAAAATTGACGGTTAATCGAATTTTACAATTTCAAAATGCCCGCGTCACGCTCTGTGAACTCCTTGATTCTATGTTCGGGCTCCCAAGAAGCCCCCGTAAAAAATCTGAATGGATTAGCAATTTCCTCCTACGAGAAATGAGAATTTATCTGAAAATTGATAGGTAATCGAAATTTACAATTTCAAAATGGCCTCGTTGCGCTCTGGAAACTCCTTAAATTTATGTTAGAGATTCCATGAAGCCACCGCAAAACAATCTGAATAGATGAGCAATATCCTCTTGCGAGAAATGAGGATTTACCTCCGAATTAACGGTTATTCAAATTTGCAATATCAAAATGGCCGCGTCGCATTCGAGAAACTCCATAAATATATTATCAGGACCCCCAGAAGCCTCCAAAAAAAAATCTGAATCGATTGGCAATTTGCTCTTACAAGAAATGAGGACTTATCTGAAATTTGACGGTTAATCGAATTTTACAAATTCAAAATATCCGCGTAGCACTCTGGAAACTCCGTTAATCTATGTTGGACAATCCATGAAGCCACCGCAATACAATCTGAATAGATTAGCAATATCCTCTTGCGAGAAATTAGGATTTACCTATAAATTAACGGTTAATCGAATTTTACAATTTCAAAATGGCCGGGTCGCACTCTGGAAACTTCTCATATCTAGTTGGGAGATTCCAGGACGTGTCTACAAAAAATTTGAATCGATTTGCAATTGCCCCTTACGATAAATGAGGATTTACATGAAAATTGACGGTTAATCGAATTTTAGAAATTAAAAATGGCCGCGTCGCATTCTGCAATCTCCCTAAATCTATGTTCGGGAACCCAAGAAGCTTCCACAAAAAAATCTGAATCGATTAGTATTGGGCAGGGGTTAATGCGACGAAATAGAAAACTATCACATTTCAAATAACTGATTTATTATAATCTATAAAGTACAAAAAAAGGAACGATTCGTTCATATAATGAAACATCACGCATGTACTCTCGTCGATGCCTCGAGCGCGACTCGACTGACTGACGCCCCGAGCGCGGTCGATAGCAACCGCGCGGTGGCGGCGATGTACTCTCAGCTGCGTTAGCGGCGCAAAATTGGAAATCCAACGGCCTCCCTCAATTTTGAGCCGCTAACAACTCATGTATGCCATGACTCCAAGATCTCTTGCGCATTTCGCATGCTTAGCGTGTAGTAATGCTGTCGTAAGCACATCTTCCGTCGGTAAATACTCCACCTTCAGTAGATAATCCGATAGAGCTCGGCGAATGTAATGATGACGTATGTCGATGTGTTTCGATCTAGAATGATGAATCGGATTCGTCGCTGATTTTCCGGCTCCCTGATTATCGTTATAGATTACGGCGTCCGAGTTACGGTGGGCGCCGAGTTCAGCTGAGAATCCGATGAGATGAATGGCTTCCTTTGCAGCATCGGTGAGTTCCATGTATTCGGCCTCCGTGGACGACAGTGCCACTGTCCTTTGCTTACGCGACTCCCAGGACATCGCTGCTCCATACAAGATGAACACGGATCCCGTATAAGATCGCCTATCGATAGGACAATTGCCCCAGTCAGCATCTACATAGCCTTTTAATGGTTCTCCGGTTTTCCTGAAAGATAGGCCATAATTTGATGTGCCTTGCAGGTATCGGAGCACGCGTTTGGCTGCCGACCAATGAGCTTTTCCGTGGTTCACATGAATTGGCTCAACACACTTACAGTATGCGCGATGTGCGGTCGTGTGCCCGTCGCTAGGTACATTAGAGCACCGACTAACTCCCTATAAGGGAATGAACTCGGAAATTCTTCTGCTTCGGAGTTTACCGATGGTAACTTTGCATCTGCGGCCATAGGACTGGATGTCGTTTTGCAATCTTCCATGTTGAATCTGCTCGAAATGTCGCGAATGTAACCCGATTGAGAGAGAAACAACCCGTCTTTAGTCTTGGTGATCTCTATCCCTAGACAATATTTCGCCTCTCCGAGATCCTTGATTTGGAAATCTCGCGAAAGTTGAACTCTGATATTTTCGGCCTTCTCCGGGTACTTCGTTGCCATAAGAATATCGTCGACGTAGATCAGGACAAATACCGATCTGTCAGAGTTGGTGTACAAGCAAGGGTCTGCGTTCGTTGCGGACAATCCAATATTGCGAAGAGACTCATCCAACCTCGTGTGCCATTGGCGGCCGGCTTGACGCAAGCCGTATAGGGCCTTTTTAAGTCTGCACACCTTTCCTCCGCCTTGGAGAAGTTTCAACATTCGATGAGCCCTGCTTATCAGCTTCTCGTCCTTTTCGGAGTCGATCATCCGTAGCAACATCTCTTCAAAGTGTTCTGGAATTTCGATGAAAATCTCCGTATCTATGTCTCCATTAAGATACGCCGTAGTGACATCCAGCTGTGTGATTTTGAGGTCATTCTCAACCGAGATTGCAGTTAGCAACCTGAGAGAACTCAGTCTGGCCACGGGAGCGAAAGTTTCAGGAAAATCGATCCCAGGTCGTTGTGAAAAACCTCGAGCGACGAGGCGCGCTTTTCACCTTTCTAGTTTTCCGTCTGCAGAGAACTTGTTCCGTAGAACGGTGCGACATCCAATAATTTTAGCACCTTGCGGTCTCTCGACTATATCCAAAGTGTCGTTAGACACTAGGCACTTGGCCTCGGAATAGGTCGCATCTTTCCATTGCGCTGCGTCGGGACCAGTGATGGCCTCAGAGAACTGGATCTCAGTTGTGAGCATGACGCTGCATTGATCTTCGAGACGCGGCACCGAGGGCAACTCAATTCCTATCTCGATCGAATCTTGGTCATGTCTGTGATCATTCTCGTTGATGTTGATCTTCGGCTGGTACTGCTTAGGCGGACGTCCCGGCTTGCCTGTTAGTATCCTTTTCGGCCTACCGCGCCCTCTGTTTGATGGATTTTTCGGTAACATCTGATTTCTTTGCGGCCTCCCTGAAAGGATGTGCTCGGGCACTTCGGGGGCGGTTTCAAGATCTCCTTGTTCGAGGATTGCATTCGGACCTATCTCTGCCTCCCGCGAATGCGGTACTGTGTCAGATTCATTCAACAAATGATATCTGCCAGTCATCGTATCCTGGTTTATAATTTCTTCGTACTGGTCGTCCGGACCGAACTTGTCCAGAAATTTTACACTTCTTGATGTGCGAATCTTCCCTTCCTCCGGAATCAAGATGCGATAAGCCTTCGATGTGGGTGAATATCCGACGAAGATTCCCTTAATCCCGCGGGCGTCAAACTTTCCTTTGTTAGGATTATTGTCGAGAACAAAAGTCTCGCATCCAAATGTCCTCAAATGGTCAACATTGGGACGCTTTCCATGCCACAGGTCTTATGGTGTTCCACTCTCTAGACTCTTTGTAACCAACTGGTTTCTAACGTGGTTCGCCGGAGCGATCGCCTGGGTCCAAAAGGATGGCGGCAGCTTCGACTGTAACAGCATACATCGGGCGCCCTCAACAAGAGTTCGGTTCTTGTGCTCCGCAACCCCGTTCTGTTCGGGCGTGTGAGTGGTGGTAAGTCGGCGGCGGATTCCCGCTTTCGCGATATGTCATCCATTTTGGCGTTGCAAAACTCCCTACCGTTATCTGATTGCACAGTCTTTATCCTTTTGCCCTTCTGTGTTTCGACGAGATCCTTATAATCCAAGAACTTCGCTGCGACTTCGTACTTTCGACGTAGAAATCGGACTTCGCACCATCTGCTGTAGTCATCGATAAACGTGACGAAATACAGCGCGCTTCCCTTCGATTCTGTTCGCATCGGCCCGCAAAGATCAGTGTGGATTATCTCCAGGGGCGCGCTCGATCTCTCGGTGCGCTTCGAAAAAGGGGGCTTTGTCAGTTTCCCCGCCGCACATGTCTCACATGACCGAATGTCTGAAAAGTCTCTCGAGTTTAGACCTTCTAAAGTTAGATTCTTGGACATTATTTCTTGGAGATCATTTAAAAAAACACTATATAACCCGAGTAATAACGTAGTAATAACCCGTGTAAAAACACCCGAGAATCGAACCTTGGACAACCACATAATAGCCGTAACTACTCGGGTACCATCGTTGTTATAAAATATAACATAAATAACGAGTAGACAAAACTAGAAGTACGAATTAATGAAGTACGAAATAATGTATGTAAATATTCGAATTTTTATCCAACTCTTTTCTCCTCTGAAGTAACCCTTATGGCGCCGTGGAAAGATTTGGACGATCAGTGGAGTAGCAATCATTTCCGAATTTTAACTGACATTAACGCAAAGCCAAGTACTAAGTTCAAGTTAGACTATAGGTTTAATTTAAAAAACTAAACTGGGAAAAATTTAGGGAAGAATTACAGAATAGCACCCAATATCCTCCTCGAATAGTACATAATTTTGCAATTTAGAAGTGAGGGAAAGGTACAAAGTATTTGTGAAGATTATTCTTAGCAGCAAAGGGGATTGAGTAAACCAAGTAGATCAATACTCCAACTATAACCGTAACACTAGTAAAGAACATAAATAACCAAAGCGGAAATATGTATGGTGGAACGCAAATTGCCAAAGGGCGACAAGAATGCGTTAGTGCACTTAAGTTAATAGTGCATAATTTCACAATGGAAAAATTTATCGAAGTAAAAAGAACGGAAGCACTAGTTGAAGGAGGAAAACAGAAAGTCCTTTGAGAATTTTTGCGAAACAATCACGCCTAAGAGTAAGATTGGGGATATTTGAAGAAAGATTAAATGTTTTAAGAACGGCGTAGATAGAGAAAATTGTCAGAATGATAACCAAAAACAACTTGAACTTATGCTGGAAACAATCGACATTCTTAGCTTACCTACGAATGCCGGTGGTGATGCAAGGTTTTTTGGTGAATTTAACCAACATAAATATTTATCAAAAATCTCTTAAAATTTTCTTTACAGTGGTAGAAAGACGATATGACATCATTGGACTCGCGGAATACACAATGCATCACCCCCACCCCCTAAAAGAGAAAATTCTAATGTATTTCGTTTTTTGGTCAAGTTAACCAACACAAATATTTTTCAAAAATAGCTTAAAATTTTCTTTGTAATGGTAGAAATACGATATGACATCATTGGACTCGCGGAATACAACCTAGATTAGCCCCCACCCCCTAAAAGAGAAAAATCCACTTTATTTCGTTTTTTGATCAATTTAAGCAACACAAACATTTTTCAAAAATATCTTAAATATTTCTTTATAGTGGTAGAAACACGATATGACATCATTGGACTAGCGGAATACACCCTATACCAGCCCCCACCCCCTAAAAGAGAGAATTCCAATCTATTACGTTTTTTCGTCAAGTTAACCAACACAAATATTTTTCAAAAATATCTTAAAATTTTCTTTATAGTGGTAGAAAGAGAAAATGACGTCATTGGTCTCGCGGAATATACACTACAGCATCCCCCACCCCCTAATAGAGAAAATTCTAACGTATTACGTTTTTTCGTCAAGTTAACCAACACAAATATTTTTCAAAAATATCTTAAAATTTTCTTTATAATGGTCGAGAGACGATATGATATTATTGGACTCGCGGAATACACCCTAGACTAGCCCCCACCCCCTAAAAGAGAAAATTCTAATCTATTTCGTTTTTTGGTCAAGTTAACCAACACAAATATTTTTCAAAAATATCTTAAAATTTTCTTTATAGTGGTAGAAAGACGATATGACGTAATCGGACTCGCGGAATACACACTACAGCACCCCCACCCCCTAAAAGAGAAAATTCTAATGTATTTCGTTTTTTCGTCCACTTAACCAACACAAATATTTTTCAAAAATATCTTAAAATTTTCTTTACAATGGCAGAAAGATGATATGACATCACTGGACTTGCGGAATACACACTAGACTAGCCCCCACCCCTTAAAAGAGAAAAATCCACTTGATTTCGTTTTTTGGTCAATTTAACCAACACAAATATTTTTCAAAAATATCTTAAAATTCACCAAAAAGAATAGTGCAAAAGTTAGACCAATTTCGTTAGCGTCATGCATGTTCAAAATAATGGAGGAAATAATTAATAAGAGGGTACAGTGGTGGTGTGAAAGACATCAATTTCTTGTGGAAAATCAATACGTAACGTAGATCATGTATGGACAATCTGATGATAATTAATAGCGACATTCACCAACGTTTCTTCAAGAAGGAGGAAACTCTTGCATTATTTATAGAGATTAGGGGACGTACGACCACGTCATATCAGACATTTTAATTGTTGACTTAATAGAATTAAAGCATCCTAGGCAGATGTCAATTTGTGGAAAATCTGATTTATATACGCGATGCCAGGTTTTGTACAGAATTAGATCCTATTCACAACGTTCTATAAAAGGTCTTTCCGCAAAGGAGTGCCATTAGCGCTCTATTATATGCAATATACTTATTCCCTGAGTTTAGGTGGAAACGTAACGGATAAAATAAAAAAATTAGAAATTGAAGCTGGTAAATTGGTTTGCTTATTGGCCAATAGAGGCTTACAAATTGCACTGAAAAAATCGCAATGAAAAAAATGATGGTTTTCCAGAAGGGAAACAAAAACGCAAATAGAAATCTGCTCTTAAGAGTCAATAATGTCCGAGTAGGAGAAGCAGAAGATGTTAAATTTTTTGGTATGTAACTAGACCGGAGATTAAATTGGGGAAAAAATATAAATTATGCCATCCCTAGGGAAAATCAGCGTTGAGAATTATAAGCAGCTTGCAAAAAACTTGGTGGGAGAGGGGGGCGCACCCCCGAATTCTGACAAATGTATACTATGCGTTAGTGCGGTCGAGGTTGGAGTGAGGAGGATTTCTACTCTCATCATGTTCCGACATTGATTTGTACACAACACAAAAAGTCCAGAACATAGCAATTGGATGTATAATGGGATATACCCTGCAAACATAAAAGTAACAGTTATGTAAGGATGTAATAATTACGTAAATATTACTTAACTGTTACTTTAGCGTTTGCATGGTAAACACAGTACTCCGATAAATGTTAAGTTGGCGGAATCAAAAGTTCCTCTGATAAAATATAGGTTCACAAATTCAATTGTTCAAAGATTTTTTTAGAATATGCAAAAAATTTTGTATTTGAACGTAACTTCGAAAAATTCCAGTTAGTTGTTTCCAGGAAATGTGGCACATGCAGATCTATGGTACAGACAAATATGTAAATTATTAGGGGGGTTTGAAAATTATTTCGAAAAATTTAATATAGATTTCAAGTCGGGAAGGGAAATTAGCAATGTTACCAATCCTATAAAGGAATTTCAAAACAAATTTCCGGAATCAGAAGAAGTCTTACATATATTTACAGACGGATCAAATTCCATACAGGGTTCGCGAATTGAAGCAGTGATGCACGGTCCTGTTCGCGGTATAAAATCGTTACAAAACGAATCTTGTCGCCATATTCTTCATAACATAAGTAATTAATATGAAAAGTAAATAGTTATCTGATTACACACTCCTCATTTAATTTGAGAAGTTAAATTGGTAAATTAAACACTTTTTTACCATATCTTAAAAATGTTACTTTTCTAAAAAATGTTACTTTTCTTTAAAATGTTACTTTTCTTAAAAAACAAGGTTATAATTACACAAAAATACTGAAATGGATCATGGAGAACCAGGTTAGAAAGGCAGGCATATGTCCGTCTCCTTCACTCTCTAATGGGGAACCTCTCAAAGTACGCATAGCCACTTAACACTACTTGGGTCGTTGATACGTAGTAGTAAAACCCTCTCTATACTAGTTCCACCTCTCGCCTAATATATTAAAATTTTTTAAATGAACATCTCATAAACCACAAAATACTAGATGGCCATGTGCATTTTTATTATTGCTCGGGCATTTTTACCCGTTCCCCAGGTGTAGTACACCTGCACCGTATTCTGCCGAATATGGTATGCTAATACCAGGGGGGGGGGGGTGCGAGACCCTATGCCTCGTACGGTTCATTTGTGTCCTACATACATATTAGATTATCCCTCGGTGGCGCCAGCAACATGTGCCCAGTACGTCTACGGATTTTCGCGTGAGGGACTAATGAACGTAACATGGCGATTGAGATTCGACATTGGAAAAGAAAAATTTGTAAATGGGAACAATTTTGTTGATGTCATTAAAAGTATTTATGCAGAATTTTTATACGATTTAATTAATATAAAATATTAATTACAAGATTTATATAAATCGTTAAAAGTGAATAAACAATACTTTTTTCATTCTAAGGCTTTCGTATCGGAAACAATGCAAGGTACTGCATAAATGCATTGAACCTTTTTTGTAGAGCATGAAATTTCCTACAAAAAAGTCACTCAGAGCATATCTCTAAAGTTAATAAGTTAGCCACGAGCGCCACGAGTAACGCCGGAATAACACATTTATTTTAGTATTATAATGCTGAAATTCCAGCGTTCTTTGTGACTACCCCATTAGCTTTAGAGACATGCGCACACTGACTATTTTGTCGGAAGATTCATGCCCCACAAAAAAGGTTTGTGTGCACTTTTAGGGTATCTTCGAAACGGTTGGGCTATTTTCGAGACGGAAGCCTTAGAATGAAAAATGTACTAATTTTTTCACTTTTAACGACCTTTACAAACCACAAAAATCATGCTATGTTAATGAAATCATCTAGAAATTATGCATCATGTTCCTAATGAGACAACAAAAGTATATCTATTCATAAAAACTTTTTATCTTTCGATTTTGAGTTTGAATCATCTATCGTTATAGTGACTCCAGCAAAACCTCCAGGCACACGCTTACAACAAGATCGGGAGTCACATCGCGGACACGGTAAACAGGAGAGTGTAACCCTCCCCCCCCCCCCCCCCGGCTAATACATTTGAAAAATATTTAATTGAAACGAATTTTTTTCAATGAAGCTTGAGAGGTAATATGTTCCATGTAAAACATCGAAAAGTAAGATGTTTGAGCATTAAATTACAAAAGATATTACGGTTCTTCTCGTGATACGATAACTGGAATGTTCCATGGTTTTAAAAGATCCGATCCTCCAAAAGAAAATCGTTTCATTTTATTTTGTGAAATTAAGTGTATGTCACACTTCTGTTACGAAAAATGATGGTTCATTTTATACGGTAAAAACTGGTACGTTTCATAGCATTTTAAAATTTACTTACAACCAGCTCTAACTCGTTTCATTTTATATTACGAGCACAAATATGCTTGAACATCTTGCAGCCAAAGATGTCACGTTTCATTTACACATCGAGAGTTAATACACAGAGGAAAAGGGATATTAAGGATTCATCCGCGTATGATTTGAGATCGGGTTGTGAACGAAATCCAGTTGGGTTACCATACTTATATTTGTGATCTGACCGGGCGGTTCGACCGGAATCCTGTCACGGTTCCCCCGATTGGGACCCAATTTATCATTGGAAATGAACATTAAAATAAGAAACTCAAAAATCAAAATTTTAATTTAAAATATTGACATATTATTTTAAGATGTTTATCAAAAAGATGGTTTCATCTTTTGAGTGGAGATAAATCCCATTTTTGCACTTTTTCATATTTGAGTACAATGCAATCTTATTTTGGAGTTGGACACAATGCTGCCTTGTTCTCGTTTTGCAATAGATACCATCTCTTTTGATTTTGATATTAAATTCGATTTCAGTAATCCCAGATACCTCCAAGAAGATTTTAAGGGGGTACGTGTGTCATCAGCCGGCAAAGTAGGAATTTGTGCTATAAAACGTAAATTAGTATTTTATGTAACATGGCTGAAATTCTCGATAATCGACGAACGTGAAGTTTGGCGCCGGAGTAAAGCGAGGGTGGCAATCACACTCATCGGAGATCAATATTTCGCTAGTGTTCCATATGATATTTTTTAACATAACGTACGTGGAGCTCGATTTTATGTATCTGAAAAATGTCGCCCTTGTGCGTAAAATTGAGTTTTATGCAAGGAGTGTTAAAAAAGACGGAGAGTTCAAACGCATTTTTTTACGCATTATATAAAATGAAACGAATTAACTTTCGCAGTTCATGAGTTTTAAATCCACAAACATAAGTGTTCTCATAATTAAAAAAAACATGATACTCTTACAAAAATAATTCAAACATATTCCTTTTCATTATATGACATGAAATAATATTTTGCGGTATCAATACCTTAAAATATTGAATTTTATTTATTCTCACCGCTTAATAAAAAATATAATGCTCGTCGAAATAATTTTTCAAATATATCAATTTTCGCCATGTAATATGAAACGAGATATCTGCAAAAACTGTTTTGGTTATTTGTAGGATAATTATATAAAAATTCTGTTTTCGCCAAAAACTTTTTCATTTATTCAGCTACAAAATTGTATTTTTAATTTTTCAAATACAAAAAATTCGCTCGACCCCCAAGCCTTTGAAGATGAAACATCGAAAAAATGTTTGAAACAAAAACGTAGTTTTATGTAATTTATTATCATCTCCACTTTGTGAAAATAATTAAAGACATCAAATTTTGTAATACAAAATGTGTGTCGACTATTGTGTTCCAATGATTAATGCCCTAATCGTGTAGCATATTCGGGCGACTGCACCATTTTGTACTGTTCCCATTAGAATGCATATAAAAATCAGTGTAAATTCGCACCACTAAGGTGGACAATTTTACGTGGCTCTAATAGGATGGTGCAGAAACGATGCAGCGGCCCGAATATGCCAGTTCTCAACAAATGAGCGAGTATGTATTCGAAGGAATTTAAATTCGTTTATATCCTGATTCAGTCCATTGCGAATTACAATATGAATCGAATTAAAACGAACTAAATTCATGTAATAACGATAGAAGAAATAGAATTTTTTTTTTTACATACAGTGCGTAAAATTCGAGTTTATGCATTCCTGGGAGTGCGTAAAGTGATACTTTTTTTCACTAATGCGAACAATTTTCACTAGTGCGTAAACTTTCCACTAGTGCGTAAAATTCCCACAAGTGCGTAAAAGTTGATCCCTCTATATCTTAAACTTTATGATTGGTCCAAAAACTTTATTCCGCCCAACCTCAAACGCATTGTTAATATGCCTTATTTTATTATGTAATGGCTGTGCCCCACTCATTTAGACAATCAAGAGAGGGGACAGCGATGAATAGCGCGCCGACGAAATTCCACGAGCATCTTAGTTGTAGGTTGCGACAGTTTGAGTGAGGGACTGTGACGATTAGGTCAGATTTGTATTATTCAGATAAATAAACAATGAGTGTTACCCAAATGTGCACTGAGGATGACATACCTGACGATATAATGAAGACCGCGGAAGATTTTAGATACGCTTCCGAAAAAATCAAAATTAATTTATGGAAAATAAATGCGTTTGTGAAATGAAAAAATGATAACAAGATGACATCTTCCGCTAAGGCGGTTTTATTGACCTATTTCCATCATTTAAATGAAACGGCATGTCCTTCTTCTTTGTGGTCAACATTTTCCATGCTGAAAAGGATGCTTTAAGTGAATAAATCAATCGATATAATGAACTATACTCGACTGCGTGCATCTTTGAAACAGAAAAATGTTGGTTATGCTCCTAAAAAAGCGAAAGTCTTTTCACCGAAAGAACTACAGAAATTCATAAAGGAAGCTCCCCATGAAAAGTATATGACAACCAAGGTAAACATTTACTGTTATTAATGTCTACAAAGTATGTTTTTATCTTGAGGTGAATTGCGTTTATAGGTTGCTTTGATTTTCGGTTTGTTCGGTGCGTGCAGACGGGAGGAACTTCGCAAAATTATAATAGAAAACGTCCAGAAAGAAAACAAAAGTAGGGGTTCTATGGGCAAACGGCCTGGTAAATGTGTTAGTGCATGTCCGTGTGTCTCATTGGCCTTACGCGTGCTACACACGCGCACCTACACACACACGCAGATTGGAATGTCGTGGAAAGCGAGAAAGCTCGCTGTCGTAAGATAATGGTGGGATGATCCCACAGAGGTGAAAGTAACCGATTCGCGTAGATGAAGTGGAGGTGCGCGTGAAGAAAATCGCTAGGAAAAAGGTGCAAAGACTCGCTGGGGGGGTGGAAGATTTTAGTGTAATGGGAGAAGATGCTGGCGGGTTGGGTGAGGGTAGGTGGAAAGTGATGGGCGATAATAGAATTTTTGGAAGTAGGAGGAACTTGCTGTGGTTAGATACGGGTGGTAGGAGTTTGCGGAGATTGAAGCGGTTAAGTTTGAGGGTGAGGAGTGGGGAAATTCGCGAATAGTGATAAGAAGATCTCCGGTAGGTGTAATGAGACAGGGTAACAGGAGAGTTAATGGTGAGAGGAATAAAGGCTCATGGTGGAGGGGGGGGGGGGATTCCCGTGTGGTGATATGAAAGTCACGGGGTGAAAGAGTTAAATGTTAACGGGTAAAGAAGGGGCGGGGGGTAACATATATAAGACGTATATGCTTACCTTGAAATGTTTAACGCACTACTCCTTTTTATATAAACAATTATTTATAAACAAGTATTCTTTGTCTTTCTTACATCTGATATTAATTGTAAATAATACTATACTCTTTGACATAATCAATCATTTATTTATTTAGACATTTATAAACTTTTCTTCCTTTCCTGTCTCGCTTTTAAATTTAAACTAATATAATGCTATTCATATAATCCTACTTCATTTATCTCTGTATACAATTAGTTACAAACTATCACTCTTTTTTTCTTTACATTTCTCTTTCCCATGTATTATCAATTTATTCAGTGGTATTATTATACTTATTTTATCCGTTCAACCATTTCTACGTTTTAAATCAATATTAGCCCTGCCATTTAGTATTTATCTCGTATTATTGTTATCTGTTCAAAAAATCATTTCTATTTTCCTTTACATCTTACAATAATATTCATGTAATAATTATACCTCAAACATTAATTTGAACTATTATTTATAAGCAATTAGGTATTATTTTACACTTTACGCTGCCGATGCATTCTAATAATTATTATTAATTATTTTTTTTCACACTTGTTATACATAATCGTACATGTATTTCTAGTTATAACTGTTTTATTTATTCCTTTTACTTTCCATTATAACATTATTCAAAATGTTTAACCGTTTTACTTTTTTTCACGTTAAAACACGTTTTCCCTTTATAGATGTGCTTATTCAGTATCTCTTTCCAACTCTGAAGCCCATAGCTGCTATTTCCTTCTATGTCTATAGGTTACGTTCTTAATCTGTAAGTTCCGTAACCACTAGTCTCCTCGACTTTTCACAAATGTTAAATGCCACCGGCCCTTTACTGAGTTTCTACGTGTACGATTTATCACTTGTTTCACAAGGGTATGAATATGAGTGTCAACTCATTTCCATGAAAATCATGTAACAAATTTTCTCACTCCACCGAAATTGGATAACTCCGCCTACTTAATATATATAACATAAAAAAATTTGTCAAATGCATATATTTTAACTGTTTGTCTCGAGTAACCGGTGTTGCCTCATCTCCTCTTGTGGTTGTGCAGAAGTTTAAAAAAGAGAGAAAATGAAAGCGACAATGAAAATTATCTTGACCATAAAGAAGGCTGTGAAAAACAAGTATCGCACTCTCGAAGATGACGTGTCTCCGAATGAATTTTACGAGTTCCTCGCCCAGTGCGATTACGCTTTCGCAGGTATGCGAGGGCAACTACTAGCAAAGATAGACGTTGGAAGTAAAGGGCATGTGGAATCTGCTATTAGTCGTAATCACCTTACAGGAGAAGGCAAAAAAGAGACTCTTCGCCAGAGAAGGATGAGGATCTCGAAATGACATCAGTCACGCTCATGTCGATTCGGTTTTCAAAAACCGCATAAAGACTGGACTGGTGGTAATTCTAAAATATTTGGATCCGCTAAAGTTTTTTGATGCCGCAAAGTAGAAAACCCTCAAAACTGTCAGTGCTGCGATCACGGAGCATAATTGTGTAAAAGCGTGTACAGTGTTTTGTGGTGAGTTTGCACTCATCGATAAAGAGGAAGACAAATACTTTCAAAACAAATACGAACAACTGTGCGCGACTACCACTTTAAATGAGTAGTATGAGGAAAGAGAAAAGGCACCAATTCTTTACTCGCTCAAAGAATTTGAGACGCGCGACTCTGGATGGGCGCCGACGAGAAATCACAACTCGCAAATTCAAATCTGCAAATATAACCCGATGCGTGCCGGTTCATACATCGATTTGCCGCTTTGGTTTAAGAATAAACAGGCCGTAAGAAATGTGAAGTCGTTTAATAACGATTGCTTCGTCTGGGAAATAATTTCGCATTATTTCCCGTTAGACAAAATTCCGATCAATTATATTCATACCCGGATTACAAACTACACTTCAACTTTGACGGAATAAATTTTCCGGTGGCGCTAAAGGACGTAACGAAGTTCGAGAATTTGAATAATATCTCGGTGAATGTGTTTATCATCGCGGACAAGAAGAATAAGTGCTACCTGTGCACTTGACTAAAAGTGAAAGAGATCGTCACGTCAATCCGCTTCTCGTGACAGAGAGTCAGAAAGAAGCCTCTCGACCCTCGTCATATTTTGTGTTGGACGAAGTCGGGGAAGATGATAAAGACCGCAACTATTGTTACTGCCGTAATTATCATTACGGCTGGATAAAAAATTTACCATGATTAGTAGAAAAACTGTGCAGTAAACATCATGGGTAGAAACATATCTGCAATCGCTGTCTTCACTATTTTCACAATGAAGAAAAACTCGCCACACATAACTCCGAGGGTGGAAAAATATATAATTGTGCGGTCAAGCTTCCTGAACAAACAGGTAAACTAAAATTTAAAAGTTTCCATTGCAGAATTCAAGGGCCACGTACCATATCTGTGGCGATACATTCACCGCCAACGATGCCAAAGTCCGGGACCATGATCACCTGACCTGTCAATTTCGGGGCGCAGCTCACAACAGCTGCAATTTAAAATATAAATGTAGTTTTAACATACCGATAATATTCCATAATTTAAGCGGCTACGACGCTCATTTTCTGATACGGGACGTTGTTAACTCGTTCGAAGGATACGTTAAAGTGATTCCATGCAATATGGAAAAATATATTTCCATAATCAAATTTGTCAATGACACTAAAACTAGATTAACATTTTTGGATTCCCTTAGATTTCTGAACTGCTCCCTCGAGAAGTTGCCATCGTACTTATCGAATGATGGCAAACGAATATTAAAAGCACATTTTCAAAATGAAAATGAATTTCGTTTATTAACTCGTAAGGGCGTTTTCCCTTACAACTATATACATGAAATGAGCGTCTTGGACGAGCCATACCTTCCTTCTGGCGGTAATTTTTACAATAAATTGAATGCTTGTGAAGTGAGGGTTGATGATTATATATGCATGCAACGAATGTATGGAAAACGTTTAATTGTGAGATGTTGGGCGAGTACTCGGATCAGTACTTAAAAACCGATATTTTATTGCTCGCAGATATATTTGAAAATTTTCGAACAACACTATTAAAATAGCACGGTTTGGATCCAGAACATTTCTTCACTCTGCCAGGATATACGTAGAGTTGTGCCTTATTGCATACACGGGTGGAATTGGAATTGTTAAAAGATATAGATATGGTCATGTTTATCGAGCGGGGATAAGGGGAGGTCTTACACAGTGCTCAAACAGATACGCGAAGGCAAATAATAAGTATATGCCTAATTATGACCCGTCAAAAGAATCAAAGAATTTAATGTACTTTGATATTAATAATTTGTATGGTTGGGCAATGTGTCACGCATTACCAACCGGTGGTTTCCAATGGGTTCAAAATGTGGATTTCGAAAATGTTGCCGATGACTCAAAGTCGGCTATATTCTCGAAGTCAGTCTTTCTTATCCGCACGATACCTATGACGAGCAGAAAGATTTACCACTATGTCCCGAACGAGCTGTTCCACATTTTTCTAAACAGACTAAATTATTGGCTACGTTAAATGACAAACATAGATATGTCATTCATTATCGGAACTTGAAACAGACGATCGCCCACGGTATTTTTGTGAATGAGGTACGTCGCATTCTGCAATTCTAACAATTCCCTTGGTTGAAACCATACATCGATTTAAATCCGAATTGCGTACAGCCGCGTCGAATGATTTTACGAAAAATCTCTTATATTGTTTTAGCATTTGATGTGAATTTGAATATGTGTTATGAAAATTAAAACATTTTTGAATTTTCCAAACGGAACGAAAATATTGAATAAAATGTGTATTAGAGTTTTATATGAGAATATAGCGGAAATCGTACCTCATTAACTTCTAATAAAATCCCGTGTAGCTCCGCCGCAAACCAGGAAGCAGAGTCGGACCTGCGGTGACAGCGGTATCTGGACATTGAAGGGTCATAGTTGCAATGAAAATAGTAGCCTACACTGTAAATCTTATGCTCTTCGTAGGCTGATTTTGGAGCTGTCTCAGATTCCACTTTTCCGAAGTGGCATTCGTGGTCGGCATAAACGCTGAAAGGCACTTGAATTCTACAATGGAAACTTTTAAATATTAGTTTACCTTTTGTTCAGGAAGCTTGACCGCACAATTATTTATTTTTCCACACTCGGGTTTATGTGTGGCCAGTTTTTCTTCATTGTGAAAATAGTGAAGACAGCGATTGCAGATATGTTTCTACCCATGATGTTTACTGCACAGTTTTTCTACTAATCATGGTAAATTTTTTATCCAGCCGTAATGATAATTACGGCAGTAACAATAGTTGCGGTCTTTATCATCTTCCCCGACTTCGTCCAACACAAAATATGACGAGGGTCGAGAGGCTTCTTTCTGACTCTCTGTCACGAGAAGCGGATTGACGTGACGATCTCTTTCACTTTTAGTCAAGTGCACAGGTAGCACTTATTCTTCTTGTCCGCGATGATAAACACATTCACCGAGATATTATTCAAATTCTCGAACTTCGTTACGTCCTTTAGCGCCACCGGAAAATTTATTCCGTCAAAGTTGAAGTGTAGTTTGTAATCCGGGTATGAATATAATTGATCGGAATTTTGTCTAACGGGAAATAATGCGAAATTATTGCCCAGGCGAAGCAATCGTTATTAAACGACTTCACATTTCTTACGGCCTGTTTATTCTTAAACCAAAGCGGCAAATCGATGTATGAACCGGCACGCATCGGGTTATATTTGCAGATTTGAATTTGCAAGTTGGGAAGTCGTGCGTCTCAAATTTTTCGAGCGAGGAAAGAATTGGTGCCTTTTCACTTTCCTCACACCACTCATTCAAATTGGTAGTCTCGCACAATTGTTCGTATTTATTTTGAAAGTATTTGTCTTTCTCTTTATCCATGAGTGCAAACTCACCACAAGACACTGTACACGCTTTTACACCATTATGCTCCGCAATCGCAGCACTGACAGTTTTGAGGGTTTTCTCCTTTGCGGCATTGAAAAACTTTGCGGATCCAAATATTTTAGACTTACCACCAGTGCAGTCTTTATGCGGTTCTTGAAAACCGAATCGACATGAGCGTGACTGATGTCACTTCGAGATCCTCATCCTTCTCTGGCGAAGAGTCTCTTTTTTGCCTTCTCCTGTAAGGTGATTACAGGACTGATAGCAGATTCTACATGCCGTTTACTTCCAACGTCTACCTTTGCAAGTAGTTACCCTCGCATACCTGCAAAAGCGTCACCGCACTGGGCGAGGAACTCGTAAAATTCATTCGGAGACGCGTCATCTTCGAGAGTGCGATACTTGTTTTTCACCGCCTTCTTTAGGGCCAAGATAATTTTCTTTGTCGCTTCCATTTTCTCTCTTTTTTTAAACTTGTGACGTAGTCACAAGAGATAGAATAAATAAAAAACAGCGACAAATTAAGCAGATTAAATAAAATAGTAATAAAGAATCAAACCAAAATAATAAGGAGTTTGAAAAATTAAATATTAAGCCGTAGCAGAAATACAATTTAAATTTGCGACAATGAGAGGAAGGGAGAGCGAGCGCATCAGCCACTACGGTAGGGAGAGAGAGAGGTCCGACCGATTAGTGGAACACAGTCCGGCGATAAACAACGCGCCGAAATGTTTACGTCGTCGGCCGTCGACTTCTGAATGTGTGAGAGAGAGAGAGGTGTATGCATGCAATGTATTAGAGAGAGAGACACCGCGAAGACAACAAAGCAAGCGAGGTAGTATGCGATAGGACTATTAGAGCAACAAAGATAGTACTATCGCATACGAAGAATATGGAAAAGACATATGTACAAAATTGAAAATTTGAAATTTGGGGCGGATACTGAGGAAAGTTGGGACAATTTAGCGAGGTTACCTGCTTATCTCAGTTTCGCCAAAAATTCAGTACACGGTCGAATACGATCCTGAATAGGAAATATCGCGACGGGTGTCTATATTGGTGTTCTCTTTTTTGTGTGTTCGTGTTGGCGACAAGGGTGGAGTAGCGGAAGTAGCCGAGGCCGAGGAAGTAAATAGCAGAAGGCGACTCGGAAATAAGGTAAGGGCGTAAATTTGTGACACGGAGAAAGTGAGGGAGAGAGAGTGCGAGAGAGATCGCGAGAGAGAAAGCGCGAAATAAGTGCCGAGAGGGTCGACGTTAGTAGAAAAAAAATCTGGCGACAAAGGGGCCGACGGGTAACCTTGACCCGACCGCTCCAAATTGTGTGGGGATAAAGCCCCGTTAGTGACAGGTGGGCAAGTCCTGCCTTTCGTTTTGCGACAAGTGTGACGGTGGGGGTGACGGGTTAGCCGGCAGCCAGACTGTGATTATCGTGTTTGGGGGGGGGCAACCCCCCCCCCCCCCCCCATTGGGGGAGTAGAGGACACTGTAGTTGCGACAAAGGAGGCGGTGGGCAGGACGGGTGAACCGTGATGCCAGCCCCTGGAAAGAGTGTTAGTGCCTAGTGGTGGTCCAGCAGAATTCGGCTTCGGAGGAAGTCCGAACAAATTAGGAGTGCGGGGATAACTTAATGATATAAATTGATATAATGTGTAATTAAACTACTTTATGTATAAATATATGAATGAGGAAATATATATGAAAAAAAGAATCTAGTTAACGAAATTTCTTAGTAGTAGGAAAATTTCCATTACAAAATGGCGACCGTGACAGGACTCGTTGTTAGTGACTGCCATTACTAGCAGCTTGAGTTCTGACAAATAAAAATAATGTGGGTTCTGAAAAATAAAATAAATAAAAATTACTAAATAAAAATAATTTTTTTTCAGAAATAAACAGTTATGAAATAAATTTTGTGTTTTTTTTAAATAATTTTTGTTTAGAAATAAACATTTATGAAATAAATATTGTTTTTTTTCGGAAATAAATTTTTTTCAGAAATAAACATTTATGAAAAAAATTTTTTTTGGGAGGAAATTTGTTAGTAGAAACAATAATACAAACTTGTTTATTTACCGAATGCTAGCGAATTCGGGTTAGAAGTTGTTGCGACTGGGAAATATAATTGAAGTATTAGAATTAAGTCTTAGAATTAAGTAAAAATATTATGATATAATAATTATTATATAACATGTTATTAATTAATTATGTGCATGTATGATACGAAATTGAATTTTTTGTGTTGGTTAATACAATTTTTTGGTGGTATTAAAGAGGGGTATATATGATATGTTATCGAGGAAAATAAAATTATGATAGCGACTTGTGCAGATTATGGTGACGGGTCCCGATTATGGTGACGTGTGCAGATTATGGTGACGTGTGTTTAGCTGGATGGTGGGAAGAATCGTTGTGACAGAGTAGACAAAGTAGGATAGGTTAGAATTATACCATTTGTGAATATTTAGTTTTACGAATTATTTTATTTAGCTAAAATTGAGTTAGTGACTAGATTAGCTTATTAGAAAAAAAAAATAAAAATAAAAATGGCGACGGATGTGAAAGGCCACATGGCAAAGATGCGGGTGATTTTTTAAAATTCTAGAGAGTTGCGACGGGTACGTAAAAGGGTGTGGGAATTAGATCCGATCCAAGTTATCCAACAACTAGACAAACAGGGGTTGAGTTCAACGGGGTTGGACAAAATTCTGAGGGATAGGCTATTAACAGCGGAGTTAATAGCAGCACATGGGAGGTTAGAGGTACCGTGGTATCCCGAATAGGATGAGAGGGGGGTAGATATACCGGCAACAGCGGCGGCACTACTCCTGGATGAATCGGATGGGGAGGAACGGTTAGGAGCTAAACCGAGTGGTAGGGGGCGTCCCAAAAAGAAAATTTTTAGCGACGATGTGCGAGACGAGGGAGAGGACGATGACGGTCAGAGTGAGGCAGCCGGAACAGATGAAGTAAGTAATTCCGGGAAAAGGGGGTCCTTCTACTTCAAGTCAACCCTTTTGCTGGCCTTTGGAGAAAACTATTACGACTTCCACCACTACCTCAACAACTGTCACGGTAACGACTCCGGTAAACTCGAAAAAAATGATCACTGCAACAACCAAAAGTGTAGGACCGCTCATGAGTAGGTATATTCAGGATAATCAAACAGGGTATCAAATTAAGGTCCAATATCCTGAAGTGGCTAGGGGGCGGGTTCATGAACCCCAACGTAGCCATTTACCATTGCGACATAGTGCGAGGTATAGAGGACGCCGAGATGAAGAAGAATGGTCTAGCAGGAGTGGGGGTAGCGACGTAGATAGGGAAAGACGGGTAGATAATTTAGATCAGCCCAGAAGGATTAGGTATGGCGACAGAGAGGGGCGTAGAAATAGAGACGATGAGGATAGAGACAGGGATGTAGATAGACGGACACGTAGAAGCAACGACGGACAGTCTAGGCGGAGTAGGGATGATGAGTTTGAGAGATATAGTCCGCCAAGTAGTAGAGGGTCAGGTAGAAGTAGCGTGCGAGGAAAACGATTAATGGACTATGATTACTCCAGTGATGAGGACTCCGGTCATAGCAATAGAGAATTGTCGGCTCTGCGTCGCCGAAGTAATGCAGAAGTAGATAGGGATAGTCGCTGCATTCAAGTTTTGCGAGAATGGGGGTTGCGATTTACAGGTGACGAAAAAGAGTCGGCCGAGGATTTCTTAGCTCGTTTAGAAGATTGCAGGGAGCAGTCGGGGTTTAGCGACAGAGAGCTATTGAGAGCGATTCCCTGCATCTTTCACCGAAGTGCAAGTCGATGGTTCCGTACTGCCCAGTATGATTTACGGACTTGGCGGGAATTTTCGAAAGCATTCCGTCAGTTCTTTGTCGGGGAGGTAAAAGAAGAGGATCTAGAAGACAAGCTGAAGAGATCGGGCTGAAGCTAGCGGCCGTTCGATTGCGGCGGAAACCCTTACGACAGCCTCACCGTCAATTGATACAAGTATACATAAAATGCGACATTAAAAATGTAATCCACGTTAATATTTTTAGGTATTACCAAAGCGTGTCAACTGAAGGATATTCCGAACTATTTTCACAAATAAAATCGAATTCTCTATATACAACAATAAATAATATAATAATATAAAATAATAAAACTGATCACGCCTCCGCGACGGAACCACCAGAAAGTAAAGTTCCGCCATTATTTTTCGTATTTAAATATAATTCTGCTTTCTTCTCACTAGTCTAGATTCACTCTATATAGAGTGAAGAGTATACAGTAATTTTTGCAATATCAAAATCGCGTTCCTTATATATAAGATATATATAAAAAGAGTGCCGCCTCCCTCCGCGCGACCGATAGATGTAAAGTTGCGGTATCTTTTTTCGGGTTTAAAAATAATTCTGCTTTCTTCTCACTACTCTAGATTCACTCTATATAGAGTGAAGAATATACACTAATTTTTGCAGTATCAAAATCGCGTTCCTTATATATAAGATATATATAAAACGAGTGCCGCCTCCCTTCGCGCGACCGATAGATGTAAAGTTACGGTATCTTTTTCCGTGTTTAAAAATAATTCTGCTTTCTTCTCACTTGTCTAGATTCAATCTTTATAGAGTGAAGAATATGCAGTATTTTTTGCAGTATCAAAATCGCGTTCCTTATATATAAGATATACATAAAACGAATGCCGCCTCCCTCCGCGCGACCGATAGATGTAAACATACGGTATCTTTTTTCGCTTTTAAAAATAATTCTGCTTTCTTCTCACTTGTCTAGATTCACTCTTTATAGAGTGAAGAATATGCAGTATTTTTTGCAGTATCAAAATCGCGTTCCTTATATATAAGATATACATAAAACGAATGCCGCCTCCCTCCGCGCGACCCATTGATGTAAACTTACGGTATCTTTTCATATTTAAATATAATTCTGCTTTGTTCTTACTAGTCCAGATTAACTCTATAAAGAGTGAAAAATGGTTGGTAAATTTTGCAAAATCAAAAATCGCGTTCCTTATACATATTATATATAGAAAAGTGATAGCGCCTCGGCCGTGGAAAGGCGTTAAAGTAACTTCCGCCATCTTTTTTCGTGTTTGAATATAATTCTGCTTTCTTGTCACTAGTCTAGATTCACTCTATATAGAGTGAAGAATATACAGTTATTTTTGCAGTATCAAAATCGCGTTCCTTATATATAAGATATATATAAAACGAGTGCCGCCTCCCTTCGCGCGACCGATAGATGTAAACTTACGGTATCTTTTTTCGCGTTTAAAAATAATTCTGCTTTCTTCTCACTAGTCTAGATGCACTCTATATAGAGTGAAGAATATTCAGTAATTTTTGCAGTATCAAAATCGCGTTCCTTATATATAAGATATATATAATATGTATACCCAGAACGCGATTTGGATTCTGAAAAAATTACCTAGTTTTCTTCACTCCATAAAGAGCAAATCTACACTAGTTTCAATAAAGCAGAATTATATTTAGATATGAACAAAAATAGAGGAACTTTGATTGCATCATCATGATTGTATGTTTACCATCAGACGATCGTAAATGCCGAGGCGGCATTCGTTTTATGTATATCTTATATATAAGGAACGCGATTTTGATACTGCAAAAAATACTGCATATTCTTCACTCTATAAAGATTGAATCTAGACAAGTGAGAAGAAGGCAGAATTATTTTTAAACACGAAAAAAGATACCGTAACTTTACATCTATCGGTCGCGCGAAGGGAGGCGGCACTCGTTTTATATATATCTTGTATATATGGAACGCGATTTTGATACTGCAAAAATTACTGTATATTCTTCACTCTATATAGAGTGAATCTAGACTAGTGAGAAGAAAGCAGAATTATTTTTAAACACGAAAAAAGATGCCGTAACTTTACATCTATCGGTCGCGCGGAGGGAGGCGGCACTCGTTTTATATATAACTTATATATAAGGAACGCGATTTTGATACTGCAAAAATTACTGTATATTCTTCACTCTATATAGAGTGAATCTAGACTAGTGACAAGAAAGCAGAATTATATTTAAACACGAAAAAAGATGACGGAAGTTACTTTAACGCCTTTCCACGGCCGAGGCGCGATCACTTTTCTATATATAATATGTATAAGGAACGCGATTTTTGATTTTGCAAAATTTACCAACCATTTTTCACTCTTTAAAGAGTTAATCTGGACTAGTAAGAACAAAGCAGTATTATATTTAAATATGAAAAAAGATACCGTAAGTTTACATCAATCGGTCGCGCGGAGGGAGGCGGCATTCGTTTTATGTATATCTTATATATAAGGAACGCGATTTTGATACTGCAAAAAATACTGCATATTCTTCACTCTATAAAGAGTGAATCTAGACAAGTGAAAAGAAAGCAGAATTATTTTTAAACGCGAAAAAAGATACCGTAACTTTACATCTATCGGTCGCGCGGAGGGAGGCGGCATTCGTTTTATGTATATCTTATATATAAGGAACGCGATTTTGATACTGCAAAAAATACTGCATATTCTTCACTCTATAAAGAGTGAATCTAGACAAGTGAAAAGAAAGCAGAATTATTTTTAAACGCGAAAAAAGATACCGTAACTTTACATATATCGGTCGCGCGGAGGGAGGCGGCATTCGTTTTATGTATATCTTATATATAAGGAACGCGATTTTGATACTGCAAAAAATACTGCATATTCTTCACTCTATAAAAATTGAATCTAGACAAGTGAGAAGAAAGCAGCATTATTTTTAAACACGAAAAAAGATACCGCAACTTTACATCTATCGGTCGCGCGGAGGGAGGCGGCATTCGTTTTATGTATATCTTATATATAAGGAACGCGATTTTGATACTGCAAAAAATACTGCATATTCTTCACTCTATAAAAATTGAATCTAGACAAGTGAGAAGAAAGCAGCATTATTTTTAAACACGAAAAAAGATACCGTAACTTTACATCTATCGGTCGCGCGGAGGGAGGCGGCATTCGTTTTATGTATATCTTATATATAAGGAACGCGATTTTGATACTGCAAAAATTACTGTATATTCTTCACTCTATATAGAGTGAATCTAGACTAGTGACAAGAAAGCAGAATTATATTTAAACACGAAAAAAGATGACGGAAGTTACTTTAACGCCTTTCCACGGCCGAGGCGCTATCACTTTTCTATATATAATATGTATAAGGAACGCGATTTTTGATTTTGAAAAATTTACCAACCATTTTTCACTCTTTAAAGAGTTAATCTGGACTAGTAAGAACAAAGCAGAATTATATTTAAATATGAAAAATATACCGTAAGTTTACATCAATCGGTCGCGCGGAGGGAGGCGGCATTCGTTTTATGTATATCTTATATATAAGGAACGCGATTTTGATACTGCAAAAAATACTGCATATTCTTCACTCTATAAACATTGAATCTAGACAAGTGAGAAGTAAGCAGCATTATTTTTAAACACGAAAAAAGATACCGTAACTTTACATCTATCGGTCGCGCGGAGGGAGGCAGCATTCGTTTTATGTATATCTTATATATAAGGAACGCGATTTTGATACTGCAAAAAATACTGTATATTCTTCACTCTATATAGAGTGAATCTAGACTAGTGAGAAGAAAGCAGAATTATTTTTAAACACGAAAAAAGATACCGTAACTTTACATCTATCGGTCGCGCGGAGGGAGGCGGCATTCGTTTTATGTATATCTTATATATAAGGAACGCGATTTTGATACTGCAAAAAATACTGCATATTCTTCACTCTATAAAAATTGAATCTAGACAAGTGAGAAGAAAGCAGCATTATTTTTAAACACGAAAAAAGATACCGCAACTTTACATCTATCGGTCGCGCGGAGGGAGGCGGCATTCGTTTTATGTATATCTTATATATAAGGAACGCGATTTTGATACTGCAAAAAATACTGCATATTCTTCACTCTATAAAAATTGAATCTAGACAAGTGAGAAGAAAGCAGCATTATTTTTAAACACGAAAAAAGATACCGTAACTTTACATCTATCGGTCGCGCGGAGGGAGGCGGCATTCGTTTTATGTATATCTTATATATAAGGAACGCGATTTTGATACTGCAAAAATTACTGTATATTCTTCACTCTATATAGAGTGAATCTAGACTAGTGACAAGAAAGCAGAATTATATTTAAACACGAAAAAAGATGACGGAAGTTACTTTAACGCCTTTCCACGGCCGAGGCGCTATCACTTTTCTATATATAATATGTATAAGGAACGCGATTTTTGATTTTGAAAAATTTACCAACCATTTTTCACTCTTTAAAGAGTTAATCTGGACTAGTAAGAACAAAGCAGAATTATATTTAAATATGAAAAAAGATACCGTAAGTTTACATCAATCGGTCGCGCGGAGGGAGGCGGCATTCGTTTTATGTATATCTTATATATAAGGAACGCGATTTTGATACTGCAAAAAATACTGCATATTCTTCACTCTATAAACATTGAATCTAGACAAGTGAGAAGTAAGCAGCATTATTTTTAAACACGAAAAAAGATACCGTAACTTTACATCTATCGGTCGCGCGGAGGGAGGCAGCATTCGTTTTATGTATATCTTATATATAAGGAACGCGATTTTGATACTGCAAAAAATACTGTATATTCTTCACTCTATATAGAGTGAATCTAGACTAGTGAGAAGAAAGCAGAATTATTTTTAAACACGAAAAAAGATACCGTAACTTTACATCTATCGGTCGCGCGGAGGGAGGCGGCACTCGTTTTATATATATTTTATATATAAGGAACGCGATTTTGATACTGCAAAAATTACTGTATATTCTTCACTCTGTATAGAGTGAATCTGGACTAGTGAGAAGAAGGCAGAATTATTTTTAAACACGAAAAAAGATACCGTAACTTTATATCTATCGGTCGCGCGAAGGGAGGCGGCACTCGTTTTATATATATCTTGTATATATGGAACGCGATTTTGATACTGCAAAAATTACTGTATATTCTTCACTCTATATAGAGTGAATCTAGACTAGTGAGAAGAAAGCAGAATTATTTTTAAACACGAAAAAAGATGCCGTAACTTTACATCTATCGGTCGCGCGGAGGGAGGCGGCACTCGTTTTATATATAACTTATATATAAGGAACGCGATTTTGATACTGCAAAAATTACTGTATATTCTTCACTCTATATAGAGTGAATCTAGACTAGTGACAAGAAAGCAGAATTATATTTAAACACGAAAAAAGATACCGTAAGTTTACATCAATCGGACGCGCGGAGGGAGGCGGCATTTGTTTTATGTATATCTTATATATAAGGAACGCGATTTTGATACTGCAAAAAATACTGCATATTCTTCACTCTATAAAGAGTGAATCTAGACAAGTGAGAAGAAAGCAGAATTATTTTTAAACGCGAAAAAAGATACCGTAAGTTTACATCAATCGGTCGCGCGGAGGGAGGCGGCATTCGTTTTATGTATATCTTATATATAAGGAACGCGATTTTGATACTGCAAAAAATACTGCATATTCTTCACTCTATAAAGAGTGAATCTAGACAAGTGAAAAGAAAGCAGAATTATTTTTAAACGCGAAAAAAGATACCGTAACTTTACATCTATCGGTCGCGCGGAGGGAGGCGGCATTCGTTTTATGTATATCTTATATATAAGGAACGCGATTTTGATACTGCAAAAAATACTGCATATTCTTCACTCTATAAAGAGTGAATCTAGACAAGTGAAAAGAAAGCAGAATTATTTTTAAACGCGAAAAAAGATACCGTAACTTTACATCTATCGGTCGCGCGGAGGGAGGCGGCATTCGTTTTATGTATATCTTATATATAAGGAACGCGATTTTGATACTGCAAAAAATACTGCATATTCTTCACTCTATAAAAATTGAATCTAGACAAGTGAGAAGAAAGCAGCATTATTTTTAAACACGAAAAAAGATACCGCAACTTTACATCTATCGGTCGCGCGGAGGGAGGCGGCATTCGTTTTATGTATATCTTATATATAAGGAACGCGATTTTGATACTGCAAAAAATACTGCATATTCTTCACTCTATAAAAATTGAATCAGACAAGTGAGAAGAAAGCAGCATTATTTTTAAACACGAAAAAAGATACCGTAACTTTACATCTATCGGTCGCGCGGAGGGAGGCGGCATTCGTTTTATGTATATCTTATATATAAGGAACGCGATTTTGATACTGCAAAAAATACTGTATATTCTTCACTCTATATAGAGTGAATCTAGACTAGTGAGAAGAAAGCAGAATTATTTTTAAACACGAAAAAAGATGCCGTAACTTTACATCTATCGGTCGCGCGGAGGGAGGCGGCACTCGTTTTATATATAACTTATATATAAGGAACGCGATTTTGATACTGCAAAAATTACTGTATATTCTTCACTCTATATAGAGTGAATCTAGACTAGTGACAAGAAAGCAGAATTATATTTAAATATGAAAAAAGATACCGTAACTTTACATCTATCGGTCGCGCGGAGGGAGGCGGCATTCGTTTTATGTATATCTTATATATAAGGAACGCGATTTTGATACTGCAAAAAATACTGCATATTCTTCACTCTATAAAGAGTGAATCTAGACAAGTGAAAAGAAAGCAGAATTATTTTTAAACGCGAAAAAAGATACCGTAACTTTACATCTATCGGTCGCGCGGAGGGAGGCGGCATTCGTTTTATGTATATCTTATATATAAGGAACGCGATTTTGATACTGCAAAAAATACTGCATATTCTTCACTCTATAAAAATTGAATCTAGACAAGTGAGAAGAAAGCAGCATTATTTTTAAACACGAAAAAAGATACCGCAACTTTACATCTATCGGTCGCGCGGAGGGAGGCGGCATTCGTTTTATGTATATCTTATATATAAGGAACGCGATTTTGATACTGCAAAAAATACTGCATATTCTTCACTCTATAAAAATTGAATCAGACAAGTGAGAAGAAAGCAGCATTATTTTTAAACACGAAAAAAGATACCGTAACTTTACATCTATCGGTCGCGCGGAGGGAGGCGGCATTCGTTTTATGTATATCTTATATATAAGGAACGCGATTTTGATACTGCAAAAAATACTGTATATTCTTCACTCTATATAGAGTGAATCTAGACTAGTGAGAAGAAAGCAGAATTATTTTTAAACACGAAAAAAGATGCCGTAACTTTACATCTATCGGTCGCGCGGAGGGAGGCGGCACTCGTTTTATATATAACTTATATATAAGGAACGCGATTTTGATACTGCAAAAATTACTGTATATTCTTCACTCTATATAGAGTGAATCTAGACTAGTGACAAGAAAGCAGAATTATATTTAAACACGAAAAAAGATGACGGAAGTTACTTTAACGCCTTTCCACGGCCGAGGCGCTATCACTTTTCTATATATAATATGTATAAGGAACGCGATTTTTGATTTTGCAAAATTTACCAACCATTTTTCACTCTTTAAAGAGTTAATCTGGACTAGTAAGAACAAAGCAGAATTATATTTAAATATGAAAAAAGATACCGTAAGTTTACATCAATCGGTCGCGCGGAGGGAGGCGGCATTCGTTTTATGTATATCTTATATATAAGGAACGCGATTTTGATACTGCAAAAAATACTGCATATTCTTCACTCTATAAAAATTGAATCTAGACAAGTGAGAAGAAAGCAGCATTATTTTTAAACACGAAAAAAGATACCGTAACTTTACATCTATCGGTCGCGCGGAGGGAGGCAGCATTCGTTTTATGTATATCTTATATATAAGGAACGCGATTTTGATACTGCAAAAAATACTGTATATTCTTCACTCTATATAGAGTGAATCTAGACTAGTGAGAAGAAAGCAGAATTATTTTTAAACACGAAAAAAGATACCGTAACTTTACATCTATCGGTCGCGCGGAGGGAGGCGGCACTCGTTTTATATATATTTTATATATAAGGAACGCGATTTTGATACTGCAAAAATTACTGTATATTCTTCACTCTGTATAGAGTGAATCTGGACTAGTGAGAAGAAGGCAGAATTATTTTTAAACACGAAAAAAGTTACCGTAACTTTATATCTATCGGTCGCGCGAAGGGAGGCGGCACTCGTTTTATATATATCTTGTATATATGGAACGCGATTTTGATACTGCAAAAATTACTGTATATTCTTCACTCTATATAGAGTGAATCTAGACTAGTGAGAAGAAAGCAGAATTATATTTAAATACGAAAAATAATGGCGGAACTTTACTTTCTGGTGGTTCCGTCGCGGAGGCGTGATCAGTTTTATTATTTTATATTATTATATTATTTATTGTTGTATATAGAGAATTCGATTTTATTTGTGAAAATAGTTCGGAATATCCTTCAGTAGACACGCTTTGGTAATACCTAAAAATATTAACGTGGATTACATTTTTAATGTCGCATTTTATGTATACTTGTATCAATTGACGGTGAGGCTGTCGTAAGGGTTTCCGCCGCAATCGAACGGCCGCTAGGTTGCGGCCGCTAGCTTCAGCCCGATGCTGAAGAGCCGAACACAGGGTAAGGAAGAAACAATTGGATCTTTCATATCCTGCATCCGGCATATTATCAGCTACTTCAAAAGACCGCCCTCACTCGACAAAGAACTACGCATAGTATTTCGCAATTTAACTCCGGAATACAGAGCCTATTTGGCTGAAAAGGAGATTGAGGATTTCTCAACATTAAAGAGATGGGGCAAGAGATATGAACGGTTGCGCGATATGGACAAACGATACAGGGAACCGCCACCCAAAGAGCGGACACGACTTCCAGACAGTGCGTATATGCGAGGAACCGGCCCCGTACGTATTTCTGCGGTAAAGGAGGAATTAACGTCAAGAGAGAAGAAGGTAGCGAGTGTCCACCTATCCGATAGCACTTCCGGATCTGGACCAAATACTTCGCTAAATAAGAAAAAGTCCAGGAAAACAAAGAAGAAGGAAACAGGTAGAGACCAGGCTCCCCTATACATGTAAATACGGCCGACAAAATACCCGAGAGGCCGGTAAGAGGAGCATGGAATGTAGAAAAACGAGCCAGCACAGCAGAAGTTCCTAGGTCCCCTCTACCAATGAGTGTACCAATGAATAGACCTCCGAGGTCATCAGGATCTTGGCAGCCTCGAAACCATTGGGAGGGAAACTCGACGGAACTTCCAGGTTACTGTCGAGATAAGGGAGGGGGCTCCTAGGGAGTCGGAACGGCCGCCGAGAAATAACCGGATGCCACCTGGATTGGGGTCACCGGGGAACGGTGCATGTTATCATTGCCAGGCTGTAGGACATCGGGCCGCTATGTGCCCTAGCCGTCCCTGCTTTACTTGCTACCAAGTAGGGCACAGATCGGCTGAGTGTCCTCATCGCGTTTGCTTCTCGTGTCAACAGCCAGGACACTCAGCTTATGTCTGCCCGACAAAACCCTGGGGACCCTCTCGCTCACTTGAAAGATGCCAGGTGTGCGGAACTTTGGGTAACCCCTTTGCATCGTGCATACCTTGCACTCCCCTACGTGAGAAATGGGGAAACGAGAAGGCCGGAGGGCTATTCAAACCCATGCCCTCTACGGCCAATCAACAGGGTTAGCGAAAGAAAAAATAGTGAGCCGAGAGGAAGGAGAGTTAGCGACTAGAGAAAAGAAGTTGTGATACCCTCGGAAATAGAACGAGAAGCCGAGATAGCGACAATAGAGAGCAGGTGTTGTATAGAGGTAAAAATAGGGGGAAATACAGTGTTGGCGATGCACGATAGTGGAGCAATGGTCTCCATCATCGGCCCTATTCTGGCCGAAAAATTCAAGGCTCGACTACGTCTCTCTCATACTGTAATGCGAAACGTTTCTGGCGAGGTGACGCCCTTTCTGGGAATATTGTCGATGCAGGTGGAAATAGATGGGCACGTCAACGAAATCGAATTTAGAGCAACCAACGCCGTATCATGTGAAATGATAATAGGAATGGACTTTGGTAAAATTTTCGACTTGGATGTGCGACAGGGTAGAAGCCAGTGGAGAGTACAAGAGGGTCGGTCCGAGGAACACCGTACGGCTTGGCGGAGCGAGAACGGGGTCGAGACCGCGAACATCGCCCACTCCAAACCTGCGTCGGGAAATGATAACGGGGAATGGTGCCCGGGGAACAGTGACCCCCCCCCCCTCCACCACAGATATGTCTCCCCTCCCCACCACAAACCTCGACAACCTGGACCGGGTTCACCGATTTCTGGATAGAATCCAGAACCTATTGGCAGAAGCCCAGGAATTACTAATCCGAGCGACGTTCGGGACGGCTACCCGCCCCGAGCATCGACTGGATTAGTGGTGATGTCCAAGGGGTAGAGGAGGTGGTGGGTGGGAATTGCGACAAAGAGGGTAGAGAGTAGTGGCGACGAAGGACAGGTAAGGAGGTTGCGACAGGGAGTAGGGACGGCAGCAGCAGCAGAAATGGCGACAAGGAGGGGGAAAGCGAGGCAGAGTGAGGAAGCACGAGAGGCAAATAAGGTAAGCCACATCCTGTGCAATATATTGTGACGGATTAGTCAGGGAATAATCCGGTTTAGGGGAGGGGATTTGTGACGTAATCATAAGAGATAGAATAAATAAAAAACAGCGACAAATTAAGCAGATTAAATAAAATAGTAATAAAGAATCAAACCAAAATAATAAGGAGTTTGAAAAATTAAATTAAATATTAAGCCGTAGCAGAAATACAATTTAAATTTGCGACAATGAGAGGAAGGGAGAGCGAGCGCGTCAGCTACTACGGTAGGGAGAGAGTCCGACCGATTAGTGGAACATAGTCCGGCGATAAACAACGCGCCGAAATGTTTACGTCGTCGGCCGTCGACTTCTGAATGTGTGAGAGAGAGAGAGTTGTGTGCATTCAATGTATTAGAGAGAGAGACACCGCGAAGACATTAAAGCAAGCGAGGTAGTATGCGATAGGACTATTAGAGCAACAAAGATAGTACTATCGCATACGAAGAATATGGAAAAGACATATGTACAAAATTGAAAATTTGAAATTTGGGGCGGATACTGAGGAAAGTTGGGACAATTTAGCGAGGTTACCTGCTTACCTCAGTTTCGCCAAAAATTCAGTACACGGTCGAATACGATCCTGAATAGGAAATATCGCGACGGGTGTCTATAGTGGTGTTCTGTTTTTTGTGTGTTCGTGTTGGCGATAAGGGTGGAGTAGCGGAAGTAGCCGAGGCCGAGGAAGTAAATAGCAGAAGGCGACTCGGAAATAAGGCAAGGGCGTAAATTTGTGACACGGAGAAAGTGAGGGAGAGCGAGTGCGAGAGAGATCGTGAGAGAGAAAGCGCGCGAAATAAGTGCCGAGAGGGTCGACGTGAGTAGAAAAAAAATCTGGTGACAAAGGGGCCGACGGGTAAACTTGACCCGACCGCTCCAAATTGTGTGGGGATAAAGCCCCGTTAGTGACAGGTGGGCAAGTCCTGTCTTTCGTTTTGCGACAAGTGTGACGGTGGGGGTGACGGGTTAGCCGGCGCCAGACCGTGAGTATCGTGTTTTGGGTGGTGCACCCCCCCCCCCCTATTGGGGGAGAACAGGACTCTGTAGTTGCGACAAAGGAGGCGGTGGGTAGGACGGGTGAACCGTGACCACAGCCCCTGGAAAGAGTGTTGGTGCCTAGTGGTGGTCCTGCAGAATTCGCCTTCGGAGGAAGTCCGGACAAATTAGGAGTGCGGGGACAACTTAATGATATAATTTGATATAATGTGTAATTAAACTACTTTATGTATAAATATATGAATAAGGAAATATATATGAAAAAAAGATTCTAGTTAACGAAATTTCTTAGTACAGTACACTCCCGCGTTAGTGGCGTGCTCGGTTCGGAGCCCTCCCCGCAATCCCCGTGTTAGTGGCGGAAGTAGGAGAAACATCGCTTCCCCCGCTAGACTGCAGTCCTCCAGTCACGTGACGTAATTCAAATCACGCGCCTGGGGCCCGTACCTTATTAGGCCACGCCCCTCAGGCGGCTGGCGACATGGCGGGGATGGAAAGATTCCGAGAAGTGCCACTAACACGGGGTTCCATCGCATCACTAACGCGGGACGCCACTAATGCGGGACGCCACTAACGCGGGAGTCTACTGTAGTAGGAAAATTTCCGTTACAAACTTCTGCACAACCACAAGAGGAGATGAGGCAACACCGGTTACTCGAGACAAAAAGTTGAAATATATGCATTTGATAAATTTTTATATCTCTAGTCCTGTGGGACTATTTGCCTATATTAACTAGTCGGAGTTATCCAATTTCGATGGAGTGTGAACATTTTTTACATGATTTTCATGGAAATGAGTTGACACTCATATTCATACGTTTGTGAAACAAGTGATAAATCGTACACGTAGAAACTCAGAAATCGGCCCTGACCAAAAAAAAAAGAAACGCGTTGAAACTTGCACGCTGGCATTTAACATTTGGGTAAAGTCGAGGCGACTAGTGCTTACGAAACTTACAGATTAAGAACGTAACCTATAGACATAAAAGGAAATAGTAGCTATGGGCTTCAGAGTTGGAAAAAGATAGAGAATAAGTACAGCTATAAAGGGAAAACGTGTTTAACCCTTTGCTTCCCAGTGGGACATACGTCGCGGTCGTCCCACCAACATTTACTTAGATTTTGCTGTTTTTCTCGCGAAATTTAAGACCTATTTTGATAAAATCTTTTTATGTTACCTACATAAATCCTAATAATCAGTAAACAAAAGTTGTTTCTCCATTATTACTAATAATATAATTGTTATTAACAAAAAAAGTTCAATCAACGCTTTTTTTTTCAAATAAATGCAGTTTTAAGAAAACTATCCAATTTTTTTTGCTGCAAATTTTTTAATAAAGCTTTTTGGGGTCGCTGATTACGAATCCGAGGTTAGTTTTTTGAAATTAAAAATAGCGGATCCAATATGGCGGACACAAATTTTAAATATAACCGTATTTGGACAAAATTTAATACTCGTGGGTTTTCGGGGTCTCTGATTACGAATTAAAGGCTAGTTTTGTGCAATTCAAAAGGGCGCATCTAATATGGTGGACACAAATAAAACAAATGCATTATATATTACATATATTGCATTTTATATCTGTACATATAATGAAAATACGTTTATGCATGATAATAATTGTATATTTCATATATACGTGAAATCAATTAAAAAATGATATAAGTTGTTTATATTATATATATATATATATATAATTTTAAGCCTTTACTATATATATATATATATAAATATATAGGTCATTCTCCGTCATCCGGTGAACCCGCCTACCCAAAATTGGTTTTAATAAAAATGATCGATTAAAGGCTTAAAATTCATAAAAAAATAAGGGCTATCAAATGCCGTATGCACATTTTTATTATCTAAAATGGCCGACCCAATACGGCGGCCAAAATGTAGAATTCGATTTATAACAATTTTTAATCGCAAAGGAGACATTCACTTACGGTGTTTTTGGGTTCGCTGATTACGAATCCATCATCAGATTTTCAAAATCCAAAATGGCGGATTCAAAATGGCGGATGAAATATCTGGAATATAAATTTACTTGAATAACTCTCATTACTCGGGGGATTATGAAGGTGGCAGAATACGAATTTGGTACCAGATTCTCAAAATCCAAAATGGCGGATTCAAAATGGCGGATGAAATACCTGGAATATAAATTTACTTGAATAATCCTCATTACTTGGGGGATTCTGGAGGTCGATGAATTCGAATTTGGTACTAGATTTTCAAAATCCAAAATGGTGGATTCAAAATGACGGACGAAAATCCGAAAACTTAAATTTATTTAACGATTCTCATTTGCCACAATGTTTAAGAGGTCGCTGAGTATGGGTGTATGCCTGCGCTCGCACGCATACGGCATTTGATAGCCCTTATTTTTTTATGAATTTTAAGCCTTTACTCGATCATTTTTATTGAAACCAATTTTGGGTAGGCGGGTTCACCGGTATATATATATATATATATATATATATATATATATATATATATGGGGCATTCTTTGTCAAAACGGCCACCCCCCTGCGCATTTCAATTTTTGAGATAAAATTATTTATAAAGGCTTAAAATTTTGCTTGAACTGTCTATTTTTTAAAGCCGTATAGTGTTTTTCGAAAAACCAAAATGGTGGACCTTTTAAGTGGCCAAAAGTGAGAAAAGTAATGAAAAAAATTACATTACTTAAAAAAAAACAATACAAACGATCATAAAAAGAATATTTAATAATGCCCAAATTGTAGAGTTAAATATGGACTATTATTAGTAATATCGTATTTTATAGAATTCAAAATGGCGGATCCAATATGGCGGACGAATTAAGGAAAAATGAACGGATTTTGTTGAAAATCGTTACTCGGGGGGTTTTCGGGGCGCAGATTACGAATCTAAAGTCAAAATGTACAAATTCAAAATGGCGGATCCAATATGGTGGACGAATTTTTGAACAGTGAATGGATCTTGTTGAAAATCGTTACTCGGGGGTTTCCGGGGTCACAGATTACTATATTGAAAATTATTTTTTTGGCATCAGAATTATTAATTCGTTTTCCTACTTAGAATTTGTGGAATATAATTTTTCGCATTCAAAATGGGGGATCGAAAATGGTGGACCAATATCCAAAATGCACTTGATTCGTGTGAAACTCGGTACTAGGCTGTTTTCAATGTCGCTGATTACGAATCTGCAGTAAGATTTTAAAAATACATAGCGGATGTTATATGGTATATGAATTTATTTAAAGTGAGTGAATTTTGCCGAAACTTGTTGTTCGACACGAAGAGGGGCATCTAGTGATAATGAAATTGACAATAAAAACAATAAAACTTCAACAGGAACCCCCATTTTTTATTGCTGATTTGAATTCTCAGCAAAAAAGTACACCAACTTGACCTAGAAGCTATTACATTGTGGTTCACCGGTGACGCTGTAGTCGACAAAAAGCGAAAGTAAAAAAATCACTAAAATTGGACGTCTCCAGAATTTACATCACATCTGATAAATAATAGTAGACGTATTTTATATTAAAAATACTATTCCATTCCACCACTACGAAATGTTCGTTTTTCTTTGACTTTATATTATTCTTGTAATGTATTTTCTAGCCGCTACAATGGAAATTATCTGAAAAATAATCATGGATTTGATTGTGTGTCAAAAATAGTATATTATGCTTTAAGGGATAAAAGAACATGATCCCCGAGTGGAAGGTTTGCTGCACGAGCGAAGCGAGGGCAGCCCTCTCACGAGGTTCGCGCGCATTCCTCTCGTGAAGCATATGCTAGTTTTTTCCTGGCCGTATCCATTACTCCCGCGGGCAGCACTTTAAATGACTTTGTACAGGATAGTATCATATCTGCAGAAATTTCTGCGCCACCAGTTTTAATGCGTTCGACCATGTTTTCACGAGTCGTTGGTACTTGTTCATAAACCTTACCTTTTAGGTAATCCCATAGGAAGAAATCCGATGTATAGGATGTTAAATCAGGTGACCTCGCCGGCCAATTAACGGGGCCACCTCTACCAATCCACCGACCATTGGAATCACGGTCTAGTACTTCCCTTGCTACTCTTGAAAAATGTTCTGGGCAACCATTTTACTTTCTTTAATCTGAAACGAATTCTGGTGACATTCTCAATTTGTAACGATATTTTACACATTTTCATTTCTATCATCGAAACAAAACGCAAAAACTCGTCGATCAAATTGGCCCCCGCCCCCTGTGGGAGGGGAGAAGGGGGAAAATAAAACTTAAATAGGGACCCCCATTTTTTATTGTAGATTTGGATTCCTCGGAAAAAAGTGCACCAATTTGATCGACGAGTTTTTGCGTTTTGGTTCGATGATAGAAATGAAAATGTGTAAAATATCGTTACAAATTGAGAATGTCACCAGAAATCGTTTCAGATCAAAGAAAGTTAAATGGTTGCATAGTTCTCGAGATATTTCTACGTCTTCAGATAAATCGGCCCACTGTATAATTTCAGATTCATCTCAGACACAATGAGTGGATTGAGAAAGAAAAATACGATTCAGTGTTGATCACAGCAAAATCACCGAATACATTTATAACCGGTTTAGCCAGTGCATGTTTTGGTTTTGACGTATTGATTAAAAGTTCAGTCACAGGAAAAGTTTCAAATGGATTATTGAAACAAAATCCTGTTGCTCGTCCACCACTTGATCCCAAAAAAATACTAGCTATGCAAGGTAATAGATTCCATTGTAACTCCCCCCTTTTTATTGAGAGGGATTAAAAAGAATTTATACGATATTTGTAACGATTAGCTCTATATTTGGAGTGCTCACTTTGCACCTTACAACGAGTTACACAGAATTACGGGGCGCGATGACCGGGCGCGGGATTTTGCGGGTCCGAAATCACGCGACGGCGGAACTTCTTTTTAAAGGACCGGGAACACCGAACACTAGCACTCGCGGACGGTTCACTTTTCCCGGGGGGGGGGGGGGGCACGATGTGGGTCGAGACACGCACAATTGAGGCCTACTTACGGCGATGATCCTGGAATTGGGGCACGTCCTTCGTCGGGACGATGTCTCGGGCACCAGCACTCTCGTGGATGGCGGCGAATCCTCCTTTCCTCACCGGGATGGCGGTGAAAAACTCTTCTTCCCTCTGGATAGCGGTGAAAACTCTTTCTTCTTCTCCACTGGATGGCACGTGGTTGGCACTTAACCCCCTTGCGCCGGAATTATCCCGGACTAAAACGTCTTCAAATGCCGGAATTATTTTGGCAACTATATGGAGGAAGTCAACTTCATCCTAGTTTATGAAAGCAACAATTGAAATTTAGAATTTCTAACTCAGTCTATCTTATAGGGTATATCCTCGCGTTTAATTTGAGCGGTCGTAGGCCTCAAAAAGTTTTCGAGTTATGAAAGAAAAGGCTTGGACGAGTATACTCGTCCTCCGGCATACGTTCTCGGCGCAAGAGGGTTAATACTCCCCGTTATAGTCGCGGATAGACTTTCGTGCAGTCCTACTATACTGAGGGGCTGCTCGATACTGGCTCACCCTTTTCGTGCGCGGCGGTGCGCCGTCGACCCGGCGCGTGCGCGCTCGAGCGACCCGCGCGAGCGCTGAAAAGTGCTTCGTGCGTCCCCGACTCGTCTCGGGCTCGGTGTCCCGGGTATGAGAGAGAGAGAAAGAGAAAGGTCGGCTGTAGTGGCCGAGGCCCGTTCCTCGGCAACTCTGGAGGCACACTGCGATGTGGGGGATTTCTTTTTTTGTTTTTATTGATTATTTACTCAACATTTGTAACGAAAACAATTTTTTACTTGTTTACTATCAGTTATTTTATTTACAAAAATGAATTATTGTCAAAATAAATTTGAAAAAGATTAAACGATATGTTTCTGCAGAATGACATTTGTAAGAATCGAATTCTCTGTAATGTTAAAAAAATAAATTTACGATATTTTACTGTAATTTCCGAAATAATATAAAAAAATTACAAGTCGTATATTTTTTCTAAAAAAGTTATTGTAGTTAATATAAGCTTGTGAATGATTTTTTTTATATGTTTCAAATATAATGTAGACCTTCCATCTAATTCCTAATATCGGGCGGTATTTTTATTTACATATACGGCAACAGTTTATATTGCATTTACGGTAAATGGAAACATCTTTTACAGAATACAGAGTGAACGAAAGTATCGTGCAAACAAATTTAGGAAACAAATATTTGTAATACTCGATTAATGTAATATTAAAATAAAAAGACGTTTTTTTACTTCTCCAATGAAATTGTACTAAATTACTAACTGCTTTGTTGAAATATTTCAATACTACTAGACAATAATATTTTTATCCCGTTAGAAAACTTATATGATTACACTAACAGCATTCTGTAAATCAGTATATCTATATAGTATAAAATCTTATTTAAATTAGTTATAGATTTTCACCAACATTTTTTGAAATATTTAAATCCCTTCCCGACAATTTTACTTACTTTTAATTAAATTGATTTCAATAATGTGTCATTCAGTAAGATGGTTATTCGTCATTCATGAATTACTTTGTTTTGCCTACATTATGCTATTATTTATGGCTGTGGGTTTTCTTTTACGTATTAATGAATTAAATAAATATATTATACTAATGTTAGTGAAATAGACCGATTAAGATATCGAAAATTAGTGCTTTATGTTTCAGATACTGATTTTCATTAACCTATTAAAAAACCACATGTTTGGCACAAGACAGGGTATGTGGTCTATTATTTATCAACAAATTGTCCAATTTCATTCCCGACTCGAAAAGGTGATAAATAATTGATAATCATTTCGTGAAGAAAATGGTTTAAATCTGATTTTTCCTTTTATAACAATATACATTTATATTGTTATATAAATTTAGTTTACTATATTTATAAAAAATAGTAAAGAAACGTTCGCAAAATCCAAACGTTTACTGATAAATAGGTTGTATTAACAAATTTCTGAATTAATAAAACATTTGTTGCAATTGAAAATTTTAAGAATAAATTATATACTGATTTTTTAATAACATTTAAGTAAATGCAAAATTGGAATTTAGAAATTGGCAAAAACAAATTTTCATGTTGGGAAAGAAATTATTAGATACCGCATAATATATATATACGCTTATATGATCGACACCATCGCTTTAATACACAAATTAAAACTATATGTTATATGTTAAATTTAATACAATTAGGAATTACTACTTTACCCGAATGAAGATATCTTTTTTAGAAAGATTATTTATAAAAAGGAATGTTGTCGATATTCGTTTAATCCTTGATCACAATATCGGATTTAATATATTATTATTAAATGAATTCAATAGATTCATTATTGTCAAATTGAATTAAAAGCAGAATTAAAGTCAACAACAAAACTATTGCATGAGCTCAATGTTTCTATAGACATATTCGACGTATTGTCAGCCTTTATAGGCATTCAGCTTGTGCAAATAATTTTTTTGTTGATTGTAATATTAAGTTTTTAATTCAATTTAACAATAATGAATCTGTTGAAAAGAGGAAAATTCTATTCAACGTAATTATCATAAATAAAAATGGCCTTTTTTTGCAGGCCCCCCACGGACTAAATTTTTATTAAAACGAAAAATATTAGAGGGCAAATTCTTCGTCTTTTCAACATCTACACTATTATTGTGTATGATATTTCGCTTGCATTTTACAGAAATGAGTTAGGCGCGAAAAACTGCAAAAAAAAGGCTATTTTTATCCTTTTTAGGTCGATAACTGGCGAAATATTCATTGCAGGTCATATGCTCTCCGAGGTAAGTTGTAGCTCTATAAAAAAACTTCCAAATTAACCATTATTCGGTGAAATAACTTTAAAACGAGTCGAGTTATTGCAAAAAACAATTTTTTTTTATACTTCAATGGCTTGCCACTAAAATTCTGAGCTTCAGATCCCAATTTGGTATTAAACGTTTTGGCTCAGAATGATGTCAAGATTCACCCCCTGCAATATTATGCGGGAGTTCTGGGACACCTTGTATATATATTATCTAAGATGTCACTGTATAAGATGAAAAAAAGCTGAGTAGTCAGTAACTCCAATTATTATTATATTTCAAGTCAATTTCAATGTTATTTTACAGATAGAGAGAAAGAACCTACTTGAATGAACCCTTTAACGTTTAAATATACAAAGTTGTTTCATGGAGTATGATACTACATTTCATTTATTTATTTAAACCCCACGAAGTAAAATTATCAAGTAATTTCTTATTGCCCAAAATTAGCTGTTTTCAAATGTTGAAATAAAAAAGTTATACACATTCTTTTCAAGCCTAAAATTTTTGCTTTTATTTTTAATTTATCGAATTTTATTATGGACAATGTGGTATCTTAATCGGTCTATTTCACTAACATTAGTATAATATATTTATTTAATTAATTAATACGTAAAAGAAAACCCACAGCCATAAATAATAGCATAATGTAGGCAAAACAAAGTAATTCATGAATGACGAATAACCATCTTGCTGAATGATACATTATTGAAATCAATTTAATTAAAAGTAAGTAAAATTGTCGGGAAGGGATTTAAATATTTCAAAAAATGTTGGTGAAAATCTATAACTAATTTAAATAAGATTTTATACTATATAGATATACTGATTTACAGAATGCTGTTAGTGTAATCATATAAGTTTTCTAACGGGATAAAAATATTATTGTCTAGTAGTATTGAAATATTTCAACAAAGCAGTTAGTAATTTAGTACAATTTCATTGGAGAAGTAAAAAAACATCTTTTTATTTTAATATTACATTAATCGAGTATTACAAATATTTGTTTCCTAAAGGACCCCGCACACTTTAGCTTGATTTGCGGGCCCGGTTAAATTTCCTGAAACTTCGCTAAGTTGTAGTCCAGAATAGCCCGAACAAAAGTTCTATATGGTAAAAGCCCCAAAAATCAATAGTTTTCGAGATAAAGTACTATACGATATAGTACGGGCGTACGATATAGGCCCCCGGATCCGAGACTTTCGCATTTATTTTTTATATGCAACAACAATATGCATAGGTTTTATTGGTCGCTGATTAGGAATGTGATAACAGATTTTAAAAATTCAAAATGGCGGATCCAATATGGCGGACGAGTTTTGAAAAATTAAACGAAATCGCTTGAAACTCATTATTCTGGGGTTTTTGGGGTCGCTGATCACGAATCTGATATCAGATTTTGAAAATTGAAAATGGCGTATCCAATATGGCGGACGAGTTTTGAAAAATTAAACGAAATAGCTTGAAACTCATTATTCTGGGGTTTTTGGGGTCGCCGATCACGAATCTGATATCAGGCTTTGAAAATCTAAAATGGCGGATTCAATATGGCGAACGTGTTTTAAAAAATTGAACGAAATCGCTCGAAACTCGTTCTTCTAGGGTTTTTGGGGTCCCCGATGATGAATTTGATATCAGATTTGAAATAATAAAATTAGAATAATATTTCCAATAATTAAGAAATAATAAATACACGTATAGCATATAAATGCAATATTTATTATTTACAAATAATTACATATTTATACATTTTTTTTGTAGACGTACTGCGTTTTTACCGCGTTTTTACTTTACTGTGTGTGTCGGCGCGTCGTGAGTGAAACCTTAACATTCATTGCCTGTGGCCTGCATCGGTAATATTTTTAAGCATGGCTAGTGAAGGATATTTCACTTGTGGTTGATGACGAGCATACCCCAAAAACCATAAGATAGAACCAACGTGTGCGCATGAACCGACCGTTCTAGCTCCTGTCTTACACGTATAGTAATAACCCGAAATAGGGGTATCGATATCTTCATCATTTATGTTATGCTCTTCATATCTGTTGTCAGTGACGAACGCTATAAATATTTGGTACTTAGTTGCATTTCTAAATCTTGAATATATTCGAACTCTAATAAGCCCCGGTTCATTCAACAATGTGTCAATGTTAAATTCTTCAGTTTGTTCACGTTGGAGTTTATCCTGAATGTAAGCAGGCGCAAGATTCACTTGATAAACGCCAAATGTTAAATCATGTAAATAATCTAGGGACAGTCTTGGGAAGTGAGGCACATGGTGTTCATTCAACCGAACCCACTGTGCGTTTCGTCTCTCTAAATGATCGTTCTCGACTCTATTTTGAACAACATTAGGATGACGAGACATTTCTATCATTCGTTCTGCTAGTTCTGGAGTTGCTGCAGCCATGTTGATTGGTTCTCTATATTTATTGAGAATAGCACCAGCAATACGATAAAAATCCCCGATGTTAATGGCATGGGTAATAGACACAGGTCCGTCTAAGAATTTAAAAACAGATTTAATATGACCATTTCGCGCCTCTACTACCCATCTTGATTTTGTAATTAGCCTGGAATCATTTGCTGCAAATGTGTCAAGTTGACGTTGACCACGAAGTAGTAGTGCAGGCATTTTATGATTGATGCCTAAAAGTTCAAGTAGTGGTATAGCATCTCTATAGCCCCGATCGACAATGATTATGTCGCCTTCTGCAAACCACATTCGAAGAGCTGCATGATCTGTTTGCATTTCGTTTTCAAGCATAGCGGCGTCATTATTTTTAGAGTCTGAGAAATATGGCCCATGAATATCTAAAATGTAACCATTCGGAGCCACAATAAGGGCTGGTTTAATTAAATGTCGACCTTTATGGACCGAGTAGGACTGTCGGAGTGTTTGAAAGTTACTTGATTTATGTGTATACACGTATGTTCCATCGATAATTGCAATTGCGCGAGGGTCATTAGGGTTCGGATTGTAAAGCCGATTAGCAAAATCAGTGACATGTCTTTCAATGTATTGTTCTCGAGTAATTGCAATTTAATCCAATATTTTCTGGTACAAACCTCAACATTAGTGACTTTCGCACATTAGCGATAACTAATGAAACAGCTTGCCGGCTTGTGTATTTAAATATTACTTTTAAAAAATCATCAGATAAGTTTTGGCGCATTTTACATAAAAATGTAAGTAGATGTTTTTTACTTATATGTCGAGTTACATTTCTATTAGGTTCCGGTACAGGGACCAAACGTGAAAACAAATCTCTAAATTGCTCACGAGATATTGGGCTTAAGTTTTGAACTCATCTTCTGAGAAACTTTCTTCGTCATCGTAATCAACCTCGTTTATTTTACTTGAGACCCGTAAACCCTGTAAGAAAGCTTGCAACTGTGGACCGCATATACGATAAGGTCTATTGATAAATTCTATTGTATCCATTAGAGGCAGCGGTATAAATCCATTAGCATCTAAATGCTGAGGACAGCATCGAACTGATTGTGGTATGTATATATTTTTTATGACAAAAACGTTAATCCTACAATTGACAGATAACCTCACAAAATTTCCGCAATTATCGCAAAATATACAATTATTATTTCTTTTCAATGTCATTACGTTTAATCTCAAACAGTTTGGATCTTCTTCCAGTTCACGTATCTCTGTATTAATACTTACATTACAATTAAAACATAAACGGCTATCCTCCTGAACATCTTGGGGAGGATGATGAAGATATTCTCGACGCAGAATCGCGATTTGGCATTTTTGGTTGTTTTCATTGCCAAAAATACGGACCATTACTCGGCGGTGAAATCTTGCGTCACATACATAACAATTTATTCTATTTCGAGCTGCCATTGTTATACATTCTAATAATATATTGTCAGTCTTTACTCTTCAATACACTTATTTTCCCTTACAGATCAAATGAGAAATAACAGAGAATCCAGTATGATTGCAAAAAGATATAACGCATCACATATCACATGGAACGTTAGGATAACATATACAAAATACTGACGAAACGAATGCAAATACGAATCAGATGTCAAAACTAATGAAATGTAGAGCGTAGTATCAAAATATATATATATATATATATATATATATATATATATGATGCCGAAACAATTGAACATATGGTGTACTTATTCAATGTCAAAGCCTAAAACAACCAGGAATTTGCAGAGAATCTACTTTACCCAGATAAAAACGTGATATATACAATTGTATTAAACTATAAAGAAATGAGATATAATTATATAACTATATAATTATATAACTATATATAATTACATAGAAATTCAATACAATCTATATATGTGCCGTCAAACCAAGAATTTTATTTCTAAATTGTATTAAATACGAGCGGCGAAGAAATAACATTAATTATTCTCTTCATGAGAATTATTTTTAATTATATATGTATATATATATATATCATAAATGATGATATTATATACAAGTATATATGAATTTTGTCTCTATAGCACTGTATCCATATATATATATGTTTGTATATAATTGTATACGAATGCACATGAGTATATACATAATATATAAATGTATACGTATACAACTCTATATAAAACATTCTTGCCGGGTAGCTCAAACAAAAAATGTAAGAAATAGATAACGTAAACTTATAAAATACAGAAACAAAGAAAAGGAGTATTAAATAAGATACTGATCTATTGATAAGTTCTTGTCATAAAAAATATATACATACCACAATCAGCTTGTTGCTGTCATCAGCATTTGAAAATTATTTGCAAGCCCTGCAAGTATTTGGGACAAGCTTACAAAAAAACTCAAAGAGCATTTCTTTTAAGGACAAGAGACTCTGCTGTTATCATCACAATGGTCTACGATAGGTGATTTTTATTTAAGGTAATCCGTTTTATTTTTCAGAAATTGTCGGCCATATGGGATCCGTCATTTTGAATTTTCAAAAACTGATATCAGATTCGTAATCAGTGACCAAAAAAAAAACCCGAGTAACGAGTTTCGAGCGCTTTCGTTCAATTTTTCAAAACTGGTCAGCCATATTGGATCCGCCATTTTGAATGTTCAAAATCTCATCAGATTCGTTATCAGGGATCCCAAAAACCCTAGAATGATGAGTTTAAAGCGATTCCGTTTAATTTTTCAAAACTTGTCAACAATATTGGATCTGCCATTTTGAATTTTCAAATCTGATATCAAATTCGTCATCGCGGGCCCCAAAAACCCTAGAAGAACGAGTTTCGAGCGATTTCGTTCAATTTTTTAAAACACGTTCGCCATATTGAATCCGCCATTTTAGATTTTCAAAGCCTGATATCAGATTCGTGATCGGCGACCCCAAAAACCCCAGAATAATGAGTTTCAAGCTATTTCGTTTAATTTTTCAAAACTCGTCCGCCATATTGGATACGCCATTTTCAATTTTCAAAATCTGATATCAGATTCGTGATCAGCGACCCCAAAAACCCCAGAATAATGAGTTTCAAGCGATTTCGTTTAATTTTTCAAAAATTGTCCGCCATATTGGATCCGCCATTTTGAATTTTTAAAATCTGATATCACATTCGTAATCAGCGACCAAAAAAACCTATGAATATTGTTGTCGCATATAAAAAATAAATGCGAAAGTCTCGGATCCGGGGGCCTATATCGTACGCCCGGACTATATCGTATAGTACTTTATCTCGAAAACTATTGATTTTTGGGGCTTTTACCATATAGAACTTTTGTTCGGCCTGTTCTGGACTACAACTTAGCGAAGTTTCAGGAAATTTAACCGGGCCCGCAAATCAAGCTAAAGTGTGCGTGGTCCTTTGTTTGCACGATACTTTCGTTCACTCTGTATTCTGTAAAAGATGTTTTTATTTACCGTAAATGCAATATAAGCTGTTGCCGTATATGTAAATAAAAATACCGCCCGATATTAGGAATTAGATGGAAGGTCTACATTATATTTGAAACATATAAAAAAAATCATTCACAAGCTTATATTAACTACAATAACTTTTTTAGAAAAAATGTACGATTTAGCGCCAAACAAAAATAAACTATGTACATGCGCGACTTCAAGCAATGTCCAAAATAATCTTATTGAATAAGTGATTTAGTGCCAGACTAAATGAAACAGGCGAATGCGCGATTTAGCGCGAATCATATGCAACTGAATCATTTGCGCGGCTTGGTGCGAATTAATTTCAACTAAATAATTCGCACGACTTAGCGCGATTCGGATTAAACTCAATAGCTTCCGCGAATTAACGCGAATTAACTTACATTACGCACGCTCACCTTGTCGTAAGTGAAAATTGAATTTTATTAAGGGGTAAGCCTCAACGCACTTGAATTTAACGGAATGAACCCAACCTAGAATGTTACTAGAGGTTACGACTTAACGTAATCAAGATTAAACGTGTAATCTAGCGCAAACTGGACCGACCTCTCTGGAACTGTACATTTTAAGGTAATATGAACTTAACCGAATGAATGTGCGGAGGCATGGGAAGAGGTATGTACACCATCAGGTGCATCATACGCAAGGGCTTTGCCCGATCGGGACAACAGTATAACGCAAAGGGCCAACCAAAGAAAAGTATAACCTTATACAAGTAGGGGGTAATAGTCTCATCGAAGCCGTTAAGTCGCCAAGCGAGAGACTATAGTTCCTGTAGGTCAACGCAATATGAAACAAGTAATTGCAAGTAATTCAACGTAAACTTGGTCACGAAATGTCTCGACATGTGCATAGCAGGGGGTAACAATACTTCGCAAGGGCCAACATCATCGCAAGGGACAGCGGTTCACGCACACGACACCGGCACGGCAATGATACCGGGGCGGGGAGGAGGAGGCTCCATTACCCGCTACCGGGCCGGGTACATCCGGTCTATCAGGGCTGGCGTCCCTCTTCGTCGCGAGACATTCTTCCTCCTCAGTAATCGCTGTGAACAGCGATGTGCCGGGTGGCCTCGATATCAGCAACGGCGAACGAGGAGACTCTCCCCCGGTTGCGCGTTCTCCTGCGGAACGTCGGTGGGCCGGGGCGCGGCACCGTCTCCTCCCGACTCTTCCAGCTGCAGAGTTCGCAGGCAGGTGTCGCGCGGCGGGACCGGGTTGTCCACGGTGGGCTGGGCGAACTTGATCAGCCCTACTTCGATCTGCCTGGGCTATCGAAAGCGGCCGTGATGACTGCTACTGTGGCAGCCCGAAGGGGTTTCACTTCTACGTATTTGGTGAACCACTATGAACTGGTTTTGACGCTTGCTGGGGTGGGGGGGGGGGGGGTGGCGGTCCCATGACATCGGAACTGATCGTCATCTAGGGACCTTCCGTGGTTCTTTCTCGCATGAGTCCGGCAGGGGCCTGCTGGGAGACCTTTGACATGCGACAGCGTGCGACGAAGGCAGTGACGTCCTGGAAAACGCCGGGCCAATAGAAGTCTTGAATAAGACGGTGGTAGCCTTCAAACCATCTCGGTTTATTACAAAGCCGAGGTACTTTACCTTGTCCCGAAAGAATTCACTCTTTTCCAGGTTTAATTCCAATCCGGCGTTGCGCAGACTAGTCAGGACAAGTGTCAGGTAACGGAAGTGATCCTCCTCATCGTCCGTGGCGATGATGATGTCATCAAGATATGCGAAAACGTGGGGTTTCCTCGCTGGATCGATGAGTCGGTCCACTAATCGCTGAAATATCGCCGGCGCGTTAGTGAGCCCGAAAGGCATCCGTTTAAATCGAAATAAACCGCGACCGGGGACAGCGAAAGCGGTAACGGGCCGACTGTTAGGTGCTACTGGTACCTGAAAGTAGGCCTCTGGCTGAGATCGAGTGTGGTGATGGGCCCGACTCAACCCTGACAGAATCTTATCCATCGAGGGGAGAGGATAGGCATCCTTCCTCGTTATTTTGTTTACGACTCGGAAATCTACGCAAAATCTAAAAGTCCCATTCGACTTCCGGACGATAACGGGGTTGCTTATCAAGGGGCTCGCGGAGCGTTCGGTGATGCCACTACTCAGCATTTCATCGACCGCGTCCTGTGCTACCTTCAGCATGTAGGGAGAATGAAAGCGAGCCTTTTGATGAATCGGGGGGTGACCCTGTACGTCGATAGCATGTTGCGTCAGACGCGTTATACCGATCGTAGGGGTCCTATTTGCGAGGTAAAATTGATCGAGAAGCCTCCTTAACCGTAGGGCGGCTTCCTGGGAGGGGGCGACCAATCCAGCGCAGTTATGTACGGCGAAGGCGGTGACCGACATATTAGTATCGTTTAGCGAGTGCGGGGTGCATTGCGGCTACTCCGCGCATTATTCTCCGTATTTATCTTAAGATCGAATAGACGCATGAAGGCCATACCTAGCACACACGCATAGTGGAGGGGAGCAACTGTTATCTCCAAATTCATAGTATGGCTATCGACTGTCAGCGCGAGGGAACGAGGCCATCTAGTTGAACTAGCGCGTCGTTTGCGACTCTGGCTTGCTCTTCACTTGACCTCATGAAGGGTGAAACTACCTCGTGACACGCGAGTCCTAAGTACGAACGCGAAGCTCCGGTATCAACGAGAGCCCTAATAACCTTTCCATTCAAAGCTACGCGGAAGTTGGGGACGAAGGTCTGAATCTAATGTCCACTGATTACCTTCGCAGGAATCGATTGACTCGAACGCGGTATTGGGCCCAAAGGGCTTAGCTGCTGTAGTAGCGATCTTTCTATACCTAATGTTCGTTATCGTACAACTCGACGAAGGGCTGGTCGTGGATGGGGGTGTTAAGGGGGGGGGGGGGGGTCTGGGGGTTCCCTCCCCCCCCCCTCTAACAGTTTCCCGACCTTTTACGAGCGCAGACGGGGCAATGGTTAGCATCTTGGCCTGGGTAGCCACAGACCCGACAAAAGTGACCTAAGGGGTGGGGGTATTCCCGATATGTGTGACCCGTCTGCTCACAGTTGTAGCAACGGACGGGGTTCCGATTCTGCGGTGACCTGGTCTCGGGAGGTGGGCGCTCTCTCGGCGCCACATCCAGGAGACGGGGTACTCCTAAAAGAAGCAGGTTAGTAGGTGTCGCCACTTGTGGCTGGCGCGGCGGGTATGACGGTACCGGTCGCGTGGGGTTACGAACTCTATTTCTCTCTGCGCGTGCTACCGGCGCAGCCTCCTTTTCTACGAAGTTGGCTGGCGGCAGGGAGGGCGGGGGTGCGACACTGACATTGGCCGGCTTCACAGCGGGCGTCGCGAGGGCAAGCTTTTCCTTGCCTCGCCTCGTCTTCGGCGTATAGGCGAAGGCGGACTGATTAGCCGCTGGAGGGGGTATACCCTCTCTTGATTTGCGGCCCCCTCCACTTGTCGACCGGAGTCCCGCTCGATTTTTCTCGCCAGACCGGGACGCAAGTTTTGGATCGCAATGTCCAGCTGTTCTTCTCGAGAAGGGGGGTAAGCAAGCAAATTAAAAAGGCTACGTAGAGCCACTAAATACTCGCGGATAGGCTCTTCGGGTCCCTGTGTACGTAAGGTGATCTCCCTCTTAATACTGGCCTCAAGGTGGCGTTGGCCGAACGCGTCGCGAAAATAACGTACAAAGCCGGGATACGTATGCCAGCTTCACTTCTCGACCCAGTACCAGTTGAGGGCAGATCCCTTGAACGCTTCAGGTAGGGCGCGCAGGAGGTCCTCTTCCGTCAGATCCCGACTAGTGACGTATTCGCCCAATTTGACGAGGAACTCCTCCGCGTCCTCCCACTCCTCGCCGGAATAACGGGGTCCGCGCGTCCTCCAATGCTCAATGGCAGTCTTCTGCTATCGGACACCGGACATCGAGAGGCCGGGGTTGAATGATCCACCATCTGTGGACGCAGATTACCGGAGACATATTATACGTCAGGCCGGCTGGAAAGTGGACATGTGACGTGTTCGCGTTCGGGCGACGGGAGGGGCGTTGCCCCGCCATTACTGGGGGGGGGGGGGGTCCCCTGTCGCGAAAAGAAATCATCACGATTCTGGATTTCGATCTCCCCTGACCACTGTGCGAGTGGTGCTTCCCGTACTCCGAGAGTGACGACATCACATCGGAAAGATTCGGGGGCCGAAAGAGTAGGGTCACGTGACGAGTTCGGCGGGTGGTTACCCTCCATTGGCGCGCTGGACGGATTGTGGCAGATATTTGCCGGTACCTCCCGTCGAGGCGCATCTCGAGGGGTATCCGGTAACCGCTGCAAGATCGTATGTCTTACGAGCCGATCTCGTACCACCTCTATCGGCCCGGATATCAACAATTCGGCTTTGTCGCAGCGACCGATAAGGTCACGTAAATCGACTACTCGGTGGATTTCTGCCCGAAATTTGCCCCGGGCTGGCGATGCGTCGCCCAGCCGCATGAGAGGGCGTGACGTGGGTAGCGGTTGCCGTATACGACACGAGCGCGGTCGTGATGGTGAAATGTTCCGTTTCAGTGGTTGGCGTCATCACCGTGAACGTGGGTATTCTCGTTACGGGGCAAGTAACGGGGGTTCCTCGAAAGTTTGCTCGAAAGAATCCATTTTTCCGCGGTTGTTATGACAACTAATACTGTAATTACGGAAACCGTGGAAGCGTGACGGTAGGTAGTGGGGGTAGGTATCGGAATCTAATCGTTAATCAATATCGGAAATACTTAAACCTAAAAAGATCTTAACAGATCGGACGCTTCTCAAGGTCGCGATGCAACTGGAGGTTCTCGAGAAAGATCCACGCGGTGAAACCGTTCCGGAAGGGGATACCTTCTTTATTTAAGCTCGGATTGGGCGAACCCGGAAATTACGGTGTTCTCGACCCAATATATTGTATTTGGAAAATAAACTCAAAATTGAAAAACAAGGGAAAATCAAACCCAAAACTTTAAACTCCGAATAGCGGGTGAAAATTATCCGATATACTCGGTAATGAAATGACGGGTGCACTTTTGCAACAACAGAAAATATATAATACGGGAGCGCAAATCGCGACGGGGGAATTGGAATTCTCATTTTCTATTACAAAATATTCGAATCGCTGCACTGGTATCTGGAACTTAAGGAAAGTAACATTTCTACAACTTATGAGCTCATATGTCACACACACACACATATATATATATATATATATATATCGGGCATTCCACGTCAACCGGATCACTTGGCTGGCCAAAATTCATTACCGCCAAAAAAATTGTTTCAGGGCTTGAAATTTAGCTCAGTATATCTACTTTTAATTTCCGTGTAGTATTTTTGAAAATTCAAAATGGCGGCTCCAATACGGTGCTTAAAAAGACCACACTTTTGAAAACGAGAGTAAAAACCTTTCATACAGTTTTTTGTGCCCAAGAAAAATACCATTTTAGAATTTAGTTCTTTGATATTGGATGCTCCAATTACGAATCTCGTATCAGAATTTTGAAATTCAAAATGGCGGATCCAATATGGCGGATGAATTTGTAAAAAGTGATCGGATGTTGCTGAAACTTGTTTCTCGAGGGTTTTCGGGGTCGCAGAATACGATTCTGATGTTAGATTTTAAAAATTCAAAATGGCGGATCCAATATGGCGGATGAATTTGTAAAAAGTGATCGGATGTTGCTGAAACTTGTTTCTCGGGGGTTTTCGGGGTCGCAGAATACGATTCTGATGTTAGATTTTAAAAATTCAAAATGGCGGATCCAATATGGCGGATGAATTTGTAAAAAGTGATCGGATGTTGCTGAAACTTGTTTCTATAGGGTTCTCGGGGTTGCAGAATACGATTCTGATGTTAGATTTTAAAAATTCAAAATGGCGGATCCAATATGGCCAATGAATTTTTAAAAAGTGATCGGATGTTGCTGAAACTGTTTTCTCGGGGGTTCTCGGGGTCGCAGAATACGATTCTGATGTTAGATTTTAAAAATTCAAAATGGCGGATCCAATATGGCCAATGAATTTTTAAAAAGTATTCGGATGTTGCTGAAACTTGTTTCTCTGGGGGTTTTTGGGGTCACAGAATACGATTCTGAACTTAAATTTTAAAGATTCAAAATGGAGGATCCAATGTGGCGGATGAATTTTTAAAAAGTAATTGGGCGTGGTTGAAACTTGTTCCTCGGGGAGTATTGAGGTCGTACAATACGAATCTGGTGGATGACAAAGCTAAATTAAAAATTGTATAGTATCAAAATAATGTCGAAAATCGGTTAAACGTAGAATAGCTTGCCTCTAGTATTATTGCAACCTTCGGATTTAAGAAGTTACGACCTCTGAACCGTATATGTAACACCTGTTGCCATCGCCAGGAGGCACTATTACCCGTAAAGTTAGATTGTCGTGTTTCTCTTCCGACATTTCCCGCAGCTCTTGAAGTGATGTTGATTTTGTATCGTCAATTCGGAGCGAGTTTCGTTTTCGATGCAGATGCATCTAAAAATCGTGCCCTTCTTAGCATTACCCAGGATGAATGACGCGGACGTAATAGGGTTCTCATCCCATTGGGGTGCTTTTTGAAAGTGAGTCCCCTTGCCTCTCACGAATTGGGGTGCTTTTTGAAAGTGAGTCCCCTTGCCTCTCACGAATTGGGGTGCTTTTTGGAAGTGAGTCCCCTTGCCTCAGAAAAATGTATGCTTCAAAGGGTAAAATTTTGTAACGCATTTTTCACGGCAAACAGCAACAAAGTGACTTCGACACTTTTTTAAAGCATATCAATATATTTGACATTCTTAAGCGCCGTGTTACATCCGCCGTTTTTCAATTCTGACGTTACACTCTGAGTCAGTAATAACAAATCATTCTCGATTTAATTTGTTACTTTTGTTCCGCCATATTGGATCCGCCATTTTGAATTTTGTAAATGTGACGTCGGATTCGTAATCAGCGATCCCAAAAACTCCGGAGTAACAAGTTTCAAGTAAATTCAGCAAGTTTTAACTAGTTTTCTCTAAGCATAAAACTAATTTGATGCCTACCTTTGAACAGTATTTGATACGTTTGTGAGATTGCGTAGCCCACACAATTTAAAGGGCTAGCTGAAAAAATCTGAAAAAAATTAGAAATATTCCGAGATGTATATTCTTTCAAAATTTTAGGCGTTCGAATTTTTTCACTTAGTCGCTTCCAAGAAAAAAAAATAAAAACAGACAAAATTCCATTTTCCCATGTTATTTAAATGGGAAACTTCAACTCAAAACCTCCACCTCTAAATGTCATTTAATCGAAAAGTGCCAAATAGAAAAGTTGTTAATTATTTTTTTCTTCATCAAAATCCACGCGGTCCCGATGACGTTTTTGACCTTGACATATTCTGGACCACCCTAATATATATATATATATATATATATATATATATCTATATTGGCATAGTATAATAATTCTAAAATAATTTTTTATAACGCAAAAGCTGCGTATTACTCTTCGTTTCCTAGTTGGTAGAGGGGAATCCTATACCTGGAAATCCCAAAAATCGTTAACTACTTTTCGAAACAAAGAAAATTGCTTTTAATTGAATTTCAAAAAATTGTCTATTTTATTATTTGCACTTTGTTACTTAGTCGTTAGGGAAAACCAAATCCTAAAATGGTTGAATTTCAATTCTAAAAAAAAACAAAATCACAAGTGTGAAGCAAATTCAAAATTTTCAGAAACTTTCGAAAATTAGAAAATCTAATCTTTGAATTTAAATTTTAAAAAATAAATCTCGAAAAAGATTCAAAAATTATGTTTTAAATTCTACTTTATAATTCGTTGTACAAGTTTCAAAACAACGAAACATTATTATCAACAAAAAAAAAAACATTGAAAATATCAATAAAATTTACGTTATTATTTTCTCTGTATTTCCAAGTAATATTCAATAATGCTCCGTATCAATCCAGAGGCGGGAATGCGCGCCGCCGAAGGCGTCACGCTGTCTGGCCAACGTGCTCGTCCTTACCTGGAGCGGCACGAGAGATGGACTGCAGGGGGGAGGGGTCGCCAAAGTAGGAGAACGTAACCAGGGCTCGTCTCTTAAAGGGGTTCTAAAGTACTATGCCGATAAGAGAGTAATTTTACTGAAAAATCTAATTTAAAAATTACTAAAGTAATTTTTCAAAATTAGGGCTCTGTACGGGCAATTCTAGAATTTTTCATGAATTCTTGAAAAATACCAAAGAAGTTGGTGAAGAATTGGCCGAGAATTTTCCAAAATAAATTTTTTGTGGTTCCATAATATTTGCCTTATTTTGGAAAATTCTCGGCCACTTCTTAACCAACTTTTTCAGTATTTTTCCAGAGTTCATAAAATATGTCCAGCATTGCCCGTACAGAGCACGAATTTTGAAATATTGTTTAAATATCGTAGAATTAATGAAAATATGGTGTTGGTAACAGCGAATTTGATTAAAATTTCAAGGCGGTAATTAGACCCCCTTAATAGCATTTCGTGATGCCTTAAGGGGATGTCCTACCTTCCTGCATTACCGACAATTGAGTACGAAAGTTGTTTGACGGTGCGGCAAAACTGATTTGAATAATGCAGTGTTATCAGCAAAGCAACGTCCCAGTATTTTCATAATGTTTGTATCTCGAGTGCTATCACTCGATTTTTTTTTTGAAAATGCCTACCTTTTTTAGTCAAATAACAATAATATCATAACCGACAAAAACGGCGGCAGTGGCGCCGCGTTACAGGAGATGATGTCAGCGTTGTCGTCTAATGATTAATATTTGGTGACCTCTACGATGGTATTTGACGATTTCTGGGGTCAGCACTCTAGATATATACATGTTCAAACTACTGTACAAATTTTATCGAGAAATATTCCGTTGTTGGATAACGTTTTGCTGCACGAGTTTCTGCGCTTCCTACGTCGGTAATGCAGGAAGCTAGGGCATCCCCTTAAATATATACTAACCCCTTGTCCGTAAATAATAATTGTTCAATATATTTAAATGTACAGGAGGATATAATAAAATAATGTAATATGTCTTTGATACATTTTAACGGTTCACTTGCATATTTTCTTAACTAATTACATTTAAATAAAAAATAAATTAAAATACGTAATGAAATAATCTATATTTTTCATCTATAGAATGTAGCAAACCCAATGAGGAGGAAGATGACGAAGAAGTAGAATGCTAATGCTAAATACATATGTCTAAATGTAAAGTTCATTGTAATCTTTTAAAAAACGTTCAACAAATCAAAATCTTATGATATAATTATTATATATTTATTAATATCGAAGTGTAAATTGTCGAACTACATATGTACATAGTACATCAAATTTTAAAAAAAATCATAGGAAATGCGTGGAAAAAGTGGTGTTGCATACATTGCATAAAAATATTAAAATTTTCACCTTTTTATTGCTTAAGTTACGATATTGTATTTAATTAACATGTCCAATATGGACTCATACCTTTATTGTCTCTACTTATTATTTTATTTAAGATTATACCAAATTCGTATACCGCTTAATTTTATGGTAATATGTAACCTCTAGCAAATGGATAACACGTGCAAATGTACTAAATGAAAAAAAAATGAAATATAAGTTAGAAGGCATACTTTTACTGTGTTTTCTTTCTTCAGGTCATTTATTCTCTGTTATTAAATAGCAGAAATAAAATATTGAAATTTATTAATACAAAGATATGGCAAAAGATGTAATGAAAAATCGAAAAATACAAATTTTTTTGCGGCATCAGAAATAAATACGCAATTGCAAATAGGAAGAGACAAATTTTGTAATAGAAAGAGATATAAAAGTGGGTATAGAAAGAGATACAAAAGTGGGAATAGAAAGAGATATAAAAGTTGGTATTGGAAGAGATATAAAAGTGGGTACAGAAAGTGATATAAAAGTGGGTATAGAAAGAGATATAAAAGTGGGTTTAGAAAGAGATATAAAAGTGGGTATAAAAAGAGATATAAAAGTAGACATAGAAAGATATATAAAAGCGGGTATTGGAAGATATATAAAAGTGGGGATTGGAAGAGATATAAAAGTGGGTATAGGAAGAGATATAAAAGTGGGTATAAAAAGAGATATAGAAGTGGGAATAGAAAGTGATAAATGGAAATAGAAAAAGATTGAAATTTGGTGATAGGAAATTCCTATAACCTAATAAAAACCTTTTAAAATTGAGAAGCAGTTAGACATAGGCAGATATAGAAAGGGATTGACAGTTGGATATAGAAAGAGAAAAAAGGAGAAGAAGGAAACAAAATTTCAAAAATATTGAAAGAGATAAAAAAGAAAGGTTGGGATTAAAAGGTATAGAAAATTAGGCATAGAAAGCGATATCGTTTTGGGGATGCACTAAGTACCATTCAAGAAGATACAATTTCTGCATCTCTTTTAATGTCTATTTTTCTATCTCTTTCTATCTTTTTTCTTACAGCAGGGCTCACTATACATATCAATTCTTTTGAGGATATCCGGTGTAATAGTCAAATTAATTGTATTTAATCTGCGTAATGGTTGTATATGTTGAATTAAGTTCTATTTTTCTTGACTAATTGCAATTTGAATTGTAATGCCGAACCATTGAGAAATTCTCCGCTACAGAAATATGAAATTTGATATTTTGCATTTTTCTTAATGTTTCTACTGATTTTCTTACTCGTTGAATTCAAGTTATTGCAGTGGCGCTGCATACCGTTCAGCATGTAGCAACAAATAATGAGAGAGAGAGTACATGTGAGCAATGGCTCTTGCACGGAAAAGAAAATAGTCTTGATGAAACTGCTTCGCTCAGAACTGACTCGAACACGTTTATCGGGCCCTTATGCTTCATAAATAGTTCCTCTAAACCTTTGATTAAATTGAAAACGTGGACATTAGGGTGCGCAAATGGCTTGTTACGAATGACCCGATTGTATAAATTAGCCGCCGGGATATCGCAGTATGCGGTCGGGTGTGTTATAGCGTTTTTGCAATTTTCATATGTAACAAATTTTAAAACCCGTCGTTTAGTACCCGTAAAAATTAAAAAAGTATGGTCGCTATGAAACAATACGTTATGCAATCGGAAACTTCAGAATGGCAATAATCGTGCGCGACAAAGTTTCCTAAAAGCCTATCGTCGTGTTTTACGATGCTATCTATTCGATCTTTATCGAGTTCGCAAGATTGGTCGATCCTTCGAGATTTCGATAAATTCCCTTCAGATCGGACATGGCCACCAAAATTTTCGTGTCTCCCTGGTCGGCAATGCTGCAGTTGCCGCTTCGTGGGGTTTTACCATGATGCCAACAATAGATAATATTTTGTACAATTGCAGAAACGTTGGCATTCCCGATGGTCATTCGATCATCCAACATACCGGATAGAACCGAAAAATCTCTAAAGCACACAAATAAGTAAGTTGATACACAGAACAATATACCATGACAAAAACAAAAACAGTTGAAAAAATAATTTTCTTCTTTGCTGCCATGTATAATCACATTTCAGTGCGAACGAAATTGAGGACATTGATCAAGCTGTATTACCAACTGAGCAGATCGTTACTCAACACATTTGGTAGAATTTTAAATATAAAAAAGTGCTTGTATCATACCTCAAGATCGTCCTGGTTAACTCTTCCGGTATGCCGTTCGACAAAACCGTAATTTTCCAATAGTCTTCGAGTGAGGTCCATGGTGGAATGTAATGTCACCAGCAGACCCTCCGTAGTTTGCCAAGTTAAAAAAGATTGCCGTTGAATTTTACCCGAATCCAACTTTGCCTACGTCCAGCAGACGTAAGGAATTTTTTACCGTATAAATAGTTTAAAAAAGGAATCATTAATTTTGTATTATTCTTACGTTACCGTCAAGTGCTGACAATCAGGTGTCATTCCCGATGAAGTGGGTTTTAAGTTTAGGGAATTGAACATATCGTTAATCGAGTCGCAGAATGTCGGGGTTGATTCGAAGTCTTGCAGCTCTGCAATACCAGATTCGCGATACATCCGTAAAGCTTCTGTCACTTTCTTGCTGAAAACCTACAATGTTCACATATATTACTACATAACATCCATCTACTTGCACCGTTTTCATGGTCGTCGATTATCCGTCGATCACTTATTCACCGTACATTTATTTTCCCGAAACTTTCGAAAATGTATACAGGTCCAGACGCGTTTAAAAGGTCAATGCACAATTTCTTCAAAACGTTAGCTCTTGACCAAATTTCGGCAATACGTAACGTAGGAGATGGAAGGCAGTCTAATTCAAATATTCCAATGTCATAATTTCTATGATCTCTCTCGCTCTCGCATACTCTTTGTTACACCCATTAACATTAGCAGTATACCGTTTTCACGGTCGTCGAATATCCGTCGATCACTTATTCACCGTACATTTGTTTTCCCGAAACTCTAGAAATTGTACACAGGTCCAGACATCATTTCAAAGGAATGTCGCTTTCCTGTGTCTATGTTTAATAGTCGTAAGCACCTCTATTTCAAATATTGTATTTCTACATCAATATGATAGATTGTCAAGAAGATTTTTTCGGCATGGGAAGAGGCCTTGAAGAGGGTTTACAACACTCTTGAAGAAGACGCTACTGAGGATAATTTTTCCAACTTCATTGCCGATTACCCGCGGATCATTTTCATCACATATTTTTCCATGTATACAGGTTCAGACGCGTTTAAAGTCATTGGGTAATATCATCAAAACATATAATAAGTGACACATTTTCTCTTTCCCAAATTTAGGCAACCTCCGCCATAATAGAAAGGAGATGTCCTCAGTTCCGTATTTTATCTGTAGGAATAACCTAGCGGATCACCCATAGGCCAACACACCCCTTCGTTAACAAAGGTAGCCTTAATAAATAAATAAATAATTTACAATTATAATATTGAAATAGTAATAAATCTCACATAATCCGAATAGCGTGTATTAAAATATATAATATAGAACTGATAGAAGAAGCTAGCAGTAATGAGAAAGAGAGAGGATGACACGCTTTTTCCTTATGCATTATCTATTCACGGTATTTACGTGTTTTCATGACGTTCGAACCATAGCTATACGAGTTTGGACACTTGGGTAATGTAATTCATCAGGTTCCTGACCATCTTTTAATATGTGTACAATTTACCACATCTTAAATATCGCCATACAGGTTTCGACCTGTTAATTATCCGTAGACTTTACTATACGGTAACAATGCATCTGACTTCCCATAAGTGACAAATACATACTAGTATCGACTTGCTTTTAATGTAATTAATTAACCTTTATTTAATATTATAAGCGTGTAAAATTCAACAGTTTCTTTCTATCTTTACGCACAGTTGTGTTTTTTTTAAGTAAAAAGTTAAAGGAAGTGACAGTGCTGCCATCTTTTGGTATGTTTAAAGAGACTGCAGAATCTGTGTATCGCAGAATTAAATATGTGGGTGCATCTGAAATGCACACATATTGATTGCTGTATCTTTCCCCCTCACACTTTCACACTTTTTCTCTCTCAATCATCAATAGAACAACTGATAAAAATCATAATAGTTGAGCATAATTTTACAATCATGTCGGGAAACGCCCAGATAACATTGAGTGCGACTCACGATGGGCTCACGACGTGAATTCACGAAAAGATGTCATTGTGCAGCTTTCATGATAGGCAGTTCCGTGCTGCACATCCACGTCTCTCACCTCCGAATCACAGTGAATTCATGCGTGATGCGCATAGTGAGTTCATCGTGATTCGCATCAGAGTGACATGCGCATGCGCATAGGTGCATTATTCGAGCGCCGTTATCTGTCTTCTCTCTTCGAACGGGGCGCCACCTACACGAAAATGTCACCCGGCATTTACCGGCACACATTACACATTTCGTGTGAACCCACATGAGTGACACACGCTGTATTGCGTTTTCTTATATTTGTTTATTATTAAAGTAAATGAAAGTTATTTATTCCTAGAAGGAAGTGACAATTAAACTTTTATTAATGCTAGAATATATTTTTTTTGGCCCGGATTCATAGTTATAAATTCAACTTAAGTTCGTTTTTTTTCCGTTTACATTATCGTCCATGTCAAAGTTGTACGATGGTAAAATGGCATCACATAACTTTTAAACATAAAAAGCAAAATACAGTAGATCAGGACAACACCAAAGTACATAACAGAATGTATAATTACTGATTTGTCAGTTTGAGGTAAAGCTGCAATTCACGACTATGAAGCCCAGCCCAAGAGTATTCAGAATAAATTATACTGACACATATCGTAATTGAAGTTCTTATGATCCTTTCAAAACATAATAATCTATTTTATTTTATAATTCTTTCGTATTAAACAAAAGAATATCTCCTATTACTTATTATAGATTTTTATGGGGCAGATTTTTCTACACCTACGCACACGAGGACTCATAGTGAGCTCATCATGAGAAGCATTTCACTGTGTGACGCAACACGCGTCGCATTACACAGCGGTCATGAATTCATCCGTGATAGAATTTCTCACGCGTGAATTCATCGTGATTTCATTGCGATATCATTTTGTTATCTGGGCGTGCAGAAATTTATGATACCTTTTGTGTGTGAGAGAGCAATAATGGAAGTCTTGAATAAATGATGTATGTATTACACAGTAATTGACCAACTCAAATAAAACACGATATTTTTAAGGGTACATATTTAATATTGTGAGGAATTAAATGTAAGATAAGGAATTAGATACATACCGATCTACATTAAATAATATGTTTATTATGAATCTAGTCGACAGCAAACGTATGACTTATAATGAATCATATTAATAACTGTGAATGCTTTTGCCTAAAATTTACGAAACTCCTTGAGAGGTGTGGGTAAGAAATTTCAGACACTGACAATGAATGGTACCGATCTCAATTTGTTGCGTTTGCACCTTTGGTCAAGATGAAACTAAAGAAGCATTCTTGTCTTCAGTAACGTGAATGCATTCACAGTTAAGAAAATATACAACGTATTGTAAAAGTTTTTCAAAGCTTCGATGTACTAGATGCCTATAATTAATGACAGGCAAGAGTCAATTTTGACGCACATTTTAGTCTAAACCTGATAATGAAAAGACTGGCGTACAATCTGGAAATATTGTAAATACGTACGTGTTATAATATTAAAAAATTATATAATTGAACGTAATGATAGAGATACGTGTGTTAAATTATTCATTTAATTGCATACTCATACTTTTGTCATTTCCAAAACACCGCAATTAATTTTGTTTTAGTAAAATTGTGTAATGATCTTAAATATTAAATTGTTTCATTATTTACGAAAAAATCGTTGAATATACTCATAATATAATTATACGTTGAATAGTTACTGCCTTATATAAGAAAATATTCAATAATTATTGAAAGTGTGTTTGTGTACCGATGTGTTTGGACTGTCGAAAAGAAACATGAAGTAAGATAGGAGCTTTGCAGACAGGTCATTGAGAATTTTTCACTTTTCGTTTCAAAATGACTAATGTTTTACGGAATCACATGCGCACATTTAAATAGAATTAATATATGCATGTCTTCATGTTGAATTGTTGTTTGGTGTTTGATTTCATATACGGCAGCAGTCTTTTTATGTGATAATTTATGAAAACATCAGTTCTATAAACGATTCAATATTAATAATAATAATATGAAATTTTAGTGCATGACATGATAAACATAAGGAGGTTTTAAAGGTTAATTTATTACTATGATAATTATTTATAGATATAATGCCTTGTGTCTTTTTCTATTACACTAGGTGTGATGGATAGACATTCTCCTTATGCCAATATATTTAACAAAATACCTACATATAACAATAGTATTCGTACGTGAATAACTTAGTTAACTAATTACGATTACATTGTAGAAGTATACGCTACACACAATTTCGACTCAAGAGGTATACAATTAGTTAGTATTAAAATACAGTTACGATTGTACTTGTTGGGGTTTCAGAATGAATTTCATTCCATAGTCGTGTGAATATGACATCACAAGAATGTGCACAATACTCGATTTGATATAAGAGTGTTCGTATAGATGTAAGAAATCGGTAGCTAATGCGAGAGAGAGAGAGAGAGAGGGAGAGAGAGAGAGAGAGAATGGTCGACAATTAAGGAAGACAGTTCCGACGTCAAATTCCCTATGAATAAGGCGCCTTGTGTGGGCTATTGTACACGGTTCTAATGTGAAGAAATTTTGTTATTATCATAATGATAAATACTTTGTCGTCTTTCGTTTTGTTTTTACATTGACAGAAAGAAAAATGTAGTATAAATAAGATGACTTAGACCATGTAAGACTAATGCATGGACTAACTTTAAGATGTAATGATTTTAAGTATTTGTTTTTAGAGTGCAATTCATCGCGATTTAATATACATACAAAAATTAATTGTTTAAACGATGTCAACTTAATGACTGAACATTATTTATTCAAAATTTAAAGACCTTTGGCACGCTCAATTGTATTATAAATGGATCGAAACTTGTATTCATACGTCTATGTTCATCTCAATTAGATCGAATTTCGTAGAAAAGATTTATTCAATTGTAAAAATGTGGTGACCATCATTCTGGTGCTAGTATCTTGAACCGCTTTAATATTGCGTTTAACTTTTTCATCATCTGAGTATCGTAACTCGCAAACTATCGACAATGGACACGTATGGGACCGTCTATCCTAATCTCGAGAGGAACATCGGATGATACCGAGAGGGATCTAGTGACCGTGAAAAGTATCTATTTTTGTTACACTCTGATTTGATTTCCGATTTATAGGAATTGACGAATAGATACTACAATCTAGAGAAAAAGGTACGAAGCCATACGTGGAAGTGACAAAGAGTGTGTGAGAGAGAGAGAGAATGATGCGTCAATTAATGAAGGGGACAAGCAAATCAGTATTAGGTACTAGAAATGTAGTATATTGCTGACGTGCAAGGATTCCCCTGACCTGGTAGTCGGTTTATACCGAAGGAAGCGTGCATTATGGATATTTCCGACAGTGATGTTATAAAGTACGTTTTGAACGTAAAACAATTGGTTAATGTACAATTATCATGGTGTACGACGGGAATCGGGTGATATACACTTTGATGCAACCAACGAAACGTTGGAGTATATCGTTACATGTGCTCAAAAGATATACATAAAAGGCGCAGACAAATAAAAGACACAGGCTGCAGATAATTTTAGATGCCGACAATATTGTCAACATAGACATATTAGCCTATCCATCTCTACCGAAACTCATAGGATAACAACAACGTCGATTGCCGATAAATTGCGAAAATCATACATTTAACGGAAAGGGTGCTAAACAAAATGTTAAAATGCTTAAAAATTAGATACTGGAAAATCTTCAAGACTAGCCTGCATCTCTTCAAAGGTCAATGAGAATTTACTATAAAGTGAAACGTCTTGTATTAATGGAAACAAATGACATCGAGTGTCTACCAATAGATTTCATTTCAACGTTTGCAGAACGTGACATTGAAGAAGTATGGTCATGCTTACCACTCACAATGCAAATGCATCCAGATTTACGTGAATGTCGTTGATAAACATTTTGAAACGAGTGATGATACCGAAAATAGACAACCGACCATGATTAAAGACTGTGCAAAGTGTCAATTTCAGAGGGATGTATATCAATGGCAATATAGGTATTTTAAAAATAAGAAATCTGGTTCCTCGAGATTTGCAGTAGATGCGCGGTAATATTTAACAATTTCAATTTCATATCTTTTGCATGGCGATAATAAGGTTAATTGTCAACCAGAGCCAATTTTCAAGAACCTCGTATTCAATTGTAATCGCTTCATAACCATTTATATCAGCAAGTGTATCATCGTAGCCAACGATGACTCCATGCATTTCAGATGCACCTGCATATTTAATTCTGCGATACCCAGATTCTGCAGTCTCTTTAAACATACCAAAAGATGGTAGCACTATCACTTCCTTTAACTTTTTATTAAAAGAAACACAACTGTGCGTAAAAATAGAAAGAAACTGTTGAATTTTACACGCTTATAATATTAAATAAAGGTTAATTAATTACATTAAAAGCAAGTCGATACTCGTATGCATTCGTCACTTATGGGAAGTCAGATTCATTGTTACCGTATAATAAAGTCTACGGATAATTAACAGGTCGAAACCTGTATGGCGATATTTAAGATGTGGTAAATTGTACACATATTAAAAGATGGTCGGGAACCTGATGAATTACATTACCCACGTGTCCAAACTCGTATAGCTATGGTTCGAACGTCATGAAAACACGTAAATACCGTGAATAGATAATGCATAAGGAATAAGCGTGTCATCCTCTCTCTTTTTAATTACTGCTAGCTTCTTCTATCAGTTCTATATTATATAATTTTAATACACGCTATTCGGATTATGTGAGATTTATTACTATTTGAATATTATAATTGTAAATACTTCGCCAGACCTATGGTCTGGGTCGAAGGAATTATTTATTTATTTATTAATGCTACCTTTGTTAACGAAGGGGTGTGTTGACCTACGGGTGATCCGCTAGGTTATTCCTACAGATAAAATACGGAACCTAGGACATCTCCTTTCTATTATGGCGGAGGTTGCCTAAATTTGGGAAAGAGAAAATGTGTCACTTATTATATGTTTTGATGATATTACCCAATGACTTTAAACGAGTCTGAACCTGTATACATGGAAATATATGTGATGAAAATGATCCGCGGGTAATCGGCAATGACGATGACCGTGAAAATTGTATAATGCTAAAGTTAATGGATCTAACAAAGAGTACGCGAGAGCGAGAGAGATGGTAGTACAACGCAGGAGGAAAAGGTCATTATTACAATTTTACTTTCACTTTCACAATACGGTTCCTAGCCTACGATGTATTTCCACATAGGCATCGAGAAGCGACTATGATGTAGCAATAGCTGACCTTTAATGAAGGTGACTTTTGCAATTTTTTTCTTCGACATTCCTCACATGACAATACGAATATGTAACAGCTAGTACTTTTCAATATTTATGATCTAATTTCTTAAGATCAGGCATTAGAAAGAGGCCGTTTGCAATTACCATCTAAAGGCAGGACATTTTTATAACAATATTAGAGGGGTCGAAGCCAGGTCTTTTGAACGCGTTCAGACTTGCTTAGCGGCTTTTCTACATTAATTTCAAAATGGTCTTAGCAGTTTTGTGTGAAGGGACTCCACGGTTTTGTCTCTATTGGAGATCATTGAGATATCCTAATTAATATGACAGCAGCTGTAACCCTCTGAACCGTGATGCAATGAATAAGTGTCCCCAACGATATTTTCATCCCATTGGGAATGTGAGGATTGGCCCTTAAGAATGAATTGATTCTGTCAATCTTTGTGATGGATTCTCGACTGAAGTTGCAAAAAATGATCCTCAGTAGCGTCTACTTCAAGAGTGTTGTGAACCCTCTTCAAGGCATCTTCCCATGACGAAAAAATCTTCTTGACATCTACCATATTGTTGTAGAAATACAATATTTGAAATAGAGGTGCTTACGTGCTGTCAAACATAGACACTGGAAAGCGACATTCCTTTGAAAGGATGTATACGATTTCGAGAGTTTCGGGAAAACAAATGTACGGTGAATAAGTGATCGACGGATAATCGACGACCGTGAAAACGGTATACTGCTTATGTTAATGGGTGTAACAAAGAGTATGCGAGAGCGAGAGAGATCATAGAAATTATGACATTGGAATATTTGAATTAGACTGCCTCCTATCGCTTACATTACGGATTGCTGAAATTTAGTCAAGAGATAACGATTTGAAGAAATTGTGCAATGACCTTTTAAACGCGTCTGGACCTGTATACATTTTTGAAAGTTTCGGGAAAACAAATGTACGGTGAATAAGTGATGACGACCATGAAAACGGTATACTGCTAATGTTAATGGATCTAACAAATAGTATGCGAGAGCGAGAGACATGTGAGTAGGGAGCACGAGGAAATGATCATTTAACTTTCGCTTTCAATAAGCTTCCTAGCTTACGATGTATTTCCACATAAACACGGAAAAGCGACTATAATCTAGCAATATCTGACCTTTAATGAAGGCGACTTTTAACATTTGTTTTTCGACACATGGCAATACTAATGTGTAACGGCCATCACTTTTCAATCTCTATGATTGAATTTTGTAAGATGAAGCATTAGAAAGACGCCATTTGCAACGATAATGTAAAAACATTTTATTAAAGGACAAAGGACAAAGGACAGGAAATTTTCCCCCGCGTTAATGACGAATATGTCTATTTGCGGGTCGGCTCTTGGATGGAGAGGTACAGGACAGAGACAGGCAATACATGACAGAACTATAGGCAGATTATCAGATTTACTGATACCAAATTGACTCGAAAAGATCGCGGTTTATCGCGGCGTAGAAATTTAAATACTCGAAAACGTGGCTTAGCACATTGCATGCGCGAACCAGCGCGAATTAAGCTTGAAGTTATCAAATGCGTGCGTCGTCCGAGACGTACCCATGGGGCTGACAAAGTCGCGCTGTTTAGCGTAAAACCAACGTAGGTTATCTAAATGCGCGATTTAGTGCAATATCAAGATAACGCATAGGTGGCTCAAACTACGCAAATTCCAAGCCGGTTTTCGACGCAATGCACTACTACCACCAGCATGAGAGCATCTCAGCACTATCGGACATTGAATAAATCTAATGAAAGTCCGTTCGTTAGAGCTGCTAATGACCCAACTAAAACGCCATGGGACGACGACATTGAAAAGACGTATCGCAAAAACACATATTAAAAATATTAAATAAGAATTTGCGCGATTAGGCGTGAGCCAAACTCCAAATTCGCTACCTACGCGAGTTAGCGTAGGCCCCGAATAAACTAACTACGAGTCATGACTTAGCGACATTCTAATTATTAAACAGAACCGCGGGTTCACGCGAATCAAAGTTACTTGAATACTTAGTGCTAATCCACATAAAAAAAAGAATTTTTAAGCGACGGTTGCGATTCCACGAAATCGAACTCAACCATATGATTGCGCGCAACTGAACTATCTCTTCTTATATCCTTTGCGGCCACTGGGGCCAGCAACAGGAACTTACTCGGCGTTGTCGGAAACTGAGCCACGACACAAAAAAAATTATAGAATTTGTGTATCAAATCGTAACGTATCATAGTCGGGAATTTTTATTAGATCGGCTAATTACGTGCAAAGGTTGCAAATCGAAACACAGCAATATCGCTATCGGAAGCAATCTCCACGCGATTGACGACGACATGTCGTAACAGATCGCTAATAATAAAACTGAAAAAAGCGGTTACGTTCCTCGCGACCGAATTAAGCGACTTACATGTGATAAATGCTCAACTCCAGAGGCTTAATGTCGATTCTACATTTATGCATCCGTGCACACACGTATATGGTTTTCTGCACTAAAGGGACAACTCAAACGCAAGGGGCAACCAAACACAATCGTGTTGAAGATGGGGGTGGTAATCATCGCGTCATCATCGCTTCGCGGAGCGAGAGACGGCAGATGTGTGGAGGTAAATGCGATATAAAGCAAGTCATTCAAAATCATTCAAACAAAAACGTAAATAAGAAAAACCGCAATGTATATCGCAAAGGACCAACAGAAACGCCAACAGAAGGACAGTTTCTTATGCGCTGTGGGGGGGGGGGGGGGGAGGAGACGACTTTCGCGATCACCAACCGGGTGCGCCTTAATTAGTGCGGGTGCGCACTAGCGTCGCCCTCCCGTGGTCTCCTTCCCACCGGCAGTCGCTGGTTGCAACGATGCGCCGGGTGGCCTCGTAGGCCACAGTTCCAGCACCGGCGTTCCGCCGCGGAGACGCGTATTGGCCGTGGGGCGGCCGATGCTGGGACCGACGGTGCTACGGCCACGCCGGGCATCGTGATCGCGACCGTCTCCCTTACGGGTTCCGACGCCGCGCGGATCAGGATCGCCCGGTTCGGCGCTATTTCTACTACCAACGGGGATGGTGGACGTTGCGGGGTCGTTGGGTCAGGAGTGGGCGCTGCGTTTCGGCGACCTCGCGACCTGTGCGTGCGACCTCTCGGGCAGCGCGAGCGACCTCACGACCCCGGCGAGTTCGTCCGGTACGCCGCGGTCCTCTCCGACGACGAGGGGGGGCAGTTCGTGACCGGGGTGCAACGCGCATCTGGTGGTTCATACCAACCGGGCAGCCTCCACCACGTTGGTGGGCCTTCGCTGGACAAGGACCGGTATCCGAGCGCTCGCTACCGAGTGGGGTAACGGCCGGGGTCCGGGATGCAGGGGGAGAAAAATTGGCCGGCAGTCGGATGGACATTAAGGCCGGGGACGGCCCTCACAAATTGAAGTGGCGAGAGGGGGCGCGTACGCGAGGGGTGCCACGGAATCGTCGTCAGGGGTGGGGGCGGAGCCCACGGACGAGGATTCGGCACCTCCGCGGATCCCATCAGGAAACGTCCCCGCCGACCCTCCCGTTCCTCCTACCAGACCCACTCCCAAAATTCCCCTACAGTCCGCGGATCAGGGGCGGAAGAGGGAAGCACCGGGGTGAATTTCCTCGCCTCGCGGTGGGGCCCTACTTCGAGGAAGTCGGAAATCCGGCACTCGGCGCCGGCCACCGAAGTTGCGGCTACGCAGTCCGGAACGTACGATTGGGGGGAGGGGGTGGAGCCATCCCGGATGAGCCCTGTGGCACGGGCGGCGTTTTCAGGTGAGGGCGTCGCAGACGCGGTGGCTCAAGTTGCACGGCCGTCCCCAATTGCAACGGCCGCAAACAGCTGAGGCACGGAGGTACCGGGTTCAACGCGGTCGGGACCGCATATTGCACTACCTCCACTCCAACCAGCGATTGCGGGTCCGGCAATACCGGGAGTGGAGGGAAATCGGTGCCAGTGAGGGGCGGAAGCGGTTGCGGGGTCGCTGCTGGTGCTTGGGGTGGTGGCGACCGGGCCAAGTTCCCTCCTCGTCTCACGAGGGTCACCTCGAAGGGCAGGCTCGCCCAGCGCGTCTTCACCCGCTTCCTCGGCATCCTTGAGCTGCAACCAACTAGCTTCCAGGCGTCGAGATTGCTCAAGGCAGACTCAATAATAGGGTGTGGTCGGTGGAAATATATTCGGTCGTCTTCGATGCGCCAATCGGGATATTTCGAAGGGAACTTCCGAATATTCTCCATTTTCTGAGTATACCACTTATCCTCTGTATGTCCAAGGGCACAAAGGGCTTCATCAGTGTTCTCGTACATCCGCGAAAGAGCATCGGGCACCACGTTGAGGGTACCCTTTCTATGCTCGATTTTCATATCATAGGCCTGCATGGCCAGAGACCACCGCGCTAGTCTGCCGGTCGGGTCACGCAGGTTCCCCAGCCATTGCTGGCTGCTATGATCTGTTATAATTCTAAAGCATGTTCCCTCTATATAGGGTCTGTATTTCTTCAAGGCCCAGAGGACGGCGAGGCACTCTTTTTCGGTGACCGTATATTTTCGTTCGGCTTTGGTGAGCACACGACTGGCGAAGCTAATCGGGTGCTCATTACCGCCCACTCTTGGGTGATGACCGCGCCGATCGCGAAGTCACTCGCGTCCGTTTGGATCGTGAAGGGAGCGTCGAAATATGTGCGGGTGAGGATTGGAGTGTTGGTGAGAGAGTCACGGAGGGACTCAAAAGCAGACTGCTGCTCCGGACCCCACACCCAGGGAGTGTTTTTCGTCAGGAGTTCAGTTAGAGGGATACGATCCCGCGAAAAGTCTGGGAGGAACCGAGAATACCACCCCACCATGTCCAGAAAGCGTCGTAGCTGTTTGAGTTTAGTGGGGGGCGAAAATTCAAGCACGGGGGCGACCTTGTCCGGATCAGTCTTTGATCCATCGCGGTTCAGTACAAAACCGAGGTACTTCACCTCCTCCCGGAAGATTTCGCTATTTTCCAAATTTAATTCTAGACCGGCGTTCCGCAGACTGGTCAGTACAAGTTCTAAGTAGCGGAAGTGGTCCTCCTCATCGTCCGTGCCGATGATGATATCATCGAGGTACGCGAATACGTGGGGCTCCCACGCGGGATCGATGAGGCGGTCCACCAATCGCTGAAACGTCGCAGGTGCGTTGGTGAGTCCGAAAGGCATGCGCCTAAACTGGACCAACCCGCGACCGGGGACGGCGAAAGCGGGGACGGGCCGACTGCCAGGCTCTACCGGTACTTGCAAGTAGGCCTGGCTGAGATCGAGCGTCGTGATGCACTGGGCACGATTCAACTCTGACAGAATCCTGTCCATCGAGGGAAGAGGGTATGCAACTTTTTTCGATATCTTATTAACGTCCCGGAAGTCGAAGCAAAATCGAAACGTCCAATTCGACTTCCGGACTATAACGGGATTGCTCATCCAGGGGCTCGCAGAACGCTCGATGATGACGCCGCTCAGCATCTCATCGACTGCGTCCTGGGCCACCTTCAACATGTAGGGGGGGAGCGAGCCTTCTGGCGAATAGGGGGATGGCCCTGTACGTCAATGGTGTGCAACGTGAGGCGCGTTACACCGATAGTAGGGGTCCTATTGGCGGGATAATAGCGGTTGAGCAGCCTCCTTAGCCGCGGAGCGGCTTCTTTAGAAGGGGGAACCAAGCCAGCGCACTCGTTTGCTGCGTGGGCTATTAACGGAATACTGGCATCCGCTAGCGAGTGGGGGGTGCCTACCCGACTACTCCACAAATTGCTATCGGTATCTAACTTGAGACCGAATAGCCGCATGAAATCCATGCCCAATACACATGTATACCTAGTGCAGTTATTTAAGGTGTCTTGCCTCCCGTTCGGGTTAAAAACACCCCCCCCCCCCCATGGGGGAATGGGGCCAAATTTTAGTGATGCGCCAGCACCGCTGGTTGTGCACACTTAAAAAAGATATACAACAAGTCAGCTACCACATTTATTAGCAACAAGCTGCCTGCCTTGATGCTTCTGTTGGTTCAGAGAACCTTTCTAACGTTGCCACGGCCCGCTAGAGGCCAACCCTTTCTGCGGTTACTGCCTGCACGGATACGGCACGCCGTAGCGCTCCCCCGTGTGGAACCCGCCGGCAGGGGCTTGACACCGCACCCTAGCTCCCCAGTACGGTGGGTCTCTCGAGTCGTTTCACGATCAGGCATTCGTCGGCACAGACCAGCCGAACGATCGGGTCCGTGAGGTCGTCAATTCTCAAAACTTGCTAAGAGAAGCGGATCTTTCAAAAGCATTGCTCCTCTTCGAGCTCGGGCACTTCGACCCCTCACTCTTCCACAATAAAATTGTGGACGGAGATAACCCGCTCCGCTCTCTTCCACAAGTCCCCTGCGGGGAATACACATGTATAGTGGATAGGGGCAACCCGCATGTCAAAATTCTTGGTTTGACCATCGAGGGTCATCACGAGGGTAACTATACCGTTTAGGGGGACTACCGCATCATTCGCGACTTTAACTTGCTCTTCGCTGGGTCTTAGGAACTGGGAGACGATCTCGTGACATACAACCCCTAAATATGATCGCGAAGCTCCCGTATCTACAAGAGCCCTTATAACATTTCCGTTTAAGGCAAGACGTAAGTGGGGATGCGGATCTGCGTCTACAATCCCAAGATTATTTTCACATGAACCAATTGACGCAAATCTTTTACTGGATACGATGGGAGTACGAAGGGTGGGAAACCGCTGTACGGCAGCCGAATAACCCGTAAGCGCAGTCTTTTTGTCGACAGATTTGCTAGCCGTACCACGCGACTGAGTGGGGCGTGAAGACCGATGTGCTAGGGGGGTCTCGGGGACTCCGGGATTACCGGCGCAGCTTCCTCAACCATGGGGGAGGGCGGCGGCAAGGGCGCGGGTGCGGCGGATTGCTTCAGGGCCTGCTTGACGGTAGGGGTAGCATGGGCCAGCTTTTCCTTCTCCCGCTTCGTCTTCGGCGCATACGCAAAAGCGGGGAAGGCCGATTGATTAGCCGCGGGAGGGGGCCGGTATACCCTCGCCTGATTTGCAGCCCCTTCCACTTGTCGACCAACTCTCAATAGGTCAGAAAAATCGTATACGGAGTCACGATCGATTTTTCGTGCGAGACCGGGGCGCAGGTTCTGTACCGTGATGTCCCACTGTTCCTCTAGAGCCGGGGGGAATGTAAGGAAATTAAAGAGACTGCGAAGGGAGACTAAATATTCCCGAATGGGCTCCTCGGGCCCTTGCGTGCGCAGGGTAATCTCCGTTTTGATGCTGGTTTCCAGGTGGCGTTGGCCAAAGGCGTCGCGGAAATATCGCACGAACCCGGAGTAGGTGCTCCAACTGGCTTTTTCCACCCGGTACCAGTTAAGGGCTGGTCCTCTGAACGCTTCGGGTAGGGCGCGCAGGAGGTCTTCCTCTGTCAAATCCCTACTGGTGACATATTCACCTAATTTGACGAGGAATTCCTCAACATCCTCCCCCTTCCCACCTGAATAGCGTGGCCCATGCGTCTTACAGTGTTCGATCGCGGTTTTGTGCGATCGAACACCGGATATCGACAAGCCGGGGTTGAATGATTCTCCTGCCTGTGACGCATTGCCATCGGCGCGATGAGAGGAGTGGGGGTGGCCTACCCGAGTGCTATTATAACGAGGGTGGTGAGGCGATAAATCGGAAGTTAGATCTGCCGGGAAGTGCACGCTCGACGAACCCGTGGTTGAGCGACGAGGGGGGGTTAGCGCGTTGCCATTAGACGAAAGGGGTCCACTTGACGCGAGTCTAAATTATCACGAGGTGGTGGACCGAAAATACCCGCCCGTGAGGGCTGCGGCATATCCTGTGTTCCACACGAGACAGCACTCGGTCGGAAAGACTCAGGGGCCGACTGGGTCGGGTCTCGTGACCCACCTTGTGCAGGGTCATTCCCAATTAACAGATTCGAAGGGTGATAGCCGTTCACGGCACGACCTCCTGGTTGAGGGTCGTCTTCGCGGCGGTCGTCGCGACGGGGGACTACGGGCGCGTGATTGATTCTTCCGGCTGGGTGCATGGAGGCGTCCGCCATCGGAAATCGAATACTCTCCTCCTCTCCGAACGAGATCGGGTCCCGATAGTAGGCGCGCGATCGGTCCAACGGTAATCCGTGGGTGGCGAACGCGAAAGCTCCTAGGCGGGACGTCGGCTGAGGTTCCGCGTGACCCGGGTAGGTCGCATTCATTGACTCACCCAATACGGTCCCTAGTATGGGGCAACCGACAGCTTCGGACAACGTGTAGGGGGGTTGATCCTCAAGATCACTGCGCCCATCTGCACTGGCGTCCCACTCGACCGGGGTATCCGGGAATGTTCGCAAAATGGTCCCGTCCCGAAATGAACGAGAAAAAGAAGAGAAAAAAGAAGAAAAAGTTCGGACGCTCCTCAAGGTCACCGCACAGCTCGAGATTCTACGTCGAGCTGCCGGATTGGTAAATCGAACGACCTGCGGTGCAACTCATGCAAAAACGAATATGAAGCTCAAAAAAAACTCGGCTTCGCTGATATAGGTTCAAAACCGGATATCTGGCGCTAAGGGAACGTGTTACTCACGTTACAAAAAAAAAAACCAAAAAAAAAATTTAGGGAAAAAAGATGCAATTAAGGCCTCCGCGGACCGATGGCCCAAAAGCTCTCAAAATAGGCGCAGAATAAGAGCAAGAGAAAAAGTGACAACAAACAAAAATCACAAAAAAAAGACGGGGGGGGGGGGGGAGGGTTTTCCCCAGATGCCAAAGCTTTTTATTTACAGAGGCGCGCGACAGTTATCTGTCACAGCCCACACCTCAACAACGGTTGCAATAGTACAAACCGCGAAGGGTAGGGGGATCGCGCTTCGCGACAGGACGGGGGTGCTAGAAAATTTTTTGAGTTGCCGCACTGGTACATACAATATATACTAATAATATCAATTATCTGATTACATATTAAATTAATTGAAATTTATTTCGACTCAATCGCAGGAGCTGCGTGTCTCTCTTTGGTTTGCTGCAAGGGGAGGGGGAAATCCTGTACCTGAAATCGCGAAAGTCGTTAAAACGTTTCAAATTGAATGTACCAAACTCTTCCGGGACAGAAAGAATAGAAAAAGAATAGTTCGGTAATCTCATACAAATAATAAGTTCATTCGTTCGTTCGTTGAAATAGGGTCAAAGTGGAGTATGCGGCAAAATGGGATTTTGGCCTCTCATTTTATAAAAGATAGTTTCTATGTTTATTTGCATTATTTGTTGAAATATCATTTATCCTACTATAATTGAAGAGCTCCCGGCAACAAATGATCAACTTATTTTTACTTGACGACGAAGAAAAGAAATTTTTTAACTTTTTTGGGGTAACAAACAGTTAAGTTAGAGTTTTAGAAGACACTTTTGTGACCATTTGTTGCTCCGAACTTTTTCATTGTAGAGAAGTACCTTTTTCTATAGGAAGAAACTTTCACGTTTTACAGAAAGTAAGACATGACTGTTGTTGCTCCGACTTATTGGAAAATTGAAACGAACAGTCAACTGAAAAATGAGTTGACTGTTTTATGCCGGAAGGTCTTCCATTATTGAAGCATTTTCACATTTTCTTATGTTTTTTTTTCAATGCCGCATAAGCTACGTTCATGATTAGGACGGAACTCTAACATTACATTTATTTCCATTAAGCGTAAGTATCAATAAATTGAATGTAATTATAGTCGGAATTACATGGGTTTAGAGGCTTACTTTTACCATGTTTGTTTTTATAGTTTATTCGATGCATTTGGTATTGCAGGTTTTTTTCGCGACGTTTTTTATTTTATTCTATTTAGGCTAAAGTGAGTGGAGTTTCTACTCCACCCACTTTTATCCAAACGGAACTGAAATAAATGTTCAATTTTTGAAATGCCTTTCCGTTGCAATGTATGTTCGCAGAGGTAACTTTTTAAAAGAAAGAAATACTTTTCCTTAATGCTATTTTGCATTATTTCTATTTACACTGAAAAAAGTATTTTGCTCCTACAGTAATAATACGTATTGCTAATGTTTCAGCAGTGTGAAAAAACTATTGATTCAAACTATTATAGTATTTTATTTTTAATGCTTTACCATTCAAGCAAGCCGAATTACTGCTAAATTAGGTCTCCTAATCAAAATTCAGGAAGCCTAAACAAATTTTATTTTGTGATATTCTCTCACTGGAAAACAGTTTGTTGTACAAGCAAAATTTTGCTTTCAATGTAAGGCTTCCATCATTCATTTAAATGATTTTCCCACTTAGCCTCTTGATTTTCAAATGACTTAAAATAATGCTTTTTCGTACAAATGAAATTTGGAATATAGAAAAATTATATTTTATTTTAAATGTGCTTTTTAATATGTTAGTTTAAACCTAAATTAAAATTCCTATACCTGCCAACTATTCGTATGTCATATTTTTCAATAAAAAAAGTTTTCCCATAAGTGTCCCACTTTGCCTCTACTTTCTTATTAGTATTAAAATGACGATGGAGGTGACTCATTTACAATACTAGCTGCTTGTCCCTACAATTACACAATTATCACATAAAGATTAAAAAAAATGTTCTTAATAAAGTCTTTTATATTAAAACAGCTCGCCCCCGCCCAGGACGCGAAAGGGGTAGAATCGGCAATGGTGTGCGTCCTGTTGGCTAGGCCTAATTTTGGATGCCGTCGCTCGTGATCCGGGAATAAGTACTCGTCGGCTCGGACGACAATTTAACATGAGCCACGTCACTGCGCATAGGGTATTAAAAGCCGAAGGGCTACACCCTTATCACCTGAGAAAAGTGCAAAAATGAGAGAATGGTAAGTTTTACCGTATAATTGCGTTCAATATTGCATTAAACAATAAAATAGTTTTATACACGGAAAAACTTTCAGCGGTAAAAATTACCGAACTTTTAATGGACAACTAGACAGCGAGAAAAGATTTAGAGAAATTACTCTTAACTTTTCATGAACAATTCCCGAAATATTTACTCAGCAGTTCGAGAAAATGTACAGCACCAGTTTAAAAGAAAAAAGAAAAAATTTTTTGGTTTAAACAAAAAAATTCTGACACTGACGGAGATTCGAACCCGAGGACGTTTACTTGATATCTGTGCATTTAGCGCGCTCAGCCACGGGCGCGTTACTTTATCAATGATAAATACACTGGTTGACACTGGACCGAGCAGACGCCGGAGGCAACCCAGCGTGATCTTTTCCTAAATAGTTCGGTAATTTTCACACCTCGCTGCGGTAAGACTTGATGAACTTATCTGGAATATTTAGCTTCAAAGATTACATTACGGTTCGGGAATTATTCCGGAACATTTCGCACGCATATTTACCAAATGTTCAGTAATATTCCACGAAAAATTGTAATTGATCTCGATCTTTTTAAACTGTCCACTTTTCCGTAAAAGTTTTTCCGTGTATGGTTTGCGTATCTGTAGATGGTTGCGTACTTCTTTGCAATGGCAGATGCGATTACATTTTCGAATAAGTCAATCGGAAAGGCCCTACCCTTTAAGGGGATGCCCTAGTCAGAAACAAAATTTGATGCGCCATCAGCGCCGCTCGTTTCGACGACGGTTTAAAAGAACAGAGAGAACCATTCAAAGAAATGTTGAATGAAATTATTCGAAATAAAACCGGTAAAAAATTGTCAGCATTCTCAGAATCCTAATGCAGAGAAGTATTACCTCGCTTTACAAAATAACGGGACAATACGAATGGAAAAAAAATCTTTCCGAAAGTCGATTTTCGACATTCGATGACGGAATGCGCGTTCTTTTGTTTCATGGCCGATGCATCTCGCTAAATACGATGGAATGCAGATCAGAAAAGTACGCCTGTATTAAATATTTTTTCTACAAAAATTTTATCGCAGGGCCTTCGTATCATGTAGAAAAGTATAACCATTTTTTAAGGGAAATGGCAATATATTCACAAATATTGATCATTTTAATAACTGTCAAAATCTGGTCTCAGTCGGTAATGTAGAACGGTATGACATCCCCTTAAATTCGCGATACATAAGAATAAGAAGGAACGCAAATACTTGAAAAACTTAGATGCTAATGCTTACATTATTACTGTAAGTAAATTAATGATATTGATAGGCTTTATAATAAGCAAAAAACTCAGTCTGCACAATTCAGAATTGTTCAAAGATGCTGGAAAAATTATATTTTATACAAAATTTTACATATATGTATACACACATCACAGAAATGGAAATAATTTTTTGCGATTTTTCAAAAATCGAGAGATAACTTTAAAAAAATCGCAGAAAATCATTTTCGTCTCTGTGATGTATGTAAAATCCCCCAAAAAACACTTCTTGTAAAAAAACTCGCCAAGTTCTTATCAGCAAAAAATACTACTGCAAAAATATATTAACAGACATTATGGATATGTTGATATTCTACAAAAAAGCACTGAAATCATGTAATAAGACCAAGTTCTTTCTAATGAAAGAAGCTATTACTTAATGCAATATACAGTAACTGGGAAGGTAAATTTTATGTATACTCTTAACTCCACCAAATCTTTTCAAAAAATCATGTACATTCAAACTAATTAATACAAAGTAATTCTAAACATTTCTTTAATAAAAGTACGATTTAATGACAAAATATTATTAGGACCATTTAATGATGTTTACATATTAATACGACAACATCTATAATATATGTAAAGGCCCTCATTCCAAGCATCCTTCCAACTGACTTGTCAAAAACTTGGCTGCCCTTTCTGAAAAGTTTTTGGAGTTAAGAAAAAAATTACAATCCTGTAGAATCTGTTTATGGTGGTAATTAATAAATTTAAATAGAAAGTGGAGTTCACACAGAAACATGCAGTTTATCATTCAACGGAGAAATATATCCTTAAGCTGAAGGTTCTTGCCGTACTCAAATTGGCCAGAAATATTCAAAACTGCAGATAAATAACGCAGCGATTATGAGCCCATTTTGAGTAGACGAACAATATTTAAAAGTAAATAACCGATGTTTGATGTTATATAATTTGTGTGTTGCTGCTTGAACACAGTTACAAATGATTCTGCCAGGGTGGGAATGGAAGTGACAATCTATATCTCCGATGTCGCATATGCTACCACCGCAGGCACGAAACCGAATGTCAATTTTATTTTATTAGATATATGAATTCTTTTTCTTTTCTTATCACGTAATACTATTTCAAAGCAACCTACAATTGTCCTAAATAGTGAGGCATACACGGGTTTTCAATTTCAATGTTAAGATACTACAATTTGGGTGGTTATAGCAAAGAACATTTTTACTGAGCAAATAATACTAAATATGTTTTGCTGAATTAATTATAGTCTCTATTACTATGACAATGTCTGTTCTGCAATACTTTCGATAATTCTTACTTATGACGAATTGTTAGTGTTTGTAAATCGTTGGTCACCGAAGCCTGTGTAATTAATGCAATATAAGGAATTGCAAATTAATCCATGAATAGACTGTATCAGCGAATTAATGCATGTATTATAAAATAAAATTAGTATGTCACTTCGTTAATTTAAATATGGATTGAAATATGTACTGTGACATTAAAAGTCACCTTATCAAGATTCTCCGAAAAAGTTTTGAAAAAGGGCAGCCAAGTTTTTGACAAGTCAGTTGGAAGGATGCTTGGAATGAGGGCCTTTACATATATTATAGATGTTGTCGTATTAATATGTAAACATCATTAAATGGTCCTAATAATATTTTGTCATTAAATCGTACTTTTATTAAAGAAATGTTTAGAATTACTTTGTATTAATTACTTTGAATGTACATGATTTTTTGAAAAGATATGGTGGAGTTAAGAGTATACATAAAATTTACCTTCCCAGTTACTGTATATTGCATTAAGTAATAGCTTCTTTCATTAGAAAGAACTTGGCCTTATTACATGATTTCAGTGCTTTTTTGTAGAATATCAACATATCCATAATGTCTGTTAATATATTTTTGCAGTAGTATGTTTTGCTGATAAGAACTTGGCGAGTTTTTTTTACAAGAAGTGTTTTTTGGGGGATTTCACTAATTTTTGCGAATATACAATAGTCTATAAAATAAAAGAATCTGTAATGTGCCATTTTTGAAAATTTAAACTTCGTGTAATCTAAGAACGTACAAATCTTTAGCATTTCTTGGCCACATTTTATTTGTTATAATGTTGTCGTTTGCATGAATCCACGACTTCCCATTCCGTAACATACTCGTGTAGTGCCCTTCTTCATAATTGTTTCCGTGGTGAAAGATAGCACTAGCAACATTGAATGTTTTCCCACACCATTTCATTTTAAATGATGGTATTGATTTTATGTGAGAATTAGAAATTTTCCGAATGTGCCCATTAGTATTCTGAAATAATGCAAGTTGCAATATCAAGTCTTTTTTAATTGATGTTATTTCTACTTTCTGAAGTAAAAAGTTATTTGAAGTACAATTACTACATTGCCCTTCGACGTGGATCCAACGAGACAGATTGCCTTCAATAATCTGTTGCAATGTTAAAGTCTTAGTTTTATCCGGGGGTACAGATAATATAAGAATATAATTTTTATCTGCAGTACTTTGAGTATAATTGCAAGACGTACATCGTCGCGTTATAGTTCGCTCATGTTCGTAAATGCTGCCTATAGTGTAACATTTGTCCATTAGAGCCAAAATAAATTCACACGCGTCTTGTTGAATGCTTTCTGCAAATGTATCCCCTACCAATTGTCTAACAGGTAAGCAATTTGTTTCTTTTTTCTTCACATATGAATCAATAAAATTTATCATGACTTCGTTCGCGTCAAAACACTGAACAGCAATCGATTGGCAATGTAATAAACACTGTAGTGAGGCATTCGCATAACACGATACACCATCATTATTTATTAAACCGTGAACAAATATTGAATTTTTTGCAGGCATTTTTTTGGCCTGATTTCCCACTTGACATTCATCAACATCTTTAGGTAACGCCCAAATGAAATGTTTTACTTTAGCAGCTCCGGCTGTTGATACTTTTATAGGCAGCAAATCTGGCCGATATTTTTTCCTAAGTCTGTTGTATTCTAATATAGCTGAATCATTTGCTTTAACGGACCGCGGATCAAAGTTTATCAAATGCAAACCTTGCAATGCAGTCACTCGGGAAAGAGCAACGTAAATTTGCCCGCAACTGAAAATTGTATTTCCAGCATCTACAACTGCATTTTTCAAACTAAGACCTTGGCTTTTATGAACGGTTACACCATAACTGAGGCATAATGGAAACTGTTTTCTAATAACAAACGCTTTGGTCATGTCTTCAAATTTGACACTAACTCTTTCAATGGCATGTTCTATTCCACTTGATAATTTAATTGTCACCGAATCGATATCAGTGCCATTTGGCGAATATGATATTGAAACTATTGTTCCAATTGTTCCATTCACAAGTCCTAATCACATCAATATTTCGTCTAATCATTACGGTTGCCCCAATTTTTACCATAATAATTTTAGCAAGGCCACCAGTTCGAGAACTATCTTCGTCCTTTGCATCCAACAGTTTAGATATTTTCTTCTTAACATAACTAGCACAATCAACTGCGTCTTGAGCAACTAGCTTAATTTCTTCTGATGAAATGTCGCTAAGCATCGCCTGATTTAGGACATCGCATAAGTGACATGTTGCAAGCAAACAGACAGTATCAGAAGGTAACTTTTTTATGTATTCACATAGTTGTCGAAGTCGTTCATTGAAATTAGTTGCTGTAAACGAAATTTTTCTAGAATTAAGGGTTTGAATATCAGACTTTAAGTGTAACCCAATACGTATTTTAGATAAAATATTTTTGTACGATTCATCATTACGCTGGCGCATATTTATTGTCAATTCATCGTATGAAAACAAGTTAGCCCACAAATCTGCAGTTCCTAGGCAACCGAAATGTTTTTCCATCTTATCCTTTGACAATCGTACAAATGGAGGGTCTTCATGCACCGGCGGAAGCTGTAGTAAATCGCCGAAAACCCCCCCCCCCCCCCACCCCCCCCCCCCCCCACCCCCCCCCCCCCCCACCCCCCCCCCCCCCCACCCCCCCCCCCCCCCACCCCCCCCCCCCCCCACCCCCCCCCCCCCCCACCCCCCCCCCCCCCCACCCCCCCCCCCCCCCACCCCCCCCCCCCCCCACCCCCCCCCCCCCCCACCCCCCCCCCCCCCCACCCCCCCCCCCCCCCACCCCCCCCCCCCCCCACCCCCCCCCCCCCCCACCCCCCCCCCCCCCCACCCCCCCCCCCCCCCACCCCCCCCCCCCCCCACCCCCCCCCCCCCCCACCCCCCCCCCCCCCCACCCCCCCCCCCCCCCACCCCCCCCCCCCCCCACCCCCCCCCCCCCCCACCCCCCCCCCCCCCCACCCCCCCCCCCCCCCACCCCCCCCCCCCCCCACCCCCCCCCCCCCCCACCCCCCCCCCCCCCCACCCCCCCCCCCCCCCACCCCCCCCCCCCCCCACCCCCCCCCCCCCCCACCCAGGTAACAAATATTTGTCATTTTTAATGTCGCAAGGGTCTTCCCAAGAAACTTAATGTATCATTTCTAATTTTCTCAATTCCGCTGTCGTTCGGGTCATAAATATTTCTTATTTTTAATGTCGCAAGGGTCTTCCCAAGAAACTTAATTTATCAATTTTCTCAATTCCGCTGTCGTTCGGGTCATAAATATTTCTCATTTTTAATGTCGCAAGGGTCTTCCCAAGAAACTTAATTTATCAATTTTCTCAATTCCGCTGTCGTTCGGGTCATAAATATTTCTCATTTTTAATGTCGCAAGGGTCTTCCCAAGAAACTTAATTTGTTAATTTTCTCAATTCCGCTGTCGTTCGGGTCATAAATATTTCTCATTTTTAATGTCGCAAGGGTCTTCCCAAGAAACTTAATTTGTTAATTTTCTCAATTCCGCTGTCGTTCGGGTCATAAATATTTGTCATTTTTAATGTCGCAAGGGTCTTCCCAAGAAACTTAATTTGTTAATTTTCTCAATTCCGCTGTCGTTCGGGTCATAAATATTTCTCATTTTTAATGTCGCAAGGGTCTTCCCAAGAAACTTAATTTGTTAATTTTCTCAATTCCGCTGTCGTTCGGGTCATAAATATTTCTCATTTTTAATGTCGCAAGGGTCTTCCCAAGAAACTTAATTTATCAATTTTCTCAATTCCGCAGTCGTTCGGGTCATAAATATTTCTCATTTTTAATGTCGCAAGGGTCTTCCCAAGAAACTTAATTTATCAATTTTCTCAATTCCGCTGTCGTTCGGGTCATAAATATTTCTCATTTTTAATGTCGCAAGGGTCTTCCCAAGAAACTTAATTTGTTAATTTTCTCAATTCCGCTGTCGTTCGGGTCATAAATATTTCTCATTTTTAATGTCGCAAGGGTCTTCCCAAGAAACTTAATTTATCAATTTTCTCAATTCCGCTGTCGTTCGGGTCATAAATATTTCTCATTTTTAATGTCGCAAGGGTCTTCCCAAGAAACTTAATTTATCAATTTTCTCAATTCCGCAGTCGTTCGGGTCATAAATATTTGTCATTTTTAATGTCGCAAGGGTCTTCCCAAGAAACTTAATTTGTCAATTTTCTCAATTCCGCTGTCGTTCGGGTCATAAATATTTCTCATTTTTAATGTCGCAAGGGTCTTCCCAAGAAACTTAATTTATCAATTTTCTCAATTCCGCAGTCGTTCGGGTCATAAATATTTGTCATTTTTAATGTCGCAAGGGTCTTCCCAAGAAACTTAATTTATCAATTTTCTCAATTCCGCTGTCGTTCGGGTCATAAATATTTCTCATTTTTAATGTCGCAAGGGTCTTCCCAAGAAACTTAATTTATCAATTTTCTCAATTCCGCTGTCGTTCGGGTCATAAATATTTCTCATTTTTAATGTCGCAAGGGTCTTCCCAAGAAACTTAATTTATCAATTTTCTCAATTCCGCTGGCGTTCGTGTCATAAATATTTCTCATTTTTAATTTCGCAAGGGTCTTCCCAAGAAACTTAATTTGTTAATTTTCTCAATTCCGCAGCCGTTCGGGTCATAAATATTTCTCATTTTTAATGTCGCAAGGGTCTTCCCAAGAAACTTAATTTATCAATTTTCTCAATTCCGCTGTCGTTCGGGTCATAAATATTTCTCATTTTTAATGTCGCAAGGGTCTTCCCAAGAAACTTAATTTATCAATTTTCTCAATTCCGCAGTCGTTCGGGTAATAAATATTTGTCATTTTTAATGTCGCAAGGGTCTTCCCAAGAAACTTAATGTATCAATTTTCTCAATTCCGCTGGCGTTCGGGTCATAAATATTTCTCATTGTTAATATCGCAAGGGTCTTCCCAAGAAACTTAATTTATCAATTTTCTCAATTCCGCAGTCGTTCGGGTAATAAATATTTGTCATTTTTAATGTCGCAAGGGTCTTCCCAAGAAACTTAATTTGTTAATTTTCTCAATTCCGCTGTCGTTCGGGTCATAAATATTTCTCATTTTTAATGTCGCAAGGGTCTTCCCAAGAAACTTAATTTATCAATTTTCTCAATTCCGCTGTCGTTCGGGTCATAAATATTTCTCATTTTTAATGTCGCAAGGGTCTTCCCAAGAAACTTAATTTATCAATTTTCTCAATTCCGCAGTCGTTCGGGTCATAAATATTTCTCATTTTTAATGTCGCAAGGGTCTTCCCAAGAAACTTAATTTGTTAATTTTCTCAATTCCGCTGTCGTTCGGGTCATAAATATTTCTCATTTTTAATGTCGCAAGGGTCTTCCCAAGAAACTTAATTTATCAATTTTCTCAATTCCGCTGTCGTTCGGGTCATAAATATTTCTCATTTTTAATGTCGCAAGGGTCTTCCCAAGAAACTTTATTTATCAATTTTCTCAATTCCGCAGTCGTTCGGGTCATAAATACTCGTCATTTTTAATATCGCAAGGGTCTTCCCAAGAAATTTAATGTATCAATTTTCTCAATTCCGCTGGCGTTCGGGTCATAAATATTTCTCATTTTTTATGTCGCAAGGATCTTCCCAAGAAATTTACTTTATCAATTTTCTCAATTCCGCTGTCGTTCGGGTCATAAACATTTGTCCTTTTTAATGTCGCAAGGGTCTTCCCAAGAAACTTAATTTGTTAATTTTCTCAATTTCGCTATCGTTCGGGTCAAAAATATTTCTCATTTTTAATGTCGCAAGGGTCTACACAAGAAATTTAATGTATCAATTTTCTCAATTACGATGTCGTTCGGGTCATAAATATTTCTCATTGTTAATGTCGCAAGGATCTTCCCAAGAAAATTAATTTATCAATTATCAATTCCGCAGACATTCGGGTAATAAATATTTGTCATTTTTAATGTCGCAAGGGTCTTCCCAAGAAACTCTATGTATCAATTTTCTCAATTCCGCTGGCGTTCGGGTCATAAATATTTCTCATTTTGGATGTCGCAAGGGTCATTCCAAGAAAGTTAATTTGTTAATTTTCTCAATTCCGTTGTCGTTCGGGTCATAAATATTTCTCATTTTCAATGTCGCAAGTGTCTTTCCAAGAAACTTAATTTATCAATTTTCTCAATTGCGCAGTCGTTCGGGTCATTAATATTTCTCATTTTTAATGTCGCATGGGTCTTCCCAAGAAACTCTATGTATCAATTTTCTGAATTGCGCTGGCGTTCGGATCATAAATATTTCTCATTTTTAATATCGCAAGGGTCTTCCCAAGAAACTTAATTTGTCAATTTTCTCAATTCCGCTGTCGTTCGGGTCATAAATATTTCTCATTTTTAATGTCGCAAGGGTCTTCCTAAGAAACTTAATTTATCAATTTTCTCAATTCCGCAGTCGTTCGGGTCATAAATGCTTGTCATTTTTAATGTCGCAAGGGTCTTCCCAAGAAACTTAATTTGTCAATTTTCTCAATTCCGCTGTCGTTCGGGTCATAAATATTTCTCATTTTTAATGTCGCAAGGGTCTTCCCAAGAAACTTAATTTATCAATTTTCTCAATTCCGCTGTCGTTCGGGTCATAAATATTTCTCATTTTTAATGTCGCAAGGGTCTTCCCAAGAAACTTAATTTATCAATTTTCTCAATTCCGCAGTCGTTCGGGTCATAAATATTTCTCATTTTTAATGTCGCAAGGGTCTTCCCAAGAAATTTAATTTGTTAATTTTCTCAATTCCGCTGTCGTTCGGGTCATAAATATTTCTCATTTTTAATTTCGCAAGGGTCTTCCCAAGAAACTTAATTTGTTAATTTTCTCAATTCCGTTGTCGTTCGGGTCATAAATATTTCTCATTTTCAATGTCGCAAGTGTCTTCCCAAGAAACTTAATTTATCAATTTTCTCAATTGCGCAGTCGTTCGGGTCATTAATATTTCTCATTTTTAATGTCGCAAGGGTCTTCCCAAGAAACTCTATGTATCAATTTTCTGAATTCCGCTGGCGTTCGGATCATAAATATTTCTCATTTTTAATATCGCATGGGTCTTCCCAAGAAACTTAATTTGTCAATTTTCTCAATTCCGCTGTCGTTCGGGTCATAAATATTTCTCATTTTTAATGTCGCAAGGGTCTTCCCAAGAAACTTAATGTATCAATTTTCTCAATTACGCTGTCGTTCGGGTCATAAATATTTCTCATTTTTAATGTCGCAAGGGTCTTCCCAATAAACTTAATTTGTTAATTTTCCCAATTCCGCTGTCGTTCGGGTCATAAATATTTCTCATTTTTAATGTCGCAAGGGTCTTCCCAAGAAACTTAATTTATCAATTTTCTCAATTCCGCTGTCGTTCGGGTCATAAATATTTCTCATTTTTAATGTCGCAAGGGTCTTCCCAAGAAACTTAATTTATCAATTTTCTCAATTCCGCTGTCGTTCGGGTCATAAATATTTCTCATTTTTAATGTCGCAAGGGTCTTCCCAAGAAACTTAATTTGTTAATTTTCTCAATTCCGCTGTCGTTCGGGTCATAAATATTTCTCATTTTTAATGTCGCAAGGGTCTTCCCAAGAAACTTAATTTATCAATTTTCTCAATTCCGCTGTCGTTCGGGTCATAAATATTTCTCATTTTTAATGTCGCAAGGGTCTTCCCAAGAAACTTAATTTGTCAATTTTCTCAATTCCGCTGTCGTTCGGGTCATAAATATTTCTCATTTTTAATGTCGCAAGGGTCTTCCCAAGAAACTTAATGTATCAATTTTCCCAATTACGCTGTCGTTCGGGTCATAAATATTTCTCATTTTTAATGTCGCAAGGGTCTTCCCAATAAACTTAATTTGTTAATTTTTCCAATTCCGCTGTCGTTCGGGTCAAAAATATTTCTCATTTTTAATGTCGCAAGGGTCTACACAAGAAATTTAATGTATCAATTTTCTCAATTACGATGTCGTTCGGGTCATAAATATTTCTCATTGTTAATGTCGCAAGGATCTTCCCAAGAAAATTAATTTATCAATTTTCTCAATTCCGCAGTCGTTCGGGTAATAAATATTTGTCATTTTTAATGTCGCAAGGGTCTTCCCAAGAAACTTAATTTATCAATTTTCTCAATTCCGCTGTCGTTCGGGTCATAAATATTTCTCATTTTTAATGTCGCAAGGGTCTTCCCAAGAAACTTAATTTATCAATTTTCTCAATTCCGCAGTCGTTCGGGTCATAAATATTTCTCATTTTTAATGTCGCAAGGGTCTTCCCAAGAAACTTAATTTGTTAATTTTCTCAATTCCGCTGTCGTTCGGGTCATAAATATTTCTCATTTTTAATGTCGCAAGGGTCTTCCCAAGAAACTTAATTTATCAATTTTCTCAATTCCGCTGTCGTTCGGGTCATAAATATTTCTCATTTTTAATGTCGCAAGGGTCTTCCCAAGAAACTTAATTTATCAATTTTCTCAATTCCGCTGTCGTTCGGGTCATAAACATTTGTCCTTTTTAATGTCGCAAGGGTCTTCCCAAGAAACTTAATTTGTTAATTTTCTCAATTCCGCTGTCGTTCGGGTCATAAATATTTCTCATTTTTAATGTCGCAAGGGTCTTCCCAAGAAACTTAATTTGTTAATTTTCTCAATTCCGCAGTCGTTCGGGTCATAAATATTTCTCATTTTTAATGTCGCATGGTTCTTCCCAAGAAACTTAATTTATCAATTTTCTCAATTCCGCAGTCGTTCGGGTAACAAATATTTGTCATTTTTAATGTCGCAAGGGTCTTCCCAAGAAACTTAATGTATCAATTTTCTCAATTCCGCTGTCGTTCGGGTCATAAATATTTCTCATTTTTAATGTCGCAAGGGTCTTCCCAAGAAACTTAATTTATCAATTTTCTCAATTCCGCAGTCGTTCGGGTCATAAATATTTGTCATTTTTAATGTCGCAAGGGTCTTCCCAAGAAACTTAATTTGTCAATTTTCTCAATTCCGCTGTCGTTCGGGTCATAAATATTTCTCATTTTTAATGTCGCAAGGGTCTTCCCAAGAAACTTAATTTATCAATTTTCTCAATTCCGCAGTCGTTCGGGTCATAAATATTTCTCATTTTTAATGTCGCAAGGGTCTTCCCAAGAAACTTAATTTATCAATTTTCTCAATTCCGCTGTCGTTCGGGTCATAAATATTTCTCATTTTTAATGTCGCAAGGGTCTTCCCAAGAAACTTAATTTATCAATTTTCTCAATTCCGCTGTCGTTCGGGTCATAAATATTTCTCATTTTTAATGTCGCAAGGGTCTTCCCAAGAAACTTAATTTGTCAATTTTCTCAATTCCGCTGTCGTTCGGGTCATAAATATTTCTCATTTTTAATGTCGCAAGGGTCTTCCCAAGAAACTTAATTTATCAATTTTCTCAATTCCGCAGTCGTTCGGGTCATAAATACTTCTCATTTTTAATGTCGCAAGGGTCTTCCCAAGAAACTTAATTTATCAATTTTCTCAATTCCGCTGTCGTTCGGGTCATAAATATTTCTCATTTTTAATGTCGCAAGGGTCTTCCCAAGAAACTTAATTTATCAATTTTCTCAATTCCGCTGTCGTTCGGGTCATAAATATTTCTCATTTTTAATGTCGCAAGGGTCTTCCCAAGAAACTTAATTTATCAATTTTCTCAATTCCGCTGTCGTTCGGGTCATAAATATTTGTCATTTTTAATGTCGCAAGGGTCTTCCCAAGAAACTTAATGTATCATTTTTCTCAATTCTGCTGGCGTTCGGGTCATAAATATTTCTCATTTTGGATGTCGCAAGGGTCTTTCCAAGAAACTTAATGTATCAATTTTCTCAATTCCGCTGTCGTTCGGGTCATAAATATTTCTCATTGTTAATATCGCAAGGGTCTTCCCAAGAAAATTAATTTAACAATTTTCTCAATTCCGCTGTCGTTCGGGTAATAAATATTTGACATTTTTAATGTCGCAAGGGTCTTCCCAAGAAACTTAATGTATCAATTTTCTCAATTCCGCTGGTGTTCGGGTCATAAATATTTCTCATTTTTAATTTCGCAAGGGTCTTCCCAAGAAACTTAATTTGTTAATTTTCTCAATTCCGTTGTCGTTCGGGTCATAAATATTTCTCATTTTCAATGTCGCAAGTGTCTTCCCAAGAAACTTAATTTATCAATTTTCTCAATTGCGCAGTCGTTCGGGTCATTAATATTTCTCATTTTTAATGTCGCAAGGGTATTCCCAAGAAACTCTATGTATCAATTATCTCAATTCCGCTGGCGTTCAGGTTATAAATGTTTCTCATTTTTAATTTCGCAAGCGTCTTCCCAAGAAACTTAATGTATCAATTTTCTCAATTCCGCTGTCGTTCGGGTCATAAATATTTCTCATTGTTAATATCGCAAGGGTGTTCCCAAGAAAATTAATTTATCAATTTTCTCAATTCCGCAGTCGTTCGGGTCATAAATACTTGTCATTTTTAATGTCGCAAGGGTCTTCCCAAGAAACTTAATTTATCAATTTTCTCAATTCCGCTGTCGTTCGGGTCATAAATATTTCTCATTTTTAATGTCGCAAGGGTCTTCCCAAGAAACTTAATGTATCAATTTTCTCAATTACGCTGTCGTTCGGGTCATAAATATTTCTCATTTTTAATGTCGCAAGGGTCTTCCCAAGAAACTTAATTTATCAATTTTCTCAATTCCGCAGTCATTCGGGTAATAAATATTTGTCATTTTTAATGTCGCAAGGGTCTTCCCAAGAAACTTAATGTATCAATTTTCTCAATTCCGCTGGCGTTCGGGTCATAAATATTTCTCATTTTTAATGTCGCAAGGGTCTTCCCAAGAAACTTAATGTATCAATTTTCTCAATTCCGCTGTCGTTCGGGTCATAAATATTTCTCATTGTTAATATCGCAAGGGTGTTCCCAAGAAAATTAATTTAACAATTTTCTCAATTCCGCTGTCGTTCGGGTAATAAATATTTGACATTTTTAATGTCGCAAGGGTCTTCCCAAGAAACTCTATGTATCAATTTTCTCAATTCCGCTGGCGTTCGGGTCATAAATATTTCTCATTTTTAATGTCGCAAGGGTCTTCCCAATAAACTTAATTTGTCAATTTTCCCAATTCCGCTGTCGTTCGGGTCATAAATATTTCTCATTTTTAATGTCGCAAGGGTCTTTCCAAGAAAATTAATTTATCAATATTCTCAATTCCGCTGTCGTTCGTGTAATAAATATTTGTCATTTGTAATGTCGCATGGTTCTTCCCACGAAACTTAATTTATCAATTTTCTCAATTCCGCTGTCCTTCGGGTCATAAATATTTTTCATTTTTAATGTCGCAAGGGTCTTCCCAAAAAACTTAATTTATCAATTTTCTCAATTCCGCAGTCGTTCGGGTCATAAATATTTCTCATTTTTAATGTCGCAAGGGTCTTCCCAAGAAACTTAATTTATCAATTTTCTCAATTCCGCTGTCGTTCGGGTCATAAATATTTCTCATTTTTAATGTCGCAAGGGTCTTCCCAAGAAACTAAATTTATCAATATTCTCAATTCCGCTGTCGTTCGGGTCATAAAAATTTCTCACTTTTAATGTCGCAAGGGTCTTCCCAAGAAACTTAATTTATCAATTTTCTCAATTCCACTGTCGTTCGGGTCATAAATATTTCTCATTTTTAATGTCGCAATGGTCATCCCAAGAAACTTAATTTATCAATTTTCTCAATTCCGCAGTCTTTCGGGTCATAAATATTTCTCATTTTTAATGTCGCAAGGGTCTTCCCAAGAAACTTAATTTATCAATTTTCTCAATTCCGCTGTCGTTCGGGTCATAAATATTTCTCATTTTTAATGTCGCAAGGGTCTTCCCAAGAAACTTAATTTATCAATTTTCTCAATTCCGCAGTCGTTCGGGTCATAAATATTTCTCATTTTTAATGTCGCAAGGGTCTTCCCAAGAAACTAAATTTATCAATTTTCTCAATTCCGCTGTCGTTCGGGTCATAAATATTTCTCATTTTTAATGTCGCAAGGGTCTTCCCAAGCAACTTAATTTATCAATTTTCTCAATTCCGCAGTCGCTCGGGTCATAAATATTTCTCATTTTTAATGTCGCAAGGGTCTTCCCAAGAAACTTAATTTGTTAATTTTCTCAATTCCGCTGTCGTTCAGGTTATAAATGTTTCTCATTTTTAATTTCGCAAGGGTCTTCCTAAGAAACTTAATTTATCAATTTTCTCAATTCCGCAGTCGTTCGGGTCATAAATACTTGTCATTTTTAATGTCGCAAGGGTCTTCCCAAGAAACTTAATTTGTCAATTTTCTCAATTCCGCTGTCGTTCGGGTCATAAATATTTCTCATTTTTAATGTCGCAAGGGTCTTCCCAAGAAACTTAATTTATCAATTTTCTCAATTCCGCAGTCGTTCGGGTCATAAATATTTCTCATTTTTAATGTCGCAAGGGTCTTCCCAAGAAACTTAATTTATCAATTTTCTCAATTCCGCAGTCGTTCGGGTCATAAATACTTGTCATTTTTAATGTCGCAAGGGTCTTCCCAAGAAACTTAATTTGTCAATTTTCTCAATTCCGCTGTCGTTCGGGTCATAAATATTTCTCATTTTTAATGTCGCAAGGGTCTTCCCAAGAAACTTAATTTATCAATTTTCTCAATTCCGCTGTCGTTCGGGTCATAAATATTTCTCATTTTTAATGTCGCAAGGGTCTTCCCAAGAAACTTAATTTATCAATTTTCTCAATTCCGCTGTCGTTCGGGTCATAAATATTTCTCATTTTTAATGTCGCAAGGGTCTTCCCAAGAAATTTAATTTATCAATTTTCTCAATTCCGCTGTCGTTCGGGTCATAAATATTTCTCATTTTTAATGTCGCAAGGGTCTTCCCAAGAAACTTAATTTATCAATTTTCTCAATTCCGCTGTCGTTCGGGTCATAAATATTTCTCATTTTTAATGTCGCAAGGGTCTTCCCAAGAAACTTAATTTATCAATTTTCTCAATTCCGCAGTCGTTCGGGTCATAAATATTTCTCATTTTTAATGTCGCAAGGGTCTTCCCAAGAAACTTAATTTGTTAATTTTCTCAATTCCGCTGTCGTTCGGGTCATAAATATTTCTCATTTTTAATGTCGCAAGGGTCTTCCCAAGAAACTTAATTTGTTAATTTTCTCAATTCCGCTGTCGTTCGGGTCATAAATATTTCTCATTTTTAATGTCGCAAGGGTCTTCCCAAGAAACTTAATTTGTTAATTTTCTCAATTCCGCTGTCGTTCGGGTCATAAATATTTCTCATTTTTAATGTCGCAAGGGTCTTCCCAAGAAACTTAATTTATCAATTTTCTCAATTCCGCAGTCGTTCGGGTCATAAATATTTCTCATTTTTAATGTCGCAAGGGTCTTCCCAAGAAACTTAATTTGTTAATTTTCTCAATTCCGCTGTCGTTCGGGTCATAAATATTTCTCATTTTTAATGTCGCAAGGGTCTTCCCAAGAAACTTAATTTATCAATTTTCTCAATTCCGCTGTCGTTCGGGTCATAAATATTTCTCATTTTTAATGTCGCAAGGGTCTTCCCAACAAACTTAATTTATCAATTTTCTCAATTCCGCAGTCGTTCGGGTCATAAATACTTGTCATTTTTAATGTCGCAAGGGTCTTCCCAAGAAACTTAATTTGTCAATTTTCTCAATTCCGCTGTCGTTCGGGTCATAAATATTTCTCATTTTTAATGTCGCAAGGGTCTTCCCAAGAAACTTAATTTGTCAATTTTCTCAATTCCGCTGTCGTTCGGGTCATAAATATTTCTCATTTTTAATGTCGCAAGGGTCTTCCCAAGAAACTTAATTTATCAATTTTCTCAATTCCGCTGTCGTTCGGGTCATAAATATTTCTCATTTTTAATGTCGCAAGGGTCTTCCCAAGAAACTTAATTTATCAATTTTCTCAATTCCGCAGTCGTTCGGGTCATAAATATTTCTCATTTTTAATGTCGCAAGGGTCTTCCCAAGAAACTTAATTTATCAATTTTCTCAATTCCGCTGTCGTTCGGGTCATAAATATTTCTCATTTTTAATGTCGCAAGGGTCTTCCCAAGAAACTTAATTTATCAATTTTCTCAATTCCGCTGTCGTTCGGGTCATAAATATTTCTCATTTTTAATGTCGCAAGGGTCTTCCCAAGAAACTTAATTTATCAATTTTCTCAATTCCGCTGTCGTTCGGGTCATAAATATTTCTCATTTTTAATGTCGCAAGGGTCTTCCCAAGAAACTTAATTTATCAATTTTCTCAATTCCGCAGTCTTTCGGGTCATAAATATTTCTCATTTTTAATGTCGCAAGGGTCTTCCCAAGAAACTAAATTTATCAATTTTCTCAATTCCGCTGTCGTTCGGGTCATAAATATTTCTCATTTTTAATGTCGCAAGGGTCTTCCCAAGAAACTTAATTTATCAATTTTCTCAATTCCGCTGTCGTTCGGGTCATAAATATTTCTCATTTTTAATGTCGCAAGGGTCTTCCCAAGCAACTTAATTTATCAATTTTCTCAATTCCGCAGTCGCTCGGGTCATAAATATTTCTTATTTTTAATGTCGCAAGGGTCTTCCCAAGAAACTTAATTTGTTAATTTTCTCAATTCCGCTGTCGTTCGTGTCATAAATATTTCTCATTTTTAATGTCGCAAGGGTCTTCCCAAGAAACTTAATTTATCAATTTTCTCAATTCCGCTGTCGTTCGGGTAATAAATATTTGTCATTTTTAATGTCGCAAGGGTCTTCCCAAGAAACTCTATGTATCAATTTTCTCAATTCCGCTGGCGTTCGGGTCATAAATATTTCTCATTTTGGATGTCGCAAGGGTCATTCCAAGAAACTTAATTTGTTAATTTTCTCAATTCCGTTTTCGTTCGGGTCATAAATATTTCTCATTTTCAATGTCGCAAGTGTCTTTCCAAGAAACTTAATTTATCAATTTTCTCAATTGCGCAGTCGTTCGGGTCATTAATATTTCTCATTTTTAATGTCGCAAGGGTCTTCCCAAAAAACTTAATTTATCAATTTCCTCAATTCCGCAGTCGTTCGGGTAACAAATATTTGTCATTTTTAATGTCGCAAGGGTCTTCCTAAGAAAATTAATGTTTCAACTATCTCAATTCCGCTGGCGTTCAGGTTATAAATGTTTCTCATTTTTAATTTCGCAAGGGTCTTCCTAAGAAACTTAATTTATCAATTTTCTCAATTCCGCAGTCGTTCGGGTCATAAATATTTCTCATTTTTAATGTCGCAAGGGTCTTCCCAAGAAACTTAATTTGTCAATTTTCTCAATTCCGCTGTCGTTCGGGTCATAAATATTTCTCATTTTTAATGTCGCAAGGGTCTTCCCAAGAAACTTAATTTATCAATTTTCTCAATTCCGCAGTCGTTCGGGTCATAAATATTTCTCATTTTTAATGTCGCAAGGGTCTTCCCAAGAAACTTAATTTGTTAATTTTCTCAATTCCGCTGTCGTTCGGGTCATAAATATTTCTCATTTTTAATGTCGCAAGGGTCTTCCCAACAAACTTAATTTATCAATTTTCTCAAATCCGCAGTCGTTCGGGTCATAAATATTTCTCATTTTTGATGTCGCAAGGGTCTTTCCAAGAAACTTAATTTGTTAATTTTCTCAATTCTGCAGTCGTTTGGGTCATAAATATTTGTTATTTTTAATGTCGCAAGGGTCTTCCCAAGAAACTTAATTTATCAATTTTTTCAATTCCGCTGTCGTTCGGGTCATAAATATTTCTCATTTTTAATGTCGCAAGGGTCTTCCCAAGAAACTTAATTTGTTAATTTTCTCAATTCCGCAGTCGTTTGGGTCATAAACGTTTGTCATCTTTAATGTCGCAAGGGTCTTCCCAAGAAACTTAATTTATCAATTTTCTCAATTCCGCTGTCGTTCGGGTCATAAATATTTCTCATTTTTAATGTCGCAAGGGTCTTCCCAAGAAACTTAATTTATCAATTTTCTCAATTCCGCTGTCGTTCGGGTCATAAATATTTCTCATTTTTAATGTCGCAAGGGTCTTCCCAAGAAACTTAATTTATCAATTTTCTCAATTCCGCTGTCGTTCGGGTCATAAATATTTCTCATTTTTAATGTCGCAAGGGTCTTCCCAAGAAACTTAATTTATCAATTTTCTCAATTCCGCTGTCGTTCGGGTCATAAATATTTCTCATTTTTAATGTCGCAAGGGTCTTCCCAAGAAACTTAATTTGTTAATTTTCTCAATTCCGCTGTCGTTCGTGTAATAAATATTTGTCATTTGTAATGTCGCATGGTTCTTCCCACGAAACTTAATTTATCAATTTTCTCAATTCCGCAGTCGTTCGGGTCATAAATATTTTTCATTTTTAATGTCGCAAGGGTCTTCCCAAAAAACTTAATTTATCAATTTTCTCAATTCCGCAGTCGTTCGGGTAACAAATATTTGTCATTTTTAATGTCGCAAGGGTCTTCCCAAGAAACTAAATTTGTTAATTTTCTCAATTCCGCTGTCGTTCGGGTCATAAATATTTCTCATTTTTAATGTCGCAAGGGTCTTCCCAACAAACTTAATTTATCAATTTTCTCAATTCCGCAGTCGTTCGGGTCATAAATACTTGTCATTTTTAATGTCGCAAGGGTCTTCCCAAGAAACTTAATTTGTCAATTTTCTCAATTCCGCTGTCGTTCGGGTCATAAATATTTTTCATTTTTAATGTCGCAAGGGTCTTCCCAACAAACTTAATTTATCAATTTTCTCAATTCCGCAGTCGTTCGGGTCATAAATATTTCTCATTTTTAATGTCGCAAGGGTCTTCCCAAGAAACTTAATTTATCAATTTTCTCAATTCCGCTGTCGTTCGGGTCATAAATATTTCTCATTTTTAATGTCGCAAGGGTCTTCCCAACAAACTTAATTTATCAATTTTCTCAATTCCGCAGTCGTTCGGGTAATAAATATTTGTCATTTTTAATGTCGCAAGGGTCTTCCCAAGAAACTTAATGTATCAATTTTCTCAATTCCGCTGTCGTTCGGGTCATAAATATTTCTCATTTTTAATGTCGCAAGGGTCTTCCCAAGAAACTTAATTTATCAATTTTCTCAATTCCGCTGTCGTTCGGGTCATAAATATTTCTCATTTTTAATGTCGCAAGGGTCTTCCCAAGAAACTTAATTTATCAATTTTCTCAATTCCGCTGTCGTTCGGGTCATAAATATTTCTCATTTTTAATGTCGCAAGGGTCTTCCCAAGAAACTTAATTTGTTAATTTTCTCAATTCCGCTGTCGTTCGGGTCATAAATATTTGTCATTTTTAATGTCGCAAGGGTCTTCCCAAGAAACTCAATGTATCAATTTTTTTAATTCCGCTGTCGTTCGGGTCATAAATATTTCTCATTTTTAATTTCGCAAGGGTGTTCCCAAGAAACTTAATTTGTCTATTTTCTCAATTCCGCTGTCGCTCTGGTGTAAGAAATATGTCATTTTTTATGTCGCAAGGGTCTTCCCAAGAAACTTAATTTGTTAATTTTCTCAATTCCGCTGTCGTTCGGGTCATAAATATTTCTCATTTTTAATGTCGCAAGGGTCTTCCCAAGAAACTTAATTTATCAATTTTCTCAATTCCGCTGTCGTTCGGGTCATAAATATTTGTCATTTTTAATGTCGCAAGGGTCTTCCCAAGAAACTTAATGTATCAATTTTCTCAATTCCGCTGCCGTTCGGGTCATAAATATTTCGCATTTTTAACCCCGCAAGGGTCTTCCCAAGAAACTCAATGTATCAATTTTCTCAATTCCGCTGGCGTTCGGGTCATAAATATTTCTCATTTTTAATTTCGCAAGGGTCTTCCCAAGAAACTTAATTTGTTAATTTTCTCAATTCCGCAGTCGCTCTGGTGTAAGAAATTTGTCCTTTTTTATGTCGCAAGGGTCTTCCCAAGAAACTTAATGTATCAATTTTCTCAATTCCGCTGTCGTTCGGGTCATAAATATTTCTCATTGTTAATATCGCAAGGGTCTTCCCAAGAAAATTAATTTAACAATTTTCTCAATTCCGCTGTCGTTCGGGTAATAAATATTTGACATTTTTAATGTCGCAAGGGTCTTCCCAAGAAACTTAATGTATCAATTTTCTCAATTCCGCTGGTGTTCGGGTCATAAATATTTCTCATTTTTAAAGTCGCAAGGGTCTTCCCAAGAAAATTAATTTAACAATTTTCTCAATTCCGCTGGTGTTCGGGTCATAAATATTTCTCATTTTTAATGTCGCAAGGGTCTTCCCAAGAAACTTAATTTGTTAATTTTCCCAATTCCGCTGGCGTTCGGGTCATAAATATTTCTCATTTTTAATGTCGCAAGGGTATTGCCAAGAAACCTAATTTATCAATTTTCTCAATTCCGCAGTCGTTCGGGTAATAAGTACTTGTCATTTTTATTGTCGCAAGGGTATCCCCAAGAAACTTAATTTGTTAATTTTCCCAATTCTGCTGTTGTTCGGGTCATAAATATTTCTCATTTTTAATGTCGCAAGGGTCTTCCCAAGAAAATTAATTTATCAATTTTCTCAATTCCGCTGTCGTTCGGGTCATAAATATTTCTCATTTTTAATGTCGCAAGGGTCTTCCCAAGAAACTTTATTTATCAATTTTCTCAATTCCGCAGTCGTTCGGGTCATAAATACTCGTCATTTTTAATATCGCAAGGGTCTTCCCAAGAAATTTAATGTATCAATTTTCTCAATTCCGCTGGCGTTCGGGTCATAAATATTTCTCATTTTTTATGTCGCAAGGATCTTCCCAAGAAATTTAATTTGTTAATTTTCTCAATTTCGCTGTCGTTCGGGTCATAAATATTTCTCATTTTTAATGTCGCAAGGATCTTCCCAAGAAACTTAATTTATCAATTTTCTCAATTCCGCAGTCGTTCGGGTCATAAATATTTCTCATTTTTAATGTCGCAAGGGTCTTCCCAAGAAACTTAATTTATCAATTTTCTCAATTCCGCTGTCGTTCGGGTCATAAATATTTCTCATTTTTAATGTCGCAAGGGTCTTCCCAAGAAACTTAATTTGTTAATTTTCTCAATTCCGCTGTCGTTCGGGTCATAAATATTTCTCATTTTTAATGTCGCAAGGGTCTTCCCAAGAAACTTAATTTATCAATTTTCTCAATTCCGCAGTCGTTCGGGTCATAAATACTTGTCATTTTTAATGTCGCAAAGGTCTCTCGAAGAAACTTAATTTGTTAATTTTCCCAATTCCGCTGTCGTTTGGGTCATAAATATATGTCATTTTTAATGTCGCAAGGGTCTTCCCAAGAAACTTAATGTATCAATTTTCTCAATTCCGCTGTCGTTCGGGTCATAAATATTTCTCATTTTTAATGTCGCAAGGGTCTTCCCAAGAAACTTAATTTATCAATTTTCTCAATTCCGCTGTCGTTCGGGTCATAAATATTTGTCATTTTTAATGTCGCAAGGGTCTTCCCAAGAAACTTAATGTATCAATTTTCTCAATTCTGCTGGCGTTCGGGTCATAAATATTTCTCATTTTGGATGTCGCAAGGGTCATTCCAAGAAACTTAATTTGTTAATTTTCTCAATTCTGCAGTCGTTTGGGTCATAAATATTTGTTATTTTTAATGTCGCAAGGGTCTTCCCAAGAAACTTAATTTATCAATTTTTTCAATTCCGCTGTCGTTCGGGTCATAAATATTTCTCATTTTTAATGTCGCAAGGGTCTTCCCAAGAAACTTAATGTATCAATTTTCTCAATTCCGCTGTCGTTCGGGTCATAAATATTTCTCATTTTTAATGTCGCAAGGGTCTTCCCAAGAAACTTAATTTATCAATTTTCTCAATTCCGCAGTCGTTCGGGTCATAAATATTTGTCATTTTTAATGTCGCAAGGGTCTTCCCAAGAAACTTAATTTATCAATTTTCTCAATTCCGCTGTCGTTCGGGTCATAAATATTTCTCATTTTTAATGTCGCAAGGGTCTTCCCAAGAAACTTAATTTATCAATTTTCTCAATTCCGCAGTCGTTCGGGTCATAAATATTTCTCATTTTTAATGTCGCAAGGGTCTTCCCAATAAACTTAATTTGTTAATTTTCCCAATTCCGCTGTCGTTCGGGTCATAAATATTTCTCATTTTTAATGTCGCAAGGGTCTTTCCAAGAAAATTAATTTATCAATATTCTCAATTCCGCAGTCGTTCGGGTCATAAATATTTGTCATTTTTAATGTCGCAAAGGTCTCTCGAAGAAACTTAATTTGTTAATTTTCCCAATTCCGCTGTCGTTCGGGTCATAAATATTTGTCATTTTTAATGTCGCAAGGGTCTTCCCAAGAAACTTAATGTATCAATTTTCTCAATTCTGCTGGCGTTCGGGTCATAAATATTTCTCATTTTGGATGTCGCAAGGGTCTTTCCAAGAAACTTAATTTGTTAATTTTCTCAATTCCGCTGTCGTTCGTGTCATAAATATTTCTCATTTTTAATTTCGCAAGGGTCTTCCCAAGAAACTTAATTTGTTAATTTTCTCAATTCCGCAGCCGTTCGGGTCATAAATATTTCTCATTTTTAATGTCGCAAGGGTCTTCCCAATAAACTTAATTTGTTAATTTTCCCAATTCCGCTGTCGTTCGGGTCATAAATATTTCTCATTTTTAATGTCGCAAGGGTCTTTCCAAGAAAATTAATTAATCAATATTCTCAATTCCGCAGTCGTTCGTGTAATAAATATTTGTCATTTTTAATGTCGCAAGGGTCTTCCCAAGAAGCTTAATTTATCAATTTTCTCAATTCCGCAGTCATTCGGATAATAAATATTTGTCATTTTTAATGTCGCAAAGGTCTCTCGAAGAAACTTAATCTGTTAATTTTCCCAATTCCGCTGCCGTTCGGGTCATAAATATTTCGCAATTTTAACCCCGCAAGGGTCTTCCCAAGAAACTCAATGTATCAATTTTCTCAATTCCGCTGGCGTTCGGGTCATAAATATTTGTCATTTTTAATGTCGCAAGGGTCTTCCCAAGAAACTTAATGTATCAATTTTCTCAATTCTTCTGGCGGTCGGGTCATAAATATTTCTCATTTTTAATGTCTCAAAGGTCTTCCCAAGAAACTTAATTTGTTAATTTTCTCAATTCCGCAGTCGTTCGGGTCATAAATATTTGTAATTTTTAATGTCGCAAGGGTCTTCCCAAGAAACTTAATTTGTTAATTTTCCCAATTCCGCTGCCGTTCGGGTCATAAATATTTCTCATTTTTAATGTCGCAAGGGTCTTTCCAAGAAAATTAATTTATCAATTTTCTCAATTCCGCAGTCGTTCGGGTCATAAATATTTGTCATTTTTTATGTCGCAAAGGTCTTCCCAAGAAGCTTAATTTATCAATTTTCTCAATTCCGCAGTCATCCGGGTAATAAATATTTGTCATTTTTAATGTCGCAAAGGTCTCTCGAAGAAACTTAATTTGTTAATTTTCCCAATTCCGCTGTCGTTCGGGTTATAAATGTTTCTAATTTTTAATTTCGCAAGGTTCTTCCCAAGAAACTTAATTTGTTAATTTTCTCAATTCCGCTGTCGTTCGGGTCATAAATATTTTTCATTTTTAATGTCGCAAGGGTCTTCCCAAAAAACTTAATTTATCAATTTTCTCAATTCCGCAGTCGTTCGGGTCATAAATATTTGTCATTTTTAATGTCGCAAGGGTCTTCCCAATAAACTTAATTTGTTAATTTTACCAATTCCGCTGTCGTTCGGGTCATAAATATTTCTCATTTTTAATGTCGCAAGGGTCTTCCCAAGAAACTTAATTTGTCAATTTTCTCAATTCCGCTGTCGTTCGGGTCATAAATATTTCTCATTTTTAATGTCGCAAGGGTCTTCCCAAGAAACTTAATTTATCAATTTTCTCAATTCCGCAGTCGTTCGGGTCATAAATATTTCTCATTTTTAATGTCGCAAGGGTCTTCCCAAGAAACTTAATTTGTTAATTTTCTCAATTCCGCTGTCGTTCGGGTCATAAATATTTCTCATTTTTAATGTCGCAAGGGTCTTCCCAACAAACTTAATTTATCAATTTTCTCAAATCCGCAGTCGTTCGGGTCATAAACATTTCTCATTTTTAATGTCAAAATAGTGCTCTCAAGAAACTAAATAGATCTATTTCCTTAACTGCCCGGTCGCCCAGGTGAAAAAAATTTGTCATTTTTAATGTCGCAAAGGTCTCTCGAAGAAACTTAATTTGTCTATTTTCTCAATTCCGCAGTCGCTCTGGTGTAAGAAATTTGTCATTTTTTATGTCGCAAAGGTCTTCCCAAGAAACTTAATTTATCAATTTTCTCAATTCCGCAGTCGTTCGGGTCATAAATATTTGTCATTTTTAATGTCGCATGGTTCTTCCCACGAAACTTAATTTATCAATTTTCTCAATTCCGCAGTCGTTCGGGTCATAAATATTTGTCATTTTTAATGTCGCAAGGGTCTTTCCAAGAAAATTAATTTATCAATATTCTCAATTCCGCAGTCGTTCGGGTAATAAATATTTGTCATTTGTAATGTCGCATCTTTCTTCCCACGAAACTTAATTTATCAATTTTCTCAATTCCGCAATCGTTCGGGTAACAAATATTTGTCATTTTTAATGTCGCAAGGGCCTTCCCAAGAAAATTAATGTTTCAATTTTCTCAATTCCGCTGGCGTTCGGGTTATAAATGTTTCTCATTTTTAATTTCGCAAGGTTCTTCCCAAGAAACTTAATTTTTTAATATTCTCAATTCCGCAGTTCTTCGGGTCATAAATTCTTGTCATTTTTAATGTCGCAAGGGTCTTCCCAAGAAACTTAATTTGTTAATTTTCCCAATTCCGCTGTCGTTCGGGTCATAAATATTTCTCATTTTTAATGTCGCAAGGGTCTTTCCAAGAAAATTAATTTATCAATATTCTCAATTCCGCAGTCGTTCGTGTAATAAATATTTGTCATTTGTAATGTCGCATGGTTCTTCCCACGAAACTTAATTTATCAATTTTCTCAATTCCGCAGTCGTTCGGGTAACAAATATTTGTCATTTTTAATGTCGCAAGGGTCTTCCCAAGAAAATTAATGTTTCAATTTTCTCAATTCCGCTGGCGTTCGGGTTATAAATGTTTCTCATTTTTAATTTCGCAAGGTTCTTCCCAAGAAACTTAATTTGTTAATTTTCTCAATTCCGCTGTCGTTCGGGTCATAAATATTTCTCATTTTTAATGTCGCAAGGGTCTTCCCAAAAAACTTAATTTATCAATTTTCTCAATTCCGCAGTCGTTCGGGTCATAAATATTTCTCATTTTTAATGTCGCAAGGGTCTTCCCAAGAAACTTAATTTATCAATTTTCTCAATTACGCTGTCGTTCGGGTCATAAATATTTCTCATTTTTAATGTCGCAAGGGTCTTCCCAATAAACTTAATTTGTTAATTTTCTCAATTCCGCTGTCGTTCGGGTCATAAATATTTCTCATTTTTAATGTCGCAAGGGTCTTTCCAAGAAAATTAATTTATCAATATTCTCAATTCCGCAGTCGTTCGGGTAATAAATATTTGTCATTTGTAATGTCGCATCTTTCTTCCCACGAAACTTAATTTATCAATTTTCTCAATTCCGCAATCGTTCGGGTAACAAATATTTGTCATTTTTAATGTCGCAAGGGCCTTCCCAAGAAAATTAATGTTTCAATTTTCTCAATTCCGCTGGCGTTCGGGTTATAAATGTTTCTCATTTTTAATTTCGCAAGGTTCTTCCCAAGAAAATTAATTTATCAATTTTCTCAGTTCCGCAGACATTCGGGTAATAAATATTTGTCATTTTTAATGTCGCAAGGGTCTTCCCAAGAAACTCTATGTATCAATTTTCTCAATTCCGCTGGCGTTCGGGTCATAAATATTTCTCATTTTTAATGTCGCAACGGTCTTCCCAAGAAACTTAATTTGTTAATTTTCTCAATTCCGCAGCCGTTCGGGTCATAAATATTTCTCATTTTTAATGTCGCAAGGGTCTTCCCAAGAAACTCTATGTATCAATTTTCTCAATTCCGCTGGCGGTCGGGTCATAAATATTTCTCATTTTTAATGTCTCAAAGGTCTTCCCAAGAAACTTAATTTGTTAATTTTCTCAATTCCGCAGTCGTTCGGGTCATAAATATTTCTCATTTTTAATGTCGCAAGGGTCTTTCCAAGAAAATTAATTTATCAATTTTCTCAATTCCGCAGTCGTTCGGGTAATAAATATTTGTCATTTGTAATGTCGCAAGGATCTTCCCACGAAACTTAATTTATCAATTTTCTCAATTCCGCAGTCGTTCGGGTAACAAATATTTGTCATTTTTAATGTCGCAAGGGTCTTCCCAAGAAACTTAATGTATCAATTTTCTCAATTCTTCTGGCGGTCGGGTCATAAATATTTCTCATTTTTAATGTCTCAAAGGTCTTCCCAAGAAACTTAATTTGTTAATTTTCTCAATTCCGCAGTCGTTCGGGTCATAAATATTTCTCATTTTTAATGTCGCAAGGGTCTTTCCAAGAAAATTAATTTATCAATTTTCTCAATTCCGCAGTCGTTCGGGTCATAAATATTTGTCATTTTTAATGTAGCAAGGGTCTTCCCAAATAACTTAATTCCTTAATTTTCTCAATTCCGCTGTCGTTCGTGTCATAAATATTTGTCATTTTTAATGTCGCAAGGGCCTTCCCAAGAAAATTAATGTTTCAATTTTCTCAATTCCGCTGGCGTTCGGGTTATAAATGTTTCTCATTTTTAATTTCGCAAGGTTCTTCCCAAGAAACTTAATTTGTTAATTTTCTCAATTCCGCTGTCGTTCGGGTCATAAATATTTTTCATTTTTAATGTCGCAAAGGTCTTCCCAAGAAACTTAGTTTGTTAATATTCTCAATTCCCCAGTTCTTCGGGTCATAAATTCTTGTCATTTTTAATGTCGCAAGGGTCTTCCCAAGAAAATTAATTTGTTAATTTTCCCAATTCCGCTGTCGTTCGGGTCATAAATATTTCTCAATTTTAAGGTCGCAAGGGTCTTTCCAAGAAAATTAATTTATCAATTTTCTCAATTCCGCAGTCGTTCGGGTAATAAATATTTGTCATTTGTAATGTCGCAAGGATCTTCCCACGAAACTTAATTTATCAATTTTCTCAATTCCGCAGTCGTTCGGGTAACAAATATTTGTCATTTTTAATGTCGCAAGGGTCTTCCCAAGAAACTTAATGTATCAATTTTCTCAATTCTTCTGGCGGTCGTTAAATGTTAATTTTCTCAATTCCGCTGTCGTTCGGGTCATAAATATTTCTCATTTTTAATGTCGCAAGGGTCTTCCCAAGAAACTTAATTTATCAATTTTCTCAATTCCGCTGTCGTTCGGGTCATAAATATTTCTCATTTTTAATATCGAAATAGTGCCCTCAAGAAACTAAATAGATCTATTTCCTTAACTGCCCGGTCGCCCAGGTGAAAGAAATTTGTCATTTTTAATGTCGCAAAGGTCTCTCGAAGAAACTTAATTTGTCTATTTTGTCTATTCCGCTGTCGCTCTGGTTTAAGAAATTTCTCATTTTTAATGTCGCAAGGGTCTTCCCAAGAAACTTAATTTATCAATTTTCTCAATTCCGCTGTCGTTCGGATCATAAATATTTCTCATTTTTAATGTCGCAAGGGTCTTAAGAAATTTAATTTATCAATTTTCTCAATTCCGCAGTCGTTCGGGTCATAAATATTTCTCATTTTTAATGTCGCAAGGGTCTTCCCAAGAAACTTAATTTGTTAATTTCTTCAATTCCGCAGTCGTTCGGGTCATAAATATTTGTCATTTTTAATGTAGCAAGGGTCTTCCCAAATAACTTAATTCCTTAATTTTCTCAATTCCGCTGTCGTTCGTGTCATAAATATTTGTCATTTTTAATGTCGCAAGGGTCTTCCCACGAAACTTAATGTATCAATTTTCTCAATTCTTCTGGCGGTCGGGTCATAAATATTTGTAATTTTTAATGTCGCAAGGGTCTTCCCAAGAAACTTAATTTGTTAATTTTCCCAATTCCGCTGCCGTTCGGGTCATAAATATTTCTCATTTTTAATGTCGCAAGGGTCTTTCCAAGAAAATTAATTTATCAATTTTCTCAATTCCGCAGTCGTTCGGGTAATAAATATTTGTCATTTGTAATATCGCAAGGTTCTTCCCACGAAACTTAATTTATCAATTTTCTCAATTCCGCAGTCGTTCGGGTAACAAATATTTGTCATTTGTAATGTCGCAAGGGTCTTCCCAAGAAAATTAATGTTTCAATTTTCTCAATTCCGCTGGCGTTCGGGTTATATATGTTTCTCATTTTTAATGTCGCAAGGTTCTTCCCACGAAACGTAATTTATCAATTTTCTCAATCATTGCAGATCCACATCTCATGAAACAAACTTTCAATGTTCTGCAAGAATATGTATGCGTTTTATACACTCCTTGTTTCCTGGAGTTACAGGAACACATGAAGAGGAGGACGTACATAGTGCAAATTTGATGTAATGCATACACCAAAATTCCGTCTACTTTGCTACCTATAAGCTGCGGATGGATTTTGAATGACGGGCGATATGATTTCTACTGGTTTGACGGCGAGGAATGCCCTAAAATAGTCTGTGATATTACAGCCAATGAGGAACCACGCGAAGAAGCAGAGGAAGTTACAGGTAAACAAATGTATCCTTGCTTTTTTTTAATTTGTATTTAAGAATTTGTCTATGAACACATATGCATGTTTCAGAAAATGACGGGGAAGAGAATTCTGACGCCGGTGAAGACTTTGATTCCGATGACGACTCAGTGGGTGATTCAGATAATGAATAAGAATTTTAAAGAGAAAAGTTATTTTTTTTCAATTTTGTAAAGATAATTAAATATACATAGAATTTTTCTATAAAATTGTAGTACTTTTTTTTATACGATTAAACAAACTATATTAATGTTTGAAATATACATTACGTCAAAAAGTGTACAAAACTGTTCATACTGACATTCACAGTACTTAAATATAATGTACACACCGTTACATTTCAGATAGACGCCATATGATTGATGTATATTGTCAATTGTTCTCTTCGAAAATATGTGAATGCCGTATAGTATCTTATGGCCATAAAGTACCCCTTAAATGGTAGTGTCACTTTCAACAGCCTGAAAATATGGTTTACATTAAAAAGTACGGCATAATATTTTTTTGAATTACTTACCTGAATACTGTTTAAACCCACGATAATATGTACAAAATTGCAAAATTTCATTGATCTATATCCTAATAATAAGCCTTTATATCTGCACGCACTGTTCACTTTTCGGAATACGTCAACATGCCGCGTAACTAGAGTGACTGAGGGTCATCTTTTAGTTCCGTTTTCAAGTTCCCGAGCGTATGCAAGATCTTTTACGATAACAGAATTCGGGATATACGGGAATTCACTCCTGTCTAACATTCGCTCTGCTAACTCCCCAACTCAGTTCAAATCGCATCTTAATTCATTTCTTCAGACCTACGACAGACCATCAACCGACACATCCTTCCTCCACATATACATTTAATACTCAATAGCTATGTTGTCTGAATTGTCACTCAGTCATTCATTCATCTACTCATTCATCTCATTCACATTATTTTTCTACTCGTGTTCATTCTAATTTCACTCTTATTTTTACCATCCTCTACGTAACCATATTTTATTAATTAATCTCATGTAACAATACGTTACAATGCAATTTTCGCAATGTTAATAATTTTTTAATAACTTTGTAATATTTTAGTTATACGTTTTAGCCAAAAGATAACGCGTTGTATCGCCATCAAGGCTTAATGTTAAAGAAATACATAATGGCACAGAACCTTGAGTTAATGTTACAGGAAGGTCACAACGTTAAAGCTCAAAACGAAACATTGTCAGAATGTTAATAAAAGGTTTCCAGAAATGTACCTTAATGTGTAATGTTAATATAATATGCCACTAATTTTACAATAAAGATTAACCAATAACATTACTGAAATATCCAAACCATATGCTATTAAGTTTAATTTAATGTTGTTGCCAATAATTCGTCTTAGAAAGTATAAATACGAAAGCGGCAACTCGCGGTGACAAAAAGATACTACTCAAATATGGAGAAAATTGAAATAACATATAGGATTTTTAAATATTTTCGTAAAAAGGTGTTTTTCAATAAATTGACATTTGGAAATTAATTTTCGATTTTTTAAAGCATCTTTATAGTATCATAAATAATACAAAACAAATATAATAAATATTATAAATCAAAAGTATATCTAAATATTAATTTAAGGGGATTCCAGTCGACTTGGCGGTGTAGTAGTACCCAAACGAATAAATGTACATTAAAAATGATTTAATCTATTTTTCCCAATTCGGTCTCGGTACCAGAAATTCTAATTACTTTATTCGATCTCTTAAAAAAAAATCAACGAAATTACAGTCGACCCTCTCAATACAGCCGCTCTCAATAGTTCCGCTTCTTCAGTTTGTCGAGCCAGCTTGTTCCCCTTCTACTCATCTGCAATGATTTTCTCTGGAATTTCATTTACCTTGTTCTCAATAGTTCCGCTAAGCAAAATGCAAAGAAGCCGTCTTGTATCCTTCGCAGTAATTTTTTTTGTTTTAGACTTGCAATATAGAAAGTGTAATACTAAAGACAAAAAAATTTAATATAATACTGATAATATATATAGTAATATTAATTAATACAAGGTATTAAAAAAGAAATACATAAAAATACGCGGCTTGCAGATTGCAGGTGATCCAACTGCTGGTCGACACATCTTACTTCATACGTAATGAAATTCCCATAGTTATAGTGGAACTTCTTCCGTATCGCTCCAAACAGTAACCACAGATTTCTCTTCATCAGCACCTGATTTTCGTCGCTCTCTTTTTCGAGAACGCTCTCCGTTTAAAGCAGTTTTTGACATAAAAATACAGCATTTTCGATGCCTCTAAATCCTGCATAGCGACTAAGAAAGATAGCAAATTGGAGGTCGAAAATTTAATCGGTACCGTCTATGATCATCTTTCTGTTTTATTAAAATTACGTTTGTCGCTCACGGAACAGGAAGCGCCGCCAACTGAGTCTCGTTACAGAGCAGGAAGAAGGATTCTTAATACGCCTGCAACTAGAGCAAATTCCAAGAGCTTCTAAATAAGTCTTCTCCTCGCTTCGAAATTAAAGAAAATATTCCAGTCGATGCGATCCTTCGTTTCTTCACTACTAGCCTGATTAACTCAGCCGTGAGCGCAGGTCTTTTACGCGATTTACATAAAAGTTCTCAGGTGTCCTGTCCGAAAATGCCATGGTTTGATGCGAACTGCAGACAAGCGCGGAAAACCTTGAATCGGGCCTTAACTGTCCTACGGCGCAATGTTTCCCCACAGTCAGAGTCAATATATCTAGCGGCGAAACAAATCTATTGCAAAACTATTCGGTTGTCTAAAAAACATTATGCCGACAAAGTTGCGGGCAGCTTTGCTGGGGTTAGGGATACCAGTGCATTCTGGGCTACGATCCGCAGGCTTAGGAGGGGTCCCCCCTCTCGATCCCACACAGTTTCTCCCGCATCCTGGAACGCGCATCTGGCACTCCTTTTCCCGTCTAAGTTGCCACTAACGACTACCTATTTTGGCACTTACGACCAATTTTTAGACATTCCAATTGCGGAACGAGAACTTTTGGATAGCATGAGGAGACTGAAATCCGGTAAGACAATTGGTCCTGACGGTCTTCCTGCGGAGCTCCTAAAGCTCGTGGAGGGGGACTGGCGTCGGATCACGCTTGATCTTTTAAATTATATCTTTATGTATGAAAAAAATTATATCTTTATGTACAACCCGAGGGTTGGATGAGCGCCAGTCTCTTCATGCTCTTCAAAAAACGTGATCCGGCGAATCATGAGAATTTTAGAGCGATAGCTATAACTAATTCGCTAACGAAACTTCTGTCTCAGATTATCTTGGTAAGGATGGAATCATATGCAAATCGCATAAATATTCTGCCAAACGAGCAATTGGGTTTTAGGAGGGGCCGTTCGACGGTTGATAACATTTTCATCTTAATAGCAGCTGCGCAGATACTCCTCAGACATCGAGCTGGGAAATGCTACGCTCCGTTCGTTGATTTCAGGCGCGCATTTGATTCCGTCCCCCACGATCTCCTGTAGCAGAAATTGTACGCTTACGGCTTAAGCTCCAAACTTATCCGTTTACTGAAAGCAATGTATGGCAAAGCCTCAGTCATTACTAACAGCGGTGAAACACCTTCAGACTCGTTCAGGGTGACGGCGAGTGTTCTCCAGGGCGAAATTTTAAGTCCGCTTCTTTTTAATTTATTTCTAGCCGATATTCTCTCATTCTTTCGGGACCGTGGTGTGAGGGGCATTGAAAATTCCACATGAAAATTAGGTGACTTTAAAATTAATGACTTCGTGGTCAAAGTAAACAACCCCGGATAATATGATACATACCTAATGTTTATTTCGACCACAAACTCATTTAGAAAATTAACACCCAAATGTCAACAACCTCTTTGTTGATACGAGTTGCTGAATGAAAAACAACTGAAAAAACAAAGAATAACTTTGTTTCAGAAGATTTTCGTTTTAGTTTCCATTGTTCCCTTTAATAACTTAAAGTTCCTTAATTTTCATGAAGAAGGCGGATTCCCATTTATTTTAGTTGTACTCAATGTTTATGGAGAGGCATTAGAATATTTTAAATAGATCCTTAAACTTGACTACTATAGTTGTTTGGGTATTTACTAACAGCTAAATTGGACAAACACAAACACACACCCGCCCGCGCGCGCAGACACGCACACACGCATGCACGCACGTACAATGGTCCCTTTCCAGGACAAAATGATGTGCAAAATCCGACCGTGCTTTCTCCCCGTTGTGCACATCGGGTAATGCTAATGCCAGCGGTACACGTGCTTCATAATTTACTCTCCTCAAAACATTGTTGTACAGAAATGCATGTGCTACATGTTTGGTTGGAAACATTATACTGTGCTGCAAATTCTAATTTTTTTCTGCGAATAAAATTCCACGCAGTGTTTCAGAACGGAATTTTCTTTTGGAAACACTATGTGGCATTTCATTAGCAAAAATCATGAAGGGCAGGGTTATTTAACAGATTTGCTGTTTTCAAAATAAGTGCAAGAATTTAATAAAGGTCTTTTTTCGCTGCTTTTGCAAAATTAAAGTTTATTCTTATATTCATCATTCTTTTACGGGGTTACCGTTAGTAATACGAAAAAAAATACGTGCAACGAAGGAAACAATTTCAATACAATTCATTATTTGACAACATTTAGCGACTGTTAGCATTTTACACTCTGTGGTTAATGTAGCATATTATAAACTATCATTTCGGACGTAAAATATCTCGCTCTTCCCAAATGCATAAGAAAAAATAGCGGTTTCCATTTAAAAAGCACCTCTGACCTTGGAATCACTTTGCAGGTCGTTAATCAGGACATCGCCAAGGTCATACCTGAACGTGAAATGTCCTGCTTTTCCAAATCCACAATAAAATAGGGGTTTCCATTAAAAAAAAAAACAATTTTGACCTTGGAATCACCTTGCAGGTCGTTGATCGGGATATGGTCAAGGTTATGCCAGAACGTAAAATTTCTTGCTCTTTCGAAATCCGCAATAAAAAATACAGGTCCCCATTTAAAAAACAAACTTGACTTTGAAATAACCTTGAAGGTCGTGGATCAGGAGATGGTCAAGGTCATGTCTGAACGAAACATTTTTTGCTCTTTCCAAATCCACCATAAAAAAGGGGTTTCCATTTTAAAAAAACAAGCTTGACCTTGAAATAATCATGAAGGGCGTGGATCAGGAGATGGTCGTGGTCATATCTGAACGTGAAATATTATGCTCTTTCGAAATCCGTAATAAAAATTAGGAGTTCCCATTTAAAAAAACAAACTTGACCTGAAATAACCTTGAAGGTCATGATCAAGGTCAAATTCAATGGTACCAGTAAATAGTGCGGAGAAAAATCCTGAAACTTTTGTCTGAAACATTTTTTTTCTAAAACGCGTTATTTTCAAGATATTTAGGGTGGACACTTAAAATGTGACACCCTGTATAGAAACATATAATAGGTTGCGGATCTGTGTCAAAACAACATAGTAAATAAATAGAATGATTGCATCTCATTGCATATAAAATGTTCAATTGAAATGCATAATTCAATTATTCTGGAAGTAAATGTTCAAATAATTGTGCAATAATAATCTGAAATAAGAATCAATAATATGCACATTTACATGAATATAATTTTATTCTGTAAATGGAGTTCTTATAATTATCTGGCAGGTTTCGCATTGTCCTTTGCTTTATTTACTCATCAACAATCATCTAAAACTTTTTGCGTGCCTTTATCGATAAAAAACTGTAATTTTTGTAAATATTATCGACAGTTGATAATGGAAAACAATGTACAACCACAATATTACAGAAAACTATTGAATTTCTGTATATTCTTTAGCAATAAATTATCGTTCGCAGTATCGTTCGCATGCGCGATTAATCGAACTGCCGAGATTCAGAATAACGCTCCTCCATTCTTCCGGTCCATCCTTACACACACATGCACTTGTGATAAAATCCCTTACCGCATATCTCCCAACGACAAATCATCAGTTGTTGGAATTGTCTCACTTGCGATATTTCGAACTCGCTGATTCCAATCCTACAAGCTCTGAACCCGTTCAGTTATTAATCGGATTAGACTTGTACGGTTCCGGACTGTTATCTGTCCGTAGTGATCCACGGTTCTGCGGTGCAACCAACACCCGAAAATACGATTTTCGGTTGGATGCTATCGGGTTGGGTGTTAAACCCAGCTACTCCAATTTTAGATGCTCCAGACAACGCTCTCGTGAATCACTGCACAACCATCGATCCTATGATCAATGCTTCTCGTCCACTTCTCACGCCTGACGAAGGGCGCTGCGAAGTATACTTTCTCGAAACTCATCGTCGTGATGAGTGTGGTCGATACATCGTTCGACTGCCATTTCGTTTGTCCACTTTTGATCTCGGCGATTCAGGGAATGCAGCTCTTCAATCGTTCAAGAGCTTGGAGCGGCGAATAGCGCGCTCTCCGTCTGATAAGCAGGCATACCATGCCTTCAAGCGCGATTACGAAAGTCAAGGTCATATGACGCTGGTTACTCTTAACCTTCACTTCAATCGCCATATTATTTACCTCACCATGGAGTGAGAAAGGCGTCCAACACGACAAAAAAATTGCGTGTTGTGTTCAACGCGTCGCAATGATCAACTAATTTCACGTCCTAAAATAATCACTTGCTCACGGGTCCCAAGCTACAGGCTGATCTGATCGATGTCATGTTGCAGTGGCGAACTTTCAAGTTTGTTTATTGCGCTGACATCTCTCAAATGTATCGCCAGATCTTGGTAGATCCTCGTGACCGTGATTACGAGAGGATCTTGTGGCGCTATGATTCGTACGCTCCTATTGCCGAATACCAGCTGAATACGGTAACCTTCGGCGTATCTTGTGCTCCGTATATCGCTCTTCGAGTATTACATCAACTGAACGAAAACGAAGGTGAGAAATTTCTGCATGCATCAACCATTTTAAAGCAAAGTCTTTATGTAGATGACTTTCTTTTCGGCTCGCACTCGGCTTCGGATGCGCAGTATGCACGTAATCAGTTAATCGCTCTCCTCGCATCAGGTGGATTTACGTTACGTAAATGGGCTAGTAACTCCTCAGAACTGCTCAATGGAATCGATCCGACTGATCACGGGTTGGCGTCCAATATGATGTTTCAAACTGACGAAGGTATCAAACTTCTCGGATTGCACTGGAACTCTATACGTTATACATTCCACTTTGATGTAACCCTTACGAATTGAAATTGGCACACTAAACGATCGCTTCTGTCTCTCCCATTGCACGTATTTACGACCTTTTAGGATGGGTAGCTCCCGTCGTAATAACCGTTATAGTTTTCGTGCAACAGTTTTGTTTGCTTCAGATCGATTGGGACACATCTTTACCGGATTAACGGTAAAAGAGTCCAAACTCGTTGGAATTAGTTTTACTCAACTCTACCATATCTAAAGTACTTCTCAATACCAAGGTGGATAGGAATAGGATCACACGCGACTAAATACGCGCTTCACGGTTTTGCGAACGCATCCAGTACGGCTTACGCAGCCGTAGTTTACATTCGCGACGTTAAAGCTGATGGGGAACCAGCCGTTTCTCTTCATATAAGCAAGACTAAGGTTGCTGCAATTAAGCAACTCAGCATTCCCCGTCTCGAATTGTCTGCGGCAGAACTATTGGCTCGAGTAAGAGTAGCCATCCGCATAATTGCACAATTGGCATCGGCACATGCAGTTTGTTGGTCTGATTCCACCATTGTTCTAGATTGGCTTCAAGATCATCCAACATGGTGGAAGACCTTTGTCGCCAATAGGGTATCCGAAATCCAAGGACACTTCCGAACATACAATGACGGTATGCTCCCAGTCAGGACAACCCCGCCGACCTCGCTTCTAGAGGCCTGTCAGCCTCGGAATTAGTTGAAAACGCCCTCTGGATATCTGGTCCGACTTGGCTCAAGCAGAACTCGGACTTGTGGCCTGACCGTCCACCATCTCTCTATACCGATGTACCCTTAAAGCTTAAAGTTCAAGTATATACGGTAATCACTGATTCGCTTAGCACAATCGACTGTATTGCAGAGAGAGAGAGATTCGTCGTGGCTTCGGATTAACGCTTAAGGAAGAAGTCTTCATTTAGATCACTCACAGCGGATGAAATCCAGAACGCAGTGACACGCGTATTTCACTGGCTTCAAATCAACAAGCTGTCGCCAGAGCGCATCGCTTTGCAAGCAAATCAAAAGGTTGCACGCAAAAGCCCGCTTTTTTCTTTGCCTCCATGCTTAGATGAATCTGGTTCAATTCGCGTGGGAGGCAGATTAAAGAATGCCGATTTAATTCAGGATGTTAAATACCCCATAGTTTTAAGCAATCATCCCATAGTTCGTCTCTTAGTCCGCCATGTGCACCATCGATGCTTGCATGGTGGTGTTCAGCAAACCCATCGGACTTTGCGGACAACTATTTGGCTTCTGCAGGGAAAGAAAATAGTATGATCTATAATTTTCCACTGCGTAATATATGCAGGATTTTGTGCTGATACTCCACATCAGCTGATGGGGAACTTGCCCACTCATCGAGACCGGGGTCCTTTCGCGCATAGCGGAATTGACTTGCGGGACCCTTACCAGTGCGTCTCGGTAGTGGACGCGGTCACCAATTACTTCCAGCATACATTGCTCTTTGTGTATGTCTTGCTATCAAAGCACTGCACATTGAGTTAGTCTCAAACTGTTCTACGGTTGCCTTTATTGCGGCATACAAGCGCTTCACATCGCGGCGTGGTTTACCCAGTTGCATGTATAGCGACCACGGCACTAATTTCATAGGAGTAAAGCGGGAACTCGATAATGCCTTCAATGAAACTATCGCAACTAGCAAATTTCAGGATCTACTCTCAATGGACGGCACTTCTTGGCTATTAATCCCTGCGTCGTCGCCTCATTATGGCGGCATCTGTGAGGCCGGTGTGAAACGCATAAAGTTTCATTTCAAGCGGGTTTCAAAGGACCACACACCTTCGAAGAATGCACTATCATTTTATGCGAAATCGAATGCGCGTTGAACTCCCGTCCCCTTGGACTACTGTCCAATGATATACACGATCTCGATGCGCTCACACCGGGCCCTTCCTTGATCGGTGCCCCATTGAATTCCGTTCCTGAACCTTTATTATTACAAACGCTTGCAAACCGTCTATCACGTTGGCAACTAGTTCGGAAAATTTATGAACATTTTGGGCGTCTATGGTCGTCAGATTACCTGCTCTCGCTGCAGCATCAGTCAAAATGGCGATTGCAAGAAATTGCTATTCGTGTAGGACAATGAATAATTCTCAAGCGGCCTAACTTACCACCAGCTAAGTGCTCTCTTGCTCGCGTAACAAAATGTCACTCTGGGGATGATTCTCTACCGCGGGTCGTTACGGTTTGTACTTCGCAGTCAGAATTCGTTCGGCCGTTTAATCAGCTCGCGTTGTTGCCGATCGACTTAGACGAATCAGTATCTAAAGTCGCTTATATTTAGGTTCTTTATTTAGAATATCGTTTATAACAATTATGTAAATCAGATACATTGCGAGCTCCAGTTGGGTCTCACGGGGGGTGGAATGTTATGACATGTAAATGATGATCGGTCGTTGATACGGCCTGTTAATGTAGGTAACGTATCGCGAAATTTTCAATTAACTAGTTATTGTTTAAACATTGATCCTGTCAACTATAGATGGCAGTATTGCTGCTCTTTTTTCTTGGTTTCGTATAGTTCGCACACAAGACGTGCCAAAGGACCAGTCTGCTCTGGTATGCGAGAGGAAACGCACATCGCAAAACTATAACCAGTATTATTTTGAAGATAGATCATATTCTTCAAAATGTGCAAGTAATGAAGACACTTCTTAGGCACTGTTTGACATTATTTATTACAAATATTTTTATTTGTTGGTAAAGAATACACGAAAATTAAAAATTTTTTGGTAATATTGTGAATTTACATTGTATTTTCACTGACAACTGTCGATAAATATTTTTAAAAATTGGAGTTTTTTAATTCATGAAGTCACGCAACAACTTTTAAATGAATGTTGATGGGCAAATAAAGCAAGAACAATCGGAAACCCTTTTAGAGAACTATACGAAGTCCATTTACAGAAAAAAATTATATACACGTAAATTCACGTATGATTGATTATTTCAACATTACTTCCAAAATAATATTTCAATTGAACATATTGTAGGCAATGAAGTAGAAATCGAATATTAACCTTTGAAATTTAGTATTTATTAATAACAAAACTTTTCAGAGGAGTCTGTCAAAGAATTATATAATAAATATTGAAACGATTTGCTTTTTAAATAGAGATTAAAATAATGTCACATTGTGCTGTGCTATTATTTACAGAATTATATATTACCGTACAATGTAGTAAAAAGCCACTTTCTAATACATGATGTGAACCCTACGTTATTATCAATATCAAATTGTAAACTAATTCTGCATGTTTAAACCTTTGAGTGCAATATTAAACTAGAAAAAGTTGTTTAACTTATGAAAATACAGAGTTATATATTGTGGCTTTTTATTTCAGTTAATGAATATAAAAAAGAAGGGAAATTGTTGGGTTTCAAAAAAAACGATTAGAATTATCTTAATTACAGTTAATCTTGTCATTACTGACGACTTTATAAGGCTTGAGAAGTCCGCGCAAAATAGCACGAGAAAACTTCCTGCAAATTAAACGAAGAAAACATCACGTTCAACCACGAAAACACTTGGCAACAGATGCTCGTCTTACACTGTTCCAAGAGCGCGATATTTCATCGGTACTGCCGCTCCATCTTGCGTGCTCGAGAACAACGTATTACGCGTGCTTCGCAAGCACTCGTTTCGGCCGTCGACCGTCTTTCCGTGATGGTGTGCAAGGTCGTACCTTCCTGCTACGACGAACTTCATGCGGCGTGCGAGGCCGTATCTTCTTGTTACGACGAACTTCATACGGCGTGCAGAGCCGATACAAAAATAATAGTTTTTTTTTATCTAATAGGGACAAACTTATTCGTACAAGTCCTTTTAAGAACACAGGAAATTATTTTCAGCGGATTCCATCCATGACTTGCAAGGACAGTTCAATAAACAGCGCACAGATGTAAATCATAAATCGTTACAAGTCAAATGAAGAAGTGCTACGTAGAAACACGGAACGAATTCCAAAGCGACACCACCAAACAAATTTGATTTTTTGGAAAGAAAATCGGGAAGAATCTGTTGAAACCATTATTATTCAAACAAATTGTAAATTTGGAGAAATATTTCAATACTTGTAGAGAAAATATCCTAACTTTAATATTTACTTTTGTGTACATGTTCTGTAAGTACTTATATTATAATGTGATCGCTTTGGGGATGCACACGTAGCAGTTTACAATGTCCAACCGCCGTTGCTCTAGGTGAGTAGTCCAGGATGGAGTAAAACACAAGAAACCATGCTCCAAATCTCAAACACTACACATTTATTAACTTGAGTGCTTATATACTGTCCGATTGTACAAAGTTAATGTAGTAATTAGTATGTAGTATAAATAGTATTGGGCATCACACGTGGCTTTTCACGGAACAAATAGAAATACGGATAACTTGATAAGTAGCGTAACTTGACAATTAATATTAATTGAAAATCGTAGCTTAAGCTATATAATTCGCGTGAAACTTCGAAACGTCGCGCGATTCCGTATTTTCGTGATGATGTATCAAGATTTTAATAATCGATCGAATTAATGCGTGCGTATACGCCTCGTGCAAATTTGTGACTGACGCGTTCCGGAAATCCTTTCCAAATTTCACCAATTTCCGTATTACAACTAGCGAGCGAGAGACGAATTACAACGCGCGATAATTGAAAATTACAATAGTTATGTTATTTAAGATATGGATCGGTACAGTAGAGTTCTGAGCAGTACGCACTCGAATTCAGAGATGGCGTAACCGGAACAATTTCTGTTCTTGTCGGTGCGTAGACGAACATAATGATATGAGAAAAGAAAGCCTCGATACGCCGTGAATAGTATAAATTGATAATACTTGAACCATTAATAAATAATAGTTTTTTTTTAAGTTCTTAACTTGAGATTCGTTGCTAAATTTTTCCGTACTCTCCATTGCTGCGATTAAATTTGTTGAAGAAATATTTTCTTAACAATTTCTTTAAACAATTTGTAAATATAAATTTACATATTTTGAATAAATACAGGGTGTCTCATTCGAAACAGGACAGCTCAATAACTCTTCAGGGAATGGAGGGGAAAAGAAATTGTTCAGATAAAATATGTAAGGTTCGAAGGGGGCCATAAGATGGTGACCTTGAATTTGACCTTGAGGTCAATTTTGAGCATAATTGATGGTCAAAGTATGTTTTTTCAGATGAAAAAACCCTACGTTCAACCATCAGAAATGAAAACAGCGGAAAATTTTAAGTCCGAATATGTTAACATATCAGGTCATTTAGAGGTCATTTGAAGGTCTAAAAACCATTTTCTATGGATTTTCACGGAAAAGCCTCTAACGAGTTGTTTCTCTGACCAACGTTATTAAAGTTAAAGTGAAACCCCACGTTGCAACTTTGAATTCGACCTTGAGAACGATAATGATTGCCAAATTTGAAACAATAATTAAAAAATTATCTATTTTTCCAGTTCGTCGTTTTATAATTAATATTCTTAAAGCTACTTCGTTATACCAACAGTTTTCATGACAATGTTAACGAAATCTGCAGATAATGCTGTGTTCTAATTAAAAAATGTAAAAAAAACAATTCTATTATCGTATTTTCGCACACTCAGAAAGGTCAGACTAAAATTAATTTACTTCGGACTTGCTATTTTATTTGATGCTTTTAAATGAAAAACAATTCTATTATTGTATTTATTAGACATGAACAAAATGTCAATATTGACTTTTGTTCATGTTTACTTAAAGTACATAAAACACATAAAGTAAACGTAACTAACCTTCAGAGTTTATTCTTCAAATCAGTATGAAAATAATCATTAAGAAGTTACGGTGTAAGTGCGGGTTCAAAATGGTTTATTCAGCTGACGATTGTGTTTATATTATAATGATCTTGGGTGAGTGTCGCAGAGTGTATAAAAAAGAGCGTCACGATTGTACAGATAGCGGTTTGGAGATCGGCAGCATCATCCTTCTTCAGAAGTCATTCGCCAAGTTGAAAAAAATTGTCGACAAGGAAGGATTAGTCAACGCCGAAACAATCAAGGTTTGAACTTTAACGACCCTCGACGCGTTACTGTCTTAGCAATAATATACATGGGTCATTCCAGCCAACTTTTCAAAAACATTGCGCATGGGGGTCGGCTGATTTTTCCGACGATTTTTTATGTTCAATTACATACTGAAAGAAGGCTCTCCAGCAATTTTTAGCCCTTCATGTGCCCTACAGCCTAGAATACACTGTGGTGAATTTTTAAAAAAGGGCAAAAAACGCCTGGTATTTTGATCTACTCGATGAGCAATAGACGTTAGATACGTTTGCAAGTTTTCCAAACGCGCTGAATTATTTAGGGTTTGCTGCATATGAAACGTCAATCGCTCATTGAGATCCATACTCTCCCAATTTTCTGGCAGCGAAGCTGGCTGTGCGACCGGCGGCGGCGGCAGAGCCGAAAACATAGTGGGTAAATTCGGAGCGAGCAAGGCGGGGCGGAAACGAACTGGACTAATAGGCGAAGACACGGACAACGGCGCGTGAGGAGCACTATGAGACACCGATACAGGTGAGATCGGTGAGATAGTGGAAACGGACGAGACGGCACTAGAAGTAGGGGGAAAGTGGGGAATATCGATAGCGCGCACTGACGTGTTGGACAACAAAAATGAAAAAGTCCGGGCGCAACAATTATCCGGCGGTTTATAATTAATGTATGCCAACGCACACGACCGATGAAACGTCGAATTACAAGACGAGCATGAATATTTACTGCGAACCGATGCGTGGCATCTGCTGCACTTTAACAATTGACCGAATTGAGAATGCGGTGACAGCGACGACTTAGTGTGCCGTTTTGACATCAGCTTACAATAATGTATATATTAAAAAACACAGACGCACAGATCACTGGATCGGTCAATAAGCACGATTATTGATAGATGTGGCAACCTATTATAGATGTCATATATCCGTTTGTAAATATGTACCAGGCGTTGTGTCCGAGAGCGTGTAAATATTTTGCTGCTCCGATGACTATTCGATGTACACGCACCAACGACTGACGTTTTCCAATGTATACTGTTTAGAAATGTATCACGTGGTATGCTTGCGTAGTAGATCCTTCGGAAATACGTTGACACGTTGCGATTGAGTAAATGGTTCTATCGTGATCACTAAAATGCACCATGGACCAATACACACAAAAAAGCACAGAAAAGCAGCAGAGTGTTGGTCCAGAGACGGTGCACCTTCGATTCGGGTGGTAATCGACTCCATCTGTACATACGACATGCAAACTTTCGGCAATTTTTCGCAACGCTTCTGATTGGGCGTACAAGTTTCCGACGTCAGAAGGAAGAACAGCCGAAAGTTGAAGTAATATGTAGTTGCAAAAAATTCCATCTATTTGTTCATTATAAGGCCACTCATCATACACGATAATAAATTGTTTTTCTTTAAATTTTTTAATTAGAACACGGCATTATCTGCAGATTTCGTTAACATTGTCATGAAAACTGTTGGTATAACGAAGTAGCTTTAAGAATATTAAGTATAAAACGACGAACTGGAAAAATAAATAATTTTTTAATTCTTGTTTCAAAGGCAATCATTATCGTTCTCGAGGCTGAATCCAAAGTCGCAACGTAGGGTTTCACTTTAGCTTTGATAACTTTGGTCAGAGAAACAACTCATTCTATAATTCACTATAATGAGACATTTTCAGTCAGTTCTTTTCGCTTTCGTCAGAATGGAAAGAGATGATTTTATCTAGGGGGCATTCCATATGAAGTAGCCATCCTAAAAATTGAAAGTTTTCTAATAACTCTTAAATAGTTAGTATGTATTAATGTACGAAAGGTGAACATCTGTCTAAAATATTAAGGATTTTAATCAGTTAGTTGTCAATGTACAGGGGCTCAAAATTTCGATGTTTTTACTTCTATACCCAACTTCAACCGTTATTATCTATATATGAAACAAATTTTTTTGCAGAATATGACGAGTTCTTTTTGTTGCATTTTTCGCGGACTGGAAGGTAGTGGTAAGTATGTTTTTTCATATTTATAAAATACTTAAAATTTTCTCATTTAAACTAAAACAATTTTCTTTTTTTTTAAAGATCGGCACCTCCGATTCTAACATAAAAAATATCAAAATAAAGTAGAATTCTCACTCTCAGTAATGGTCTTTGATCCAAGATAGTGACATTCTTAGTTCTTCAGTTATTAATTATTTAAAAAGACGCAAACGCGCTTCCGCACTCGGCGCGATACGCCCGGTCGCATTAACTTTTGCCTCGAAGTAAATACCAGTCTTACTAATCCCTGTTTGCATTCCCGAAAGCTATGACGTGGACATGGGAACAGTCATCTTCATTTTTTAAATATTTTTTCACTCTTATATATTTAAAATTTTTTTTAAATTTTATTCGTTTATTTATTTATTTTAGAACTTTACATTTTTTAAAATTTGTATTTATTTTTATGAATGGCTTTTTTAGTGTCCAAGAGTAAGAACTAGTAGTTTTTCAAAATCGCTAGTAGAGGCTTTAAATTTTTATTTAATTTGATCAAATACTTTAAAGAGGAATAAATAATAATATGGCAGCGGCTAGATGGTCGCCATTACACTTGGATGTTGCTGGTAGTGGACTTGCACTTGTCGCCGCGGCGCACATGATGCACTGGTCGGCGGCCGTTACTAACTTTATACATTCATTACTTTTAAACTATTAATGCAATGAAGATAACATTTTCCAGACAATTTATTCATATCTTAATGAACAACTTTCTAGCTGAAAGTTTACGGATGCTTGCAATTCGCTCGATAAACGAAGCACCTGAATACATAAAAGCGTGTATTTTGCAGTTGTGTATAAAAAAAAATAATAACTTTTTTGTTTATTGACCTATATAATTTTTTCTTTCTTCATTAGATGCGGAAAACTGTAACGAACAATTTAATTTTTTTAGATTTTTAGTTTTTAAGTTATTAATTATTTAAAATGAGGTAAACGCGCTTCCGCGCTCACCAGGATATGCCCAGTCGTAGTAATTTTTATCTCGAATTAAGTAGCAGTCAAATTTTTGTTTATTTTTTTTTTACGATTTTATTTGTTAAAAAATGTTTATTCATTCTTATGTGTAGATTCGTTAGTATACTTATTACAACATTGTATTATTTCATTTCGAGCATCTCTTCCTTTTTCTTTGATTACTCTTGGAAAATTTCCACATCAAGCACCGCAGAATGTCTTTTTAAAATCAGCGACTTACAATCATCAGAAGGAATAACTGCATGATATTTTTGAGTCCCCGTTACGGTCATTGCTTTGGCAAATCTATATTTCAATTCTTGAGTCGTCTTCTCGTGATCGATTTTTGTTTAAATTTATTGTTGCCCACTCGTATAGATCTTGAGGATTTAAAATCCTATTTTGCGAAGTCGCTTATAAACTAGCTCGAGCTGCCAGTCTTTTCATATTGCCACCAATACCGTCACACGGGCCCTTTCCATGTGCAGTAGCATGACAATGCCATTCTGCAATAATACCAAAATCGTTTTTGTGCATCAGAAGATTTTTAAAATTGTACTTATTTTTAAAATGTTGCGCAGCGCCATCTGTAAAGTAAAAAAGTTTTATTAGAGTGTATTTATCTTTTAAATAATTTAAGATAATTTTTGTTTTAAGCAATCCGACAGAATAGCGAAGCTTTGATGCTTCAGTTCTCCTTGCTGTTTGGAATATAAAACGGCAGTGAAAATAGAGCATTGGTCATTATTCCAGTGGAACGATTGGGCCGCATTCTGAACCACGAAAGCATAATTTTCTGCAAAATCACATTGTAAAATGAATTGGTTTTCAATTAAATTATTTTTTAACTCAATCATGAGATGATTGTTACTTGGCAATAAAATCATGTGGCTTCAACTTCAATAAAAGTGTACTCAGATTTTCAATGAAACTTTCAGCATCTGCAATTTCGGTCTTTAACGAACTTCGATCCGTATGTTGCCAAACTTGGAATTCAACTGGATCAATACAATTGCCGTGCAAGAGCTTGGTTAAATGTTGCTTAAGTATTTCATCTCAACATAAATCATATTCGCCAAGATGACAAGATGAAGTGAGAACGAGGCAAGTTATGTTTTTTAAGCAATCCATGTACGTTTCAAGTGGAAGCTCAGATTCCTTGGTCATTTTTTTAAAATCGATTGCATCCAACATGAGGTTAATATTTTCATGATAAACACACACACAAACAGTGTGCGTTCCACTTGCGCCAGCAAGTACACAGTGACGTGGCCTAAGTTGAGCAAATTTTGAAAAACCAATTTGCACATTAGAATACCCAGATTTCAATGTTTCGTACAGTTCAGTAAGATTGCTAAAAATTAATCTTTTCTGAATTTGCTCTTTAGAACCGCTTACCGATTTCACAGAAATGTAGTCCTTCATTCCTGGCAGTAGACGACTGTATTTGTCATTTTCATAAAATTGTTTAACGAGAATCTCCTTTTCTGCACTCCACTTTCTCCCTCCTGGCTTGGCATTCGGAGTAGATAAAATTCCATGCTGGGCTACTAAAGCCTTTACTTTTCGAGCTTTACTTTCAGATGTTTCGAATTAGGCGGCAATTTTCTTTCGACCCCAAGATTTTGGAGCAATAGTTTTTCAGAATCGCTAGTCGAAGTTTTAAGTTTTTGTTTAATTTTATCAAATACTTCGACAGTGGCTAAATAATCGGCATTACACTCAAGGAAAGGGTTTTTGACACAGTAACAGTAAATTCGCTATCCGAGTTGTTACCAGAAATGTTGTCGTCCCCACTTGACATTTCCAGATCCAGATCATCGTCTCTAACATCATGATATTCAGGCTCAACTACTTTTATTTATGTTTTTTCTAACTCTATTCTGCAAGATATTTTGGCATCTATGGAAACATTTTCAGGGATCCTTAAGCGCAGAGGTAAAGAAATTTTTCTTAAACCTTTACCTTTCCGTGTGAAGATTTTTTACAGGATTAATGCGGGTATTACCAAATGATTTTCGACCAGACATGGTGCACCGAATTTTCTTTTAAAATATATTATTTCTAAAATCATTGGCAGCATACTTACATTTCAATCTTATACTAAATGATGCGCTACTTCAATTTTGAGTTTGTCGAAAACCTAACGGCGAATTCTAGAGTTACCTTACGTGCGTATGTTCTACATGGAGAGGAACAGACAACACTGACTTTCAACTGACATTGAACTCGCTACACCATAGTCAATTTTGAGAATTTTGAAACGAATAAAAAACGAAATTGTTCGTTACAGTTTTCCGCATCTAATGAAGAAAGAAAAAATTATATATGTAGGTCAATAAACAAAAAAGTTATTTTTTTTTTATACACAACTACAAAATACACGTTTTTATGCATTCAGGTGCTTCGTTTATCTAGCGAATTGCGAGCATCCGTAAACTTTCTGCAAGAAAGTTGTTCGTTAAGATATGAACAAATTATCTGAAAAATGTTATCCTCATTGCATTAATAGTTTAAAAGTAATGAACGTATAAAGTTAGTAGCGGTCGCCGACCAGTGCATCATGTGCGCCGCGGCGATGAGTGCAAGTCCACTACCAGCAACATCCAAGTGTAATGGCAATCATCTAGCCGCTGTTATATTATTATTTATTCCTCTTTAAAGTATTTGATCAAATTAAACAAAAATTTAAAGCCTCTACTAGCGATTTTGAAAAACTACTACTTCTTACTCTTGGACAATAAAAAAGCTATTCATAAAAATAAATACAAATTAAAAAAAAATTTAAAGTTCTAAAATAAATAAATAAACGAATAAAATTAATAAAAAATAAAAAATATATAAAAGTGAAAAAATATTTAAAAAATGAAGCTAACTGTCCCCATGTCCACGTCGTAGCTTTCGGTTTGGTTGTAGCAGCTGCCCTGAAGTCTTTGTGAAGCAGAAGCCCGGTCCGCTAGCACACTCCAGATGGTTAACTGCGGAACAGAGTTTGGCGATTGTACGCTGGACTTCCAAACCGTCTGCAAACCTCAAAGTATTGATCACATTTCTTTTAAAAGTATACGTTCCATTAAGGTTTGCTATAAAAATGAGTGACTCATGTATCGATGGAAGTAAACTTCTTTCGGAAAGAAGTTTACCTTACCAAATAGGTATCGTGACATCATCAATCATGTGATTCAACATAATGCATATTTCGCCCATCCAGAAAACATAACGTTAACAATGCTGGGAGATTTTTATGCAAATTTTGAGCCTTCAAGTACTCTGGGAAGGGGGGGGGGAGGGGTAGGAAGTAATATCCGATCGAGTTCACCATTCGGGCCCTTTCATTTTATGAGGGACCACAGCTTTTCCGCACCCCGCCGAATCAGAACTCTTAATTTTGTGTATTACGGTACACCGTAATGTATTGTTACGTCTCCGTAATCACCCGAAGACATTTAAATCCCCAATTGTAAATAGTGGAAACATTCACGTGTTTTCAAGGGTGGCCTGAAGTGGAACATATCGAATTCTAAGAAAGGCTCCCGCGTCAATCTCAAGTAAATAACAATAATGAAGTAATAAATATCACTCGTAAATAAGCAGTGAAAGAATATAGTGAATATTGGTCATCAAATTTTGTTAAATAAATGGGGCGATGTTATAGCTCAATAAAATGGCATCCACGTGGACCTTTGTGAGATGTCCTTATTTCCAAAAACTATAAACATTTTAATTTATACCTATCAATAATATTTATATTTATCGAAAGTCTCAAATACAAGACTTTATTACACCGGATATAGTATTGTAAATCTTGTAAATAAAAATGAACGAATGACAATAGTAACAATTTTTAATAAAAAAACTCGCCTAATTATAAAAATAACATTAATGAAATCAAAGCTATTTTCAAGATCCAAACAGCACAATTATCAGATCTTTTTCAAATATATAATACAAAACAAATTATTAGACTCAACTTTAGTTCTAAGAAGGTTACAACTTTCGTTCATTTTTGTAGATTCATTTTGAATAATTATTATACAGAATCGAGCACGAAAACCAAGATACAATTTGTTTAACTTTAAAATTATGAATACTGGATGAAAAAATGATAAAATCCTCTCCTCCAAATCTAAACCTCGTCCCTCCGATCAACCCCTATTCTCCTAAGGTTGCCTGGTTATAAAAGCAATCATTGTGATCTCACAAAATTCAAAAGTCTAGTACTGTCTCGTCTAGTACAGTACAGTTCGTACAGGTTAGTCTCGTCTAGTTCATTATTCCATTCCGCGCGACCGTGGGGAAAGCGCAGTAAGACAGTCAGACAGTCAGACAGTCAGACAGTCAGTCAGTCAGTCAGTCAGTCAATCAGTCAGTCAATCAGTCAGTCAGTCAGCCAGTCAATCACCTGAGAGCGGTGAGCCATCCGGGGAGTCGACCAAATTTTTTTAGAGAGGAAGAGCCTTCAGGACCAACACTTCCGACCGAACAAGGCCCTAAAAAAGGATCATACCATTCCCCACGGCCCGCACCTTGCAACGAACAACGCACACACGCCATGAGTATCATAAAATTCAGAACGTCTCGTAGAAATACACCCACAAGAACATCCTTAAATCTTGATTCCCTTTTTCTTAAGCCATATATATTTGTCCTTTCAAACAATAATAAAAATTCTTCCTATATACCCGTGTTTCTGATCATTTTTACTGACTCTACCTTTGGTCTTTCCCGGCACAGCAGCATCCGCTTTTCAGAATCCCGAAGCCGATCCAACGGTTTACTCGCCCATTCGGCGTTCAAATTTTGGCCAGCTGGGTTAAGTTTGTGCACAATATTATAAATGCTTTCTGAATAAAATTTAAAATGGTTCATATGACAATAACTTATCTGTGATATATATATATATATATATATACAGGGTGATCGTTCAACCATTAACCAGCGGCTAACTGCATATCCTACAGACAATTCTGAACAACTTTTTCCTTTGCAAAAATTTCCAAGAAGTAGACTTTTTGAATTATTCAACATTAAAGTCTTGATTGTCGCTAAGGAATTCGAACGGGGGCATTGTTGTCTAATGTAGGTTCGTGGAAAGAAAACGCACATCGGCGGTGAGCCGCAATGTTTTGTTTCAGAGCGAGTAGCACGGAGAGACTGTCACAAATATCGATCGAATTCAAAACGTCTAATCTGAAAGCCGCGCAAACAAATTCGATTTCGAAGAAACGGAAAAATGAAAGACGATTATAGAATGAAATTGGAATGAATTGATTGAAAGAAATAAAGTACCACAAATAAATCGATATTAATAATAAATAGTTATGGGATTGAAAATAAAAGATAAAAATGAAAATATCATAGAACAAGATTAGGCATCGAAATATTTACAAGACAAAAATTATAAACTAAATTAAAAACTACTAAAGAAATACGATTTTATTTAAGTCTCTAATAAATCACAAGTGTCCGCCATATAAATTTAGTGAGTAGTATAACATGTACTTACAATCTGACATTTTGAAAGTTCTGAATAAAATATATGCGAACTATTTATTGTAAAAACTAATTAACAAAAATTAGGGCAGGTCTTTGAATACCTCTAAATTGATATTATCAAAATGCTTAAAAAAATTAAGTAAATGTGCCTACAAAGTATATCGCTAATATTTTCTACATCAGAGAGACTTTCTGATCTTTATGCTAACGAATACAACTATTACCGAATTTTGCGTTCCATCCCTTATCTAGAAAAATCTACCCATTGAGAGAAAATAATCATTATTTACGAATGGAAAGTAGGACAAAATTATTTTATAGTTAAAAAGGTACCATTGAGTTATGTACTAACGAAGAAGGCTAATTCCAAATTTTGTGTTGCAACCCTCATTGGAAAAAACGCAACCCTTAAAGGAAAATAATCATTATTTATTAAGGGAAAGTAGCACAAAATTATTTTATAGTTGAAAACGTACCCTTGAGGTGTTTTCTAACGAATAAGACTAAAACATAATTTGGGGTTCTAAACCTTATTGGAAAAAAGCCACCCTTAAGGGAAAATATGCATTATTTACGAATGGAAAGTAGGGAAAAATTATTTTATTGTTGATAACGCACCCTTGAATAGTTTATTAACGAATAAGAATAATACGTAATTTTGTGTTCCAACCCTCTTTGGAAAAAACCCACCTTTAAAGGAAAAAAATTCGTTATTTACAAGGTTATGTTTTCAACTATAAAATAATTTTGTAATTAATGCATTGTTTCCATTAAGGATGGGTTGTTTTAAATGAGGGATGGGCAACATAATTCTGTATTAGTCACATATTTTTTTTTCGTCAGCGTGATGGTCGTGCGGGCTAAGCCGTCAGTCTTAGTCCGCCCAAAGTTCCCGAGTTCGAATCCCCGTCCGTGCAATTTTCTCTGCTTATGTATAGTGTGGAATAATCGAGGAACTTTGCTGGGCGAAGGTACGAATTTGGGACCGCTGCCGACCCCCGTCGGCAGTTATCGGTACCGTCAGCGTCTTATCCGCGGTCTGTACGTCGTGGGTCTTATCTCGGATAAAGATGGGATAAGCCCCGCGTCGTACTCGCTAAGGCACAGGCCGCCGAATCTGCTGAAGGTACCGATATTGGGGTAGGGGGGACTGGCTCTGGGTGGGTGTTGTGTTGTATCTGCCTATAGTTCTGTCATGTATCGTCTTTGTCCTGTACCTCTCCACCCGAGAGCCGACCCGCAAACAGACGATTAAATGTCATTAACGCGAGGGAAAATAACCTGTCCTTTGTCCACATATTTTTTTTTCGTTTTCGGAGTCTTTGGTCTGGCAACAGCAGACGTGAGAAAACCCTTCACAATGACCCTTCATCTCTTCGAAAATTCTGTTTTTAGCCTATACCAATAGCCTATGCGAATACTCGCCTAAAATTGGTCATCATAAATTGTTACCTTCCATATGAATATCTGAAAAAATTAGCATTGGTCCTTGGGTGTCTCGAAATTGATAATATGAATAAAAATCCCATTATAACCTGATCAATTTACATAAAAATCGAATTACTGCAACTCTAGCTAACTAACGTTCGTGGATATTTTCATTTGTTTCGTTTGATTTTATTCGTCCTAACCCTCAGTCTTATGACATAGAGTACGTTGCACGTAGTTTTTTTACATCTTGGACTAAATTTGCTAAATTGTGTCATGAGTTTCTCGCCTGCTGAATATGGGTGAATGGTTGTGCTATATGGTGAGTGGCATAGAGATGCGAACGCTGCATCTCGCTTATACGAACGGAGGTATCTCAATAGTCCAGTCCCTAATCCTCGTACAGTTTGGTATGCCGTGCACCGATTGAACGAGACTGGTAGCACCGTCCCTGCAGGACGAAACGATGGACGTGGTGGTGGACGTAACATCCTCCGTCCTCAAGAAGAAGAAGCAATTCTTGAAGATGTCCATCTAGATTCCTCAGCGAGCATAAGATCGCTTGCATCGACGCATGAACGCAGCTATGGTGCCGTACAAAGTATTTTAAAAAGAAACTCTTTGCATTCGTACCACTATTTGCGTGTCTAAACTGTTGTACATGGAGACTATGCTTGCAAGCTTCGATAATGTACTTGACTATTGCGGAAGCACGAGGAGGATCCTCAATTTATATCATCGACATTAAGCACGGATGAGTATATTTTTACGCGCGATGGGATTTTTAACGCTCATAATCTTCACCAATGGGCAGAAAATAATCCTTTTGCGATCATATCAACTCGTCGCAGTCAAACCTGGTACGATATTCACCTGTGGTGTGGCATAATTGGGGAATATTTGGTAAGTTTTACAGATGAAAGGCATTAGATCACTGAATTTGTAACTATTTCTTTTCCATTTGTATAGGTAGTACCCTGTGAAATTACTGGGACACTGACGGCTCAGGCTTGAAGATTTTCCGTTAGATCTGCGTAGGAAGATTATTTTTCAGCAAGATGTCGCTCGTGACCATAATTCCCGATTAGCGAAGGAAGCGTTAGTAGAATTATTCCCTGAAAAATGGATAGGGACACGCGAACCACAGGCAAGCTATACCTTCGATCGCCGGACCTAACATCTCCAGATTTCTTCCTTTGGGGATTTCTGAAGGAGAAAAAACTACAGTGGAAAGCGGAGATGACTTATCGCATCGAATAAGGGACGCATTCACAAAAATAACTCCGGAATTGCTGCGGAAAATCCCTGCGAATATTCTAAAAAGAGCCCAACTATGTGTTGAGAACGATGGTCGTCATTTTGAGCAGCATTTAAAAACAAAAAATTAATTAAATATTACTGAATATGTATATAATTTTAAATAATAAATTAAGTAATCAAGTGATAACACTATTTTCTTCATTATCTTTTATATTTTTTGTTACTCGGCCGATACTTTTTAAACTGTATTTTTGTTTAAATGGGTGAAATCGATATGAACAAAAAAAATTTCAGATCTCCATATTTTATTCGCCCACCCGAATATATTGGAATCTAAGCAAGATAGAGAAAAATAGTTGTAGGGTATAATAGTAGACAAAAGTTGAAGGGGACGGAGGGGCTCATACAGTGGTATCATGGAGTTTGACCTTGAACTCGATTTTGAAGATTATTTCAAGGTCAACGTGGTTTTTTTAAATGGGAACGCCTATTTTTGACTCCGGATTTGAAAATAGCGGAAAATTTTACGTTAAGATTGATGTTTATCAAAATTATCGCAAGATCGAACGAAGGTCAAATTTACCAATTAAAACTCCCTACGCATGTTTTGTTTGAACCTGAGCCGATTACGTAAAATTGGTTTACAGAAAAGTTGAAGGGAACAGTGAGGGTCACTTTCCGATACCGTACTCATGACCTTGAACTCGATTTTGAAGGTTATTTCAAGGTCAACGTAATTTTTTAAATGAGAACGCCTATTTTTGACTCTGGATTTGAAAAGAGCGGAAAATTTTACGTTAAGACTGATGTTTATCAAAATTATCGCAAGGTCCAATTTGCAAATTAAAACTCCCCACTTGCACTTTCCGGAACGTAAGCCGAATACGTAAATGTGATTGACTCGAAAGGGCCAGAGAGCAATTTAGCGGTAATGTTACGTTGATTTTGAACTCCATATTCGAGGTTACTTCAAGTTAAATGACTTTTTTAAATGGGAATAACTACTTTCGAGAGTTAATTTAACTGTATTAACCTCACTTTTAGCGCTACCCAGAAACAACGACGTAGATGTAGTAAGTACGGTTTCCTTCGGGGTGCTAGATTAAGGTGAGTCCCCTTGCCTCTCACTATTGGGGGTGCTAGATTAAGGTGAGCCTCCTCGCCTCACACTATTTTGAAATGTATCAATTCAACCTTGGAGCAAATGTTCAAAGTTGCCTCCATTTACTTGAAGGCAAAAAATCAAACGCCTTTGAAAATTGCGTACGGTGCTCAGAAGAGTTGTTCTTGGAATGACAGCACATGCTTGGCGATTGCGATCTTAAAAGTTCTCTCTTGTTGTGGGCTGTTGTTCATTAACGACATTTTTCAAATATCCCCATAAACAAAAATCTGGATATGTGAGATTGGGCGAACAAGCGGGCCAGTTAACCGGACCTCCTTGTTCAATCCATCTACCATTGTAATTTACATTCAAGAAAGTCTGTACGATTCGCGCAAAATATGGTGGTGCAACATCCTATTGAAACCACATTCTTCACCGCGTTCCTAAATCGACATCTTCCATCAATTCAGGTAACTGATCTCTGATCAAGTGTAAATAGGTATTGCGATTAACATTTTCCTCGAAAAAATAAGGGCCTATTAAATACCCGTTGACGATGCCACACCATACCATAAAGCTCTAACGTCTTTGATGATTCACACTTCATTGTCCCAATGAGGATTTTCATCTGACCAGTAATGGCAATTATGCCTATTAAGTTCTCCATCACTTTGAAATTTAGATTCATCAGAAAAAAAGTACATAGTTGAAAAAATCTTGATCATTTTCTATCATGTGTAATGCCCATTGACAAAAAACAATTCGCTGTTGAAAATGATGATACTGTAATTCCTGAACTAATGTTATGATAACCATGATATTTCGGGGCTTTAAGAATTCTTAAGAATGTTCTCAGAGGCATACCAATTTCTCTTTCAACTCGGCGACTGCTGATATGAGGATCAAGGTGAACAATCGCAAGAACAGTGACAACACGAGAATCATTTTCGTCGTATACGACGCGACGTCGTTGTCGAACCATATGCCCACCACAAGCTCTTTGGGTTAACCCAGTCAGCAAAATGATATCTTAAAGAGGTCATAAAGATCTCAGAAAAAAATTCTGACCACTTTAAGAAACCTCAGAATAAGCTCAGAAAGATATCATAAAGAGGTCAGATGACCCACTTAAAGATATCATTTTGAGAACCTCATAAAGTCCTCATAAAGAGGCGGGGTTATGAAGTTCTAAAATAAACGAGATCTTAAAGGTATCATTATTATATCATAATGTGCTCAGATACCTCATAAAGATATCATTTCGTTAACGATATATGATGTCTTAATGGGACCCGATTTCTGAATGCAAATGTCACAAAGCAATTCATACTTGTAAGCTCGTCTTAAATGGATTTCAAAAATGTTGCATTGCAATCCCATTATGTATGAATTGATTACCTGAATAAATTATTATTATTATACATATCATAATATTATAATAACACAATGTAATTTTTGAAATCCATTTAAAACAAACTCACAAATATGGATAATTGCCTTATGACATTTATTCTTAGATAATTGACCTTATTTATTATATATGTATATAATATATGTATAATATATTCTTTTATTTATTTTTATATTATTAACTGGAGAGCTGGCTCCAACAGCGAGACTTGTTACCTGACGAGCAAGCGGGATTTAGAAGAGGGCGTTCTGCGGAAGACAATATTTTCACGCTAAATGCAGCAGTCCAGATTCAATTCAGGAGAGCAGCGTCTAAATGCTATGTTCTCTTTGTTGACTTCCGCAGAGCGTTCGACTCTATTCCACACAACAAACTGTGGCTCAAGTTATTTAATATGGGCTTAAGTGCAAAATTGGTTAGGTTGCTTAAGGCATTCTATAATTCAGCCGAGTCAGCAGTTGTCTGCGCATCAGGTTCAACTGATCGGGTCAGGGTGACTGAAGGGTTCCTACAGGGAGAAATTTTGAGCCCGCTGCTTTTTATCATGTATATTTCCGACATACTGTCTTTTTTTCGCGAACAAGGCTTGAGAGGCATTGATTTTACATCCACCTATGACCTTATGATGCTCCTCTTCGCCGATGACGTGGCGATATTTGCTTACTCGCCTGTCGACTTAAGATCTAAGCTGAGGGTGCTTGCGTCCTACTGCAAGCAGAATGGCCTTGTAGTAAATTTAGACAAAACTAAGATAATTGTTTTCAGGAGGGGCGGCCCTCTCGACGCATCTTCCAGAGACTTTTTTTTCGAAAGTCGGCGGGTGGAGGTGGTGGCTACGTACCCCTACCTGGGCACTATCGTCTCCTCCTCGGCGAGTGGGCTGAAGGCTACTGAAAACGCTATAGCCAAGACTCGTCAGGCAACGGCGTCTGTCTTGGCTTTAATGGCTTCAGCTAGATGTGACTCAGGCAGCGCAGCCCTCAAATTGTACGGTGCTTCAATCGTATCCACTCTCTTATACGCCGCTCCCTGTTGGGCCCTGGATCACCTTCCATCCCTGGAATCGATCCAGGTAGAATTTTTTAAGAAATGGCTTAAGCTCCCGCCTTCGACCCCACCATACCTCCTACGCCTTGAGTTGGGTCTCTACCCTATATCAGCAGAAATTGTACGCAGAGCGCTGTCCCTTGTGATAAAATACTTGAGGCAGCCACCGAGCAGTTTGCCGCGGCTGGGACTACTCAGACTTTTTGAGCTCAGTTTGGTTGGAACTAGTCCGACATCTTTGAACTGGATCTCACAGTTAAGGTCAGTCCTCAAGGACGCCTGTTACAATAATTTATGGGCTAATTTCATGGCTGCTAACTGGGCTAACTAACTAATCCCAGCGTAATCGTGATCTCCAGCGCTACTACATGTCGGACTCGTTCCAAATCCCAGTGTTTAGACAATTCTCCGATGGCCTGGCTTCACTGGCTCCTGAGCGATGCCAATTGGCGCACCTGCGCCTCAAGGTCCAGCTGAGAACGGCCACAATATATTCGCGCTCATTCTGCGTTGGTTCGACACTCCATGCTTACAATCCGACCGAACCTTGCTCGATATGTAATACGGGTGGAAGGGAGACGTTAACGCACATATTGTGCGACTGTCCTCTTTCCAGCCCCTCAAGAGCCAGATTGCGCCAAAACAGTTTATTTAAAAATTGCCCGGATGCAGACTTAATGGCCTTTTTAATCGACTCAGCTGACCCGCGGGTTTTGGGTGTGCTTTTTGGTTTCGTTAGTTCCTGCTTTGCCAGAAGGAGATTTATTATGGAAACTTAGGTAGCCCTTTTTTTCGATCTGTTGCCTGTATCGGTTCGGTTATATGTAGCCAGTCCTTTCTGTAGCGGTGATTTTTTATTTCTTATTTATATTTTATTTTATTATTATATGTATTTATACTAGCCTATGCCGTGCTAGTTTTTTGCGTCACTTTCCAGTATTGTAAGTCCCCTGATTTTTTATGTCGTGCACTCCACCCAAAAGAATTAATGTATATTCATATATGGGTTCAATAAACTACTAACTAACTATAACTACTATAATATATTCTTTTAACAGGAGTGAATTCGAGATCTAAAATCTTCTGTTGTTGGTGAAACCTTAATCGAATAAAGATTATAGTTTCGCAATCGGCAGTCGTTGGTGAAATTAAAACGAAAGAAGCTTTTAGATTTGAAATCTGCTGTCATTGGTGAAACTTTAATCCTATTTTAAATTCTATTTTATTCTACTGTACATTTTCTTTAATTCTTCGACTGTGAGCTCAATTAAAATATCACTAACGACACAAGACTTCAGAATTCATTCGATTAAAGTTTCGCCAACGACAAAAGATTTCAGATCTAAAATCTTTATTCGATCAAAATTTCACCAACAACAACTTAAAATTTGTAATTTCAAAGCCACTGTATTCTGTAATGACAATACGACACACTGTAGTCTGTACCGCACATAATACTTGTATATAACCTCTGTAACGCACTTATGTAAATGAGGTTATGTTTATATTTAAGCGGGAAAGTTTCTGGTCGGTGGGGAGAAGCACTATCGAGGTACAGGTGGCGCGCTCAAATCGCTCAGAAGACCGGGAAGTATTTTCTGACCACATTATGAGCTCATTATGATTAAATTCTGATCTCATAAATATGATGTTTTGAAGGCATCTTTATGAGGACGATCCTTAAAATAGATATCTTTCTGATCACATTATGATATCATGTTTTCAAATCTTAAAGATATCAAGATTAGGACTTCATTTTGAGGACTTTGTGAAAAATCTGCTGGCTGGGAACCTACTTATTGCCCTGTGATCTGGGTGTCGTCTATCCGGAAAGCGTTCAGCGTAAAGTCTAGACGCAGCTCGATAATTATTCTGACATTCGCCTAATATCATTGTCATATTGACAATGTCCCCAGATAGCAAGGCGTGAGTCTCACGTTGGGCTCATATTTGAGATCTCATTTATGAGTGCGTATATGAGTTCACATGAGACTTCAAATCAGAGTTTAGTGCATTGCGCAAGCGCGTCGAGTCTCCGTTTCCACGCATAGATGAGACTTTTGTGATACTTATATCATACCACCTGCATCAAAGTAGTGTTCGTGCGACAGAGGATTATAAAGTTTCTGATCAGGTATAATAAACGACAATTCCCAATTGTTTGACAAATAAAGTGGAAAAGGTGCCGAAAATTGTATAATTAATCATCAGGAGCGACATTGTAAGTAGAATATTTTACCTCCCTGTACTTGTCAGTTTTTTAGGTTATGCAGGGTAGGTTATGTATTCGATATAATTTTAGGTATATTTAAGCGTTTTAAATTTGGGATTTTTGTATCGTAATTTTTTGTATTGCCAAATTATACGATGAAAACGTGGAATGTACTAAAAATAATTAAGTTTCCAATTGTAATATCAATAAAAAATAATCAAAAGTGAGAAATAATACATCTTTATACTTACCATTAAATATCGTGAATTTACTAATTGTAAGCAACTTTTTTTCTAGGGACTGGTTAAAAGTAAAATGCACTCAAAAAGTGTCACTTGGACAATGCCATGACATAATAAACATAATGCGTTATGTCCATCAAGGTAAATTTACGTTTCAATTTTATATTTACAATTTGGCATAGAACGAAATATTAAAGGAACAAGAGTACTTACTGTACAGTTGAAAAACGGCCCACAAAATAATTTATAAATTAATTTATAATTTCTGTATACACGGTTGACTTATTTATTAAATAATTGTTAATATGTAGATTCGTTAATTCAGTTTCATACATACATATGTAAACCTTTTACATTCCAGACATTCCGTGTACTGAGATAGTGGGAGAGTGCACTAAAAAAATAGGTGCATAAGTACACTTACAACTGCACTGAGTGCAATCTGTGGAATATGATGATAATCGGTGTCTCTTCGGCAAAGGTACGTTTTCATGTAGACACAAATATTAGCGAATTCTAGGTCTTGCACAGGTGTTGCACCGGTAGAATTCGTTATATGTATTTTGATATTTTGTTTAACTCTCCGAATTTGTTGAGCTAGATATCTCGTGGAACGATTTGAATGTGCCGATCTTTTAAATATTGGCGGGATTTTCAGACTGTATTTTATATAATTATAGTAAATTTATAAATTAAATTTTTGTTTCCATAAAGCGTACAGATTCTCTATCGATACATTTTTTCAAATATTTCAAAATTTTTTTTATGGAATTGCTTAAAGCGGAGCAAAAATATCATAGTAGAAAGTTTATGTTAAGAAAATTATAAACGTTTAATTATAGATATAAAACAGTAAATGTTAAAATGTATATTTTGTAGGAAAAGAATGAAGAAACTATATAGGAAAAGAAGTAATCTCAGATCGTTCGAGCCAAGGACCAATTCCACAAAACTTATTTCACAGAAAATATATAATATAGAACAAAAATTAAATTTCATATTATTATTATATAATAATAAATAAATGTTTTTTATACGAATGTGTTTGGACAATTTCAATAAATTTATTAAAAATGTATTACAAAATAAATATCATAATTTCAAAATATTTTAATTTAAATTCCCCGAGTATTTATTTCATATACAAACATTTCTGTTGCGCATGTTCAACTTTTACAAACTGGGTGTGTTCGGAAATGTTTTCAGTAGACTTTCAGTAACGTTGTGTCTTTGTCTGACACATGGAGTTAGATAAAGATGCAACGTTTACTGAAAGTTTACTGAAAACCCATTTTTAGAGCAGTTCTTCGCCTTCAATTTGGTGATAAAGTAATAATTCAAACCTCAAACACTCATGAAAACGAGAAAAGTTGAAAAACAGCCGAAACTGAATTACTAATTCTCTATTTTGTGATAAATGGCTGAAATTGTATTGATAATTTATTTCTTTTATTTTCAAAAATCGGAATCCGTGTAATAATCAAATTGATGTAAAACTTGAATTACATTATTACGAAGCTGCTTAAAGTTGTTCTTCGCCTTAACAAAATGTACGTATGTATGTAGATAATGCAACGAGAATCGAAATGTTACAACGTTTTAAAGAAGAAGAAGAATCGACGAATTGTTAAATCTTCTTTTTTAACTACGAAAAATGAAATTGATCTAATAATCATGAGACATGAAAGTATTAAGAATTTATAGTATTAATTTTTTTCGCAGTCATTCGATAAGAGTTGTGAGTTGACTTATAGTTATTGGTCTGATTATCGTTACGGACTCGTTTTGGATCATTAGTTGTGTTATGGGTTAGGTAATTAGTTAATACGACACTTGCACATGCGCAGTGGTGAAATACGACACCTACATAAGAGCAGTATGGAATACGAGACTTATGTATGAGCAGTAGTGAAGTACAACACTTACGCATGCGCGCTAGCAGCACACGGTGAGCTACGATTAAGTTCAACCCAAAAGTCCCCCCACCTCTTTTCAGATATAATTTCAGCAAGGTCCCATGGTTATTTTAAGCCATAAATAAAAAAAATCGTAGGAGGGAAACGAAAAATATCCCCAATTTTCAATTTTTTTTTAGGTTATTTCAAATAATTTCCTTGCAATACTTTTTTTACATAATTATATTTCATTTCAATCCGATATTTTGCATTAGAAAAGTAATCCCATAATGATTAGTACATTTTCAATGTTGAAATACGCAGCAATATTCGAAAATAGCTCGAAACGAGCCGTTTTTACAGTTTTTTTGTATCTGGCTCATTTACTAGTTTCCTCGTTAAAATGGCTCAGAACTGAATTGAAGCGAAGAAAATTATCTACAAAACTAGTGTAATAACTTTCCATTATTTAATGTATTTTCAAAAATATGGCCATTCAAAGTTACCTAAAAGGGGAACAAATTATGGTCGTTGTTGTTTCTGGTTAAATAACTTTTTTCCTGGGCATTTCTGAGAAAAGTTATAGGGAAGTAAGTTAAAGTGAAGGTAATTACGAACAATTAAAAAAAAAATTGGAATCATTTTTATCCTCTACACTGTAACGAGCCGTTTAACTCGACCGCGCGGAAGAGAAAGAGCGACGGAGACATGCGCTCCAAATTCAAATAAGGGGGGGGGGGGCTGTCAAATTCAAGTCTATCGAATGACATTTAAATGTTTGACAGTTACCGTCCCGATTCTTAGTAAAAAAGGAACTCGGCGACTTTACTGTACATAGGGATACTTACCGAGGTATTATAAGACCTGGTAAGTGTCCCTCAACTCTCTTCCGTTTGGACTCTCTCTTCTACATTGGACTTCCTGGTGGACGACTCGCTGCCTCAACAACAGCCCGGAGGTTCTGGCTGCTCCGGGAATAAAAGTGGGCCCACAAATATCGACAGCCAGCAACAAAACAAACATACCAATGGAGGTAGCGAGGATATGAAATTGACCAGAAAACAAATCACCAGGACTTGACGGCACTCCGTTCGTCCCACGAAAGACAAGGCTGCTGGTGGTCCTCTCCCTCGTAGTCGCGAGGGAGTTCGACACCCATCCAGGGTTCGCCAGGTGACAGCAGCCTAATCCATAATTACCAGACGGATGGAGGACAACCCGAAATCCAAACAGAAAGAAGGACGCCGCAAGAAGAAAGAAGACAAGTAAGCCTCTTGCTCTTCCGTCCGTCCGTTAATAATTGAAATAATGTGTGTGTAATTTTATGTCATGTAATGCCACCAGATGTACGTTAATTTATTTATGTGTGCGTGAGTGTATGTATGAGATGAATGTGTGTCCGTGTTAATTTCGTGTTGTTAGTTAATTTATTGCCGCGTTAATTTTATTTCGTTGACCAAATGACAATTTATTTTATGTATATTGACTCCACAGACTTACCCACGACTCGATAATCCCTTTTTACTTATGACTCTTATTTTATTTATATTTGCGAGTAGACTTCGAGTATGTTGTGTATGTGTGTGGAAATAATTGTTTTTATGACGAATTCAATTATTTATAAAAGTTAAAGTTAAATATATTTTAATTGAACAATGACTAAAGATAATCATGACTTAATTTATTTCAGCACCAACGATTCCTGTCTATAATTTTAATAATGTTTATGACTATGATTGACATGTAAATTTTAATGTTTGGACGATTCATAAAGTTTTAATATCCACTTGACTCCGAATCGTTTCAACACCAAAAGTTGCAGAGCTTTGAAGATACCTACTTAATATATAAGTGTATCTACCCTATCTTAATTATTATATAAGTGTAGTATATATATACATATCCTAGGAAATCCAAAATTATTGAGTCGTCAGAACAACTTTGAAGGAAAGCACTTTAGGAAAAAAAGTTTCAGACAAAAGTTTTAGGATATTTTCTTACCCATGCAACTGTGATCTTATATTTGACCTCGACCATGATCTAAAAGGTCATTTCGGGATCAAAATGACATTTTTTACACAGTAACCGGGAGCGGCGGTGGCTCAGTTGTTAAAGTATCGGCTTCGTAATCAGAAAACCCTGGTTCGATCCCGGCCTCTGCAATCTGTCATCGGGACACCTCTATATTTGTTTATAAGTGTCTAATAACGCCAAAGTGCATAAACTGTAGGTCCCGTCGCGATTTAGTCCCATTTGGGTTCAAAAAGTCGACGTAAAATAAAATAAAAAAAAATAAATAGTAACCCATATTTTTGACCACACAAATAGAAATAACGGATCAATCCGCTAAAGTAAACGTAATTACGAACGATTCTACAAAAATTAGAATAATTACATATCAATTAAAATAATTATTAATTGCATCTAAAATTACAGTGTTTTAAAAACACCTGGTTTCCCTACCTTGATTTTGTTTTGTGTTAGTTGTTTAAAATATTGTTCTACCTATTCTTATAATTAACACGAATATTTTTAATTGCTTAAATAATTAATAATTTAAACAAACAGGTTGAAATTAATTACAGAATATGATTGACGGGTATTTCAAAGTTAAGTATTCAATGATGTATCACCGTTATATTTGCTGTTTCTATGGGAATAAATGATTGTCCTAAACGTTTTTCGAAAAAGTATATCAGTGTACGTAAAAATGCCGGCATCGCGAAATCATAACGAAAATTTATTAGAAATTTGTTTTTTGTGCTTTGGAAGAACGAAAGTTATGGTATGCGTGAAACGAAAATTAAAAGACCGAATAGAAGAAATGTTTGAGTATGATAGTTTTATATATAATATAAATTTAATGTTGATCATGACTTTCAAAAGCGTAAATTTTACGAGGTCACGATGAAGGTCACGAGGTCGCAATTACGTTTACTTCAGCTGATTAATCCATTATTTCTCTTTCTGTGGTCAAAAATATGGGTTACTATTTATAAAAGTCATTGTGATCCCGAAATGACCTTTTAGAGCATGGTCAAGGTCAAATATAAGATCATGGTAGCATAAGTAAGAAAATATCCTAAAACTTTTGTCTGTGTTACGATTGGTAGATCGTACCCACCTACAATTATTGTATTCTGTAAATAAATACAATATTTGCACTTCGCCAACTTGGGAATATGCACGAGGTGCATATTCGCACGGCGAAGCCGGGCGACGGAAATGCGCCATCAGCATATTCCCACAGTTTGGAAGATATTCGACGACGAACTCCGATGTGCTCTCGACTCGAGACCGCACCGGAGAAGTCAGTCATATACGAATCGTCCAACTAAACATTTCTCTCCTTTTTCCCACCCACCACTCGCACTGTTATGAACCGCGTGTTCGTAACAGTCTGAAACTTCTTTTCCTAAAGTGCATTCCTTCAAAGTTGTTCTGACGACTCAATACTTTTGGATTTCCTAGGATATGTATATACAGGGTGTACGAAAAGTCTCGGGACGATTGAATAACTTTCGAAAGAATAAAAATTTCAAAAATCGCCGAAACACGTGATTCGATTTTTCAAACAAGCTATCTTTTGAGGGGGGGTTTCGGCCCCCCAACCTCAAGGGGGGCGGGGGGCACGAGGGGGGCCATAAATCTTAAATGGCAACATGATTTGAGTAGGGGCTCATTTGAAAGGTATGTTCGAGATGAATTCAGATCACTGGTCATAGAGGGCGCTGCGATCATTTTTCGGAGAGATTTTTAACTTTTTTAGATCTTAGACGTACTAACGTTTGAAAAAATGAAAATTTCGTAGTCGCCGAATCGTGTAATTCAATATTCTTAAAAAACTATTTAGTGAAAGTTCAGACGTTTTTTAAGAATATTGAATTACACGATTCGGCGACTACGAAATTTTCATTTTTTCAAACGTTAGTACGTCTAAGATCTGATAAAGTTAAAAATCTCTCCGAAAAATGATCGCAGCGCCCTCTATGACCAGTGATCTGAATTCATCTCGAACATACCTTTCAAATGAGCCCCTACTCAAATCATGTTGCCATTTAAGATTTATGGCCCCCCTCGTGCCCCCCGCCCCCCTTGAGGTTGGGGGGCCGAAACCCCCCCTCAAAAGATAGCTTGTTTGAAAAATCGAATCACGTGTTTCGGCGATTTTTGAAATTTTTATTCTTTCGAAAGTTATTCAATCGTCCCGAGACTTTTCGTACACCCTGTATATACTACACTTATATAATAATTAAGATAGAGTAGATACACTTATATATTAAATAGGTATCTTCAAAGCTCTACAACTTTTGGTGTAGAGGATAAAAATGATTCCAATTTTTTTAAATTGTTCGTAATTACCTTCACTTTAACTTACTTCCCTATAACTTTTCTCAGAAATGCCCAGGAAAAAAGTTGTAAAAACGGCTCGTTTCGAGCTATTTTTGAATATTGCTTCGTATTTCAACATTAAAAATATACTAATCATTATGGGATTACTTTCCTAATGCAAAATATCGGATTGAAATGAAATATAATTATGTAAAAGAAGGAAATTATTTGAAATAACCTAAAAAAAATTAATAATTTGGGAAATTTTTCGTTTCCTTCCGACAATTTTTTTTTATTTATGGCTTAAAATAAATGCTGAAATGATATCTGAAAAGATCCGAGAGGTGGGGGGACTTTTGGGATGAACTCAATCGTAGCTCACCGTGATACAACATTTACGCATGCGCAGTAGTGAAGTACAACACTTACGCATGCGCGGCAGTGAGGTTCATCACATTCGCATGTGCAGCAGTCAAGTTCAACACATTCGCATGCGTATTAATAAAGCATGGTACAGGGGTAAAAAATAGGCGTTTTCATTTAAAAGAAATCACGTTGACCTTGAAATAACCTTCAAAATCGAGTTCAAGGTCAAACTCCATGATACCATTGTATGAGCCCCTCCATCCCATTCAACTTTTGTCTAGACTATTTTTCTCTATCTTGCTTAGATTCCAATATATTCCGGTGGGGCGATTAAAATGGCCCACCCTGTAGGCGGTAACAATTTGTGTCGATCGATTTTATGCGAGTGTTCGTATGGGATAAGAGCTGCGTTTTCGAAGGGCTGAAGGGTCAATATAAAAGGGTTTTTTCATAATATCAATTTAGAAGTATCCAAGGACCTGTCTTAATTTTTTGAGATCCGCGTGTGGATGGTAACAACTTATGTTGATCGATTTTATGCAAGTGGTTGCATAGGCTAAGAACAGCATTTTCGAAGGGATGAAGAGTCAATGTAAAGGGTTTCATTCACAATATCAATTTAGTGATATTCCAGGGCCTGCCCTAATTTTTTGAGATCACCAAATAGACGGGAAGATTTTGTGTCGACCGGTTATGCTAGTGTACGTGGAGGCTAAGAGCTGAATTTTGCAAGGGATGAAGGGTTCTTGCAAAGCTTTTTTCTAAATATCTATTTATCGATACCCAAAGAGCCATACTAATTTTTTCAGATCCCTATATGGACGGTAACAATTAGAAAAGATCGATTTCATGAGGGAGGTCGTATAAACCAACCCAATCGATCTACCCAAATTGTTACGGTTCATATGGGGATTTAAAACAATTAGGACCCTTCATTCATAATTATTAAATATGTATTAATCTTATTCGTTAGTAAACAACTGAAGGGTATGTTCCAAAATATGAAATGATTTTGTGCTACTTTCCCTTAATAAAGAATGATTATTTTCCATTAAAGGTGTTTATTTTCAGGTCAGGGTTGCAACGCAAAATTTGGTATTAGCCTTATTTGTTAGTACACAACTCAAGGGTACGTTTTCAACTATAATATAATTTTGTGCTACTTTTCCTTAATAAATAATGATTATTTTCCCTTAAGGGGATTCTAAACGAAATTTAAATGCCGTTGCATTTTAGGCCCCTTTTATTCGGGACCCTACGCTCTAAATTTTCCACCGATTGAGAAGAAATTTTTTTTACAACTACATCAGACGTATGAAAAGGCCTTTATGGAGCCTAAATTTGAAAAAATATCGCCACATTTTGTAAAAAAGTAACCGCATGTCACAGTCGATTTCTGTCGAATCGAATTTTATTCGGGATCCTAAGTCGTCAATTTTCCACCGATTGCCATGAAATTTTGTTTACAACTCTACGAGACGTATAAAAAGGTCTTTGTGGAGCCAAAATGTTGAATATCGTCACTGAATTTTCGAAATAAATACTTATTTAACCATGCATAAGTTCTAAGTTTTACCGCAAGCGCTGCGATCTGTAATGTTTTCAATGACATCACAAAATCAAGAGAAAATATAACTAATATGGCTGCTGGTACGCAGCTGTTCGTCAGTCATATGGAGTCGGCATTCAACTGCGCAAACCGAAGTTCGAAGAAGTACTCCGCGCGAGCCATGCAAAAATCTTTTGTCGGTTCGTGACTATATCGTGTAGATATCGTGCATCGCGATCGGTCTCTCCATGATGACAAAAGACGAGGAGGACAACACAATGGCACAACGACCACGGGGAAGCAGCCTGCAAATTCACCAATGAAGCCACCAACCAATAGTTCCAGGTATTTTTTTAACAATAATAATTTATTTGCAGCTTATCAGACTCCACCTACTGAGAGTTCCGGTAATATTTAAAAAAAATGCGAAATATGAAGTGTCTTTAGATGCAAATAATCATCAATAAAAAGTTTATTCGCTTCTTACCAGACTCGTATAAATAGAGTTGACATCTCGGTACCAATTAAAAAAAATGCGAAATATGAAATGTCTTTAGATGCAAATAATCATCAATGAAAAGTTTATTCGCTTCTTACCAGACTCGTATAAATAGAGTTGACATCTCGGTACCAATTAAACAAAATACGATATATGAAATGTCTTTATATACAAGTAATCATCTATAAAAAGTTTATTCGCTTCTTACCAGACTTGTATAAATAAAGCTGAAAGCTCTGGTCTCGACTGCGACAAAATGGCTTGCATATAGAGACCCGCAAACTAAACCGATTTTGGAGTTTTTCCCGCGTATGAAGCGTGCCTGCTCGCCTGAAACTTCTCCGCTAGTCGATTCGAAAAATTCTGCACCAAAGCGGCGCTGTGCTTCGTCAGCTGACCTAAAGGAACAGGCATCGAACAGCCCAACCTGAAGATGGAAGGCCAATTAAGAGAAATGCAAGAGGTAATTATAAGAACCCTGTCTGCGAAACTGGACAAAAAAAATAGATGCTACGACCAAGACGAACCTTGATGCAATATCGGACCTCAGGAAAGAGGTTCTCAGTGAGGTTACCACGCTCAAAGCAAAGCTAGAGGAAAAAGATGCCCAGATTGCCCATCTGATCAACGAATTGGAGCTTCAGAGTAAACTCCATAAAAAAAAAGGACATCAAAATTCATGGGCTAAAAATCTCTGGAGATCCGACTGTTTATATCGAGAAGTTTTTCGCAGAGGTTTTTGATATAACCAATGTGGTCGACACGTCATTCCTTGCACAGAAAGGAACCGCCCATCGTTCTAGTGGTACTGCTCTCTCATCGGGCCAAGCTCCACACCATGGCCCAGAAGAAGCGACTCCTCATGGGCAAGGACATCTACATCGCCGCAAATCTCACGGTCAGGGGGCGCCGCATCGACTTCCATGCAAGGCAATTAGCCACGAAGACAAGAGCTTCTAAAAGGGTCGAGCGTCGGTACCAGAAGGTACGTGTTGATGGCGTATGGTACGGCTGGTCGGACGTTGCGGGAGTTTTTACACAGGAAATGCCAACATCGTCTCCTGGTATAGAGGCTGATTTTCCATCTTCTCAACCAATTTCGACAGAGCCTAGTACATCCTGACTATTTGCTAACCAAAGTCGTCAAAAAAACGCTTAACTGCCGCCACTTTCACCAGCTTTAGGGGCTGCTGAGTATTCCAGCACACTATAGCTCACCGATTGGGTTCTTCTCCTTTTACGTCGACGCCTCCAACTCCTCGTTCTCTACTTCAAGTGGCGCCACCTCCTCTGTAAGATTCTTCGGTCTCTGTCGCTATTTGGAACATTCATGGTCCACACAACTTTGCCATGGCTAGCAAGTGCCAACTACATGGGACCATGAACTTTATAGAGACATGGTGTTCCGAGCCATTTACACTTCCTGGGGACCAATGTGTAGCGAAATTATCAGCCCCACCTTCGCGCGAAGAATCCAAAGGAAGATATAGCGGCAGTTTGTCGACATTTTTTCCGTTTTTTTTTCTTTTTTTTTGTATTGCTCCAGTTTCCTTTTAGACTTGCTTTATATAGTAATTTTAGCGCGAGTTTTGGTAGGTATCCGTATGAGTAGCATACCGGAATCGCGTGTATAGCGTTATTTTTATGTATTTTTAGAGCGTGCGTTTTTTATGCAACGTATTAGTAGCGCACCGGATTCGTGGGTACAGCGTCTTTTTATGTATTTTGTAGAGCGTGTGTTTTTTTTGTAAAATATTCGTAGTGTACTGGATTCGTGTGTAGAGCATTCTTTTTTATGTATTTTTTAGAGCACGTGTTTTTTTTTATGTAATTCGTATTAGTAGCGCACCGGATTCGTGTGTACAATGTTATTTTTATGTATTTTTTAGAACATGTGTTATTTATTTATTTATGAAACTGTAACAGTATCGTACCGGAATCGAGTGTATAGTGTTCTATTTATGTATTTTTTATATTAATCGGTGCACTCAACCCTTAAGAATTTACTGTAATTTATATATGGGAATAAACTTATCTTATCTATCTATCTATCTAACAAAATACGATATATGAAATGTCTTTAGATGCAAATAATCATCTATAATAAGTTTATTCGCTTCTTACCATAGGTAATGAATGTTACCATTACTTCGATCAGAAAAAAAATTCCATGCTTGGTGTAAAGAATAGGAAAATAGTAGTGGAAACATTGAAAAATGATTGCCAATATAAAAAAGACGAGATCATTGATAGTGATGAATTTTATCACTACTGCGATCAGTAAAAGTATTTAAAAACTATTGTCCATGTAACAAATGCAACATCGTTGATGGTAATGAATGTTACTATTCGCGTGATCAATTCAAGTGTTGACAAAATATTGTACATGAATGAAATATAAGATCATTGATGGTAATGAATTGTATCACTACTTCGATATAAGAAAATATTGTAAAAAATTATTGGCGAAAATCTTATTATAACCATTAGTATTGTTACGTACCGGTGGTACGTAGTATCCATCCCACCCATATTGTATCATTTTTTTCAATAAATAAACTTACTATCATTTATCCAACGTGAGAATATGCACGAGGTTCATCCTCGCACGGTGAAGCCGCGTTTCGGGACCGCATCGGAGAAGTCAGTTGGTGGACGGCGTACAAATAATAAACGTCGCGGATATTAATTAAAAATCCTCTTCCACCACTCCGCCAATACGATAAAAATTAGTGTCAGAAGTGGCCCTCCGCGCGCGATTTTTTTTCGCGTTGGGGTGTCGATCCCCTTAACGCGGAGTGATAGAACCCCCTCTCACAATGAGAGGTTTTTTTTAAATTGGGATACGCGAAGATGTTAATTTTAAAATCGCGCACGTCGCGTAGCTTTCTGTGCGCGTATCCCAATATAGGAGGACGTTTTATCTCTCCCAAAGAATTTTCAAGAAGATATTGCTATCCTGAGAATTGCGCGAGTGAGTGGTTAAAGGTTGTGTGTTTTTGGTTCATCGATGTCGGGAGATGTCACAGGTTAATCACTTGGAACAGCTACCTTGGGTTGCGTCATATTGTTCCAGTGACTGTTGAGGGAGGACAATGACGCCGAATGTCGATATGTTGGCGGGTATTACTCGAAATGCGGTTAAGAATTACTGCGACGGCGCGCGTACAGTGAATTACGGTGACCGCAGCAAACAGCATGCGACAGCAGATTACGATGAATTCTCATGGCTGTAGTTGATGACTAGTGGCGATGGGCGATGGGTGATGGCTGGCTGGACCACTATAGTTGACTAATGATTAGCCGGGACGGGGGCCCTCTTTTCTAGTTGCCTGGGCAGGGTCTTGGGTAGTAATTCGGAACCTTGAGCAACGGCCAATGGATGGCTTTCTTGATGGCTTTCTTGACATGGAAGGGAGCGAGGCTCGTAACCGAGTCAAAGGGAGGGGCGGCACAAGCGAACATGTCGCCGCATTTTTAAACAACTTTCATGACCGTTTCTGTTTCAGTTATTGATATTAATGATTGTCTAATGTAAGAATAAGAGATCGAGAAATACTATTTCATAGAACGATAATTGGTTGTAATAAATGAATATTATGATTATTTCGAAGTGAATCATTAATATCAATAAATGCTGTAAAAAAGAGAAAAAGAGATTTTGGAAGTTACTTAATTCTAAAGCAACAAACATTAATAAAATTTTAAACATTATTATTTGAAATAAAGGGAAATCTATATACGCTAATTGCAATATGCTTAGTTTTAAGTTCGTCGATTATTAATTTTAGTAAGAAAAAAAATGTGAAGGGAGAACTGTTTAAATGTCAAGAGAGTAAAAATAAATAAGTTACGAAAGAATCATCCGCCTTTAGTATAATTTTACACGAGTTGGTATTTTAGCTTTAGGTAGGCCATTTTAAAAAGAACATTTATAACAATATATATCAGATGTAGAAAGAATGCATTTCTTCGCAAGTTAATGTTTCTAGCAAAGAGTGCGTTTAAAAATAGATCATTTTTATCACGCCTATCCGTCAGAGTTCCAATTGTAGCGTGATTGGTTCTCACTTTTGGACCAACTTATCTAGTAAACGTATGACTTGCGACTGTGTAAAGACGAAACGTATATTCTACATTTCCACGCTGCATTTAAAGATTTTCGACGTTTTCAAAATATTCTAATCGCCCCGAGTGTAATTACTATCGGTTTTAATATTGGTTGTTTTTATAAATAAAAATACCATTTCTGAAGAGGACCCGAATGAGGGTCGAAACGTAAAGATTTTTCTTATTTACCCTCCAAAATTAATTGTTGAAATACATTAAAACCAGAAAGCAACCAATACTAAGACCGATAATAATTATACTTGTACTGGTCGATACTAAGAATTAAAAACCGTACCGAGTGTATAAAACGTATGTATCATGGTTCATACGTTACAGTGTTTGGTAAACGTTTCAAGAATGCATTTCACATGCAACATGCCCCAAGCGTCTCATAAGGGTTGGATGTTTCAAATCTCTACTTAAAGTTAGTCTTTCAAAAAGTAGTTTTAGGTAGTTATATGATTTTTAAAATCTATATTTCTTCTCTACGCTCGCTGCGACAGCTACACCTAATATTTTTGTTCCTTTTCAATAAAACATTACAAATGAGCTCCAATTCAATTGACTCATGTTGCTATATAAAATTTGCACATCCCTCCATCTCAAATGCTTAGTAGTATCTCCTATATTTTTCATCATATATCTATTTCAACAATTATCTTTAAGTTTATCCTTATTTTCAACTATTACCTTGCACACAATATATACATAGACATGATAATATTTAAATTTTACGATATTCCTACCTGTCCCAGGTGGCCCGTATAAAAGAATACTTTTCCAAGGTGTGAGTATATTATTAAATAAGTTGGGGTATTTGATTGGATAAACACTTGCTTCTTTCAAAATCATTTTGCAAATACCTAGACCTTTTATATCATCCCAGCCAACATTCAAATGCTCCACAATAATTTCCTGTACAAAAATAAAACTCAATAAAGTAAATTAAAATTTTTCAATCAGGATACTAGTATTAAATAGCAATTTATTTCCCTTCATTAAATCTATACTAATCGACTGGAAAAATACATTTTAATCCTAATAATAAGGCATTAATCTATAAATTATGTAAGAAGTGAAGTACAAATTATAAGGATCTAATTAAAAATATAACTATACAAAATAGATGAAGATTCCACTTATTAAAGACGATGTGACTCTAGGTACCCGACTCAAAATTGTCTCAGGGAGCTGTCCACCTGCCTAACGTACAAAGAGTATTGACCCTGATAAGGTGTAATCAAATTTCCAAGTATAGATAACTTGATTAATGAAAATTATCGACATTCCATTACTTGAACGTGATTTCGACAATATAAGCTTGCATATACTTGGTGAAAGCACTTCCAATCTATATAATTATTTATATAAGAATATTAAATTAAATTTAACGCAGGTTGAAGTTTTAAATTAAACAATTTAAATTTCGTGGATTAGGCATAACCTACTAGAGTCACTGGTTATAACTGACTTAATTAAACATTTCCAAGATGGTTGAAAATATTTTCAAGCGCTCTCTGTTGGAATCACTCAGATCCTCGAACAGTGGTATTTTTACAAATTTAAGACAAATTCTGATCTTAATTATGAGTCATTCCACGTCAATAATATCAAAACTGAGGTCGATGTCTCAGAATTCCACAAAAATGAAATATTTGAAGCGTATGGGGATGAAAAACATTGTGGTAGAATATTTTTGTGAAATTTTCAAATGGCGGCCGTGACGTCATATCCATTGAATTTCTTAAAATTACGATATCTATTTTTCTAATTTTCGGGTGTTTACGTTACTAAGCGCATTTTCTTCATAAAAATGAGTACTTTCATACAAAAATAAAATATTTTTTTAAATTTTTCAAAAAATTGATATAAAATATTTTTGAATCTTAATTTTGAAAACTATTTTCTTTTTTTTTTCATTCAAATGATATGTTATCTGTCAGGAAATTTTCTCACCTTCAATTTAAAAAAAAAATTATGTAGTTTTGAACTTATGATTTTTTTTAAGGTCGCACCTCTCGACGTTCATCGGTGCGAGTCACGTTTTACCGTGCCGTTGATTCGGCGTGCGGCCGTGAAACTGCTGACTGCGTGTGACGGTAAATAAATAGGGATTAGTTAGATAGATAGATTTATTACTCTCATATATAAGGAAGTATTTTTCTACAGAGAATGAGTTCCGAAAACCGTATACATAAGTACATTGCAATACAGAGGTTACATCATAGATTACATTGGTTGCCGTTGTACATAATCAAACGAAACGGGGTAAATAGCTATACAATAAATTGTACCGAAAAATAGGACTCTGAAGTATCTGAATAAGCTGCCTTACAGTTAATTATCTAACATAAAATATCTTCGCTCAAACCACGCTTTCGCATAAAAGTACAATTGCTTCGCAGAGTGTACGTCGCTTGAAAGAAAGTATCATGGACAAATTTTATAGTTCGACATTCTAGAAGAATATGCTTTAGGTCATCTAGTGAATTCAAATTACACAATGAGCAGATAACCGTCGGATCGTAAGTATATCTGCAGTTTCCAATTAATATCGAGCGAGACTATATGGTGGCAAGGGGAATTTGTAGCTTGATTCTCAGACAGTCCAGGGACAAGCGCTTTGGGTACAAAGTGAAAATAGAGTCAGTATAAAGACGAAAAATAGGCATTTGGATAGAATTTGAAGTAAAATAGCTAGCGAGATCTTTGTTTATGCGCACTTCAGCGAATTTAGTTACGATGGAGGGTCTTACACGTTCCGAGAAGTCTGAATTTAAATTCTTCCAAAGATCAGTTGCCCCAAGACTGTCAGAAATGGTCTTTAGGTCCACAACCCAGTTTGCAGAATCACACTGAGAGGGAGTCTGAGTCAACTCAGTAAGTCTTAAAAAAAGAATTTTGGGCTATCTGGAATCAGGCATATTTAATTATCCATTTGGCTTTACACAATTAGCCCACATTGGCGCGGCATAGAGAAGAATTGACACAATTATAGTCAGATTTTGCAGCAACTATTATTGACATAACAAAAGCAATTGCAGAGCCAGTCCTGACGATTGCGTCTTCACACGGTTGAAGAAGTAAACCTGTAACGGAAAAAATCACGCCCAAGTATCGGTACTGATTGACTACTTCCAACGGAGTGCCTTTTTAAAAAAACCTTTAGAGAATGAGTCCAGAGGACCGCCTCTTCTTAAGCATACAACTTTAGTCTTTTCTATGTTTACTGTGAGAGCGTTTGTAGATCAGTATTCAGCGAGTATTATTAGTTTTCTATGCAAATCAGCCGGCGAATATGCAAATATCGTCAGATCGTCAGCGTACATTAGCAGTAGCAGGTCGTGGGAGTGCGAAATACCGATGCCACATAAGCCTTTCCTCCTGAAAAAGGTAGTTAAGTCCAAAAGAGAATAAACAGAAGCGGACTCAGGATTTCACCCTGAAGAACTCCTACTGTGACTTGATACTCGCTTAGCGACGCGTTCGCGGATTGAAATAGGACAGAGGCAGATTGATACATCGAGCGCAGAACTCTAATGAACTTCGTGCTCACACCCAACTCATACAATTTCCTCCAAAGTAACATATTCGTCTCTTTTAAATTTGGTAACCGAGCCTTACCCTCCGCGAGGCTTTAACGCTCGGGCCCCATGGCGAGGGGCCGGGATACGCCCGGCCAACGCGCCCTCCGTGAGGAGACCTACCAATCTCTCCGTTCGTACCAAGACCAACGCTGTCCCTCGGTCAGGGTCAGGGCACTTTCCAACCCCTACGGTCCAGCGAGGCCGCGTCCGAGCTGAACAATGCACAGCTCACCCGCCGGGGCCGCTGAAGGGGACCCCTAACCCAGCTTGCGGGCTTTAAACCACTACCCCCATGAGTCCAACACCAATCGGCCGGCGGGGTGGGGCAAGCCCACACCCGGGCAAACCGTCCCCCGTGGTACCGCCCATCATCAGCGGTGGGATGTGCGTGGGTCAACTTGGCCCACTTCCAGTTGCGTCCCTCCGGCGCGGGACTGGTCACCCAGCTCAGGCAGTGCAGGGTCGTTATTCCAGTAGGGGATGGGTCCACCGGACTCCAGAGCCACCCTTGCACTTCTCGGCAACGAGGGATTGGAACACATCCCTACTCTCTCCGCCATGCAACCGGGTCCTCCCCATCAGCGGCAGCCAGGCGGCTCGTAAGCGTCGCAAAACGGACACTCACACAGGACATGGAACCAATCTTCGGCACCAAGCTGGCAATCGCAAGCGGGCGACTCCCCTCCTATGAAGGAACTCGCGGAGCGAGCCATGGCCCGTCAGAAGGAATCCGGTGTTAAGCGCAAAATCGAGATGCCGGGGACTATCGAACCACCCCCATGGCTGCAAGCCACGCATCCTCGGTGGACCTCCCCGCGCGGAAGGCGAACTGCCGCCCCGCAAGGGCATGCACGGCACGCTCCCCAAGCCGCAAGACGAGGACCTTCTCCAGGAGTTTCCCCAGGACAGACAGCAAGCTGATGGGTCGGTATGAACCGACGTCGTCAGTCGGCTTGCCAGGGCCCTTCAAGTTGGCCACCACTCGGGCTCTCTTCCACTGGGGTGGGAACACCCCAGTTTTGAGACACCCGTTTAGTAGCGTCACCAAAAGGACCGGGAGTGGACGCACAAAGGCCCGGAGCATCACTACCGTGATGCCATCCGGACCCGGGGCCTTCCTCGGCTTCATCCTGGCAAGCGCCCGGCTAGCCTCGCGGATGGTGATCGGCGCAGGGCCCCCCCCCCCCACTAGTGACACGGAGGGGGCTTCCAGGCGGTCCGCCGGAAGTCGAGGAAAGAAGGCCCCTAAGAGGCCCTCCGCACTCTCCTCCCAGCTTCGCGCCGTTCCGCCACCCGTCCGGCAGCGGGGCACTTCCTCCTGAGGACCTTGTAAGCAGATCCCCAGGGCTCGTCGTTACTGACCGACCCCACAAAACTCCGCCAGTCCGCCTCCTTCACCTCACAGATTCGGGCCTTCAGTTGCCTTTGCCTCTGCCTTTCTCCTTCTTCTCGGGCGCGCCATCTTAAGGGCCTGGTCTTTTACCCCTTGGGTAGGGGTTGTCAGGACCTCGGCCCTGTCGGCGGCGGTTCGATATATTATCGGCAGTTCAGTCTCAAACATGCTACCTTTATAAAACCTTTTCGGGATCTATTAAAATCGGGAAATGAATGGAAATGGACGAATGACCATTCCCAAGCGTTTATAGCCTTAAAAAATAATTTTGCGAACTGTATAATGTTAAAGCATCATCGCTTGGAATTGGGATATAGGGTTCAGTATGACGGTTCGGAACGCGGAATATCGGGTGTATTATTTCAAACGGATAATGAAGATATTAATCACGTGATATCTCTTGTTAGTAGATGTTTATCACCCGCGGAACGCAATTATACCACCACCGAGTTAGAATTGCTGGCTGTAGTGTACTCTGTAAATAAATTTAGAACTTATCTGATTGGAATGGAATTCGAGATATTTACTGATCACAGCGCGCTTGTATATCTGCGATCTACTCGATTCTTGAGTCCACGTCTGATTAGATGGTCGTTATTATTGCAGCAGTATACTTTTACGGTTCAGCATATTCCTGGGAAGAATAATTGCATGGCGGATTTCTTTAATAGATATCCATGCGGTAAATTTGAGACTAAGCTATCTAAGGACCTGAAAATTCCAACGGTAACAGTGACCCCTGTCAATTCGATGTCGAGTTTGACGATCAAATATCATCTAAATGCTTTACGGTCGCAAGGTACTTTGAAATTTGATAGGAAGAAGTTGGTAGAACTGCAACAAGCAGATTCAATATTGTCCAATTTACGTGATGGATGTGCATCTACGGAATCTCTGAAAGGTTTCTTTTGTGTATATAATGAATTGTTATATCGATTCGATAAAGAACTAAATGTGGCAATTAATGGTTCCCAATGATTTGGTGGATAACCTGATTGAACATGTTCATTCTTCTTTAGGTCACCCAGGAACGTTTAAAACGATCGCCGCATTAAAACAATTATACCATTGGAGGGGTTTGGCTAGTGATGTCAAAAGATATGTCAAGTGTTGCGACGTACGTCAACGTACCAAACATTTGACATATTCGATGGAAGGTGAATATCGTAGAGTCGGGGCAAACGAGCCAAATGATTTGATCTGCGTGGATTATTATGGGCCGTTGCCGACGTCGCGAGCTGGTGTACAATACATTTTCGTGGTGATGGACACATTTACGCGTTATCTTCGTCTATATCCACTGAAAGGGCTACGACTCGAGCAACACTGCCAAAACTGTTCGATGATTATTTTGTGCGAATCGGAAAACCATGTCGGATATTATCGGATCATGGATCGCAATTCACGACTCCTAAGTGGAAGACGAAGCTCGAAGCTGAAGGAATCTCTGTAATATATTCATCGATTAGACATCCGCAGAGTAATCCAGCGGAAAGATGTATGAGAGAACTTGGACGATTGTTTCGTGTATACTGTCAACAATCTCATACATCATGGGCTAGTCATATTAAGCAATTAGAGCGATGCATAAATTTTACTATACATTCCAGTACCGGTTTTACTCCATTCGAGCTTCAGTTTCCTAAGGAATTACGTGATGAATTGCGAACCATAATAGAATATCCAAAGGCAATGGGTATTCCCTATGAAAAAAAATTGATGATGGCAACCGAGAAAATGCAACTTGCTTTTGAACATCGGGTAAATGGTCAAAAGAATTACCAAACGGTACCGCTAAAATTGGGTGATTTAGTTTTGGTAAAGGTACCTCATTTGTCGAATGCAGCAGAACGTGTAACTCATAAATTTTTTGCATTATTCGAGGGTCCATATAAGATTGTCAGAATATTGGACAATAATGCTTTTGAATTGACAATGGTGGACGATAATGATCCACAACGAAATGTAATTTTTAATCGTTGCAATTTGCGCAAGTATTATGTCAAAAGAGATGATGTATAAATATGGATTGTGGTGCGCAGGTTATGTTTCGATTGTTGTAATAGGAAACATTCGAAAAGGGGGGTAATGTAACGATAAGTTTAGTGATATATTATGCCTGTATCTAGTTAGATAGGGAGAGAGAGAATTACGTAGGGGAGAGAGAGAGAGAGAGCATGAAGAAAGATGCGTATAAAAAAAAAGTTGTCCACCAATCAGATGACTGAATACGAGACGCCGACGCAGCGAATTCAATGCAGGAACGCCATCTGTCGTGTAATAATCTAACTGATTAGAGACGAAGAAGAAACGAGGCAGATCACTCGATCGCTCGACTTTCAATGATACGTTCCAGAAGACACGAGTAGTTCTCCAAAAGTAGACAACGTGTTGTGGTTCGATAAAAAATTGTACTTGGTTCCTAAAATAAGTTCCACAGATCGAATGTATCGCGGTGACGTTTCCATGAGTGTAGATTCTGGTGAAATTGGAGTATCTATTCCAAAGTTTTTTTCAAAGCTAATAAGCATCAGTGCGGTACGCCATTTTGTCACGTCTTTTCGGAATTGAGTGTTCCCTAGAATGTGTCACGTCGTCACCAAGGGCGATATATTCAAAGGAGTAGACATATGTCTAAAGATCTAAATGAGAATGCTGACCACAGTAACAACTTTGGAGAAACTCAATGGAATCAGATTGGAGGCTGGCAAGTTCGACGTGCTCAATTAAAATTGCAAACGATAAGGAGGAAATGCAGCTGTTCTACATATCTGGCCAGGTTTTCTTTGATATTTCTTAATAATTAATCTTCATCAAATGCGTTTGCTCAGTTTCTCTCTCTCCATTATCAAATAGAATATTTTTTGTTTAACGATGTTTCAAACGACTAATTCGAATATTTTATTCCTTGTTGATAAAAAAAAAAAAATGATATATCATGAGGTGTATTTTGTTGCGAATTATGGAATGATTATGAATTATTCAAAGTATGAAATTTTGATATAAATGTTAATTCGAGGAATATACGATTTCAACAATATGTTATGTGAAATTATTATTTAAAAAAATAAACCATTACAGATATGTAAACTGTTGTGATGATAATTGGAAGTCCGTGTAATCACGTTTGTGAGAATATACTACTACTATTATGATATTCGGAAGATTGTTATATTTTCTCAAATAGCAAATGAATCGAGCACGTTTTAAACCGATTGCAAAAAAATCGTAAACTTTTTAAGGGATTTTGAAACGAACGTGAAGTTAGCCGGCCACGTCGTTTTTCGAAAATAACTTAAAAACGACGAAGTCGCAAACAAAAATTGGTAATCGCCATCATTTTCAAACGAATCACAAACGTTTCAGACAGATTGCAAAAAAATCGTAAACCTTTTAAAGGGTTTTGTATATCGAGACGGGCTGGATCTAGTAACTTTCGGTAATTCGTTTATTTTCGCATTATTTATTATGATATTCGGGATATTGTTATATTTTCTCAATTCGCAAACGAATTTCAAACGTTTGAGACCGATTGTAAAAAAATCGCAAACCTTTTAAAGGGTTTTGTATATCGAGGCGAGCTGGATCTAGTAACTTTCGAGAATTCATTTATTTTCGCATTATTTATTATGATATTCGGGGGATTGCTTTATTTTCTCAAATCGCAAACGTTTGAGACCAATTGCAAAAAATCGCAAACCTTTTAAAGGTGTTTGTATATCGAGGCGGGCAGGATCTAGTAACTTGCGATAATTGGTTTATTTTCGCATTATTTATTATGATATTCAGGATATTGTTATATTTTCTCAATCCGCAAACGAATTTCAAACGTTTGAGACCGATTGTAAAAAAATCGCAAACCTTTTAAAAGGTTTTGTATATCGAGGCGAGCTGGATCTAGTAACTTTCGATAATTCGTTTATTTTCGCATTATTTATTATGATATTCGGGGGATTGCTTTATTTTCTCATATCGCAAACGAATCGCAAACGTTTGAGACCGATTGCAAAAAAATCGCATACCTTTTAATGAATTTTGTATATGAGGGTCATAAAGGATAATTTATTTTACAAGTTTTCGGAAAAAGAGCTTTTAATTCCTAATTCGCAAACGAATCGCAAACGATCAAGCCTAATTTGGGCGAAATTGATCGATTGGTTGCCGAGTAATTGAGTTTTCAAAAACGCTAACGTGAAGTTAGCCGGCCATGTCATTTTTTTGCAAATAACTTAAAAACGACGAAGTCGCAAACGGAAAATCGGTAATCGCAATCATTCGCAAACGATTCGCGCTATTTTCGATCGATTTCGTTACAATGGCCGGTTAACTTCACGGAGGTCCGGATATGAGAGGCAGCCGACGAAGATGAAGACGACGTTCTAGTTGACGTTCGGGATGCTTTCTTCCCTATCATCTGGCAACTTTTTTTCATCAGAGAGTTCTCCCACTCAGGTTAGTTTTACAAAATCTCCATAAAAAAAAATTGTTAAAGAAGGAGGTGATCGAGCAGTGCATATCATGCAACCGTTGAGTTGCGGTTTGGAGTTACCACCTACCACCGAGGCGAAGAATAGAAAGCCATAGCCGACCACCTAATTATCAAAAAATTCTATTCGTAAAAAATAATTGCATTATAAACTTCTGTCGGTCCTAAATGTATCAAAAAAGTCTATTCATAAAAAGTAATTGTATTTTAATATTTTACCGGTCTTAAATTTATTTTAAAAACTCCATTCGTCAAAAATGATTGCATTGTAACATTCTACTGGCTTCAAATTTATCTAAAACCTCTATTCGTCAAATATTATTGTAACATAAACTTCCAGCGGTCTTCAATTGATCAGAAAATAGTAATTGTCAAAAATAAGTTATTTATAATATTCTAACAACCTTAAATATGAAAGAAAAGAGTGTTCGTAAAAATAATTATTATAATGTTTTATTAGACTCCAATTTATCAGAAAACAGTAATTGTCAAATATAACTTACTTATAATAATTTACCAGACTCTAATTTATCAGAAAGCAGAAATTGTCCAAAATAAGTTACTTGTAATATTCTAACGATCTTAAATTCGTCAGAAAACAGTGTTCGTAAAAAATAATTGCTTATAATTTTCTAATAATCTTAAATTTATTTAAAAACTCTATTCGTCAAAAGAAAATGCATTATAATCTTCTACCTGACTCCAAATTATCAAAAATCGACTGCATCATTACATGTTTTATTTATAGTTTAGTTTGTTATTATTTTTGTATAGGGCTTTAGTGCGTATCGTAAAAAATAATTCTATTATACTCTTCTACCGGTCATAAATTTATAAAAAAATTCTATTCGTCAAATATAAATGTATCATAAACTTCTAACGGCCTTAAATTTGTCAGAAAACAGTGTTCGTCAAAAATAAGTTACTTATAATATTCTAACGGCTTTAAATTTGTCAGAAAACCGTAATTCTCAAAAAAAAGTTACTTATAATATTCTAAAGGCCTTAAAGTTGCCAGAAAACAGTATTCGGTAAAAATAAGTTACTTATAATATTTTACTAGACTCGAATTTATTAGAAAACAGTAATTGTCAAAAATAAGTTACTTGTTACATTCTTAAATTTATCAAAAAACTCTATTCTTCAAAAATAATTCTATTATAAACTTCTGTCAGTCTTCAGTTTATGAAAAAACTGTATTGGTAAAAAATTATTCTATTATAATCTTGTACCAGTCACAAATTTATCAAAAACCCCTACTTGTCAAATATGATTCAATTACAATCTTCTACCCTTCCCAAATTTATCAGAAAACTCTATTCGTCAAAAATAACTGTGTTCAATTTAAGACCGCTAGTTTATGTTACAATTATATTTGACGAATGGAATTTTTTTATAAATTAAAAACCGGTAGAAGTTTATGATACAATTATATTTGGGAACGCGATGGTTAAGTGGTTAGCATGCTCGCCTCGTAAACTGAACGTTCCTTAAGTCGTAAGTTCGAATCCCCGTCCGGCAACTTTTTCTGATTATTTCCATTGCGGATAATTCTGGAAACCTTGCTGGGCGAAGGTACGAATTTGGGACTGCTACCGACATCAGTCGGTAGTTATCGACACCGTAAATGGTTTTTCAGTGGTCGACGCTTCGTCAATATTGTCTTGAATGAAAATAAGACAATGTTTGCGATGCGCCTGCTACGGCACAGGCCGCCGACTAACTATTGACGGTGTCGATTATGTGTAGTATTTGTGATTGTTTACTTGTTTGTATCGTCCTGTGTGGGATGATGACTAAGCCTTGCCCGATTAGCCATAGATTGCATAAATTTGGCAAGTAAATCTGACCAATGTATGTAATGTATGTATGTATACAATTATATTTGACGAATGGAGGTTATAGATAAATTTGAGGCCAGTAGAATGTTACAATGCAATCATTTTTGACGAATGGAGTTTTTAAAATAAATTTAAGACCGGTAAAACATTAGAATTCAATTAATTTTGATGAATAGACTTTTTTGATACATTTAGGACCGACATAAGTTTATAATAGAATTATTTTTTACAAATAGAGTTTTTTAATAATTTGATGGTCGGCTATGGCTTTCTATTCTTCGCCTCGGTGGTAGGGAACCCCAAACCGCAACTCAACGGTTTGCATGATACGCACTGGCTCGATCACCTCCTGCTTCGTTATCATGTTGCTCGCCTGCTCCGTACTTCCGACAGCTCGTCAACTGTCCTTTCCATTTGGGCAAACAGGTTGCAAAACGACTTCATATGGCATCAAAACCTATTTTTAATAATAATATAAATTTTTATTCATATTATTTAACGACTAATCTGACTGGAGAAACCGTTTACTAATGTAAGGAGGAAAATTGTCATCTAGGAAGAAAGCAGCTGATACATCATCTTCATTTGCAACTACTCCCGTTCTGGTCCATGATGAGAACATCGGGAACATCATCCTCGGTATCTTGACACCACCATCTCGTCCGGACCAGGCCCGTGCATCTCCCTATACAGTCGAGCCCAGTCGAGCCCACGGTGGAAGTATACATGGTGTGCTCAGAACTCTGAGGCCACGCCCCCTTTTCTGGCCGGTAGCCGAGACACATAGGAAATGTTGCCAACCATGTAAAAACAAATTTTTAAGTTCTGTAAGTTGGTAAATGTACGTATGTGTTTGTGTGTACATATACTTCAACACTGTCACGGCACTGAAAGGAGCCGTTTTTAACGCGCACCTTCCGCGCGCAGGTGCTTCGGTAGTCGTCGGCGGTCTGAGCTTGTGGGCTCTTGGGAGGGGAGCGGAGCGAGAGGAAAATATTAAACAAATGACGAAGGGTTGAACTTTATCAGATACTTCGAAAGGTAAAATTGCGTATACTCGTCGTAGTCGAGTGGTACAAGCGCATGAGTTGAAGCGCAACGCGTTATTTTTATAGTTCGATTTCGATGTCGGGGATTTTTTTTTTAATTGTTCATTTACTCAACATTTGTAACGAAAACAATTTTTTACTTATTTACTATTAGTAATTTTATTTACAAAAATGAATTATCAACAAAAATTACAAACATTAAACAATATTTTATTGCAGAATGACATTTGTAAGAATCGAATTCTTTGTAATATTAACAAAAATAAATGTACAATATTTTATTGTAATTTCCGAAATATGTACAAAAATTACAAGTCTTACATTTTGTCTAAAAAAGTTATTGTAGTTAATATAAGCTTGTAATTGATTTTTTTGATATGTTTCAAATATAATGTAGACCTTCCATCTAATTCCTAATATCGGCCGGTATCTTTATTTATATATACGGCAACGGTTTATATTGCATTTACGGTAAACGGAAACATCGTTTACAGAATACAGAGTAAACGAAACTACCATGCAAACAAATTTAGGAAACAAATATTTGTAATACTCGATTAATGTAATATTAAAATAAAAAGATGTTTTTTTACTTCTGCAATGAAATTGTACTAAATTACTAACTGCTTTCTTGAAATATTTCAATACTGCTAGACAATAATATTTTTATCCCGTTAGAAAACTTATATGATTGCACTAACAGCATTCTGTAAATCAGTATATCTATATAGTATAAAATCTTATTTAAATTAGTTATATATTTTCAACAATATTTTTTAAAATTATTCAATTAATTAAATAAATTTATTTAATTAAATAAATATATTATACTAATGTTATTGTAATACACCGATTAAGGTATCGAAAATTAGTACTTTATGTTTCAGATACTGATGTTCATTAACCTATTAAAAACCACATGTTTGGCACAAGACTGGATGTATGGTCTATTATTTATCAACAAATTGTCCAATTTCTTTCCCGACTAGAAAAGGTGATAAATAATTGATAATCATTTCGTTCAAAAATTGGTTCAAATCTGTTTTTTCCTTTTATAACAATATACAATAAATTTAGTTTACTATATTTATAAGAAATAGTAAAGAAACGTTCGCAAAATCCAAACGTTTATTGATAAATAGGTTGTATTAACAAATTTCTGAATGAATAAAACGTTTGTTGCAATTGAAAATTTTAAGAATAAGTTATACATTAATTTTTTAATAACATTTAAGTAAATGCAAAATTGGAATTGAGAAATTGACAGAAACAAATATTCATGTTAGGAAAGAAATTATTAGAATATATATATATACACGCTTATATGATCGACGCCATCGCTTTAATACACAAATTAAAACTATATGTTATTTACAGTTTATATGTTATATGTTAAATATAATACAATTAGGATTTACTATTTTACCGGAATGCAGATATCTTTAGAAAGATTATTTATAAAAGGGAATGTTGTTGATATTCGTTTAATCCTTGATCACAATATCGATTTTAATATATTATTATTAAATGAATTCAATAGATTCATTATTGTCAAATTGAATTAGAAACGGAATTAAAGTCAACAAAAAAATTATTGCATAAGCTCAATGTTTCTATAGATATTCAACGTATTGTCAGCCTTTATAGACATTCAGTTTGTGCAAATAATTTTTTTGTTGACTTTAATATTAAGTTTTTAATTCAATTTAACAATAATGAATCTGTTGAAAAGAAAAATTCTATTTAACGTACCGTAAATTGGGGTAAACTCGGCTATTTTTCATGGTTTCTTGCTTAAATCCTCATGGAAAAACTTAAAATAATTATTGGTATTCTTAATATGCAATCTATAACTCCTCTGTTTTAAGATCTATGTAATAGAAAAGAAAATTACTTCTTAGAATTAACGGTATATACTATTTTGTCATCGCCGACTTTTACCCCAAATGCGGGAAAAGTCGGCTATCGTCATACATCGAAAAATCAAGCTATTGTAATAAAACAAAACAATTTTCTAACACCATTGGAAATAAAATATGGCCATCTCATAAATTTCTATGTGTGAAATCCGCTTTTTAACCCTTAGAGGCATAGTGGGACTATCAGTGTCCCACCTGTAAATAATTTTCTTCGTGTATAGGTAAATCAATATCTATTTCAATGATGGATTGAAATTTTGTACTCGGGGGTTTTCGAGGCCACTAATTACGAATATGTTGTCATAATCACAAAATTCAAAATGGCTGATACAATATGGCAGACGAAAATCCGAAGCTTAATTCGATTTCGATGAAACTCTATACTTGGGGTTTACTACGGGGTTTTTGGGGCCGCTGATTAAGAATATGTCGTCAGATTTTCGTAATTCAAAATGGCGGATGAAATCTGGCCAGGCCAAAATCTGAAATTTGATTCGATTTACATGAAAATTGGTACTAGGGGGTTTTCAATGCCGCTGATTATGTATCCTTTCTCAGATTTTCGAAATTCGAAATGTCGGATCCGATATGGCGCCATGTTGATTCAGCCATTTTTAATTTTGAAATTTGTAACATTGATTTTTGACGTTTCTCTGCTTCTCGTATTGCATTCTGTAATTGTTCCGTTGAGTATTTGAATAATTTCGAAGAATCCGCCTTTGTTTTATAAATTAGCCCCATGGCCGACTTTTCCCTACAAAAGTTAAATTTTTAGAGAAACCGATATTTTGCGATATCTGATGATCTTATTGAGGTCATTTTTTATCGTAAATTAGGTTAAAGATATAAGCTATGCGATACACAGTTTGATTTTACATAAAATCAAAATAAAAAATGACATACTCTTCGTAAGAACCGTCGATATCTGAATTCCTTCTGTTCGAAAACAGGGTTTTGACGAAAAAAAGCATGTCCAAATTGTTTACAGATTTAATTTATTTATTTTTTTTTAACAAAGTCGAGCTGTTTTTTTAAATTCCCAAAATTTATAGCCTGCACCCTCACTGAGATCATTGAAAGGGAATACAGGTTCTTTATTAAAAAATTCTCATGATGTCGGAAACTAACAATTAACTAACAAATTTTGATTCCTTCTGTGCAAAGGAACCGAAATTAAAATTTGTAAACTGCCATACCAGAACCGCCATTTGTAATTCTGAAAATCCGACTTGAGATTCGAAATCAACGATCCCAAAAACTCCCGAACAAGATTCAATTAAATTCATAGAAATTAAAATTTGTAGTCCGCCATATTGGAGCCGCCATTTTGGGTTTTGAAAATCCGACTTCAGATTCGCAATCAGTGACCCCAAAAATCTCCGAGTAATAATTTTTGGGTGAATCTGAATATTGCCGAAAGTTTTATACTCAAAGCGGTAATTTTCGATGAAAAATGTAACTTTCTTCGCCAGGTTGAAAATTAACTTTTTATGGGTTTTATCTTGTAGCTTAGACAATTTTTACGCGATATTTGCAACAGTTAGAGGTATACCGTTCGAATTTGTCACGAAAAATTTTTTTAAAATAACAAAAAATATCGAAAAACGTGTTATTTTAATATAAATCGTTTATAACTTTTTCATGTCCAAACTTTCACATATTTTAACTTCGCCATTCGAAAGAAGGGACATCGGGGCATAAGAAATGGGTATTCTAAAATTTTTCGTATATGGTTTACATATGCCAAAATATTTCATCAAACTTCATGACAAAATTTTGTTCATTCCGGCGTTAAAGGCTTAAAGAAGTATAATCTGTTAATTTCTGCAATCTTGAATAAAAATGTATTCACTCCTTTCTTTTCATAGAAAGTAATTGGCGAACATCGTGTATTTTGATTCTACAGTAAGTAACATTTATTAATTGACATTAAATCTTGCAGATTAATGATTTTTATTTAAATTCACTTGGAGCCTGTTTGGAATTTCGATAAAATATTTGTTAATACAATTTAATTCAAGTTCACATATGCGAAATTTCCAATTTTTTAATAATAATAAATTTTGTATTTCTTAATATAATTTTAATATCTTCGACTATGATAGGTTAAACATTTCGATAAAATTTATTTAAATTTACCGTTCTTTTCTTTATTATTAAAGACAGTGCAATATTTTTTGAATTCACCTAGGAACATGAAGAGAATTCATGTAATAAATAATTGATATGCAAACATAAATCTATAAAGTATAAACCATAAATTTTGCTGATATCGAAGACAATTGTTAGGCTGTATTTTAATATCATAAATGTAATTGTTGCCTTACATTAATTTTCAACTGCATTTCTGAATACGTGTTGCTCTTGCGAACTTGGCAAAATTTGCTTCAAAAAGTTAAAACAAAATTATAAAAAATTTAGGTCCGGCACACCTTTTCGCACATCTGGACAAAAGTGACAATTTAATTAATTTGTGATATTTTACCACTAATTTGGTTTTGATATACGTACCTAAACACAAATTAATTGTAAATTGGTGAGAATAAAACGTATGCAGAAATATGATTATACATTAATTTAAGTCAAGGATTATAATTTTGGTCTTCCAATCGAGCCTAACAATTTCCTTCAATAACAACGAAATTTATGTTTTATATTTTAAACATTTATGTTTGCATATCAAATGTTACATGAACTTTCTTCGTGTCCCTTTGTGATGTCAAAAGATATTTTTCTTCAACAATAAATAAAATAATGCGTAAGAAAATTAAATTCCCTCGTGTTATTAACCAATTAAAATAAATCACTTCTAGAATATTAAAAAAAAAAACGATAAAAAGAGTAATTTTTGAAAATAAATATAAATTAAAATAATTCACTTCTAGAATATTTAAAAAAAAACGTTAAAAATACTAATTATCGAAAATAAGTAAATAATAAATAAATATGAATTAAAATAATTCACTTGTAGAATATTTAAAAAAAAACCGTTAAAAAGAGTAATTTTTGAAAATAAATATATAATAAATAAATATGAATTAAAATAATTCACTTCTAGAATATTTAGAAAAAAAACGTTAAAAACACTAATTATTGAAAATAAATAAATAATAAATAAATATGAATTAAAATAATTCACTTGTAGAATATTTAAAAACAAAACGTTAAAAAGAGTAATTTTTGAAAATAAATAAATAATAAATAAATATGAATCAAAATAACTCAATTGCAGAATATTTAAAAAAAAAACGTTAAAAAGAGTAATTGTTTTAAATAAATAAATAATAAATATATATGAATATACAGATTCAATTAAAAAATTTAATTTTTTTTTAATAACAAATAATTTTTCAAAATACTTCTGACAATTTTAATACTTATTTGGTAAAAGGAAAGACAGAAACCTCGAGGACTCGAACTACCGACCTCCGGTTCCATAAGCAAACGCTCTACCAAGGGAGCCAACAAGGCTCAAACAAAGCCCTGAATGTTGGTCGCATTTGATCATCGGATAACCAGAAAAATATATTAATGTTATTATCATTCAATTAAAATAATTTACTACTAGGATGATTTTAAATAATAATTGTTTATTAAAACATGATAAACAGTAACATTGAAGTTACCATTCATGCTGTACTTTCGATATTATTTTCTTATAAGTGCTTTATTGTCATAAACGTTTATTAAAACTGAAATGGGGATTATTTAATCACAAATTTGATAATATATTTTACAATTGCCTTTACTTTAAAAAACGTATACCGTATTTTATCTGCATTGTAACTGAAAAACAAGAGTTTGACTGTTTGTATGCGTTAAAAAAAAATATTTAGCAAAATTCTTGATAAATATTTCAACGAATATATTTTACGCCGATATTGACAAAAATAGTTTGTTTCTAGAATACTGTTGAACAATAATTTATTAATATTTAACAAGAAAAGTTAGATTGATAAACGCGATGTCATTTTAAAAATGCCACGATTTTGCCGTTATCGTTTCAATTGGCTCATGCAAGTATCGCGTGTGTCGCGACACCCAATGCTCTGATTTATATAGCCAACATAAAAGCACAACATTTTATTTCTCCGCAGTTGGCAACATTTCCTATGTTTCTCAGCGATTCGTGGGAGAGAGAAACGATTTTAGAGAGAGAAGGCGAAACTACTGAGCACACCATGTATACTTCCACCATGAGTCGAGCCAGACACTGAGCTCACCCCATGGTGGAATAAGTAAGGTGAACCATTAGGCATTGTTACGGACGCTAGGCTACACGTGTAGTAGCGCACGTAGTCAGAAATATTCGCCGTTAATAAATAATAAAGCGGACACCTGAGATGTCCACAGAGACGTCATCCATCCGGTCAGACCACACGCGCTGGAGACCGTTGGAAATTAGAGATTCGGGTGCACTATTGTTAACCGAATTGTTATAATAAATAAAGTGACATTTGAAGACATCCGCTGTAGATTAGGAGGTCGAATTGGCGAACAACTGACCCGTCGATATCTGCACTTGCAGATATTCGAGCCGTTTCGGAAATCAGCGAATCGCAAAAAGCATCGATATCTGACACGAAAGCGGCGATTCGCGAAAAACGAGCCTTATCGGACACCGTGGTTGATAGTGTCTCGTGAACACCCCCGCTACCGAATAATGTGCAAAACCGACCTGACTTGTAGCGGATAATTGCATTGTCCAGTCAGAGTCGCCCCGGAGCTAGAACAGCTAATCTCGCGATCGGGAACCGGTAAAACTTAAAGATCTCGGAACTTGGCACGCGGACGCCTTTTTCCAAGCGACTCTGCGTGAACACCTAAGTCGTCGACACGACTTAGTTTATTCATAACATACTATTCGCGTCCATCACGCTTGTCAAAGAAAACCTCTGCTCTCGGCAAAATATAGAAATAATAAAAATTCTTCATACCTAAACCACTTATTCTTTTCACTTGGGGTATCGGTCCCCTTCACGTGTACTCCCAAATCCGAATTATCTTGATTTAATAAACACTTGACGTTACGATCTCAAATCCGTAACATACTTAAAATTTTGGTGGCAGCGGTAGGATACACGAGTGAAAAGTAAAAAAAAAAGAAGAGACAATTAAAATTAAAAATTAATACACGGAACAGTGAAAAAAAAAACTAAATCTAAAACAGAGTGACGCGTGATAAAATCGGACCCGAAGACTTTGAACAATCTAAACAACGAAAATCTAGTGTTCGCGAAAAAAAAAAAAAAAAAAACATTTTCAAATGAACTTCATAAAATTGACTTTCACAAAGTGAATGCAAGTTCAAAAACCCTACTCGCTTTCGGAGTTTTACAATCGTTAACGAAATTTTAAAATAAGAACATTCGAAGCATATCAAAGGAAAATTCTAAAAATTGGATAAGACAGTGAACTTTGAATTTTGAAAATATTGAAATTGAATTTTGAATTTTGAAAATATAACAAAGACTCGATTAAATTGAACAAGTGATCGCGACGGGAAGTCTACATTCATTACACTATACTGGTCAGCTGCAGTCAACTTCCAGAAAATACGGAAGAAATCAACACCGCAGAGGGAACTTGAAAACTTTAATCATCTTCAAGAAATCTAAGATGTGGCCGATTGTGTTCATGGCTACGATTCTTTTGTAAGTGGAAATAGCATTCAGTAAAAAACAACAAATCTTCTCAAAAAAAAAAAAAAAAATAATATATATATATATAATAATATTATTTGAAAAAAAAAACAATTTTAATTTTTTATTGTTGATTCTCGATTTGAATCTTAAAAGTGATTCTTAACTAGAAAATTTCTTTTTTCTTTTATTTTCGAAACAAACGTGAGAAAATTTGTTACAACATAAAACTGATGATTGTTGCGACAATATTCCGTATCTATTTGCAAAGAATATATATATAACACATAATCAAATCTATTATACCGGTGTGATAATCCTGTAAAATGGCAGATGATAAGCGAAATATTATACCAGCAGCACCCGCACCTGCACCCGTGCAACCGATAGTACAATATGTTGTTGCAAGGGCTCCGCCAATAGCGGAAGCAGTAAGTAGCATTCCCGAATTTGACGGGTCTGTTGATAAATTCCCCGATTTCGAACGAGCATGTCGCGACGGTTTCGCGTTACACACTCCCAACGACACACGACTGTACTTACACATGTTACGCAAAAGACTAACAGGAAAGGCGCGAATATTCGACGAAAGAATTGCAGATTACGCGACGGTAGATGCATTCCTCACAGATTTACGCGGAACCTACGGAGTTCGCCAGACCCGATTAAATTGCTAACGAACATGAAAACTATATACCCAAAATCAAATGAGTCGTTGGAAGAATTTGGGCATCGTCTTCTAAGTAATGCGAAAAATCTTGAGAAAGCTCTAAATGCCTCTGCCGAATACACGGCCGAGGATGGGTGCGCTTCCTGAATCGCGCTAATCGGGATGGGCTGGAACATTTTATCTATTGTGCGAAAGGGCCGATGGAATCGCGGTTATTACACGCCAATCCAGCCATATTACAAATCGCGGTAGAAACAGCTCGAAAATTGTCTTTAAAATATGGCGCGAAAGATCTCGGTTTAGACCCCAGTTTCGAAGTTCGCGGTGAAAAATCCTATCGTGCATCCGCACATTTAGTGTCCACAAATTCACCAAGAGAATTAGAATGCGGCTATTGTAAGTGGCGCGGACACGTCGAATCCGATTGCCAGGCAAAAATATATAATAATTCAAAATGTATCTATTGTAAGCGGGTTGGTCATACGCGCGAGAATTGTTATTTCTTACGCGAAAAATCACAACAAAATAGCTATCGCGACCAAAATAAGGGCGTCAGGAATTCGCCCGATGGAAGATTTAACCGAGGCAGAAACTACGATAACAATCGCGATTATCGTCCGAGGTTAGAAAACAATCAGAGAAGGTATGCGAATAATGGAACTAATTATAACAAACCCACGGACAAAAATTTTCAGGGAAACAATAACGATAGGTTTGAACGCAGAAACGAAAATAATCGCGGATATAACAATAAAAGACCGGCTATTGATAATCAGAATCGCGGAGGAAATTCTTCGCGATACCCTGAAAATCGTTCGCCCCAACATCAATTCAATGATAAAACGCGAGGGCCTGATAGGTATGCTGACCGACGGGAACCCAAAGTAACGGAGAATTACGATTCCCGCCCTTTAAACTCGAAGGGCGCTCGACGCGGAGGGGGGACGCCGAGCGACGCCCGTCAGGAAAATCACCCCGTGAAAATTCATGCGGCAACAGCGGAACAGCTGGATCCACCTTGGGCAAGCTAGGCTCTCGAAATGTCCACGAATAGAGATTTCGAGTCCCGACTTACATCATAGAAACGGGAAATTTCTTGTCGATTCCGGAGCCGAAATAAACATTGTTAAACTTAATGCTATACGTCGGGATTTGTGCCTCGACCCAGAGATAAAATTCGATTTGAGTGGAATAGGCAAAGGAATGATCGGGACGTTGGGATGCGCGAGTATAAGATTCGATAACGAGATAATCGACTTACAGATAGTGGAGGATAGTTTCCCTATCGAGGAAGATGGAATTTTGGGTGATCCGTTCTTCCGAGCGCTGGAAGCAAAAATTGATTATGAACAGGATTGTTTGCACTATAAAAACCGTAGAATTCCGTATATCAACCCAGAAATCGTGATAATACCTCCGAGGACTCGGAAAGTCATACGCGTGAAAATAACAAATGACTTAGAATTCGGGTTTGTTCCGAAACTCGAAAGCAGCCTAGTAGGCATATACCTTGGAAATGCACTGGTAACCAATGGAGGCGGTTACGCGTATATGTACCTCATAAATACAAATGATCGAGAGGAAAAATTAATCATTCCGCCTATCAAATTAGAAGAGTGCGTAGTAGCCGAAAAAACGGTATCAAAAGGGCATTACGATAATAAAAATTTGTTTTTCGAGGATTACGCCGGCGACGGGGAAAAACGAGAACAAGCTCGGATACAAATTACTAAGATAAGGGAAAAAAGAATTAACGATGTCCTAACTCGTATAAATATGGATGGTCTTTCGGCTGAGGAAAGAAATCAGGTGAATAATCTTGTATCCGATTACGCCCATATGTTCCATCTACCGGGCGAACCGTTGGGAGCAACTACGGCGTTCAAACATCGTATCCATACAACGAACGACGTGCCGGTGCGCGCGAAGCGCTTTCGACACCCGCCTGCTATAAAGACGGAGATGCAACGTCAAGTGGAAGAACAGCTCGAGGCCGGTTTTATCAGACCGTCTTCGTCCCCGTACGATTCACCCGCGTGGATAGTACCTAAAAAATCGGGATCAAATGGCGAAAAGCGGTGGCGTTTGGTTATCGACTTTCGCAATTTAAACGAAAAAACTATAGGTGATGCATACCCGATCCCAAATATCATGGATGTACTAGATCAATTAGGGCAGTCTACATATTTTACCACCCTCGATCTGAAATCGGGATTTCACCAAATATTAATGGACGAGCGAGAAGCACACAAGACAGCATTTTCCACCCCCTACGCTCATTACGAATACGTAAGAATGCCCATGGGTATAAAAAAAGGCCCTAGTGATTTTCAACGAATGATGGATTTGGTTTTAAGCGAATTACAGGGAATAGAATTACTAGTGTACCTCGATGATATCGTCGTGTATGCAAAGAACTTGCAGGAACATGAAATTAAATTCAGGCGCCTAATGAAACGGCTCGAGGGCGCAAATCTCACCTTAGAGCCCGACAAATGCAGATTCTTACAGAAGGAGGCTGCATATCTGCGACATTTAATAGGAAATAATACTGTCCAACCCGATCCCAGGAAAGTTGAGGTAGTGAGGGAATTCCCTGTTCCAAAAAATAGAAAGAACGTAAAACAATTTCTGGGATTAGCAGGCTATTATAGACGGTTTGTCGAGGGTTTTTCGAAAATCGGTCACCCATTAGTAATATTATTGCGACAAGACGTTGACTTCACATGGGGCCCAGACCAAGCACAGGCTTTCGAGAAATTAAAGGACATCTTGTACAATGCGCCTATACTACAATTACCAGACTTCGATGCAACGTTCATTGTTACCACGGATGCATCAGGAATAGCGGTCGGTGCTATTTTATCACAGGGTAAAATTGGCGAAGACCTGCCCATAGCCTACGCATCACGTAGCCTAAAAGGGGCAGAAACGCGGTACAGTGTTTCAGAACAAGAAATGCTCGCAGCTGTGTTTGCAGTAGAGCAATTTCTTCCATACCTGTACGGACGAAAGTTTACACTAGTCACCGATCACCAACCGCTGAGATTTCTCAAGACAATGAAAAATATGAATCTTCGATTACATCGCTTTCGAGTAAAGCTTGAAGATTATGAATACGATAAAAAGGAGAAATTGATAAATAAAGGAAGTAATATTGAAGGTTCAGAAAAAACAAAAAGGGATAATAAATTTAAAAAGATATCGTGTATGCCCATTCAAGGTGAAGAAAATAAACAAGTGGAAAGTGAGCAGTCAAAATATGCTAAGAGACTGCGCGTCTCAGACGCCGACGGGTCTGGTAATCCCGCTCCAAGGAAAAGAGGGAAGGATTCCGATAACGATACTGACACATACGGTGACGTTGAGGACAATGCGACAGACTGTGAGGAGTTCGAGTTAAAAGCTCCGGGAGCAGAAAAGAAACCGCGTAAGAAAAAATTAACGGAGGTCGAAAAGCTCAAAGTACCGGACTACCTAAAAATGGGGGATTCTGTTGGGAGAACCCGCTCCAAAAAACAGAGCAAGCCCACGTCAGATCAAGTGCCGTTCATAGAAAAAAAACAAAGAAAGAAGTATATATCGGAAGTCGAGAAGTTGGAAATACCGGAGTACCTGAGGATTGACCCGACTGAGAAACGAAGTGGTCGCCCAAGAATAAGGACAAGGACGCGAGAAGATTGCAGCGAGTCTTTCCCCACTCCGGCCGCCTGTAGAAAGAGAGAGCGAGGGAAAAAGAGAACGCGCGCGACGCATAAACGATCCGTCCGATGATCGACGCGATCTCGAGGAAACGAGAATTTTTGACGAAGAAATGGAACTTGATGAGGACTGCGTCGACCGCGACGAAAATCGTGAATCCTACGCAGTGACGAACGAGCGAAACGAAGAACAAGAAATGGAGACTGAAGAAACGATGCGTGAATCAGAGAATGGTAAAGAGCGCATTACAGACAATGCTGAGTTGGATAATGATTTGACACTACATCTCAATTATGAAGTTAGTACTGTCTGCATGGAACCTTATGAACTTTTACAGGAAAATAACAACATATCAAAGGACGGGAATTGTCTTTTCAATTCTCTGATCGTATTGCTAAATCTGGGAATAAACTCGGACCAATTACGAAAAATCCTACTGGATAGCAACCACCTTAGATCTTGCGCAGAACCAGAACGCGCGTTAACCATATTAAATTCGTCGTTCGCGTACGGTGATGACAATATCATAAAAATATTTGCGCGGCATTACAACACAAATATTTGCATTCACAAATGTGATGCAAGTATAGAATACTATCACGTCAAGTCACAGGCCTCGCGAAAAGCTTACCATCTATGTTTAGAGCGAGAGCACTATACTCCACTTCTCTCAATTATCAGAAGTAACGAAGAACGGAGTATGGCATTTAATTTTACACCGACCCCGGAACGCATGATTCACACGCCAGGTCGGGTTACGGATATTGAGGAAGGTCACGTCACTAACATGCAGACACCGGTTGACATAACTGAAATTCGACAGCAAAACAGCTTTAAAGATAAACAAACTACCCGAAAGAGAGAAGAATCGCATAAAAAACAGCCGAACAAAAATATCGGCGTAGATAAGGAAAATATAAAAAATGCACAATTAAAAACGGAAATTACCAATGATCACATTTTTAATAGTCAGGATCATATTGCGTATTTCACGACCGCCGACGGTAAACTAAATAGCGAAATCACGATCGCACTTACGGAAAGATCTCTTATAAATCCGGATGATCAACAGTTAAAGCGGCTGAAAATCGGAGAGGTGGTTGTACACAAAAAAGGAAAGAAATACTTTTTCGGACTTATAGTAAAGAGATTCGTCGATGACAGAGCGTTAAAAAACAATATAATTAAATGCGTCAAAACGCTGGGAGCACTATTAGAAAAATTTCGAATAACAAAAATTTCGGTCGGACATGATCACGACATATTTCAGAAACCTAAATGGTACGAGATATCCGAAATTTTCCAAACTATTTTAGTTGACCGAAACTTGACGATTGTATTTTGTAAAAACAATCGCGCGATACCGCTATCAACCGAGCGGCTCGGTATAATAAAAGAATATCATGATTCAATAGCGGGTGGACACAAGGGTGTCACGAAAACTTACCTCCGAATCTGTGATAAATTCTATTGGCGAAATATGAAAGCCGATGTTAGGGATTATATAAAACGATGTCCACTATGTCAGAAAAAGAAACTCGTACGCGTAAAAACCCGACTACCAATGGTCATCACTGACACACCACGAGCAGCCTTTGATAAGGTAGCCCTAGATATCTGGGGACCTACCGATGTTAGCCTAAACGGAAATCGTTATATTCTGACTATTCAGGATCTACTAACAAAATATTCCCTTGCAATTCCATTGAACGTAGCTACGGCACAGGCCGTCGCTGAAGCTTTCGCAAAATACTTCATCTGTAATTATGGAACACCAGTATCCATACTCACAGATCAGGGTAAATGCTTCATTGCAAAAACCCTTAAGGAGTTTGCAAAGATTTTTAAAATTAAAACCCTTGTAACCTCCGCTTACCACCCACAGAGTAACGGGAGTCTGGAAAGAAGTCACCAGGTCTTGGTAGACTATTTAAAAAACTTTGTAAAAGGTCGGGACGATTGGGACACATGGCTACCATGTGCCATGTTTTCTTATAATACCAGCGTACATGAGGGTACACATTATACGCCCCATGAGCTCGTGTATGGTAGAACCGCACGATTACCATCTTCATACCCTACGAGAGAAAAACTCATCACGTACGATGATTATCTCATAGAAATTATGAGTGTCATCTCGGAACTACAGACATTGGCTGCCATGAACCTAACGCAGTCTAAGTACCAGTCGAAACAATATTACGACCGAAAACTGAATATAGGACATTTTCGCGTGGGAGAAATGGTGTTCTTATTAAAAGAACCCAGACAAGGAAAAATGGACGACGAGTATGTGGGACCTTATGAAATACTAGAATTAATTGGCACACGCGACATAAAATTAGCACTAAATGCACGAAAAAATAAGATAGTGCACATAGATAAGATAAAAAAGTGCCATGACCCACTCCTCTACCTATCCGAAGAATAAGCAAGAAGAAAAACATCAAAGCAAAGAAAACATAACAAACAAACAAAATATAACAATAATAACAATAATAATAAATCAAAACATAACAAAATATATATGTGTATTGAGAAAAATATTGCACGTATAATATTAAAAAAAAATAGATTCGTATCACTACGGTAATACAGAGATAGGTAAACCCCGCGAAACAAATTACTTGAAAAACGGTATAGCATTTCAGGATATAATAAAGAAAGCCCGTGAAATTACGAATGAAAATATAGAAAAAGAGAAATCAGCTAGAACGCGAAATATGTCAATATATATTGGTTTACGAATAATCGCAACAATCATCATATTAATTATTGTATGAAGGTGGTTCCGTTGGAGAAGCCTCCGTAAAATAATTAACCCAAAGGAGTGCATTCCACAAACGCCGATACCTAATAAAAGACGTAAGACTAGCGATAGCGACTGTGTTTATGAGAAAGAGTACGAAAGTGTAAATTTAAACGTCAAGGACGCATCGAGTATTCCGTTCGGTAAACAAGACGGGCGGGCGCCAGTGGACCTAGCGCCATGTGTTTCTAATACATTTAAAGGCGATTCACAAACTTTCAGAACGGAATGATAAAAACTTTGTTCTCTTAGGTTACTTAAAATAATAAGAAGAAAATTACTTTCTTTTACATTTTTTTATTAAGCATTAAAGAAATACTTACCTCAGACACATGCTTATACTAGAAATAAGTAATTTCTTGTTCAGTGTTTATTATAGGTTACAGTGCGAGTCAAAACACTTCAGAGTGAACACTGATAATGTACGACCACGGTCGTACAGGTCCTGCAACTCGCAGCAAAGTGCGTGGTGGGGGATGTTCGCTTACCGTAGTCACTTTTCATACCGATGGTGGCCAGCAGATGGCAGATCATTCTTTCGAGCCGGTCGCGTGATATGATTTCACGACCGTGGATTTCACAATCGCGTTTTAACCGTGGTTAAAACAAATTTTAAATTTGAATGCTTGCAAAATGCCTAGGTGGTGTGCTGTCCCAAAATGCGATACGAACAGTCGAACACAGAAAATAAAACGTTCTGTATTTCAAGTACCAAGTGATAAAGAACAATTAAAAAAATGAGAGGATGGTATTGGAGTCTCACATTTAAGTGCAACGAGTGTAGTTTGTGAAAAACGTTTCAATGCAAATAACATTAAACGAAAGTGGGTGAAACATGACTTAGACGGTAAATTAATTGCTGAGGTAGGAATTGGTTTTAAAATATATACTTGTATACATGCACAATTATGTATACAATTATACACATTTTATTTAAATGTAATTTCTTTTTTTTATTATGCTATGTGCATTAAGATTCCATACAAGCGTCCAAAACTGAAGAGCACTGCCATTCCTTCAATATTCACTGAAAATAATGTAGTTGACGATTGTAAGTTATATTTTTTAATTGCCCTTTACGTACAAATAAGATACCTTCGAATTAATAGTTTATTACACCACGGGTATAATTTTATTCCTTGTGTATAACAGCTGTTACCACCGATGTGGAAGCAAACAATTTAAAAACTTTTGAACAGGCACCTATTCAGGAGTTAACTATTCAACAACGTAAGTTAATATACATTCTAATAATTAATGAACAATATATTTTATTGAAAATATCGTCTACTAGCAGGGAACATTGTTAACGAAAACAATGCAGTCCCCACAAGTATTCATGAAGTGCTGAATACAGATGATAGGGATGCTGGACAGGTAAATAATCGTTCAATCGAAACTACAGCAGATGCAGTATTTTTGACAAAGTCTGCCAGCAAATGTGAATTTGAGTATATCGACTATCGTATAAAAAAATATTTATGAAATGTGTATTTATCTGTTATATTTCTTTAATGACAATAGACAATGACAATCATGCTGTTTCACAAAGTACTGATCTATTTGACAGAGGCGGTGCTGAGCAGAATAACTTACCACTTGAATCTGTGGAAACAGTGCTTCAAAAAATAACTATTAAAAAATGTAAGTAGCAAAGTAATGAATAATTTAAACAAGAAACGTACTTTCTGTTACAGTATGACTTCCATCATGTAATATTTATAAAAATTATAATTTCTTAATTATATCTAATTATTTTAGTCATAATTTATTTGCATCACATATTATAACAGTAACTGTGTAATACTATATTTCTGTAACATATTGACATAAACAACTGTAATTAATATGTAGGTACACGTATTTTCTGGTGTGAATCCTCCATAACTATCCCAGAGTGTTGGGTTGCATCCGAGTTACCTAATGCTAAAGAAGAACAGGAAATTGTATTCTCACTTTCCATCCTGAAAAGTGCTAACGAAATACGAGGACCAATTATACAGAGATGTATTATTCTTGCATCGAACAAAACATTGAAGTACTGTGTATATGGGATCCCAATCACGTCCAAAGAAATGACACTTCCAGACTCCGTGCAGTCACTGAACGAAATTCCAAAAATTTTGCAGCAATTTCAGAATATGAACCTGTGTAACGGTCTTGGTAAAATAAATGTCAATCAAATAGAAGATAATGCAGCATTTCTGGATCATGTACAGCAATGGCGACATAATGATTGTTCCATGGTGTCAAAGACAAAAAAATGTACTTCTTGTACGAAGCTTTACAAGCGAATAACGCAGCAAAAATTGAGAGAAAGTAAACGTTCGACATCAGTACGCATTCGTAATCTCTCCAGTTCTGCAGAACAATGGAAATTAACAGCCATGAGAAAAAAAAATGCCCGAGAAAGACGCATGAAAAATGCTGCTAAACAAAGAATTGAAATCTTATTGCAATCTCTTCATGCAAAAGAAGAGGAATTGGCCAACTACAAAGATACTTCGTTGGAGGAAAAGTGTGCAGAACTAAATATTTCACCTGCTCAAAAAACTGTCCTTCGAGAAATTCTTAATAGCACAAAAACGAAAGACAGCAGAGGACGACGATATACACAGGAGTGGATCATGCTCTGTATGTTGCTAAACATCAGATCACAGAGCTATTATGAGTTTTTGAGGAAAAATGTTTTACCTCTCCCATGCACAAAGACAATACGTAGTTATTTTGGAATGATCCACAGTAAATGTGGATTTGACAACCAATTTGCTGAATTATTAAAAAAATATTTTTCATCGAGAGAGCCTTGTAAACGACATGGGATACTTGTGCTCGATGAGATAAGTGTAAGGAAATCAGTGAGTGTATGTTCAAAAACGTTAACTTATGTTGGATTAACAGACATGGGGGATAACCGATTACAGTCAAAAGATATAAACGACCAGGCTACGCATGGATTAGTCCTAATGTACCAGTCACTTACTAATGCATATGCACAACCGATTGCTGTATTTGCATCTAAAAATGCAGTCGCTGGAAAAGAACTCGAAAAGTTGACAGTGCAAGGGATAGTATACCTGGAAAACTGTGGAGCATCGATACATGGAGTAGTTGCTGATGGTGCAAAAACAAATGTCAACATGTGGACACGTTTGGGTATCAACGGTTCCATGACTAACACAAAAACTTATTTTACTCACCCTTTAGACGACGAACGTAAGGTTTTTGTGTTTTCGGATGTGCCACATGTTATAAAAAACATTAGAAACCGATTGTATAATAAAAAGAAACTACGAGTAAGTTATATCATTACCATTATACACGGCATTATAGCCTAAGAGAGACAAAAAATGTCGGATACAATGTTCCAGGGTTGTGTAATCAAAAATTAAAGCGTTAAAAGTTAAGTTAAAAGTTAAAAAAATAATTAATATACTTAACTTCGTTACATTTTAGATTGTTAACTTTTAACTTAACTAAATTAAATTTACTTTTGACTTTTAACTTTTAATTTGTAAGTTTTTAATTTTTTAACTTTAATTTTTATCTTTTAGTTATTAACTTTTAGCTTTTTAATTTTTAAACTTTTTTAACTTTTAATTATTAACTTTTAGCTTTATAATTTTTTAACGTTTAAATTCTAAATTTTAATTTTTAAATTTTTAACTTTTGCCTGCTGCAATTACATTTAACTCTTTCATTTTTCACATTAAAATTTTAATTTCTGTAACTTGTAATTTTTAACTTTTAAATTTTTTACTTCCTTAACTTTTAATTTTTAATTTTTAACTTTTAACTAAACTTTTTAATGTTCTATCTTTCAACTTTTAGGTTTTAACTTTTTGACGTTTGTACTTTCAACTTTTAACTTTTGACTTTTAACTTTTATTTCCTCTAAGAATTAACTTAACGTTTATTTACGTCAAGTAAATAACGTATTATCTTTTAACTTAACTTAGTTATTACTTTGTAGAGATAACTTTAACTTAAGTAAGTTACAAAAATTCACTTACCCAACCCTGCAATTTTCACAAATGGTAATCAAAATTATGTGTAAATGTTCTGCAGACTAGTTCTTTAAAGAAGTATGTTCGTTGGGAATATTTCGAAACTTTATTTCAATTGGATCAAATGCATTTAGGAAATGCCAGAGCTTGCCCAAAGATAACCAACAGACATATCAAATTGGATAGTACTTCAAAAATGCGTGTGCGACTAGCAACTCAGGTATTTTTGTAACTTTTAAACAAAAAAATACTGCAATTTTCTTAATCTTATGATACTACCTACTAATGGAATAAATTAAAAATGTCTTGTAGATTTTCAGTAACTCCGTAGCACAAGGACTTACCTTTTACTCCTCTCACAGAAAAGATGACAGACTGGTTGATTGTGAAGAAACAATTGCCTTCTGCAAACAAATTAATGACATGTTTGATGCATTAAATCGAAAGCCATCTAATCAAAGGACTAACTCCAGATTCTGCAGACTTTAAGGTAAAATAAAATTTTTTTATCATTATGTATTACGATAAAGCGATTATGCGAAGATACAGTTTCACATTTCTGCAATGCAAAAATATAATATTTTGCAGATATTAGAAGATTCTCTACAGTGGCTAAATGAATGGGAGTTGAGAGTTATCAAACGAGATATACAGGCTGATGATTTCTTAACTCCAGATACTTCGAAAGCCCTTCGTATTTCATTGCAGTCGGTGATGGACATGTGTCGCTATTTGGTAGAAAAATTCAAGTTTCCGTACCTCTCTGCTGGAAGAGTCAATCAAGACAATTTAGAGGTAATATCAGTTTAGATAATATTCAATCATTCAAAATCGCAACATTTTTCAAATAAAATTAACTAAATAATGTATTTGGACTAAGAATTAATTTCTTTCCATTTTTGTATACTTTACAAATTATTTAAAATTTAAATAAATAGTTCAAGGTGTGCCAAATATACTATGGTAGAGTACAAATAAAAAGGAAAAACTTTCATTTAATATGTTAAAAACTCTTAAATTCTTTAATTACAAAATTTTTTTAAATTAAACATGAAGGCATTTGAAAATTTTGTTATTATTATGTCATTTTTAGAAATTCTTTGGTACTGTTCGGCAATGTTCAGGAAGCAATGACCATCCGAACTGTCCCACATTCCTACAATTATACAAGGTGTTGTCGGTATATAGTGTAATTAAGCCACCAACATTTGGAAATTGCACTGTCTTCGAAGAAAATTCACCGCCAGTACTAATCTCACTCGACGATTTGAAGACTGTTTATGGAAAAAAAGAATCCAAGTACCATGAATGTTTGCATCGTGCGAAACAGCAGTTAGATTTTATATTGCAGCATGATGAGTGGCATGCAGATGACATTCAATTTAATCCCGAGCATGATTACACCCTTTCTCCAATCCTCGATTGCATTATTTATTATGTTACAGGTTTTTATAAATTTGTATTTCTTAAATCCAAAAATATTAAGCAGTTTCGGCAGCTGAAGATCATTGCGCTATGAAGTATTATTTTCAATATCATTGCAAGTATATTAATTATTATATTATATAATATTAATTAATGTGTTACTGTCAAAGAGAAAAAGAGTCTTGCTTAAAAAAATGATTTAAAAAGTTGTACTTACAGTTCAATATGTCTAATAAAAATATAGTGAATAGTTTATTTAAATTTTGACAATTTAAAATATATTCAACAAATGATTCCTTATAAACAAGGTGATAGAGATTCTCAAAATTGGGATGTGCAACTAAAATGAAATAAATTTTTTTTTGTATAACTTCATCTTCAGCTGTCAAAACATATTAACATAGAGCTGCGCTGATTATACTTGTAAAATATATTTTACAATTATAATCGGCAGAGAGCTACCTTGAGAATGCTTTGCTTTTATGCCTTGTATGAAATTCATTTTTTACCTTTTACCATTTCGTACCATCAATAATAGAATGCTTTTGTGAATGGCTTATAAACATTTTCAGATGTTAGCTAACCTTAAATTTCATTTTGTTTTAAACAATTATTTTAAGGTAAAACAAAGCAGTGTCATGTTCCTCATAAAATGAAGAAAATGTCTTGATCTATATGTATCATTGTTATGCTTGGAAGTAGGCACAACCTACAATATATGTGTAACTCTGAATGTCCATTGCATGCTGATATAAATATGAATTTTTTGCAGGATATTTATGCAAGCAAGTACTGAAAATTTACGCAGGATGTAACGCTTGTGTAGTAGCGATTAAATACAACGAAGCTTCTGCATCCTCGCTTTGTCAGCTTGTCACACTAAAATCTCGTGGTGGATTAATCTATCCAAACGTACACTTCTTTAATCTAATAAATTATACAGAAGCTTCATTTTCTAAGCATGCAGCACGTTCAGATGTGTTTGACACAACACTCGATGAAGTTTTAAATACGTATAATTTTACATTTCCTTGCATGGAGCATGCTTCTGAAATTTTATCATATTCGCTTATTTATTATATTCGTCTGCGAATGAGACAGTACACTTTTCAAGAAAATGCACGTTTAAAAAAAAAGTTTGTTGTAAAAAAGAAATTATCAAAATTAAATGATCAATAAATATTTTTTTTACTTCTATCAAATCAAATCATTTTTTTACACCTTTCCCACAAGAAAAGAATTACATTCATACTAGGTATAATTTTATATAATCTTAATTATACAGACATAAATATTGGAGTGAAACTTTAAGTTGTCTAAAAATGTTTACTGCCTTCTAATACGCCAACTTTTCTATGTGAAACGATATTATTACACGTAAATGAGAAATTTAAATAAAACTCACCATCAAAATTTTCCTTTGTGATCACTGATATAAAATTTTTCTTGCATTTAAAAATAATTAAGTAATATAGTAGTGAATACTTTTGTCGCTTAAATTATACCCAATCGCTAAAAGGTTTTTTATTCCACAATTGGGGATTATTGTTAACGAGAAGGAAAGAATTATAAGGTCTTGCATGCATTAATGGTCAAAAATTTGTTTTTTCACCAATTTATTAAAATCAAATTACCAAATTATCAAAACAGCTTGTACAGTTCTTCATTGATGCACTCAAATTCTTTAAATGGTATTAGAGAGAAAGTCCTATATTATGAAATATTTTAAGAATTTTAATCACAGACAGTGAATGGTATAATGTAAATAATAACAAGTGTTAATGATACATTACGGCATTTATTACATTTCTTTTCTAACATTTTCTATCGTTTTAGAAAGTCCAATGCACAGGTCCACCGTAAATAAGTCGTAACGAATGTACATAAAAGTACTCCATTATTAGTTGAACACAAATATCTCTCATCGCACTTTCTTTATAAACAAGAACTCTAAATATGAATTTCTTTTATAAGCAAAATTACACTTTCTAACCTGAAACCTATGCTCCCGTAATGGTAACGTATCATTGATTCTTTATATTTTTTGCCTGCGTATAACAGAAAATATATATACGAAATCAATGATACATATTCGGTTACATTTTGTATAAATTCCATACATGTATATAATATTCTATCAATTTTCTTAAAAAGGCAACCACGATAGTTGTAAACATTGTAAATATATATATAGACTACACCGACCAGGGTTGCCAGATGGGTGGGACGTCAAGTCGCACAAAAATCGGCCTGAAGTCGCCCAAAATCGCAAAATGCGATTTCGCCAGATCGCACAAAGAGCGGGCTCAAGTCGCCCAAAAATCGCAAAATGTGAATTCACCTTCACTTTGCTATCCATCAATACATGCAAGTACTAATGCATGTCCTGACTGCTACGCAACTTTAGGCCTAAGACACGTAACAGACGCAAGACGCAAGCGATTTATCATTGGTTTTTGGACAAAAATCTGTAGCCTGGACAAGAAATCACAACCTTTAACACGGGTTGCCCTATGTTCCAAACTACCGTGTACACACTGTACACTAGGGTGGCTCTTAATTTATCGATTTTTAAAATTCTAACAGGACCCCCTCTAAAAGTGTTTAGTTTGATGAAAAAATAATTCCAGAATTTTTTCAGATTTTTTAATCAACACTAAATCGTGTCCCTAAGGCCCCTAAGGCCTTGAACGATACGTATTTATAAATTTTTTCTATTTTTTTCCTCGAAAACTATCAACTTTTAGAAAAATATGCAAAGAACAAAAAATGCATCAAAGATTCTACTGGATTTTTTCTGTTTTTTTTTTTGGTAAAATTTTGAAAATTTTCAAAGAAATCGATTCAAAAATTTTAAAAAATTTAACCAAAAAATCTGAAAAATTCCAGTATAATATTTGATGAATTCTAAGCATTTTTTATTCTTTGCATATTTTTCTAAAAGTTGATAGTTTTCGAGGAAAAAAATAGAAAACATATATAAATACGCAACATTCAAGGCCTTAGGGGCACGGTTTAGTGTTGATTAAAAAATCTGAAAAAATTCTAGAATTATTTTTTCATTAAATTAAACACTTTTAGAGTTAAACACTGTTAGAATTTTAAAAATGGATACATTAAGAGCCACCTTACTGTACACCCACGTCCATTAATTCGTGCGGGGAATACCCCACTTTTGTCCTTGTTTTTGCACACCCTTTATACAGGGTGAGTTTTTCGAAACTGGCCATAGGGGAAACCATTTTTTTAAATGTTCAGTTATCGACCGAGCCACTTTAACTCTGATGTTTTTTAGTGCTTTGAACATATGTGTACATTAGAAGATTATATAAAGTAATTAAGTAAATTATAATAATAAATACCTAATATTTATATTCATAAATCGAATAAAATAAATTAAGTAACGCACACGATCCGACTAAGTTTGTAATGATCACATTTATTTTTACGTACATATGTACATCACAGATATTTTTTAAATTCTTGGACATTTCATGAAGAATATAGTATTTGGAATTAAAAATATATAAAACTGAAAATAGTATCTTTAAACGAAACACATGTTTAAACAATCTTAATTAAATCACTCTCCAATTTTAGTTCAGAAATAAACGTTATGAGTGATTAGCTTTCGAAGCAGCCACAACAAATGGCATCATGTTGTCACGCATGATGCATTTAAATCTATAAATGCATTGTATATAAGCTTTTTATTCGTAATGCGATAATAAAAAAAAATCACTTAATTCTATATTTAAAGGTCATGTTTTGCCTTGTTTATGTCTCTTCAGTGATAAACAGTTCTAATGTTTCGTAAAATAAGTTGTCTAGAGTCTCTCGAGTATTATTGTCTTCTGTTCCGCCGTTTGCTTTCTCCATCTGATCCATCTGACTGTTTGTGATGTAAAGAGTTCATACATCTTCATCGTCGGTTCAAATTTATTGCAGCATATTTTAGTTTGGGCAAATCTTATTCTTACCCTCATGATTGACATTAAAATGTCAATCGACATTCTATTTCTGGATTTTGTTTTAATAGTGTTCATGAAACTAAACACTCTTTCTACAAAGGCGTTTGAGAATGGTAAACTTAAGACTCGAAGTGCAAACTTGGATATATTTGCAAACATCGGAGAACCTGACGAATCTTTCATATCACGAATTCCGCACCAGAATTTTTCGGAATTGTCAGGAATTGTACCATTAAAAAAGCGCATCAAGTCAATGAGAGTAAGTTTATCCCATTCCAGTTTTAGTGCATCGATATCAGCGTTGGATTCTGAGTGAAATAAAATATCGAATTAATATTCCCTTTGAACATACATTATTTTGCAATATTAAAACTTACCCACTAAAAATAATGGTAATTTTAAAAAATCTACTCTAATTTCAGGCGGTTTCATACATTCTGCAGGAGTTAAATATTGTAGAGTTTCATATTGATGGATATTTGTGGGCAAACGTTCTGCAAGTTGTTTGCATAAAACCGCAAGATATGAAACACATCTTTGTTTTACATTTTCCAATGCCTCCTGAGAAATGTTGATTTTCCCAAGGTGTATTGTAAAAGATGCACCATAATCTACCATGTTCAGTGGCAAATGTTGCTCTGGATTATTTAATGCTGCATTCAAAACTTCAAAAGCAGATGAAGAAAGAAAAGTACCATCATTGTTGATTTGAATACAACTTGGTTTTAAGATACGGCGTGATAATGAAATTAAAAGAATCCTTAGATCTACGAACAATTTGGTCACCTGAAATAAAAAGTACGTTTTCTTCACACTTCATTTATATTTTTACGTAACATGTGCATCTAAGTATGAGCGTATGGACAAGAAAGTTCTGTACATTGAACTATTTTATTTTACCTCTGTCAAATTTTGTTGGAATCGCATGTTGATTTTATTAATTTCTGCAGTAATAGGCCGAAGAAAAAGTAAGTATAAGTAATTTGTTTCATCAAAATAGAGATCTCGTAATTTTCGGCCAATGGTACATTTTTCACTTGGATTCAAACTGTGTACATGAATATCAAAATGTGTTTTTAACTCTAAATATTGCTCAATCACTACTGTAATTGCTTTAGACCATGCTAGCCAACGAGTTGAAGACAATTGCACAAGTTTTTTAGGCATATCACCATTATTAATTGCTTTGAATAGTGATTCATATTGCGAACGCCGTAATGGACTGTTAGAAAACCAGTTCCTCGATTCGCGTATCATAAACTCAAGATCAGCAGGTAAAGTCGTTGCAGCTTTTGATGCGCAAAGATGTAAAGTATGACATAAACATCTAATCAATTGAACGCTTGGAACCTAGAGCAATAAAAAATTCATCATTCGAATTAAAAGTAATATTTATTTGATTCGTATACGTCTGTATAAAATTAAAGAATGGGCTACTTGCACAAAAAATAAAATACTCTAGAAAAATATATGCACTACATTCAATCCCTCTGAATTCGAAAAAAATATTAAAAAATTTGTTTGATACTGACAAGTTATTTAAAACAATGGATGAAAACCTGATATCTAAAAACGCATGTGATTGGTCATGACGTTATTATTCATTTTATATAAATTGTTTCGATTTGCTTATTCCTGATTGGTCACTGAAAAATAAAAAATTATATTTTACTTAAAACGTTCCATTTTCTTTGTGAAAAGACAGGTAATTTTTTTTAAGAGTAGTATGCCATTTCTCCCTGACCAATCAGAAACGAATGAAATGAAACTATTTGGGTAAAATGAATAATGACGTCACTACCAATTACAAGCGTTTCTAAAGATTATATTTTTCTCAAATTTTATTAATTTAATTTGATAACTTAACATTAACAAATAAATTTTAAATATTTTTTGTCGAATTCAGAAGAATTTAAAGTAATTTATATATTTTTCTGACTTTTTTTCATTCTTAGTGCAAGTAGCGCATTTTTAAATCTATAAATTTATATAATTAGATTACTTTGTCTTTAAAGTGCTTGTAGAACCCATTATCAGATCCGATCATGTTTGCAGCACCGTCTGATGCAATACCAATTACATTTTTGTATTTGAGTCCAATCTTTGAGAGGTATTCAATTGTAGATTCACATAGAATTAAACCTGTAGCTCTCTCTACCTCTATTATGCCCAAAAAGTCTGTCACTATGCAATTTTGTTTTGAACTATAATACCTAACACATAATGCTAGGTATTTAATTACAGATACATCTGTCGATTCATCTGCTATTAACGAAAAACCTTCATCTCCAATGTCATTAACTAATTCGCTTAGCATTGCCGGCGAGATCACATTTTGAATTAACATTGAACATTTTGTTCTGTGTATTTTAATATTTTCCAATGGCGATCCTTTACCGAGAACTGAAAGTACCTCGGCTAAATGATCGATACTTTTTACAGAAGTGTGTGCCGCAATAAAAACAGCTAGTCGAAGATCTGTTAATTTTTCTACCTGAGATACAACCGATATACCTGTAGTGCATAAATTAATATTTAGAAAATATTCAAATAAACTTACTGATTATTTAATGACATAATAAAAATTCCTTACTGACTTTCTAACATATAAATAAAGACAATAAAATGTTTAGACGTTAAGAAGATTAATAAAATAACCATGTAACATTGCACCTTTTTCTTGAAGGTTAAGTTGCGCTCGTTTGTATACGTTGTATCGCTCACAATTCGCTTTATGTCTTGCTGTCTGTGCATGCCTTAAAAGATCAGCATGATGAGCTCTTAAATTTTATTCACAGAGATTACATCTTGCCTCCTTAAATTCGGGATCAGTTTCAAGTTTTGGATTTTTACACAGCCATCCTTAATTAAGAATTATAAAAACAATTTATTACATTTTTATATACACTATCTACAACTCATTACGACAAACTCAATACATATCAAGAATCTATTTTATGCAAATCATAAAACGATCTTTCCAATCTAGTACATTGTTACATTCGTCGACGAAAACTTAAAGAGATATGCAAAACTTTAACATTCCGGTAACTTTTCGTGGAGTATTCGTCAAACATACTTGACGTATGCTCTACGAAAAGTCATCGAAATGCTAACATTTTGTATATATCTCGTTAACTTTTCGTTGACAAACACATGGTGGAAGTATACTTCCACCATGGACAAACAGTGGACTACCTGGAAATATTCGACGAACGTAACAGTGTGTTACCTCCAGGTTATTATTTGATCAAACTAACCTTTAAATTCCTTTTCTGTTTCCCACCTTTCTTTATACGTCCTCGGAAATTTTGCCCATTTCCCCATTCTTTTAATTAAAAGTATCTGTTTTCTACACAAAACATTCAGACATTTTCAAACTTGTATGCACTTTATTAGCGAGGTTTGGTTAGACTGCATTCGCTTGTTGAAAACGATTCATGAGGTTATAGAAATTCAGTCCTTTTCTGGTGCACGAGATAGAGAAGGACAAACTATTCTTCGGATTTGAGGTTTACTTTCGAGGACTGATTGTGCTTCAGCCCATATATATACACATGTCTGCTTTAGCTCTAGTATCACGTAGTGAGATACATACATATGTACAACCACATATTATCATGTAGTCAGTTAGTGTGCCTGATCACGAAACGCACGAAACGACATCTATGTATTGTCATTTGATGGAATGACCAATGGAAACACCTTGCGACTTGTGCGACATACAAATTTGAAAGTCGCCCAAAAATCGCGGTTTCATTACCTCAAATCGCCCAATTTGCGATGATCGCAAAACCACTAAATTTTGTCGCATTTGGAGACGTGAAGTCGCCCAAAATGCGATAAATCGCCCAATCTGGCAACCCTGACACCGACTGGCGACTGCAGTATGTACACCATTGTGTGTATGCGTGTGTATGACCGGCTCGAAAGATTATCACGCAGTCTGGTGGCCACAAATTGAACGAAATGCGTCTACCTTAAGTGAACTACCCCCACCATCGAAGTTGCGGGACCTGTACGACCGTGTGTACGACACACCATCAACGTATTGACTTTTCAAGTTACAATAATTGGTAAATAGCGATATTTCATTATGAATTAAGATTAAAGCGAGCGGTTATCACTGCAATACTTTCATATTACTAACCATAGATTTAAAATCTTTTTTAATGTATAAGATGACCTAAAAATCATGTAACTTTACTAATCAGCCAGAGAGAGGTTTAGGTTTAAGATTAAACTGTACTAATGGTTCGTTTTTTAATTGTTATTGATGATCGGCGGTGGATCGCCAATCTTTTTTTACCTGGGGCGTGTTACGGACGCTAGGCTACACGTGTAGAAGCGCACGTAGTCAGAAATATTCGCCGTTAATAAATAATAAAGCGGACACCTGAGATGTCCACAGCGACGTCATCCATCCGGTCAGACCACACGCGCTGGAGACCGTTGGAAATTAGAGATTCGGGTGCACTATTGTTAACCGAATTGTTATAATAAATAAAGTGACATTTGAAGACATCCGCTGTAGATTAGGAGGTCGAATTGGCGAACAACTGACCCGTCGATATCTGCACTTGCAGATATTCGAGCCGTTTCGGAAATCAGCGAATCGCAAAAAGCATCGATATCTGACACGAAAGCGGCGATTCGCGAAAAACGAGCCTTATCGGACACCGTGGTTGATAGTGTCTCGTGAACACCCCCGCTACCGAATAATGTGCAAAACCGACCTGACTTGTAGCGGATAATTGCATTGTCCAGTCAGAGTCGCCCCGGAGCTAGAACAGCTAATCTCGCGATCGGGAACCGGTAAAACTTAAAGATCTCGGAACTTGGCACGCGGACGCCTTTTTCCAAGCGACTCTGCGTGAACACCTAAGTCGTCGACACGACTTAGTTTATTCATAACATACTATTCGCGTCCATCACGCTTGTCAAAGAAAACCTCTGCTCTCGGCAAAATATAGAAATAATAAAAATTCTTCATACCTAAACCACTTATTCTTTTCACTTGGGGTATCGGTCCCCTTCACGTGTACTCCCAAATCCGAATTATCCTGATTTAATAAACACTTGACGTTACGATCTCAAATTCGTAACAGCATAATGGCATCCACCGTTTGCTTGAACCAATCAGATGCATGCGGAAAGTGACGGCGCGAATTTCAAAAAGGGTTAAAGAGAATGCGAAACAGAAACGTTGCATATAGATGGTTTTTGCAAATAAATTGAATACATTTTTAAACTATGTATAAAAAATAACATACCGAATAATTATTATCGCACATATAAACGAAATAAATATATGAAATAAATTTCTTCCAAACGTATATGCATAAGCGACAACAATAAATAATGATAAAACCGAGATTAATATTTTATTTTCTATTTATTCCATTTTCAACAATAATTGTTAAATAAAAACAAAGTTCAAAATGGCGAACTGAAATATCCAAAAACATGTGTTTTCTGAAATTTTCTGCTAATTTAAGGTTGTTTGGACTAAAAGAAATAACGATAAAGCCGAAATAATTATTTTATTTGTTATTTATTGAATTTTTAATGAAAATTATGAAATAAAAAAAATAACATTCAAATAGGAGGACTAAAATATCCTAAAAAAACGTGTTTTCTGAAGTTTTCTGCTAATTTAAGGTTGTTTGTACTAGAAGAAATAACGATAAAGCCGAAATGATTATTTTATTTATTATTTATTGAATTTCTAATAAAAATGCTTAAATAAAAAAAATATATAATTCAAAATGGCGGACTAAAACATCTCAGAAAACGTGCTTTTTGATATTTTGTACCAATTTGACGTTGTTTGAAAAAAAATAAACAGCGATAAACCCGAGATTAATATTATATTTGTTATGTATTGCATGCCTAACAATAATTATTAAATACAGACAATTAAAAGCCACAGTCGAGCGCCGGCGGAAAATCTACAGTCCTTGCGTGTTCATACTTCGGATAAACGACTGCGGCTAGCAGTTTATCGACCGCTTTGCGGCTTATCTCGTAAAGGGTTGTAGTAGCTGAGTGGTTAAAGCACTCGACTGATAAATATAACTTTTGTAGTTCGCGTACTCGCAGATGCTTTTTTTATTTTTATTTTTCTTTTTTTTTTTTTTTTATAATTTTGAATTTATTGTAATTTCTTAAATGCTACTTAAATTATTTATTGCATATTTTTTAAGGGAATTTTTAATTCTTTAAATATACTCTTAACCTAACTTAAGGTATTTTCTATAACTTATTTTGACGAATATGACGTTATATAAAACTGAAACATGTTTTCTCTACTTTTATTTATATAGTTGTATATTACAATAGTTGTATTAATTGGAGGGTCCAGGCACAACATCAACTATATGAAGCCGTCGTTCAAAAATTCCGCAAAAATTATTATTTAAGTAATTTTTGACGAGGAATTCAATGGTAATATAATATAAATAGAAAAAAAATTTTTTGACCAAAAAAAAAATTGTATTTTTTGAAAAAAATGAATTTTTTAAAATCCATACGTAATTATTTCGAAAATGTGTTTTTCTGTTCACTAAAATTTTTTTGAATTTTTAAATTAATTCTGCGAATTTTAATAGTCTTTTTTCGAAAAAAAAATTTTTTCTTATTAAAACGTGTAATTTTGATATATTTCGTCTAAATTCGTGAAGCAAATATTATTTCTTAATTTTTTGAGATATTTTACTTGTGTTACAATGATATTAAAGAATATATATATACACACTTTCGTGTGTGTGTGTGTGTGTGTGTGTGTGTGTGCGTGTGCCTGTGCGTGTCCGCGTGTGCGTATGCGTGTGCGTGTGCGTGGGCATGCGTGCGCAAAAGTTTAAGAATATCTCCCTGGCTATTTAATGGTACCATTGTGTGTTTGTGTATGTGTATGTGTGTGCGTGCGCGCGCACGTATGTGCCACACCAGAGCTCAGGACCCCGTGATTCGTCATTCCCACACTATTTTCCGTCTCCAAACCATCTCTGATGTGTGTGTGTGTGTGTGTGTGTGTGTGTGTGTGTGTGTGTTTCCGAAGCGACGATGGAAAGCTCTACAGCCATCCCTGCCGGCCGGTGCCAGCAGGAGTGCGGGGCTCACACCCGCTAAAACCACCTCCGCTCAGACTGTGATTCCCCCCTCGGAAACCGCCGCAAGGCATTACTTCCAAGGGGGCAGTATTTGCCTCAGTAGGCCCTCCGCCGATGTTTTGGCTCTTCAAGTCTGGGCGATGTTGTTGCCTCTTCCGTCTTCTTCTCTTCTAATGGCATTCAGCCTATCGATGATGGAGGTGGCGATGATGACCACCTCATCCCATCCCTCCTGTGAGGCGAGCAGACATTCCCCAATGCCCTCAGGCGTTAGTGGTCCTCCTCCCGAGATCCGGAACTGTTCCCGTTCGGCTGCAAATCTCGGGCAGATGCGGAAACGATGTAAGTAGCTGCAAAAGCAGCCGTGCCCGGTGAGCACCTGGGTGAGATGAAAGGTGGTGTATCCGTGTTGTCTGCCCGTCCACTTTGCTGCATCTGGGATGACGCAGTGGGTCCACCGCCTCGAATCCGCTGAATCCCATCTTTTTTGCCACTCTTCTATGGTCCTCATGGACCATTTGTCGTGGTTTGGCTCCTGGTCGGCGATGTCCTGCCTTATACACCTGCCTTCGCGGTGTACTGCTGCCCTCTCCATAGCAAGAAGGTCTATGGGAGGGAGTCCCGCGACCACCGAGAGAGCGATGTCCGATACAGAACGGTAGGCACGGGCCACTCTTAGGGCGGCTGTTCTATAAGCCCTCCGGCAGGTGGCTCCGTAGCTCTTATGGATGTTCATGGCATCAGCCCAGATCGGTGCCCCGTAAAGAATAACAGAGCTTACTACCGATGAAAGGAGGGACCGTCGCGGCTGTTTCGCCCCCCCCGCCCCCTATTGGGCATAATGCTGGAGAGCGTACGAGCCACTTTGGAAGCCTTTGCGCCTGCGTTCATCAGGTGTTGTTTGAACGACAGCCGCGCATCTAGAGTGACTCCAAGATATCTAATAGTGTCCACCGTCCTGATCTGCGTATCTTCCACCGTGAAGGTGGCGTATACCCTTTTCTTCGTTCGAGAGATGAGCACCGCCTCCGGCTTCTCAGCCGCCAGATCTAACCCATGGTTGCTCAACCACCTAGCTACTACCTCGATAGCTTCATCTCCGCTAAATTGCACCTCGTCGATGGTCGTCGCGACGACGATTAGTGCAAGGTCGTCTGCGAAAGCTACCATGGACACCCCGTCTGGAAGGGATTGCCTGAGCAGTCCGTCATATAAGACGTTCCAGAGCAAGGGTCCCAGAACCGAACCCTGTGGCACGCCTCCCGTGATGTAGGTAGGAGTGCCTGCCGTCATCGGTGTCATAATACAGGGTTCGTTCTGTTAGGTAGCTTGAGATGGCTTCTCTTAGGTAGAGAGGCACCTTCAGATCTTCGAGTGCCTGCATGATGCAATCCCACCTGGCCGAATTAAATGCGTTCCGGATATCCAGGGCAATGATGGCACACGTGCACCTGGTGTTTCAGCTGCCACTGATGGCATCCGTGGCTATTGCTTTCACTCGGCCGATTGCATCGATGGTTGAGCGCCCCTACCGAAATCCGAACTGGTTATCGGAAAGACCTCCGGCATTTTCGATGGCTGCTTCCAGTCTGGCACAGATAACCCTCTCATATAGCTTCCCGGAGATGTCAAGCATGCAGAGCGGTCGGAATGAGGATGGATCGTCCGGGGGTTTGTTTCCCTTAGACAGCAGCACCAACCGCTGTTCCTTCCACTGCGCCGGGAAGCATCCTTCCTTCAGGCAAGCACTGAATGTCAATGTGAAGATGGTTGGTACATTCAGCGCTGCGATCTTCACTGCCATTCCAGGTACCCCATCCATTCCTGGGGCCTTACGGGTGGAGATCTTCTTAGCAGCCATCATTACTTGGGCTTCGGTAACATCTGGCGGCTCGGCTGCACCAGCAATTGCCATCAGGCCAGTGCCAACGGGCCGTTCCCGCTGTTCTGGGAATAAATGGCCGACGACTTTGCCAAGGAAGGATGGACAAGATGGTGCGTTGGGTCCCCTGGGCTTGATCTTGTTCATGGCCGTTTTATACGGTCGCCCCCAGAGATGGCGGTCCACCTCCTCACAAAAGTCCTGCCAGTACTTTGTTTTCGCGGCCTTGATGGCAATCTTGAGCCTATTTCTCTTTCTTTCATAGTCCGCGGCCAGTTGATAGTACCGGGGCTTATGAATTGCTCTCTGGTGCAGCCTTCGAGCCCGAAGGCACTCTCGCCGGATATCTGCGATTTCCTCGTTCCACCAGTATATTGGGGGTCGGCCGCGAGGAATTGACTTCACGACCATAGAGGCATCGCAAGCCGCTGTTATGGCTCGGGAGAAGCATCGGGCTCTCTCCTCTGATGTTCCCTTCACCTCCGTCTGTTCCAAGCTGTAGAGGAACATTTCCCGATCGAAGGTGGCCGGTGCCCATCTCTCTTTGCTTGCGCTCTAAACCTTGCCTGCTGCTCTGCCGGTCAGTTGGAGCTGGTACACCAAGGCTTGATGCTCACTGCTCGTGTATCGGTCACTAACTTTCCAGCCCAACCCTTCCCCCATCAATTTTGGGTCGATGAAGGTCAGGTCGACTACGGAGGACTTGCCGGCCTTGGAGTAGGTCAGCTTTCCCCCCGTGTTAGCAATCTCCAACTCCAGTAACGAGAAGGCCTAAATGAGGGCATATCCTCGATAGTTGGTCTTCGCGCTACCCCATTCCGTCGCTCATGCATTGAAGCCCCCCCCCCCCCCCCCCGATCACTAATGGGAGTCGGGAGGTTCTTGCACTGGCGATGATGGCCTCCAGGGATCCTTGGAACTCGTCGATGGTAAAACTGGGAGGGAGGTAGCAACTGTATAGTCTTATACCAGCCACCTCCACACAGGTGAAGCTGGGCAGGGGGTCGGACATCTTATTGGATATGTGGAGATTCCCACACACCCAGATGGCCGCCTTGCTGGTGGAATCCTTCACCCAGCTCGGTTTACAAAGATCCCGGTAAGCCTCGCTGATGACGGCGATATCGGCCTTCTCCTCCTTGACCAGTTGAAACAGCAGGTCCTGGGCCACCGCACAGTGATTGAGGTTTATTTGGAGCACCTTAGCCATTGTTGGTCTGTGCTCCAACCTCCTGCGTTGCACGATGTTTGGCTACGCAGTCCTCAATCTTGTGGCCCTCCTTGCCACACCGTAAGCACTGCGCCGAGCGATCGACCGCGCTCTTACAACCCCTTGCCAGATGTCCGCTCTCGTGGCACCTGTAACAGCGTGGGGGTCCCTCGCGCAGTCGAACCCGGCAATTAACCCAGCCAATTTTAAGCTTCCCCTTTTGCAACAGTGTGTTTGCTACTGCGACGGGAAGCAAGATATTGGCCGCCTGGGTTCCGCTATATGCTCCCCTAAGCTTGATATTCTCAGGGGTCACTGCTTCCGGTGAAGTCATCTCAATGATGGCCTGTGCCACCTCCTCCCGAGTTGTGGCCACGTCCATGTCCTTGATGGTGATGGCTTCCTTATGGGACAGTGCCTGTACGACAGCTGTCCCTTTTAGGATGGACGTGCCCGCTGCTTGGAGCTCTTGGGTGCACACGCCAGGCGTTGCAAACTCTATGAGCAGTTGGCCTGCTTTCGTCCGCCTGATGGCGGTCACCCTTTCTCCTAACTTTTGCAGTTCTGGCGCAGCCTTCATGGTCTTCAGGATGTCGACATATGACGCACCGTCCGCTGCCTTGGTCTTGATGGCATCGGGGCGGAAGGGTCGGAGGCCGGCTTTTGATTCCGGCTTCCCCCTGTGTCGCTTGCCGACATCCGTTCCCTGCGGCTGCGGTTGTTGTTGCTGCTGCTGCTGCCGTCGTTGTTGCTGTTGTTGCTGCTGCGGATGTTGTTGCTGCTGATGCTGTTGCGGTTGTTGTTGCTGCTGCTGCTTCGCCTTCTTCTTTAGGCCGTTTCTGACCACCGTAACCCAGTCCTGGTCTTCCGACTGGGGTTGCCGCCGTTGTTCTGCAGCTGGTGGTACGGGGCGTTCCTCTTTATCCTCTTCTTTTCTGACAGGTGACCGACGCCTGCGAAGCCCCCGAACTTTCTCGTGCCTTGGCGTAATGGCTAAAGCCACGCAGTGTGCCTTTGGCCATATTCTTGAGCTCCTTGTGGAGATTTTTCTTTTCCTGGATAAATTCCACAAGGAGCTGAAGTTTCTCTTCCAGGCGCTCGAAACTTACAGTCTCGAGGGTCACTTGTAGCATTTAATGCTGTTGGGGCCGAGTGACCAACCCCAACAACACTGCGGTTGCCTGATAACGACGCCGGAGAGCCCGCTTGCTCACTCGTACCCGACGCCGGTACTGGGGATCCGATCCCTGCAACGTAAGCTTTTATCTGCAGCTGATCTTCCATACTTGGTTTCTTGTTTGGGGTTCCTTCCCCTAGCTAGTTCTTTGGTCCGCGTCGGGTATTTTATTTCTCCGATACCTTTTACCAGCATTCCCCGATCCGCCACCTGGGGACGCGCCCGTTAGAAGGAACCAGCAAGACTCCGGCGGGTTTTTTTTTTTGTTTTTTTTTTTGTTTTTTTTTTTTTCCCGACGCGACGATGGAAAGCTCTACCAGCCTTCTCTTGGTCGGGGCCAGCAGAAGTGCGGAGCTCTCATCCGCTAAAACCACCGCCGCATAAGGCTGTTTTGTCATTTCCCGGGAACCGCCTTAAGGCATTACTTCGAGGAAGGCAGCCTAAGCCCCGAGAGGCTCTTCGCCGATATCATGGCGCATGACGGATAGGTGATGGTATTTCTATCCGTCCCTCCTCATTTTTGCCGATAGCACTCAGCTGCTCCACGATGGACGTGGCGAGTTGGACCACTGCGTCCCATCCTTCCTGTGAGAGAAGCAGGACCCTACCCAATCGCTCGGGTGTTATTGGGTCTTCTCCAAATTTCTGTAGCGACTTCTGCGAACCGTGGACAGTGGAAGATGGCGTGTTCCACGTCCTCGTCCATGCCAGGGCACACCGGGCTCTCCGCGTTTTCGTAGACGCGGATTCGATGGAGGTAGCTGTGGAAACAGCCGTGCCCAGTAAGTACCTGGGTCAGATGGAATGTGACGAATCCGTGGTCTCTGCATGTCCACTTCGCCACATTCGGGATGAGACGGTGGGTCCAGTGCCCTTTGGTTGCTGAGTCCCATCGTTGCTGCCACTCGGCAAGTAGTCTTTCGGACCATTCGCCTTGGCCTCCCGAGACATTTGCCAATTCTTGGCCTATACTCCTAACTTCACGGTACTTTTCAGCCCTATCAGCTGCCATTAGATCTATGGGAGGGAACCACGAGATCACTGAGAGGGTGTGACGCTACTGTGCTGCAGGCCCGTCGGCAAGTGGCTCCATAGTTTTTCTTGCTTGCAATGGCGTTCGCCCAGACGGGGGCTCCGTAAAGTATTACAGAGCTCACCACTGAAGCAAGGAGGGATCGATGGTATTGTTTTGGCCCCCCTATATTAGGCATAATATACCCCAGCACGCGAGCCACTTTTAGCGCTTTTGTGCCTGCATACTCCAGATGGTCTTTGAACGACAATCGCGCGTCGAGCATAACACCAAGGTATTTAATGGTGTCCTTCGTTCCGATTCCCTTATTCTCGACCGTGAAGGTAGCGGACCTTCTCTTCTTAGTACGAGAGATGAGCACCGCCTCTGTTTTCTCAGCCGCCAGGCAGAGTCCGTGGTTTTTCAACCAGCTAGCTACCACCTCAATAGCGTCATCTCCGAGGTATTGGACCTCCTCTATGGTTTTAGTGACGACGATAAGTGCAACGTCGTCGGCAAAGGCTACCATAGCCACCCCTTCTGGAAGTGCTTGTTTGAGCAATCCGTCATACATGACGTTCCACAGCAAGCGACCTAGGACCGAACCCTGCAGCACGCCTCCTGTGATGTTGTGGGAGCGCCTGCCGTCATCGGTGTCATAAAACAGGGTCGGGGCTGACAGGTAGCTAGAGATGACCCTTCTAAGGTAAATTGGTACCTTGAATTCTTCTAAGGCTAGCATGATGCAGTCCCATCGGGCCGAGTTAAAGGCGTTCTTGATATCAAGCGTGATGATGGCACACATTCGCCTGGTATTCCGACTGCCACTGATGGCGTTAGCGGCCAACGTCTTCACCCGGTCGACTGCATCAATGGTTGAGCGACCCTTCCTGAAGCCGAACTGATTGTCGGAAAGACCTCCAACTTTATCGATGGCTGCTTCGACCCTGACACATATTATCCGCTCGTACAGCTTCCTTAGAATGTCCAGCATACAAAGTGGTCGATGTGCAGATGGTTCGTTCAAGGGTTTAGAACCCTTGTACAGCAGCACCAACCTTTGTTGCTTCCATTGCACCGGGAAGCATCCATTTTTCAGACATGCGGTAAATGTTTCCAGGAAGATATCTGGGACATCCAGCGCTGCGGTCTTAACCGCCAGACCCGGGATTCCATCTATTCCCTGAGTTTGATGGACTCTGGGGTCACACTATCCAGACCGGTGGCCGAGGCGAGGGCGAGTGCCACCTCGTTCGTGGTTGTGGCCTCGTCTAGGTCCGTGATCTTTATACTTTCTATTTGGGTCAGCATCTGGATGAGAGCTGACCCGTTTAGGAGAGACGCGACCTCGGATCGGAGCTCCTCCGTTGGTGCTCCGTCCTTGCCCAGTTCCAGGAGGAGATCTCCTGCCTTCGTGCGCCGGATCCTCGTTACCCTTTCGCCCAATTTCTTGAGTCCGGGTGCAGTTTTCACCTTTCGTAGGATGTCGACGTACGAGACTCCTCCTGTCGCTTTGATCTTGATAGCATCAGGACGATGTTGTCTCGGCCCAGTTTTATGTTCTTGATTGAGTCGCACGCCGACATTCTGTTTTGTCGCTTTTTTCCCATCTTCCCTCCCCCTTTTCACCACCGTTGCCCAGCCCTTGTCGTGCGTTCGGGCTTGCTGCTGGTGATTTTTCACTGGTGAGGAGGAAAGGTCTTTGTCCTCTTCCCCCTTTCTCACCTTTTTCTTCGCGGGCGTTGTTATCGGCGAAGGCTCTCTTCTCCCCGTGTACTCTTTACGGGGCCCGCGAAAGAGAGGCGAGGTCTGACTCGCCCCATCTTTACAGACGTACGCCGTTTTCGAAGGCCATGGGTTATGCCTCACCTCAGCATAATCCCTGGTTGCCTTTGACGTAGCTCTCGCCATATCCTTAAGCTCCTTGTGGAGATTCTTTTTGTCAAGAATGAAGTCCACAAGACCCTTAATTCTCTCTTCCAGGACCCGGAATTTTGCCGCCTCAGGGTCCTCCACTGCTGGTGGGTCCACCGGTATGCTGCTGGAAATCTTCTGGAAGAAGGCCGCCAGACAGCCCACTCCGGTATCCATCACCATACTGTCACTTGTAGTATCTGATGCTTCAGGGGCCGAGTGACCAACCCCTGCAGCACTGCTGTTGCCTGATATCGACGCCGGAGAGCCCGCTTGCGCACTCGTACCCGACGCCGGTACTGGGGATCCGACCCCTGCACCGTAAACTTCTTTCTGCCGCTGTTCTGCCATATTTGGTTTATTAATCGGGGTTCCTTCTCCGGCGTGTGTGTGTGTCTGTGTCTGTGCGTGTGTGTGTGTGTGTGTGTGTGTGTGTGTGTGTGTTTTCCATTTTATATAACATCTGTTTTTATTATTTAGATGATGTACATGCTTTTTTGGGTATGTGTTGTAAATGAGCGTATTTGTTGTGAATGTATGTATTCAAACATACAATAATGCAGTAGTATTGAATTTTCATTTAAAATATTGAAATTGTTTAAAGAAATTGTAAGTCTTTAAATATATTTTTTCACGTAAGTATGATATATTTTTTGTAACCCATTTCGGTTATATTTCTATTTGTGAGAATCATTATTATCAGTGACCGGCAATATTACATATTACATTTTCTAAATTAGTAGTAATAAATAAGTTAATTATCTACAGTTAGGACAATATCGCCAAAATGTTTCTATTTCTTCTTTATTAGCCAAAAATCAATTTAATATGTAATAATTTTTTATTAAGAGGTATTTAAGGAAAATGAAGAGGGAATTTTAATGGTAGCAGGGGATTTTAATGCTAGGATAGGGAGAGAAGGAGGGTGGGGAAAACAAAGCCTTGATGTAGAGGACGTGCAAGAGGTGAATAGAGAGTTTAAAGATAGCGTAATAAATAAGCAAGGAAAAGATTTGATAGAAGTGATGAGGAGAGAGGATGGATGGTAATGAATGGGGATAAGGTGGGGGATGAAGATGGGGAGTGGACTTATGAAGGCAGGAGGGAGGTCGGTTATAGCTTTAGGCATAGTGAATTGGGAAGCTTGGGAGACAGTTTGTAGATTCGAAGTAGGGTGTAGTGGGGAGTCAGACCACCAGCCAATTATGATGGATTTAGGGAAAGGGGATGAAAGAGAGGAGGAGGAGAGAGGGGAAGAAGAAAGGGTCCAAGATTCGTCAGATGAGGGTATACGGAAGTATCGGGATGTCATCAATGGGATAGAGTGGAGAGAGGCAGGAGGAGTAGAAGAGAGGTGGGAGGAACTTGAGAAAAAAATAATGGGGGCCATAGGGTGGAAAAGAAAAGGGATAGGGTTGTGCCAGTTGTGGGATTTGGATTGCAGGGAAAAAAAGAGAGAGAAGCACAGAGCGAGAAGAAGATACAGGAGAGCAGAGGAAGGAGGGTATGAGGAGTTTATATGGTGTAGAAAGGATTATAGAGAGTTGTGCGCAAAGAAAGAGGAGGGGCTAAGGGAAAGGGAGGAAAAAGAAGTGGAAAAGATAAAGACGGAAGCAGAGGCTTGGAAATATATAAACAGAGGAAGGAGGAAAAGAGAGGGGATTTGTAAAGAAATCGGAATGGAGGAATGGGTACGACATTTCATTGGAACTTTAGGGGGAGTGGAGGAAAGAAGAGTGGGTGTAGAAAGAAGAATGGAAGTGAATAGAGAAGAAGATGAAGGAATAGAAGAAGAGGAGATAGAAAATGAAATAAGAAGATTGAAGAAGGGCAAAGCGCGGGTCTAGATGGAATAAAAAATGAGGCATGAAAAGAAGGAGGGGGGAAGCTTACAAAAAGATTCGGAGAGATTTTGAAGATGGTGTGGAAAGGGAAAGGGTTCCCAGAGAAGTGGAGGGTGGGAGTTGTGGTACCGATCTGGAAGCGAGGAGAGAGAAAGAATCCGGGAAATTATAGAGGGGTAACGATGACGAGTACGGGATACAAACTGTATGCGAGCATCGTAAACCGAAGGTTGGTAAAACAGTTGGATGAGAAAGAAGGGTGGTGTAGGTCGCAGTCGGGATTCAGGAAAGGAAGAGGAAAAAGAACACGTTAGAGACAGAGTGAGAAAAGCTACGGTGGCAATGGGGTGGGTATGGAGTTATGGAGAGAGAAAATTTAAGGGGGGCGTAAGGTGGAGGGTGAAACTATTTAACAGTGTAGTAAAAGGAATATTATTTTACGGTGTGGAGATATAGGGGTTAGGGAGTGGAAAGAGGTGGAAGCGTTACAAGAAAAGTAGCTGAAGTGGATTCTGTGGTTAGAGAGGATAACTCCAGGTTATATTGTAAGGGAAGAACTGAAAAGAAATAAATTGAGGATGGAAACGGGGCGGAGGGCAGGAAGGTTTGAGGAGAAATTGGAGAAAGGAGTGGGAGGAGAAATTGGGAAGGAATGTATGTTGGAGAGTAGACTGGAGGAAATGGAGAAGGATAGGAGTGAATGGACAAGAGAGAGTGTATAGTGGGAACTATTTATGGAGTGGAGGAATGAGTGAGTTTTCCTTGAATGCACTAGGAGAGAATAAATGGGAGTATCTGAGACAAAGAGTGAAAGAAGTAGATGAACAAGAGAGAGGGGAAAAGATAAGAACGTCAAAGTCATGTTGGCGATACATAAGAGTAAATGGGATACCAGCATACATAAGAAGGTGTAAGAGGAATGAAGGGAAAAGATTGGTGAGAATAGCGAGGTGGAGATGTGGGAATGAGGAAATGGGAAATAGGTACTGGAGGAATGAGGAAGAGAGAAAGTGTAGATTGTGTGGAAGGGAGAGAGAGAATGTTGAACACCTGAAGAGAGAGTGGAGTATGCGAAGGAGATTGAAGAAAGGGTTATGGATGTTTTGAATGAGGATGGGAGAGGAATCAGATGGATGCAAAGGATAGAGTGTTTGAGAAAAGCGAGAGAGAGAGAGAGAGAGAGGGGCAGAGAGGCAAAGACAGTGGGAGACAGAATGAGTAGTTTAGCTTGCGCCACTTTTCAAACATTTGTTCTATAGTAAAGAGCAGAATTTTGTTATAATTCCCGTCTGTTGTATGTACAATTGAGGAAATGTCATGTTTGTAATTAGGTTAGTAGTTTGTAATTAATTAGGAAGTCTTGTAAGCACAATATGTGAATGCAAATAAATATTATTATTATGTAATAATTTTTTATACGTATATAAAATAGTGGTATATGTTATCCAAAATTATGTGTAAGTAATGCAATTATACCTATTCAATGTCCATTACTTGGAACTTTGTTTTTACAAATCTTTTTTTATGAAGCTTTAAAAATATTCTGAAAAATAATAAAAATAAAAAAAACTATTTTGTAAAAATAATAATAAAAAGATAATACATTGTTTAAACTAGCAGTAATAAACAAAATCATTTTCTAAAGTTAGGAAAATATTGCGACAAGGTTTTTACCTCTTATTTATTCGCCACAATCAAATTAATTAATATATAATACGAGTACAGCAGTAATTCATCAATGACTTTGCGACAAAAAGTTTAATTAAGTTCGTTTAGTCGACTGGTTAGAGTGCTTGCCTTGTATGTTTGACGTTGGAAGATCGCGTACTGGCGAGTGCACGTTTTATTTTGTTGTTGTTGTTATTAATTATAGTATTATGTTAATATTATAATTTATTAAATGTTATTTAAATTATTTATTGTATTGTTTTAAAATATTGTGATTTTTTAAATAAATTTTAAGTCTTTAAATATATTTTTCACGTAATTTTATAGACTTTTCGTGACTTACTTTGATTCTACTTGTATTTGCATTTAATTCTATTTGTGCGAATTATTATTAATGGCAGAAATTGTTAAATACCACGCTTTCTATACTTTTTATATTTCATCGATATTTTTTTCATTTCATTTGATGATGTGATCATTTCAATTTAAACGGGTCTAAAATATGTTAATCGATTCGGTGCTTTTTTTTAACTTTCATTACCAATTGTTAGAGAATTTATATTGCTTATGTCCAGCTGCTTGTATTCATATATGCTATTATATTCCCTTTTTATTATTAGTTCTGTAATGTCCTTGTCGTGGTATTTTTTAATTATGATTATTTTTATATATTTTTTTAAATATGTTAAACTTCCTAAACAACAATTATTCAAGTATTGGGCATTGAATATGTGTAATTACTTTACATAAAATAAGTTACCAGGTTCAATACTTCTTAATTAGCCAGTTCTCTAAATGTATTTAAACATAGAATTATTGAATATCTTTTTTCATTGGAAAATCGCAACGTATGAATTACCATGATATTGTTAAGGGGTCTCAGTGTAGATATATGTATGTTTTATGATACTAAACATAAAATATTATTACATATTAAATTGATTTTTGGCTGATAAAGAAGAAATAGAAACATTTTGGCGATATTGTCCTAACTGTAGAAAATTATTTATTTATTACTACTAATTTAGAAAATTTAATATATAATATTGCCGGGCACTGATAATAATGATTCTCACAAATAGAAATATAACCGAAATGAGTTACAAAAAATATATCATAATTACGTGAAAAAATATATTTAAAGACTTACAATTTCTTTAAACACTTACAATATTTTAAAAGTATATAATAAATAATTTAAATAGCATTTAATAAATTATAATATTATTTTTACCAAATGCTTTGTTTAATTTTTATTATTTTTAAGCATTTTTTTAAAGCTAAATAAAAAAGACTTATTGTTAGTAACAACAACATTCCAAATAATGGACATTGAATAGGTATAATTTCATTATAGTTACAGACCATTTTGCATAATATTAGTTACTATTTTAAATCGGAAAAAGATATTATTACACATTAATTTCATTTTTTGCGGATAAACGAGAAGCTAAAAACTGTGGCAATATTTTTATAACTTTGGAAAATTATGTATTCAATACTACTAGTTTAGACAATGTGTTACGTTTTTATTATTACTTTCATAACGTCGTTTTCGTAGTATTTTTTAATTTTAATTATATTTAAGCATTATTTAAAGCTTCATAAAATTAGAGTAAGTAAAAACAACATTCCAAGTATTGGAAAATGGACGGATCTGATTGCATTAGTCACAGATCTTTTGCATAATATAATCTACTATTCTATATACGTAAAAATTATTGTGACATATTAATTTCATTTTTAGCGGATAGAGAAGAATTAAAAACATTTTGGCAATATCTTCCTAACTGAAGAAATTTATTTATTTAATACAACTGTAATATACAACTATATGAATAAAAGTAGAGAAAACATGTTTCAGTTTTATTTAACGTCATATTCGTCAAAATAAGTTACAGAAAATACTTTAAGTTAGGTTAAAAGTATATTTAAAGAATTAAAAATTCCCTTAAAAAATATACAATAAATAATTTGAATAGCATTTAAGAAATTACAATAAATTCATAATTATAAAAATAAAAAAAAATAAAAATAAAAAAAGCATCTGCGAGTACGCGAACTACAAAAGTTACACTCATCAGTCGAGCGCTTTAACCACTCGGCGACTACAACCCTTTACGAGATAAGCAGCAAAGCGGCGCATAAACAGCTACCCGCAGTTATTTATTTGAAGCATGAACACGCAAGGACTGTAGATTTTCCGCCGGCGCTCGACTGTACCTCCAGCCGCCAATCGCGTCCAACATGCGCACATCGGTGCGCGAAACATCCTCGATATCCCATCAACCTGTGTGGTGGTGATTAATCGATATACACCCAGCGAATTTAATTCGCACGGGGAATTACCTCGGATTTCTGTGTTTTTCACATTAAGATATATAGGTAAAAACAAGGACGACTGTGGGTTTCGCCGTGCGAATTAAATTCGTTGGGTGTACGTTGTTCGATATTTCATTCGATACTATCACAAATATCTTCCCTTTCCGCATGCATATGATTGGTTGTCTACTGCGCAAGATTAAAATACTTCACCTTACTTATTCCACCATGGGTCAAAGTGTCGAGAGTCGTCTCGACCAGTTTCGAACTCCCACCAAGGGGTGGCGCATAAGTACTGAATGGAACGCGTGCATTGCATGTTCTGACATACTGAAACTTTCTCACAAGCTCTACGAGCATAAGTAGGTCCGTATATAAGAAAGCAAGTTTCATCGTATCACGAATATTAGTATGTTATGCATGCGTGAGTGCGAACACTGATTTGTGTTTATCATATGGCGTCGAATAATTATAGGCATGTATAGGTAGGTGTGTATCTTAGATCATATAAGCGAGTGTGTTGTGATTTCATGAAAATACTTATTTCTGAGTACATAATAAATTCAAATTCGGTATGTAGGTACGAACCCGTAAGTTGCGTTGAAAATCCGCTCAGAAGTTTCATTTTTAACCAATTAGGTCAAAATTACCAAATTATTAGTAATATTCGACTTCTTATAGGTCCGTTCTCACAAATTGGTCTATGCCTTATTAGTCCAAATGCCTTCCATTACCTAATATTTACCTCAAATTTACCGTCTTTTTATTCCCCACTTACACTGAGAAAAAAAAGACGCCAAATTGGCTGACGCGACGTACCGCCGTTTTAGCGATAGTCGCTTAAAAAGACGATTAACACTCGAAATTGTAAAAAACAAGATTTCTATAAATCGGAATACTTTTCTGACATCATTATGAACATTCCTGTCCAAGTTCTAGTCGATTTAGTTTGTATGATTTGTACAGATCATTAAAAGCTAAAAAAGTAAGAACTTTTTTCGTTTTCAGGCTTCCGTATCGAAAACTGTACAAGATACGCCAAAAATGCACTGAACCTTTTTTGTAGAGCACAAAATTTCCTACAATAAAGTCAGTGAGAGACCTAGTCTAAAGTCAATACGTTACAACGAACAACGCTAGAATGTGAATGCGAAATATGTAGAAACCATTCGTCTGAAATCTCGACATTAATCGTTGCTAACGTATTGACTTTAGACTAGGGCTCTCACTGACTTTATTGTAGGAAATTTTGTGCTCTACAAAAAAGGTTCAGTGCATTTTTGACGTATCTTGTACAATTTTCGATACGGAAGCCTTAAAACGAAAAAAGTTCTTATTTTTTTCACTTTTAACGACCTTTACAATTCATACAAACAACTAAATCGACTAGAAATTAGACAGAAATGTTCATAATGATATCAAAAATGTATTCCAAATGATAGAAATCTGTTTTTTTTTACGATTTCGAGTTTTAATCATCATTTTAAGGGACTACCGCTAAAACGGAGGTACGTCGCGTAAGCCAATATGGCGTCTTTTTTTTCTCAGTGTACCTGAAATAGAAATTGATTCGACGTTAATCAGGTCAGGGCCGTTAGGCATTTGGACCTATTCGGAAGTCGAATTGACGTAATTTCGACCAATTTTGCTGCTTGGGATATCGCTGATAACTGGCTAATGCTGACCCAATAGTAAAATAATACACTTAATTTTTTTTATCTGTCCAACATAATCCCACTTTTTTAAAAATTATGACCTAAAAAGGTGATATTGTGAGCGTTAGCATTTTAGCGTCAAAAATATATCGGGAATTACATATATACTTTACAAAAAACAGAATAATAAGGATCGTTTTGACCAACATTGTAATAAGTTGCAACTTTCTAAGCCATTATCTCAAAAATGGTGACCGATATAGAAAATATCATTTTTACCTTTTTTATAGATTTTTTATATCCTACAACTTTTGTCTGACATATTTTGCGCTCTAATACGTCGTTAAAAAGTTACAGCCGTTTTAAAATAAAATTAGGCATATTTTGTAAAAAAAACAGCTTTCCCCCACTCCGATTTTCGGCGATGTTGGATATGTTTTTTAACTCATTTTTTTAGTAATTATCACGAAAAAATCGGTCCTGTTGCAATTTGTTCCGGGTTACCCTCTATTTCTTCGTTCGTTTCCTGGACTATAATGTTGACCAAAGTTACATCCAAGAGAAACGTATTTAAAACAAGACAACTGTGGGTTTCCCCGACAGAATACATTTCACTTATAGGATTTTTCGTGCACCGATGTGCGCAGGTTGGGCGAGCCGGAAATTACAGTTTTGGCGCGATAATTCATAACATTTGAAAATTAAATATAAAAATATGTCAATAAAATGTGTTATTTCATTGTTATTTTTAGATATACTTACTTAAGACGTTAAGCGATGATAAAATTGTACAATATATAATATAATATTTATTTTTGAGGAGTTGAAGAATGACATTTTATGACATCTCCGTATAAGGACGATAAGGACAGTTGTTCAAGGATTTGTTCATTAATGATGTACCTATTTGGCTTGTAATTATACCTTTTTTTTTGTAAATATATACAAATTTTTATTATAAAACTATACATTACATCAAGGTCCGTGTGGTACAATAAATCAGTGAAGAAATACAAATAAAATAGTTACATTAATATACTATTCATATATATAATATAATCATTTATAAATATTCATGTATACGTGTACGTATGTATAAAAAAGGGTAAAATGTCTATAAATATAAATACAAAAATTGTTTTGTAATTAAATTAAATTAAAATTAATTACATAAAATTAAATTAAAATTAATTACATAAAATTAAATGTAATCTAAATTACATAAAACTAAATGTAATCTAAATTATATGTTATGTGTGTATAAATGAACGTGAAATATGGTAATTATGTATAAATCTGAATAAAAAAATTTAATTATGTAAAGATAAAATAAAAAAAGTAATTGTTATAAGTATTACACGAAGATTAATTATGATCAGACTATAAAAGACCCATAAAAATCGAAATAAAAAAAATGAATTGTCTTATTATGATTTATACTATCTGATTTATACTATCATGCACATTTATATTACCCTGTGTCACTTTATTCTCGCATTATTTGGGTTAGATTTCTTTTGGAAAGATGCATCTGTAACATAATAAGGTATCATAAGATTTATTTACTGATAAATAAAATATAAATACATTAGTAAACTAACAATACAATATTACTAGCAAAGAAACATTAATAAAGGAACATTATTTTTAAATATTTAATTTAACAACATTATGCATTGTCATGCTCTTGTTAATGTAAGTCGTATTCGTTCTAGATATCGGTAATTTATGAGACATGATTTTTGCTCTGGACGAATAGTATGTACCTTGATATCAATTTATTTTTCAAATTGTGACATGCAGGTGGAGAGTAATCGAGTTGCCGGCATTTTTGAAGAAAGTAAGGTTTTAAATTAACGTCACATTTTTCAGAAATTAAATATTTTCTGAATACTCTAAAAATTCTTTCCATTTGTATACAAAATCGTAATGTTTGGGAGTTTACGAAGAATAATGTATTAGATTTCCAACACCTAAGACGAGTAAGCATGCTGTAGGAAGCACTGTTGGCCCATGTTGATCCTGTCATAGATATGCTGTTTAAACAAACTTTTTCTGAGCGGTAGATACTCATTATCAAATATTCAGCGACATGGTACAGTTTGTTTAATTCGTTTCGGTCTAGCGTGAGAGTTTGTTTTCCGGTTGTCCATATATCCCTCGAGGTTTCGATAAAAATTGATGAGTATATTTCCCTATGTGTATTTTTGTCCCTCTTTTTCGTTAGAATAGTAAGAAACTCATAAAAAAATGTTCGGTCATCCTCGTCGTAACTGCTGTTAGAAACATTCTTCATATACTGCGATACAGTTATAAGTTGTAACGCGACGATCGTGCATCGATAAAAAATGGACAAGGAGAGAAGGCCGGGAGAGAAGGAAACTGTAAATAAAGAAAAAACACGTGCGCGACCGTGCCGACTGTGTGCCGCCATTAGTGAACTAGCGTAACCCGAGTTTCGACCGCCGCGCAGAAACGAGAGCGACCGCCGCGCACCAACGATTAAAAGATGTAGCGCGGTAGTATTAAAGTTGGCCGCAGGGAAGGAGCGCCGCGGGAAATTTGAATGAACGGGGCGGGCTGTCAATTTAAACGCGCAAATGACATTTAAATGATTGACAGTTCCCGTCCCGTTCCAAGTAAAAAGTTGAGGCGGTCGCTCCAATTGGAGTTCCACGTGATATATAAGCGGGGCCCGATATCGGACGACCCGGCACGGCACAAAAAGTCGGCAGCCATCGCAGGGCGCCGAGGAGGAAGTCGCTCGCTTCACCATCGCGGACTTCGACCGTCAAACGAGGAAACGTCGACGGGATCCACCAGGGCCGGCCCAAGAATACCTAGGGCCGCCGACAAGTGAAAAAGGAAGTAAGAACCAAGATAGCCACTACGCAGAGGAAAAGTCCTTCTCTCCCGCCGTTCGATAAAGTGTTCATTTTGTGTTCATTTTGTGCAATTTAAGGACATTTATATTGACTATTTAGTTATGTGTGGATGACTGACCACGTGTATATATGTATGTGTCTTCGCGTAATTTATTTCGTTCGTTTATGACTAATTTAATTTTTAGTCACGTAATTTATTTCGTTCTTTTATGACCAATGATAATTATAGCCGCGTAAATTATTCCGTGTGTGTTTGTGCACGGATACAGCGAAACAGCGCAAGTGATCGCAAATAATATTTAATAAAAAATTCACTATTGTACACGTGTTGATGATAATGAAATAATAACCATGCAGTGAGAAAAACATGAAGAAATATTAATATAAGAAAAAATAAATATATGTATATAATCCTCAATTTGTAACAAATAGCGCTCAACTAAAGGGGCTCGAAAAGTAAAAGAAAGAACACTGTTCGGAAAATCCAAAATAAAAATAAAAGAAGTGTTTGCTCACTGCATGGAATTTAATATAAAAAAAATCAAAATCAGGAAGAGTAATAACTCAAAAACTTGAAAATTTAAATTTTTCAAAAAGGAAAACACATGTACAAACCTGTTCGAAAATGCCGATGTTCCATGATGAAATTCCTTCAACTGCACAAAACGCCAATGCAGATGCGCCAAATGGACCTCACAGCCAAAGCGAAAATAACATAGTACCGCCTTATGGCGTAGAAAATCAGCAAACCGCGGGTTTTCGTGAGTTTGCTGCAGAATTGGGTACCGTAATAAGACAGAATCAAAATGCCTCCATTGACGTGCCGGCTCCAAAATTTGAAAACGTCAATGCCACGAATCCGGCAAAATTTATAGCGGACCTCGAAAGATATTTCCAATTAAAGAATATTCAGGGAGTGCGAAAACTATTATTTGTGGAAACAGCATTGGAGGGAAGTGCTCAAGTCTGGTTAGGAATAAATAACTTTGAATCGTACGACCAGTTTAAAAATTCATTTCTCGAAAAATTTTATTCAATGACGATTAAATTAGAACTTAAACAAAAATGGACGGATGAACGCTATCACGAATCTGAGGGGGATTGCAAAGCTACTTTTATAAAAAAATTCGAGAAGTAATGTATTTTATCCCAAAAATGTCCGACTGCGAAACTGACTATTTAATAATTCAACAATTCCTATGGTCTATCAGGGTAGCATTAATTTCTATTAAATATAACGATACAGATGGAATTGTTGAAGCATTAACAAAATTGGACGCGATTCGAATCGAAAAAGAAACGAGAAATAAAAGTAGCTCTGCAATCCCAAATAATGGAAACCGCCCGAAAGGAATACGACAACTTCAAGCGGGTGAAAATAGGCTGAGAAATTCACACACGCGAACTTTACTAAACACTAACGGTCACAATAATCCACAGAATCGTCGGCACGTTGCATTTCCGGATATTCGATACCAGCCACCGAATTTGCGAAATATGAACATGACTTCTACGAATAATGAGGTACGAAATCAACGCCCGAATTTAAACTGAATACCGGCGCGTTGAACTATGCCCCAACGGCGCGTCGTGACTCTGATTTCATACAAGAAATGAAAAACAATAACAAAATAGAAGTAAACAAGAGTCGAGCAAGTGAGGAATTTAAATGCCCGCATATAAAATTGAATATATGCAATTATGATATATGGGCTCTTATTGACACGGGTAGCCAAATTACGGCTATCTTAGAAAATTTTTATAAACAAATTTGTGACGTAGGTAATCCGCCCGAATTACCAGTGACGAATCTTTTAATTTCGACAGCTATTGGCAACAAAGCGACGACAATTAAAAGACAAATATTTTTAAATTTTGACATTGATAATCGGACGAGAGCTCATACATTTTTAGTAATTCCTCATTTGTCGACAGAAATAATTTTGGGCAATGATTTCCATACAAACTTCGGAATGGTACTGAATTATCCGGAGAAGTCAATAGTGTGGGCAGGAAACTATATTACGGAAGCATGTGCGCAATTTTCAAAAAACCCGGCAAGTAGCATCACATGCTCCAATTTTGACGAGACGACTTATGTCTTCGTCATGAACCACCATGAATTGGTTAGGAATTTGAATAAAAAGGTCAAACAAATAGAGAAAACAATAAGAATAACTGGGAAAATTTTAATAATTATAATAATGACGATAATGATGATGACGCGGATGATAATAATGACTGTATTTTGAACCATGAATGTAATGTATTGAATGATGATCGTGATGTATTAAATAATTGTGAGGTGTTATATAATAATGATTTTACTAACAATGACATGCCAAATGAGAATAATTTTATAAATGGTGATGATAATTTTAGAAGAACTGTCATGAGAAATGAGAATGATTTTATGAATAATGACAATGATTTTATGAATAATGATATGTTAAATGAGAATAATGTTATAAATTGTGATGATAATTTTATTAATAATGACGTTAGAAATGAGAATGATTTTATGAATAATGACAATAATTTTATAAATAATGACATATCAAATTTTATTAATGAAGACGATGATAATTTATTTCAAGATGGTAATGATGATAATGCTCTGAACCACAATATGTGGTGGCTGTGGATGATTAGTGGCGCTAGTTTAAACTAAAAACACGTGCTTTTTTGCTTAAATTTAATTAGCCTTATAAACGCTTTAGTTTAAACAACTTGATTATAAACTTGTCTGCCAATATCTTTTTCGGCAAATTCTCAATTTTGAAATATAAATTTGAGCTTGTGCAAAATAGTGAAGCCAGCTTTTTGGGCATTATATCTTCCTAACCTCAAAGTCGATAGATTATAATACATAATGTCGACCTGTAGCTCTTGTAATGCAGGATTTCAAGCAGGAGACGTCATTGCGGCCTGTTTTATATGTACTAGGCTTTTCCATGCATCTCAAACTTCAAACTGCGCTGACGTGTCAGCCTCCGAAATAAAAGTTTTAGAGTTAAAAAAAGTCAGACCTAGGATGCTATTCAAGTGTAAGGAATGCAAGGATTCCAGCGGCATTCAAGATCCTGCACTTGTGGAAATAGTGGCTGATATTCAGGCCGGTATGAGTAAATTAGCAACTACCGAAGCTCTGAATCAACTTCGGAGTGACATCAAGGGCTCGCTGATTAGGGTCAAAAACTTGGTCGAAGTTACAATTCCTGGTTTGAAAAAGGAAATTACTGATATGAAACAGAAAATGCAAGAAAACCATACTAAATATGAAGATCGCATAAAAACATTAGAAAATGAGTTAAGTGACCTTCGCAGTAACCAGTCGGTGGCTGATAAGTTATCGGAGTCAAATGCCCTTAGTTTATATGGTAAAATTTCCAAAATACAAAAGGATCTGGACCATCGCAGTAAAAACTTATTAATATTTAAAATTCCGGACAACAATGTCTTAGCAGAGGATATAAGTAACGTCAGTGATATCCTAACCAAATTAGAGTTGGCTCCGACTGAGGTGAAACGTCTAGGATTATATTCCGCAAACAAGGCTAGGCCAGTTTTGGTAAAATTGAACAGCAAAGCGGAAGTATTGAAAGCTATTCGTAATTGGAAAAAACTACCGTCGGACTACTCATATTCGTTTGACCACTCTCCAGCACAAAGAGCCTTGTACAATGAACGCAAAACCGAAGTAGAGTCATATAACGCAATAAGTTCAACTTCAAAGAAGAGGGTAAAATTCATCGATGATGTTCCCTGTGTGGTTGACAGCGTTCCGATTAGACGTTCGGAAAACTAATAAGCGAATCAACGGCACGCGAATTCATTATCTTTTACCAAAATGTTAATGGATTAAGAACAAAGTGCGATATTGTAAATACTACTGTTTCGTCTTTAGCACCTCATCCAGACTTGCTTCTGTTAACAGAAACCTATCTTCACCCAGGAATACTCAACAATGAACTGGGTTTTACCGGTTATAATCTGTTTCGTCGGGACAGAGTTTCTGTTACCGGTGTTAGTGGATATGGAGGAGGTGTATTAATTGCTGCTAGTCAAGCTCTCAAGGCAACAATTTGTGAAGGTGTTCATACCGATATTGAGCAAATGTTTATAACTATTTTGGTCGGAATCCGAAGATTACTCATTGGTTTAATTTACATTCCGCCACGTTCTGATCCCAGCGTATATTACAAACATTACGAAGAAATCGACTATCTAGTAACAAAATACCCTGATCACGAGTTGTTTTTGTTTGGTGACTACAATTTGCCGTCAACCACATGGAACTTGCCTTCTGGAGTTAACAATTGTACACATCCTGATGTGGTTGTACGAGAAGGGGCAAAGATTATTGGTAATCTTGCAGCGCTACATAATCTGTATCAATCTTTCCCCGAATCTTTGGACAAACATTACACTTTGGACCTGGCTTTTAGCAATGAAGGAAGTTTAGTGTATGTTCCGTCAACAGATTATTTGGTTCCAGAAGATTGTCATCATCCTTCAGCATTTTTTAAGATTGATAGCTCGGATCATGCTTTAATGGACTTTCAAAGCGCTCAATGGGATTTTCGCAATGCACCGTATGACAGCATTTCATCATCACTGTGCGAAGTTGATTGGGACTCATTGCTGTCAGAGATTAAGCTAGAGGATAATATCTCTATTTTTTATAATACAGTCTACTCGACTATAAATAGATACGTTTCGGTTAAGAGAGTTTATTCTTCTAGTTATCCTATCTGGTACACCCGAGAGCTAAAAGATTTAATAGTTGATAAGAAAATCGCTCATAGGAACTGGTGCGAATCAGGAAGGTTGTCTCATTTTATAATATTTAAGCAGTTACGCGCAAAGTGCATACGACTCTCGAAGTTATCATATAGAAATTATATTAGCAAAGTGGAATTGAATGCGAAATCCAACGTCAAAGCGTTTTGGTCGTATGTTAGGAACCTGAAATCATCAAATGGAGTCCCGAACTCTATATTTTTTGATAATCATCGCGTCTCAGCTGGACCAGACATATCTAACCTCTTCGCTAGTTACTTCTCTTCCGTTCATATAAAATCCAGCTCAGTAGATTTAAGAAATTACGATTTAGAGGAGGAGGGAATACTTAATGATATGTTTGTTACAGAGGATGACATTACTCGGGCCCTAAATAACATAGAGGATAAATTTAGTTTTGGACCTGACTTCTTACCCTCGGTTTTTATTAAGAAATGCATTGGTCCATTACTAAAACCCATTTTGTTTATTTTTAATAAGTCCTTGTCTGAAGGTTTTTTACCTAATGTTTGGAAACGTTCCTTTATCACGCCTATTTTCAAAGCTGGCAATGCATGTAACGTAAGAGATTACAGACCGGTATCACTTATTAACATCCTACCCAAATTACTCGATGCAATCGTCGCAACTAAAATCTCGAATGCCTTTTCGTCTATTATAGTGGATGCGCAACATGGATTTGTACGGGGTAAATCTACCATTTCGAATTTACTAATTTATAATGATTTTATTGTTCAGGCACTGGAGAGTTCCAGACAGGTTGACTCAATCTGTCTGGATTTCTCCAAAGCTTTTGATACGGTTGATCATGGGTGTTTGATAGATAAACTATATCACTTAGGGCTCAGAGGGAAGGTCCTTAAATGGATCTCTTCCTTTTTAGTCGATCGTGAACATATCGTTAGGGTAAAAGGCAATAATTCTAACAAATACCTTACTACATCAGGTGTTCCGCAGGGCTCGCACCTAGGACCTGTCTTATTTATATTATTCATAAACGATATTGTACAATCGGTTACCTGTAAGATACTTATCTACGCTGATGATGTCAAAATATTCTCTGAAATCAGAAGCCCTAGGGATGCAATCAAGCTGCAATGTGATTTGGAGGCGTTGGTCAAGTGGTCATTGGATAACAGACTTTGTCTAAATATTGCTAAGTGTAAGTCCATTTCTTTCTACAGAATTAGAGAACCTATGCTTTTTTCATATTCCATAAACGGTGTTGGTCTAGAGTCAGTTTCCTCAATAAAGGATCTCGGAGTAATTTTCGATCGCTCTTTGAATTTTAAGGAACATTTAAAGTATGTGGTAACAAAATCTTACAGAACTCTTGGATTCTTGATCAGAACTACCAAGAACTTTCATAATATTCATACGATCATATATCTCTATCGCACATTAATTCTGCCTCATTTATTATATTGCTCATCTATATGGACACCTTTCGTTGCTACTGATATTTCTGATCTTGAATCGATACAACACAAGTTTGTGAGATATTTATCTCGAAAGGCTGGGAATCCGATGCACCCATTTGACCATGTTTACGATGACAGAGCTAAGTCTTTTGATCTGCAATCGGTAAAGTCCCTACATTCATACCACGATATTTTACTAGCTTATAAAATTCTTAGAGGTTTGATTCATAGTGAGGAAGTAACGGGTTTATTTATACAGCGGTCAATCTCGCACCAGCTTCGTACTATCCGATTCGTCGAAGAATCCGCTAATCGCACAAATTATGGGTTTAATTCTACGGTACCAAGGCTAAAGCGGGCGTGGAATTTATTACCACAATCGATTACTTCGGAGAGACTGACAAATTTTAAATACTATGTACTCGGGCTCACTAAAACTTTTTGTTAATTAATTGAATTATTCGTTATTACACTTTAATTTTATATTATTATTTTAGTTTATATCATTTATTGTTACTCAAATTGTATAGCGCCCAATTATGTTTTTTTTGTTATATTTTGTGTAAAGGCACTTCTAGTGCCGTTGATTCTAAATAAATAAATAAAAAATAAATAAATAATGCTCTGAACCACAATAATGAAAATATTTTAACGTATGATAATATTTTAAATGACGATATGCAAATGAATGAAGTGAATCATCACGATGATAATGTGAATAAGGACGCAATAGATAATGATATAATAAATGATAAAGTAAATGATAAAAATAGTATCGTAAATGACATAACACAGAACAAAATAAGGGAAATCAATACGATGGTTCAGGACGAGGAACATGAGATTGTCGAGTGGCATTCGAGGGGTGAGTCTCTATCAGGACATAATAACGGTATGGCAACTGATGTGAGTTGTGAGCCTGAGGTTTCCCAAATTGAAAAAAGACAGGAAATAATGGATATAATTAAAAACGTGGATGACTTGAATGTTTATGAAAGCGCTGCGTTCGAGAAGGTTTTAAGCAAACATGTGAAGCTGTTTTCGGACAAAATAGGTTGTGCCAAGGGCTATGAACACAGAATTATTTTAAGGAATGACAAGGTTTACGTAAGTCGAAACTATCCAGTGCCATTTGCCCTTGGGGACGCTGTTGGTAGCGAATTGCACGAAATGATGGCCCAAGGGATAATTGAAAAGGCAATAACGCCCTACGTGAACCCTTTAAAAATTGTTAAAAAGGCCAACGGGGGGGATTCGGATATGTATTGACGCTCGACATTTAAATGACGTGATTGAAAATGACAACGAATCCCCCCCCCCAAATTATCAAGGAACTAATTCAAAAATTTTATAAGGTGGGTTTTATCTCAAAAAAGGATCTCACGCACGGGTACTGGCAAGTACCCCTGCATAAGGATTCGCGAAAATACACGGGATTCATCTTTGAGGGAAAAACCTATCAATTTTGTCGTATCCCTTTCGGCCTCAAAACTGCCGGCAGTGGCTTCATTAGGGCACTCGGAATGGCAATGGATGGCGATTTTGAAAAAGAAACCGCTATGTACATTGACGACCTATTAGTAGGGACGAGTTCGGTTGACGGTCATTTAAGCACCTTGGACAAACTATTTACCAAACTGTACGAACACAGCTTCACGTTAAACTTAAAAAAATGTGAATTTTTTAAAAGGAGTATGCCATTTTTGGGGTTCATCATTTCTCGCAAAGGGGTCGAAGCGGACCCCGATAAATTAAATGACATAAAAAATGTTGACGAACCAAAAAATATCAGGGAATTACAAAGGTTTCTAGGGGTCTGCAATTACTACAGAGAATTTAGTCCAAATCACAGCAAAGCTGTAGACCCTTTTCGAGAATTGCTGAAGAAAAATGCAAGTTGGGAGTGGACGGAAGTCCACAAAAATGCCTTCAAGGATTTAAAACAAATTTTTTTGAACGCACCACCTTGCATCATATCATTCCAAACTCAAAATTTTATGTTGAAGCTGACGCGAGTGATCGCGGCATAGGGGGCGTGCTACTGCAATTTGACAAAGAAGAAAATAGAAAATTAATCGCAGTAGCAAGTCGATGTTTGAATGACGCTGAGATAAAGTATACCACGACCGAGAAGGAATGACTGTCCATCGCATATGCTGTAACAAAGTCCCGCTCGTATCTGATTCGCGTGAACTTTGAAATTGTGACAGATCATAAAAGTTTGACATTTTTACGATCTTGAACATTTCAGAGTGGCCGTCTGATGCGTTAGGGTCTATTGTTGCAGCAATATTACTACTCGGTTAGCCATATAAAGGGATCTCAAAATGTTTAGCCGATTTTCTAAGTCAAAACCCTGCAGGGAAATTTAATAATATAGAGGAAAATCGAATAATAATCGCTAATATAAACGCTATGGATAACAACCAGCATGCAGCTGCCTTGAATAGGGCAATCTGCCTTATAAATGAAAAAGAAATAAAGGGGGATATAATGAAATTCAAACAATGGCAGAAGGAGGATGATATTGTTGCAGGGTTGATAGATAAATTTAATGACAATGAAAATGACGAATCTTATCAACTCTGCAACGATATATTATTTCATAAGTCCCATGGGCGACAGGAATGGCAGATTGTCGTCCCAAGGCGAATGCATGCTGTCCTAATCGAATATGCACATGGGAAATCATGTCACCCAGGAGTATATAAGACGGTGGAATATTTAAAGAGATCCTTTTATTGGCGTGGTATGCCAGGTAAAAAAATATGTTGCATCCTGTGACCTGTGTCAACGGGTGAAACCTCCAAACCAAGCAACAGGGGGGGAATATAATTTTGTGAAATCCACGTCACCCTCTGATTTGGTGAAAGTGGATTTCTACGGTCCGTTACCAAGTGGCAGGGTAGGAATGCAACATATTTTTGTAGTAATAGACGCTTTCACAAAATACGTTAAATTGTACCCTATGAAAAGGGCTACCACTCGCGCCAGTTTGAACCGATTAATAAAGGATTATTTAGTAAAAATGGGCAAACCGAAAAGAATCCTTAGTGACCATGGCTCACAATTCACATCGGGTGTATGGACTCACACACTAAAAGCACTGGATATTGGGGTTCACTTTAGCTCCATTCGCCATCCACAGTCAAATCCTACTGAGCGAGTGATGCGAGAATTAGGTCGACTTTTTTGCACACTCTGCTCAGACAGACACACAAAGTGGGTAAGCTTCGTTCCGGAGATAGAAAAAGTTTTAAATATTGCGACTCATCATTCGACAGGATATTCTCCTCACCAGCTCCATTTTGGTGAGCCTGTCGAAGATATAGTATGTCGATTGGTTCAATTTCCAACCACGACTACGATTGACCATAGACAGATTTTAATTTTTGCAAATGACAATCTGGAACGAAGCTTTAAACGTCGCAAAAAGCAGCAGAAAGCAATTGCTAAAACGAAAATAAAAGTAGGAGATTTAGTACTGCTGCGAGTTCCTCATTTATCCAGTGCACTGGACAAAAAAACAAAGAAATTTTTTTACCTGTTTGAAGGCCCATATGACGTGGCTAGTTGGAAATAATGCCGTCGAACTAGCTAATCCGATTAATAAAATAGAAAAAGAAGGCACATATAACAAGGCAAGCCTTCGACCGTATATTTCTATGACTCCGGATCCTTGACTGCATCCTTCCAATGTGTAAAAATGGTTAGGGTGAAAATAAAAATGACGAATATCCGGAGGCACGTTTATTTTTATTATTCGTAAGGACATTGGCATTACCGATCACAATCACTATCGATTCGATTTTGTTTCTTTCTCGCGATCGGACGACCCCTCGAAAGAAAAGGGGGATATTCTAACGCGAAGATCGTGCATCGATAAAAAATGGACAAGGAGAGAAGGCCGAGAGAGAAGGAAACTGTAAATAAAGAAAAAACACATGCGCGACCGTAACGACTGTATGCCGCCATTAGTGAACTAGCGTAACCCGAGTTTCGACCGCCGCGCACCAACGATTAAAAGATGTAGCGCGGTAGTATTAAAGTTGGCCGCAGGGAAGGAGCGCCGCGGGAAATTTGAATGAACAGGGCGGGCTGTCAATTTAAACGCGCAAATTACATTTAAATGATTGACAGTTCCCGTCCCGTTCCAAGTAGAAAGTTGAGGCGGTCGCTCCAATTGGAGTTCCACGTGATATATAAGCGGGTTCCAGGGTGGAAATCGCTCTCTTCCTTCCCGATATCGGACGACCCGGCACGGCACAAAAAGTCGGCAGCCATCGCAGCCATCACCAGGATCCAGGGTGACGACGACGGATAAGCAGAAATAGATCCGGTGCCGGGAATTGTTTCACGTGGATTCCATCGACTTCGGCCCGCTGGTAGAAGTCCGAGGTGAGCGACTCCAATTTCATTTTAACATCGTATTTTAAATGAATACAATTAATCTGCCGCGTTTCTTCTCCCCTGGATATTCGTCGACGGAACGGAACGATCAGCGGCGGCGGATTCCAAAAGGCGCCGAGGAGGAAGTCGCTCGCTTCACCATCGCGGACTTCGACCGTCAAACAAGGAAACGTCGACGGGATCCACCAGGGCCGGCCCAAGAATACCTAGGGCCCCCGACAAGTGAAAAAGGAAGTAAGAACCAAGACAGCCACTACGCAGAGGAAAAGTCCTTCTCTCCCGCGGTTCGATAAAGTGTTCATTTTGTGTTCATTTTGTGCAATTTAAGGACATTTATATTGACTATTTAGTTATGTGTGGATGACTGACCACGTGTATATGTATGTGTCTTCGCGTAATTTATTTCGTTCATTTATGACTAATTCAATTTTTAGCCGCGTAATTTCTTTCGTTCTTTTATGGCCAATGACAATTATAGCCGCGTAAATTATTACGTGTGTGTGTGTGTGCACGGATGCAGCGAAACAGCGCAAGTGATCGCAAATAATGTTTAATAAAAAATTCACAATTGTACACGTGTTGATGATAATGAAGTAATAACCATGCAGTGAGAAAAATATAAAGAAATATTAATATAAGAAAAAAATAAATATATGTATATAATCCTCAATTTGTTACCAAGTTTCAAGTTATTTTTAAATTGAACGGCATTCGGTATTACGTTTTTTCTTCTTATACTGGAGAATAAGTTTTCTAAACAATCTTGTGTTATGCGCCCTTGAAAGAAAAAATCAAAACCTCGATCTCGAAGGAGATATGTTGATAATTCGATGACAGTAGTTGTCGATAAAATAATCGCGGTTTGTACCGGCTTCCAGTGTCCGTTTTCCCCTATTTTTAAATTTCTTATTATCTCCATAAATTCTGTCAAAAAATCAATTGTCTTTGAATGGACATCCAGTTGTGAGAAGCTGAGAGCTAAAGACATATTTCTGCATGTCATAATGTCAAACCAGCGTCTTAGGCGATCGATGAACCATGCCGTTGTTTGTCGAACATCGTTGGGATTATCCTCAATTAAAAACTTCAAAGAAGAACTCACTTCTCGACTGATAACTCGTGTTGCATTAGAAACTTTCATTTTTTGGAAATGATTATTATTTAAATTTTCTTCTTTCAATTTTGGAGCTAATTTTATATCGCATTCTCTGTCAACTTCTATAATATTTAAAAGATGAGAAGATCTAACTTCAGGGCTTAACAAATTGTATGCATCCACGAATTCTTGAGATATGATAAATTTTGCATGGGTTAAAAATGCATTATTCATATTCTTGAAGGCATGTGGGACATCGGCATAAAAAAAAAGTTTTCTATTTTTGTCAACAGGATGTTCACAAAAATAAACGGTAGTAGAGTACCTTGATACTCGTATTCCACCAAACTCCTTCCACATGGATTGGTTATTTGGACCCATATCCGAAGAAATCCCATGCACAACTCTCTCAATTCTCTCAGCTTTAACAATAATTTCTTCACAAATATTTTTTAGGGTTATACCGCGTGTTGAGTTACCCGTAAAATAATATACTATAGGTTGCTTCCATCTACCAGCTAATCCAGCAAGCATAAAAAGTCAAGGCATGAGTAGCATCCCCTTCATGATCAGGCAGAGTAACTTTACCAAGAAAAGTACCAGTAGAAGAATCATAAAAATTTCCGGCTGTAATACACATTTCATCAAGAACGAGGATACAATTTTTATTTCTCTCATTTTGAAAGCTTGAAGTTTTTACCGTCAAAAACTCTAAAATTTCTTCAGCAATGCCACTCTCAAATTTAACATTTTCCAGTTTTTGTGCAAGAGTACGTAAACTAGGCAAAGGGTAATTTTGCATCAAGAGCTCTTTATAGCCAACACTACCGCATGCAAATTTTAGTTTCATAGCTTTGACTATTATTTCGCTACTCCAGCAAGGTACTTTTTTGTAACTTTGAGTTAATAAAAGTAACTGATCTTCGTTAAAAAGTGTACATAATTTGCATGTAAGATTATTAATACGTACTTCTTTATTTAAATGTTTTAGTTTGTATTTCATTTGGATCAGCTTTTTACGCATTATTATTCGTTGTTTGTCTCGTTTAGAAAAAAATGCCTTCATGTCCGTTACTTGTTGCTCCAATTTACGTGTTCTTTCACAGTCACAATCAGGTACGTCCTTCGTGATATTCGCAATACTTTGCTCTTCACAATCCATAAGTATGTTAGATTGTATAAGATTTTCAGCTTCTTGCACAAAGGGTAAAGGCTTTGGCGAAATTCTTGGGATTTCTTGAAAATCATTGTTTATGAAATCAGTTTCTTCTTCAATGAAGTGAATAGGAATAATTAACTTTAAACTAATATATACGTTTTTTGGCGAGTAGATTACTAATCTTAGTAAGAATAACGAATTGGTTTTATCATTTTCATATTGTAAGATTGAGTAATGCTGGATGTAACAATTGTACACAGTATATACTCTACGTCATTGTATCTGACTTAACCTAACAGGTTAGAACATAAAATGTGCAGAGTAAACTTAATCAATAATTATGCATATATATTATCAACAAATAAGTATGACATACACCCAGTAATTAATTTGTAACTAAAATTTGTAGATATTGACCAGTGATGATACAAAACTATAGGTCTAAAGTAATCTATATTTTGTATGCTATCGGTAGTACATAAAAGTTATCATAAATAAATAATATATGGTTTTACACAAAACTTTATTTGTAAAATACATATAATTCATACCATCGATAGCAAAAATAGGCTCTAAATAAAATACTGTGACCCTCCAAAAACTTAACCCCAAAATTCCTTCACCGTCGTCGCCGCTCGCAACCGCTCGCAACCGAAATAAAAAACCAACCGAATCCCTAGGGTCACAAAACCTCACGACGCGCAAGATGTTAATAAGGGCGCTAGGCATGCTGAAGCATACCGAATTTATAGCCGCAAGGTGATGGTATGCCTGCTATGCTCAGCCCCGAGATCCCCTTGGCACGGGAGAGGGCGGTATTCGCAGGCGCAGTCAAAACTCGAAACCGAAACTCGACGATAGAAACTAGCGGTCACGAACAGCGAGGACGGGTTAACCTCAAAACCGAACCCCACACTATCGTCACGATGCCGAAACGCGAATTCAATATTGTTTACCCGACGTCAGAACTAAACGATACCAAATTCTTCCGACCAAAAATTTTGGGTTGCCCCGTATTGGCCGGGAGCCATTCGGACAAAAATCAATACAAAAATCGCGCCATACCTCCACGGCGGGTGTCCGTAGCCATCATCGTTATTTAAATATCGGCACTAAAGAAATTAATTAATTTCGCGGTTGCACACAGTGCCGGTAACCAAGATTTCCACCTGATCCGCGATCGACGCTAGCTTCGACTAAGCAGGCCAGCGCCGCTTGATCCGAACACTCCCAAACGCGTGTACGGCTATTTCCGCGGATACGCCACGAGGCCAGGACTTGCACCACGAGTTCCAACTAAACGCCTCGGGTTTAGAATTTACACATTGACTGCCAGCGATGATAACCAGTTTTCACTTATCGATTGAACAAATTCCAAGGTAATACGTAACATATTTTAGTAACCGCGTGAAAGATTGCATGGTTAAGAGTACTATCCTTGAATATTTTCAAGGGCGATAGCCGTGAAGTATTCTCTTTTGAATTTTAGGTTAAACCCTTCGAAATATCTCCGTGGGATGAGTTATTTAAGCTTTACAACATTTTAATTGTCCCCTTGATCACTGTCAAGGACGATAGCCGTAAAGGTTTGTCTTATAAATCAATTAAACCCCTCGAATTAGGTTCGAGGCGATATCCAGTTTGAATAATTGTTTAAATATTTAGAAGAGTTTAGTGTCTCCTTGACCAATGTCAAGGACGATAGCCACAACAAGGTTTTCTTTAAGGTTAATTAAACCCATTGAATAAGATTCAAAGGCGATATCCAGTTTAATAATGACTTACACATTAAGAAAAGTTTAATGTCTCCTTGACCAATGTCAAGGACGATAACCACAACAAGGTTTCTTTAAAGTTAATTAAACCCTTTGAATAAGATGCAAAGACGATATCCATTTTAAGAATTATTTAAGTATTACGAAATTTTCACTTTCCTTGGAACCTTTGCAACCCGGGCGACGCGGAACAAAGAAATTATTATTTTGATTTTACCGCGTGGTGCCAGCCTACCGCGCACGAACTTGGTTGCTGAAACGCGTTAGCAGAACAAAGGACGAAACCCGCACTACATCAAAAATTACATTTTAGCCTCGATGCTTTCAAGATAACGAAACCCAGAACTTTAGTTAATTACGAGACCCGACATTTTAAATTTAACCGAAAACGACCGGAACCAAAAGATTTTAAAGTAAAAAAAAAACGAAACGAAAGCACGAGTGATTCGTGGCACTTCACTCAGGAACGCGAGCGAGGAATTCACGAACGAATCCCGGAAGGCAATAGCAAAACGACAATAATTAAAACGAAGAAATATCGATTTGCCTTCCGGAACTCGTGTTACCTTGTCACCAAGCGATGCCCACCTTCCAGAGACCAGGTTGTCCTGTCGCCGCCTTGCGAGAACACGGTCCTCGCCGCCCGCCGGCGTCAGAGACAGAGCGCGCTGATTAGCTCCCGCGGTACCGCGTGACTACCGTAGCTTGCCCCGCTGCGTCTCTTCCCCTTTTCCATCGATTCCCCTCACGCCTTCTGGAACCTTCTAGAGACTTCCAGAAGCGGTAAGCGGTAAAGAGCCATTGTCTCGATTCCTTTATCAAAACAACAGATGCCTTTGTTTATCCCGTAACCATCATAACAAAGTGACGAGAACCTTTCTAACGGGCTCTTTATGTTGAAATATTAAGGAGACTTTCAAAACAATAGACTATATAATATTATCCGCGATGCAAAATATAATCCATTTACGAAATTACCAAAAGATCGAGAACCTTCTAACGAAATTAATATTCTAAAATGATGTGAAAAATACCTAAGTATGCGGTCTAATTTTTATGATTACTCAAATTCGCTACTATACGATATCCAAAAATATTAAACAATGCAAAAGAAAAGAATTTAAGCGATAAAATTTTCTTTTCCGTTTCAGATGAAAACCAATACGAACTTATACTGAGAGTGATTTAATCTCCCCCCATTTTCCTAAACTTTTTGTTAAATAATTACTGGCCACATCCTTTAGGCCGAGACCGACTAAATATGCACTTGCTCAAACTAAAACTATCTAATTAACTAACCTTAATCACAAGCTGCGCAGTATCTTCTCTCAATACATTGGCGCCTGTACTAGTTTACTAATGCCTTACTAACTAAACTTACTCACTAGCTATGCAGTATCTTTTTTCAATACCTAGGCGCCTATGCTAGTTTACTAATAGCTTACTAACTAAACTTAATCACTAGCTACGCAGTATCTTCTTTCAATACCTAGGCGCCCATGCTAGTTTACTAATAGCTTACTAACTAAACGTAATCACTAGCTACGCGGTATCTTCTTTCAATACCTAGGCGCCTAGGCTAGTTTACTAACAGCTGCGCAGTATCTTCTTTCAATACATTGGCGCCTATGCTATCTAACGCAATGCAAGGTGATTCCAAAAATTAGTGCCGCTACAGCAGTGCCCCCTATAAAAATCACCATTGCCCCGGATTGAGCCTCCCGGCAAGACAAAGTCTGTAATTCTTTAAAGCGGTATTTTATTTCCGAGAGCCAAAACTACTTTCAAAAACTAGCGCGACGATCGGATGTCCCCCCTATCATGGTATAGTATCAGCTCCGCGGTTTGGAGCCACATCCTCAAAATTAGCGCCAACACGGCAGTCCCCCCATTTACCCAACGGATATGACCCCCGCGACTGCAGTACTAGTAAAATATTAGCGCCTCTATCAGCAGTCCCCCTATTATTAGCACTGCAGCATCCCAACGTATTGATTCTCGCTCAAAACTGCGGCTGTAACGTGTTGCCACGTTACAATACATATGCATATTGTATGTATATATTAGGGAACGCGATGGTTAAGTGGTTAGCATGCTCGCCTGGTAAACTGAACGTTCCTTAGGTCGTAAGTTCGAATCCCCGTTCGGCAACTTTTTCTGATTATTTCCATTGCGGATAATTCAGGAAACCTTGCTGGGCGAAGGTATGAATTTGGGACTGATACCGACATCAGTCGGTAGTTATCGACACCGTGAATGGTTTTTCCGTGGTCAACGCTTCGTCAATATTGCCTTGAATGAAAATAAGACAATGTTTGCGATGCGCCTGCTACGGCACAGGCCGCCGACTAACTGTTGACGGTGTCGATTATGTGTAGTATTCGTGATTGTTTACTTGTTTGTATCGTCCTGTGTGGGATGATGACTAAGCCTTGCCCGATTAGCCATAGATGGCATAAAGTTGGCAAGTAAATCTGACCAATGTATGTATGTATGTATATGTATATATTGTACCCCTCGGTCATAAACTGTAAACAAAAATGTGTACATACATTGAGTTCAACGAAGGACCAAAACTATATACGTTAAATGTACATAATTCATGCCAAAACTGCATATGTTAAATGCATATAGTTCATGTAATGAATACCAGACTATATTGAGGTTGACCAACATGTAGGTTAGATTATATCTAGGTTAGACTATATTTACGGTAGATTAAGTTATGTTAGATTAACGTGAATTGTTTTAGACTATATTTACCCCTTTTAGAGTAAGAACATTACTGTCATTACACAATAGGGTATTTCACTCTGTCCTAAAAGTGCCCAAGTTCACTCTACATGAGTAAATATTGAGACGAACCCAGATTACACCATTTGTCACTCCTATAGAGTGACAATTTACTCGTACGAATTTATTGTATATTTTTAATTTAAATACGAAGACATAACTTATGGACCGAAGCCTAAAATGATTGAAAAGTTATCACCGATCAAGAAATTGAGTATTTTGAGGGATGAAAATTATTTGACAAGCTGCTTATGTTTTCATATAAAGATGAATTTATACTTTATAACGTGTATTTAGATAATAATAATAATTTATATAATCAGTAAACAGTTTGTCGAATAATTTGATGAAGCTAAATTCTGAATCTGCTATTCGGTGTTTTTTTAAATCATTTCAAGGTGGGTCCAGTAATCATGTCAAAAAAAAAACAAACAAACAAACAAACAAAAAAGAATAAAAACGGAAAAAGAAGTAAAAAAGTATAAAAACAAAAAAAAAACATGGGAATAGACATTCGCTACCTCCACGTTCTTTATTCCTGGATTCGACAGAGAGCGACATAACCTTGATACATGTATATGGTTAATTCCATGGAACTTTTAAAATCTGGAGTACTGCGTTGCAATGCTTCATTTTACTATTGCACTGATTTGGTATTAGTGTGACAAGATCAAATTGAGTTCAAAGAACTCAAAACATATACCAATAGGATTTCGAGTCATTAGAACCATGTACCATCATTACAATGAGTGAAAGCCTATCATAACAAAAATGATGTCCCTTATTTTATTTATAAATATTCAACCTTTTCATTGGCACACAAATTTTCTTTAAAAGTAACATTTTATCAGTACTTGACACTTTCATAACTTGTATTCAGCCCCTTGAAGAAGAGATAGGTTCCATAAGCACACCGAAAAAAAGAGTATCTTTCGATTAATTTTTATTTTTAAATTTTCTCGAAGCCGAATTTTAAAGGTTCCGCAGAATTGCTCATATATATACCTAAAACCTTATCACTCACTTGAACCGTATATGTGCTTCAGTAACATGTTATTAAATTTTGTTTAAAGAATTCAGTCATTTAACAGAAATTTTAAGACATAGCCTTGTCTTATTTTTTACCATTGGCCAAATTGTTTAAGCAATGATTGTTTACACTTATTCATTAAGTTGAGAGTATACATAAATTAGTTAAATATACATTTGTTCAAATACATATTGACCCATTAGAAATAACTCATACTTTTCAATATATATATGAAAAAAAATACCGCGTTTTTGTGCGGTTTTTTAAGTTTTTACCTTGAAAATGACCTTAACGATTATCTTCGTGGTCATATTCGTGATCGCATAAATGTATTAAATATACATTTATTCAAATATATATTTACCTATTCGATAAAACTATTATTTTTCAATATATTGTATACCTCAAAAAGCAAAAAAAAACGCGATTTTTAGTGTATTTTTTGCGGTTTTGACCTTGAAAATGACCTTGCCGGCAATTTTCATGACCATATTCGTAATCAGCGCTTCAAATTACATAAATATATGAAGTTTCAACTAAATCGCCTGTCAGCACTATTCGCAAATATGTCCGAATTAAATTTTTTATTAAAAAATTCAATATTTCAACCCCTATTTTCACTCCGTAATTTGTCATCTCCGCAGAAAAGAAAAAATACGTATCTCATATTTTTCGATACTCTACAAAACCCACGTAATAAAAAGTTCATCCCCGATTGACACTTGGGTAGTGTTACTTGTTAGTGCCTGTGTCCCATAGCATGAATGACAGGCAATCACATAAAGTCTTACATTTTTGGGCAACATTCAGTTTACTCACCTCACATAGATAGGAATTTGCACCTGGTTCCCAATCACTACGGTTCACATTCTTTATCCATATTTTCCTTTTATCTGTTTTCGCAGGGAATCGACACAGTTGGAATCCTTTGTTAATTGAATTTGTGCAGTAACTTGCACTACACCCAGGCATTTTCTCTTAAATTATGAAAAATTAAAATACAGTAAGTTGATACGATAACAAGTTATAAAATTAAACAACTGTATACATTAAATTATATACTTTGTGAATATCAGTGTAAATATTGAACATTTAACCTAACTATGTCAACACAATTTTTGTATACACAAATTATTGAATATGTTTTAAAACACACAAACGTTTTAAACTACAATAAGCGTATTTTTAGAACAAAATATGAAAAAAATATTTGGTGCGAATTGTACAATATTTTAAGCTGTATATGTATTATTTTTATATTTACTTGTTTAGGTTAGGTTAAACGAACAAGGTACGAACCCGCCTTTTACATGTCCTTGTAATACGTTATAATTAAATAACACAATTGCAGACATTTCAGTTCTTACCTATATTCAAAATTTAATTCAATAACCTTAAATTCAATATATATATTTTGTATTTTTCTCCATTTCCAATGCACAGATACGTACTCTATCTTTCTCTCTCGAACTTTGCTTGCTGTCACTCTCACTTCCGTTTTTGGTGCATAAAATCGGTGGCCAATCAGCGATCGTCAACGACCTGCACATCTCTCCCTATGAGGATCTCTACTGGAGGCACAGTCGAGCGCCAGCGGAAAATCTACAGTCCTTGCGTGTTCATGCTTCGAATAAATGACTGCGGCTAGCAGTTTATCAGCCGCTTTGCGGCTTATCTCGTAAAGGGTTGTAGTAGCCGAGTGGTCGACTGATGATTATAACTTTTGTAGTTCGCGTACTCGCAGATGCTATTTTTTTTTTTTTTATTTTTATAATTATGAATTTATTGTAATTTCTTAAATACTATTCAAATTATTTATTGTACATTTTTTAAAGGAATTTTTAATTGTTTAAATATACTTTTAACCTAATTTAAGGTATTTTCTGTAACTTATTTTGACGAATATGACGTTAAATAAAACTAAAACATATTTTCTCTACTTTTATTTATATAGTTGTATATTACAGTTGTATTAAATAAATAAATTTTTTCAGTTAGGAAGATATTGCCAAAATGTATAATAAAAAAAGATAATACCTTGTTTAAACTAGCAGTAATAGTAAACTAATAAATACATTTAGAGAACTGGCTAATTATAACTTTAGAAAATTATTTTGTTTATTACTGCTAGTTTAAACAATGTATTATCTTTTTATTATTATTTTTACAAAATCGTTTTTTTTTTAAATTTTTATTATTTTTCAGAATATTTTTTAAACTTCACAAAAAATATTTGTAAAAACAAAGTTCCAAGTAATGGACATTGAACAGGTATAATTGTATTACTTACACATAATTTTGGATAAAATAAACCACTATTTTATATGCGTACAAAAAATTATTACATATTAATTTGATTTTTGGCGAATAAAGATGAAATAGAAACATTTTGGCGATATTGTCCTATTGCTAGCCGCAGTCATTTATTCGAAGCATGAACACGCAAGGACTGTAGATTTTCCGCCGGAGCTCGACGGTGCCTCCAGCCGCCAATCGCGCCCAACATGGAGAATAGACATAAGGAGACCGCACTTGGGGCTTGCAGGCGTTCGTGTAATCCGTCGAAGGAAAGGACGTCAAAAGTTCCGCGTGGTGGCGTTACTATCGATAAGGACGACTCGGTTACGCCCACGAACGAAGTCGAACTTAACCGAGGTGTACGTTGGCCACGTGCCTGACGGCGCGGGTATTTTAAACTGCCGTAATAGATAGACATAGCGAAAGCATTATTTGTATTTAAAACACTGTAATTCTGTATTATTTAATATCAATTATTTATGATTATGTATTTTGATATAAAAATAAGTAATATTACTCCAATAGTTAATTATAAATTTAATAGTAGATTGCATTATGTTCGTCTTTTAATGACACCAAGCTTTATTATAACAAAGTTTTCTATATGCATTAATGATTAATAGTATAATATAACAATATGCACAATATTAAAATAATCTAACTTTGAACTGCGTCGGAAAATAATGTTTCCATGTAAGTATTACATAATCGTATTAAATATTTCCTGGATAGTATAGGTACTGAAATTGTTTATAGTCGTAATCTCCAAATTCATATTTTCAATTTTACGTTTTCGGCTCTGTAAGTTATTTGACTATTGTTTAATTTAAATTTACATGAAAATCCTTACGTTTCTAGTTAATTTAGTTGATTACCAAACATCATCAATCCAATAATGTGGAGGGTATTTGACTTTAAACTCCCTATCGCAATTCGAACAAATTATGGAACTTAGTAAATTTCGGAGCAACATTTGTCGTCACTTTACTTCAGAGAATCATATTGTCTCCGCAATTGAAAAATCGTGTAATTATATATGTAATACTATTTTCTTCGATTTTCATCCAATTATTAAAAAATACTCAGTATCCTTACAAGATTTTGTAAATCTATTTGACCGATTGTGAAATGAGGTAGCTCATTGTTTTTTATAATGCCTTACAGTACATGTGTATCCGTATTTCTTAAAATAGATTTCAGGTTCTGAATTGAGTTATTTGATACTTTGCAATTCTTTTCTATTCCCACTTTCTTTAATTTCATTTTAAGGAATTAGACGCTTATGCTTTGAATTCCTGTTACTATATGCAGTTATGGATTCTTATCTATTCATTGTAATTATTTATAATGAATAGGAAATGTATATTTCCTATGATTTTCTATACTTATTTGAAATAACTTATGTAGAAAGATAAAAAACGTAGAAATAAGTTCATAATCTCTATTCTTTTCAGTATATTTGAGTATTAATGGTTAAATAACTCAATTGAAAGAATTGAAATTTGAATCATTCTCTATTCATTTCGTTTACTGGGGTAACATTAAAATGTATTAAATTGTTATAATCAATAATTGTGGAACGTACAGAACAACAAGAATAACCTGTACGCGGGCAAGTCTTGAAAAGATCTGTTATGTAACTCTTGTAAGTATTTGGACATTTTTCCTTCGTCATTAAAATCGAGCATCAGTACACAGTGAAAAAAACTTGGTAATATTAACTAAATATGATGTTGCCCAGTGAGGATCAAATAATTAGTTGATCCAACTACATTTAGTTCTTTTAAGGGTGTTCTCTCCGAGCACCGGAACGCCACGGTGGCGGCTTTGGAACTTCTAGACCGGAAGTAATCGTAGATGCAAAAATTCTCCTTCAATTTTTATGGAATCGTGCTGGAAACGCATTAATCATGAGCCCTTTTCATCCAAGAATGGACGCAAAGGCCCCTTTTTGGCAAAAAAATTTTTTTAAGCCCGTAAAAAAATGATTTCCGATGACCCTTTTTGAAGGCACACGTACACAGGCTTAACGTGTGTTAGTGAGCACCACAAAAACGGTTAATTACTCATTATCCATGGCATTTTTGCCAAAAAGGGGCCTTTGCGTCCATTCTTGACATCGGCCGGCTTCTATTCCAAATAATTGCATGTCGTTTTATTTCGAATTGAAGCCAAATTTTTGCATCTACGATTCGAAGCGGGCAATGGCGGACACAAGGTGAAAAATGACAGGAAATAGTTCCGCGATTCTACGAGGTGTGCCGCTTCGGGCGTATACCAGTACCGTATGTTTTTACGGGTGTTTAGCGGGGCCCGCTTCCCTTATGACACTCACAAAAGCAAACTAACGTGTAAGAGGGACGCACACATGCGTATACATAAGAAATAACTTCGCGGATCGTGCGAGCCTTCTTTCGATGCGGATTATACTATAGCCGCCGAGGTTCGGGTTTCTTGGGCCATAGAACACCATTTCATTTTGTTGAATTTCGGATACGCGTTTACTATATTTTTTAAAGATCATGTAGAAAGGCTGTATATATTATCGACATTTTATTCATAGAATAATATCACACTTTACCTATATTATGTTTTCAACCAAATGTTCGTTTTTTATTTTATTGCAACCGATTTTTATGTGGTCGATTCTCAAAATTAATTTTTTAGTATATCTGCACTCACTATCCATTTTGTGTTTAGGATATAGTGCATATCCCAGTAAACGGAAATGAATTTAAAAGGATCGAAATTTTGAATGCATTTTTATTCATTTATATTCTGGTTTTTATTCATTTTATTTTGGTTTTAATGCAACAAATTTTGTAATGCTTTTAACCGAGGTTTGGGATTTCGGATTCGCATTTACTACTTTATTAAAATTAAAAGTAGAACGCAGAAAATGTAGATCTTTTAAAAAAATCTAATTTGAAAATTAATATAATTTGTAGTGTATATATTACAGTACAAATTTCAGAATGTTCAATCCGTTATGATCATTGCTAGCAGCGGTACTTGGCAATTTTTTTGTGTTTAAAAATTTGTTAGAAATAATTGCATTATAGCCTACTAAAGGGGGCCGATATTTTTCGATTTGTATTTAAAAATTAGTAGTTGGCTGAAAATTTTGGAAACAGGCTTATCTTGTACTTTTTACTCTCTCAAAAGTCCTCATCCGTACAAGCTGCTATGTGTCCAAAAAATAGGTTTTTCTGAAATAACTCGAAAAATATCACTTTAAACGAAAAAAAAAGAAAGATACAAAAATTGTAGCTAGGAAAATTCCGCACAATTTCATTTTTAAAAAACTTTTTTAAACTACGATCAATAGAAGCCGAGAGATTTTTTTCAAATATTAGCAGTTTTGCGGATCAACTGTAATGAGCGCGAGGATTGCGCATTTTTCGCTTAGAAATAAAAAATAACCATTCGGATCGCAAAATGCTTCAAATAAAAGTTGTAGAGGATGATGAAATTACGAATAATTTTCCTTTTTTTTATGTAATGCTGTACGTTTAATATTTACGGAGATATGAAGGTTTAATAAACAAATACGCACAATCGGAACTTTTCTTGCGATAATCAATAATTACTCTAAAACCGTGCTTCGTGTGCGAAAAGTGCATAATGAAAGGTGTAGATAATGAAATTTTTAATGTATGTGTTTAATAAAAAAATCATTTTGATCATAAATCCACGACGGTACAAAAGAAAAATATTAAAATTTGCTATTTTCATGTACTTTTTTGTAAATAAGTATTTTTTGGCTACATTTACACAGTAATAGTACAGTAATGTGTTTTGAAGAGGATGCGAATATCTGTAAAATGAGCACAGGTTGGAGTTTTTACGATGAACTGGTAAAGTTATAGCCGTTTGAAGTTTCAAACAAAAAAATCAAAATTATTAACAATTACGATTTTTGTTGAAAAACAAGCGTAAAATTTTTGTTTAAAAATCGGTTTTCAACCGAATTTACTAGTTTATATATATAGGGGAAGACGGGGCGAAGCGGTGAACGGGGCGAAGTGACGAATCTCAAATATTTCCATTATGATCATACTGATTGTAAAATATCATGTGTGGTTTCTTTGTTTACACAATTTTTCACATTTTGAGGCATGATATTTCATTTTTGTTCTCTTAGTTACCTTTGGGAGCGAGAAATGTAATTTTTAAACAAAATTTTCAATCATTTTCCTGTACTTTGTTCTTAGATTGGTCAATATCTTCATTTTGACAGTTTAATAATCGCTATTTATACATTTATTCTAAAAGAATATTTTTTGGACTTATTTATAAAACATGAATTGTTCCTTTTTTGTGTGTTTATAATGAGATATCGTCTCTGCAAGTCCAAATGATACTTTGGGGTGAAGAGGCGAAATTTTTTCCTGGATGTCTCTATTCCGTGATTATTTTTTTATTTAGAATTCCCTTTTGACGAATGCATTGAGTAACTCAAGACGAAGTTAAAATATGTGATCCTGATATAATACCAGTATTCAAAGATTCCGAATATGCAATATCTTTTTTTACTGTTGTTGGAAATTTTGATATATCTGAAGAGGTTCATTCCACCAACGTGGAAATTTTATTTTTATTAAAACAAACAATAATAACTTAACAAATTATGACTTGCACTTAATTTTATGATAGTCGTCTCAGAGACCTCTAAAAATAAGGGTTCGCCACTTTACCCTGATATCGCCGCTTCACCCCGTGTTTTTTTATGTTTTTTAAATTGGCCATATCTTGTCATCTATAAAACATATACCGAAAGTAACATGTATCTAAATATTGACTATGAATTATCTATCAAATGATACTTTGCATCATCCTAAATACGAAATTCAAGTAGACATATGATACACGGAAAAAATCATAATATATATATAAAGGAAATGCGAGACATTAAATCGTTACTGAATGATTTGCTCAAAAGTTGTCAATTTTGAAAAAAAGTGAGTACAAAATTTGTTTCCATTCCTTTTTTTGCAAATATCTTTGTTGGTATTGATTTTACGACAAAATTTCATATCAACAAAGTGAGAGCTTACAAAGTGTCTTACAAGAATGACTTTATCGACATTTTTTTTAAATTAATAGCAATGATAAACTGTTAATTGAAAACGTGGACAATTTTTTGGCAACAAAGATATTTGAAAAAAAGGAATTTAAAAAAATTTCGTACTCTCTTTTTTTGAAAATTGACAAATTTTGAGCATATCATTTTGTAACAAAACACCCATTAGTAACGATTTAATGTCTCGCATATAAACTAGTAAAATCAGTTGAAAACTGATTAAAAAAAAATGTTACCCTTTTTTTACACAAAAATTGCAATTGTTACTGATTTATAAACTTCAAACGGTTATAAGTAAATTCAGAGCATCCGAATGAGCAACTTAAAAAAAATTTGTTTTATTGACAAAATTTGAAGTAATAAATTTTGTTAACCAATAAAAAAAATTGTTTATAAAAATGTAAACAAACACGTATTCCTTTAGTTTTCAAGTAGAATAGTGCATCTTGAAGTTAATTCTTAACATGCCATCGGTCTGCCTGCATCATTTTAGACGTATTCCACATATACTTTTTTTCAAATGCAAGCAAGAAATCGATTGGTTACAAAATATTCGGAGTTGAAAATTATAGAAAATTCTAATAAAAGTGACAATTTTAATAATCAAATTTGACAGTGTTTGACTCTGAAAAGTTTTATTATTAATAAATGCTAAATTTCAACAGTTGATATTTGATTTGTACTTCCTTGCCTAGAATATGTTCAATTGAAATATTATTTTGGAAGTAATGCTTAAATAATCAATAATGCGCATTTACATTGTATATAATTTTTTTCTGTAAATGGACTTCTTATAATTCTCTGGCAGGTTTCTGATTGTTCATTCTTTATTTGCCCATCAACATTCATTTAAAAGTTGTTGCGTGACTTCATCAATAGAAAGAAAAACTCAAATTTTTCTAAATATTTATCGACAGTTGACAGTGAAACACAATAGAAATTGACAATATTACAACAAAATTTTTAATTTCTGTATATTCTTTACCAATAAATATAAAATACTTTAGCCATATGCACAGGTATATTAAACAGTGCATAAGAAGTGTCTTCATTACTTCCACATTTTGAAGAATACGTTTATGATTTTATCTATCTTCAAAATCCGTTCTTTTACAAATAATAATTATGAATTTACGTAATTTTTTTCGTCAAACTTTCGATTGATATTTAGAAACTGAAGAGCATCACGATTCAGGGCCCAAAATACAAAATTTAAAAAAAAGTGTCTTATCGCAATTTTTTTAAGTTACATCTGGGTATTCGTCATAATTTTGTAAGATTTTTTAATTCTCCACCTTCAATATTCGTTTTCTAAATCTTTATATATTTATGATGTTATGAAATATATTCTCCATATTAATTACATTAGAAAGTGCGTTAATTAAGGCCCATCAGATAGCATCAAACTAACTATTGGAAATAGGGTATATGACAAAAATAAAATACCCGTTTTTTTGTGTTTAAAAACACTTGTTTATAACAATTTGTTATTAAGAAATTCATTAAAAGTGGTTTCAGGGAAAATCTGACTTCGCGAATCGATTCTACGAGAAAAATTAGATGCAAAACATGCATAATGTTTTGTAAAAAATCGTCAATTAGTTGTGAAAAATAATAAGTAAACAATACAAACGAAAAACCCGCTTCTTCTCATGTCTAGCATATCGCAGTTAGCGACAAACTAAGCATTGAAAGTACGATATATATTAAAAATAAATTACCCGTTTTATTTTGTTTATGAACAATAACTGTTTATAACAATTTATTGGTAAAGAATATACAAAAATTCAATAGTTTTCTGTATATTGTTATTAAACATGAAATTTACATGTTTTCATTATCAACTATCGATAAATATTTAGAAAAATGACAGTCTTTTATTGATAAAGTCACGCAATTTATTAATAAAAAGTCTTTTAAGATGGTTCAAACTCTGTTTAGTGTAAAAAATGTAAAATTGGACTATTATAAATGCATTTTGTCTTACAATTTTTAATATTTTTCAGCGATGATTTTTTTTCTATGCATATTTTGTCATTTTAAACTTCTGACATGGATTTGAAAAAAGTGGTAAAGAATGGAAAATTATGAACTGATAAAAAATTACAATTTGTACATCGGTACCACCCTGTATGTTTTTAGGTCGAAAATGATGAGAAAACAAATAAAATCATAGTTGAAAATTAAAATATAAAGATGTAGAAATAATGGTGGTAACACCCTTCAATGAGAAAAACGATAGAAAATAAATTGAATCTGTGTAAAACATGTTCCTATACAACAAAACATTAAAATTAATATCTTAAAAATATATAAATATAAATTTATAAAACATTTTCAACGCGATTGTCGAGTTTTCAGGATTAAAATCTACAAGAAAAAAAAAATGTGGCGTTGAACGTACAATTAGGATGTAATCTAATGTTATTTTGACAAATTCGTTTTTGCCATCTATTCTATGCGATAACTTCGTATGATTTTCCGACGGGAGACGTATGTACGAGTGACCTGTCCGAATCCGTCGGATTGCTGCCGGGAAAAATTCTATCGCATGAGAGAAAATGAGCTTCGCCGTCGAAACATTCGGACGATCGCGGTAAATGCATATATATGCTATAGCACCGAATTTCGGATGGACTCTTGGCGATCTCGGCCATCTTCGGCCTTCCCCGACTGACATGTATGAATATCGTCGCTCCTATACATGTGTATTCATATACACATGCAAACAAAATTTTGGTGCCCCTCTAAGAACCCCTCGAGAAAATTTTTGGTACGATACTGACGAGAGGACGAAAGTCGAACTTCGTAATATCGTCGGCAGATGTCATTCCAATCAGTACACTTAAAAGTTGTAGGTGCCGCCACAGTCAAATCTGACTTCCGACTTTTGGAGAGAACACCCTTAACTAAATCTTAAGGTAAAATAAAAGGATATAACTAAATGATTATTTATTTTACCTCAATATTTAGTTAAGATCCCCACTGAGCAACTTCACATTTAGTCAATATAATGTTCAAAAATATGTTTGTCGCCTAATAGCAATGCATGCATATACAAATAAGGGTAATTCTCATGTGAACATATATTTAGTATGTAAGTATACATGTTTTGACACTAGTCAACATAACATACTACATATGTAGCATAAAACAAATTAGTCGGTCGCTAATGAGCATTAATTTCATAACTGCTTATGGTGTGGACACAAGAAAAAAATTTATGCAATACCATTCGAATGCCATTCCTATTACGGCCGGATTCAGTTAAGCCGTTGAAAACAGTTGCTTGGGGACAGTAGAACTGACAATGCGATACCAAAATTCATATTCTTACAGGTATATACATACTTTGTTTTACATAATTGCATTTGGATTTGTGTATTATAATATTATAATAACAAAATAAATCTTCACCTACAAAAATTTCCTTTAGCAAAGTTAGAGTTGATTAGTGTGAAATTATTAATTTTGGTTTCGCACTGACAGTTTCACCTCTTCTATTAGATAAACATTTAACACGTACTTCATTAATGTAGGAAATAATCAAAAAACCTTTAAAGATAGTGCAAAATGAATTAAACAGATAAAACTGTTAATGCGAAACCAAAATTAATACTTTGCCATTACTCAACTCTAAATTTGCTAAAAGAAAATTTTAGAAGTAAAGATTTATTTTGTTTTTAGAATGATATATTAAAATCACAGTAATGTCACGTAAATTTACAACATGTACAATCCTTGATCTCAATTGAGGGTCAGCGTGCAACAACCATCTCTACGCCCGAACCGGCCGATGAGGCAGTAGATAAAGGCTGAAAAAATCAACATTCGAAAAACGAATTGAAAAAAATACTAACGTATAGACAATTTCATGCTGAACAATGTTTATCTCGAACATTTTTTAATTTGATCTTTAGATTGGGAGAAAAAAAATAAAAACTGCAAAATTTTGTATCCGTGAAATCAATGTTTTTTTATACATATAACACGATTACTCGGGCATACATCAACGGAAAAATTTGAAATTTGCACAGGATAGTCGGGATAAGTGTCCGAAAACAACGCGCCCTATAAAATGTCTTAATTTCATTGTAGTCCATAGTTATCTGTCAATTAACTTTGCGAGTGTTTTTTTTTTCAACGTTTCACCTTCAAACGCTTGGGGAGTCGAGCGAAGTTTTTGTAATTGGAAATCTAAAAATACCCTTTTGTAGCTGAAGAGTTGAGGAAGTTTTTGGAGAAAACCAAACTTCAATGATATTGTTCTATAAATAACTACGAACGTTTTTCCAGCGCTTTACGGCCGGCCGCGCGCGTCATTTGTTTACAAGGGAGAAAGCTAGCCGCCTCGCGCTATACACGGTGTCGCCGAAATTCGCGCCACCTATACCGCATTTTGACGTTGGTAACAGTTTGTTTATAATGATCGGTAGATAATCTATCATTACATAACCATACATATTACGGTGCGCCCGAACGGATCCCAACCCAAAAGTTTTTGCACTTCCGAATTTCTTTCTGGGTTCGATTCTGCACTATTTCAAGAGTATGTTGTGAAAATTTCAAAATCTTTTGTGGAGCCGTTTTCGAGAAAACTCATTTTGAATGTTTGAATTATTTAAATATCGATATATTTCCAATGAAAATGGTTAATAATATTTTTATTATTAGAATATATTATAAATGATGTGGAACGAATAAAAGCTTTATTTGTTTAAATAAAAAAATTATTATTTTATTAAATTATTACAAAAATCGACTATATTTGATATGATATACGTAATAATATACATATATACCTTCATCCTATTTATAGCTGGATCTCATATAATTTGTTTTTCGTTGTTCATTTGTTTTTAATTCAGTGGCAGTCACTATTAAATAACCTATAAATTCTGTCAGATTGTGATTAATTTTTATTTTGAATAATGCCAAAAGATCGTGCATGCAACCACAATGAAAATCGACTAAAAGTTTGTTTCTTGTGCCATCGAAAAATGAAACAAATGTTTCCTATTAAAGATAATTTGAAAGATAATCTCAAGAAGGTGTTTAAAAACTACACTGATGAGGAAAATTTGCCAGGAAGTTTATGTAGTTCGTGCAAGAGAGACTTATATAGAGTTGAAAAAGGCGAAAAGATAAATTTGGAGTTTCCAAATTTATCAATTTTTCAAGCTCGGATGGCTACAAGATCGAAAAGTGACAAAATATGTGATTGCAAAGTACGCGAAATTGCGAGAGCACAACCGAGTAAATTTTCTCCCGATGCCCCAAACAATATACCTGGTAAGTGTTTTTGTCATATTGACAATATTAATGATATTCGCAATATTAACAATAGAGATAATAGTTTTATAAAAATGTTTCAAATTTGGCAATTTTTTATTACTGTTCTGGTATAAATTAGAAAAAGACCATAAACTTTGATTGTATTGTTCTGGAAAGTAAGTTTTTATTTTTTTTCATTTGACTACGAACCGTTTGACTACGAAAAATCACCCAAATATAACCAAAAATATAACCCTATTATTCTTACCGTCAAAAAAGTCCCTTTTCATACGGTCGTCTATATACTAACCCGATGAGTAATATATTTAATTAATTATCAAAAAGTTATTGTAAGTGTGAAATCACTGAAAATTTATATCAGTGCCGACTAAAATCGTACCATAACAAATTTCGAATAATTTGTTTTAGAAACATATTAATTATTTTTTATCGCAATAATTCCTATTTCTTTTCGTGTTAGATCAACCCAAATCGAAAAATGAAGCAGAGAAACGTTGCAATAACTGTTTTACTATTATCGCGCGAGGGAAGTCTCATATTTGCAATCAACAATCTCGTATAGAAAATCTAACTGCCTGCCTATTGAATACTCCAGCGAAGACACAGGAACAAGTTATTTCATCTGTGATAAAAAACAAAATTCCTGAAAAAGACAATGCACGAAATTCACAGGTAACTTTAACCCAAGCTCATGGTGGTCAGCCTCTTCGTATTAAATTAGGAAAAGATCAACAAGATAACTCATTAAAACGACCATTACTTACTTCAGATGATTTGTCAAATATAAAAACAGATTTGAATTTAAGTAATCATAGTATATTTGGAATCGCGGCTGCCGTACGCGTCGCTACAAAAAGTCGAAAAATCATAGAGCCAGGATTGAAATCGAAGCTTCAAGCGAATTCCCATTCTGTTGATGATTATTTTAACTTCAAAGAGTTTAAATTTGTCAATATTAAAGCGAATAAATCTTGTGATGTTCCCGAAACAGCTATTTACTGTACAAATCTTAATAGTTTTATTGATTACGTTAAGGATCAGCGACAAGTTTCAGACGTTCATTTAAAATTAGGCATAGATGGAGGAGGAGGATTTCTGAAGATTTGTCTTTCGATACAATCAAACGAACATATAAGTTTAGAGAACGAACAAGACACGAAAAGATGTCTCTACGAAGAGGGAATTGCTCCCAAACGGTTCAAAGATTCTGGAGTGAAGAAATTATTTTTACGTGCAATAGTGCCACATGCTCAAGAGAACTATACAAATGTATCTCAATTGTGGTCTGCTTTAGGCGTTAGTGCCTTTAATGGCACTATAGCCACTGATTTAAAATTAGCTAACGTCTTAGTAGGAATCATGAGTCACAGCAGCTATTTTCCATGTACCTGGTGCGATGCAAAAAAAAGCGATCTTAATGTTTGTGGTACGCACAGAACGGTTGGAAATACTTTAGAAAATTATGAAAAGTGGCTGAAATCTGGAGCTTTGAAGGAAAAGGCAAGAGATTTCAAAAATTGTGTCAATTCACCACTATTTGCTGCCGACAAAAGTAAAACATTTCTAGAGCTCATTCCGCCACCCGAATTGCATTTGATGCTTGGCGTAGTTAATACGTTATTTACGCACATGTTGAAAGAATTTCCGAATGAGTCTTTGGAATGGGCAAATGATTGTTATGTTCAGCGAGAAATAACCCGTACTGACTCGTCATTTAAAGGAAATTCTTGCAAGAAACTTCTGGAGAGCATTGATATTTTACGTAAGAAGCCAAACATCGGTTTGCTGAAATATGTGAAGACTTTGGATGATTTCAAAAATGTTGTTACAGCTTGTTTTGGAAATAACCTACACCCAGATTATAAGATCCATCTGAAATCTTTTACAAGAAGCTACACGGATTTAGATATCAGCGTTACGCCCAAAATTCACGCCGTATTTTTTCACGTTGAACAGTTTTGCGACAGAATGCAAAAAGGATTGGGATTCTACTCAGAACAAGGCATAGAATCAGTGCATTTCGATTTTTTTCACTGTGGGAAAACAACAGTTTCGAAAACGCATCCTGACTACACGAAAAAACTTTTGCGTGCTGTTTGCTCGTACAATAGTTTGCATATTTGAAAACGAACTAATTGATACTGTATGTGTATTGTAAATAATAAATCAACAACGACTTCATTATAATGTGAACTCTCATAAACGATACGAGCTATAAGTACGACGAAGGTAATATATGTATATTATTACGTATATCATATCAAATATAGTCGATTTTTGTAATAATTTAATAAAATAATAATTTTTTTATTTAAACAAATAAAGCTTTTATTCGTTCCACATCATTTATAATATATTCTAATAATAAAAATATTATTAACCATTTTCATTGGAAATATATCGATATTTAAATAATTCAAACATTCAAAATGAGTTTTCTCGAAAACGGCTCCACAAAAGATTTTGAAATTTTCACAACATACTCTTGAAATAGTGCAGAATCGAACCCAGAAAGAAATTCGGAAGTGCAAAAACTTTTGGGTTGGGACCCGTTCGGGCGCACCGTGATATTACTTAGAACACTTTATATTTTTCAAACAGATTTCTATATTGTATAGTGAAGAACAATTTTGTTCTTAGAATCGTCTTCCATAGAATTTTAATGAATATTTACAAGTACGTTTTGCGAGGACGAAGAGTTAGTGCGATCGGTGGCATTAAATAGACTATTTAGAGGTTATAACATGTTTCGTCGTGAACTTTGATTTAAAATTATTATCTAAGCGGTTGTTTAATAATGGGAGATCTCGAAAAGCATTCTGGGCGCAAAAGAAATAGGTGTGAGAAATCTTGGAAACGCAATGTTGCAAAAAAATCGCGGAATGAGGTATGCTATTCACTTTAATTAAAAAGCGATCTGCGATCTTTTTTCTTAATATATTATGAAGAAATTGCTAGTGAAATAATACTTAAAAAATTTGTTTACTATTTATACAACGTTCAGAGGTTGAACCCAATTTAATAAAAAAAAATCTGTGAGTTTCTAATTTTTTTTTCAATTTATACAGGGAAATGAGTATGTTTCACCGCGTAACGGGAAAACTGTTCCTGCAAAAAAATTTGAACCTCCTACCTGCTGCTGTACAAAGAAATGTTTCGAAAATATTGAACATCAACACCAGGAATCATTATTTAACAAATTTTGGGAACTTGGGGATTATACGTCGCAAAATGTATTACTAAGTTCGCTTATAAAAGGAAAACAGTCAGAATGATTCTGATGTAAACAATGGAAAAAAACTTACTAAGTGGATTTATTACTTTTCTAATAAATTAGTATTAGGTACTGAAGATACTGTAGTATGCGAAACATTTTTATTAAATGTGATTGGTATCAAAAGAGCTAGGTTAAGAACAGTTCAAGAGAAATTAAAAAAAGGCCAGTGTTTAAAAGATGAACGTGAAAAAATAAGTAATCATTTTACAAAATTATCCGATTCATTGAAACATTTGATTATTGAACATTGTGAAAGCCTGCCTCACTCAAAATCACATTATACTAATTCACAATTAAATTATTTCAATGACAGTAGTTTAACTTTTAAGGATTTATATAGGAAATTTCTCGAATATTATACATTAAAAACCGGGGTTACGGATATTCCGATCGCAGAATCGACATATTGTAAATATTTTAACCATTATGTTAATTTCAGTTTTGATGTTCCACGAACCGATTGTTGTGACATTTGTTATCAAAGTGAACAGAATAGTAAAGACAATGATCGAGAAATTAAAATGCATAAATTAAATGTCACGAACTACAAAAATCTAAAAAAAAGTATGTTATCGACATATAAAGAAAATTTATGTTTAGAATTCGATTTTGGTCAAAACGGCGAAAGAAAAAAATAGCAGAAAGTATTCAAACCGAAAAAGAATACATTGATTTAATTACAAATGCAAGGAATCCTCCTTTTACCATTGTACAACAAAAAGATTGTAATATTAAGGAGTTTGAAAATAATATAAAAAATAAATATAAAATACCCAAAGGTGTACAAATCAGCAAAGCGGTTAAAATCGATTATTTTCCTAATGGCAATGTTGACGTCTATTACAGTTACACTGACAAGCCTTTAACGTATTATATCGATACATCAATAGATTTCGATTATTTACAAAATTGTCCGCAGGCGGAAAAAGTTGGAATAACAAATGAGAAAATAAAAGACTTGAAGTCATTACTACGATTTGTAAATCCGGAATCGCGTCAGTATTATGAAAAATATATACAGGAAGTAGGGATTAAATCGAAAATTGATGCGTAATATGTTAAATTTTAATAAGACTGTAAAACTGTTCATAATAAACATTATTGAAACTTTTTATGGCGTTTTTTTTTTCTGAAATATTATGATATTATTATAGTGAAACTCTTATTTTTTATAAAGGACGATAAAGGATGGTAAAAAAAATGTTCTTAATAACAAAAAGGCTTTTTATGAGCCGTATTGTGATCAATATTCCGATAGCAGTCAGTGCGGTATAAGCGGCGCGAATTTCGGCGACACCGTGTAGAGCGCGAGGCGGCTAGCTTTCTCCCTTGTAAACAAATAACGCGCGTGGCCGGCCGTAAAGCGCTAGAAAAACTCTCGTAGTTATTTATAGAACAATAACATTGGTTTTCGCCAAAAACTTCCTCAACTCTTCAGCTACAAAAGGGTATTTTTAGATTTCCAATTACGAAAACTTCGCTCGACTCCCCAAGCGTTTGAAGGTGAAACATTGAAAAAAAAACTCTCGCAACGTTAATCGACAGATAACTATGGACTAAAATAAAATTAAGACATTTTATGGGGCGCGTTGTTTTCGGATACTTATCCCGACTATACTGTGCAAATTTCGAATTTTTTCGTTGATGTATGCCCGAGTAATCATGTTATATGTATAAAAAAACATTGATTTCACGAATACAAAATTTTGCAGTTTTTATTTTTTTTCTCCGAATCTAAAGGTCAAATTAAAAAATGTTCGAGATAAACATTGTTCAGCATGAAATTGTCTATACGTTAGTATTTTTTTCAATTCGTTTTTCGAGTGTTGTTTTTTTCAGCCTTTATCTATTGCCTCATCGGCCAGTTCGAGCGTAGAGGCGGTTGTTGCACACGGACCCTCAATTGTTAAAGGTTTTATGTTACACGTGGTAATATTATCAAATTTATATACAATGAAAATTACCAAGAGTTTCTAAAATTCATTCTCATTGTTTGCAGTGTAGCTGATTTGTAAAAATTGTTTATATTTTTACCGTGATCCGACAAACTTTTAAAGCCATTGGAGAAGTTTTTATTTTAAATCAAGGCATTGGCTATTCTTTATAAAAATTGTTTATATTTTTACCGTGATCCGACAAACTTTTGAATTGTTCATCAGAGTAGGAATTTTTATTTCAAAATTTTAAAGCAATTCGAGAAGTTTTTATTTTAAATCAAGGCATTGGCTATTGTTTATAAAAAATTGTTTATATTTTTACCGTGATCCGACAAACTTTGAAATAGTTCATCAGAGTAGGATTTTTTTTAAATTGGTTTAAAATAAATCTTCTCGAATGGCTTTAAAAGTTTGAAATAAAAATTCTTACTCTGATGAACTATTCAAAAGTTTGTCGGATCACGACAAAAATATAAACAATTTTTTATAAACCATAGCCAATCCTTTAAATTTATTTTTACAGTGGGTACGCCGTTGTTGAGATTATTGGCAATTTTCTTCAATATTTCAGGATTCTCTAAAAAGCAGTGACTTACTTTAAAAACCAAATCATGTTTGTTAGCAGACTTGTTTTTAATAACTTTCCCTATGTCTAGTGCTGGCAGATTTTTTAATAAAGTACAAAGCATACAGTGTAAAAAGTGACTTCGAATCGATTTGCAATATATGCAGGTAACTGCAAATCTAAAAGCGATCTTGCAAACACATCACATATCTGACCATACAGTGTAAAACGTGACTTCGAAAAGCCATATGTAAATATATTATATTATGTAGTTAACTTTTTATAGTTATCTGTCAGATTATATGTCAGAAAGATCGCTTTTAGATTTGCAGTTACCTATCATATTTATTTGGAGGTGTACACCCAAGTAAAATGTATTCTGTCGGGGAAACCCACAGTTGTCTTTTGTTTTGAATACGTTTCTCTTGGATGTAACTTTGGTTCTTAAAACTTCCAAGCTCATAGCTTCCAAGTTGGAAATTAATTTCAAGGCGTTAAAGAATATCTCTCCGGCGGTCAGCACAGCGTCATTTTGCGTAAATATACAGATTCGCTCCGTGGTACTGTAAAAGTGCATCGAACTAGATATGATGCTTTAGTGATATGCAAAAATGGTATGTGATTAGGGTTGTCGATTCTTTGTTGTTTTCTTCTATTCTGCAAATCGATTCGAAGTCACTTTTTACACTGTATGCTTTGTACTTTATTAAAAAATCTGCCAGCACTAGATATAGGGAAAGTTATTAAAAACAAGTCTGCTAACAAACATGATTTGGTTTTTAAAGTAAGTCACTGCTTTTTAGAGAATCCTGAAATATTGAAGAAAATTGCCAATAATTTCAACAACGATGTACCCAACGTAAAAATAAATTTAAAGGACTTTGTCTCTTCTTCTGGTTCTGGTAATGTACGCTTTTGTTATGCATATAAACAATAAAAGATTCATACTAACAAATGAAACATTCATTTTGTTTTAGTAGATTTAAACGATTACAGTTCTTAATTTTTCTGTGCTTTTCCAGAATTATATAAGGTATTACAAGACACCATAGACATTGATGGCCACAAGCACACGTCGACTTCTTGGCCCAAAACTGTTGACGGTAAATTTAAATAAGCCTAATCCAACTGGAAACAGATATTCTTAACAAAATAATTTATTTTTAGATGTTGATTTGCAAGATATTAATTCAATGCCGATATCGATTGTGGAAATAACAAAAGGTAAATTTAAAATGTGTTTGACGTAACTACTCACAAAATATGACATTTTGATTTTTTTTTAATTTAACGGGTTGTATTCAAATTAGGTGCTTTTTTTATTAACTAAATGATACTTCAAATAATTTCAGAATTCAAACTCTAGCACCTTTAAAATCGTTACTCCATCGGCATGGCAATAGTGGACAAAATGATACAAATAATATTCAAAATAATCCCAAATTAATGTCGAATGAAGTGGTCACACCCAACTACTTGGAACAACTAAGTAAGAATTGAAATTAATGAAATTATAATATATATTTATATTATTCTATTTTAAATTAAATTTATATTAATATTTCAGTAAATACAACGTACAGGGTAAATTTGCAAGATGTAAATAATATTGGAAACATAGATCATAATATCGCAAGATCAACAATTGCTCAAAAAGTAGTCTTCGAGGCACCTGAGTTTAATATTGATGATAATTGTGATTAAGATCCCAATTACATTCCTAATTATCAAGAGTCAGATGATGAAGATTCTTTTTTTGGCCAAGACTATCGCGATGATTTTGATGACGTTGAACAAAGGTTCTCTCTCTCTCTCTCTCTCTCTCCCCCTCTCTCTCTCTCTCTCTCTCTCTCTCTCTCTCTCTCTCTCTCTCTCGGGTACGTGTTTCAACTTTGACTTGGAGCAATTTGACAGTTCCGTTTCTTCCCAGGGGATGATCGCCCAATTCTGCAACCCCGTTGTCGTCGGTGTGTATGTCAGGTTGGTTGAAAATTAAACATATGTTAACATAAAATTAATTTTTTATTTATTTATTAAACATAAATCGACATATAAAAATATGCAAATTTTATTTGCCATTTTCTCGAAAGAAAGTGATCCTTCGTGGGTTATATCTTTTTCAAAAACGTGCCAGACTGGTGCGTGAGGAACACCCGGTTTTTGGGTCAGTGCTGAATTACTGAAGGACAGTGATTTGAATTCAACTGGACAGTTTGGCAGCCCAATCAACGACACCTAACAGGAACCATCCACTCTTCCGAAACCACCACTCAAATTGACAACCCCGTGTTTTCTCAAGGGTCGTTCCTGCTGCTCTACAACTCCATCGTCTTCAACGTGCTGCTCAGGTTAGTTGTTGAAAATGTTATTTGCCAGGTTATTAGTTCCTTTATGCTTCTGGCATGATTTAAAGAATTAAATTTTGTTGCCATGAAGGTCAGTGGGCATGATATAAACACGAAATTTAATTTTTTGTGTTCAGCAGCCATGATCTTTATATTTCATAATTATTTTCGTGATAGGATCGGCATAACCTGTGTCAAACACGGTTTCTTCAGATTAGCCTTAAAATTATATAAAAACAATAGTAATTTAAATATTATATTATAAAAGTGCTGATGCTTGGTGGGGTCTTTTTGCAGTTTATCTTACTCAACGGCAGTGGCAGTTGCCGAGGAACGCTCCTACTAACTTTTGACATTTGAAAATTGACAACTAGGTCACTGTCACATAAATTGCGCAAAACTCTGAATTTTCTATTTATTGCCATGCATCTGAAGGAAAATCGCAATCAATTTTCCTAGCATGGCATCTTTCAACGAAAATAGATGACATTTGTGATGTCTCGTACCATTCAAGTCAATCTACCACAAGGAAAAAATTACAACTTGGCACCTTTGAAGTAAAACAGTAAGTAAAAACTGTCCCTGTAAATGTGAACCCAGTGTGGTAAAAATGTGAAATTTGGCACTACTGAATTAGATAAGTTCAAAATAATAAAATTTGGATCCTGCGAATTATACCAGCCACATGAAATTTGTAAAATTAATATCCTTCAATGGAGCCTGGCGTCATAAAAAAAATGAAATTTAGTACCTCCGAATTACACCAGCAAGTTCAAAATTGTCAATTTCAAAGCATTACAATTATAACAGCGAGGTGGAAATGACCAAAATTGGTCCTTGGAATTACAGCGTGAGGTTTAAAAATGTCAAATTTGTATCCTTCAGTGAACCCGGTGTTTATTAAAAAATTTTAAATTTGACACTTTTGAATTATATCAGTGTGTTGAACATTGTAAATTTTCGATGGTTCAAATTATAACAGCGAGTTGAAAATTGCCAAAATTGGATTCTCAGAATTACAGGATGAAGCTTAAAAATGTCAAATTTATATCCTTCGAGTGACCCATGCGCAGTGAAAAATATGAAATTTGGCACTTCTGGAATTAAACCAGCCTGCAGCGAATCATCAATTTCGTATCATTCAAGTGCACCAAGTGAAGTGAAAAAAATGTTAAGAGTAAAAAATACCAAAAATTGTATTCGTAAAAAATAATTTACTTTTAATATTTTATCTCTCTCATATTTGTCATAAAACAATATTCATAAAAAATTATTCACTTATAATACTTTACCGGTCTCATATTTATCAAAAAACAGTATTCGTCAAAAATAATGTCATTCTAATATTCTAACGGTTTCATATTTGTCAAAAAAACAGTATTCGTCAAAAATAATAGACTTATATTCCAGCGGTCTTAAATTTATCATAAAACAGTATTGGTAAAAAATAATTGACTTATAACATTTTGCTGGTCTTCAATTTATAAGAAAATAGTATTCGTTAAAAATAATTTATATATATATATATATATATGTTTAACTCTCACCTTCCCCAATATGGTGGCAAATCATGTTTTTCATACACCATTTCGGAGTTCAAAAATAATAATTGAATCGAGGTGTATTTTCCATGCTATTTAAATGCAAATAACACCTTCAAAGTCATTGCGTCACCTCTAAATATTAACCAATCAAGTTCAGCAAGGGCTCAAAATTTTTGTTTTTTCATTTCCTTTTCAATGACTGCCCAGGACAAAGTCAATTTCGAACTGGGGTTTTTCTAAATCCCTGTTTTTAAATTGTGAATCACCCTAATATATATATATATATATATATAAATACGGTAAATTATTGTAAGTAAATTATTTTTAACGAATACTATTTTCTTATATATATATAATATAACTTTTTATGATATAATAATTTAATAAATTATATAATAGTAATATAATAAAAATTATAAATTTTTAAATTTTAAATATACAGGGTGATCCTTTCGTCTATGCCAACCGCCTAATAGTGGATTCCTCAGTTGATTCTAAGTAACCGTTTCCTGTACCAAAATTGGATCTGAGGCTTAGAATTTAAGTGAAGAGCCGTTGAAATTTAGAAACAAAAATTACTTTTTTTGCAATGACTCGGCTTCTTTTTAAGTTATTGCAATGAATGAGGGCTCATCTTCAAGCTTTTGTTAAGCCCTACAATTTATTCCTGAGAATATTTGTCCTGCAGTGAATATTTCTGAAGTTATGGCGTCGAAAATGGTTAAAAAGGCCAATTTTTGCGGTTTTTCGCATCTAACTCACTTCGCAAAATAGCTAACGAAATGCCAAACTAGAAAAAGTTGTAGAGCTTGAAAAGACGAAGAATTTGCCCCCTCATATGTTCGTTTTTAATGAAAATTGAGTCCGCGGGAACACTTTTAATGTCACAGAATTGACGAAAAACCTTTCGGTATTGACGATGTGGGTTACGAATCGCAAACGATTGAGCCTAATTTGGTTGAAATTGATCGATTGGTTGCGGAGTAAACGCGTTTTAAAAAATGCGAACGTAAAGTTAGCCGGCCATTTCGTTTTTCGCAAATAACTTTTAAACGACAAAGTCGCAAATGAAAAATCGGTAATCGCAATCAATAGCAAACGAATCGCATACGCTTGAGATCGATTAATGAAAAATCGCAAACGAATCGCAAACATTTGAGTTTTGCAGAAAGGGTTTGCAGAAAAATCGCAAACCTTTTAAAGGAATTTGTATACCGAACTGGGCTGGATCTAGTAATATTTGATAATTCGTTTATTTTCGCATTATTTCTGATGATATTCTGAAAATTCGCATGTTATCTCAATTCGCAAACGTTTGAGACCGATTGCAGAAAAATCGCAAACCTTTTAAAGGATTTTGTATATGGAGGCGGGCTAGATCTACAAACTTTAGATAATTCGTTTATTTTCGCATTAGGTGTGATTATATTTGGAAAATTCGCAAACTAATCGCACACATTTCAGATCGATTACAGAAAAATCGCAAACGTCTGAGACCGATTGCAAAAAAAGCGCAAACCTTATAAAGGATTTTGTATATGGAGGTGTGATGGATTTAGTAACTTTTTTAATTCGTTTATTTTTGCATTATTTCTGATTGTATTCGGACAATTTGCATGTTCTCTCAATTCGCAAACGCATCGCAATCGTTTGAGACCGATCGCAGAAAAATCGATAACCTTTTAAAGGATTTTGTATATGGAGGCGGGCTGGATCTACCAACTTTCGATAATTCGTTTACTTTCGAATTATTTCTGATTATAATTGGAAAATTTGCATATTTTCTCAATTCGCAAACTAATCACAAACGTTTGAGATCGATTACAGAAACATCGCAAATATTTTAAAGGATTTTGTATACCGAGGTGGGCCTGATCTAGTAACTTATTTAATTCGTTTATTTTTGCATTATTTCTGAATATATTTGAAAAATTCGCATATTTTCACAATTCGCAAACTAATTGCAAATGTTTGAGATCGATTACTGAAAAATTGCAAACCTTTTAAAGGATTTTGTATACCGAGGTGGGCTGGATCTAGTAATTTTTGATAATTCGTTTATTTTCGCATTATTTCTGATTATATTCTGAAAATTCGCATGTTATCTCAATTCGCAAACGTTTGAGACCGATTGCAGAAAAATCGCAAACCTTTTAAAGGATTTTGTATATGGAGGCGGGCTAGATCTACAAACTTTAGATAATTCGTTTATTTTCGCATTAGGTGTGATTATATTTGGAAAATTCGCAAACTAATCGCACACATTTCAGATCGATTACAGAAAAATCGCAAACGTCTGAGACCGATTGCAAAAAAAGCGCAAACCTTATAAAGGATTTTGTATATGGAGGTGTGATGGATCTAGTAACTTTTTTAATTCGTTTATTTTTGCATTATTTCTGATTGTATTCGGACAATTTGCATGTTCTCTCAATTCGCAAACGCATCGCAATCGTTTGAGACCGATCGCAGAAAAATCGATAACCTTTTAAAGGATTTTGTATATGGAGGCGGGCTGGATCTACCAACTTTCGATAATTCGTTTACTTTCGAATTATTTCTGATTATAATTGGAAAATTTGCATATTTTCTCAATTCGCAAACTAATCACAAACGTTTGAGATCGATTACAGAAACATCGCAAATATTTTAAAGGATTTTGTATACCGAGGTGGGCCTGATCTAGTAACTTATTTAATTCGTTAATTTTTGCATTATTTCTGAATATATTTGAAAAATTCGCATATTTTCACAATTCGCAAACTAATTGCAAATGTTTGAGATCGATTACTGAAAAATTGCAAACCTTTTAAAGGATTTTGTATACCGAGGTGGGCTGGATCTAGTAATTTTTGATAATTCGTTTATTTTCGCATTATTTCTGATTATATTACGAGAATTCGCATATTTTCTCAATTCGAAAACTAATCGAAAACGATTAAGATCGATTACAGAAAAACTGCAAACCTTTTAAAGGATTTTGTATACCGAGGTGGATTGGATCTAGTAATTTTTGGTAATTCGTTTATTTTCACATTATTTCTGATTATATTTCGAGAATTCGCATATTCTCTCAATTCGCAAACTAATCGCAAACGTTTGAGATCGATTACAGAAAAATCGCAATCGTTTGAGACCGATCGCAGAAAAATCGATAACCTTTTAAAGGATTTTGTATATGGCGGCGGGCTGGATCTACCAACTTTCGATAATTCGTTTATTTTCGAATTATTTCTGATTATATTTGGAAAATTTGCATATTTTCTCAATTCGCAAACTAATCGCAAACGTTTGAGATCGATTACAGAAAAATCGCAAACTAATCGCAAACGTTTGAGATCGATTACAGAAAAATCGCAAACCTTTTAAAGGATATTGTATACCGAGGTGGGCTGGATCTAGTAACTTTTTTAATTCGTTTATTTTCGCGTTAGTTTTGATTATATTTGGAAAATTCGCATATTATCTCAATTCGCAAACGTTTGAGACCGATTGCAGAAAAATGGCAAACCTTTTAGAGGATTTTGTATACCGAGTTGGGCTGGATCTAGTACCTTTATTAATTCGTTTATTTTCGCATTATTTCTGATTATATTTGGAAAATTCGCATATTATCTTAATTCGCAAACGTTTGAGACCGATTGAAGAAAAATCGCGAACCTGTTAAAGGATTTTGTATACCGAGGTGGGCTGGATCTAGTAACTTTTTTAATTCGTTTTTTTTCGCATTGTTTCTGATTATATTTGGAAAATTCGCATATTATCTCAATTCGGAAACGTTTGACATTGATTACCGAAAAATCGCAAACCTTTTAAAGGATTTTGTATAACGAGGTGGGCTGGATCTGGTACCTTTTTTAATTCGTTTATTTTCACATTAGTTTTGATGATATTTGGAAAATGCGCATATTATCTCAATTCGTAAACGAATCGCAAACGTTTGAGACCGATTGTAGAAAAATCGCAAAAATTTTAAAGGATTTTGTATACCGAAGTGGGCTGGATCTAGTACCTTTTTGATTCGTTTATTTTCGGATTATTTCTGATTATATTCGGGGAATGCGCATATTATCTCAATTCGCAAACAAATCGCAAACGTTGGAGACCGATCGCAGAAAAATCGATAACCTTTTAAAGGATTTTGTATATGGAGGCGGGCTGGATCTACCAACTTTCGATAATTCGTTTACTTTCGAATTATTTCTGATTATAATTGGAAAATTTGCATATTTTCTCAATTCGCAAACTAATCACAAACGTTTGAGATCGATTACAGAAACATCGCAAATATTTTAAAGGATTTTGTATACCGAGGTGGGCCTGATCTAGTAACTTATTTAATTCGTTTATTTTTGCATTATTTCTGAATATATTTGAAAAATTCGCATATTTTCACAATTCGCAAACTAATTGCAAATGTTTGAGATCGATTACTGAAAAATTGCAAACCTTTTAAAGGATTTTGTATACCGAGGTGGGCTGGATCTAGTAATTTTTGATAATTCGTTTATTTTCGCATTATTTCTGATTATATTACGAGAATTCGCATATTTTCTCAATTCGAAAACTAATCGAAAACGATTAAGATCGATTACAGAAAAACTGCAAACCTTTTAAAGGATTTTGTATACCGAGGTGGATTGGATCTAGTAATTTTTGGTAATTCGTTTATTTTCACATTATTTCTGATTATATTTCGAGAATTCGCATATTCTCTCAATTCGCAAACTAATCGCAAACGTTTGAGATCGATTACAGAAAAATCGCAATCGTTTGAGACCGATCGCAGAAAAATCGATAACCTTTTAAAGGATTTTGTATATGGCGGCGGGCTGGATCTACCAACTTTCGATAATTCGTTTATTTTCGAATTATTTCTGATTATATTTGGAAAATTTGCATATTTTCTCAATTCGCAAACTAATCGCAAACGTTTGAGATCGATTACAGAAAAATCGCAAACTAATCGCAAACGTTTGAGATCGATTACAGAAAAATCGCAAACCTTTTAAAGGATATTGTATACCGAGGTGGGCTGGATCTAGTAACTTTTTTAATTCGTTTATTTTCGCGTTAGTTTTGATTATATTTGGAAAATTCGCATATTATCTCAATTCGCAAACGTTTGAGACCGATTGCAGAAAAATGGCAAACCTTTTAGAGGATTTTGTATACCGAGTTGGGCTGGATCTAGTACCTTTATTAATTCGTTTATTTTCGCATTATTTCTGATTATATTTGGAAAATTCGCATATTATCTTAATTCGCAAACGTTTGAGACCGATTGAAGAAAAATCGCGAACCTGTTAAAGGATTTTGTATACCGAGGTGGGCTGGATCTAGTAACTTTTTTAATTCGTTTTTTTTCGCATTGTTTCTGATTATATTTGGAAAATTCGCATATTATCTCAATTCGGAAACGTTTGACATTGATTACCGAAAAATCGCAAACCTTTTAAAGGATTTTGTATAACGAGGTGGGCTGGATCTGGTACCTTTTTTAATTCGTTTATTTTCACATTAGTTTTGATGATATTTGGAAAATGCGCATATTATCTCAATTCGTAAACGAATCGCAAACGTTTGAGACCGATTGTAGAAAAATCGCAAAAATTTTAAAGGATTTTGTATACCGAAGTGGGCTGGATCTAGTACCTTTTTGATTCGTTTATTTTCGGATTATTTCTGATTATATTCGGGGAATGCGCATATTATCTCAATTCGCAAACAAATCGCAAACGTTGGAGACCAATTGCAGAAAAATCGCAAACCTTTTAAAGGATTTTGTATATGGAGGCGAGCTGGATCTACCAACTTTCGATAATTCGTTTATTTACGCATCATTTCTGATTATATTCCGAAATTTCGCATATTATCTCAATTCGCAAACTGATCGCAAACGTTTGAGAACGATTGCAGAATAATCACAAACCTTTTAAATGATTTTGTATATAAATGATATATAGGACAATTTTTTTTATTTTGCCATTATCGGAAAAAAGCACCTTTAATTCGTAATTCGCAAACGAATCGCAAACGATTGAGCCTAATTTGGTTGAAATTGATCGATTGGTGGCTCAGTAAACGCGTTTTCAAAAATGCGAACGTGAAGTTATCCGGCCATTTCGTTTTTCGCAAATAACTTTTAAACAACAAAGTCGCAAACGAAAAATCGGTAATCGCAATCAATCGCAAACGAATCGCATACAATTCGCGCTATTTTTTATCTATTTTGTTAAAATGGCGGGCTAACTTCACGGAGGTGACTATTCTCTAGTGGCATCACTGCGCGCCTTTGCGTGTAAGCTCTAGCGTGGCCAATGAGAAGAGACCTTACAGTCTGAATGAACCAATCACAGTCGCTCAACGGATAACCCGCCGTGCCCTATAGTCAGTTCGTAGTTATCACCCGGTATATAGGTATACATATACCGTGTGAATGCGAGAGAACAGCATATACGGAAACCCATGTATAGCAGGCAGCCAATGAGATGCGAGCTTTAGCTTTCATCTTGCGGGAATTGACCAATGGCGTAATGGCAACGAAGTGCTACCGACTTGCTAGTTGCTATACCCATGACCATGAAGTGGAGGTTAGGCAGATGGCTCTCACGTTTGACGTTTTTATTATTTATTTTATTTTCTATTATTCTAAAGTAATTTTACGCAGTCACAAGAGTGTCACCACGGGACTTTCATTACTAATTGTAGGTCAGTAAATTGTACATTGTAATACCAAAACACTGTTTTGTTATTATGTAAAATTTTACAGTTTTGGATGTTTGTGTTTCAGAAGCAGGTTTTTCTGAATAAAGGAGAATCCATCAGATAAGTATTGATTTTCGTGATTTTCATCGTGTTTTGAAAGGTATGATTCTTTGGGGAGTATTTTTAATTCTTTTAGGTTACTCTCAAGAAGAAGCGAGGCAAGGTTCCCAGTCCCAAGGTCACAATGTAGATATCGGACACTTCTAAATTTGGAAAAAGATTTGCTTGCACGCGAAGGAAATCAAGCTGTTTCTTTTGCCCAAGGTCCATCGCTAATTACTGATACCTTGGATGGGCTTAAATAAATTTATTTGACGCCCTTCAATACGAGTCAGGAAACTGATGCTGAGGACATTCCAGCTCATTCATTTCAACAAGTGGATTTGCAGTAATTTCTTGCATTATTGCAATTATTCGGTCCCGCAATTCAATGCAGTGTGGACAAAGGGGCCTCATTTTTTACGTGCTTCGAGAGGAAGAAGTCCAGGGGTGCGAGGTCTGGAGACCGTGCAGGCCACTTCATTGGACCGAAACGACCCTCCCAGCGTCCTGGGTAATTTGCATTAAGGTGCGCGGTCATCTGTCGGACACCGTGTGGGGGTGCCCGTCCTGTTGAAACCAGACTAGTTCTTGTGTCTAAAATAATGCAAATTACCCAGGACGCTGGGTGGGTCGTTTCGGAACGTTTCCTTTTTTTTTTGCCACCACAATTGTAGGTTACATGGTGCTAGGAACCCAGCAGGGTTTTCCACTTGTATAAATGAATGAGTTGGAATGTCCTCAGCATCAGTTTCCTGACTCGGCTTGAGGGGCGTAAAAAGAATTGATTAAGCTCATTCAAGGGATCAGTAATTCGCGATGGACCTTGGGCAAAAGAAACAGCTTGATTTCCTTCGCGTGCAAGCAAATCTTTTTTCAAATTTAGAAGTGTCCGATATCTACGTTGTGACCTTGGGACTCGAAACCTTGCCTCGCTGTTTCTTGAGAGTAACCTAAAAGAATTAAAAATACTCCCCAAAGAATCATACCTTTCAAAACACGATGAAAATCACGAAAATCAATACTTATCTGATGGATTCTCCTTTATTCAGAAAAACCTGCTTCTGAAACACAAACATCCAAAACTGTAAAATTTTACATAATAACAAAACAGTGTTTTGGTATTACAATGTACAATTTACTGCCTACAATTAGTAATGGAAGTCCCGTGGTGACATTCTTGTGACTGCGAGAGTTGATGGTGACCGAACATTACCTTAAAATTACTTTAAAACGTAAAATTACTTTAGAATAATAGAAAATAAAATAAACAATAAAAACGTCAAACGTGAGAGCTATCTGCCTAACCTCCACTTCATGGTCATGGGTATAGCAACTAGCAAGTCGGTAGCACTTCGTTGCCATTACGCCATTGGTCAATTCCCGCACGATGAAAGCTAAAGCTCGCATCTTATTGGCTGCCTGCTATACATGGGTTTCACTATGTGCTGTTCTCTCGCATCCGCACGGTACATATGGTTTCGGGTTCACACATCTACAGCATGGTGGAAGTATACATGGTATGCTCAATAGTTTCGCCTTTTCTCTCTATAATCGTTTCTCTCTCCCACGAATCGTCGAGAAACATAGGAAATGTTGCCAACCTCGGAGAAGCAAAATGTTATGCTTTTATGTTGGCTATATCAATCAGGGCATTGGATGTCGCGACACATGTGATACATACATCAGCCAATTGAAACGATAACGGCAAAATTGTGGCACTTTTAAAATGACATCACGCTTATCAATCTAACTTTTGTTGTTAAATATTTATAAATTATTGTTCAACAATATTCTAGAAACAAACTATTTTTGTCAATGTCGGCATAAAATATGTTCGTTGAAATATTTATCAAGAATTTTGATAATTAATTTTTTTTCACGCATACAAACAGTCAAACTCTTGTTTTTCAGTTACAATGCAGATAAAATGCGGTATACGTTTTTTAAAGTAAAGAGAATTGTAAAATACATTATCAAATTTGTGATTAAATAATCCCCATTTAAGGTTTAATTAAACTTTCATGACAATAAAGCACTTATAAGATAATAATATCGAAAGTACAGCATAAATGGTAACTTCAATGTTACTGTTTATCACGTTTTAATAAGCAATTATTATTTAAAAACATCCTAGTAGTAAATTATTTTAATTGAATGATAATAATAATATGATAATAACATTAATATATTTTTCTGGTTATCCGATGATTAAATGCGACCAACATTCGAGTCTTTACGTTTGAGCCTTGTTGGCTCCATTGGTAGAGCGTTTGCTTCTGGAACCGCAGGTCGGTAGTTCGAGTCCTCGGGGTTTCTTTCTTTCCTTTTTTTTATATATTTTTTTTTTACCAAATAAGTATTAAAATTGTGAGAAGTATTTTGAAAAATTATTTGTTATTAAAAAAAAAATTTTTTAATTTCATCTGTATATTCATATATATTTATTATTTATTTATTTTAAAAAATTACTCTTTTTAGCGTTTTTTTTTAATATTCTACAAGTGAATTATTTTAATTCATATTCATTTATTATATATTTATTTTCAAAAATTACTCTTTTTATCGTTTTTATTTAAATATTCTACCAGTGATTTATTTTAATTGGTTAATAACACGAGGGAATTTAATTTTTTTACGCATTATTTTATTTATTGTTGAAGACAAATACAATCTTTTGACATCACAAAGGGACATGAAGAAAGTTCATGTAACATTTGATATGCAAACATAAATGTTTAAAATATAAAACATAAATTTCGCTGTTATTGAAAGAAATTGTTAGGCTCGATTGGAAGACCACAATTATAATCCTTGACTTAAATTAATGTATAATCATATTTCTGCAAACGTTTTACTCTTACCAATTTACAATCAATTTGTGTTTAGGTACGTATATCAAAACCAAATTAGTGGTAAAATATAACAAATTAATTAAATTGTAATTTTTGTCTAGATGTGCGAAAAGGTGTGTCGGACCTAAATTTCTTATAATTTTGTTTTAACTCTTTGAACATGACAACTTCGACCGATCGGGCTGCAGCAAATTTTGCCAAGTTTGCAAGAGCAACGCGTATTTAGAAATGCAGTTGAAAATTAATGTAAGGCAACAATTATATTTATGATTTTAAAATACAGCCTAACAATTGTCTTCGATATCAGCAAAATTTATGTTTTATATTTTATAGATTTATGTTTGCATATCAATTTGTTACATGAATTCTCTTCATGTTCCTAGGTGATTTCAAAATATTGCACTGTCTCTTTAACAATAAATAAAAGAACGGTAGATTTAAATAAATTTTATAGAAATGTTTAACCTGTCATAGTCGAAGATATTAAAATTATATTAAGAAATACGAAATTCCTTGAAGTCTGTCAATTTATTATTATTAAAAAATTGGAAATTTCTCATATTTGAACTTGAATTAAATTGTATTAACAAATATTTTATCGAAATTCCAAACTAAAAATCATTAATCTGCAAGATTTAATGTCAATTAATAAATGTTACTTACTGTAGAATCAAAGTACACGATGTTCGACAATTACTTTGTATGAAAAGAAAGGAGTGAATTCATTTTTATACAACATTGCAGAAATTAACAGATTATACTTCCTTAAGCCTTTAACGCCGGAATGGACAAAATTTTGTCATGAAGTTTGATGAAATATTTTGGCATATGTAAACCATATACGAAAAATTTTAGAATACCCATTTCTTATGTCCCGATGTCCCTTCTTTCGAATGGCGAAGTTAAACTATGTGAAAATTTTGACATGAAAAAGTTATAAACGATTTATGCTAAAATAACACGTTTTTCGATATTTTTTGTTATTGTTTAAATATTTTTCGTGACAAATTCGAATGGTATACCTCTAACTGTTGCAAATATCGCATAAAAATTGTCTAAGGTACAAGATAGAACCCACAAAAAGTTAATTTTCAACCTGGCGACGAAAGTTACATTTTTCATGGAAAATTACCGCTTTGAGTATAAAACTTTCGGCAGTACTCAGATTCACCCAAAAATAATTACTCGCAGGGTTTTCGGGTCACTGATTGCGAATCTGAAGTCTCGATTTTTAAAACCCAAAATGGCGGCTCCAATATGGCGGACTACAAATTTTAATTTCTATGAATTTTGATTGAATCTTGTTCGGGAGTTTTTGGGGTCGTTGATTTCGAATCTCAAGTCGGATTTTCAAAATTACAAATGGCGGTTCCGGTATGACAATTTACAAATTTTAATTTCGGTTCCTTTGCACAGAAGGAATCAAAATTTGTTATTTCATTGTTTATTTCCGACATCATGAGAATTTTTTAATAAAGAACCTGTATTCCCTTTCAATGATCCCAGTGAGGGTGCAGGCTATAAATTTTGGGAATTTAAAAAAACAGCTCGACTTTGTTTAAAAAAAAAAATAAATTAAATCTGTAAACAATTTGGAATTGCTGAGATCTGTGGCTTTTTTCGTCAAAACCCTGTTTTCGAACAGAAGGAATTCAGATATCGACGGTTCTTACGAAGACTATGTCATTTTTTATTTTCATTTTATGTAAAATCAAACTGTGTATCGCATAGCTTATATCTCTAACCTAATTTACGATCAAAAATGACCTCAATAAGATCATTACCCAGACAGCATTTATCGTTCCACCTATATTCCAGGAACATAACAACTGGAATGTTGTTGTTATATACCTGGAACGTTACTGAAATATAATATGTCCCGAGGCATTTGTATCAAGAGGAGCGGTCGCTCGTTGCGCCAAGTTCTTAGCGCGCGGCGACCGCTAACATAGTTGAACTGTCACAACATTGAACTCATATGTTTCGTCTACGCTTCACCTCCAGAATATTTCTTAATCATGCTATGCCCAGTATTTTTTATTTTTTTTTATCTTTCATTTAAGCCTAGTCCGATTGAAATCGGTTTAGTGGTTCGTGAGATATCAATCAGCTGTTTGTCATTTTTCATGATTTCAACGATCGAAAATTGTTCTCCTTCATCGGATTTTGGGACATAGAGACAGATAGACGCCGTTTATCATGAGAGCGAGAAGGATCAACACTCGCTTCCTCTGCTATGGCACATAGAGACAGATAGATGCTGTTTATAATGAGTGAGACAAGGATTAATAGCTCCGTTAGCGAACGTGAGGACATAGAGATAGAATGATGTCGTTCAAAATAAGTGCAACAAGGACAAGCGTCGGGACTTCGCGACCGGCTGAAACAGATCTTGCAATATGGCGGCCTGCACTCTACAAAAACGTAAGTGAACTTTTCTCAATGTGATGTTGTAATGATCTTGTAAGTGCAGTTTATAATTTACAAAAGAATCTTCGTAGTTGATTGCTGGAAAGAAATTGAAAACGATTATAAAAAAGTGTAAACAACGGTATTAAGAATTTAAATAATTAGTCGTAATGTCATGTATCATGTACAGAGAGCAGCAAATACTAGTGGTTTGTCTTTCCGATACAACTGGCTTGTGTCTATTCATGTTTTGTTTTTATAGACAAGTAGTCGAGTAGACAAGTAGTTCGTCTCTATACATTAGTGAGTTGTCTTCCAATATTAGCCAATTGTCCTCTGACACGAGCCAGTCATATTTAGACATTCATTAATCACTCGTGTCGGATGACAACTCACTAATGCGTAGAGACGAATTACTTGTCTATGAAAACAAAACATTTTTAGACACAAGCCAGTTGTGTTGGAAAAACAAACCGCTAGTATTTTCTGCTCTGTACATGATACATGACATTACGCCAAATTATTTAAATTCTTAATACCGTTGTTTACACTTTTTTATAATCGTTTTCAATTCCTTTCTAGCAATCAACTACGAAGATTCTTTTGTAAATTATAAACTACACTTCCAAGATCATTAGTATCATAGTTCGTTCAGCTTCTATGTGTACACATTTTTAAGCATTTCTTGGCATTTTGAGTGTGAAATGCACCAGAAATGTATTTGCGATATATGATAATTAATAAAGAAAGCATCTAATAATATACTTGATTGTTACAGTCGATTGTCGATGATATGAAATAATTTAGATACGAAACAGTCCCTCTTGTTGCCTTCAATGCTTTTTACCACGAATAACTATTGAAGTGTAGCTGAGAATAGCTTGACGAGATTAGTGTGTTGACATCGGTTTTCTGACATCCTGGCTGTTGAAAAAGTAGACATTTTGTAGCTTCTGTAAATTTATTGATAAGTAAGTAAACATTTTTGAAATGTAATCTTCCAGTGATCTTGGGAGTACATTTTTTCATTTAGAAAAGAATCTCCGAAATTGACTTACAGGAGAAAGGAAAAAACTATTAGAGGCATGTGTTACTTCTGATTATAGTATCAAGAATTTAAGGCTTTTCACGTAATGATATATTCTGCTATTATTTCAAGCTCCGAAGTTCTTCTATCTTTGTCTACTTGCATTTTTTAAAATATTCTGCTGTCATTTCAAGCATGAAGTGCACTTGTGATAAAATTATGATACGCAACTATTCATAATGAAAGTGTCTCCTAATATATTTATTTTCTACAGTCGAATTGTCAGGATTCCCATGACAGGGAATGCTACAAGAGGTACAAATAAATAAAGCTGGAAGAACTTGGGAGCTCGAAATAATAGCAATATATCATATTAGGATAAAAGATTTAAATTCTTGGTACGATTGCTCACAGTTTCTTCTAATCAGTTTTCGATTTCCTTTCTTCCGTAAGTCAAGTACAGAGATTCTATTGTAAATTAAAAACCATACGCCAAAGATCACTGAACATTTCATTTGACAAATGATACTTACGTTTCAGTAATTTTTCAGGACCACCAAAAATTCAATTTTTTTCCAGCAAGGATTTCATAGAAGTGCTGTCAAAACACCAAGCTCGCTAAGCTGTTCCCAGCTACACTTCAATAGTTTCTTATGGTAAAGAGCACCGAATCCATTGAGGTGGACTATTTCGTGTTAAACAGGACCTGCCAGTGGAACCATGGCTACGTATCAACAATCGAGTGCAATAGACATGTGTATCGTTAGATAGTTTCTTTATTACCCCTGTGCGTCTCAGCGGGACAGACGTCGGCCCACTTACATTTACATAGATTTTGCTGTTTTTCTCGTGAAATTTAAGACCCATTTTGATCAAATCTTTTTCTGTTATTTATATAGACCCTAATAATTAGTAAAAAAAATTATTTCCCCTTTATTGCTAATAATATAATTGTTATTAACAAAACAAGTTAAAAATATGAGTTTTTTCTCGAATTAATGCAGTTTTAAGAAAACCTCCCATTATTTTTTTCTGAAAATTTTTTCATACAGATTTTTTGTATCGCTGACGAATACGGGGTTAGTTTTTTGAAATTCAAAATGGCTGATCTGAAATGGCGGATAAAAATTTTGAATATAACTGTATTTGGACGAAATTTGATATTCGAGTGTTTTCGGGGTCGCTGATTACTAATCCGATGTTAGATTTGCGAAATTCAAAATGGCGGCAAAAATTTTAAATGTAACTCGAGAAAAAATTTATGAAGTATTTAATTCGGATTACACATTGGAAAAGAGGCTAAGGGCTGGGATTCGCTACTTCATAGAAGCTTCCAGGGCATCCAAGACTCACCACGTAGAAGTTCCTCAGTCCGATTTTAAGTCCCTTTTCTATTTTTTTTTAGTTTTTTAGTTTTTAAATTTTTAAATTTTAAATGTAATAATACTAAGATTTATTTATTTATGATATGCAATAAAACAGTTTTTTTTAAACCTCAAGTACAACGGAAAATTGAAAACTTACACATGCATTATGTTCTATATTCATTAATTTTAGTGCTTCATTGAGCACATCTCCTTCGCATTTTATTCGGTAACATTATAGATAAGTGTTCTGCATTTGCTTGTCGTTTTTCTAGCGAAACTTGAGGTTTCCAACAACTCATTCCTCTTCTTAAAGATTTTCGACATTTTTTTATGGATACAGTATTTGCTAATAATTCATTTATGACCATTAATCTAAATTGTTTCAATTTCCTGTGTTTTTCCTTATAATAAATGCTTATAAACAATCGGCGAATGATGACATATTAGAAATATTTATTATATATATGTGGCATACAATTAGCTTCAAATTTTACATAATCCTTCACACATATATTTTTCTACGCGGGTAACATCGCATTTACGATCAGCTCCCTGAAATTTGCCGGAATACCGGATATCGTTCAAATAGTGTAATATTTTACAATGTGCACATGTTATATTAGATTTGAGATTTTTAAAACTAATTCGGATACTTAATCAGCCGCAATAAAAATCCTCGACTAACAAATTTTGTCCAAATAGAATTACATCTTAAATTTTTGTCTGCCATATTGAATCTGCCATTTTGAATTTCGAAAAAATAACTTCGGATTCATAATCAGCGACTCCAAAAACACCCGAATAACAAATTTTGTCCAAATAGAATTATATTTTAAATTTTTTCCGCTATATTGGATGCGCCATTTTGAATTTCACAAATCTAACCTCGGATTCGTAATCAGCGACCCCAAAAACCCCCAAGTAACAATTTTCAGCTAAATTGGACAAAAGGAAAAATGCGTGACTCAATAGGTTCATTTATTTCTGTAAAATATTTCTAGTACATTCCATACTCGAAATTCCAGGAATTGCTTCAAAAATTTTAAACATGCATGAAGAGGGATGAACTTTAGAGCTGAAAATAATAACAACATATGTCATTACGAGAATTGATTCAAATTCATAATACGGTTATTCGCACTTGTTTTTAATCATTTTCGATTTCTTTTCGCTCATAAATCTAGTATGCAGAATCTTTTGTAAATTAAAAAATGTATTTTCAAGATCGTTTCAACATCACATTTGAGAAAAGATTGCTTACATTTTCGTAGAATATCAGAAGCTGCAAAATTTTCATTTTCAAGCTATGCTTCAAGCAGATCTTAGTTTTGTGTGATCTCATAGGCAGCAATGTTGGACTTTTTATTTCTATGAAGGTGTTTCCGAAATTGTGGGCCAGTTGAATGCTTACAATGTATGTTATCATTGTAAATAAATAAATAAATTTGTATGTTATTTTATTTCAAATTTGTACACTAATTTGAAATATATGAAATGAATATATGCTCTTATCTAAATAGTCTTCATTTATGATAAACATTTCCTTATCTTTTCTTAAACAGCTCTTTTTATTTAATTTAAAACTGTATCCAAAACAATTACATAGTTTTATCATCACCATTTCAAGGATTGAAAATTCTTTTCTTTATTATGTGATCATCTAAAATAAGTTCACCAGTTGATAACGATCGCCGAATAGGGGGTCCAGGTATCGCGCTCTGTAATTTTTCATTTTATCAAATAAAATATTTGTGCCGGGTCTTAAAAGGGTAGTCGCGAAAACTGTCGACGTCGAGGTCTTCCGCTCCATAGTTTTTTTATCTATTAGTTATAATACTTTGGTCGCACTTGGAGGTAATTTTAAGGTCAAATAATCTACTCGGATTTGTATATATGTATTGGAGATACCTCTAAACAAGGGTACTACACGAGTATGCTACGCAATGGAAAGTCTAGGATTCATGTAAACGGCAACATTATAACAAACAAAACATGTCCAAGAAATTCTAAGGATTTATACGTTCTTAATTTACATGAAGTTTACATTTTCATAAATATGATATTACACATGGCATTTTTTATCAACTATTGTATATTAGCAAAAATGAGTGAAATCCCACAAAAAAACACTTCTTGTAAAAAAACTCGCCAAGTTCTTATTAGTAAAACATAATTACCACAAAAATGCTATAAGAATTAAATTATGTACGATTATAAAGCTATATTCTTATTCTACAAAAAGCAGTAAAATCATGTATTAAGACCAAGTTCTTTCTAATGAAAAAAACTATTGATTAATGCAATATACAATAATTTGGAAAGAAAATTTTGCGTACATTGAGAACACCACAAAATTTTTCAAGAAACTTCTTTGAAATCAAAGTAATTCTAATCATTTGTTTAATGAAATTACCATTTAATAAAAAAATGTTATTAATGAATTTAATGAACTTTAAAAATCGATGCAATATCATCAATAATATACACATTGGCTCTTATTCCAAGCATTCCACAACTGGCTTGTCAAAAACTTGGCTGCCCTTTTAGCCAAGTTTTTCGGAGAATCTTGGTCCCCGAAGAATGGTCCCTATTTCGAAGTGCCATGCAACCGTCAACGGAGGGGCATATGTCGTGGGTTTGTAAGATGAACCATTCTTTGTTTACCATATGAGGTATTGCTTGTCAATGCAATACAATATCATAATTGTTGTTTTACTTCCTGTATATTTCTGCAATTTCATCTATTTAGCATAATTTTTGGCGAATGGTAATATGGCGCTATCTAGAAACATGAAACCATATTGAAAATTGCAAGAACTTCATTTTCAAAAAAATACTTTTGTAATTTGGGATAGCATTATACATTTATTACTTAACACCATAAACAGATTACTGAATGACGGCGTTTTTTTCTTAACTCCCAAAAATTGACTAAAAGGGCAGCCAGTTTTTGACAAGCCAGTTGTGGAATGCTTGGAATGAGCGCCAATGTGTATATTATTGATGATATTGCATCGATTTTTAAAGTTCATTAAATTCATTAATAACATTTTTTTATTAAATGGTAATTTCATTAAACAAATGATTGGAATTACTTTGATTTCAAAGAAGTTTCTTGAAAAATTTTGTGGTGTTCTCAATGTACGCAAAATTTTCTTTCCAAATTATTGTATATTGCATTAATCAACAGTTTTTTTCATTAGAAAGAACTTGGTCTTATTACATGATTTCACTGCTTTTTATAGAATAAGAATATAGCTTTATAATCGTATATAATTTAAATCTTATATCATTTTTGTGGTAATTATGTTTTACTAATAAGAACTTGGCGAGTTTTTTTACAAGAAGTGTTTTTTGTGGGATATATGTTACATAGCCAGGAATGTACCAGGAACATAACCGGATATCATTCCAGTAATATAACTGGAACATGTCTATTGAAATGTTCCCTCCATTTTCTCCGCGGACGCATTTTTTAGACAAATCGAAAATCGTGGCAGATTTATCCTGAAATTGAACGCGTTTTGTTCGCACAACATTGAATTTGAATCCAGAATATTACATTCGCTAAAGGAATATTTTGGCAAAAACATTTAAAATATTCCTAATAGGAAATTTTCCGGCCAATTAATAAAAAAACGAAACAAATTTTGAGGATTATCGTCATATTTTTTTTAAATTATGTAAATTCGCTGTTATATGTATTATACGATTATACGTAATTTCATGTGAAAATGAAGTTTAGTTATCTTTTGTTACTTTTGTTGTTTAAATAACAACGATCGCAAATAAGTTAGAAACGCTCGTAAACAAATTAGAAAAACGCTCGCCCCGGTGGGGAATCGAACTCGGGTCCTTCGCTTACTACGCTACGCTCGCTCTTATCTAATTTCGTATGACGAAGGATGATTACTATCCGTAAAGCCTCCATGATGCAGTTACCCACCTGTCACTTTCCCAGTGTATAACATTTGCAATGATCTCGTAATGTTATACAAATCGACACACGAACAAAACAGTGGCATAAGCCATCCGTACTCGAAAAGGAGGATAGAAAAGTATAGGATTTTTTCCAATATTTTCCTATCCTATTTTTGGCACGAATTAATTCTACATTTTTCTATCCTAACTAAAGTGGATAGAAATTGATAGGATTTGTTTCGATATTTTTCTATACTACGTTCGTCACGAATTTCATTCCTTCAGTAAGAATTAAGAAGCATAGCAAATTATAATTTTTTGTTTTAAAATTTTTTCCTCATTGTATACAAAAAAATTTTTTTTTATTTTTAATTTTATTATTATTTTTTTTATTTAATTCAAATATTTTTTAAGTTTTTTAGTTGATTTAATTATCTTAAGAAAGTTGTTCTCAAGCGGTCACCTATCCAATTAGTGTTCCCTACCAAGAATACTTGACTAAAAACAACGATCGCGCGCGACACCGACCACTGGTCTACCACTGTTGATCACTATTCAGTAACATAATATGATATTTCTGTTACACATTAAAATTTTTAAAAATTCTTAATTATCTCAAAAACGGCCAGAGATAAGCAAAATATGACAAAATTTTGGAGGCTATCAGAAGGGGGGATCCCGTTGAGTCGGTTAATGCGTACATACTAACGAATTTTGAAAATTAGCAAAACTGAAAATTTTCAAAATTCTCAAATATCTCGTAAACGGCAAGAGATAAGTAAAATCTGACAACATTTTGGGGGGTGTGCCGATAGGGGGGATGACCTGGAGTCGATTAATTCATACATGCAAACAGATTTTCGAAATTTGTAAAACTGAAAATTTCCAAATTCTCAAATATCTCGAAAACGGCAAGAGATACGTAAAATCTGACAAAATTTTGGGGGGTGTATTGATAGGGGGGATGACCTCGAGTCGGTTAATTCATACATGCGTAAACAGATTTTCAAAATTTGTTCAAAGTAGTGTTTTGTTCTTCAAGTAGTCTGTTCCATAGTTTTCGTTGGCCAGGTGTTCCGCACCATAGTTTTTCGCCGTCTAGGTCGACCGTTCCATAGTTTTCGATATCTAGGTGGTCCGCTTTATAGTTTTCGTTGTCCAGATGTTCCGCCCCATAGTTTTTCGCCTGGACGGTGAAAAACTACCGTGCGGAATACTTAGACACCGAAAACTACGGAGCGGTCGACCTGGACGGCGAAAAACTACGGTGCGGAATACCCAGACACCGAAAACTACGGAGCGATCGACCTGGACGTCGAAAAACTACGGTGCGGAATAACTAGACACCGAAAACTACGGAGCGGTCGACCTGGACGGCGAAAAACTACGGGGAGGAATACCTAGACATCGAAAACTACGGAGCGGTCGACCAGGACGTCAAAAACTACGAAGAAGATACCTGCTTACCAGTACACGGACAACGGGAAAATCCCAACAAAGCCGCGCAGTGGCAAATATCGGTGACCTCTTGTCAATTCAAGGTCACGTGGATAAAAAACCCTGAGGCTAGAGCATCACCTTGATTTTACCACCCTAATTCTCATCTCTCCCGTTTCATTTACCTGTATTATTTTCTCCCACCTCCCATTTGCTGTCCGTCAATTGCAACTCAAGCAATTGAACGGAATCACCGATTGCTCGTAAAAGCATCTGTTGTGCACGAATATTTTCGTCACACACTCGATGTACGAGTCCCCTTCCCCCTCTGTCGCCCCTTCGGCGCTCCATAGTTCGTCGTTTTCACGACGCGTGCCCGTTCCATTCTCCCCCCCCCCCCTTCCACGGCTACGCACCCGACAGCCGTTCTCTTCGTACGTTACGAACTCTCCCCCCTCTCCCCGCTGGATTTTTCAATGTAACGGCATCGCCTCGACTTCGTCGCAGCCGCGACACGCGAGAGTCCGATTCCGATGTTCGTTTCCTCTCCCCACCACGGCTACGCATTCGCCAGCCGTCCCTCTACTTCGAACGTCAAATGGACGTTACGTGCCGCGCGCCCGCGCGCCGATTCCCTCCCCTTGGCTCGCCTGTGTTGCGCAGCCCCCACCAATACTCGTCTTTCTTCGTCGGACTCATGCAGCCTTCGCTGCGTCCGCCTCACTCCCTCCCCCTCTTCTCTTACGTGCATCCATGCATGTTCGGCGACTTGAGTTGCCGCCACCTTTTCGTGCCCGAGTCGACAGTCGTCCCTCGGCAAAACTTAACGGCAGACCTTATGCCGCATTCTCCGCTGGTTGCAGTCCAAACTACACCAGTTTTCATAAGAAAAGAGACGATATCCCGTTGGTTCGTCTCCAGGACACGGAAATCTCCGCCGTCCCTCTTCGTCACTCTGAGACGATTCCCTATACTTTATCTCTCACTCTCTCTCTCTCTCTTACGTATTAGGGAATGTAATTACCCCTTCTTACTTCTTTATGACGACAAGTCACGTTACGTCACCCCCCCCCCCTTCTTTATACAGCCGTCACACCATTCCTAATTTCGTCCGGTATAGCTGTCCTTTTCCGGCAGCATGCCCGTCTGATATTGCCTTCCTTATCCTCCTTACCCATGATGCTATACGCCGATGGAAAATTGGCAACACCGTGCCCGTGGGCAAGAACCTCGAGGATTTCGTGGAGAACATCGACACGTTCCGTCCGGCGATCTACAAGCGTGCGGTATTATTATAAGAGCGTTTTCCGATCTCCAAAGCAAAGCGATTTCCAAAGTGCGGTCTCCCAAAAATTGTTCGCGAAAATTGTTGCGATTCCCCATTTGTTTGCGTGCAGCCCTTAAATAGTGTGTGTGAGTGCTGCAGATGGTGAAGCCTTGTGGACCATCAAGGTTTGGACTTTGTTGGCGAGATTTTGGTCATCTTCCGTGAGTACCGCCGCCCCCACACTAACTTGTACCCGTCCGCGATTTCCGGTCATTTGTAAGAAATTTTCCTTTCGCGTGATTTCCGAACTCGCCCCCTTTGTTTATTTTCTGCCGTCCGTTTTCTTGTCGCGCCCCCAAAATTAATGTACAGTCCCCTTTATTTTTTCTACGAAATATATTGTTTGAGTTCCATTACGTATGGATTTGAGTTTTATATAACCCCATTTTTCCCATCCGAAATTCAGGTTACAAATGGTATCCCAGGTGGGAACCATATTTTGAGTTTTATTGCGTATTTTAATAAATTTTTGTTCAGCCCTTTTCCAATTCGGAAAAGGGTTACAAACAAAATTAAGTAAATTAGTCCATCTGTCGACAAACCTCTTTGAAACATTTCCTTTGTTTTTAAGTTTTTCAAATCCATATCCTGTAAATTCAATTCCAATTCTATTACTTTATTTATTTACAATAAACATACAAGATTTTAATATGTATTTATATGTATGATATATCTACCATGCTGGTTTATATAAATAAATAAGTAAATTCTCCAATCCGTCGACAAAATTCATTGATACGGTTTCTATGCTTCTAAGATTTTTAAATGCCTGTCCTGTACATTCAATTCAATTTCATTTACTATATTTATTTACATTAAATATGAAAGATTTTAATATGTATTTGTATGTATGATATATCTATCATGCAGGTTTATGTTAAAAAAAAACTAAATTCTCAAATCTGACGACCAACCTCTTTGAAACATTTTCCTTGTTTCTGACTTTTTTAAATGCATATCCTGTAAATTCAATTCAAATTCTATTACTTTATTTATTTACATTAAACATAAAAGATTTTAATATGTATTTATACGTATAATATATCTACCATGCAGTTTTATATAAATAAATAAGCAAATTCTCCAATCCGTCGACAAAATTCAGTGATACGTTTTCTACGCTTCTAAGGTTTTTATGCACCTATTTTGAAGTATCAATTCTATTTCTTTTACATTATATATTTGCACAAAATATGAAGGAAATTTATATGTATTGACATGGATAAGATATACACCATGCAAGTATATAACAACATTAAGTAAATAGGCCCATTCGTCGACAAAACTCTTTCAAACGTTACCTTTGCTTCTATGTTTTTTAAGTGACTGGTGTCATAGTCGTAGAGGTACCACAATATTGCTGTCCTAATCTAATTAATCTAATTAATATTGGGCTCTCACAGTGTACACATATGGTGTAAAATTATACCATGACTGTAGATTGCAATAATGAGAATGGGAAGGAGGATTTAGAAAATATGGGTTTTTTATTTGACAGGTCAGTTAACCTCAAACCCTAATGTGAGATGTACTAACATGGAAAAAGGCATAAATAACACCTATTCACACACAATTGGTATATAATTAATTCATTTCAAATAAAAATAACAAGCTCACGATGGCTTATGCCACTGTTTTGTCCGTGTGTCGATTTGAATAACATTACGAGATCATTGCAAATGTTATACACTGGGAATTTGACAGGTGGGTAATTGCAGGAATATAACACTGGGAACATACCTGGAACATGCAATGCGATATTATATATTTGTAATATTCCTAGCATATTCCTGGTATGTAGCGCTCAAAATGATAACATCTGGTATGTTCCTGTTATATACCATTCGAAATGATATCAAATATAACATTGTTATATTCCTGGAATATAGGTGGAACGATAAATGCTGTCTGGGTAGATATCGCAAAATATCGGTTTCTCTAAAAATGTAACATTTGCAGGGAAAAGTCGGCCATGGGGCGAATTTATAAAACAAAGGCGGATTCTTCTAGATTGTTCAAAGATTCTACGGAACAATTACAGAATGCAATACGAGAAACAGAGAAACGTCAAAAATCAATGTTACAAATTTCGAAATTAAAGATGGCTGAATCAACATGGCGCCATATCAGGTCCGACATTTCGAATTTCGAAAATCTGAGAACGCATACATAATCAGCGGCATTGAAAACCCCCCAGTACCAATTTTCATGTAAATCGAATCAAATTTCAGATTTTGGCCTGGCCATATTTCATCCGCCATTTTGAATTACGAAAATCTGACGACATGCTCTTAATCAGCGCCCCCAAAAACCCCGTAGTAAATCCCAAGTACAGAGTTTCATCGAAATCGAATTAAGCTTCGAATTTTCGTCTACCATATTGTATCAGCCATTTTGAATTTTGTGATTTTGACAACATATTCGTAATTAGTGGCCCCGAAAACCCCCGAGTACAAAATTTCAATCCATCATTGAAATAGATATTGATTTACCTACATGAAGAAAATTATTTACAGGTGGGACACTATAGTCCCACTATGCCTCTAAGGGTTAAAGAGCGGATTTTACACATAGAAATTTATGAGATGGCCATACTTTATTTCCAATGGTGTTAGAAAATTGTTTTGTTTTATTACAATAGCTCGCTTTTTCGATGTATGACGATAGCCGACTGTTACGGACGATAGTACGTACCTCGCCTTATCAAATAGTATATTATAATTTTCTATAATATTTAAGCCATTATAATAGATGTCAGGTTGCGAGTGGGATGAGCGAATATCGTATTTAACGCAATACAATATTCGTACATCCGGTGCACGGTTACAACGTGGTCCGAGCAACCACAGCAGTTTAATTATTTATAAATTGCTTAAATGAAAGTTCGTAGAACCTGTAAGCAGTTTTCGTTGGCAACCTGCTAGCGTTTGCAGATCGCATGGCCACACTCAGTGTCGACTAGCACCCTAAAGGAGCTGTCGTCAGCGGGTTCCCACAAGAAAACTGCATATCGCGCGTGTGACCGGATGGACAATCCGTCTTCATCGTAGACGGATCCCGAAAAGCGCGATAGTCTTTAGTCAGTCAGATCACCGAAAGCAAAGAGGCAACTTCGGGTCCTTCGCAACTTTTATGCGAGGAATCTAGATCGCGAGGTACTAATTCCAGTCGGGACTTAGTCGATTTCATACATCTAACCTCAGCGATCTGCCTCTGGAAGTCATCCGACTCGTGGCTTCCGAACGCCGGGAAAACCGAGTGCGCGCTCCGGTCGTTTACTATAGCGCGCCGATAATAATCATTTCTGTACGGGTGCTGGTCGGGATAATAACAATAAATAATAACTGTGCGAAGAGCATAAAGAGAGTATTCCTTAAATCCCGACCCAAAGAGATCTGCATCCGTAACAGGATACTTTTTTGTGTCAGAAGTGGGATCCGCGAGTGATTGGCAACATGGCAAGTATTTTACTTGCGACGTTTCTTCAAATCCAACAAACTTGTAAAATAAAAGAAATGTTCTATTGTTGTAAATATTTGAGACTGAAATTCAAGAGTACGATCTTGGAGAAAGTACTGCAACTCAAAAACTCTGATGGCATGAAGTTACTTGTAGCAGAGGTCGCAGTTGGAGTTTTGAGAACATCGTTATGCACTGTAGGAAATATATATTGTACAGTGAAATTTCAGACCATCTTTCATGTCACTCTTTTGTATATTACGTTTCAACTTACGCCTCCAATAATAATAAAAGTTAAGGACAGAAATGTTTTTAATAATTCAACTGTGTGTTAGACTCGAGTCGTGCATTTCTAGTAGCAAGAGGACGGACGATAACAGAATATCTCGAAAGATAATTCTTAATTTTTTGTTGTCAATAAAATGATTACTTATAAAGAAATACAAGAAAAAAGGAGATATTTCATTTTTCCATTCTTTTCCTTGTTGGTACTCTCAAATTATTTATGATAAACTTTATATCAAAATTAATCTTATAACAATTTTATGAAATTTATATTAAAATTTATTTTAATATTAATTTATTTTAACAGCTTAATTACGATTCGCTTCAATGCTAACATTCGGTAACAATTCCGCAGAACTTGACATCTGCATTCATATAAACTTTTTGGTAAAATATTTTTTAATTCATTCCTTTGTAGCCATTGATGTTCAGTCTCCTTTTGTATACACCTTTTGACGTACATTGTTAAAAAGCAAAACGCTTTTGCTCCTACGATCCACCTTTTGCGACCTCAGGCAGATAGTTAAAATATCCTGTCGGAGCATTATCGTACCACTCTACTTTTAATCCTTTACCACACATTTGTGCTAAAGTATATTCTGCAGCCTGTCTCATTGTTTCTTCACTATTTTGTTTGCCTTGTAGGGGAATTCAGTGAATTTCTAATCCAAGCTTTACCTAAATTCTGATTTATCACTAAAAGTAAAGTTTTATCAATTTTGTACCATTATACATCTTTGTTATTAGTTTCCACACTTCTCAGTGCAAACTTAAACTGGGCATCTAATTCACTTGATTCTTCTAAATCTTGTGCTAATTGTTTCACAGGTGCGTCCGGATCAATAACGTCTGTCTTTGCGCTTACTTTCCAGAGGGATTTTAGGAGCAGTGATTATTGTATGTCGTTCAACAAAGGGGGAGGATCATAAATCCCATTCCTGTTGCGTTGTGAGAGAGAAAGCTAAATAAGATCTGCAACAAGTTGAAGGATTAGTTAATTTTGCAGATCTCAAATAATTAAGTTTCCTAATATGAGTGGACATTTCGCCTAATTTAATTGCTCTTTTTAAACTGCTCTCAGTTGCAAATGATCCCAGAATTTCTTGGTTATTAATTGCGATTATTTATGCTGTAAACTAAAATTTAATTACTCCATATTACACTTAATTATGCAATAAGAATACGATAAGTTTTATCAGATTAAAAATTTAAAAACAAATGATGCTTTTGTGCCTTGCATTAAATCTGAATATATTAATTCCAAATATATTTTGTTTATGCAGATTTCTCTGTTGGGACGTTAGAAGATTTTTCACACAAAAATGTGCACCGGTCTGGAAAATATGTTAACACTTTTTTTTCTCAAAAATCATATACCTAATTTTCCATAAAAATTCCGAAAATTGATAACAATGATAATAAAACGAAAATTTTAAAACCCCGACAAGCAAGCATCTCTTAAAATTTCTTCAAACTATTATTACATCCTAACGAAAATACTTAAATAGGTCATGCCATGAAACGCCGACTTTTCTCCATCGATAAAAATAGACAGATAGGAAAGGAACAAAGACGTTTTCAAAAAGAAAGACTATTAGTGCACAAAACTAAAATGAACATTAATAATGACCATTAAATGAAGCTAGTGATTAGTGAATAGCGCTAAGAACTAGATCATTAACTTAAGTTAAGAATAAAAATGAAATATGATTAAACAATACTCAAAATACTAATCAATTTTTCTTAAAACTAAAGCAAACTGTTTGGGACTATACTTTGTGTTGCGGTAATAAAATAAGTCTCTTGGTTTTATAAAAAATGTGGACTGTATTTCGATCGATTATTTATAATATAGTTTCACGTGTGTTCCGATCAACGGTCGTTCTTAAGGTCCGAAGTAATAGTCGCGGCTCAAGCCGAAGCTTAGCTGAGCGGCTCAAGTACCGGAAGTAGCGTGTTCCAAAAGACATATGAAAAAATACTTATATAAGTGTATCGAACCGAACCAATCCATGTATGTACACGTATACCGACCTTTAAGTCGTAACAAGTCGCCGCCAGACGATTTAAAAATTCAAAATATGAAATTGGATATTCCGAAAAAATTGTGTTTTAGTAAAATTGTAAACGACAGATATAGATAGATTAGATTAAACAAACAGAAGTAAGTGGTAAATATATGTACAAGTTTGTTGATGCATCGTTGTATTGATGTATGGTTATATGTCTTAAATTAATTGCACTTGTCCATCGACATAATATGTACAAAAAAGAACTTGAATTCATTTGAATGCATATATAATATGTCGTAATGAACATATTTGCATTCGCATGGATTCATAATTAATATGTTCTTTACGACATATTATATATGCATTCAAATGAATTCAAGTTCTTTTTTGTACATATTATTTTTGGATATAAATGAATTCATAAGCATTAAAAATTTTATGGAAATTTATTTTTCTATTCATATGGATTCGACAGGGACAGAAAATGGATTCAAACGTATGAAATGAATGCATTTAAATCTTTTCTGAATGCATTTTCGATTACTGGGTAGATGTGGAATCTAAGATCTTGTATACTTGATAAAACATTTCAATGTCGACCATACATCAATACAACGATGCATCAACAAACTTGTACATATATTTACCACTTACTTCTGTTTGTTTAATCTAATCTATCTATATCTGTCGTTTACAATTTTACTAAAACACAATTTTTTCGGAATATCCAATTTCATATTTTGAATTTTTAAATCGTCTGGCGGCGACTTGTTACGACTTAAAGGTCGGTATACGTGTACATACATGGATTGGTTCGGTTCGATACAGTTATATAAGTATTTTTTCATATGTCTTTTGGAACACGCTACTTCCGGTACTTGAGCCGCTCAGCTAAGCTTCGGCTTGAGCCGCGACTATTACTTCGGACCTAAGAGCTTCTGTCCTCGCTTGGATATATACGACGCACGATGTACTTCGCACATGCGCATTGAAATCGATTCAAAATGAACCGAACATACCGGCCGGCTTGACAGGCTGTAGCCTTCAACCTCCAATGAAGTTATAATTTTATTTTCATAAATCATGGATGATAACGAACATATTTTTACATTTCAATTGGCAATAAACAGAGTTTATTAATACTCCTTGTCGTGTAGCCATGGGAGGTTTTTAATCTGGCAACTCGTGTAATACCATCATTGCCTGGTAGGAATTCGCATACCCTCGCATATCTCAATTGCATTGGAGGCACATTGTCTTCCTTTAATAAAACGGGACTCCCCACAACGACTTATTTGCGTGCTTTCGTTGCCATTTTTTACGCTCTTGCAGTTGAGACAAATATTCTCGATACCATCGAGACCAAAAATGTTGCTTTAATTTAATCAACAAGTCATAACGCGTAACACGATTATCCGGTAATTTTTGTATGTCAATGCTTGGAATTTCCTGCATCTCTCGACCTATTATAAAGTGACCCGGGTTCAATGCAGTCAAATCAACCGGATCGTTTGACATTGCCATCAATGGCCTTGAATTTAGACACGCCTCGATTTGCGAAAATACAGTGCATAATTCTTCGAAGGTTAGGGTCATGTTTCCTACGACCTTTTTCATATGATTTTTGGCTGATTTGACCGCAGCCTCCCAAAGCCCCCCCCCCCCCCCCCATGTGAGGCGAGTAAGCAGGTATAAAATTCCATTTAATGCCCATATCTGTGCAGTACCTCTGCACTTTATTTTGATGTTCATTACTGTTTATAAGTCGGTACAATTCCTTGAGCTCGTTACTAGCACCCAAGAAATTTTTCCGTTATCGGAATAGATGTTAGCGCACATGCCTCTTCTCGCAATATAACGTTTCAAAGCATTTAGAAACGCAGGCGTGCTAAGACTCGTAACCAGCTCAAGGTGTATTGCCTTCGTCTAAAAGCACACGAAAACACACAAATACGCCTTATCAGTTTTATTTCTTGATATTTTAATTGTGAATGGCCCGGCATAATCGACTCCACAATTAAGAAACGGACTATTCGCAGTGACTCGATTAGCAGGTAACGCTGCCATTTGCTGTCTCAAAGATACAGGTTTATTACGAAAACAAATAATGCATTTTCTAAGCACATTTCGTACGGTAGATTTTCCATGAAGAGGCCAATATTTCAAACGCAAAGACGCTAACAATGTATCAGGACTGGCATGAAGTTTAGCATAATGTTCTTCACGAATTATCAAATTAGTTAAAACATTACTCGATGGCAAAACTATTGGACAGCGCTGTGCATATGGTATGTCGGCAAGACTTAGTCGGCCGTTTACCCGGATCAATTCGGATTCGTCAAGAAACGAATGTAATTGACTGAGTTTACTGCATAATTTTACGCATTTACCTTCCTTCAACATGCGAATATCTTCGGAAAATTCGCTACTTTGAATCTTGCGGATGAAAATCGTTTCGGCGTCATCGATTTCCGCAACGGTTAAAGACCCGAATCTCTTTGATGATTTGCATGAGGCATTATGTAAAAATCTCAGACAGTAACCAATGACGCGTTTCAATTTGTTGTAAGATGAAAATCTTTCAATCAGCTCGTTGTCATTCGATATTGTACCTGTCAATGTGATCGTTGGTTGACGGCTTTCTGGTGCATCTTGATTATAAACTTATGGATCCAGTTTTGGCCACGATTCCTTGTCATTTAACAGCCAATGAGGGCCTCGCCACCATAGTCTTGATTGTTTTAGCGTAACGGGATCTGTTCCGCGCGATATGATGTCTGCTGGATTTTCTTCAGACCTCACATGATTCCAAGTATTATCATTAGTTAGATCATGGATTTCTGATAGACGATTCGCTACAAAAGTCTTCCAGCGTTGTGGTTGACCTGCTATCCACGAGAGAACAATCGTAGAATCTGTCCAGAAGAATGTTTGATCTATACGTATATCTAAGAATTCCTTTGCCTTACTTGCCAATCGAGCAGCCAAAAGAGCACCACATAGCTCTAACTTTGGTAAACTTATTTGCTTTGTTATTATTGCTGTATTATTATTAGGTTTCGCATCGTTTTTATGCCATTTCCCTCTAAGATCGTCTAAAATACTGACACGATCTTCCAAAAATTCGATAAAATCATCAAGTACTAGATTATCCTTACGTTTCGTTAAATCCCGCCAATCGCGTTTACTTGTTGGATCTAATTTTAATTGCATCATATGAATTACTACATTATCCCAATTATTAGCCTTTAACATTTGCAATGCGCGTGTGTGTTTGACAACGATATGAAGCATTTGGGTTAGCGCGTGATTCGACTCTCGCAGCATCGCCGGTACATCCATAAGACCCTGAATGTGCATCTCAATTATTTTGCGAGTTTTTTCAAATCTTTTCATTAATAGTGACCAAGCGACTCTATAGCTATCCGCCGCGGAACCAACCGATTGGATTACTTCCGAGGCAGTTTCTTTTAAGGCCGATCGTAAATAAAATAATTTTTGCACATCAGAGAAATTCGGATTGTTATCAACAATAGCTGTGAAAGTATCGCGAAATTCCACCCACTTTTCATAATCGCCGTCAAACGTAAGCATATTCATAACAGGGAGTTTAACGTTGTTTCCTAAATTATTTCCGACTAATAAATTTCGATTTATATTTAAATCAACATTATTTTCAAATTGTCTTATTTCATGTCTATTTTGAGCTGTTTCAGTAAATACATTATCAGCACGTTCAATTTCAACAGAAGAATTGTTATTTGTTGTTTCGCTTTGTTTTGATTGTACGCTTCGACTTGTCCTATTATTTGATATAACGGTCACGTCAGCATCGACCGTTCCGAATTTTTATTGGCGCTTGTTTGAGATTTTATAAAATTAAATATGGATCGTGCTCTAGCGATTAACTCTAGATAATTTTCTTCAAATGTAAAACGTTCATCATTTTCAGCTTCGTCAAACTCTAACTCTATCTTACTTTGAATATTATCGAATTTCTGGAAACCGTCTTTTATATTTTCTAATCGCACTTCTAAAGCTTCGATCGAAGCAGTATGAGGATCGAGCTCGTCAATATATGTTTGAAATTTAGTTAATCTCGATTTTTCAATTCCTCTAGCTCTGTTTAATTGCGAGAGATCAAGAGTCATTTCGTCAAGTGAATTATTTATTTTATTCATATAATATAGCTTAATCAATCCGTTAGACTGCTTCGATTACCTTCGTTATCATTTACAATTAAATTAACTTGTTTCAATAATTAATAAGTCAAAAACAATTTAATTTAATGTCATACTTAATTTCTCAAAAATATTAATTATATGATAAAAAAAAATATCTGATTTATATAATGATCGGAACACACTTACAAATTTTGCATACAATTCAATTCGAAGACTCCTTTCTTGACAACACGCTGTTGCGATGAGTTTTGATTTCGTTGTATCCGCTCTCTCCGAAAATGATCCAAATTTCTCCGAAAAGACGACGATTTTCGTTTTCGTTGTTTTCTGACTCCCAATTTGTTCCTCTATGGTTCAATGTAGCGTTTTGTCGAATCTCGTTATTATTGGTAACCCTCGAGCATCAATTCCGAAATATCCGTCTTCTGAGCTCTCGTTCGTTGCGTGTGTGATTCAAAAGAACGATATTTGGAACTATAGATTTTCGTTTTTTTTTTGTAAATCCAGTGCAGCACTTGATCCGGTTCGAATTGACCATTTGTTTGGGACTATACTTTGTGTCGCGGTAATAAATTAAGTCTCTTGGCTTTATAAAAAATGTGGACTGTATTTCGATCGATTATATATAATATAGTTTCACGTGTGTTCCGATCAACGGCCGTTCTTAAGAGCTTCTGTCCTCGCTTGGACATATACGACGCACGATGTACTTCGCACATGCGCATTGAAATCGATTCAAAATGAACCGAACACAAACTATTAAGTGTTTGGACTTTTTTAACGCTAAATTCATATCTAATCAAACGAAGTTAATTAGATTTCATTTTTAAAATATACAATAAATTAGAAATTAGTTTTTAGATACCTTTGGTCGAACAGAGAAGCCGCCCAATGTACACACGATACTTGAGAGTTTTAAGGCCTACCCCAATAAAACTACTGCACTCGGCGGAAATTCATTTTTTAACGAATAGGAAAATTTAAAAGATAGACTTCCGTTAGAAAACTCTTGCCGCCAAAAGTTTTAACCAATAAGCTCATTCCACAAATATGTATTTTCTATCTCATCTTCTCTTTTCGTCCAACGCATGCAAGTATATGTAAAAATTCAGTATAAATGTAGCCTCCTCCAACCAGATCATCATTGCACTTTGAACGCTAACCAGCGTTGAGGTCATTCCTAAAACAACCCTAAATATTCCTTTCCCTTAAACAAGTAAGTAAAAAGAGAAGTAAATGTATATATATATATATAATGTTTTATTCACAATCTCCCTTCCCTACAGTTAATTGCCCTCGACCTGCCATCCCTATAAATCCTCTCCAATAATCGATGATGACGAAATGAGCAAAAAAGGATATGATATCCACAAAAATTAATCAATTACTGATTAAAAAAACTCAATCCTGAGGTTATTTTCCCTTCTTTCCTTTCCTTAAACTCATGATCGTAGGCCAGCTCCCAGGTAAAGGGCTTAAGTGCCTTGACCCAAAAAAATGGCCAACTAAAACGTTCCAGATCTGCTTCTCGGATCTGGGAAGTAACAAAATTGGTGACAGCGGTGGGATGAATCAACGATCATTATTGGAAATTATGCCGGTCGAACATTCTCCAAAACCTCAAGATCGCGCACTTCGTTCTAATACCTCGGTAGATAGATCAATTTTCGACCAAGATCCGAAAAATTTAGAAAAGAAATATATCACGCCGGATTCTGACTTCAATTCCGATTTTAAAAATTTAAATATTACAATGGCTAACAACTCACAAATAGTTACTCTTGGAGATGCGCTCGAATGTGTACCCACGTTTGATGGTAAAAACATCTCGGTTCATGTCTTTTTAGAAGGATGTGAGGAAGCATTATCGATGCTCCCCGATTCCGCTGAAGCTAATCTCGTAAAATTAATTAGAACGTGTTTAACAGGCGAAGCTAGACGCGTAATAACTGGACAAAAATATGAAAAACTGGTTGATTTTTCGAAATATATTAAAGGTATATATGCTCTAGCTTTATCCGCAAATCAAATTCGACGCGAATTAGGCAAAATATTTCAACAAGAAAACGAAGATACGATTTCTTATGCTAATAAAGTACGTGAAATAGGCAACCGCATCCTCGAGGCGTGAAAAATAGAAATTGAAAATGACTTAAGCGAAGAACAAATAGCTTCCATCGATCAAGAAATTGTCGATGCGTTCATGGATGGATTATTACCCGATTTACAATTGCGACTTAGTAATCAAAAATTCTCGAAACTCGTTGAAGCCGTACCTTCGATTATTACAATCGAAAAAAACTATCTGCATTAAAACTCCTTCGAACTAATAATGAGAATACACGCAATAAAATTAAAAAAACGTATATAATACAAAAAATGGTAACATGCCAAATCTGTAAAAAACCCGGTCATGACGCCACTACCTGCTAGTTCAGAGGTGCAGCCAGTCAAGATGCAAACACCCGCAATTCTTCCCGTGTTTCGAATCCCTACCATAAAAGAAACTTTAATGTACAACCTGAACAATTCTTTCCTAGACAGCAAAATGCACATTTGAGAGAAACTAATTTTTACCAAAAAACCCCTAAAAACCACTGGCAATTTAATAACGAGAAAAATAACCATAATAATAAGGATCATGTCCTAATCTCCTAAAGACAGATTCGGTTCCATCCGACATATTTATTGATCAAAAAGAAATTTTTAACTTGAATGGAATAACTCGTCACCTAGTGACTACCTTAGAGACTGTCAAGGTCGAGGTCTTAGGATGCCTCGTGAGTTTCCATGTTGTTCCAGCTGATTTTGCGATCAAACAAAACGGATTATTAGGAAACGAATTTTTCTGGCAATCAAATGCTAAGATAAATTTCGATGACCGGCGCTTGGATCTCTATGGAGATGAGAAGGCTGTGTGCTTTGATTTTTACGACACTCAACGCATTCCCCCGAGGAGTACCACGATTACATTGGAAATCGAAGAAGTAAGGAACATAAAGGAGAGTCAAAATTCAAATACAACTGATTCACTATTAATAAAAACCTCCGAAAAAAATAGCGTAGCAAATCAAAATCTACTAAACCAAAATCCACTGAATCAAAATGAATCAGCTCTAAAAACCTCAGAAGAAAATAACGGAGCAAATAAAAACTCTCTAAATCTAAGTGAATCAAAAAAGGATAATCCACAAATCTTCAAATTAAATAAAAACAAAAAATTACTAAATCTAAATAACAACGAAAAATTGCTAAATCCAAATAAAAAAATACTAAATCAAAATAAAACGAAAAACGAAAGTTTCGATGAAATCTTGACATACGAAGAATACAAAAATCGAAAGAAACAAGAATCAAAAAACATTAGAATATTTAACATAAATTCGATAAAAAATGAAAGAATCAACGAGTTATTAAAACTGATTAATTTAGAACATCTGAATTCTGAAGAAAGATACAGCGCCGAAAATATATTAAAGGAAAGTACGGATTGCTTTTACTTACCGGGTGATGAATTAAACGGCACAGATGTATTACAACATCGAATTATAACAACAGACGATGCGCCCATAAAGACTAGGCAATACCGATAGCCTGCAATCCATAAAGACGAAGTAAACAAACAAGTTTCAGAACTTCTCGAATAAGGCATCATAAAACCTTCCAAATCTCCATACCATGTACCCGTATGGGTCGTTCCAAAAAAGGCCGACGCCGAAGGAAACAAACGCTGACTCATGGTCCTCGATTTCCGTAAAGTAAATGAGAAAATAATCGGTGATTCTTATCCCCTTCCAAACATTATAGATATCATAGATCAACTCGGTGGAGCAAAATATTTCTCTGTGTTTGATCTAGCAAATGGTTTTCACCAGATAAACATGCATCCGGAAGATGCGCATAAAACAGCCTTTTCAACTCCTTATGGTCACTATCAATTTCAAAGAATTCCGTTTGGATTAAACAATGCTCCAGCAATGTTCCAACGACTAATGGATGTTATCTTTACAGGTTTACAAGGGATAGGACTCTTCGTTTATTTGGACGACATAGTTGTATACACATCATCATTAAGTGAACACGAAGTAAAAATGCATAAACTAATGGCACGAATTCGCGAAGCAAACTTAAAACTCCAACCCGAAAAATGTAAAATTGTACGACACGAAGTAGTCTATTTAGGACACGTTATCGGCAAAGACGGAATTAAGCCCAATCCTGAAACTCTGAAAGCAGTACAATTTCCAATTCCTAAAAATCAAAAGAATATTCGCCAATTCTTAGGCTTAGCCGGTTACTATAGACGATTTATTAACGATTTCTCAAAAATAGCTAGCCTTTAAGAAATTTATTAAAAGATGATTTTAATTGGACAACAAAACAAGAAATTGCATTTAACATTTTAAAAGATAAAGTCATTTCTGAACCGATATTACAATATCCTGATTTTTCAAAACCATTTATTATTACAACTGATGCTTCAGGTTTCGCGATAGGTGGAATATTATCTCAAGGAGAAATTGGCAAAGACCGACCAATAGCATACATTTCACGCGTGTTAAATGATTGTAAAAAAAAATATGACATTTACGAATAGGAAGCACTAGCCATAGTATACGCCGTTTCACAATTTCGACCATATATACATGCGGAAGAAGATTTACCTTAGTCACTGATCACAATTCTCGTGTTTTAAAATGGAGATTAAAACTCGCGGAATACACTTACGATATAGTCTATAAAGCCGGCAAAACTAATGTAAATGCTGATGCATTAATACGGCGTGATGGTCGTGCGGGCTGAGGCGTCAGTCTTAGTCCGCCCGAACTGAACGTCGCGAAGGGCCCGAGTTCGAATCCCCGTCCTGCAATTTTCTCTGCTTATGTCCAGTGTGGAATAACCGGGGAACTTTGCTGGGCGAAGGTACGAATTTGGGACCGCTGCCGACCCCCGTCGGCAGTTATCGGTACCGTCAGCGTCTTATCCGCGGTCGGTACGTCGTGGGTCTTATCTCGGATAAAGAGGGGATAAGCCCCGCGTCGTACTCGCTAAGGCACAGACCGCCGAATCTGCTGGTGGTACCGATATTGGGGTAGGGGGGGCTGGCTCTGGGTGGGTGTCGTGTTGTATATGCCTAGTTCTGTCATTGTACTGTCTGTCTCTGTCCTGTACCTCTCCACCCGAGAGCAAACCCGCAAATAGACAAATCGTCATTAACGCGGGGGAAATAACCTGTCCTTTGTCCTTTTTTTTTTTTGCTGATGCATTATCACGAAACCCGGTATTCGCTATAAACACTACACCCAGTTTTGAACCACTTCGTCCGAGAGGCAGACCAAAAAGAACTGAACTACACCATCTACAAAAACCCCAGATGTTGCGAAGAAGTCAGCGTTTGAAAAAGAATTTAGAACTGTTAAAAGTCATAAAATAACTTCCTTCTACTTCTAAACCCTATGTCGAAGGAGAAAATTTGAAACTAAAAAGTGATAAAGTATCCAACGAGATAGTCACGAAGGATTATTCCGATGGAAACATCAAAATAAATGAGTATGATAACGACGATTACACTTGGGAATCGAATACAAATAATTCAAACCAATTGACCGTAGTTGCCGAGGTACACGAACGGCCTCGTCAAAGCGACCAACCAAACGGAAGTGACCGTCATAAACACATGACACGTCCAGACGACGATCCCAAAATCCAAAAACTATCCAACGGGGTTTCCCAGGAAACTGATTATAAAAGCGATAGTGAATCATAAGATTCAGTTCCCGACGAAGGCAGTGAAAATGATGATTTGATATCACTAGATAATGCTGAACCTCCGACTCCAGAAAATACGTACGATTTAGAAAATATGCAGCAAAATTATGAAAAGGTCTGTCGATTTTCGAAAAATATTATAAACTCTCGGAATCAGACATATATGCGTAAGGATAATTTCTTATATTTTATAAACGAAAATAACGAACCCGAGGTTGCAGGATCAGAAATATTAAAATGCAGGCATGAAATATGCCAGTCTAAAAAATTAGAAATAGGGAAAATTAGTTATACAAATAAAAACGGAAAGTATCATATAGCTTTGATAGTACCAAAGATTTGCAAAAGTTTGGTAGATTCGGCTAAAATAATAAAAAATGTAATAAATGAACTAGAAAATTTATTAAGGGCATTAGACTTGCGATCGATTAGCATTTGTAAATAAAAAAAAAATTAAGTATGTTGAATGGGAAATAGTACATAATCAATTAGCTCAAGTTTTTAACAGAATTAATACTAAATTAATTATATGCCACGGTGATGTAAAATACCTAGGACAAGAAAATAGACAAAGAATTTTAGAGGAATATCATGCGTCAATGATGGGTGGACACAAAAGCGTTACAAAAACATACAATAGAATTAGACAATATAATTTTTGAGAAAACATGACAACAGATATACAGGATTTTATACCTAATTGTTTAGACTGCCAATTAAAGAAATTAGTTCGTGTAAAAACAAAAAACCCTATGGTTATCACTGACACAACGAGGACAGCATTTGATAAAATAGCTTTAGATATAGGGGGGCCTTTACCTCAAACTAGTTCCGGAAATGAGTGCATACTAACGATGCAAGACGCACTTACAAAATATTCTATAGGCGTCGCCTTGAAAAACGCCACTGCGGAAACTATATCAGATGCATTTATTAAAAACTTCATATGCGTATTCGGAGCACCTAGAATGGTTCTAACGGATCAAGGTAGAAATTTTCTTAGTATACTCATAAAACGTATAGCAAAGAAATTTCGGATAAAAAGATGCCAAACCACAGCTTTTCATCCGCAATTGAATGGTCCACTAGAACGATCACATCATGTTTCAGCCCAATATTTCAAACAGTATGCTAATGTCAAAAATGAATGAGACGAGTTGTTGGAGTTCGCAATGTTCTCTTACAATACTAGCATTCACGAAGGCACTAAACATACACCATATGAATTAGTATTCGGTAGATTAGCGAGACCTCTTTCGAGTGACGACGCTCTAGCCGATACCCATTCAGATACATATAATCAATATTTGTCTGATTTAGTAACCAAATTACATAATATTAGACAAGTAGCTAGGAGTAATTTACAAGCATCTAAGACTAAGTCTAAAGAATATTATGATAGAAACATAAATCCTCTTACTCTAAGACCGGGCGATTTTGTGTTTTTACTCAAGGGCGGAAAAATTCATAAATTACAAAATCAGTATACAGGCCCCCATGAAGTATTAGAAATAATAAATAAGAATAACGTAAAAATCAATATTCAAACGAAAGCGAGAAATAAGGAAAAAACAATAGTAGTTAATATCAATAGATTAAAAAGATCACCTATAACATAATAATCTAATAAAAACCAAACCACGTCTGATTTTAGGAGATTTACCCAACAAAGACAAGATGATCAATTCACAGATTATATGATCGACATTTTTATTAACATCAGTAACTTACGGCGCAGATCTAATCGGGTATGATTGCGGGAGTCCGCAATTAAATATAACTAACCTTATCATTGCTGGATGTTGAAGAGTGTGAAATCCCAGAACCAACGGTTAATCACACTTTGTTATGTATTCAGTTGTTGCAACTCGCAGAATATTCAACGACGAAGGCAATTCAGTGCAAAGTATTAGTTAAGAGACATATTACCTATTGTGGAATGCATTCGCATGCATCGCCTGTATTAAATGGAATAACGGAATATATCGTAGAACTTTCGCACGATCAATGTTAAAATATACATAATACCAATACTAAAATATTAGGAAATAATGTAATAATTTCAGGCCTCAGCGTTGGCCAGCTAAATATTACAAATGAAATGCTCGCGGGAACTGTCACAGCCGATGGAAGTTGTAATGACGCGCATTATTCTGATTCATACGGATCATGGAATAATGTAATAGTATAAGCGGTAGTGGAAATAATCCTACATACAAACACGATATCTCTTAATTTAAAAACACGTTGGGCGAGTACTCGGATCTGTACTTAAAAACCGACATTTTATTGCTCGCAGATGTATTTGAAAATTTTTGAACAACACTATTAAAATCGCACTGTCTGGATCCAGCACATTTCTTCACTCTACCGGGATATACGTGGAGTTGTGCCTTATTACATACACAGATGGAATTTTGAATTGTTAAAAGATATAGATATGGTTATGTTTATCGAGCGGGGGATAAGAGGGGATCTTTCACAGTGCTCAAACAGATACACGAAGGCAAATAATAAGTATATGCCTAATTAAGACCCGTCAAAAGAGTCAAAGTATTTAATGTACTTTGATGTTAATAATTTGTATGGTTGGGCAATGCGTCAAGCATTACCAACCGGTGGTTTCCAATGGGTTGACAATGTCGATTTCGAAAATGTTGTCGATGACTCAGAAGTCGGCTATATTCTCGAAGTCAGTCTTTCTTATCCACACGCTATCCATGACGAGCAGAAAGATTTACCAAATGTCCCGAAAGAGCTGTTCCACCTTTTTCTAAACAGACTAAATTATTGGCTACGTTAAATGACAAACATAGATATGTCATTCATTATCGGAACTTGAAACAGGCGATCGCCCACGGTATTGTTGTGAATGAGGTACATCGCATTCTGCAATTCCAACAATCCCCTTGGTTGAAACCATATATCGTACATTTATATTTTAAATTGCAGCTGTTGTGAGCTGCGCCCCGAAATTGACCGGTCAGGTGATCATGGTCCCGGACTTTGGCATCGTTGGCGGTGAATGTATAGCACAGATGTGGCAGGTGGTTGTCTTATGGAAAGCTGTCCAATCAGCCTCGCTCAAATGCTTCGGTTTAACATCTTGCAAGATCTGAAAATGAAATCATTTAAATTTAATGACATTTTTCGACAGTATTAAGATTTTACGATTTATCTATTATAGTGTTTTAGCATTTGATGTGAATTTGAATATGTGTTATGAAAATTAAAACATTTTTGATTTTTCTAAACGGATTAAAAATATTGAATAAAATATGTATTAGAGTTTTATATGAGAAAATAACGGAAATCGTACCTCATTAACTTCTAATGAAATCCCGTGTAGCTCCGCCGCAAACCAGGAAGCAGCGTCGGACCCCCAGTGATAGCGGTATCCAGACATTGAAGGGACATGGTTACAATGAAAATAGTAGCCTGCACTGTAAATCTTATGCTCTTCGTAGGCTGATTTTGGAGCTGTCTCAGATTCCACTTTTCCGAGGAGGCATTCGGTGTCGGCATAAACGATGAAAGGCACTTGAATTGCACAATGGAAATTTTTTAATTTTAGTTTACCTGTTTGTTCAGGAAGCTTGACCGCACAATTATTTATTTTTCCACACTCGAGTTTATGTGTGGCGAGTTTTTCTTCATTGTGAAAATAGTGAAGACAGCGATTGCAGATATGTTTCTGTCCATGATGTTTACTACACTGTTTTCCTACTAATCGTGGTAAATTTTTTATCCAGCAGTAATGATAATTATTATTACGCCAGTAATGATAGTTGCAGTCTTTATCATCTTCATCGACTTCGTCCAACACAAAAGACGAAGAGGGTCGAAGGGCTTCTTTTTGACTCTCTGTCACGAGAAGCAGGTTGAGGTGACGACCTCTTTCACTTTTAGTCAAGTGCACAGGTAGCACTTTTTTCTTCTCGTCGGCAATGATAAACACATTCACCGAGATATTATTCAAATTCTCGAACTTCATTACGTCCTTTAGCGCCACCGGAAAATTTATTCCGTCAAAGTTGAGGTGTAGTTTGTAATCCGGGTATGAATATAATTGATCGGAATTTTTTCTAACGGGAAATAATGCGGAAATTATTGCCCAGGCGAAGCAATCGTTATTAAACGACTTCACATTTATTACGGCCTGTTTATTCTTAACCCAAAGCGGCAAATCGATGCATGAACCATCGGGTTATATTTGCAGATTTGAATTTGCAACTTGTGAATTCCCGTCAGCGCCCGTCCAGAGTCGCGCATCTCAAATTCTTCGAGCGAGGAAAGAATTGGTGCCTTTACTCTTTCCTCATACCACTCATTTAAATTGGTAGTCTCTCGCAATTTTTCGTATTTATTTTGAAAGTATTTGTCTTCCTCTTTATCGATGAGTGCAAACTCACCATAAAACACTGTACACGCTTTTACACAATTATGCTCCGCGATCGCAGCACTGACAGTTTTGAGGGTTTTCTCCTTTGCGGCATCGAAAAACATTAGCGGATTCAAATATTTTAGATTTACCACCAGTTCAGTCTTTATGCGGTTTTTGAAAACTGAATCGACTTCAACGTGACTAATGTCACCTCGCGATCCTCGTCCTTCTCTGGCGAAGAGTCCCTTTTTTGCCTTCTCCTGTAAGGTGATTACGCGACTGATAGCAGATTCCACATGCCGTTTACTTCCAACATCTATCTTTGTAAGTAATTGCCCTTGCATACCCGCGACAGCGTCATCGCACTGGCGAGAAACTCGTAAAATTCATTCGTTGACATGTCATCTTCAAGAGTGCGATACTTGTTTTTCACCGCCTTCTCTAGGGTCAAGATAATTTTCTTTGTCGCTTCCATTTTCTCTCTTTTTTTTAAACTTCTGCACAATCACAAGGGGAGATGAGGCAACACGGTTACTCGAGGAAAACAGTTAAAATATATGCATTTGACAAATTTTTATATCTCTACTCTTGGGACTATTTGCCTATATTAAGTAGGCGGGATTATCCAATTTCGGTGGAGTGGGAAAATTTGTTAGATGATTTTCATGGAAATGAGTTGACACTCATATTCATATGCTTGTGAAACAAGTGATATATCGTGCACGTAGAAACTCAGGAAAGGGCTGGTGACCGAAAAAAAAGAAACGCGTTGAAACTTGCATGCTGGCATTTAACATTTGGGAAAAGTCGAGGCGACTAGTTACGGAACTTTCAGATTAGGAACGTAACCGATAGACATAGAAAGAAATAGTAGCTATGGGCTTCAGAGGTGGAAAGAGATAGTGAATAAGTACAGCTATAAAGGGAAAACGTGTTTGAACGTGAAAAGCAGTAAAACAGTCAAACATTTTGAATAATGTTATAATGGAAAGTAAAAGGAATAAAACAGTTACAACTAGAAATACATGTACAATTATGTGTACAAAGTGTGAAAAAAAAATTAATAATAATTATTAGAATGCATAGGCAGCGTAAAGTGTAAAATAATACCTAATTGCTTATAAATAATAGTTCAATTAAATCGTTGGGGTATTAATATTACATGAATAGTATTGTAAGATGTAAAGGGAAATAGAAATGATTTTTTAAGGAGGTTGGTACGGTACGTCGTGAGTCAAGTATATTATTTACTTGATTTTGACTAGTTTAGTACCGAAGGGTGATGGCAACGTCGCTTGTAATTGCTTGTCAACATCTACATAACCTATATAACTCCGGATAATAATGGCAAAAAGTCCGTCAAAACAAAATTTCTTTTGGAAGGGAAAACGGGTGACCGAAACAGTTTATAAATTAAGAAAAAAGTTGGCAAGAAGTTGGCAAAAATCTGAGGTCTGTATATGGCTGTCGAAACAGCGCGAATAAGAATGACTTACAAAAAAAAAACAAATCTAAAGAGTATGAATCTACACACTTGGAAGGAAGGCGCGTTGTTGACCTGAGAACTTTAGCTGAAAATTTATTCTGTGACAAATGTGGTGCTATTATTTCTCTACTCGATACTCAGGACGAAGTACGTCTTGGCTTGGCTACAGTCTTTTCGATCAGATGTCGAAGTTGTTTGTCATGCACTAGAGTTCCTGCGAACAAAAAGCATGTACTGCTAAAGCAAACGGAGCAAGGCAAACACATCTCGCATTATGATGTCAATACGAGAGCAGCAATGGGTATATTACATTTTTGTTAAAAAATTAATCCGAATATTGTGCTGCTGTATACATAATTTGTCTGTGTTTTTCAGCTACCTTGAACACAGGCATAGGATATGTATACCCATGTCAATAAAATCTTGGCATCATTAAATATTCCAAGTTGGGGTAAAAATAGTTACAAAGTTCATGAGAAAGAAGTTGGCTATGCAGCAGAAGAACTTGCTGAGAACAGCTGCATGCAAGCAACTCTCATGGAAAAAGACCTTACAATTAAGAATGTCGACAAAATGTTACCGTTAATGTAAGCAATCGATTTGTGTGCTTGTAGTTATGCAATCTTAAATTTATTTTTATTTTCATACGTTATATACTCTTGATCTTATACAATATTATACACTTATTTATAATTTATTATACATACAGTATTATACATTTATTTACAATTTATTTTATTTACAGCATTATACACTTATTTACAGTTTCTTTTATATAATTATGTAACTACAATTTATACAATTTTATGCACGATTTTTGGCATTAATTTTTTTGGAGTTATTTTTATTTTTTTTTACAACCTTGTTTAATTTGTATAAAAACAGAATTTGTGCTGTGTGAAAATTCAATCATTGAGTTTCAATAATGTAAGCCTGTATAAATTGACGAATGGACGAATGAAAGAAAATTTAGAAAATCGTACGAACAAACTTTGTTATAACATATAAGTAATCACATGTACATGAATTTGTTGAAATTGAATGTGGTATATAACTATATGCGATAAAATTGTACTACGTACTTATAAAATATGTATATAAATAAATATAATTATACAATCTGACAATGGAATTATATTTATTTCCTAGACCTGTTCATCTGCAATCCTCTTTCATTCTTTCTACTGTATCTGATGTACGCATCCTACGAAGAGGACAGTACGAATAGCTGCTTCGTTTGATATGGGTTGGCCAACTCGACGAACTGGTCGTAATTATGACAGCCTTTCAGGTCATGCTGCGCTCATTGGATTTAATACAAAAAAAGTTTTAGCGTATTCATCACAGAATCGAAAATGTCGCTTGTGTGACAAAGGACATGATCCCAGCGACCATGATTGTAGATGCAACTTTCAGGGCAGTGCAAAAGGCATGGAGCCAAAAGCTGCTGCACAATTAGCTACAAATAAGATTTTTGAAGCTTGTACATGTACTCTTATGAAGATCGATTTAAAATACAACGCACTTTCAATAAATAAACAATTGTACAATTTTCGTTATCCATGTCGCATGTGTGGTTAATTTTTAATTTTTAGAGCGAAATGCAGAGAGAGATGATTGGATATGTCGACTCTCAGTAATAAAAACACTTTCATTTGGCTTTTAAATCCTGCCAATTAACTTTACGAAGGTGAGTTTCTATACTTCGTAGAAATCAAGGCACACATGGCGTATCTATGAAAGAAAATAACAGTTACGCATCTAATGTTTTAACTTTTTCAAAATATAGGAAGCAGGACGATGATCTTACATTATCAAATAATTGAATTGGCATTGTCTGGACGAGATTAAGAATCGACATTGTTCTATTAAAAACCTCAAAATGCAGTGCCGAGAAGAGCCTCGAGGCTGAGGTTGCAGAAGTACGCAGTACTTATCCTTTCAATAAACCTCTTCGCCATGCATCGCACAATTTTTCAAATTATTCAGCTTCTTCTAATTAATAATTTGACAACCTGTGAAATGTAAATGAATTAAGTACACAGAAAACGAATAACAATTACATAGTTTTACAATAACTCACTTATCTAAATTGTCGAATGCCGATCATTGATTTATGTGGTCCAGAGCCATGATATGACGATTAACAGCTACTCGATCTTGACGATTTGATGGTAGTAATGCAGAACAAGCCGCTCCTGTTTCTGGATATGTTCATCATTCGGTAACTCGTATTCTGAAAAGAGTAAAAAATAATCGCCAAAGGATCAGGTTGTTTTTTTTTAAATAATAAAATGTAATAATGGAAACTGAATACTTATCTAATAATAAGCCATTGAATATTGCATCTAACAACAGGAACGATTAAAACCATGGCGGAGTAAAACTTTAAACCTGATGATCTGTGTTGATATGTCATGAACTCACGTCCTAACCTGTATTTGTGAATGACCATGAATGATGTTAGAAATGATTAGAAATGAATTTGGAGAACCGTATTTATCTTCAAGAATGACAAAATTTCAAATTCTTAAATAATATTAATTTAGTCTTGCTAATTAAATGTTTATTTACTTTTGACGCGTTTTAGTAAGGCAATTCAGTACTGAGATATGTACTGACACGCCATTGGTCGATCGAGTCAAAGCATGCCTCTCATTGGCTGAAAGCTTTAACATGGGACTCCCTATGACCAGAAGCAAAAGACTCACACGGTATAGCATATTCATGAATCTGCACCGTTTCTGCTCGGAGGGCACTCTGCCCGCGTGCACATGTTCATCAAGAGGTGCACTGAGGCCAAGCAACACTCTCACCGTGCACATGTTTGTTTTTCACACGCGGAGAGTACAGAACTCGACCGGTGCAAGTGTTCAACTTGTGTACGAAACAGTGGTCCGTACTTTGTAGTCCGTTCCGTTGCGTTCCGCAGTTTCTGCATTTAAATATAACCTTGCGCTTTTGTGTACAAACGATCCTGTAGCAAATTCTTTTTTTTTTATACGGTCACCTTGAAAAATTGTTATATATACGGTAAATATGTAAACATAATTTCCAAAATAACCGATATATACATAGTCTACTGCATTATTATCGCTTTTGATTTTATAGTTACGTAGTGCATTTGATTACGTCGTAAATTTAAAAACCATGGCATCGCGTGAAAAGGTGATAGCTACAATAGTTGAAAATTTATTGTCATCACCCTCTAGCAGTAAAGATGATGATCTGTGTAGTTCTCCACCTCGACGAAAATGTCCGAAAATCTCAAATTTTCTCGATGTTGTTCATGAATGGTCTGACGAAGAAGTAAGTAATTAATAGTATACATACCCTTTTACAGTAACAAGTACTTCTCCCCTTTCCAAGCCCTCTATTTTATTGTCTTGATAATCTCTCACTTGAAATTATGAAGCACGTGTTCATGTATTGAAACGCTTAATATACTGTACAGCAATATTATATATTGCTGTAATAATATATTATGAAACTAGTGCGTAAAAGTTCATTCTACGAATATGAAGGGTTGTAATCACATTCGCAGAATAAACATTTACGTGCGTAAAATGCGATCGAAAAATGTCAAAAGTGTGTAAAATAGCATTTTACGCATCGAATGGCATAAGGTATAAATTATAACATCAATTTTTAAGAATAAACGGTATTTTAATATATTTGTAAATACATAGTACATGAAACGATTAAAATCTCTTATCATTTCTAATTCAAATAATTTCAATGTTAAATACCTAATTTTTACTGCGGTCAAGTTTTTTCAGGGCCAAACATAGTTTCTTAAACATTACTAATTACAATATCGTTTTATCATAAAAATATAAAAATGTATTTTTCACTCAAACCTATTTCTTGACTCACCTTCGTTGTTTTGAATTTTTAGAACATGGAAGTAATTTTGAATTGAAAGAAATGTTAAAAAAATATAATATTGTATATTTAGCTTGACAACTCAAATCTTTTCTTCAATTCATTTTGTATTCACATATGTACCACATATGTACAATTCACTTTGTTTCTTTCACAGTTCAGGAAAAATGTTCGCATGTCAAGAACAACGACTTATGAGCTGATTAAACGATTCGAACAAACATGTATGGCCTCGACATCACGGCTGTAGTAAGTGTTGGAAAATCCATCTCCGCTGAGACATGCGTATTAGCATTTTTATGGTAAGTAGGGTCATCAACCCGCGTAAAAATGAATCAAATTGGTAATGCATTGCCAATATATTGGTAATTTACCAACATATTGCATAGACGTTGGAGATGCATTACCAATATATCGCTAACATAGTGTTAACGCTCATCCTCCAACATATTGCCAATATGTTAAAAAATTTAATATTGTATTTAATATTTTTAACAAAATGATAGGTATAAGTAGTATAAAAAGTAATCAATTTTAGGTAAGTATTCTAGCGCAATTATAATTGTCTGAACGAATACAATAAGAAACTTGTTCTAAATTTTCAATAAATCGGACTCAATTCTACACTCATAAATAAAATTAAATATACCTCCATCCATGTTTCCAGAAAAAGAATTAATAGCAGATAACTTTTTTATCAAAGCAAAATTGTGTCCAGTACAATCGTAAATTGTTTGGCAATTACAATTAGTAACTCTAATGTAATGGTGAATACTTCCTACACAGAAATATTGTCCATCGGTATATTTAAAGAAAAATGATTCTGTTTTTTTATTTTTTTGGTATGATTCCGATGTATAAAACATTTTATTTTTATACAGCCTTTTAAATGAAAATAGACTTATTCCTGATATACTGTATTTTAATAAAATTTTCGTAGAATCTATAGGTTTTAATTTAACGGCAATGCTGGCAACATAAAGGGAATTATCGATTTTTCTTAATTTTAATGTTTTTTTTGTTATAAGTTGTAAGTTTTTCGTAAAAATTATAAATGTCAGACCATTCGTATTTTAATGTATATAGCTTAATATGCATATCTAAATTGTGTAAAATTTCTAGATTTGGGGTTTTGCTACCATGTACGAATGGCTTTACATTTCCGTTCACAGACTCTAGTAGGTAGGAAGTCACCCAAAGAGGACCTAATCACCGAACTATAGTTGGCAAGTGCAAAAGGCTGTGAATGTTACATGTCATCTGTTGACGGCCGTTGAAATGTTCAAATCTTGACACAAATTCGGGTATTAATCTCTTAACAAACTGTATCCTTTCTTCTGTAATGGTTGTCTGACATGGGATATAAACTGAAAGTACAAGATATTTATAATGTTCCATATATTCCATTGGCAATATGACATTTAAAACTGGTACAGAGTAGTACAAAAAAACAATTTTTAAATTCGGATTCTTTCCAATAATTCATATGACTCGTGATCGATCTCGGACGTCCCGTAACTAAACTTGGTGGTTTTATGCAAGACAACTTAAAGTCAACAATGTCAACTGAATTTGAAATGCTATACGCTTCGTTTATGGATTGAAACCATAAACTGATCAATTTCTTTGTGCACCCTTCAAAAACACAGTGCATGACGTCAATAGAAGTAGAAGTAAGAAATTTGTAGCAAATTTTTGAAAGAATTGTTGGTCCTTTTACTCCACAAACTGGTTCTGCATTTGCAAGTACTTGTGAAGCGTACATTAACGTGCCTTCTTCCGTTCGCAAATGTAAAGTCTCTGTAAAAGGGTACACCCGACTCCTAATTGCTTCTCCAACATGTGTGCAATATATTGGTAATAGACATTACCAATATATTGGCAACACATTACCAATGCGATTGGTTTTTACGCGGGCATATATGGGTCATTCTCCAAAAACAGGTATCTTTTACTTCCCCACTTAATAATTGAGGAGGTAATGTCGGATGTGGCTAAGGACACTCTGATGGAGACCTGTACGGCGGAAGACACTCTTCCAAGCCCGATCCGAATGAACGGCGCACAGAGGCGAAAGGCCAAGTGGGTAGCTTACGAGGAGGCGAAGAGAAAAGCGGAGGCTGAAGGTCTCCCCCTTCCGGAGCGTCCTCCACCGAGGGTAAGCGGTTCGAGGAAGAAAAAGGCGGCATCTTCCGTGGCTGGGGCTAGAACCCGTCTGGAAGAGCATCCCGGATCGACCTCAACCGCTACAGAGTCCATTGGTCCTCCCTCTGGGGATAAAAGGAAGGCCGAGAGGAGTATTTCAGATCCCACGGCCAAACCCCGAGGGAAGAAGGCCAAGAGTCGGGGGCAAGCATCCGCAACAAGGATGTCATACTCGACGGCCGCTGCTGGACTCCCAAGGGTATTGATTGCCTTTGGCGAGGACGTAGGGGAGCGGGTCGAGATGGGCGTCTTTGACCAACTCAGGGGGGTCATCATTGACCGGGTGGTGGACATCCCGGAAGGGGAGTTCATACCCAGGTTCGTGGAGTCTCACCTGAGAGGAGGAATTGCCACTTTCGCTTGTGTGGATGACGAGAGTGCCTGTTGGCTGCGGGAAGCAATTCCGCAGATAACCCTTGATGGGGGCCGAAAGGTGAGGCTTGTACTCCCTGAGGAACTCGTCAAGAGAGTTAAAATGACGGTACTCGCGCCACCACCCAAGAAGGAGACTAGCATCCTGCTTAAGATCTTGGACAGGCAGAATGCTGGTTTGAGGGTCGGGACGTGGGTTGTCCACCGTAGGGAGGAGTTGCAGCATGGCACCCTTCTGGTTCTCGGCGTGGACGAAGACTCGGCCAAGCGCCTCGAGTCTCGCGGCTACCGAGCTTATCTGGGGACAGGAGAGGTTGTGTTTAGGTCAACCTCTTAAAACCCGATAAGTTCGGCGACGGGAGCTTCCAGCGCGAGTTACCTCTAATGGCTAACGGTCGTGCGGAGATTTTCCAGATTAATTTGCATCACTGCAAAGGTGCCTCAGCTCAACTTATGAGGGACCTGCAAGTGACGCATACAAAACCAGCCATGGCACTAATACAGGAGCCGTGGTGCTACAAAGGTCAGATTCGGAGCCTGAGTAGGATTGGCACAGTCTACGCAAGTGGACTTCATGAAATGCAGAGGGCATGCGTAGTTCTTAAAGACATGGACGCTGCCCTGCTACAAGAATTCTCTACTAGGGACCTAGCTTCGGTCAAAGTCTCTCAGGGAATAGGAGAAAGGATCTTGGTAATTGCATCAGCCTACTTTGCGCACGATAGGGAAACTCCCCCGGAGGAGCTAACTAGGTTAGTCAGGTACTGCGCAAATGAGGGCCTTGATCTCCTCATTGGTTGTGATGCAAATGCTCACAGTACTCTGTGGGGAAGCACCGACACAAATGAGAGAGGGGAGGCCCTCATGGAATACCTGATATCCACAAACCTCGAAATTTTGAACGAGGGAGCTGAGCCAACGTTTGTAACGGCAAACAGAAGAGAGGTCCTTGATCTCACTCAGTACGAAGGGAACGTGCATCGGTGCTTTCCTAGATATTGAGGGTGCTTTTAAACGCACCTCCGTGGAAGTAATACGGAAAGGAGCGGAAGAACATGGGGTGCCCAAGGAACTCATAAGTTGGATTGTAAGCACCCTTGAAATAGGTATATTTATACGGAATGGCAGGGTACCCTAGTGGAGGGGATGATCTCTGAGGGTTGTCCTCAAGGTGGAGTGTTGTCCCCACTTCTCTGGAACCTGGTAGCTGATAGTTTGATCAGGAAACTCAACGATAGTGGAATCTATTCAATTGGATATGCGGGCGATATTGCTATCCTGGCTAGAGGCAACTACGAGGAAGTTTTGCAGGAGCTTGTCCAAGAAGCCCTGAGGGTTGTGGAAAAATGGTGCAATGAAAAAGCGCTATCGATACAACCGGAAAAAATTGCCGTCATCATTTTCTCTAGAAGATATAAGATCAAAAAACTAAAGGAAATGGTGATTGGCGGGAAGCAGGTGCCATATGCCAGCGAAACCAAATATCTTGGAGTAACTCTGGATAAAAAATTAAACTGGAATGGTCACCTGGAAAACAAATGTCACAAAGCAATTGCTACTTTCTGGCATTGTAGGAGAGCTCTTGGTAACAGTTGGGGCCTAGGACCGAAACAGCTGCTCTGGATCTACCAACAGATTGTGCTACCAAGGATTACCTATGCCTCGCCAATTTGGTGGCAGAGGACAGAAAAGACCCAAGTTCAACAAAAACTGAACAGGGTACAGGCTATGTTCCTTAGGGGCATTTGCTCAATAAGGAAGAGTACACCCATAGCCGCAAAGAGGTCTCTTTTGGGCGTACCGTCCATGGCTCAGGCAGTAAAATGCGAAGCCATGAGAACCGTGTATAGACTCAAGTGCTTGGGAAGCTTGGCAGGTAAGCAAGATTGGTTCAACAATCTTTTTCAAGGAAATCTGAGAGACATGTGGTTCCAACCACAAGACAAGATCCAGACACACCACACGGGGGAAAACAACTGGGGGAAGGTTTGTTTCCCCAACAGTGAGGACTGGAAAAATAAATCAGCAATACCCAGGAATGGCATCATCTGGTTCACAGATGGCTCCAAAACCAACCAGGGTGTAGGCGCAGGATACTGCGGACCGAAGCTGCGGGAGAACTTTTCCCTCAAGCTCAACAAATTTAACACTGTTTTCCAAGGAGAGGTGGCGGCAATCCTCATGTGTGCCGAGACCCTCATGGAGAAAGAAGTAACAAATAAAACGATATGGATATGCTCGGATAGCCAAGCCGCATTGAGAGCAATAGACAATCCAGTCGTCAAATCAGCTTTAGTCAGAGATACAAAGATCTGCCTACGTAACCTGGCCAAAAGAAACAAACTCAGCCTGACCTGGATACCTGGCCATATGGGCTGGAAAGGAAATGAAAGAGCGGACACCCTTGCCAAGTCGGGAATAGTCAATGGAACTGACTTGACTGGGAGGGTGGCACTGCCATTTCAAGAAGGACTCAACCTACTGGAGAGACAAATGAAATCCCAACAGGTTAGAGAGTGGATTAAAAACAAAAAATGCAGCACAACCAAAAGCCTTGCAGGAGAGCTGCAGGCGGACCGATGGGCTGGAAAACTGCTCTAACTAAACAGAACAGAAATAAGAATCTCCATCGAAATCCTAACCGGACATGGAAATTTAAACAAGCACAGTCACATCGTAGGAAGGAAACCTTCACCGATGTGCACTAGATGTGATGAAAACAAGGAGGAATCATCAATTCACTTCCTATGCGAGTGCCCTGCACTGATGGAGACTCGAAGGAGATACCTGGACTCTCCATTTGTAAGCAAGGAAGAAGTCAGGGAGCGGAATCTCGGACAACTTAAGAATAAATTATTTATTGAGTAAATAAAGAAGAATTTCAAATTATAATTTATTGAATGTTAATCTATATGAAAAAAATAACATGAAATATAAACACTTTATTTAATAATCACAGATGTCTTTGATATTAATTTTTAAGCACTGCTAGAAGTTCCCGCATAAAGTCCATTTTTTCTTTATGCCTTGCATCTTTTTTGGCTTTCTTCGCTTCAAACATCTCTTGTGCTGACATTTTCCTTTTTTTATTGGAAGATCCACCAGCAGTAGGAAGAATAGTATCATCAATTCCACTTAATTCATTGCCATCTTTAGGCAGAGGATGTTTGTAGGTCACCTGTTTGGAACTTCGCATCACTTCAGGCGCAACACTATCATCTAATTCACTGATGCGATCTAATTGCTGTTGGAATGGGATTTCGCCGCTACGCGCCTCGTGATTGATCGATTCCGGTGGAACGTTGCTTCTCGCTGATTGGCTGTATTAGAGACACAAGAATGTAAACAAAATACTGTCTGTATGTATCAAATCTCTTGTGTGACATTACGGACATAACCACGTTTTGGGCTTATGTAAAATGTGTCAAATCCGTGAAATGTGTAACACAAACTAAAATTCAAGACTCAGTTCGTGAATCTGTACTTTTGTTACAACCGGATGCAGCCGATAAGTTAAAGGGTTTTCAACAAATCAATTGGCAAGTGTAAAATGTGCTATTCATCAATGATGCAGAGATATTCTACTCCAAAAATGATATCAGATAAGTTTTTCGTTTTAATAAAATCATTTCAATTTACAGCAAAGAATCTGGTACTTTGTGTCGTGTTATTACAGATACAACCGCTCAAATCATCGGAAACAATCGCATGAAAGATTTGTTGCTTAGTGCTCGAATATCGGAGTTGTGATATGGGCTAAATCAATTGGATCAATTGTCATAATACGATTCTTCGATGAGATTCACCGAAAGCAGGAATGGGCATGGGGATGCACAAAGTCGTGAATCGTCCTGTAAGTATTCCCGTCAATGTTATAATTTTACTCATTTTCTTCCCTTTTCCTTCGCCATGAACAGTGTTGACTCAAGTTTCTCAACGTGCAATGAAATTATTTATGTATTTTTATTTTCCTCTGTTTCGTATAATAAACAACAGCGATTGAAGTAAATTACACTGTAACAAAGTAAAAAGATCGCAAAGTACTAATATGTCTTTTTCCAGGCAGTCGTAATTGCGAGTAACCTTTCACCTTCGATACTAATTTCCTAAAAAGTGGTGCTAGCAAATTAGTCCAAAAATCAGCTCGTTTTCGGAAAAAATTCATTAGAATCTCGTTTCGATGATACCACATTGCACGGAGCAGACTCATAGTGCTGTCGAAAATGCTGTCATGAACGATACTTTCCTCTTTTCGAATTCTCTCCAAATACAAATCGAGAAACCTGGTACAACCTTCAGTATGGAACTCATCAGCAGGTCTTGGAAATTTTCTTTATCGCTCGGCCTGATGCATGATGTGGAAAAGAGCTTCTGTCAAACCAGGCAGAAGCGAAAGTTTCCCGTATAGCAGTACCGTCCATTCCCATGCAAAACATTAATTTCATTTTATTTACAATGTATGTTATAATGACAACGCAAGTGGAGTGAACAAAATCAATTTGATTCCATTTCATTTATTCAATTAGGATAAAGGTTACGAGATCAAATAAGCCATTTTACTGGACCGAACCTACCCAACCAACGTTCCTGAAAAATGTTGTTAAGATCGTTCTTAACCGGTCTGACACCATGCGCGTGTTTTCACATGAATGCACATTAAGAACGTACGAAAACAATTTAATTGTTATTACAATGTAAAAGGAAAAACCACGTATAAAATGAAAAATTTTCTAAAAATTTGATAAACCCTGCTTATCGGCTGACAGGTTGGATGCCGCTGCTGAGAAGTTCGTTGGAAGCTTGCGAATTATTATGCTATCACTTGTTAGATTTAGCCTATTTCTTGAACTAAACTTGGTTAGGTAATATTTATTGTCTTTCAATAAATTGCAGGGAGAGCGATCAGGCTGAAGTTAGCATACGCAGTCCAGTATACGTATGAGGTAGCATGATCGGGCGAACTTTGTAATTTTTTAATAAATACTTATTGAACTACTGAGTAAAATAAAATTTGTCCAATTAACAATAAATGCAAGTTACTTCGTTTAAAAAATAAAAAAGACATTTGTGCGCTTACACGTATGCTGGACTGCGTATGCCAACTTCAGCTCGATGGGAGAGCGGGCGATCTGATTTCGACAGGACACACCTCCAGCGCATGGTGTCAGACTGGTTAAGAACGATCTTAACAACATTTTTCAGGAACGTTGGTTGGGTAGGTTCGGTCCAGTAAAATGGCTTATTTGATCTCGTAACCTTAATCCTAATTGAATAAATGAAATGACATCAAATTGATTTTGTTCACTCCACTTGCGTTTTCATTATAACATACATTGTAAATAAAATTACTATGAGTCTGCTCCGTGCAATGTGGTATCATCGAAATGAGATTCTAATGAATTTTTTCCGAAAACGAGCTGATTTTTGGACTAATTTGTTAGTGCCACTTTTTAGGAAATTAGTATCGAAGGTGAAAGGTTACTCGCAATTACGACTGCCTGGAAAAAGACATATTAGTACTTTGCGATCTCTTTACTTTGTTACAGTGTAATTTACTTCAATCGCTGTTGTTTATTATACGAAACAGAGGAAAATAAAAATACATAAATAATTTCATTGCACGTTGAGAAACTTGAGTCAACACTGTTCATGGCGAAGGAAAAGAGAAGAAAATGAGTAAAATTATAACATTGACGGGAATACTTACAGGACGATTCACGACTTTGTGCATCCCCATGCCCATTCCTGCTTTCGGTGAATCTCATCGAAGAATCGTATTATGACAATTGATCCAATTGATTTAGCCCAAATGACAACTCCGATATTCGAGCACTAAGCAACAAATCTTTCATGCGATTGATTCCGATGATCTGAGCGGTTGTATCTGTAATAACACGACACAAAGTACCAGATTCTTTGCTGTAAATCAAAATGATTTAATTCATATATGATTCATACATGATTTTATTATATATAAACGAAAAACTTATCTGATATCATTTTTGGAGTAGAATATATCTGCATCATTGATGAATAGCACATTTTACTCTTGCCAATTTATTTGTTGAAAACCCTTCAACTTATCGGCTGCATCCGGTTGTAACAAAAGTACAGATTCACGAACTGAGTCTTGAATTTTAGTTTGTGTTACACATTTCACGGATTTGACACATTTTACATAAGCCCAAAACGTGGTTATGTCCGTTATGTCACACAAGAGATTTGATACATACAGACACTCAGACAGTATTTTGTTTACATTCTTGTGTCTCTAATACAGCCAATCAGCGAGAAGCAACGTTCCACCGGAATCGACCAATCACGAGGCGCGTAGCCTTAACATGGGTTTCCCTATGTTCACTTCTATCAGACTCACCCTGTATATACTGCTATGTACTAGACTGGAAATCGAGAAATAGCGACGTTGCCACGCCGCAAAATAATGGCGACTAACTTGTATACAAAATCGAAACCGATATTGGTTTCAATTAATTTCTCTTGTCTCGAGTACCCAATCAATCTAATTCCTTCTCTCAAACATTTATTATATATTTAACATTCATCCACATTAATTTTGAGTAAATCTGTTTGTTAATTCTGTGTAAATTTCACACAGAAAGACTTGAAAAATGCCATTTTACATAAGAGAACATGTTAACAAGAACAAAATGTTTTTGCTGATTTCTCCATACCGAGGTATCCAAATGACTCAAAATTTTCAGGGTATTCATTTTATGTGCATATTAATGTTCAGTAATTTTTTGGTCCAAATCTGTTTGTTATTTCTTAACCGTACCAACCTCCTTAAACAGATAATACTAATACGAGATAAATACTAAATGGCTGGTACAATATTGATTTAAAACGTAGAAATGGTTGAACAGATAAAAGAAGTATAATAATACCAATGAATAAATTGATAATACGTGGGAAAAAGAAATGTAAAGAAAAAAGAGTGATACTTTGTAACTAATTGTTTACAGAGATAAATGAAGTAGGATTATATGAATAAGTTTATAAATGTTTAAATAAATAAATGATTGATTATGTCAAAGAGTATAATATTATTTACAATTAACATAAGACGTAAGAAAGACAAAGAATAATTGTTTATAAATAATTGTTTATTTAGAAAGGAGTACTTCGTTAAACGTTTCAAAGTAAGCATATGCGTATTCTATATGTTTTCCCCCCCCCCCCCTTCTTTACCCGTTAACATTTAACTCTTTCACCCCGTGACTTTCATATCACCACCCCCCTCCATGAGTTTTTATCCCCTCACCATTATCTCTCCTGTTCCCCTGTCTCATTACACCTACCGGAGATCTTCTTATCAATATTCGCGAATTCCCCCACCCCTCACCCTCAATACTTAACCTCTTCAACCTCCGCAAGCTCCTCCCACCAGCATCTAACCAAAGCAAGTTCCTCCTCCTTCCAAAAATTCTCTTATCGTCTTATTCTCTTGTCAAGCATCTTATCTCATTACACTAAAATCTTCCACCCCCCGCGAGTCTTTACCCCTTTCTCCTCGCGATTTTCTTCACATGCACCTCCACCTCATCTACGTAAATTGATTCCTTTCACCTCTGTGGGATCACCCCACCATTATCTCACAACAACGAGTTCTCTCGCTTTTTACCACTTTCCAATCTGCATGTGTGTGTATGTGCGCGTGTGTAGCACGCGTAAGGCCGATGGGACACACGGACATGCACTAACACATTTTCCCGGCCGTTTGCCCATAGAACACCTACTAAATAATATGTAATTTAGCAGCACCTCCAATGTACCGACTAAATGGAATCTGGTAAAAAGTAATGCCCCATTATATTGTGGCCACCGTTCCAACTATGCTCAAACCGAATGATTAAGCCACTTGGAAGTATACAAATCTGGAGAATCTTGGATCTACGGGAATCTACTCAGAAAAAACTCTGGGCGAACTGAGGAAACATATTATATTCCCCGCCGAAAAAGCAGCCATCCTTAATTCCGTAGCTCGTGGAATCACAGGACAAGGCATGGTAGGCGCGGGTATATCGCTCAAACATCTATTGGATGCGGATTCTTTAAATATCATATCCAAAAACACCTTGGGTGTTTATTGGGATAAATTTGTCAAATTTGGCAACGTGAGTGCAGGACTATTAATGCTGCTTTTGATTTTTCGATTGATGAAATTAGCCGTGGACACGATCGTACATGGTTACGCTCTACACTCCGTTTACGGATGGTCTTTACTGCTTATCGCGGCTATTTGGGACACTTTCACTCACCTTCTGCTCCACCTTTGTAAAGGAAAACCTAAAGAAGATAACGAAATGGAACTTTTAACTCCAACAAATCAACAGATAACCCTATCTCCATCTCAGAACGACGTAAACACATCTACACCTCCTCGACCCACTGAAAACCTATATCCAGCTTTTGCATTAAAGAAATAAATATTTTAATTATAGATGGCGCCTCGTAGTGAAAACGTGCTTCAGATGCCTTACAAAATAAGTGAACGCATCAAGAACCGATATCATCAAATGGCTCCATATTTATGTATTCAATCCATAAATTCAACAATTCTGTACCACATCTTCAATCATTACGCTCATTTTATATGCACATCTTGTTTCAACAATGCACCTATCGAAATTCAAGATGAATTCACTCCTTTAAAATGGGCTCATTTTGCAACCCCCATTCAACAGACATTGATAAAACTTCATTGTCAAAAATGTTCAATTAAGCTTTTAAAAATTCAACCATCTGCTTCATGTCAAGACTGTTGCCTTCATTATTTTAAAAATGAATCTTATTTAATTCAAGAGCAAACCATACGTATATTACCCTCATCAAATTCCCCATTATATCTTGGCGAACCATCAGGAATATCCAAAATTACAACTAGCGGACATCATCAATTATGCATAAAGGAATTATGTACTGTAACGTGGCAAAACACGTTACAGGGCTATCTGCCACGAGACTCACAACGGGGATAACTTAAGGGGGGGGAGGGGGGACTGGTCTTCAAGAACCGCTAATATTTCGTATGGGTGAGATTTCCGAAATGATCTCATCACCTTATAGGGGGGACTGCTCCGAAGAAGCGGTAGTATTTATTTTGGTGATGATGTCATTCGGCTCTTTTTGAATGATATTTGTTATGAATCTGCCGGGAGGCTTTCATCCAAGGGGAAATGTTGCCATTATAGGGGGGACTGCTCCGAAGAAGCGCTAATTTTTAATATGGCAACTCATTAGGATCCATATTTGTTATGAATCTGCCGGGAGGCTTTTATTGAAGGGGAAATGTTGCCATTATAGGGGGGACTGTTCCGAAGAAGCGCTAATTTTTTAATATGACAACAATTGAGACATAGAATTCGTGGTTTAGGAATTAATATTTGGTAATAATAAAGGTAGCTATAATTCGGGGTATTATTCAGTATTTAATTTTATTGCATGCGATCAATATTTCAGGCATAAACATGACTTTTCTATTTGCTTTATTTGGAAGTCGGCTCAAGGACGGCCTTGTTGTCGATTTCGAGAGGTACGAGACCTGAACATCCAGGGTATATCGTCAAGCACGCTGCTTATTGCGGCGTGCAGGGGGGAACGACGCGTGGAGATTCTGGAATGTTCGCGAAGGAGAGGGTACGCGAGGGCGAGGTGCCGAAACTTCGCGAACATTCGAGAAGGATGAGAAGAGAGTACCGGGAGGGGACGGCCAGTCGCGTGTGTCCGTAAGGGCCGCGGGGCTCTCCCTACCATCACGATCGCGGTAGAGAGGTGGAAAAACGGCGGCCGGCGCGGCGCGAGCGTCGCGATTCCAACCAACGCGTCGGATCGCCAGTCCGTAGCAGTCTGCAGGAGTCTGCAGGAGTCTGCAGCAGTCCGTGGAAGAGGTGAAACAGTCCGCTGGTAGCAGCCCTGGAGCCGAGAGGTACGCCAGGTCATCAAAAGGTACCAACAGCCCTGAGCGCACCTAGTTTTCGGCTACGAAGTCTTTCCGTACGCCAGTTGTTGGATTCTTTGTGCTCAAGGCTGTTTAGATAAAATGCGCTTTTCCGATTGTCCGTTGCCGTTTCGCGAGTGAGAGTGAAAGTGAAAATGCAAAACGCGAATCGCCTTCGGTTATCTGAGTCGGGTTTTCGGTTTGTATCGTGCTTCGGTTAAATTCTGCTTTGACCGCGAATTTCTCTAGGGTTATCTTCCGGGAATCTTTCTTTCGCGGAGAATATCTTGATTAGATCCTTTAACGCGACTGTGGTTATCTCTCGTTGTTTTATTCGGCATACTCGGGAAAAATATGGTTATCTTATGCTTTTGTTCGTTCTCGTTACTTTCGGAAAGACGAAGCCCAAAGGCCACGCGCGACGGTAGGGTTAACTATCGGAAACGTGATCGCAGACCGTTCTCTTAAAATTCTGTGAGATGCTTCGGTAAGAGGATAACTTCGTCCTTTCGAGGACTTCAGGAGAAAGCCGTCATTTGGTTATCTTGGGTGATCGTTCGGTATCCGGGAGAAATAACTAGCGGTTCGGGCGAACGTAAGATCGAATCAAGTGTGGTTACCTTTATCGTCTCGAAAGTCCGTGTCCGGTGATCGGAAATAAAGACGGTAACGAAAACGGGAATGCAACGCGTGAAAAGCAAACTCCGCCGAACGTGATGCTTTGTGACGTCACTCCGCGACGCCGACAAGATGGCCGCCGGTTCCGACCCGCGGTCCGCGACGCGATCTGCAGTTGGCTTGGCGAGCCGTTAACTAGCATGGTCGACGTTCTAAATTTATAGAGTGGCTTCTTATGATCGAAAACGCAAGCTCGTTAATTTTACCTTGGTTCGCTGGATCGCTCTTGTGAGCGATCGTACCTTGAACTTCCTGGTTATCTTTTCACTCTGTTAGAGTGAACACTGTGGTTATCTGTTATCTTGCCCCTCTTGCGAGGTGGCGCTATCTTATGAATTACGAGCGGACTTTTTGTGCAATAAGAAGGTTTTTCTCGGGTAATACTCCAGCCGATCTGTCGGTAAGGAAAGGACCATGCGTGCGATGTTAACTGGACCGGGCCCTCCGCGCGGTTAAGTTACCTAGATTGCTGTTTCACGAGCAATCTTGTGGGGCCAAGGCTATCTCGCAATGCCGGAAGGTAGTGCCGTGTTTTTGTTATGTTTTTGTACGTGAGGATAACTGTCTCTACGGAGACACTAAAATTGTTGCGTATAAGTGTGAGTACGTTAACTTGAATAGCAGTGTCCGCGGCAAACGATAGCGTCCGGGTAATCCGTTTTAATTTAGTAACGAAAGTGTAGATGGTTAGATTAGGGAATTCGGGAAGTAATCAGTCTGGTAATTCGCGCAGTCAGTTTGAGTGGGTTTCGGGTAACGTAATTTCGGTGATTTGTCCGGGTTTAGCAGATTTCAGAAAAGGGGTAGAATCAGTCAATTTGGTCGGTTTCGGTAAAGTTCGCGTGGTTCGTATACGTCGTTCAGAGTAGTTTCGGTACGAGATTCGTAGGAGTTCGGGTAGGTATAGTAGTGTCGTTTTGGGGAGGGCGCGTGCGTATCGGGCGAGCACGGTTCCTCGACGGGTTCGTCGCAGGGCGCCGCGACCGCGTGCGAAAGTCCCGTCCGAGTCCGTCGCAAGGCAGCGCGCTTCAGAAGTCCTTGTCGAGTTCGTCGGCGGGCACCCCGTATTTAGAAAGTCCTGGTAGAGATCGTCGCCAGGCACCGCGTGCGATAAGTCCCTGTCGAGTTCGTCGGCGGGCAACCCGTATTTAGAAAGTCCTGGTAGAGTTCGTCGCCAGGCACCGCGTGCGCAAAGTCCCTGTCGAGTTCGTCGCAGGGCATCGTGTTAGGAAGTCCCTGTCGAGCTCTCCGTCGGGGAATCGCGCGTCGTCGCGTATCGGGGAATCGCGAGTAGAATGTGGCGTCCGGGATTTGGGGCGCTAAGAGGGCGCGATGAACGTATAGAACTGTCCTCGTCGGCCGTGGTCGCGTAATGTTTAGTCTGCGCCAGAGAATACCGCCCTCTCTCTTGCCGAGCCGGGAACTCGGGGCTGAGCTAGCGGGCACACCAGCGCGTGCGGCGCGCCCATAAATTTGTCGAGCTTCGGCTCGGCTGGCGCCCTCTCTTACCATCCGGCGCGCCGTGCGGATTTTTGTGGCCCCCCGCAAAGTTCGGTTTTTTTGCAGGCGGCCACGAGCGACGACGACGGACGGGTGGAGGCGTAGATGAAGCGAGAGGGGGGTGGGGGTCACAGTACAGTGATACAATATCGACGATCAAATGGCAGTATCATTTCTATTTGCAAAGATTGCCATCCAGCTTCAAAACCTACATCAGAAACACTTCCGAAATTACATGCTGCTAAATTCTACTACGCATATACAAATTCCTATTCTGATCAATTCAAAGACGAGCTTGGATTCTGTTGTCATTATTGTAATAAAGAAGTACTGTTAGTCCAATGGGCAAACCGATGTAGAGACTTATTTTTCTAGTAACCCAAGAATTTGAGAGTACACCTTTACAAATAGGAATTAATCACACCTTCTTCATACCACCAAAAATGCATTAACAACCTCAGGAGAGGTTTGCATGCCTGGATGCCCAGCCATATTTCAAGAGGGGAGGTGTTACATCCTAACGAAAATACGTAAATAGGTCATGCCATGAAACGCCGGCTTTTCTCCATCGATAAAAATAGACAGATAAGAAAGAAACAAAGACGTTTTCAAAAAGAAAGACTATTAGTGCACAAAACTAAAATGAACATTAATAATGAACATTAAGTGAACCTAGCGATTAGTGAATAGCGTTAAGAACTACCCAGATAGCAAAAGAGAAGCAGATTTGCATCAGCTGCTGCAAAATCTTGCTGCAGGAATGCATGAAAATTTACGCTTTCTGCGTCATCAGAATGCAGCGATTTTGCAGCAAACTTTGCGCCTTGTAAAATCTTTGCAAAGTCTGCTGCAGATCTGCAGCAGGCCGTGCAGGCCTGAGTCGAGTTTATGACCTAGGGATTATAGGGGAGTAAATGTACACAAATACGAAGAGGTCTGTGGAGTGACGCACACAAACACCGGAGACACAGCGTACATGTGAAGAATGGGGAATCTGCTGACAGGGATGAAAGCTCCGTGTTCAAGAAGGGCAACAAAAAAAGCGCTGCAAGCGCCATCTATCGGCGAGACGCATAATTATACATTTTCACTAGCAAAAGTGCTGCTTAGTGGGGGGCGAAAATTCTGGCAAAATCGATTGGTCGAAGCAACATAACCTCAACAAAATTAACAAAAGAGAAAAATAATAGTTAATCTCGACATTAATTTCTTTTACAATCCTTTCTGTAGTTTTGCAATTCCAAATATTGTTAAAAATTGAAACTGCATCGAGCGAGGTAAATTTATCTAACCGGGGAAGAAAAACATTAACATTTTTGAAAATTCAATATTCGCCATGAAAATTTACAATATGTATGTATTGGGAAAGCAAACGTGGGTAATGTTTGCTTTCTAATGATTAGTTTTTATATATATGCATCGAAAGGAAGGAAAGGTTTAGCATGAACATATATTATTTTTATTTATATTTATTCTATTAAAAATATGGATAAGGAAATCGCACCAAACAACAAAAAACAACCGAACAAGTAACGATCGCGTAAGGGCTCCTTCACATGGAGCGGTTTCGAGCCGCGGATCGCGGTTCACGGAAGGGCGGCGGATTGATTTTCAACCAATCACAGAAGATCAGCGGTTTTCGGCAATACGCTCCGCCGAATCTCAATTCGGGTTCACATGGAGCGGATTTTAGGCGGAATACGCCGCGTATAACCAATAACAATACAGCTTTCACGTGGCGCGTCGTCATTTTTAAATTTCTTGAGCTCATGATTGGTTATTGGTTATATATATTTTCAATTACAAAACCTCAAATTAATACAAAATATAATACAACAAAAATTGCAAACCTAACATAAGCCAGCGTCTCTTAAAATTTCTTCAAACTAATGACGACTGAAAAATTCTAAATTAAAAATATGAACCGGTCTCTAAAATACATGAATACTTTTATTTATAAAAAGTATATGCCTAATTTTGCATAAAAATGTCTAGAATTGATAACAATGATAATAAAACGAAAATGTGACAAACCAGACTAGCCAGCGTCTCCTGAAATATCTTGAAAGTAATAACGATTGAACAATTCTAGCTTAATAATCTGAACCGCTCTCTGAAATACCTTAATACTTTTTTTTTTAAAGTATAAGCCTAATTTTGCATAAAAATGTCTAGAATTAATAACAATGATAATAAAACGAAAATGTGACAAAGCAGACTAGCCAGAGTCTCCTGAAATATCTTGAATGTAATGACGATTGAAAAATTGTAGCTTAAAAATCTGAACCAGTCTCTGAAATACATTAATACTTTTTTTTTTGAAAAAGTAGAAGCCTAATTTTGTATAAATATTTCTACTATTGATAACAATGATAATAAAACGAAAATTTTAAAACCCAGTCAAGCCAGCGTCTCTGAACATTTCTTCAAACTATCGACGATTGAAAAAGTCTATTTTGAAAATCTGAACTGGTCTCTAAAATATATTAATATGTTTTTCCTCAAAAGTATATGCCTAATTTTTCATAAAAATACCTCAAAATGATGCAAATTATATTTCCAAACCTAAAACATTTTGTCGCTTTCGTGTTTCGTTGGGTACAACCTCACAATGTTATAATTGTAGCTGTGATACATTTTGCAGACTTCTACTGAGTTTATTATCACATAATGTATACATTCCTGTTACACATTCAGGTTATAACTTTTTGAAATAAAATTGTAAGATTTTCTATGTCTCTTCTTCGACGCCGGATCAAATATTTTTGTTATCAATAGTAGAAATATTTATACAAAATTAGGCTTATACTTTTTGAAAAAAAAGTATTGATGCATTTTAGAGACAGGTTCAGATTTTTAACGTAGAATTTTTCAATCGTCGATAGTTTGAAGGAATGTTAAGAATCGCTAGCTTGTCAAGGTTTTATTATCATTATTATTAATTTTAGAATTTTTTATGCAAAATTAGGCTTATACTTTTAAACAAAAAAAGTATTAAGGTATTTCAGGGACCGGTTCAGATTATTAAGCTAAAATTTTTCAATCGTCATCATCCTTATATACAAAATTCATTAAAAAGTTTGCGATTTTTTTGCAATCGGTCTCAAACGTTTGCGATTCGTATGCGAACTGAGAAAATATAACAATCTCCCGAATATCATAATAAATAATGCTAAAATAAACGAATTATCGACAGTTTCTAGATCCAGAGAGAGATCCAGCCCGCCTCAATATTCAAAACCCTTAAGAAGTTTGCGATTTTTTTGCAATCGGTCGCAAACGTTTGCGATTCGTTTGCGAATTGAGAAAATATAACAATCATCCGAATATGATAATAAATAATGCGAAAATAAACGAATTATCGAAAGTTACGAAATCCAGCCCGCCCCGATATACAAAAGCACTTAAAGGGTCTACGATTTTTTGCAATCGGTCTCAGATGTTTGCGATTCGTTTGCAAATGATGGCGATTACCAATTTTTCGTTTGCGACTTCGTCGTTTTTAAGTTATTTTCGAAATACGACATGACCGGCCAACTTTACGTTCGCTTCAAAATCCCTTAAAAGGTTTGCGATTTTTTTGCAATCGGTCCCAAACGTTTGCGATTCGTTTGCGAATTGAGAAAATATAGCAATCTCTCGAATATCATAATAAATAATTATCGATCAATCAAATTTTAGCAGAAGTGGAATAGATACCGACACTTTTTCGGCATTCAGAACGTGTCAAGCTTCTACCTCAGCAGCCAACCGAAATGGAACAAATATTGACTTAATAAAACGAACTGCTGGATGGTCCAAGAAATCGCAAACATTTGTGAAATTTTATAATTTAAACTTAATTAAACCGGGATCGTTTTACGCTGATCCTATTATAAATGACAGTTAACAGTGTATCATATTAACTGTTTTTAATATTCTTGTCAATTATTATTAATGTTATGTTCAAAATAATAAAACAAATTCAACGTAGCCGTAATTCTTTCAACATCTACAAATTATCTATGGAAGAAGTGCAAAATACAATTAAATGATTAAACAAACTTACTGGTAAGTGAAGTTCAATCATAATTGTATATAGCGCCTCTTTCTAAAGGTCAGTAACTCCTATCCCCTATTTTAAGTATTTTAAAACCCTATTAATTACGACATTGCTTTAAAGAAGTGACATAAAAAAAGTGCAAAGTTAAATTCATTGACGTTCGAAATTTTTACTTTCAATATGTGGCACTACCGTATAAATTGGAGGTACTACAAATGATCTTTCGTCAGAGGCTCTACGTACAATTATAATTGAACTTCACTTACAAATAAGTTCGTTTAATCATTTAATGTAAAATTATAAACAATATAATAATAGAACTATAGCAATATAATACTTAATTAATCGACAGGAATATATAAACACATGTCATTTCCGCATTTGCGTTTTGCAAAAAAATCAAGAACTTCCACTGAAATGACCACAATGTCACTCAATGTGAGTTTGTTTTTTATGTGATTGTATTACTGAAAACTTGATTATCCAGATGCTGGTCAAGAAATTAAAATGCTTTCTTAAACGACTATTTGTATTACATATGGAACTTACGTCGCTGTCATACCAATATAAACGCAGTAATTGATAGTAAATCATTCACAAGAATTACATTGTTCAAATATATTGACATATAGGCAGAGAGTGAAATAAACTGATAAAAACATATTGAATATACTATATATAGAGGTATATATAAAGAATGATAAGTAATTAAAATATGTAGCTGATTCAAATATTTAGAATAAAGTACTTGAGTTTCTTAACTATACAGGGTGGCCGATTTATCTGAAGACATCGAAATATCTCGAGAACTATGCACAGAATCAAAAAAGTTATCGGATGAAAGTTGTTCGACACGAAGGGGGGCATCCAGTGATAATTAAATTTACCCCCTCCCCCATCCCCTGGAGGTGGAGTGCGGGCAAAAACAATAAAACTTAAATAGAAACCCCCATTTTTTATTGCAGATTTGGATTCTCCGGAAAAAAGTACACGAATTTGACCTAGGAGCTATTGCATTTTGGTTCACAGGTGGCGCTGTAATCGATAAAAATCCAAATTTATCCGAAGACATTGAAATACCTCGAGAACTATGCACAGAATCAAAAAAGTTGTCGGATGAAAGTTGTTCGACACGAAGGGGGGCATCCAGTAATAATGAAATTTACCCCCTCCCCCATCCCCTGGGGGTGGAGTGGGGGCAAAAACAATAAAACTTAAATAGGAACCCCCAGTTTTTATTGCAGATTTGGATTCTCCTATATTGACAATTTTCGCCCGCGTAGCGGATATGGAATACGGTCATTCTAACAAAGCCGAGAAAAAATACATTTAGCGTTACCCAGGAACAACGACGTGGACGTAGTATTTTTCTGTTCCCTTTGGGGTGCTTGTTTTACGTGAGTCCCCTTGCCTCTCACTGTCTCACTGTTCACTTACTTGAGTAAGTGTTCGAAATGTTGAGCTTCCACTTCAATGCATTTATTTATTCTTTCTTCAAATGACTTTATACATGATAGAATCATATCTGCAGAAATTTCTGCGCAAGCAGTTCTTATGCGTTCCACCATGTTTTCACGAGTCGTTGGTACTTGTTCATAAACCTTACCTTTTAGGTAACCCCATAGGAAGAAATCCAGAGATGTTAGATCAGGTGACCTCGCAGGCTAATTAATGGGGCCACCTCTACCAATCCACCTACCATTGTAATCACGGTCTAGTATTTCCCTTGCTACTCTTGAAAAATGTGCTGGGCAACCATCATGCTGAAACCACATTGTCCGTCGGACGTCCATAGCAACATCCTCTAGTAGTAATGGTACTTCTTGTTCTAGGAAATCTCGATATTTTGTTCCATTCAAATTACCTTCAATGAAATAAGGACCAATGAGTTTATTTCCTATGATTCCACACCAAACGTTCACCGACCAAGGACGTTGATGATTAACTTGTCGTAACCAATGGGGATTTTCTACGCTCCAATAATGCATATTATGCCTATTGACGCCACCATGGTTCGTGAATGTAGATTCATCTGAAAATAATACATTAGCAAAGAAATTGTGGTTCGTTTGCATTTTTTGAAATGCCCATTCACAAAACACCACGCGGTTATGAAAATCATCGCCATCTAGTTCCTGGTGCAGTGAAATGTGATATGGGTGAAACTTATGACGATGCAATATTCTTTGAATACTGTCTCTGGAAATGCCGGAATCGCGATGTAATTGTCGTGTGCTTACATGTGGATTTTGGTGAATAGCTGCTAGTACAGCTACTTCGTTAGCTTCTCCTGTAACTGTTAATCTTCGCTTCCTTTTTTTCATTTGTACGCTGCCATCAGAGTGAAAGGCATTCACAACTTTGTAAAAAAAAGAACGCGAGCGAGCATTATCTGGAAAACGCTCAGCATACAACAGCATCGTCAATATTCCTCTTACATTCACCATAAATAAGAATCATTTGGATTTTTTCGGGAACTGTAGCAGGATTCATTTTTAACTTGCAATTCGATTTAAGCAATGAAGGGTAGACAAAAAATAGTCACATTAAACGGAAAGTTGTTATTCTAAAAGCAAAGTGACCTCCGACCGAATTACTACCAATACAATGGACTTCAAAAACAGTCTTACACTGAGAGACCGTGAATACTAAATTTTAATATGGGGATTAGAAAGTCGCGATATCCATTTACTTCCCTTCAGGAAAGTAGAGAAAAATGTAGGTGAACTGGTTACGTGTGACTCAACTTATGTATAAAATGATATGCTACTTTATTTTCGAGTTATGTCGCCCTCTAGCGTTATGTATCAGAACCGGCGCCGGTGATGGCCGAAATGCAAGCGATGTACATGTATGAAACGACGTGAGTTCTCTCGGGGTCCGGTAGATGGCGACGAAATCCCCAAATGAAGTAAGAGTTTCGTTTTGTTTAATAGAAGCTGGTTTGACCGTCAATGCTCAGCTTATTTATTCTCATTTCGGAAAAAACATACAGAGAGAGAATAAATGAGCTGAGTGAAGGGACATGACGCGTTTTTTAATGGATTGCGTGATGTCCTCTTTTTGTTTATTAAATAATAAATTTAAAACCTAAAATGTAATTTTATTGAAGGTAGAAAACTTATTTATAAAATTGCTTCCATATTGTATGCACAATTTTTATGTAATTAGTTTTGATTTTTAATATGAAGAATATCAATTATTCATAATCTTAATTTTTCGAATGGACATTATTAAAATTTCATATTCAGAATAACAATTTTCGCAATTGATATTACTAAATTCTAATATTAAAAATTCTAATATTAGAATTTTTAATATTAAATTTTCATAAAGGGATCAAATTGTCCCTATTTGCCCCCTGGATGCCCCCCTTCGTGTCGAACAACTTTCATCCGACAACTTTTTTGATTCTGTGCATAGTTCTCGAGGTATTTCAATGTCTTCAGATAAATTTGGATTTTTATCGATTACAGCGCCACCTGTGAACCAAAATGCAATAGCTCCTAGGTCAAATTGGTGTACATTTTTCCGGAGAGTCCAAATCTGCAATAAAAACTGGGGGTTCCTATTTAAGTTTTATTGTTTTTGCCCCCACTCCACCCCCAGGGGATGGGGGAGGGGGTAAATTTCATTATCACTGGATGCCCCCTTCGTGTCGAACAACTTTCATCCGACAACTTTTTTGATTCTGTGCATAGTTCTCGAGATATTTCGATGTCTTCAGATAAATCGGCCACCCTGTATATGCCGCATGTTTTTATCAGTTTAGTTAACCATCAGTCTGTACCTGAAGATATTTTTAGAATGTAACACTTGTAACAGATTTACTGTCAATTACTACATTAATATCCCTTGGCATGATATCACCTTAAGTTCCAAATATAATATAAACAGTCCTCTGCGAAAGCATTGTAATTTTTTGCCGTTATCTGGATAATCAATATTTCAGAAATACAGTCTCATAAACAACAAACTCGTAAAATTTAAATACATATTATGAAATTGTAAAACCATATTTAAAATTTTCTAGTTTCTTGACCGTTCATTTAAATTAGTAAACAGTTGAAATGTTTCTCGGGATGTGCGGTCCTTTTACTTTTTTGGATGTTGGTATTAAATAAAACTCCACATAAAATACGTTTCGGCCTCTATATGGGCCATCTTCAGAATCTTTAATAACATAAAAAATAAAATGTAAAAAATATAAAATTCACTATTCACAATCACAAATTTACAACTACTGATAAAACATTGTCTCACCGAATATAAGTGGCAATTACAACGCGAAATTACATATTTTAGTGTGATGCATAAGTTTTAAACATTTTATCTCGATTTTGTTTAAAAAAACTCCGGACGAAAAGAGAGACGTTGCAGAACACGTGTTTATGTTAAACTGTCACTTTGAAACATTACATTCGAACATTACATAACATAACAAAGTTTACACCGATCGACACTAGGCGTTACGAATGAAAGTCCCGCGAAATTTGAACCTTTATCTGTAGTGGGGATTGTTAATAATATGATGTGATCAACTGAATGCCTTAAAAAATATAATTTAGTAATAGTAAATAAATTATTTCCTGAAAAACATTATTTTAACCTCCTCAATTATTACAATTCCACTATAGGGTAATACGCAGTCGGTAAGGTAGAACTCTCGAACCTGATGTTCACTGCATTTTGATTTTTCTTTATAAAAAAGTTCTCCAGTTGAAGTCTTTTGTTGTAATTTCTTTCACTGGCAAGGATTTTCCGCACTATCCGCTTTCGTGGCACCTGTAGCAGCGCGGGGATCTTTCACTTAGTCGAACCCGGCATTTAACCCAGCCAATTTTGAGCTTCTCCTTTTGCAGCAGTATGTTCGCCACTGCGACGGAAAGCAAGATATTGGCCGCCTGGGTTCCACTATATGCTCCCCGGAGCTTGATATTCTCAGGGGTCACTGCTCCCGGTGAAGTCACCTCAATGATGGCCTGTGCCACCTCCTCCCTAGTTGTAGCCTCGTCCATGTCTTTGATGATGATGATTTCCTTGTGGGACAGTGTCTGTACGATAACTGTCCCTTTTAGGATGGACGTGGCCGCTGCATGGAGGTCTTGGGTGCACACGCCAGACGTCGCAAGTTCTAGGAGCAGTTTGCCTGCTTTCGTCCGCCTGATGGCTGTGTGTGTGTGTGTGTGTGTGTGTGTGTGTGTGTGTGTGTGTGTGTGTGTATGTGTGTGTGCGTGCGTGCGTGCACGATTCCGGAGAATCCAAATCTGCAATAAAAAATGGGGATTCCTATTTAAGTTTTATTGTTATTCCCCCTCCCCCACCCCCTGAGGGTGGGGTGGGGGTCAATTTCATTATCACTGGATGCCCCCCTTCGTGTCGAACAACTTTTATCCCTCACCTTTTTTGATTCTGTGCATAGTTCTCGAGATGGTTCTGTCTTCAGATAAATCGGCCACCCTGTATATATAAATTTAAAAATACAAATTGATGGTAATACATCATATATACATATGAATTTTAATTAAATTTTAAAATAATGTAGCTAAAAACTAAAAAAACGCAGGTGACTTATATGAGACCTTGCGTGCAAAAACAACCTAACCCGGCTTAGGTTTTTTTCCGTAAATGATATTATTGGATACAGCGAACCCTTATTAATGAATAGATTGTTTAAAATAAACGCAATTAACATTATTGTTTGAATGAATAGTATTCTTTTGAAGCAAGTCGCACAGTCGTGTCGCTCTCGGCGCACAGCTGACGATCAGTATAGTAAGTACCCGTGCAGAGTTACAATTATTTATTCTGGAATTGTTTTGTTAAATACAAAATGGATGTGTCAATGACTGACACAACCTCGAGCTGAAAGAAGTGAAAAAGATTTACCATCCACTGAATTTGTATCCGATGAAAAGTCTGAATTTGAAAACTGAACATTTTTGCTCATTATATCCGTGTAAAATGTGTAATTTTATAAATAAATTTTTATTTTTCACCATAAAATTTAATATAATTTATTATATACCGTTTTTATTTGAAATTTATAAAAGAATTTACTTAAAATACCCGTTGGATGCAAAAACAACCTAACTTTTGCCCTTTTATTTGTATTGTTAAATTAAGGTTTAAAACAAAAATATTTTTATTTTTATTGGATTCAGGTGTCAAATAGTGTTACTTTATGGCTGTAATAGAATTTTGTTTAAGGGGTTATACCACTGTAGAACTTTTAAAAAAGGCCTAAATTTGACAATTTATTCTGGGAGTAAGGAAAAACGAATAGAATTCTCTCTTTCAGGCTTTATTAAGTATGTATTAAAGTATGTAAACAAATTTTTTAATTGATATTTTCATTGAAAATGGCGGCTACTCGGCCGATCTTAGAAATTACGTTTTTTAAGAGGTCCTCTGCCGGCGACGGCCATTATAGGAACTCGTGCTATCTGAAACAAAATAAAAAACGGGATCTTAATCGACATAGCAATTTCTAGTAAAGTACGTATGTTTTTAGCATTTCATCAATTTTTATCAAAATGGCGGACTTACAAAAAAAGGTTCATTTTTCGACCGAAAAAATGAGAAGTGATTTGTTGATAAAAAATAAAGTTGCAAAGATAAAGAAAAATCGATAGGTAGTTTAGTAGATGCTACTGTGAAGCTACAGTTAAAATTTCAAGTCGATACGTGGTATAGGCTCCGAGTACCATCGTCGCCCAGTTTGAAAAATGTAGTTTCGAGAAAAACGCGTTTAAAGTTTGGAGTTGTATTATAAATACCGTTTCGGAGTCGCCCGCCGCGCTTGGTACATTATTCGAAATTTCGATGAAAAAAATTAGTTTCACGTATAAAACTTTTTTCTTCGTATTCTAGAGGGTTCAAAGGATTTTTTAATTTTTTCAAAATTTTACAGTGGTGTAACCCCTTAAAAATGTTATCAAATTCGTAAGATAACAGTATCAAAACTTTAAACACATTTATCTTAAAATAGGGATTTCAGAGTTATGTTGTTTTTGCACGCAACGCCTCATATAATCATTTCAAAGTATGTGCTTTGAACTATCTTTCCTGAAAATTTGAGCCGAACCAAAATAGGTATTTTTAAATTATATAAAAAGTATTTTTTTCGATCTACTGTTTGCCCGTTAAACGTTAGTTAAAACACGTAAGCGGGACTGAATTCCTTGAGAAATTTCCAATCGAGTGGCATTATTTAAATATTTTTTGTCTAAAATCTCGATTTTTAGAGCAAAAACGACTTTTTTAACCCTTTTACGCTACAGTTGCAGTTTTCGAGTACTCTAAGTTCGATGCCGTGCCAATTAACTGAAACCGTTGAAAAGCTCACTAAAAGTCCACATTCGACGCTTTGTAACGAGCCGTTTAATCTAATCGCGCGCGGAAGAGAAAGAGTGATGGAAAGAAAGAGGAATGTGTTAAAAATTGTATGGACGTGCTTGCCAGCATATGTGGAATTCGCGGATTATGAGCTGGCAAGCTAAATAACGACGGGAACGCGTAAAAACAAGAAAATGCAGAGGACGCGATGCGCGCTTTCGCCGGCCGGTCGGCCATGTTGATCCCAATCCCACATGGGATCAGCGCGCGGATTCAGTATGCACGCAACGACGAGGCGCTGGCGCTGGTGCGCCTCTACATGCGCAGAAGAGGGGCAACGGCGGCGCCCTGGCCGCGCAGAAGTGGAGAGTGGGCAACGACGGGCCGAGTTCCAAGCTCGGAGATGCATGTGTCGCCGCGATGGCGCGCATGCGCTCCAAATTCAAATAAGGGGCGGGCTGTCAAATTCAAGTCGATCAAATGATCTGTGAATGTTTGACAGTTCCCGTCCCGATTCATCGTAAAAAAGGAACTCGGCGACATTATTGGGCATGGGGATACTTACCGAGGTATTATAAGACCTGGCATCAGTAAGTATCCCTCTTCTTCTTGACTCCTTCTTCTGACAACTTCGCCTGGTCCACTCGCCGCCTACCCAGACGTCTTCCCGGAGGTCCTGGCTGCTCCGGAAACTCAAGGTGGGCCGACACAACTCGACAGCCAGCAACCATTTTTAACTAAAATTCGAGGAGGCGGCGATGACCAATTTTTGACCAAGAAGGTTCGTCCCGTTTCCAATTCAACACGATGCTGCTGGTCCTCTCCCTCGTGGTCGCGAGGGAGTGCGACACCCGATAAGGATTCACGAGGTGACAGCAGCCGAATCCTTAAATTCAACGAGACGGATGGAGCGAGATCCGGATCAGAAGAAATGAGGACGCCAATGGATAAGAAGACACGTAAGCCTCTTTCTCTTCCGTCCGGTAATAAAGAAAATAATATTATATAAGTGTATTTTATATCATCCCAAAATATATTATGTAATGTATGTGTGTGTGTACAATGAATGTGTCATCGAGTTCAATTGTTTGTAAAATTCAAATATAGAAATATAATTTTAATTCAATGACAAATATAATGACTTTTATTTCAGCACCCAATGATTCCAATCTCTAATTTTATTGACGATATTGACTTATAATTATTTTTATTGTGTGTACGATTCCCAAAAAACTATTAAGGTATGACCGGAATTGTTACAGCTTTTTGCGTATGCTCTTTTGATTTGCCCATATGTATAGTGTTACGTCCCAGGGGTATGGGCTGATGCGTAACTATTTATTACCTAATTATTTATTGAAATGGAGTTATAATGAAACGTTTATTCGTTTAATAACAGTTAATTTACTTGTTCAAAAATTTAAGGAGGTTTATGAGTAAGGAAGAATGTCGAAGCTTATAATTTTCTCAGAGTGTAGGCGTTAAAATAAAACAATGTATAAAATTACTACTTTTTCAAAGTATTTCGAATTAATAAAACGTTATTTATTATATTATTAATATTATATCGATGAGGTGTGAGGAGAATTTATGGGTAAAAATAAAAATGACTTTAAGAATTTAAAATCCTCTTAGAGAGTAGGCGTTGAAATAAAAGGATTAATAAAACTTCTACTTTTTCAAAGTATTTTGAATTAATAAAAGGTTATTTATTATGTTAATAATGTTATATCAATGAAATGTAAGGAGAATTTATGAGTGAAAAGGACCTTGAGAATTTAGAATTTTCTTAGAGCGTAGGCGTTAAAATAAAAGAATGAATAAAACTTCTACTTCTCTAAAAAAAATACTTCGAATTATAGAGAGGGATTGAAGTGCGAACTGAAGTAGGCTTGTAAATAATATTTCAAAAATAAAACTTCTACTTTCTCTTAACGCGTTCGTTATTCTGGTAGCGATTTTTATGAAGACGAGGGGCGCGCAATATCAATGACGTGATGAACGGCGAAATTATTTAACGTGCAATCTGGGTTTGAACAGGGCATCCTAATGATAGACCGGTTTAATCGCAGGTTATGTAAGGCGTATATGGTAATTATATGATACCCGGGTAAATCTTTGATACCGATAGTGATGTGCATTGATATAAATTAAAAGTTATCGTTTAATAAAGGAAATAAAAATAGTGAAACGCGATAATTAGTTATTTTTAATACGAATGATAATTGAACACTTGTAAGGGAATTAAACGAAAAGCACTTTAATGATTGTAATAAAGCACGACACAATTAATGATTCGGATTCAAATTAATACGAATGATAATTGAACACTTGTAATGGAATTAGACGAAAAGCACTTTAGTGATTGTAATAACGCACGACACAATTAATGATTCGGATTCAAATAATTATAGAACATAGATATAAAACACACAAATACATATTTTTAATATTCTTAAATAACTAAAAAGGTTTATTATAATTAAGGGAGGATGATTTGATGATTTTCATATGAATATTTAATTGTACATTCCAATGAATGTAATAAAGAATTTGATTGTATTTTAATAATTAATTCAAAGGGGTTTATTAAAGATTAATGACACTACCTTTTGTTGAACAGCAATCTGAGTAGAGGGTAGCTCGAACGGCGATGTCTTCGGTGCGTTGCGGGCAAAGGAAGTAAAATAATTTAAGACCGAAATGAATAAAATACACGAAAGTCTTGTGTAAATTATACTGAGTTATTATTCACACGCTTTTAGCATTAATACAAGATCACGTAATAAGTCTTAGACAATTTTATAATCGCAAAAAAAGAGAACTTAGACTTTTTAATAATCGCGCGGTACGTTTGACGGACGTACTGTTTCTCGCTAGGCGACCGGAGTTAAAAAGCGACCGAAGGCTTTGAAATGTGGAGACGAACTGAACTCAGCGTTGCGCTTGATACAATGGCTCGACTATGCTAATGCACGAGGTGGGAGTATGCGCGCGCAAGCTTTTGGTGTCGACAGTATGACGTGATCCTCGTGCCGCTAGGTTATCGAAGCTTTCTCGGTTGAGTTTACATGAAACGTCAAGAAATATAAATAATCCATTTTTATGGGCCGATGCATACTATTGAAGGTATCGCTTCCTGTCAAATTAAAGAAAAATAATCATTCTTTATTACTGATAATTTCTGGAAGTCTCATGTAACTTCTCGTTGTGCACGTGAAATTTTAGGATGCTGACGCAGCAGCGTAATATTATATGATGTGGTCTTTTACTTAATATAAAATAGTTAATACTTATTGTAACCGGATGTTTACGCTTGATAATGGACTTACATATACGCGTCCAGTGACGTAGTATTGGAGACAGGATGTTATTTAATTATTAATTCGATTGTTATTTAATTAATGGTATTAATTAATTATTTAATTTACTACCGATTTCTCGTGAACATCCGTGTGCTATTTAATTATAATTTTCATTAGCTCTTACTCGCAATTAATTTTTATGTTTTGTTCATTCATTGTTAATAATATGTATGTTATTAACAATGCATGATTTGATATCTGTATGTGTATGTATTTGTTTGTTAATGCCTTAGTGCACACACATGTGGGTGAGTCGATGGTTTAAGTGTTAATCCTATAATATTTTGTTTATAACAAGGTAGTTTGTTAATAACAATAAATAATGAAATTTTAAATCTTAGAATATCTTCTGTCGCTATGTGGGTATTGTGCGTCAGATTCATGATGACGCTATTAGTCTATAACAATATTATTTGTTAATAATAATTAATTAACAATACAATTTTAGAAATCTTAAAATACACTTTGTCGTTGGATATGTAAGTACTGCGCATTGGTTATACGATGGCGCTGTTTATAAAAATATTATTTGTTAATAATAATTAATTGACAATGAAATTTTGGAAATCTTAGAATGCATTTTGTTGTTAGATATATGGCATTGCGCATTGGTTATATAATGGCGTTATTTGTTTATAACAATATGATTTGTTGATAATAATTAATTAACAATAAAATATTAAAATCTAAAATTATATTTGTCGTTGGGTATGTGCATAATTTTAGGGAATAGATAGGGGTTTTGTTGTCAGGTAATTTATTATTTATAAATAAAAGAAATCAAAAAAATGTTGGGACCCCATGAGTCGCCGGACGTAACAATAGCTAAAAAATTACTTATATTCACGTAAGAAATAAATGTAATTTTTTTATTAATTTTTGGAGGTGTTCCTGATTTTGTTCACATTCGGTAGTTTTTTGAAAAAATTAAAAATAGCTCAAGAAATGGGTTAAATTTAATTTGAAAAAATGTCAAATTTTTCTAAATTAGAGATTATGAGACTTCTGTACGAGATAAGAACTTAACCCAGAAGTGGTACAGCCCTGTACTTAAGATATCGAAAAAACGGTGAAACACGGATTCCCTTTTTTCCTAAAATATATCATTTAACATAGGCAAAAGTCTAAACTTTTGGTAAGCGGAGGATGGAGGGGACGAGCCCTCGGACACACTGCGAATCTGCATCCCGACGCTTACAGTTCTCATGTTTAAATCTCTCTCTCTCTCTCTCTCTCTCTCTCTCTCTCTCTCTCTCTCTCTCTCTCTCTCTCTCTCTCTATTATATTATATATATATATATATATATTTTTGACACAAAATGTAGAATATCTTGTAAAATATTATTTAGTTTTCAATAATCATAACCTTAATACTTTTGTGCCTTAACTGGTCGGACTCGCACACCACTTAACAAATTGTTAACTTCAAACCTTTATAACTCAAAAAGTACTTAATAAAAAAATATTTTATTATAGTGTTTTGGAAAGCTCTCGAGATAAGCAATAATAATATTGCAATAAAATGTAGGGGGTTCTATTTAAAAAAATAAGATTGACCTTGAAATGACCTTGAAGGACATGGTCAAGGTCAAAGTCAAAGTCATCATCTTACTCCCAGCTTGAAACCATACAACTTTGCTATTGGACATTTTCTCCTAAGTGCATTCTAACTGATGATATTAGGGGGGTCCGATACTTTTCGATGACCCTATATAATCAATATTTACGCATTTTGCTGAACTAGTAATGGATATTGCAATTTTTATATTTTTTTAACCTAATATAAGGTGACCGAGCGCTAAGTAAAAGTATTTTATGTTTAGATTCTAAGTGATATTTCTAGTCAACAATTTTCATACCAAAATTCGATATGAGACTTAGTATTTGAGTGGGAAGCCATTGAAGTTTAGAAAAAAAAAATGTATTTTGCAATAACTTACTCTACAAAATTTAAAACCATATTAATGAGTGAGGGCGCGTTTTAAAAATTTTTCACGCCCAATAATTCTGCTTTAAAAGCATACGACGGGGAATGAATATTTCGCTAGTTATGGCCTCATAAAAAGAAAAAATTGCCTTTTTAAGGTTTTTACGGTACAGATCATTTCGACACATACCTAGCGAAATATGGTATAGAAAAAAGTTGTAGAGTTTGAAAAAACGAAGAATTTGTCTCCTCACATATTTTGTTTCGGGAAAATTTGAGCCTGCAAAGAAACGTTAAATATCATGAAATTGGCACAAACGGCATTCTATCTGCGTCAAATCCGTTTTTCCCTAATTTTATGAGATTTAACGTTTCCCCTCGGACTCCAATTTCATCGAGACGAAACGTACGAGGAGTAAAGTGGAGTTTTTGTCTTTTCAAGCTCTACGATTTTTTTCATTTATGAGGCCAGTACTAGCAATACATTTATTCTAAGTCATATGCTCATAAGCAGGATTATTAGGCGTGAAAAAAATCTTTAAAATGCGTCCTCACTCGTTAATATAAGTTTAAAAAGACCCTAGTTATTGCAAAAAAAAACTTTTTTATCTTAACTTCAATGGTTTGCCATTCACATTCTAAGCCCCATGTACAATTTTGGTATTAAACTTTTTTACTGGAAATATTACGTGAAGTCTAAACCTAAAATATCGTTACCCTGTTATCGGTCACTCTGCGCATCCCTAAAATCAGGGACTCATCAGAAATAAGAGTTTTATGAGTTTTTTTGTTGGACACTTTTTTCATCAAAGTTGGATGTTATTACTTGTAATAATCCGTGTGGAGAATCGCGATGAGTACGAAGGACGCGAGTTAATTCCCTTTTTGTAGCCAAAGGGAGGCGTCCATTTTCGGCAGTCAAAGTAAAGAAACGTGAAGAAAAGAGACGACTCGAGAAATAGCAAATCCCAGATACGATGGGACGAGAAGTATCTGCGTGAAAAGTTTCGAAGAATTCTTCGGGAAGGCGATGAATGCAATCGAGTTGCTTGGGAACCAGCCGCAAGAGAACGTATGCAAGCGTAGATATGAAGCGTCAATTGTATGCCGCGCTTGAGACAAAGATTGCGTTGAGGATGATTCTCTAAATAAATAGAAAGGCCCAAGGCCGGATACCCCTTTTTGTAAATAAAAACATATTTTACTTTGAGTGGGCTACCAAACTTTCTGAAGTGGGCCACCAAAAATCGCATCGAATTTCCTATTTTTTATTGACGATTCCTGAAGATCCATATGTTATAAGAAATATCCCCAAATATTTTTAAAAAATATTAATTTTTGCAAAAGTTATCAACAATTGAATTTTAAGGCGATTTTTTTTTAATTTTATTAAAATTTTTCAGCAACTAATTGATCAAAATTAATGAAAATTGAATGGCAGGTTCATAATTAGTAGTATAATAGAAAACCATATCGTTTGCAGGAAAAAAAATGTAATTTATTCATAACAAATTAATTTTGCAATAAACAAATAACTATTAAACCGACTTCTCCTTGCGTTAAACAAAAATATTTTTTTTTTAAATATTCCATAAAGTATACAGTAATCGATCGTGCAAAAATATTTCTGTGCTCTCTATCCCAAAAAAAAGATATGAATTTCCGAACGTCGACGTCGGCCCAGACCGGACGCAGCGCCACGCCGATTAGCCGAGCGCCCTTGCCTACCAATGCGCTTAGGTTTTTATTTAAGAACCATAACAGGTCTATGCATTTTTTAAATAACTATGGCGGTAAATTTAATTATTCAATATAATACAAATTACTTACAAATTCCTATTGCTTCAAACAAACCATTATTATTTTGAACTTTTTAGAATGTAAGAATTTTTTTAATCGCTCTTAATTTACAGTTTTACCCGTACGGAAAAAAAGTCGATAAAAATATATGTAACATATATGTCATATATTACATTTTTCGCCGAAAATATATGCATTATATATGTTAAATATATGCCGGATATAATTTTACACATATATGTGCATACATATGTGAACATATATGCCACATATTGCATTTTTCGCCGAAAATATATGTACACTTATTGAGCATATTTGTCGTATATATTTATTTTCCGTGCGGGTAAAAATAGTAAAACATAAATAAATAATCAATGTAAATAAGTTATTAATAAACTATATAAAAAATGCATAGACCTTTTATGAAATTCTTAAATAAAAACCTAAGCGAATTAGTAGGCAAGGGGCGCTGCGCCCCGGTCTCGGCCGACGTCTAGCATGCTGGGCGCGTATATACGTCGACTTTCGAAAATTCATATCTTTTTTTGGGTTCAAGAGCACAGAAATATTTTTGCACAATCAATTAGTGTATACTTTAAGGAATATTTAAAAAAAAAATTTTGTTTAACGCTAGGAGAAGTCGGTTTAATAGTCATTTGTTTATTGCAAGATTAATTTGTTAATAATAAATTACATTTTTTTCCTGCAAACGATATGGTTTTATATTATACTACTAATTATGAACATGCCATTCAATTTTCATTAATATTTATCAATTAGTTGCTGAAAAATTGTCATTTAAAAAAAATCGCCTTAAAATTCAATTGTTGATAACTTTTGAAAAAATTAATATATTTTAAAAATATTTGGGAATATTTCTTATAACATATGGATCTTCAGAAATCGTCAATAAAAAATAAGAAATTCGATGGCTCGATTTCTGGTGGCCCTCTGACTGAGCTCGTGCTCTACGTGTACATGAAAGTGAAAATTAATAGCTTAATTAAAATTAGCCAGCCTGGCCGTTTTAGATGAGATAACACCCGCTTCATGGGGGGTTGACGGTAATTAGCAGCTATAATGCATATTTCGTTTGAAGCAATGCATCCAGAAAGTGCACATCACTATTCTCAGCAACACCAGAGACATTATGTGGCCTATTTTAAATGGATAAATATAATTGCTCCCAGTTCCCAGCGCCCAATTACGGTGTCGGGAACGATACTCCTTATTTTTTAAGACCTTCACTCCCTCCTTCCCACTCGCATTGGTGTTTCTGCAAAGCTAGTCGTAAAAAATGTTGTCTAAACCACAAGAAATATGCACTTCAAACATCCTACTTTTATACGCTTTTCGCAAGTCTCAAGTCAGTTGTGCAATCACGGAGACTGCGTGTGATCCGGTGCCTCAGCGAAATCTTTTAAAGAAATCGGGGAGCCAACAGACTACCAAACGCATGTTTCAAACGAATGAAAAAAATCGATTTACAAGGACACTTATGTCCCAAATGCAGTATATAATCGACTATATAACGTATGGTCGTTCATTTACGATCATTGTCAATATGTCCGCATCAACTGCGGACGTATGAATGCACACGGAACAATCTATTCCTAAGCGCTTAGCATCAAACAACGTTTAGCTGACATTTGGTTTGATATAGCAGTTGAATGGTGAGTTAAAGTCCTCCACGAAGACACCGTAAATTTGTATGTAGCACAATGAGCCGAGTAACATTGTGATCCTTTAAAATAATTGGATACTTTGTCGAGTAGGGAAGTTCCGATCGTGACAGTCGAGCACCGAAACGAGACCAAGTTCAGCCCTCGCGCATCGAGGTCAACATTTTACATTTTTAGCATTTGTTACAGAATTTTCAGAAATAATTAAAAACGATATCAGAAAGTTAAATTAAATCATAGTAATGCGGAAAAAATGCTTTATTTTAGTCATAATCCAGCAAAATAAGACATTTTAAAATTAGTCAAAGTTTGACCCTCGCACACCTTCCCTTAAGGTCAAGACGTATAACTTTTCCGAATTTTTCACAATTTTTTCAATAATTTGCAGAAGAGTTTAGACAGCTAGTTTCTGTTCCTGTAACACTGCGCTTCAAGTTCTGATAGATTTAAATAGTTCAGTTATAAAATAACATACGGAAAATTTTCTACAATTTTTATTCTAAACCATTATTTGAAAAAGTGATTCCTTTATAAAGAAGCGCGCTGAATTTCCACGCAAATGTTTTATTCGTAAAAAAGTAGAGGCAGAAAAAGCTCCTGCACTAGTCAGGACGTTAAGTTGCTGCAGATTCTATTTTGTTTGTAAAGCGCAGTTATGCACCAAACCACTAGATGACAGCCACATTAAACTGAGTACTCACTAGCAGAATTGTGTTCAGTTTTATTGGTATTCAGAAGCAAATTCGGCATTAGGCACAATCCGTAATGGAATATTATTTTTAAATGTGTAACAATTCTAAGTATTTTGCTACAAACATATTAACATTTAATTTATGCATATGAATTTATAAAGTGAATATTCTTTTTTCTTGTATGGCCATTGCATGGATTTATTCTGAGTTTATATAAAATTATTCATTTCATACATTTATATATAATTTAACCGTTGTTCCATTTGTCAATTTTAGGACGCGCACAAAGATGGAAAAATATAGTTTGTCAGAATTATAAAAATAGCAATATTATGCATGTCAATAAAACAGATAAACGAAAATAATTTACGCGGATAAAACTTATGTCATGTCGCACGAAATAAGTTACGCGGGTAAAAGATTCGTCAAAAATATAAAAACACATACGCCAATAAATTACGCGGATAAAATATAAGACATAAAAAAGAGATACAAACAAGACGCAATAAATTACGCGGATAAAAAATTATAAATCATACGAAAATATACGTCACATAGATTTTGGGAGAGAAGGAGTGACGACCGATTTTCTTTTCTCGCCTTGCTGGATAGATCCATCTTCGTGCCCTTCATCGATGCTGAATTTGTTGGTCAAAATGAATCTCATAAAAATCCGCCGGTAGAAGTCAATGTTGAAATGGTGAGCGCCACCTCTGGGTACCCTTAATGTAGCCGTCCCTGCTTACTGCACCTTCGCGAATCTCGAATGGAGAAGCGGACGGCTCAATATTTTTCTCCAATTATATTTTTAACGTGAAAGGAGTGGATTGCGCTCACCTTGTGACTTCAACCGGTTGGTCGAAGTCGATGAAGAACACCACGTGTAATGTATATCCAAACTCGAACACCGGACTAATGTAGGTAGAAACCCCCGTTGCCGGCCATGAATGTCCGGGAGCGTGCCCGTTGTGTCCGAGCAGGTGGCGAAAAAGGAAAGAGTCCATCCCAGGGACCCCTATTTATAGACCGGTCAATTTCGGGTTTCATCCACTTCTTTAAAACCTTTACTTGGAAAATCGGGCGGAACTGTCAGTTTTTCAAAGGTCATTCGTTCATTTCATACTGACAGCCCGCCCGTCACATTTAAATTCCGCGCTATACGCCACCTTTTGGTCATGACGGAGCGTCATGTCGTCAATCCTCTGGTAGATTCGTTTGTCTTCACGATTTTAGATCTCCTTCCCTCCCTAACTCCCTCTCTCCTTATTTACAACCGTCGCGTTACAAATGTGAAATTTTTTTCATGAAGTACAGTCAGAAAAAGCTTTTTCACTGGTCGGTATGTTAAGTTGCTGCTAATTATATGTGACTGCGCCTAGTCCTTGTTATTTAAATCAGACACTGGCTTTCCTTTCTTCTACTTTTATCCTTGATTTTTACCTCCTCTTCGTCCCTCTGTCCGTGTCAGGAGGTACTGCAAAAGTAAATTTTACTTCATGGTCCTCGCCAACATGAAGGCTACTCACGCTTGCACATGACAGTCATTTTGATATCCAATATTTGACAATCCTCTGGATTTACCAGAGAACAGACCGCCTACTCGCGAAGAAATACTTAAGTGTGGTTTTCAAGAAAGGTTTATCTTGCCTTTTAAACTGAATTACAGCACGATTAACTTTTCGCGAATAGCTGAAGTTGTCGCTGATAAAGTTTAAAATTTATATGAGATATCGTCTATCCCGAAGGACAGAGTACTAAAAATGATACACGTTCTTCATGACTCTTATTATAAATTAAGAAAATCATACAAACAAGAGAAAAGTACTTTACAGTAAAAACTCACAGATTTCAAAGAATATGCCACACAGCTATTTGACATAGCATGTTATAAGTGCCCTATGATCTATCAATGCACGTGTGGGAAAAATATTAACTTCTGCAATTGTCCAGTGTCAGTGAACTGCAGTTTTGAGAAATCGAAAAGAATACCATCTTTTGAAGTCGAGTTTTTGTATGACGCAAAGAACTTTTGGAAGGATTGGGGCCATTGACAAAGTTGAGACTGATAGACTTATGAAACAAATGTCCCGGAAAGAAATATACGTTGCTTGGATAGAGTCGAAAGGGGAGCCTTCGTAGCACCATCAAAATTAGGTTAATGATAACTTTTCTCCTGATGAAACACTAGACGTTTTCGAGTCTAAAATAGAAAAAACGGATCCAAATTATACATATTTTAGAAAGTACCTTAAACGAACAAATCTAGCTCACAAATGAGGCTCAAACTTAAATCAATTGCCATAATTTGAGATAGATTTGGCATTTTAGACCGAGACGCAGCTGCCATAACATCGACTTTGTTAAGAGATCTTGGCATTATTACGAAGGCAGACACTTCACATATAATCGATAAAAGTAAAATTAGAAGGGAGAGAAGTTGCGCTAGGGAAATCCTACAAATTGAAGATGAAAATATACTTCGCAGCCTATACGTCGACGGTAGAAAAGGCAACACTTTAGTGATGGAATCCAAGGAGTCAAAACATTTTACCAAAAATGTTAAAGAAGAACAAGCGACTGTCCTTCAAGAGCCTGTGTCTACGTATATCGATCAAGTTACTCCACAATCGGGTCAGCTAAAGATTCAGCGTTTCAGTCCTTCAGTGTTTTATTGAGGAAGAAATATCTTTGGATTACCTGGACGTCTTCGGTTGTGATATTGCATTTCAATGAACTGCCTCTGCGCCATTTATTTGAGGCGTTAAACGGTAAAACTTCTAGGCCAACGTCTTTTACAGGACCTATTGGCAAAAGCCTTTTCGATTGCCAAACATTGCCATTTGTGAACTTTGAACCAGTTGACGAAGATCGCAGTAAAGACCAACGTTATCTTTTAAAGATATTAACTGCTATTAAGAATTGCGCTTGTCCTCCAGATCTTGCAGTTCCTGAACCAGGACCCATATCTCATGCAAGATGGTTAATGTTACGAACAGGATTCTTAGAAAGTACATTTCCACTGCCAAGCCGTCCGGTAACTTGATCCATATGATTAAGTTTATCGTAACTTGTTACATGCCTGCATGGTTTGCTGTAAAGAACGAGCTGCAAAACATGTGCACATAATGATTATATTATCGAGATACTTACCAGAGAATCTTCGTGAGATAGTGAACAAGGTCATTAAACGGAATGCTTTCGTCGAGCAGTCAGAAAATCTTCTTCTGGGCATGGCCATGGACGAAAGAAAACACATCCGCGAACTTTCTTTGAATCGAATCTTAAAGGCTCCAGTCTCCAGTACTCGTTACATAATAAAGGTTAAGATTTAAGGATTATTTCTGCTTCTTTTCGTTTCTTATTTCCCAATTTTGGAACAATTCGTAAAGTTATATAGACCAATAATCATGATTCAGGGGATAATGAATTGGGCACAGAAGTTTCCGATAATGACGAAAGTTCCGAAAATTTCGAAAATCGTCAGAAAGCCACTAAGACAAAACATTGCTCGAACGTATTGATTATCATACTGTTGTTGAGGTTATTGTAAATATAATTATTATGCAAAGGATTAGTGGCAGCATTAATCGTATAAGACTCATTGCGAGGCTTATACGATTAAAGTTGCAGTCGTCTTAAAAATAACACTGCAATCGATTAATAGTTGTGAAATTAAAAATCTTTTACGTTAATTTTTTAGAGATTTATCAATTTTAAAGCCTGTATTTGAATAATTTACTAAATTTTCAAATTTTACACAAAATTTCTTACTTATAAAACTAAGGCCGAAGAGTAATAACGAGATATTTTTAATCACCTGACGTTTGAATTAATAAAGTTTGTCGCCCGCTGTGACGCGTTGCGAAAATTCGATCGGAGGTCTCGCTGCTCGGTAGTACATTTTAGATTACCGCAATTCTGAGTCTTATAAACAATGATCAATTGTACAATTAATACTGCCACTAATCCTTTGCATAATACAAAATTTTCATAATAATTACATTTACCTATAACAGCGTTCACAACGCGCGTTCGACGAGCCGGATGGGCTGCAGAAGGGTACCGCGGCGGAACGCGGTATGCCCGGGCTCTCGTAAATTGTATTATAACTCAAAAACTATTGATTGGCCCCTTTCGGTACATAAGACTTTTTTGTTGGCAAGGAATTTCTCTTCCTTTTTAAATATTTTCCATTGAAAACGAAGATACCGATTTCGAGATATATCGGTATTTATTATTAATATTAAACAAAAATTAAGAATTTATAAATTTTATTAATATTGCTTAATATATTCTTAAAGTACGAACGAAAAGCGTTAAAAATCACTGGTCGCTTTTTAAAATCGGTACATTTTATCCGGAGTTACAGTCTTTTCAATGTAGACATGACAGTCGACGTGGTGGAAATTGAAGTCCCTGTATGTAAGAAACCCTTTGATATAGGGTCCTAAAATGTTCCCTGTAACTTTCTTATCTATAGGACTAAAGATTGTGCAAATTACAACACGATTGAAAAACTTTTCATTTTCAAACTGGAACACTTCGCGTGGAATGCCCCATTTATAAGAGCGACGATCAAGTCACAAAAAGAAATGGCGAATTTAGAAAGCAAGGCAGGCTTAGTAGAAATGTTGCTTAAAGTAAAATAGAAGCGCTATGCGCTTGGCTACATGCCTCACGGATGGGTGGCTGCGTAGGGCGTGGGTTTCAATTTATCTTTTTGCGTTGGCTTTGTATTGAATGGTAGCCACTTTTTGCACTATCGCGTTTTGATCTTATAAATTTGGTCTTTTTCGACCCGCCCTACTGTGCGTATCATCAAGTTGTATACAACGGAGATACACGATTGTTGCATAAGCTAAACTGGAAGCATCTGCAAAGCCAAAAAAATGTTCAGTAAATAATTTAAATCGCTATAAATGCGACGCTAAACATCCGTGACGTCATCGACCATTCATTCCATGAGAACGGGAGTGACCCACCGTAATGGGTCATAAAGTCGAACTATGAAGGATAGAATTTTCCGTTTAGCAATATCGGCCATAGACACGGTCGTACAGGTCCCGCAACTTCGATGGTGGGGGTAGTTCACTTAAGGTAGACGCATTTCGTTCAATTTGTGGCCACCAGACTGCGTGATAATCTTTCGAGCCGGTCATACACACGCATACACACAATGGTGTACATACTGCAGTCGCCAGTCGGTGTCAGGGTTGCCAGATTGGGCGATTTATCGCATTTTGGGCGACTTCACGTCTCCAAATGCGACAAAATTTAGTGGTTTTGCGATCATCGCAAATTGGGCGATTTGAGGTAATGAAACCGCGATTTTTGGGCGACTTTCAAATTTGTATGTCGCACAAGTCGCAAGGTGTTTCCATTGGTCATTCCATCAAATGACAATACATAGATGTCGTTTCGTGCGTTTCGTGATCAGGCACACTCACGGTCGTACAGGTCCCGCAACTTCGATGGTGGGGGTAGTTCACTTAAGGTAGACGCATTTCGTTCAATTTGTGGCCACCAGACTGCGTGATAATCTTTCGAGCCGGTCATACACACGCATACACACAATGGTGTACATACTGCAGTCGCCAGTCGGTGTCAGGGTTGCCAGATTGGGCGATTTATCGCATTTTGGGCGACTTCACGTCTCCAAATGCGACAAAATTTAGTGGTTTTGCGATCATCGCAAATTGGGCGATTTGAGGTAATGAAACCGCGATTTTTGGGCGACTTTCAAATTTGTATGTCGCACAAGTCGCAAGGTGTTTCCATTGGTCATTCCATCAAATGACAATACATAGATGTCGTTTCGTGCGTTTCGTGATCAGGCACACTAACTGACTACATAATAATATGTGGTTGTACATATGTATGTATCTCACTACGTGATACTAGAGCTAAAGCAGACATGTGTATATATATGGGCTGAAGCACAATCAGTCCTCGAAAGTAAACCTCAAATCCGAAGAATAGTTTGTCCTTCTCTATCTCGTGCACCAGAAAAGGACTGAATTTCTATAACCTCATGAATCGTTTTCAACAAGCGAATGCAGTCTAACCAAACCTCGCTAATAAAGTGCATACAAGTTTGAAAATGTCTGAATGTTTTGTGTAGAAAACAGATACTTTTAATTAAAAGAATGGGGAAATGGGCAAAATTTCCGAGGACGTATAAAGAAAGGTGGGAAACAGAAAAGGAATTTAAAGGTTAGTTTGATCAAATAATAACCTGGAGGTAACACACTGTTACGTTCGTCGAATATTTCCAGGTAGTCCACTGTTTGTCCATGGTGGAAGTATACTTCCACCATGTGTTTGTCAACGAAAAGTTAACGAGATATATACAAAATGTTAGCATTTCGATGACTTTTCGTAGAGCATACGTCAAGTATGTTTGACGAATACTCCACGAAAAGTTACCGGAATGTTAAAGTTTTGCATATCTCTTTAAGTTTTCGTCGACGAATGTAACAATGTACTAGATTGGAAAGATCGTTTTATGATTTGCATAAAATAGATTCTTGATATGTATTGAGTTTGTCGTAATGAGTTGTAGATAGTGTATATAAAAATGTAATAAATTGTTTTTATAATTCTTAATTAAGGATGGCTGTGTAAAAATCCAAAACTTGAAACTGATCCCGAATTTAAGGAGGCAAGATGTAATCTCTGTGAATAAAATTTAAGAGCTCATCATGCTGATCTTTTAAGGCATGCACAGACAGCAAGACATAAAGCGAATTGTGAGCGATACAACGTATACAAACGAGCGCAACTTAACCTTCAAGAAAAAGGTGCAATGTTACATGGTTATTTTATTAATCTTCTTAACGTCTAAACATTTTATTGTCTTTATTTATATGTTAGAAAGTCAGTAAGGAATTTTTATTATGTCATTAAATAATCAGTAAGTTTATTTGAATATTTTCTAAATATTAATTTATGCACTACAGGTATATCGGTTGTATCTCAGGTAGAAAAATTAACAGATCTTCGACTAGCTGTTTTTATTGCGGCACACACTTCTGTAAAAAGTATCGATCATTTAGCCGAGGTACTTTCAGTTCTCGGTAAAGGATCGCCATTGGAAAATATTAAAATACACAGAACAAAATGTTCAATGTTAATTCAAAATGTGATCTCGCCGGCAATGCTAAGCGAATTAGTTAATGACATTGGAGATGAAGGTTTTTCGTTAATAGCAGATGAATCGACAGATGTATCTGTAATTAAATACCTAGCATTATGTGTTAGGTATTATAGTTCAAAACAAAATTGCATAGTGACAGACTTTTTGGGCATAATAGAGGTAGAGAGAGCTACAGGTTTAATTCTATGTGAATCTACAATTGAATACCTCTCAAAGATTGGACTCAAATACAAAAATGTAATTGGTATTGCATCAGATGGTGCTGCAAACATGATCGGATCTGATAATGGGTTCTACAAGCACTTTAAAGACAAAGTAATCTAATTATATAAATTTATAGATTTAAAAATGCGCTACTTGCACTAAGAATGAAAAAAAGTCAGAAAAATATATAAATTACTTTAAATTCTTCTGAATTCGACAAAAAATATTTAAAATTTATTTGTTAATGTTAAGTTATCAAATTAAATTAATAAAATTTGAGAAAAATATAATCTTTAGAAACGCTTGTAATTGGTAGTGACGTCATTATTCATTTTACCCAAATAGTTTCATTTCATTCGTTTCTGATTGGTCAGGGAGAAATGGCATACTACTCTTAAAAAAAATTACCTGTCTTTTCACAAAGAAAATGGAACGTTTTAAGTAAAATATAATTTTTTATTTTTCAGTGACCAATCAGGAATAAGCAAATCGAAACAATTTATATAAAATGAATAATAACGTCATGACCAATCACATGCGTTTTTAGATATCAGGTTTTCATCCATTGTTTTAAATAACTTGTCAGTATCAAACAAATTTTTTAATATTTTTTTCGAATTCAGAGGGATTGAATGTAGTGCATATATTTTTCTAGAGTATTTTATTTTTTGTGCAAGTAGCCCATTCTTTAATTTTATACAGACGTATACGAATCAAATAAATATTACTTTTAATTCGAATGATGAATTTTTTATTGCTCTAGGTTCCAAGCGTTCAATTGATTAGATGTTTATGTCATACTTTACATCTTTGCGCATCAAAAGCTGCAACGACTTTACCTGCTGATCTTGAGTTTATGATACGCGAATCGAGGAACTGGTTTTCTAACAGTCCATTACGGCGTTCGCAATATGAATCACTATTCAAAGCAATTAATAATGGTGATATGCCTAAAAAACTTGTGCAATTGTCTTCAACTCGTTGGCTAGCATGGTCTAAAGCAATTACAGTAGTGATTGAGCAATATTTAGAGTTAAAAACACATTTTGATATTCATGTACACAGTTTGAATCCAAGTGAAAAATGTACCATTGGCCGAAAATTACGAGATCTCTATTTTGATGAAACAAATTACTTATACTTACTTTTTCTTCGGCCTATTACTGCAGAAATTAATAAAATCAACATGCGATTCCAACAAAATTCGACAGAGGTAAAATAAAATAGTTCAATGTACAGAACTTTCTTGTCCATACGCTCATACTTAGATGCACATGTTACGTAAAAATATAAATGAAGTGTGAAGAAAACGTACTTTTTATTTCAGGTGACCAAATTGTTCGTAGATCTAAGGATTCTTTTAATTTCATTATCACGCCGTATCTTAAAACCAAGTTGTATTCAAATCAACAATGATGGTACTTTTCTTTCTTCATCTGCTTTTGAAGTTTTGAATGCAGCATTAAATAATCCAGAGCAACATTTGCCACTGAACATGGTAGATTATGGTGCATCTTTTACAATACACCTTGGGAAAATCAACATTTCTCAGGAGGCATTGGAAAATGTAAAACAAAGATGTGTTTCATATCTTGCGGTTTTATGCAAACAACTTGCAGAACGTTTGCCCACAAATATCCATCAATATGAAACTCTACAATATTTAACTCCTGCAGAATGTATGAAACCGCCTGAAATTAGAGTAGATTTTTTAAAATTACCATTATTTTTAGTGGGTAAGTTTTAATATTGCACAATAATGTATGTTCAAAGGGAATATTAATTCGATATTTTATTTCACTCAGAATCCAACGCTGATATCGATGCACTAAAACTGGAATGGGATAAACTTACTCTCATTGACTTGATGCGCTTTTTTAATGGTACAATTCCTGACAATTCCGAAAAATTCTGGTGCGGAATTCGTGATATGAAAGATTCGTCAGGTTCTCCGATGTTTGCAAATATATCCAAGTTTGCACTTCGAGTCTTAAGTTTACCATTCTCAAACGCCTTTGTAGAAAGAGTGTTTAGTTTCATGAACACTATTAAAACAAAATCCAGAAATAGAATGTCGATTGACATTTTAATGTCAATCATGAGGGTAAGAATAAGATTTGCCCAAACTAAAATATGCTGCAATAAATTTGAACCGACGATGAAGATGTATGAACTCTTTACATCACAAATGTACAGTCAGATGGAGAAAGCAAACGGCGGAACAGAAGACAATAATACTCGAGAGACTCTAGACAACTTATTTTACGAAACATTAGAAATGTTTATCACTGAAGAGACATAAACAAGGCAAAACATGACCTTTAAATATAGAATTAAGTGATTTTTTTTTATTATCGCATTACGAATAAAAAGCTTATATACAATGCATTTATAGATTTAAATGCATCATGCGTGACAACATGATGCCATTTGTTGTGGCTGCTTCGAAAGCTAATCACTCATAACGTTTATTTCTGAACTAAAATTGGAGAGTGATTTAATTAAGATTGTTTAAACATGTGTTTCGTTTAAAGATACTATTTTCAGTTTTATATATTTTTAATTCCAAATACTATATTCTTCGTGAAATGTCCAAGAATTTAAAAAATATCTGTGATGTACATATGTACGTAAAAATAAATGTGATCATTACAAACTTAGTCGGATCGTGTGCGTTACTTAATTTATTTTATTCGATTTATGAATATAAATATTAGGTATTTATTATTATAATTTACTTAATTACTTTATATAATCTTCTAATGTACACATATGTTCAAAGCACTAAAAAACATCAGAGTTAAAGTGGCTCGGTCGATAACTGAACATTTAAAAAAATGGTTTCCCCTATGGCCAGTTTCGAAAAACTCACCCTGTATAAAGGGTGTGCAAAAACAAGGACAAAAGTGGGGTATTCCCCGCACGAATTAATGGACGTGGGTGTACAGTAAGGTGGCTCTTAATGTATCCATTTTTAAAATTCTAACAGTGTTTAACTCTAAAAGTGTTTAATTTAATGAAAAAATAATTCTAGAATTTTTTCAGATTTTTTAATCAACACTAAACCGTGCCCCTAAGGCCTTGAATGTTGCGTATTTATATATGTTTTCTATTTTTTTCCTCGAAAACTATCAACTTTTAGAAAAATATGCAAAGAATAAAAAATGCTTAGAATTCATCAAATATTATACTGGAATTTTTCAGATTTTTTGGTTAAATTTTTTAAAATTTTTGAATCGATTTCTTTGAAAATTTTCAAAATTTTACCAAAAAAAAAAACAGAAAAAATCCAGTAGAATCTTTGATGCATTTTTTGTTCTTTGCATATTTTTCTAAAAGTTGATAGTTTTCGAGGAAAAAAATAGAAAACATTTATAAATACGTATCGTTCAAGGCCTTAGGGGCCTTAGGGACACGATTTAGTGTTGATTAAAAAATCTGAAAAAATTCTGGAATTATTTTTTCATCAAACTAAACACTTTTAGAGGGGGTCCTGTTAGAATTTTAAAAATCGATAAATTAAGAGCCACCCTAGTGTACAGTGTGTACACGGTAGTTTGGAACATAGGGCAACCCGTGTTAAAGGTTGTGATTTCTTGTCCAGGCTACAGATTTTTGTCCAAAATCCAATGATAAATCGCTTGCGTCTTGCGTCTGTTACGTGTCTTAGGCCTAAAGTTGCGTAGCAGTCAGGACATGCATTAGTACTTGCATGTATTGATGGATAGCAAAGTGAAGGTGAATTCACATTTTGCGATTTTTGGGCGACTTGAGCCCGCTCTTTGTGCGATCTGGCGAAATCGCATTTTGCGATTTTGGGCGACTTCAGGCCGATTTTTGTGCGACTTGACGTCCCACCCATCTGGCAACCCTGGTCGGTGTAGTCTATATATATATTTACAATGTTTACAACTATCGTGGTTGCCTTTTTAAGAAAATTGATAGAATATTATATACATGTATGGAATTTATACAAAATGTAACCGAATATGTATCATTGATTTCGTATATATATTTTCTGTTATACGCAGGCAAAAAATATAAAGAATCAATGATACGTTACCATTACGGGAGCATAGGTTTCAGGTTAGAAAGTGTAATTTTGCTTATAAAAGAAATTCATATTTAGAGTTCTTGTTTATAAAGAAAGTGCGATGAGAGATATTTGTGTTCAACTAATAATGGAGTACTTTTATGTACATTCGTTACGACTTATTTACGGTGGACCTGTGCATTGGACTTTCTAAAACGATAGAAAATGTTAGAAAAGAAATGTAATAAATGCCGTAATGTATCATTAACACTTGTTATTATTTACATTATACCATTCACTGTCTGTGATTAAAATTCTTAAAATATTTCATAATATAGGACTTTCTCTCTAATACCATTTAAAGAATTTGAGTGCATCAATGAAGAACTGTACAAGCTGTTTTGATAATTTGGTAATTTGATTTTAATAAATTGGTGAAAAAACAAATTTTTGACCATTAATGCATGCAAGACCTTATAATTCTTTCCTTCTCGTTAACAATAATCCCCAATTGTGGAATAAAAAACCTTTTAGCGATTGGGTATAATTTAAGCGACAAAAGTATTCACTACTATATTACTTAATTATTTTTAAATGCAAGAAAAATTTTATATCAGTGATCACAAAGGAAAATTTTGATGGTGAGTTTTATTTAAATTTCTCATTTACGTGTAATAATATCGTTTCACATAGAAAAGTTGGCGTATTAGAAGGCAGTAAACATTTTTAGACAACTTAAAGTTTCACTCCAATATTTATGTCTGTATAATTAAGATTATATAAAATTATACCTAGTATGAATGTAATTCTTTTCTTGTGGGAAAGGTGTAAAAAAATGATTTGATTTGATAGAAGTAAAAAAAATATTTATTGATCATTTAATTTTGATAATTTCTTTTTTACAACAAACTTTTTTTTTAAACGTGCATTTTCTTGAAAAGTGTACTGTCTCATTCGCAGACGAATATAATAAATAAGCGAATATGATAAAATTTCAGAAGCATGCTCCATGCAAGGAAATGTAAAATTATACGTATTTAAAACTTCATCGAGTGTTGTGTCAAACACATCTGAACGTGCTGCATGCTTAGAAAATGAAGCTTCTGTATAATTTATTAGATTAAAGAAGTGTACGTTTGGATAGATTAATCCACCACGAGATTTTAGTGTGACAAGCTGACAAAGCGAGGATGCAGAAGCTTCGTTGTTTTTAATCGCTACTACACAAGCGTTACATCCTGCGTAAATTTTCAGTACTTGCTTGCATAAATATCCTGCAAAAAATTCATATTTATATCAGCATGCAATGGACATTCAGAGTTACACATATATTGTAGGTTGTGCCTACTTCCAAGCATAACAATGATACATATAGATCAAGACATTTTCTTCATTTTATGAGGAACATGACACTGCTTTGTTTTACCTTAAAATAATTGTTTAAAACAAAATGAAATTTAAGGTTAGCTAACATCTGAAAATGTTTATAAGCCATTCACAAAAGCATTCTATTATTGATGGTACGAAATGGTAAAAGGTAAAAAATGAATTTCATACAAGGCATAAAAGCAAAGCATTCTCAAGGTAGCTCTCTGCCGATTATAATTGTAAAATATATTTTACAAGTATAATCAGCGCAGCTCTATGTTAATATGTTTTGACAGCTGAAGATGAAGTTATACAAAAAAAAATTTATTTCATTTTACTTGCACATCCCAATTTTGAGAATCTCTATCACCTTGTTTATAAGGAATCATTTGTTGAATATATTTTAAATTGTCAAAATTTAAATAAACTATTCACTATATTTTTATTAGACATATTGAACTGTAAGTACAACTTTTTAAATCATTTTTTTAAGCAAGACTCTTTTTCTCTTTGACAGTAACACATTAATTAATATTATATAATATAATAATTAATATACTTGCAATGATATTGAAAATAATACTTCATAGCGCAATGATCTTCAGCTGCCGAAACTGCTTAATATTTTTGGATTTAAGAAATACAAATTTATAAAAACCTGTAACATAATAAATAATGCAATCGAGGATTGGAGAAAGGGTGTAATCATGCTCGGGATTAAATTGAATGTCATCTGCATGCCACTCATCATGCTGCAATATAAAATCTAACTGCTGTTTCGCACGATGCAAACATTCATGGTACTTGGATTCTTTTTTTCCATAAACAGTCTTCAAATCGTCGAGTGAGATTAGTACTGGCGGTGAATTTTCTTCGAAGACAGTGCAATTTCCAAATGTTGGTGGCTTAATTACACTATATACCGACAACACCTTGTATAATTGTAGGAATGTGGGACAGTTCGGATGGTCATTGCTTCCTGAACATTGTCGAACAGTACCAAAGAATTTCTAAAAATGACATAATAATAACAAAATTTTCAAATGCCTTCATGTTTAATTTAAAAAAATTTTGTAATTAAAGAATTTAAGAGTTTTTAACATATTAAATGAAAGTTTTTCCTTTTTATTTGTACTCTACCATAGTATATTTGGCACACCTTGAACTATTTATTTAAATTTTAAATAATTTGTAAAGTATACAAAAATGGAAAGAAATTAATTCTTAGTCCAAATACATTATTTAGTTAATTTTATTTGAAAAATGTTGCGATTTTGAATGATTGAATATTATCTAAACTGATATTACCTCTAAATTGTCTTGATTGACTCTTCCAGCAGAGAGGTACGGAAACTTGAATTTTTCTACCAAATAGCGACACATGTCCATCACCGACTGCAATGAAATACGAAGGGCTTTCGAAGTATCTGGAGTTAAGAAATCATCAGCCTGTATATCTCGTTTGATAACTCTCAACTCCCATTCATTTAGCCACTGTAGAGAATCTTCTAATATCTGCAAAATGTTATATTTTTGCATTGCAGAAATGTGAAACTGTATCTTCGCATAATCGCTTTATCGTAATACATAATGATAAAAAAATTTTATTTTACCTTAAAGTCTGCAGAATCTGGAGTTAGTCCTTTGATTAGATGGCTTTCGATTTAATGCATCAAACATGTCATTAATTTGTTTGCAGAAGGCAATTGTTTCTTCACAATCAACCAGTCTGTCATCTTTTCTGTGAGAGGAGTAAAAGGTAAGTCCTTGTGCTACGGAGTTACTGAAAATCTACAAGACATTTTTAATTTATTCCATTAGTAGGTAGTATCATAAGATTAAGAAAATTGCAGTATTTTTTTGTTTAAAAGTTACAAAAATACCTGAGTTGCTAGTCGCACACGCATTTTTGAAGTACTATCCAATTTGATATGTCTGTTGGTTATCTTTGGGCAAGCTCTGGCATTTCCTAAATGCATTTGATCCAATTGAAATAAAGTTTCGAAATATTCCCAACGAACATACTTCTTTAAAGAACTAGTCTGCAGAACATTTACACATAATTTTGATTACCATTTGTGAAAATTGCAGGGTTGGGTAAGTGAATTTTTGTAACTTACTTAAGTTAAAGTTATCTCTACAAAGTAATAACTAAGTTAAGTTAAAAGATAATACGTTATTTACTTGACGTAAATAAACGTTAAGTTAATTCTTAGAGGAAATAAAAGTTAAAAGTCAAAAGTTAAAAGTTGAAAGTACAAACGTCAAAAAGTTAAAACCTAAAAGTTGAAAGATAGAACATTAAAAAGTTTAGTTAAAAGTTAAAAATTAAAAATTAAAAGTTAAGGAAGTAAAAAATTTAAAAGTTGAAAATTACAAGTTACAGAAGTTAAAATTTTAATGTGAAAAATGAAAGAGTTAAATGTAATTGCAGCAGGCAACAGTTAAAAATTTAAAAATTAAAATTTAGAATTTAAACGTTAAAAAATTATAAAGCTAAAAGTTAATAATTAAAAGTTAAAAAAGTTTAAAAATTAAAAAGCTAAAAGTTAATAACTAAAAGATAAAAATTAAAGTTAAAAAATTAAAAACTTACAAATTAAAAGTTAAAAGTCAAAAGTAAATTTAATTTAGTTAAGTTAAAAGTTAACAATCTAAAATGTAACGAAGTTAAGTATATTAATTATTTTTTTAACTTTTAACTTAACTTTTAACGCTTTAATTTTTGATTACACAACCCTGGAACATTGTATCCGACATTTTTTGTCTCTCTTAGGCTATAATGCCGTGTATAATGGTAATGATATAACTTACTCGTAGTTTCTTTTTATTATACAATCGGTTTCTAATGTTTTTTATAACATGTGGCACATCCGAAAACACAAAAACCTTACGTTCGTCGTCTAAAGGGTGAGTAAAATAAGTTTTTGTGTTAGTCATGGAACCGTTGATACCCAAACGTGTCCACATGTTGACATTTGTTTTTGCACCATCAGCAACTACTCCATGTATCGATGCTCCACAGTTTTCCAGGTATACTATCCCTTGCACTGTCAACTTTTCGAGTTCTTTTCCAGCGACTGCATTTTTAGATGCAAATACAGCAATCGGTTGTGCATATGCATTAGTAAGTGACTGGTACATTAGGACTAATCCATGCGTAGCCTGGTCGTTTATATCTTTTGACTGTAATCGGTTATCCCCCATGTCTGTTAATCCAACATAAGTTAACGTTTTTGAACATACACTCACTGATTTCCTTACACTTATCTCATCGAGCACAAGTATCCCATGTCGTTTACAAGGCTCTCTCGATGAAAAATATTTTTTTAATAATTCAGCAAATTGGTTGTCAAATCCACATTTACTGTGGATCATTCCAAAATAACTACGTATTGTCTTTGTGCATGGGAGAGGTAAAACATTTTTCCTCAAAAACTCATAATAGCTCTGTGATCTGATGTTTAGCAACATACAGAGCATGATCCACTCCTGTGTATATCGTCGTCCTCTGCTGTCTTTCGTTTTTGTGCTATTAAGAATTTCTCGAAGGACAGTTTTTTGAGCAGGTGAAATATTTAGTTCTGCACACTTTTCCTCCAACGAAGTATCTTTGTAGTTGGCCAATTCCTCTTCTTTTGCATGAAGAGATTGCAATAAGATTTCAATTCTTTGTTTAGCAGCATTTTTCATGCGTCTTTCTCGGGCATTTTTTTTTCTCATGGCTGTTAATTTCCATTGTTCTGCAGAACTGGAGAGATTACGAATGCGTACTGATGTCGAACGTTTACTTTCTCTCAATTTTTGCTGCGTTATTCGCTTGTAAAGCTTCGTACAAGAAGTACATTTTTTTGTCTTTGACACCATGGAACAATCATTATGTCGCCATTGCTGTACATGATCCAGAAATGCTGCATTATCTTCTATTTGATTGACATTTATTTTACCAAGACCGTTACACAGGTTCATATTCTGAAATTGCTGCAAAATTTTTGGAATTTCGTTCAGTGACTGCACGGAGTCTGGAAGTGTCATTTCTTTGGACGTGATTGGGATCCCATATACACAGTACTTCAATGTTTTGTTCGATGCAAGAATAATACATCTCTGTATAATTGGTCCTCGTATTTCGTTAGCACTTTTCAGGATGGAAAGTGAGAATACAATTTCCTGTTCTTCTTTAGCATTAGGTAACTCGGATGCAACCCAACACTCTGGGATAGTTATGGAGGATTCACACCAGAAAATACGTGTACCTACATATTAATTACAGTTGTTTATGTCAATATGTTACAGAAATATAGTATTACACAGTTACTGTTATAATATGTGATGCAAATAAATTATGACTAAAATAATTAGATATAATTAAGAAATTATAATTTTTATAAATATTACATGATGGAAGTCATACTGTAACAGAAAGTACGTTTCTTGTTTAAATTATTCATTACTTTGCTACTTACATTTTTTAATAGTTATTTTTTGAAGCACTGTTTCCACAGATTCAAGTGGTAAGTTATTCTGCTCAGCACCACCTCTGTCAAATAGATCAGTACTTTGTGAAACAGCATGATTGTCATTGTCTATTGTCATTAAAGAAATATAACAGATAAATACACATTTCATAAATATTTTTTTATACGATAGTCGATATACTCAAACTCACATTTGCTGGCAGACTTTGTCAAAAATACTGCATCTGCTGTAGTTTCGATTGAACGATTATTTACCTGTCCAGCATCCCTATCATCTGTATTCAGCACTTCATGAATACTTGTGGGGACTGCATTGTTTTCGTTAACAATGTTCCCTGCTAGTAGACGATATTTTCAATAAAATATATTGTTCATTAATTATTAGAATGTATATTAACTTACGTTGTTGAATAGTTAACTCCTGAATAGGTGCCTGTTCAAAAGTTTTTAAATTGTTTGCTTCCACATCGGTGGTAACAGCTGTTATACACAAGGAATAAAATTATACCCGTGGTGTAATAAACTATTAATTCGAAGGTATCTTATTTGTACGTAAAGGGCAATTAAAAAATATAACTTACAATCGTCAACTACATTATTTTCAGTGAATATTGAAGGAATGGCAGTGCTCTTCAGTTTTGGACGCTTGTATGGAATCTTAATGCACATAGCATAATAAAAAAAAGAAATTACATTTAAATAAAATGTGTATAATTGTATACATAATTGTGCATGTATACAAGTATATATTTTAAAACCAATTCCTACCTCAGCAATTAATTTACCGTCTAAGTCATGTTTCACCCACTTTCGTTTAATGTCATTTGCATTGAAACGTTTTTCACAAACTACACTCGTTGCACTTAAATGTGAGACTCCAATACCATCCTCTCATTTTTTTAATTGTTCTTTATCACTTGGTACTTGAAATACAGAACGTTTTATTTTCTGTGTTCGACTGTTCGTATCGCATTTTGGGACAGCACACCACCTAGGCATTTTGCAAGCATTCAAATTTAAAATTTGTTTTAACCACGGTTAAAACGCGATTGTGAAATCCACGGTCGTGAAATCATATCACGCGACCGGCTCGAAAGAATGATCTGCCATCTGCTGGCCACCATCGGTATGAAAAGTGACTACGGTAAGCGAACATCCCCCACCACGCACTTTGCTGCGAGTTGCAGGACCTGTACGACCGTGGCCATAGACGTACTAAGATGGTAGAAAAGGAACCAGATCTTGGGTTCCATGACAAGCCCAGCGTTTTCACAGTAGCCAACGCTGTATCTCCCACATCCCACGATTCGTCATCAGCAACAGCTAGGGTTTATAATAACGACTTTGGAAATTCTCTTGATCTTAAAGATTTCATAGAATAAACTTTTACTTCTCATTTATCGTTCAGCTCGGCTAGATCCAAAATGACTCAAAAATATAAACTCACAAACGTTAATTTAAAAAAAAAACAGTGCCGGTAGTTAATAAAGTGATGATTTGCGACCATTCACCCCCGTATAATGTTATTTATTTTGGCACAGGCACAAACATACAAATAATAGGCAAAATGGAAAATTCTAACTACACTGGTGGTCTATACTTGCTGTCGCAATGAGGGGTGGAGAGGTACGCGGTGTGAGCGAAATGCGGAGCGGCACTGTGTACCTTGTTGCTGCACTTTTTGGCAGCCGCCTCTTTTCACCATTCCACAAATAGACACATTGCCGAGAGATATTTCGCGCCCAAATTGAAAGACGCAAAAAATCCCACAGTAACATGGCGAAACGTTAATTAAAAAAATTACCCATGCGACCTGTCACCAAACGAGCGAAAATCGGACTAATTGCCACATGGCCTTGACGAATCAGTCCGGCAGTATCAGACCCGCTCTCGCACGGCTGTTGGTATATACGGTCTCTATGCGCCCTATCGCTCTATCAAAACGCCATAGAAGCGCAACATTATTTATAAAGGTAAAGTTAATGACAGTTCGGTAGTTATAGGCGTACCAACCAAGAAGTATATACATTAGGATGGTTAAAAAAATCGATTTTTACTTTCGACTGGATTCTTGTAGAATATCGATAAAAAATATACATGTTTTTGCGTTTTTTTACACATGAACCCAGCCCGCAAGTTGCTTAAAGTTTGAATTTTTAATGAAAAAAGTGGATTTATTCAGTTTTTTTTCAGCTTTAGTTCCTGCACTGAAATTCTTGCTTATTCCACCAAACCCTTCTCTTAAACGTTATGTAAAACTTTATCGGTACATTACAGACCCTATTTCAAACTGCAAGCAAACATTATATAGGATTTTTTAAAAAACAATGAGGGGTATTCCATATCAAAATGCAACACTTCGCGGGCGCGGTTCTTTGATTTGTCTGAAATTTGGGTCATTCCACGTCAGAAATATCAAGATCTGGAAGGGGTCTTCGGATTTTTTCGAAACTCGGTATAATTATACCTCCATATGAAAGATAAATTATGCCCAAAGGATTTTTGAAAATTTTCAAAATTACGCGCACAACGGGGTGATGAATTTGAAATCGAATTATTTTTAAAATCATTGTAACTCTGGAAGGGGTAATTCGATTTTTATGAACGCAACATGATATTAAAGCTAAAACCATATAATTTCGAAATAAAACGAATAAATAAAAAAATTTTTCAATTTGGCCCAAAAAAAATGCAAAACAAATTTTTGAACCAATTTTTTTCAAACTTATACCCTTTTTATTTTTTTAATATGTATGTGGTCATTCCTTGTGATTTCACCTGTAATTTAAAAAAAAATATTCATGGAGACTTTCGTAGAACTCGAGATAACAGGTTTTGAATGAGCGGACGGGACGCGGCCGCGCCGTGCGTTTTATCACGTCCTCGCGATCACGCGTTACCCGCATGCGGCTACTCCCGATATGTGTTGCGCAATGCACTACATCCTTTTTATTATTTTTTAATTTCACCTATAATTAAAAAAAAATAGATCTTGAGCTGATAAAATTTGTTTATCACTAGCTCGTTGTAAACTAGCTCATTTAGCTTCTTATTTGACGATTCCTCCTATTCCGTCATATGGACTTTTACCGTGAGAAGTTGCGAAGAACACCCAAGAGACTTTTTTACTGAAACATCGTTTGTGATAAACGAGATTAATAAAATTACTTTCTTCTGACGTGTGTTGTTTTTAATAAAGAGTTAATCTTCAAAAAACGAGATAAAATCAAATTTAGAAAACAGTACATAAAATTAATAACTATTCTTATATACATGCAGAACCTGCAGGTACGTAAATTCGTATAAATGGTGTTTATAGCGATTAAAAAACTGAAGGAGGTTATGTTAATACACAAAATGGAAATAATATTCAATGTGGATGATATATCAGTTATCCTCTTATCAATAATTCCGTGTGCCGTTTCACTTGCGAGAAACTTTCGCTCCTCGCGTATCACGCATCACTCCCTTGCGGCTATTCACGCTACATTGAACCGGTCTGAAAGTTTCTCGCAAGTGAAACGGCACACGGATTTATTGATAAGAGGATGACTGATTATCATCCACATTGAATATTACTTGCATTTTGTGTATTGGAACCTCCTTCAGTTTTTTAATTGCTATAAACCCAATTTATACGAATTTACGTACCTGTCGGTTCTGTATGTACATCTGAATACATATCTACTTTATGTACTGTGTTACGTTTTTGCCTTAGAAAAACGGTAATGTGATGATCACCTTAAATCATACGTAGTTGTATCTCACACTCAAATTTGTAGGAGCGAGGAAAGAAATGAAGATTTTTAAATTTGATTTTATCTCGTTTTTTGAAGATTGATTCTTTATTACATTATAGTTTCTGTTTTTAAAATGTCCCCAAAAACTATTACGCATTGTTGTAATCCTTTAAAAAAAAAGGCTCATTCTAAGATAGGTGTAAAGAAATTCCGAAAAGTCTTTGAGTCAATCAAAACAAAATTTTCACTTAGTTCGGAGAGTTACATTTGTAATACATGTCGTTTGGAAATTGGTAAGCAAACTTCGTCAGTTAGTAGTACTTCGTCACTTAATAATGAAATATTGGTGACTAATCGAACAGATGGAGAAGATTTTAATCACGAGTCTAATGAATTTCTAGATGAAATGCAAATTGATGATATGGAAAATGAACCAAATTTTAATGACGAAGAGCCTTTAGAAGTTGAAGATTTCAAGCATACTACTGGAATCGAAGGAAATAGGAATAAATTAAATGCCATTCTGCAAATCTTAGGAATTTCGCCAATTGTTAAAAGTCGTGATCTTCGAATTCAAACTGCACAATGTGAAAAATTAAAATCAAAGCAGCGCTTGATTCTCAAGTGCAAAAAGTATTTAAATTGATTCCAGAAGATTATAATAAGAAGAGTATGGAAGAACTGACTGACGAAATTAAAGAAAAAATAATCGAGAAACGCAAGTTCGATATCATTAAACTATTGTCTGTGGTACCGAGAAATTGGAATATTCGGAAAATAGAAAAAGAATTTAAAGTGTCTTTAAGTCTAGCTCGCAAAGCAGTACAAGTACACTTCACAGATGGTATTGGTTCGTCAACATATCCTAGAACAGGTAAAAAGTTACCGTCCGAAATCGTACAAATCGTACAAGATTTTTATTATGAATGCGATGTCAGTCGTCAATTGCCTGGAAAGAAGGATTACGTTTCTGTGAAACAGGATAATGGCTTCCGAAAAATGGTACAAAAACGACTGATTCTAGGATACTTGAAAGAAGTTTATGCGAGTTTTAAACAAACGTTTCCTGATACCAAAGTCGGTTTTAGAAAATATGCCGCATTGCGACCTCGGGAATGCATTTTTGCTGGTGCAAGTGGAACTCATTCTGTTTGTGTTTGCACAAGTCACGAGAAAGCAAAGTTACTTATAGATGGGGCAAATTTATGTGATTTTATTACTGTTGACGATATAAATCTGCAGTGCTTAAGCTCGTACAAAACTATGGTGTCGTCAATGATATGCAATCCTGAAACATCTTCTTGCTATTTAGGATCATGCAATTCTTGTCCAGGTATTCAAACAGTGATAGAAAAAGTACCGAATCTGTTTGAGAACAACTGTGTTGATAGTGTCACCTACAATTGTTGGACTTCTACAGATCGCACATTTTTAAAAACTATGTGAAATAATATTATAATACTATTGTGAAAAGCTTGCGAAGCATTTGACTGATCTTCTGAAACATGACTTTATAGCAAAAAGACAAAGCAGTTATCTGAGGAACTGTAAAGAGTTTTCAGAAGAAGGCGTATTCATAACTTTATTCGATTTTTCCCAAAACCACCAAACCGTTATTCAGAACGCGATTCAAAGTGAATACTGGATTAAAGAACAAATCAAAATACATCTTGTTGTAGTTTACTACAATAAAAATGGTAATCTTACATGTGAAAGCTACGCTATAATATCAGAAGATTTAGAGCATAATACCAGCGCAGTTCACTTGTTTATGGAAACAATTATTGGTGAATTAAAAACAAGGCACATTGTCAACAAAATGGTATATTTCACGGATGGAGCGGAATCTCAATACAAAAATAAAAGTAATTTTATTAATCTCGCTTACCACAAACAAGATATCGGTATTGATGCCTCTTGGGAGTTCTTCGCAACTTCTCACGGTAAAAATCCATGTGATGGGATAGGAGGAACCGTCAAACGAAAAGCCGGACGAGCTAGTTTACAACGATCCGGTGATAAACAGATTTTATCAGCTAAGGATCTGTACGAATGGGGCACGACTGTCACTTTGCCAAATATTAAAATGATATTTTGCTCTCAAAAAGAACATGACAAAAAGCGCGAAGTTTAAAAAAGCGTTTCAAAAAAGCTCAGGCAATTCCGGGTACAAGAAGTTTTCATTCCTTCATCCCAATTGGTGATAAAAATATTCAGTGTAGGCAATACTCTGAATCTACAGAATTTTTAGAATGTACGGTAGAAAAAAAATTAAAACGTAAATGAGTCTTCACTATTTTCTGTTTTTTTAGGAAGTTATGTAAGTAAATTGTTAGAAATATGAAAAATAAAAATCACAAAATTCGAAAAGAAATAAAAATAATTAAATAAATAAATAAAATGTGCAAAAATAAAAAAAAAATAAAAAACAATAAAATTAAATAAAGGAAACAGACTCTAATTTCGTTCACTTCCAATTTATATAAAATTTAAATTATTATTATTATAATAATTATAAAGATTTGAAATTTTAACTTGGCGAGTTTTTTTCTTCTGAAAAATGTAATTTTCGTGGGCTTCATCAGAGTACCGGACAATTCATGACACTGGAATGCCGCGGCGAGCCGCATCGCATCCGCTCATTAACCCTTTGAGGGGCACATTTTTCATTACACGGAAAACAGCTGAAATTTGTTACTAATATAAGGCGTTTTTGTAATTTGTTATAAGGCGTTTTTGGTGTCGCTGATTACGAAACTGTTATCAGATTTTCAAAATTCAAAATGGCGGATCAAATATGTCAAAAAAATTCATTCTCCAAAATTTTTAAATTTTTCTTTGAAAAAACTATGGTATCAAAAATTCTGAAAAAAATATATCTTATAAAACTATGTATGAAGAATGTAGGGAAAAAATTTCAGAGTCCCAGCTGTTTATGTTTCGAAGAAAACGATTTTTTTCTAAAAAATACGCGTTTTTTCACGTTAATTGTTTATAACGTATATGCAAATAAATAAATTATTGCAATTTTTCACTAAATTCTAATAATTTCTACTCCCAACAGTCAAAAAATACATATACATTCACATAAAATTAAAAAATATGTATGAAATATTAAAAAAACTGGGATAGAAAAGGTGGTACATATTTTGTTGTTGTTTTTTTTGTTTTTATTTCTTTTATTTGTTTTTTCCTGCTTTTTACTTTATTTTTATTTAGATTACCTAGCTCTTAGTGTGGTAATTTCTAAAGCAAGGTGAGACACATAATGGTACTTCTCCGCACTCTTTGCATATACTCTTTATTAATTTATTTATTCCTTTCATGTAACATAATGTGCATCTTTTTCTGCATTTATCGGAGATACTTGGGAAGTGTCTACCTTCGAATCTGGTAGGATTATCTTTAGAATAGCTGCCCTTGTCACTGTCCGTACTGTTATTTTTGCAGTGTTGTTGGATCAATTGTTTGACAATTTCGTGACGGAATTCCAAAAAGGTCATGGTATTCCGTGGATGGAGCAAATTATATACAACCAGCGCATTATAAAGTGTAACATCAATAAAATGAAAATATGTTTTTATGTACCATTTTAGGGAATTGCGAGTTATGTCATAAGGAGCAATGGCTTGGTCAACTGAATCAATTCCACCCATGTTTTCATTATATGACAAAACAATATTTGGCTTCTTTCTGGCTATATCTCTTTTGTAATCGATCTTGTTAGTTGTAATCATAATAGGAGAATGAAATGTAGATAACATTGTTACAACTTTTTTATCTCTCCATGCTATGAAACAAATTTGTGACGTACTCATAACTTCCATTTCACCTTTATGTAACTCTTTCATATTTATCTTTGGCATATATTTTCGATTCATTCTTACTGTTCCACAAACATTTGTTTTTTCATCATGTAGTTTGCTGAATAAGTAAGGTGAACTGTAGTCAATGTACAATGTTCTTCCTTGTTCGGCTAGGTCGCCTAACAAGTCGAGTACAACCTTCCCTGAAATACCAATAAGACTTTTTTCATCGGCTTTTTCCCACTCTTTTCCAACATAAATTTTGAATGTGTAGACATATCCGGTTTGTGAATCACATAATTCGTAAATTTTTATTCCAAATCGATTTCGTTTTTGTGGATTGTACTGTTTGAAACTAAGAGGACCATGCCATTTCATCAGTGACTCATCAATGCACACTAGGGTGGGTCGATTTTACAAAAAGTCATTAAATGAAATGCTAATACCGTAGAAAAGTTGCTACTTGTCACCCTGATCAGAAAGAAAAAAAAAATTTTAAATCGGATGATATCTTGAGGTCGCACATCTCGTTCAAAGTTTTGAAAAGTGGTCAAAAATTAACTAAAATTCGGAATTTTTGCATTGCAGGTTACACTGACCGGATTGCGATGAAAATTGTTAATTACCTTCCCCTGAGGGTCTTTTAATTGACAAAAATGGCGTAGTTATCAAATGTCTAATTACATGGGGCGAGGAGGAGGGGCAAATTTGATCAAAATTAACGTTTTTGGGTAATTTTTTCCATATGTGGGTAATGCTAGTTCAGTATAATAAAACTATTGACACATGTTTTTCTTTAATCGGTGCATAATTGAATGAAAAATTCGTTTACTTGTGTGTAATTGTGCAGCACTTCACCCGCTCTTATAAATGTTATGCATATTTATAAACGACTCAGAACGACGTAAAGGTGGTTGCGCCGCCAGTTTCGCCCACGCCTTTTCAAGAGAAGTTGCAACATTCGCCGCTAGATATCGCATAGTTTTCTTTGCCTTTTATGCTTTTTCGTTACAAAAACGGGTTTCCGTTTAGTACGTAAGCAGTCGAGGTGATAGGATATATTACATTTCCCTATAAAATTATTGGGAGTTTCTCTCTGTGCAAGAACTGTTTGTTATTTGGAAAATTTGATAATCATGTCGAGGACGTTCCGTGAGACATTTCATTGTCCCTTATTCGGACAACCTAAATGTCTAAACATGCAGATTCTTCCTTCACAATGCTGATGTTTTGCTGGACTACCATTCTGTTAGATGTTCTTTGGCTATGGCTTCAGCCTGTCCGAAGAAAAATGTTAGCTTCTCTTCAGTTGCCAGTGTCGTTGCGAATAAAATAGAGTCCATTTATGATAAGGCATCGTTGCCAATGGTCTCGCACACTAGAATTTTACAACTTATCAAAGATCTTCATAGTAAGTACTACTACATCAGGAAAAAATTCAATAGAGACAAAATATATCCGGAAAACAAAAGGAATACACTAAATATATTTCTGACTGTCAAAACACGTTATTTGATGTTTGTTCTTGCAAGTGCCAAATGAACCTTCAGTGTACTTGCAACAGAACTTTTGATAAATGCATATGCGTTCAGCCAATTGCAATTAACTGCTCCTGTCCGGTGGGCAGAAAAATTGCTGTGATAGAAAGAAAATTTCTTTACGCTCAACGATATTACAGAATTGGTAAAATAGGAAGGGTTGATAAACACGAAAGTGAAAAGATCGAAAAGCGGTTGTCAAGAAAAACGAAACAAACAACATATGAGACTGCCGAATCTTCTGAAATCTCGACCAATATTGTATCATTGGCCAGCGATACAGAATCTGAAACACAAGAGACAGACGCGTATGACAAACATAATGATCCAGATTTTCAGATAAATGTCAGATCATTGTCTTCATCTTAGATGACCAAAAAGCTTACCAACACAGCTCTTGCTAGTGGCAGGTATGGAGTATCGGACAGGGCAACGGCAGCAATCGCCTCTTCTGTTTTATCCGACTTGGGGTTAATATCTGAAACAGACAAAAATCTTGTTATTGACAAAAGTAAAATAAGACGATCAAAGTCTCTAGTTCGTTCCAACTTAAAGAATGAGCATTTGGAATCGGTAGAAGTGCGTCCCAAAGGCCTATACTTTGATGGGAGGTCAGACAACACGCTTTTCATTGAAACGAAGGGTGTAAAGAGATACAGAAAGGTTAAAAAGGAGGAACACATTTCTGTTATCGAGGAACCAGGCTCTGTGTACCTTTTTCATGCTGTACCTTCGTCAAAATCATCAAAAGATACTGCTTCTTGCATCCTTGATGAAGCTGATGTTAAAAATATTGATCTGTCTGACGTTTGCATTGTTGGAAGTGACGGTACGTTCACAAATACTGGATGGAAAGGAGGTGCCATTCGAATATTAGAGGTATCCCTAAAACGACCTCTTCAGCGGTCAATTTGTCTTTTACATTTTAATGAGCTCCCTCTAAGACACTTGGTTGAAAAACTAGATGGAAAAATTGAAGGACCAAAAAGTTTTTCTGGACCTATTGCAAAAAATCTTAAAGATTGTGAAAAGCTCTCTGTCACATATTTCCAGAAAATTAGGTGCACTCTTCCCGAAATTGATGTCAAAATTCTCAGTAAAGACCAGAAGTACTTATTTGAGATATGTGAAGCCATCAGCTCTGGCACCTGTGATCCGGATCTTGCAAATCGAGAACCAGGGCCACTGAATCATTCACGTTGGCTGACTGCTGCTAATAGGTTCCTTCGACTTTACATATCTTCCAAGACACCTTCAATAGAGCTTATCCACATTATAACTTTCATATTGAAAGTCTACGCACCACTGTGGTTTACTATCAAAGCCAACCCGCTGCTTGAAGATGGCCCTAAACATTTATATCGAGCAATTCAACTTTCAAGGTACTTACCAGAACACCTCAGAAGTGTTGTTGATTCTGTTATCCAACACAATGGTTACTTTGCTCATCCAGAAAATCTCCTTATCGCAATGATAGCAGATTCTAGAGATAATATTAAGGAACGTGGTTGGAGACTAATTCTGAAAGCAAGAGAGACCAATAAAAACAAAACTGTCAGATACTTCAAAATACCACAAATTAATTTCGGAGCTACAGATTATACTGACATGATTGACTGGAATGAAGTAAATATTACATGTCCACCTGTTCTGCCAGTTGAGTATCACGAAGATAAAATTAGTGACTTCATTGCTAAGAATGAATTTCCAGAATTACCACCAGGTACATTTCCCTTTCCGAATCATACACAGGCAGTGGAAAGAACTGTGAAAGCAGTTACAGAAGCAGCCTCCACTGTGTGTGGTGCAGAAAGCAGAGAATCATTCGATCAAAATTAAAATCTCGAGAACTAATGCCGACTTTTGAGAACAAGGCCGATTTCAACTGCATTTCATAAATACTTCACGCAACTAATGGTTGGTTGGTTGGGTAGGGCGTGGGTGGAACTCGCGGTGCAGCCACCTTCACGTGGTGAGTTCTGAGTCGCTTAGAAAAATTTCTAAACATTTTTAAGAGCGGGCGAAGTGCTGCACAATTACACACAAGTAAACGAATTTTTCATTCAATTATGCATCGATTAAAGAAAAACATGTGTCAATAGTTTTATTATACTGAACTAGCGTTACCCACATATGGAAAAAATTACCCAAAAACGTTAATTTTGATCAAATTTGCCCCTCCTCCTCGCCCCATATAATTAGACATTTGATAACTAGGCCATTTTTTTCAATTAAAAGACCCTCAGGAGAAGGTAATTAACAATTTTCATCGCAATCCGGTCAGTGTAACCTGCAATGCAAAAATTCCGAATTTTAGTTAATTTTTGACCACTTTTCAAAACTTTGAACGAGATGTGCGACCTCAAGATATCATCCGATTTAAAATTTTTTTTTTCTTTCTGATCAGGGTGACAAGTAGCAACTTTTCTACGGTATTATCATTTCATTTAATGACTTTTTGTAAAATTGACACACCCTAATGCACACGTTTGATCCTGGTCTAAAAATAGATTTGTAACAATTTAACAAATGCTCTGTTATTGGACGAATTTTTCTAGTTTTATCTGATTGATCGTTTTCGTCACTATTGAAATGCAACATTGATAAAATATTTTGAAATCGTACTAGTGCCATACATTGCGAAAATTTTTTCACAATGGCCATAAGAATCATTAGAGCATGAAACGTATATAATTCATCACAATCAACGTCATCACATGTCGCTATTCTTGACTTTTTCTTCAGCTTCTTCGATGGTTTCAATTGATCTATTTTCGTTTGTTTATATACGTTGCATTAAAAGGCTATCTTATTCATTATATTTTCTGATATAAATGCTTTGAATACTTCAATACAAGTACTACTTTCATTTAGGCCACAACCATCTTGTAGCCCAGCGCTATCATCAGTAAATGGATGAATTTTTGAGTAAAGATATCTGTATTTTCCCAAGTAAATTTTTTCATCAAATCATCTAGTCGATAACAAAGCGGTATATCCTCTATATCAAGGTTACCTTTCTGCTCATACAAGTTTTCTGCAATTTCGTCAACACATTCTTCAATTTCACCAACAATCGACTCATCATTTTCACTATCGCTAGAAAAATTGAATTCGTCGCTTTTCGAAGAAGACCAAGAAATTCTATTTCTTTTGTGAGACATTTCGCATAAAATTGCATAAGCAGAAAAAAACCGAATCAAGCAATGAAATTTCGTTCGGCGGCACGCTTTATGTTCTAGCGAAATCCCATTGGTCTTACGAGAAAGCCGTACTCAGAGCCAGCGAGTACATCGTCTCGTGGTGGTGAGAAATAGTAGCTGAATGAAGATAATATAATTTATAAACGGAGCAAATGCTTATGTTGACTTTATCTCAATTTCCCAAGTCCCTTTTTTCCAAATGTTTGTAACATATTATTCATACTATTTTCAAGTCTGAAGATTCCTGTTCATAAAATTGAAAGAAGATTATTATTTATTCAAAATAAAATAGAAAAGTAATATTTTTATGGACAATTTTCCATTTTTCATGATTTACACTACCGAAACTTTTTTTATTTTATTCTGAAAAACTTGTGCATAAATAATAATTATTTTTTCTCAATTTTTTCAACAGGAATCAGTGCCGTATAAAAAATAGTAAGACTACTATATCAAAAATATTAAAAACATTATTTTTGTTTGAAAAACTAAGATAAATTGTACGTGAACGTCTTCTTTATTTGGCAAAAAGTTTGCTTTTATGACTTGTTTCTACCTTTTTGAAACGGTACATCTACATCTACAAATTCACCAATATATAAATAAATTATACATATATACAGGGTCATCGAAAAGTATCGGACCCCCCTAATATCTTCAGTTAGAATGCACTTAGGAGAAAATGTCCAATAGCAAAGTTGTATGGTTTCAAGCGGGGAGTAAGATGATGACCTTGACCATGTCCTTCAAGGTCATTTCAAGGTCAATCTTATTTTTTTAAATAGAACCCCCTACATTTTATTGCATATTCTTATAGCTTTTCTCGAGAGCTTTCCAAAACACTATAATTAATTTTTTTTTTTATTAAGAATTTTTTGAGTTATAAAGGTTTGAAGTTAACAATTTTTTGACACAAAATGGAATTAAATTTGCCTTAACTGGCCGGACTCACACACCACTCTTGCCTTAACTGGTCGGACTCGCACACCACTCTTGCCTTAACTGGTCGGACTCGTACACCACTCTTGCCTTAACTGGTCGGACTCGCACACCACTTAACAAATTGTTAACTTCAAACCTTTATAACTCAAAAAGTACTTAATAAAAAAATATTTTATTATAGTGTTTTGGAAAGCTCTCGAGATAAGCTATAAGAATATGCAATAAAATGTAGGGGGTTCTATTTAAAAAAATAAGATTGACCTTGAAATGACCTTGAAGGACATGGTCAAGGTCAAAGTCAAGGTCATCATCTTACTCCCCGCTTGAAACCATACAACTTTGCTATTGGACATTTTCTCCTAAGTGCATTCTAACTGAAGATATTAGGGGGGTCCGATACTTTTCGATGACCCTGTATATTTCAAAGCTTTCCGGATTTTAGTTCGATATATTGAGTCTGTCATTCTTAATTTCGTAATTTTAACCTAAATTTCATACTTAACAACTTCGAATATCCCTCGATATAAATTTTTATAAAATGTTGATTATTGTATTATTTTATATAGACGTTTAACATTACCTTGTATATTATTTATACACTAAATGTGCGTAATAACCTTCGTAGGCGGACATTCGTATGCAAGCATTTCTGAACATTTAAGTTGAAAATATTAAAATCAGTTATAAAATTAATCTCCGACGACTATTTCAGTCAATATTCGGGAGAAGATACAGTGTGGCGCAAAGGTCGGAGTGCGGTCTATTGTTCAGTCTCGGTGCATATTTCGCTTGTGTCACTATTCCACGAACGGAAAAATGTTGCCAACGCACTAATCACGATTGAGATATTGAGGTGACTCGTTGCCACTAATAACGAATGAGCAAAAGCTCTCCAACAAAATCATTTTCAAACAATTGAACGACCTCGATAATACGTGACTGAACAGTAAGGCCATTACAAAAATGTCAATATTATGTATTAAAATTTAGAATATCGTTCCTTAATTTGTACACCTATTATCCACTAAATATTCAACACTGTATAATGTTTGAAAGTTTTATTAACTGATGGTCGTTATTAGTTACATGACAATATTATTTGTTTATTTGATAGCGGTGTGGTTGTGTCATTGACGTTATCTTATGTACACATCACATCTGTACTCTTAGCCAATTCTGCTGATATTTCATCCTACTCGAATGATATGCGGTAGAGCCGCGCAAGGTAACTTTAAAAGCATAAGGACAAAATCGCAATAAAATGCAGCTGTAGCAGTTATTATTTTGTTTTTCGCGATTTTTGTGATTTTTTGCGATTTATCAATCTTTATATTTCGACCAATTCACACGACAGCATGACATTTTATCGTTGACAACAAACCGTATCAGCAAAGACAATAGTTTCAGCCCTTATAACAAAAATCTTCATAAGGTCGAACGAGGCGTTTCTCTCGCGAATACAAATTTGCAACTCGATACGAAAACAGATCCAGGTAAATCAGATCACGGAAACGAAGTGTTCAAAATTTTGATGATACTTACTTGCGAAATCGTGGCTGCAATATCCTGCCATTCGGAACGTATAGAACTTAAATCTACGCAGTTTAAAATTTTATGATTCGTTACTGCATTAACTATTCGAGTGCGGTCCTTTTTCGGTATAGGTATGTTTGGCTTCGATATCATATCATATCCAGACTCTTGGAAAGTGTTCGGCAATTTTTTAATTAATATCATGTCATCCATAAATTTAAGCTTATCGTGATATCGGGAAGAATTCACAGTCGAAGCTTCATCTTTAAATAATTTTTGACCCGACCTGAAAATTATATCGTCTTAGGATAAGTTTATTTTTATTATTATATAATTAAAGGTTCAGAAGAGCAATTATGCAAAACATTTCAAAACTAAGTATTAGATTATTCGAATTTTATTGATGTTACTTGATAAGTAACATAAAATCACACGACACAAGCTGAAGAAACGAACAGAATATGTTTCTGGTGTTACTTACGACCTACGCGGGATGGAGCAGAGTGGCCAGAGTATACGACATCAACCAACATCTTCTGGTTGGACCATTTCTACTGTTATACATACAATCCCTATATTTGAAAACAAGTCCAATTTAAAATACCTGGAGAGTGTTTTTATACATTCATGTTATGTATAATTGATTGTTAGGAATGGCGCGGCAGCAATCAAAAGTGCAGACCCCTTAACATAGTGTATTTGTAATGATACATTTAAAATTAATGTTGCGTTTTATATTATTTTGAATTTCGTGCGTAAAATAATATATTTGTATGGTGGAATGATGGTGAGTATTCGATAATGGGACTTGAATTTTGAGCGTTTCATCAGTCATATGACCTCAAGTGGGATACGTGAGGAGAGTAGAGTTTGATTGAGGTGTGCAGGATGAAAATGTGCATTTCGTGCGTGGGTAACGTGGTATCGCGAAATCGACGCGTCGATCGAGAATGACACCATATTAGATAATCGAGACGCGTCGAGGAATACAAATGGAGCGGAAGCAAGTGGCAGGAAAATTAAATTCAGTGGGAAGGAAGTATCTAATGGGTACATTTCCTGGTATCCGACCTGAGTTTTCGCATGGTTGTTAACGAACGGAGGTCTGGCTTTTGAGAAGCGTCCGCATAGTAGTGTCGGCATGAAGTAAGGTCCGATAGGGGTAAGTTCCCTGTTATTCAAAAAACGTGAATTTTGTAGGATGCCACGTAGGTAACGAGATTTCCCGCTTTACCTAATCTTCTCACCGACTCGTTCGCGAAGGAATTTCGTAAATTATTTGGAATTTGAGGGGCGAATCCCTCGAAGATCATCGCCGTAGTTCATGGTCGACGATTAAATTGATCGGTGGAATGGTTGTATCATTTTAACTTGTTTTGCGTGAAGAATTTATGTACAGTACGATTTTTAGTATGAGCCTGGTGCTCACTGGTAACCTGTGCCTGTTTGTTCGAGGGCCTTAAAATTGGGAAATTGCAGGAATTTCTCATAAGAAGGTGCATCTAATAATTTCAGCGCCAAAGGCTGATTGTGTATTTGAATAGTTGCACGATACGATCGGTAAGTGTTATTAAGTGCCTATACCACCTTTGATTGATCATCTAGAAAGAATCTGTGCTCGATTGGTAAGAACTCATTTCGACACTAAAGTCGAATAACGTAAAGTGTCATTCTTTTGATATTCTTTGAATAGACAATTTCATTTAATTTTATCGTCTCGTAGGGATTGCACGTTGGATGTTGTGCGTATATGCGAGTGTTTTGTATACTGTATGATGCCTTCGGTTGACGATCAACAATTTTTTCGTATAAGAAATCTTAAATTTATTTCATCGCGATTATTTGTGAGTTAATTCGCATAAATACTGTGGAGTAAGGACTCAAACCTGGTGACACCAGGATTTCGAAAAAATTTACGCGAATATACTGACGTGTTTCAAAACGATTCCAATTTTTATATCAAGAGGAACGGTCGCTCTTCGCACCAAGTTCTAATTCTTATTATGTATGCCTATCCGCAATCCGTAAAATGTATGTATATATATATATATATATATAATATATATATATATATATATATATATATATATATATATAGCGCGGCGACCGCTACTCCTTCACACAGCAAAAAAACAATACGCGATATTTATCCTTCGTTTCTGCGCTTGGCAGAATGATGATACGAAGTTCTGACTATGCCGAATATTTACATTTATTTCTATCTTTAATTTGAGCCTAGTCTCATTAAAATTGATTCAATAGAACATAAGATATCAATTAGTAGTTGTATCGTAATCGTGATTTCAATGATCGAATTTTTCGACTTTTCTCCTCACGCTTGCTCCGTGAGATCGCACCTTGAAAGTGTCCGTTAAAGTGCTGTCACCCGTGCAACCAGTCAGAAGCGGCACACGTATATATATATTGTAACATGGCAAAACACGTTACAGTGCTATCTGCCACGAGACTCAACACGGGCGTAACTTAAGGGGGGGGGGGCTGGCCTTCAAGAACCGCTAATATTCAAATGGGTGCAATTTCCGAAATGATCTCATCACCTTATAGGGGGGGAGGGGCGGGACTGCTCCGATGAAGCGCTAGTGTTTATTTTGGTAATGACGTCTTTCGGCTCTTTTTGAATGATATATATTATGAATCTGCCGGAAAGTTTTTATCCAAGGGGAAATGTTGTCATTATAGGGGGAACTGCTCCGAAGAAGCGCTAATTTTTAATATGGCAACAATTTAGAAATAGGATTAGTATTTTAGGAGTGAATAATTGCTAATTAAAAAAGTACGTGTAATTCGGGCTATTATTCATTATTTAATTTTATTTTTATTTGCTGAAATAATATATTGCATGCGATAAATATTTCAGGCATAAACATGGGTATTCGTAATTGCTTTGTTTTGGAAGTCGGATCAAGGGCGGCCTTGTTTTCGATTTCCAGAAGTATAAGACGTAAACATCAATCGTCTACCGACAAGCACGCTGCTTATTACGGGCGTGCAGGGGGGAACGACGCGTGGATATTCTGGAACGTTCGCGAAAGAGAGGGTAAGCGAAGGCGACATGCCGAAACTTCGTGAACGTTCGAGAAGAGTTAAGAAAGAAGGATGAGAGGGGACGTCTAGCCGTGTATGTCCATACGGGCCGCGGGGTCTCTCCCTACTATCAAGATCGCGGGGAAGAAAGGATAAAAACGGCAGCCGACGCGGCGTGAGCGTCGTGATTGCAATCGCCAGTCCGTTGGTAGCAGCCCTGGACCCTGGATGTATGTATAAGGTACGTTTGGTCATCAAAAAGGTACCAACAGCCCTGAGCACGAATACTTTCCGGCTACGAAGTCCTTCCGTATGCCAATAATTCGATTCTTTGTGTTCACGGTTGTGTAAATAAAATGCGCTTTTCCGATTGTCCGCTGCCGTTTCGCGAGTGAAAGTGAAAGTGAAAAACACGAATCGCCTTCGGTTATCCGAGTCGGGTCTTCGATTCGTATCGTGTTTCGGTAAATTTCTGCTTTGGTCGCGAATTTCTCAATGGTTATCTTCCGGAATCTTCCTTTTTGTGGAGAATACCTCGAGTAGATTCTTTTCCGCGAGAATGGTCATCTCTTATTGTTTTATTCGTCATATTCTGGAAGAAGGTAGTTCTAGTTCTCATTACGTTCGGAAAGACGGAGCCCAAAGGCCACGCGCGTCGGTAGGGTTAACTATGGGAAACGCAATCGAAGATCTTTCTCTTAAAATTTCATGAGATGCTTCGGTAAGAGGATAACTTCGTCCTTTCGAGGACTTCAGGAAAAAGCCGTCACCTGGTTATCTTTTGTGATCGGTCGGAATCCGGGAGAAATAACTAGCGGTTCGGGCGAACGTAAGGTCGAATCTAGTGTGGTTATCTTTATCGTTTCGAAAGTGCGTGTCAGGTGATCAGAAATAGAGATAGTAACCAAAACGGAAATACGACGTTTGAAAAGCAAATTCCGCCGAACGTGATGCTCTGTGACGTCACACAGCTACGTCGACAAGATGGCCGCCGGTTCCGAACCGAGGTCCGCGACGCGATCTCCAGTTGGCTTGAGGAGCCGTTGATTAGCATGGTCGACACTTTAACTTCATAATTTAGCTTCTTATGAACGAAAACGCAAGTTCGTTAATTTTACCTTGGCTCGCTGGATCGCTCTTGTGAGCGATCGTATCTTAAACTGCTGGGTTATCTTTTCACTCTGTTAGAGTGAACACTGTGGTTATCTGTTATCTTGTATAAATTAACGAGCGGACTTTATGTGCAATAAGAAGGTTTTTCTCGAGTAATACTCCAGCCGATCTGTCGGTAAGGAAAGGCCATGCGTGCGATGCTTACTGGACCGGGCCCTTCGCGCGGTTATGTTACCTAGATTGCCGATACACGAGCAATCTTTGTAGGGCCAAGGTTATCTAGCACTGCCGGAGGGGAGTGCCATCTTTTCGTTATGTTTTTTACGTGAGGCTAACTGTCTCTACGGAGACGCTAAAGTTGTTGCGTATAAGTATGAGTGTGTTAACTTGAATAGCAGTGTCCGCGGTAAAACGATAGCGGAATTAATCGGTTCATTTATTCACGCGGTAAAGTCGAGTGGGTTTCGGGTAGAGTAGGTTCGGTGATTTGTCCGAGTTTAGTAGATTTCAGTAAAGGGGTATAATCGGTCGATTTAGTCGGTTTCGGTAAAGTTTTGTATGGTTCGAATAACGTCGTTCAGTGTAGTTTTGGTATGTGATTCATATAAGTTCGTGTAGGTAGTATAGTGGCATATTACGGAGGGCACGTGATTATCGGACGAGCCCGGTTCCTCGACGAGTTCTTCGCAGGGCGCCGCGGCCGAGTGCGAAAGTCCCGACCGAGTTCGTCGCAAGCCAGCGCGCTTCGGAAAGTCCTTGTCGAGTTCGTCGGCGGGCACCTCGTCTGTAGGAACTCCTGGTAGAGTTCGTCGCAGGGCATCTTATTTAGAAAGTCCTGGTAGAGTTCGTCGCCAGGCACCGCGTGCGAAAAGTCCCTGTCGAGTTCGTTGCAGGGCATCGTATTAGGAAGTCCCTGTCGAGCTCTGCGTAGGGGAATCACGTGTCGTCGCGTAACGGGGAATCGGTAGAAATTTGACGCCTTTAATTTGGGGTGCGCACCTATAAATTTGTCGAGCTTCGGCTCCTCTGGCGCCCTCTCTTACCATCCGGCACGCCGTGCAGATTTTTGTGGCCCCCGGAGAAAAGTTCGGTTTTGCAGGCGACCACGAGCGACGACGACGGACGGGCGGAGGTGAAAAAGTTGGGGGTGGGGGTCACAATATATATATATAAATATTCCTGAGAACGCCACAAGCCTTCTCGTCATAGGCGATCATACACCTGCATGCGTGTTGTCACACATTAATGTAATTGCATGTGAGACTATTAAGTCAGCTGATATAGCGAACTCGGAGCATACGAGAGCGACACGACGCGACGAATACAGAGAGGGACAACAGGCAGGACCCGCGGATTGGCCTAATTAAACACGTGGCCCTAAGATAGGAATTCGGTCAAGGGACTCTAAAATCGACAGACGAGTTGTGACTACGGGACAGTCATTGTCAAAGCGCGACATACCAATATTAAAAACGTTGTAATTAACGACTGTGGTGGAGTGCCTGGTAGTTTCTGTGCAAGATTAATTGTGAATAGGGTACGGTTAATACTCTTTCGGTTAATGTAAGTACCGGCTCCGAACCCTTCTTCTCTGCACCTGTCGTGTCGTTCCGTTCAATGTAACCTGCCTCGTGCGTTTGCAGTTTCCGTGAAAATATAATTATTTTCTGTAGTAATATTTATCGATCTTAATTTTACTTTCCACGAATCCTGCCATCTCCACGGTCGTGATTAGTTTCGCGTGCTGACGCTAGTCAGACGGTTTTATTTCTTTCCTTTTTTTTTTATTTCGCAATCTTTTCTTTTCTTGCACTCGGTTGCAAAAGTATAACGATCAAATTCGTTCATTTTACTTGAATTCGAATCGTTACAAATGGCGCCCAACCTGTTTGGCAATAAATAATGAAGTAGAGATATTTCGCGGAAAAAGAGTTTAAATGTAAACAAAGGCAAACAACATTGAAGGGAGTCTACGCATTATTGCTAAATTATAATTAGAATATTCAAATAACAAAAATAATATTCTTTTGATATTTCTTTATGATTTCTAATTTTATATACATATATTTATTTTTTTTGTGTAATATTCTACTTTTGGGAAATTGATTAAAATGAAGTGAACATGATTAATAATGAATAAATAATTTAATATATGAAATGTATGATAGAATGATACAATAACGTGAGGAAAATATATATGATATATGATGATTCAGGTAATTTGATATGATATGAATATGATTGGGTTGTAATTGTGTATGAAATATTTAGTGTGCATAATGAGTCACAACTCGTCTCCAAATACGTGTATATGAGGGACAATTGATGTAATTATTTTTTTAATTGTAATTTTATTTTAATAAAAGGGTTTGTTTTTTTTTATTCATTTTAAATTTTTCGTTTATATTTATTTACATACGACCACTTACAAGAAATTATACTAAAAGGCGTTTTTCCAGGTCAATGAACTAATTATTTTGGAAAGGATTAGATTATTAATAAATTAAAAAAAAGGGGTGTGAGGGAATTTCGTTAAAAAATTATAATTTAAAAATTAAAATTAAATCGACGTTTCGGTCACTTAATACCTGGCCCTCTTCAGAATATGAATTATAAAGTGAATTGATGTCTGAAAATGATTAGAACGATGCTTTTATTAATAAATTAGGGGGCAATGTATTATCGGGATTGATTTTAACGATCCTCTACCTATTGTCTTCGAAGTGCATTACATATCTTTAGTGTTATATACCGATAGTGTTATAATGCATTTTAGAAGTTTTTAAGATTGGAGATCTGTTAGAGCATTGTAGATGGAGGGAAGTTTAGACATTTCAAATCGGATGTTGACTATTTTTCGTCTTTTTGATAAAGTAGTTTTCCATCTCTTTATGTTTTATTTTGTTATGCTCAAATGCTAAAATCGATGTTTTTTCGTAGTCGAATTGATGTCCAGTTTCGATTCTGTGTGTTGTTAGCCCTGTATAGGCTTCAACTCTCCCTTCAATATTTTTACGGTGTTCTTTTAGTCGTGTTTCGAGCCTTCTACCTGTTTCCCCTATGTAAACACTATTACAGTGGAGACAAGGTATTTTGTATACGACATTACTAGATTTTATAAGTGGCAATTTAGCTTTTTGAGGTTTAATACCTGCGATGTTTTTATGAATTGGTGTCGCCACTAGTCGTATTTTTCCTTTTTTCAAATGGATTTAAGCTTTTCAGTAACATTTATTATTTCCTCGTTGTTGTGAGTTTTTTTGCTTCGTTCTGTATTGTAAAAATCATTGACTTTTTTAGAGATACTATTTTCAACTATCTGTTTGGGAAAACCATTCTCTCTTAGGATGTTTCTTACTTTGTTGAGGTTTTTAGATCTAAAGCGAACCTCTGAGAGTTTTATGGCTCGATCTATTAGGCCATATGCTACCCCGATCTTGTAATTTAAATTTTTTATTTTTATTTCGTTATTTGTTATTTCTTTTTGTATACGTTTTAAAAGTTATTTATTAATGTATACGTCTTAAACGTTATTTATTTATTCTATTTATTTTAAAGTGATGTGGTTGAATATAAATTATTCATTAGTGAGAAGGGACATATTTAATTATATTTCGGCCTCGTCTCGTAAATAAAATTATGGTAGTCCTTCCATTTCGCGCCAGAATCGCCAGAAAATTCCACAATTTCAAAGCAAAAATCCATATCCCTTAGCAACCATTATTATTCTGTCATTCTTTTATTTTGTGCCAGATACAAAGGACTTGGGTCATTTAGATTAAAATAAATAAGTTATTTTCTTAATTTAACAAAATGCCAAAACATACGAAGAAACGTCACAGGAGCCGGAGTTATTCTTCGGATGAAGATTTGGACAAAGAATTGAGAAAAATTCATTTACGCATTGATCGTTTAAAGAGGAAAAGAAAACGTCATGATAAGGATAGTTATAAGTCTCGGAGACGGATAAGTTCTTTTAGTGAATCTGATGTTAGCAAGGAAGCGGTTTTTAGGAATGATCAGGATATATTTTCGGATGGGGGTAAATATTCCCGTTATACTATGGTTTTTTCGAGGTTAGTTGATGTAACCATATGATTCTTACTGGTGGTGACAACAGTTTCTTAGATCGTTTGTGATAACGAAAGATTAGCTTCTACTGTTAGCGACAACAGATGTTTTGGTAATTTCTTTGGGTGATCAAAGATTATTACATCTGTCTGTGATGACAGAAATTTATTGTTTGTGATGACAATAAATTACAAAGATTTAATGAGGTTCTCTTTTTTCCCTTCTGTTTGTGATAACGGATGTTTTTAATTTTTAAGTAATCAATAATCTTTATAACAGTTATTATGGAAGATAAGAAAGTTAAGAATAACAATTTCCCTAACTTGCTTATGATAGCAAGTATATATATGGTGTTTAGTTATCCATCTATTGATATTTGGTTTATAATTGTAATAAATGTAATATTTTTTATATACATTATACAGATAAATTAGAAGAAGAGCAAGTATCAGATCAAAGTTCTCATATTACGGAGCTGAATAAAGAGATTTTAGACATGCTTGGAAAGGATAAATCTTCTTCAGATTTGTTTGGACCTCCTATTCAAGAAGAAATAATTGCTCGCTGGGAACCTATAATTAAAGATGGACTTTCGGCAGAAGAGAAAAATGAGCTTATTAAAGATTATCCATGTCCTGGAAATGTTATTTTTTTGACAGCGCCAAAATTAAATTTAGAGGTTAGATCAGCAATTTCCGACTCTGTTCTGAAGCGAGATCAACGTTTGGCCCAGCTTCAAAATCAAGTTGCTTCGAGTTTATCTGCAATAGGTCAGACCATCACCTTAATGTTAAAAGAAGAAGACAAAAATCTAGAGCATATTAGGGAATGCTGTTATATAATAGTATTGTTAGGGAATGCAAGCCGACTGCTGTGTGACTTGTTTTATTCAGAAACGAAGTCAAGAAAAGAATTAATAGCAATTAACCTAAACAAGGATTTTAAAGATACGCTTCATAATGCTCCTATGGACGGATGGCTGTTTGGCGAGGATTTGGGAGAAAGAGTTAAGGCAACAAAGAATTTAGAAAAAGCTAGTCAAGACCTAAAACCTCACAAGCCTAAAACAACGAAACATCCGCAAGGTGCATCGAACAAATATTTAAACTACAAGAGTCTACCTCGACTGCATCAACAGGGAGCAAGTTTAGGTGGACGACAAATGCTGCATGCTCCTCTCAACAATCACCTTCGCGATCAGCAGCAGAAATTTCGATCGCTCCGGAATCAGACTCAAAGGAATCGGAAAACAGATCATCATTATTCGAAGACACGCAAGAATTATCGATATCGGTTATTCTTAGACACACCCTTTATTTTTAGGAAGTTGATGAAACCTATTTTATGTTATTTAAGAGAAAAGGGTTGTATATCAGTAGTTTACTTAGACGACTTTCTTTTGATGGGAAACACTTACCAGGAATGATTAAATAATGTCGAGGAAACTGTTAGAACTTTGGAATATCTGGGCTTTATCATAAATTATGATAAAAGTAAACTTTCTCCTAATCAAGTTGGTAGTTATTTAGGTTTTATTTACAATTCCTTGGATATGTCTATTACTCTACCAAGAGAAAAAATAATTTTAATTACAGATAATATTAAAAAACTCTTATCACAGAAGCGATGTACTATTAGAGAATTTGCGAAATTTATCGGTAGGTTAATTTCGATTTGCCCTGCAGTTCGTTATGGTTGGTTATACACTAAACTTTTTGAAAGAGTGAAAATTTTTGCCCTTAGATGAGCGAGAGGAAATTACAATGAGATTATGGAAATTCCTTCTGAAATAACTGATGATTTAAATTGGTGGCTTCGAAACATTCAGATGTCAAGCAATAGCTTAACACTGAATAGTTTTAGTAATGAAATTTTTACAGATGCTTCTAGGTCAGGTTGGGAAATATATTGTGATGGAGCACGTACTCATGGTTTTTGGGCTAAGAATGAACAAAAATTTCATATCAATTATTTGGAGTTAATGGCAACATTCTTTGGGCTAAAATGTTTTGCAGCAAAATTATCGAATTGTAATATTTTATGTAGAATTGATAACACTACCGCGATCGCTACCATCAACAGAATGGGCAGTACTAGATACCCGCAATTGAATAAATTAGCACGTGCTATATGGCAATGGTGTGAGGCAAGGAATATATTTATTTTGGCTTCTTATATAAAATCCGTGGATAATGCAGAAGCTGATAAAGAATCTCGACGATTAGCAGATGATACTGAATGGGAATTAAACGAATTTGCTTTTGCATTAATAAGAGAGATATTAGGACACCCAGAAATTGATCTGTTTGCTAGTAGGATTAATAAGAAATGTGAAAGATTTGTTTCTTGGTTACAAGATCCTGAATCAATTACTGTAGATGCATTCACGTTAAATTGGAATGGAATATTTTTCTATGCCTTTCCACTATTTGCACTAATTTCACGGGTTTTGCAAAAAATAATGAACGATAAGGCTACAGGGATTTTAATTGTAACGTATAGCCCTCTCAACCTTGGTTCCCGATTTTTGTTTCTCTTTTAATTGATGATCCATTATATTTTAAACCTGATAAGAGTTTGTTATTTTCTTTTGACAGAACTCCACATCCACTTTGGAGAAAACTTTCCCTGGTGGCAGGTACCTTATCATACAAGCGCTGAAAGCAAAGGATATTCCGGAGACATCTTTAGATATTTGTTTAGCATCGATTACCGATTCTACTATCAAACAATACAATTGTGGTTTGAAGTTATGGTGGCAATTTTGTCAGGAGAAAAAATTAGATATTTTTAATGTTACTGTTCCTTCAGTCTTAGAATTTTTAACGGATTAATTTAATCGGGAAATTTCTTACGGTTCACTGAATTCTTATCGATCTGCTATTAGCCAAATTGCTGAATCAGATTTTGCAAATGATTTTAGAATTAAGAGGTTTTTTAAGGGCATTTATGGTTTGAGGCCTAGTTTACCAAAATATAGTAACTCGTGGGATCCAGCTATAGTGCTTGACCACATTAAGATTTTGTTAAATCGTGATATTACTTTAGATATATTGACCAAGAAATTGGCAGTTCTGTTAGCTTTAGTTACAGGTCAAAGAGTTCAGACTTTAGGTGCTATAGAAATTTCAAATATTTTTATTAAAGAGGATAAAATTAAAATTAGAATTTCTAAGCGATTGAAAACGAGCGGTAAGAATAGAATTCAACCAAATTTAGTTTTACCTTTTTACCATAAGGAACCAGAAATATGTCCGACAGAAACTTTACAAATTTATTTAGAAAGAACCTCGCATTTAAGGGACAATTCGGAAAAATTACAAAAATTGTTCATTACCTCAAAAAGACCTTTTCAGAATGCTTCAATCCAATCGATTAGTCGCTGGATTAAGTTAATGCTAAAAGAGAGTGGTATAGATACTGCGCAATTTTCTTCCCACAGCACCAGACACTCTTCGACTTCTGCTGTGACTAGGAAGGGAATAAATTATGACACAATTAGGTTAGCAGCAGGTTGCACGGAAAGATCGAAGGTTTTTGCACAATTTTATAACAGACCATTAGTAAATGATTCAGAATTTGCACGGGCGATCTTGGAATAAGGATACATAAAAGTACCTTATGTCTTATGTTCTACCATATTGTATAAGTTTCTCGTTTGGTAATTTGTTGTATAGAGACTATAATAAATTACAATTTAATACACTATTCATTGTTGCAAGTATCTCTAAACATCTACCATAATTTTATTTACGAGATGAGGCCGAAATATAATTATTAGATCAATCGAACTTACCTAAGTGAAGATCGATCTTAATTATATGTAGGCCTCGTTGAAGTAAATAAATGCCCACCCTAACCCATATACGTTAATAAGGTTTATTAAGTATTCCCACAGTTGCAACAATGGCACTATTAAAAAGAATGACAGAATAACAGTGGTTGCTAAGGGATATGGATTTTTGCTTTGAAATTGTGGAAGTTTCTGGCGATTCTGGCTCGAAATGGAAGGACTACCATAATTTTATTTACTTCGACGAGGCCTACATATAATTAAGATCGATTTTCACTTAGGTAAGTTCGATTGATCTAATAATTTTTTTTAATTTTTTACTTTAATTCTTAAATTCTAGTTGAACATGTTTTTTTACTAGAGAGGGTGCAATTTTTTTAGATGATTATTCTAGGTTGATGTTAATGAGTGAAAAAAAACTAACTTTGTTTTGTTTGGATTCGCGATTTATTGTTGGCGCGTGTCTGAGCGCGTGGGGTGACAGGATGTATACGTCGTCCAATCGCGACTCGACATGTCGTAGAATGCATTGCGAACATAGCGCCGTCTCTCGATAGGACCTGCTAGGTAGACAGTCGCTCGTAAACACGAGACCGAGCTACGTGCGCTTCCTTTTTTTTTCGTTTCCACTTTTGTTAACCACGTTGTAGTTGCAAAGTAATAAAAGTTTCTGTTTTCCCAAAACACTGTGTCAATAGGTTATGGGCCCAGAGACGACTGGATTAGTGTACAGTCCTAAAAGTGGAAATACTAGGTCTAAGTCTAGTGCGCAAAGAGGGTCTGAGAAATTGAAAACGTGATAACCAAACATTCCAAGATGGAGACGAGCGCATTCAAGGTAGAGAAACTGCGCGATACGGGGAATTGGCAACAGTGGAAGTTCGTTGTAGAAATTCTAATGGACGACGACGTTGGGAGTGTGCGACAGCACTTCCTTAAAACCCGAAGAAGGCGCGGAAAACTACGATGTGAAATTGGCGCAATGGAATAAAGCGAATAAAAACGCGAAGAAATTGATCGTAACAACAATTGAAAGTGAACCGCTTAGACTGGTTATGAACTATGAAAGTGCACGTGACATGCGGCAAAAGTTGTGTGCGGTATACAATTTAAAAAGTGAAGAGAGTCTCTCTTTAACACAAAATAAATTTTTCGATTTCAATTGGGATACGGCCTCAAGTGTCGCTACCAACGTGTCAAAAATAGAACAGTTAGTCAAAAAGATGAAATCGTTGGGTGGCGAAATTTCAGACTCGATGGTGATATCGAGAATACTCTCTACTCTACCGCACATGTACGATCATGTTCACAGTGCATGGGACAGTACGGAGACCGCAAGAAGAACCCTAGAAAATCTGATTTCTCGACTGATGACCGAAGAAACGCGTGTTGATAAAGACAAGGAAAATCCTGCAGAGTCGTCAATTGCTCTATTCTCAAAAATGAAGAATAACGAAAAAAGTAAGAAGCAAGAGAAGGACAAATCTAGGAAAAATGGCTGTTTCCTATGTGGCAGAAAAGGACACAAGCAGAAAGGCTGCAGGGGCTGCTACTCGTGCGGAGAGAAGAGGCACTTTGCTCGAAACTGCCCGAAGAAAGACGAGCGAGGAGACGATCAAACATCGTCGACGAAGACGGCGCAGGCTTACGTCGCGAACTCAGATCAACGATACGTAGACGGGCATTGGCTGATCGACACTGGAGCATCCGATCACATGACCAATCGCGAAGACTGGATTGAAGATTTTCAGCTCTTCGACGAACCTCGGAAGATATTGGAAACGGCGAAGAATTAGAAGCGCTCGGAATAGGAAATATATGTCTGGAAACACGAGTTCGCGAAGAGTGGAAAGCAGGTATTATGTATAATGTCTTGTACGTTCCGAAATTGTACGGAAATCTGTTTTCGGTCAAAACAGCCGCGAAAAAAGGTTTAGATTTTCTGATTGCAAATAACAGAAAGACGTGTGTGTTTACGAACGAAGGTCAAGTCGTCGCGGTAGGTCTTGAATTCGGACAGTTGTACAGACTCGATGCGCAAGTTCCGATTTTGAAACTGGCAAATGTAGTGACAAAAACAAATTCGTTGCAATTGTGGCATAAGCGACTGGCACACCAAAATAAACGCCACGTAAAGGATTTCCTGAAAAATCACGGTATTACGGTCGAAATCGATAAAGATTTTTGCGATGCATGTGTTCTCGGAAAACAACATCGCGACAGTTTCGGTGAAAAAAGAGATCACGCGACTCAGCCCCGAGAACGGATGTACTCAGCTGATTGCGGTCCCATAGAGGTCGAATCGCTCGTTCATCGACGCTACTACGTAGTATTACGGGATTTCGTGTGATTTATTTTTTACGACAAAAATTTGAGGTCTTTGAACAACTAAAAAATGATTGTAACGAAGTGATAAAAAAAAAAATTTGGTCGGGATATTGAAGAACTCGTAACGGATGGCGGTGGTGAATACGACAACAAACTTGTCGAGAGTTTTTTGAAACAAAGAGGCATAAAGCATAATTTTACAGCTCCGTACACTCCCGAGCAAAACGGAGTGGCGGAAAGAGATAACCGAATTGTGATCGAAGCGGCGCGGTCGTTACTGTACGCGGGAAAAGCCATACCGAAGTCGTTATGGGCCGAAGCGGTAAATTATTCGGTACATGTCTTAAACCGAAGCGGTCCAAGTAAAGTCGAAAACAAAACCCCATACGAACTGTGGTTTCGAAAAGAAACCAGCATTGATTAATTCAAAGTTTTTGGCACGGAGTGCTTCGTCCACGTTCCTAAGCAAAAACGTCGTAAATTAGATAAGATATCTGAAAGGGGTTTTCTTGTAGGATATCAAGATGATTTTAAGGGTTATAGAGTTTACTTGTATGATAGACGAGAAATAGTAGTAAGTGGTGACGTTGTGTTTAAAGAGGAGTTACTATCGCCCTCTTATGTAGAAAATACCAACGAACGGTCGCTCGGAACGCGCGAAAGTGAACCGTTAACAGAAAATCCTGTACCTAGTTACGCGAGAATTTTGCGTGACAGATCTACTCTGAAAAGGCCAGATTTCTACGGAGGTCCATGGGCTAATTACGCCGAGTCAATTCCGCAAAACTATCGTGAAGCTTTAGACTCTCCAGACTCAAAAAATTTGGTTAATGCTATGGAAGAGGAAATGAAATCGTTAACTGAAAATCGAATATGAACCTTAGTAGAAAAGCCAAAAGATTCAAAGATTATAAATAACCAGTGGATTTTTAAAAGGAAGGAGAACTTAGATATGAGTGGCAACGTCTTTAAAGCAAGATTAGTAGTCAACGGTTGCGCGCAACGTTTCGGTGTAGACTATGACTCTTCGGGGTGCTTTGTTCAGGTGGTTCCCTTTGCCTTGTGTGTGTGTGTGTGTGTGTGTGTGTGTGTGTGTGTGTGTGTGTGTGTGTGTGTGTGTGTGTGTGTGTGTGTGTGTGTGTGTGTAATTGATAGAATAAGGAAGCATCGTTCATCATTTGTAATTGTAGAATCGACGGCAGAAACCGACGCTAAGTGTAGGCCACATATTCACTCTCGTGAATTTCCATCAAGTACAGAAGAAGAATTTCGCATATATGCGTATTATTAAGAGATTACTTATTATATGCGTCATGTACTGTCGATATGCAGAATACTAGTTTTTGTGATCGTAACAGTCAGAGAATCAATATTCGTCTTCCCCTTGCATTGTTTCCATATAATGATTTTCTAATAGTGCATCTACGCAAATTGTAGAAGTCTTAATCTTAAAATATCAGTTCCCGCAAATTTGACCGTTATGTCGAAAATTCATACAGATAGATGCATCAATCCTTGTGCCTATTATGGTGTATCGTCGTACATAGTTAAAAATCTTACAAAAATTTCAGCTACACTTCTTCAACAATACCCACATTTACCAGAAAATGCTAGAGTATATAACGATTGCAGATTAAAACGTTCATTAAATTGATCTTGTACTTCTATGACTACCGATGATTCGTTGGTTAGTAGTAGTATGGAATGTGATGATGATCCGAGTGAAAGCTTTTCGAACGAACCAAATTTGTTTTTGGATAGCAAAGATAAATCGTGCCCTTCGCGATTACGTGAATTTGATGATTTTTTACGTGGATTGAAAGATAAATTTTCTAGTTTGAAACGTAATGATTCTGAAAAGCATAACATTCTAACACTTGCACCAGAATCTTGGAGTATAAGAAGAATTGCAAAAGACTTTGGTACGTCGATAGTGTTAGCCAAAAAATCTGAAGTAGTAAGACAAAGCAAAGGAGTTTTGCCTGATATCCAAACAAGTGTTGGTAACACTATATCAGAATCAACAGTTTCAAAAAATCATCATTCTACTAATACTATTGTCATTATATATATATATATATATATATATATATATATATATATATATATATATATATATATATATATATATAATGACAATAGTATTAGTAGAATGATCCCCGGGCGAAAGGATACTATATTGGCTAGTGTTGATGGCATACGTCTAAAATTGCAGAAACGTATTTTGCTAATGGAACTCAAGGAATTGCATGCATTATACGACAAAATCATATCCTCACAATCATGTCAGTTTCAGTTCATTTGCAAAACATCGCTCACAAAACTGTATACTACCTGGATCAAAAGGAACGCATGCAGTATGTGTATGTACAATACACCAAAATTGCAAGTTAATGCTGGATGCAAGTAACATTAAAACATTAACAGCATCATCTGAAAATCACATTCGTGCTTATCATGACTGTTTGGAGTTAATTATTTGCAAGTCTCCAACGCCGCAATGCTTCTTAAATGAATGTCAGTTGTGTCCAGATATTTATGTATTTGACAGAAGACTACGTGAAATTTTAGCTGCAGCTTCTATTGGCCGAGTTCATTATAGTGGTCAGGAACTGATAGGTCGACAGTAACAGCAGATATTTCTGATTTTGTAGATGAATTCTATAAACGACTATTGATACTTAAACCCCATTCGTTTATTGACAAGCAGCAATCAGAATTCATTTCTACGAAAAAACAGACTTTACGAACTGGAGAGATACTGGTTATGTTCGATTTTTCCAAAAATTATTCATACGTTGCTCAAGATGCTTCTCAGGCATTTCATTTTAATAATGAGCCATGTACGATAATTCCTGTTATATATTATTATAATGAAAAGTCTCATCTAAAATATAGAAATTGTATATTTCTATCAAACAGTACTAAGCACGACACTGCCGCTGTTTACACAGTCCAAAAGCAGCTAATTCCAGAAATACGTAAAAATGTCAGAAATGTAAAGAAGTTAATATACGTAACCGATGGTGCTAAACAGCACTTTAAAAATAAATATCAAATTGCGAATTTGATTAACCATAAAGAAGATTTTGATGTAGATGCGGACTGGCACTACTGCGCCAGGGCACAGGGTAAAAGTTGTTAGGATGGCCTTGGAGCAATATTTAAGAGAGATGCTTACAAAGCTGGCCTCATGGCCAAGCCATGTGAGGCAATTTTCTCGCCAACATCTCTGTATAATTGGGCAAAAAGTCATTTTAAAAATATTCGTATTTTTTTTCAGTAATGTTGATCACGACAAGTCTGCTAGACATTTAAATCGACGATTTGAAAAAGCGGTAGCCGCACCACAAATATTAAAGAATCACGCATGCATATTCCAACAATCGAAGACGATGTTAGTGAAACGATACTCAAATGCCGTTACAGGAGTACAATTTCCATTAAAATGAAATAAATTATTATATGTTTTCTCCGACATTAAATAATTAATCGGTCTTGCATGAATGGGTTGGACCATAGGACGTACGAATTCGCATTGCTCCCCCTCTTCTAGAAAATTGCAACCCCCCACACACACACACACACACACACACACACACACACACACACACACACACACACACACACACACACACACACACACACACACACACAAACACACACACACACACACACACACACACACACACACACACACACACACACACACACACACACACACACACACACACACACACACACACACACACACACACACACACACACACACACACACACACACACACACAAACACACACACACACACACACACACACACACACACACACACACACACACACACACACACACACACACACACACACACACATACACATCATGGAGGGTTTGGAGTCGATAAATACCGTGGACACGACGAACCATGGGGTTCTGATCTCTAGTGTGACGCACACGCAAAAGCACACGCGCACAAACATACACACGCACTGGCGCGCACGCACACTCACACCCTCGCACACAGATGCGCGCGCGCACACGCACACGGACACAGGTGACGGCAAGGAGAACCAACTGAACAAAGCACCCCGAAGAGATGTAAACCCGACCGTGCGACCTCCACGAGGTGCATCTCGGGTAATGCAAACGCCGGCGGTAGTTCATAAGTGCGGTAGCAGAGAAATTGTATATATTCATAAATTATTGTCACGAAAACCATGCATGATTTCGAGAAATTCCAGTAGAGGTTTTCTTATTCTAATTTAATGTACAAAAAGACCGAATTTTTTAAAAATTCAAATGATAAACTTTAAATTCCGTCAGCCATATTGAATAGGACATATTGAATTTTTGAAAATGTAACGTACGTATGCAAAGTGCGCATAATAATGTGCGATGTGCATAGAAAAAACCTTTTCCTTGGTGCTGTGAATGAATTTTTACCGAAATACATAATGTGGGTTCGCACTTCACGCATTCCGGGCGCCATATTGTAACATATCATTTTGTTTTTCGGGAAGTACCGGTGATTTTTTGAAAGTACACACTCTAAGCTACAATTCGAGCTCAAATAGACCTATGTAGGGGTTTCTGATTTTAAATAGGCGGGGTGGCTTTTTTCACAAAGAATGCCCCATATATATATATATATATATATATATATATATATATATATATATATATATATATACAGGGTGTATCAAAAAGACCAGAATCGACCTACATCCCGAGGTAGGGTTTTTTTTCGGGATCGAATGGCGTTGGAAATAATTTTCTGGAATGTAGTTTGTTTTTTAATTGAACGTTAAAAACGTATTTATTTCGAAGGGATTGCCAAGGTATGATCGGCCTTTGTGCTCTGTTTTAGTTCGTTCGCGGGATTCGTTGACAATTGAAAATCAAATTCAAAATTCCCGGGAAGGCAGGTTCGAACTGACAACTGATGGCAGGCGATTTCTAACCAATATTACCAAGCCCATTCGTAGAAAGGAACGGCTTCTAGCATGGCGTAATGAAGTAAATAAAGAACGATTATTGCTATTATTAATATGACTTCATTAATTTATGTACTAAACTTACTGTTTTCGTCGCACAGGATACTGAAGCGCTATTAAGTAATAAATTGCCGCGCATAACAAATTAAAAAATTAAAGTTTTAAACGTTTAAAAACATCGCCTAAACGGATATAAAAGTTGGTATAACCAACTAAATGGTTGATCCAACCAACAGTTGGTTATTCCAACTAACTTTTTTTCCGAGTACGAGATTCAGCAAACGAAAATTAGATAGCCAAAAGTCATGCAGGAGTAAATTGTAGAGTATAAAAAACGTAACAAAATGTCCCCCAAATATTTTGCGATTCGTTAAAAATTAAACATACAAGAGCCTATCGAAGTCGTGATATTGGTATCGTACATTTGGTGTATGAGGTGTAACTCCATGACTTCGAACTTTCGGTTCTCTTAGGTTTAAATTTTATCGAATCGCTAAATGTTATTGGAGTAAAATGTAGATTTTTTCAAGCTCTACAACTTATTTCCAGGTAATTTTATACTGTGTATAGAGAGGACTGAATTAGATTGGAAAAATAACAAAAAATGGAAAAAACAGCGATTTTTGTACCTTTATCGCGATTTCGGCACCATTTGCCTTCATTTATATGTCAAATAAAGTGAAATTTCTTTACTTGTACATCATTTATAAACTTTTCCAACGGTAAGCCAAAGAACAATTTTTTTACGGACACCCTAATATATATAAGTAATATTTTTACGTTTCGTCCACTTTTGTAGGAAGGGGCCACCAATTTTCCCCAAATTTTAGTAGCGTTTTCAACCTTCAAAAATAAGACTTTTTGCAATATTTCAGCCCCCAAGGTGACGTTGGGTCCCCGTCACCTTTATCGTAAGACTCAAAATATGCTCTTTTTCTATATATTTAAGAATTTTTATCTCGGAACCTTGTGAACCGATTACAATTTGACAAAGGTAAATGTTATTCATCATAACGTCAACTATTCAGACAAACGTTTTCAGAACTCAAAAAGAAAATGTCCATTATTAATAACTGATACAGTGGTATTGAAATTTAAGAAAAATGACAAATTTCAAATGGCTACCAAAACCGATTCAATTGACCAAAACAAGGTTTATATAGGCTATTTGGTAGATTTTTCTGTTATCTTTAAAATGCAGGATCGGAAATTGAAATCCATCCACTAGTTCCAAAGATGTAGCGGTTTTAATATGGTCATTTGTAATGATTAGATAATATGATCGATAGATTGTTAATAATAAAATGATTATAAAGAGATGAAAAGATAAATGACATTAAAATTACACCAAGGTTAATGTACCTAAAATTGAAAACTGCTGTAATGAGGGCTTATGAAATAATAATAGTCGAAATATCATTTCACAAAGTTCTATTATATCTCGCTTTGTTATTAATTATACATAAAAAATTACAATGATAATTAATTCGCGTAGTAAAATCTAGACAAATATTTCACCGGTGATTATTCTTGAAACAAATTTGCAACCCGTGAGAAAGAGAGAGTGAAATAGAGACGCTTTTGATATTAATTTGAGAATACGGAATTGATATAAACGATGTGTGATTTACTTAAAAGAGATTAAGTTAAACTTATCGACAGAATGGTCCATTCTGAGTTATCGATGATGATATCACCAACGAGGGTAATTCGCTGCGGGACCAACATCCTTCCAATTCGTATGCTGCCGAATTAACTGGGGCCGTTGCTGAATGAGGCGTCCAAGTTGAATAATTTCTCAGGAGGCCGAGGAGCGTGGTTGAGAAGATGGCGTCATTGCACGCAAAATCGAGGCCTTCCGCGTCTTCGATGAATTCAGTGGCGATGCTTTACTGATGCCTCACCTGGTCTATGGTTATGGAATGAATTTCCAGTCGAAATTCACGCAAGTGAAAATGCGCATTTGTTTAAAGTAAAACTAAAAAAATTGCTATTAAGTCGGACCTCAGTGTAAGTATTTTGTATTGTATATTTTAGTATTAGTATTATTCGTATTAGTACTCTCTCTCTCTCTCTCTCTCTCTCTCTCTCTCTCTCTCTCTCTCTCTCTCTCTCGTGAGAGAGACAAGAGCGTCACATAGACCTTGACAAACCATCTGAGATAACCTCACATAAATCATGACAATATCTCTTTATATTACATACTATGAGGAACCTCCAATATCTCAAACAGGATTTTCAGGAAGATGATACTTGCGCATATTTGCCCGATTATAAGTACCTATGATACGTTCATTATCATCAATAGTACTCAGTACAAAAGCATTTGGGCCTCGTTCATCTTTTATCCGATAAGGACCCTCATACAGGTGAAAGAACTTTCGCGTGTTTTTATCCAACGCATTTGACAAGTGTGGAATGCGTCGGAGAACGAGATCAACTATTTTTGACACATTTTTTTTTTTAGCGGCCCGTCGATCAAACGCCTTCTCCAAGTTTTCTCATGCAAAAGACAAATAAAAAGTTTGTTTTCGTGCTTCAGACTGCGGATATTCAATGAGATTGGTGATCTCGTCATGGACCGGTGTAGCAAAATGAACCACGTTAATCCCGTGGATAAATGATTTGTACAATTCATCAAAATTTCAATTTTAGGGACGAACTGAACCCAACTGGTATGTTTTGCCGAACAGAAGGTTCGGAAAAATCTGCCCAATTCCCACATCACCCTCTCTGTCGGATTCGATTGCGGGTGGCGGATCGAACTATAAATTGGTTGGACACCCGCGTCTTCCAAACTGTTCACCCAATGATACAACATAAACTGCGATCCATGATCGGCTAAGATTCTGTCGGGCTTTCCATAACGAACAACATATTTATCTAACACAACCTTAACTCTAGCCCTAGCCGTCGCGCGTCGCATGGGGTACAGGCACACATATTTAAAAAATGAGTCAACCATCACCAGAATGAACTGCATTCCTACTCGACCGATGGGAAGTGGTGCATAAAAATCCGCGGTAACCAATTGACACGGGTAGTGTGCTTGTACGCGATTAAAGGGTCCTTCCATGGATTGGTTAAAGTACTTAACCCGCTGACAAAGGTCGCAACTACGGATAACTTGTTTAGCGTCTAAGCTCATATTACGCCAATAATAGAATTTTTTGATGTGACTAAGGGACTTATATTGACCTACGTGTCCTAACCTATTGTGAATAGAACTAACTAAAGATTTTTGTAACGTCTTAGGTACCACGGTTCGCCATCTCTCTAAAATTTTGTCATAATTAAACCAAATGTCATTATGCATTTCAAAATATTTATTAGCACCTACCTTTTCAACTAAACGTATGATCGTCGGATCGGACTTCTGTAATCTAGAAATCTTTTTAAATTCGCACAATAGAGATTTATCAGTTTCCAGAAAACAATTCAACGCACAGCATTTCACGTCATTCAGCGACATCTATTAATTCCAATGCGGCGATCATTAAAGATTCTGCCTTTTGTGCTGTAAACTTTTTCGCCAGATTTCTGCTAAAAAAATCGGCAACCATGTTATCGCGTCCGCAACAATATTCCACAGTAAAATCATATTGCAACAAGAGGAGACTCCATCGGATTAGGCGTGCATTGTTATATATAGTCGAATTTAGAAAGGTTAGACATTTATGATCTGTCACGATCGTAAATGCAGAACCAATCAAATACGATCTAAATTTAACAATTGCATAGACAATACCGAGGAGCTCTTTTTCCGTAGTCGAATAAGACCTCTCTGCTTCTGTTAAATAGCGACTAAAAATTGCACTCCATGATCGTCCTCAGGATATAACTGGTACAAAATGCCACTAGTTCCATTATCGCTAGCGTCGGGTTGCACCCGGAATGGTGTCTCTAATCGAATATGTTTTAGTTCAATTGCATTAATAAAATTACTTTTTAACTTATTAAAAGCATTTTCACAATCTTCCGTCCAATCCCATTTCGCCCCTTTCTTTAGTAACATCCTAAGAGGGTCTACACATTGCGAATGGCGAACGCTGAACCGGTGATAGTAGTTGCAGATCCCGAGAAACTTTTGCAACTTTTTTTGGTTATGAGGACTCTGGAAATCACGAATTACGGATAATCGATCTGGATTGGTAATAACCCCCGTGGAGATATTATAAAACCCAAAAATGCTATTTGCTTCTGAAAGAACTAACATTTTTCCAAGTTAAGCGTGAAATTAAATCGCACGAATTTATCAAAAATGTTTCTTAATAATTGCAAATGTTCAGTAAATAAATACGAAGCAAACAAAATATCATCAATATATATCGTAACACCTGGTGTTTCCTTAACTGCATTACGGATCGCGTGCATGAAACCACTCCCCGCCGTCTTTAGTTCGAAGGGCACTCGGCAAAACTGAAACATGGGGTTCTCATACGCGAAAGCAGTATACTTACGTGATTGCCCATAGTTCAATTTGCCAGTACCTGGCGGTCAAGTCGACTTTAGAGAAAAATCTGGTATCCTCGTGACTCTGAATTAATTTGTCGATGAACGGTGGAGACTCGTGATCTTCATCGACGTAGACTAAGATGCCTCGCATCTAAACATATCCGCGCGCGTCCATCTTTTTTACGTACGATTCGCAGGGGGTTGCAATAAGGGCTATTTGCTCGTTCGATAATACCCGAGGCTAACATTTCCGAATACGAATGTTCGCAGCTTCTTGAGAGAAGCTACTATTGCTAAAAGTTCCTTTTCGGTGGTATGGTACGTTAATTCCGCTCCTTTCAGCGTCCACCTGTAGTACGTCGCGATATCTTCTTCTCGCAGTCCGTTTAATTGCGATAACACTAACCCGACCGCATATGCACTCGCGTCGGTTGTGAGTATGTAGGGTTGCTCGGGTGCAGGGTGTTTAAGGAACATTGTATCCGCGAAGAATTGCTTAATTTCCTCGAATGCCCGTTGATGTTCCTCATTCCATTCCCACTTTTGTCGTTTTCCCAACAGTTTTAATAGTGGCACCATTCGATCTGCATGTTTTCGGACGAACTTGCTGTAGTAATGATTGAACCCTAAGAATTCTCTCAGCTGCTTCTGGTTTTTCGGAGGCGTGAATTCTCTGATTTTCGAGAGTTTTTCTCTTTGAAGTTGTATCCTTCCCGGGGTCAGTATGTGCCCTAGAAAAGAAATCTCCTGCCGATATAGTTGTAATTTGTTGAAATTGATTGTAATTCCATTTTCTTGTAGTCTCGTCAAGGTTTTTTCTAAGTGTACGTGATGGGAATCAAAATTAGGTTAAGAGCTCGTATTAAACTTGAGCTACTTGTTTTTAATCCGAATGGTGTAACGGTATGTTCGTACACATTTCCGTCATGCAAAAATGCCGTATATTTTTGGAAGTTCTTAGCCAGTGGTACTTATCAGAAACTACTAGTCATATCGAGACTAGTCATGTATTCGTCCCCCAGACATTTTTGAAATATTTCGTCGGGGTTCGGCGGGCTTTCATGATCACTTATCATTCGTTCATTCAGTGCACTCGCGTCTAAACATAACCTCACTGATCCATCCTTTTTTATCACCGTCAGCATCGGATTGATATATGCTCTAGTGGAGGGTTATATGACCCCTATTTTAAGCATTCTTTGTATCTCCGCCTTTACTTTTGCCTTATATGCGAACGGAATTGGATACGTTTCAATAAAGAACGGCGTTTCCGTTTTTAAGTTGATTTCATGTTCATATATCTTAGTTCTCCCCGGTCGATCATTGAACGTGACTTTGAATTTAATAAGTAGTTTAGTTAGTTTGTATTTTTCGTGGTCTTGTAGAATCTCGCATTTATTCACTTTTTCGCGAATATCCTGCTCACTAGGTTGTGAGATTTTTCTTCTCTCCGGGTTCGTTGCAGCTTTTACCGTTTCTATTTCCGGCCACTCTACATGCTGTATTGTTCCTAGCCTGTCGCTATGGTCGAGGCTTTTTTTTTATTTGAAGGTTATGATGTCGTTTTTTGAATCTTTCCCGGTTATGTGGATCTTCGCGTTTTCGAGATCGATTCTGGTTTTCCATTGCGTCTGCACGTTGATTCCGATAATACAGTCTCTAATTAAATGTGGTACGATCGCGAATACAATCTCGCTTTCAAATTTTCCCACTATCGTTCTTGATAGGACCTGTAGTTTGAGGGTGGTTGACTTCGTGCCGGTCGCACCTATTACTCGTTTCCCGGTGATGGGTAACGTCGGACACTTTTCAAAAGCTGCGGCATTCGACCTGTAAAATTCTTCCGAGATACACGTGATATCTCGCTCTCTGTGCCCCATAATGCTTTCGTTCGGATTCCTTCGATTATGATCGGAATTTCCGGGCAAGTTATTTGTTCTTTATTCATAGGAATACCCTCGGATCTTCGAAGATTGATTCGTTTCCAATCTATCGGTCCTTATTGCCGATTTTCTAATCTTCCTCCTCTGGCTTACTGCTTTCCCTGCCTTCAGGGATTTTTATTTCGTCGAGAGTAGAAAGCTCATCTTCTTCTTGTTTTGCTTCATTTAAGCCCATTGTATTTACATTGTACCTCCTAGGCACAAATTTTTGCGGATTCGCATGTTGATGGCGCCACCCCGGAAGTTGTCTTTCTCCTCACCCCGCTTCATTTTCGTATCTCTTTTGAATGCTCGGGGTCTCATAAGGCGTCGTTTTCCGCCATGCCTCTCTTTTTTCTTCAATCAGTTTCTTTCTTCGTTCCTGGTTTATCATCCCCATTCTGTCACCCGTATTTTCGTACATCCCCTTGTTGCATTCGAGGGTCCCACTTCGCCGTATGTTTGGAGTACGTCCAATAAATCGTCGTATTGGCGGATATCCCGATTAACAATGGCATTCCTTATTTCTTGTTCAAAATGTCGAGATATCATAGTAATTAATTCTTTATTTGATAAGGACATATTCGCGTCTTTAATCTGGTTACATAAATCGATGGCATATTCAACGCGGCTTGCATTTCGCTGGGATTGGTAATACCTGAATTCAATGTGTCGTATTGTTGTTGGTATTGCAATTCTTCATTCTAGTATCTTTTCCGGAATTTAAGTTCAAATTAGTCTAGGTTTAGTACATTTTGCTCGACAAAATGCCACCAATCCAGAACGGGACCTTCAAAATTTGGTACATAATTGTTTTAAACTGTGGCGCATTTAGTTTTAATCCTTCGCATCAGCTGCGAAGCGCTTGCAGACATTTTAGTGGATTTTCTGCTTTTCCCCCGGAAAATGTGGAAGGAATTATCCTTATTTTTGGGGTAATATCATTTTCACCCTCTTGTATGATACGACGACTAAAGCGCGAGTCTCTCGCCTCCCGTGCTTCTTGAATGAGCGAATGGAGATGTTTTATCTGGTGCTCGAGTCTGAAAATATCGTTACTTTGTTTTTTCACGATTTCCGCCCATTTCGAATTTTTGAGCATTTCTGGTATATCCTCTGGACGCACTACCACCTCTTTTTCTATATCCTCTATTCGACCTAGAAGGTCTTTTAATTCCTCCTGGTTCATGCTCATTTGATCGAGCAGTATTTGAGCATTCATATCTCGTTGCTCAAGTTTTTAATTCTTAGTTCGCAATCTTGTCCTTTTCTTCGTATTTCTCGGAATAGACCCGTTGTTTTTTTTTTAAATAACCATTTAGGGTTATTTTTTCACATTCTATTTATATTTCAATAGTTCTTACAAGAGGTTGAGGTGAGTTTATGAGGAATTCCTCAATATTGATTCCTGTTTGTCTTACTGTGTATAGGCCACCGAATACTACTTGACCGGCTTTTTTTTTGCCTTCCACTCTTCCGAATTTTCCATCTGATTTTTTTTCTTTATACAATCGTTCTCAAGTCCTGTCACGGTCGCCAAATGTTACGTGCAGGTATGGAAAATTAACGGACTCGAGAAACGGATTTGTATAACGAAATATCAATTTATTTTCCATTACTCAAAATAAGACCGAATGAACGATTCTTTACAGACCGCGTTATTTTTCGACGGAACGTAATCTATATCTTGAGGCTACTCCACCTGTAAGGAGAAAATAACATTCATTAGTAATTTTGGAGGGACCTGCCTACCCGTTCTTGACAGGGACACCCGGTACGCTGACCGCAATGCCACTGCAAGTTTCAAGCTAATAACACACTCTTACCCGCCCACGAATACTTGCGTAGCCGGGAAATCGGAGCGTGCTAAGTCGATCGACGGACTGTTCGAGACGGTCTGGCAACGACTGTCCCTCCCTCGGGAATTTCCCCCAAATTTATAGACCGAAGTCTTGCGCCGGCACGAGACACTCGCTGTCACTCACACACCTTTCGCTCTCGCTCACTCGCACGCGTAATTGTTTTTCCGGGGCTCCCGTCCGTTACAGATTAGATAATATGATCGATAGATTATTAATAATAAAATGTATGATTATAAAGAGATGAAAAGATATATATCTACATTCTCATATAGAGAACATATTATAAAATTTCTTTGCCGCTTGTTTAATAAAATAAAAATAAACAAGTAATTTCTCGGTTAGACGGCATTGTACTTAATGTAAATAAAGGAAAAAAGGGAATAATAAATATGCGTCGTTCTAATATGAACGCAACGCGAATGATTATAACGGAAGCATATATGGCCAGAAAAATGTATTTAACTATTGAATAAGAGAAAACAAAACCCCACCTGTCATTTATTTTGCAAAATTATTATGTTAAAAAAGGCGTTTCGCACTTGGCTGCTGGTTGTGCTCTTCAGCAGGGATCCAGCAGCCGAGAAATTACTTGTTTATTTTTATTTTATTAAACAAGCGGCAAAGAAATTTTGTAATATGTTCTCTATATGAGAATGTAGATATATATGTATATATACAGGGTGGCCGATTTATCTGAAGACATTGAAATATCTCGAGAACTATGCACAGAATCAAAAAAGTTGTCGGATGAAAGTTGTTCGACACGAAGGGGGGCATCCAGTGATAATTAAATTTACCCTCTCCCCCATCCCCTGGAGGTGGAGTGGAGGCAAAAACAATAAAACTTAAATAGGAACCCCCATTTTTTATTGCAGATTTGGATTCGCCGAAAAAAAGTACACGAACTTGACCTAGGAGCTATTGCATTTTGGTTCACAGGTGGCGCTGTAATCGATAAAAATCCAAATTTATCCGAAGACATTAAAATACCTCGAGAACTATGCACAGAATCAAAAAAGTTGTCGGATGAAAGTTGTTCGACACGAAGGGGGGCATCCAGTAATAATTCAATTTACCCCCTCCCCCATCCCCTGGGGGTGGAGTGGGGGCAAAAACAATAAAACTTAAATAGGAACCCCCAGTTTTTATTGCAGATTTGGATTCTCCAATATTGACAATTTTCGCCCGCGTAGCGGATATGGAATACGGTCATTCTAACAAAGCCGGGAAAAAATACATTTAGCGTTACCCAGGAACAACGACGTGGACGTAGTATTTTTCTGTTCCCTTTGGGGTGCTTGTTTTACGTGAGTCCCCTTGCCTCTCACTGTCTCACTGTTCACTTACTTGAGTAAGTGTTCGAAATGTTGACCTTCCACTTCAATGCATTTATTTATTCTTTCTTCAAATGACTTTATACATGATAGAATCATATCTGCAGAAATTTCTGCGCAAGCAGTTCTTATGCGTTCCACCATGTTTTCACGAGTCGTTGGTACTTGTTCATAAACCTTACCTTTTAGGTAACCCCATAGGAAGAAATCCAGAGATGTTAGATCAGGTGACCTCGCAGGCCAATTAATGGGGCCACCTCTACCAATCCACCTACCATTGTAATCACGGTCTAGTATTTCCCTTGCTACTCTTGAAAAATGTGCTGGGCAACCATCATACTGAAACCACATTGTCCGTCGGACGTCCATAGCAACATCCTCTAGTAGTAATGGTCCTTCTTGTTCTAGGAAATCTCGATATTTTGTTCCATTCAAATTACCTTCAATGAAATAAGGAACAATGAGTTTATTTCCTATGATTCCACACCAAACGTTCACCGACCAAGGACGTTGATGATTAACTTGTCGTAACCAATGGGGATTTTCTACGCTCCAATAATGCATATTATGCCTATTGACGCCACCATGGTTGGTGAAAGTAGATTCATCTGAAAATAATACATTAGCAAAGAGATTGTGGTTCGTTTGCATTTTTTGAAATGCCCATTCACAAAACACCACGCGGTTATGAAAATCATCGCCATCTAGTTCCTGATGCAGTGAAATGTGATATGGGTGAAACTTACGACGATGCAATATTCTTTGAATACTGTCTCTGGAAATGCCGGAATCGCGATGTAATTGTCGTGTGCTTACATGTGGATTTTGGTGAATAGCTGCTAGTACAGCTACTTCGTTAGCTTCTCCTGTAACTGTTAATCTTCGCTTCCTTTTTTTCATTTGTACGCTGCCATCAGAGTGAAAGGCATTCACAACTTTGTAAAAAAAAGAACGCGAGCGAGCATTATCTGGAAAACGCTTAGCATACAACAGCATCGTCAATATTCCTCTTACATTCACCATAAATAAGAATCATTTCGATTTTTTCGGGAACTGTAGCAGGATTCATTTTTAACTTGCAATTCGATTTAAGCAATGAAGGGTAGACAAAAAATAGTCACGTAAACGGAAAGTTGTTATTCTAAAAGCAAAGTGACCTCCGACCGAATTACTACCAATACAATGGACTTCAAAAACAGTCTTACACTGAGAGACCGTGAATACTAAATTTTAATATGGGGATTAGAAAGTCGCGATATCCATTTACTTCCCTTCAGGAAAGTAGAGAAAAATGTAGGTGAACTGGTTACGTGTGACTCAACTTATGTATAAAATGATATGCTACTTTATTTTCGAGTTATGTCGCCCTCTAGCGTTATGTAACAGAACCGGCGCCGGTGATGGCCGAAATGCAAGCGATGTACATGTATGAAACGACGTGAGTTCTCTCGGGGTCCGGTAGATGGCGACGAAATCCCCAAATGAAGTAAGAGTTTCGTTTTGTTTAATAGAAGCTGGTTTGACCGTCAATGCTCAGCTTATTTATTCTCATTTCGGAAAAAACATACAGAGAGAGAATAAATGAGCTGAGTGAAGGGACATGACGCGTTTTTTAATGGATTGCGTGATGTCCTCTTTTTGTTTATTAAATAATAAATTTAAAACCTAAAATGTAATTTTATTGAAGGTAGAAAACTTATTTATAAAATTGCTTCCATATTGTATGCAAAATTTTTATGTAATTAGTTTTGATTATTAATATGAAGAATATCAATTATTCATAATCTTAATTTTTCGAATGGACATTATTAAAATTTCATATTCAGAATAACAATTTTCGCAATTGATATTACTAAATTCTAATATTAAAAATTCTAATATTAGAATTTTTAATATTAAATTTTCATAAAGGGATCAAATTGTCCCTATTTGCCCCCTGGATGCCCCCCTTCGTGTCGAACAACTTTCATCCGACAACTTTTTTGATTCTGTGCATAGTTCTCGAGGTATTTCAATGTCTTCAGATAAATTTGGATTTTTATCGATTACAGCGCCACCTGTGAACCAAAATGCAATAGCTCCTAGGTCAAATTGGTGTACTTTTTTCCGGAGAATCCAAATCTGCAATAAAAACTGGGGTTCCTATTTAAGTTTTACTGTTTTTGCCCCCACTCCACCCCCAGGGGATGGGGGAGGGGGTAAATTTAATTATCACTGGATGCCCCCCTTCGTGTCGAACAACTTTCATCCGACAACTTTTTGGATTCTGTGCATAGTTCTCGAGATATTTCGATGTCTTCAGATAAATCGGCCACCCTGTATATATATGTATATCTACATTCTCATATAGAGAACATATTATAAAATTTCTTTGCCGCTTGTTTAATAAAATAAAAATAAACAAGTAATTTCTCGGCTGCTGGATCCCTGCTGAAGAGCACAACCAGCAGCCAAGTGCGAAACGCCTGTTTTAACATAATAATTTTGCAAAATAAATAACAGGTGGGGTTTTGTTTTCTCTTATTCAATAGTTAAATACATTTTTCTGGCCATATATGCTTCCGTTATAATCATTCGCGTTGCGTTCATATTAGAACGACGCATATTTATAATTCCCTTTTTTTCCTTTATTTACATTAAGTACAAAGATGAAAAGATAAATGACATTAAAATTACACCAAGGTTAATGTACCTGAAATTGAGAACTGCTGTAATGAGGGCTTATGAAATAATAATAGTCGAAATATTATTTAACAAAGTTCTATTATATATCGCTTTGTTATTAATTATACATAAAAAATTACAATGATAATTAATTCGCGTAGTAAATCTAGACAAATATTTCACCGGTGACTATTCTTGAAACAAATTTGCAGCCCGTGAGAAAGAGAGAGTCAAATAGAGAGGCTTTTGATTTTAATTTGAGAATACGGAATTGACACAATGTGTGATTTACTTAATAGAGATTAAGTTAAACTTATCCACAGAATGGTCCATTCTGAGTTATCGATGATGATATCACCAACGAGGGTAATTCGCTGCGGGACCAACATCCTTCCAATTCGTACGCTGCCGAATTAACTGGGGCCGTTGCTGAATGAGGCGTCCAAGTTGAATAATGTCTCAGCAGGCCGAGGAGCGTGGTTGAGTAGATGGCGTCATTGCAGGCAAAATCGAGGCCTTCCGCGTCTTCGATGAATTCTTTCTCTCTCTCTCTCTCCCTCTCTCTCCCTCTCCCTCTCCCTCTCTCTCCCTCTCCCTCTCCCTCTCTCTCTCTCTCTCTCTCTCTCTCTCTCTCTCTCTCTCTCTCTCTCTCTCTCTCTCTCTCTCTCTCTCTCTCTCTCTCTCTCTCTCTCTCTCTCTCTCTCTCTCTCTCTCTCCCTCTCTCTCTCTCTCTCTCTCTCTCTCTCTCTCTCTCTCTCTCTCTCTCTCTCTCTCTCTCTCTCTCTCTCTCTCTCTCTCTCTCTCTCTCTCTCTCTCTCTCTCTCTCTCTCTCTCTCTCTCTCTCTCTCTCTCTCTCTCTCTCTCTCTCTCTCTCTCTCTCTCTCTCTCTCTCTCTCTCTCTCTCTCTCTCTCTCTCTCTCTCTCTCTCTCTCTCTCTCTCTCTCTCTCTCTCTCTCTCTCTCTCTCTCTCTCTCTCTCTCTCTCTCTCTCTCTTCTCTCTCTCTCTCTCTCTCTCTCTCTCTCTCTCTCTCTCTCTCTCTCTCTCTCTCTCTCTCTCTCTCTCTCTCTCTCTCTCTCTCTCTCTCTCTCTCTCCTCTCTCTCTCTCTCTCTCTCTCTCTCTCTCTCTCTCTCTCTCTCTCTCTCTCTCTCTCTCTCTCTCTCTCTCTCTCTCTCTCTCTCTCTCTCTCTCTCTCTCTCTCTCTCTCTCTCTCTCTCTCTCTCTCTCTCTCTCTCTCTCTCTCTCTCTCTCTCTCTCTCTCTCTCTCTCTCTCTCTCTCTCTCTCTCTCTCTCTCTCTCTCTCTCTCTCTCTCTCTCTCTCTCTCTCTCTCTCTCTCTCTCTCTCTCTCTCTCTCTCTCTCTCTCTCTCTCTCTCTCTCTCTCTCTCTCTCTCTCTCTCTCTCTCTCGCTCGCGAGAAAGGTACAAAAATCGCTTTTTTTCCATATTTTGTTATTTTTTCAATCTAACTCAGTCCCCTCTATATATATCGTAAAATTACCCACGAATAAGCTGCAGAGCTTGAAAAACCTTTCTAGTTTTCTGCTTAAAATAGGCCCCAAATGAGTCCCAATGGTATTTCATAGCCGAGTTATCATTCTATGTATGCGTTTATTTTATTAAATAAAACAATATTTTTTCCTATTATAGTGCGCAAAGTTCGATTTTGCGCACGTATTTGCGTGTGCAAAGTGCCACTTTCCCACACTCTACTGATCTTATAATTTAGCGTGCGGTAAAGAAAATTTGCGTGAGGTAATGAAGTTTTGCGTGCGGTAAAGTAGCGCTATAGGTATACAGACATGTAGAATATACCTGTCAATTCTGAATTGTGCAGAACGAGTTTTCTGATTGCAGAATAGCGCTAATTGGAAAATTAAAAAATAGATTGTTGCAAAAATAACATCACTGTGGTTCACATAGGCCTTAAATGTCATTTATTATAAAATGTAGTTAAATTTATAATTGTAATTCGACTGATTGAATTGACATGTTCTGTCAACGATATCCGCGATTTATTTAAAATTCTTTTTAATAGTTTTAGTTTCTTTTGTTTTTTTTTCAGAAGTTTTATGCTCGTTTTTTCGTGCTGCTCCTGTGTTAAATTAAGTGTGCGAAGTTGTTTATCTCTTTGTGCGCTGTCACATTTTAAGTTTTTGACTGGACGGCCTAACCTGTAATTATACTTTCGCTGTTTAATTTATTTTGAGGAGATTATAATTGTGCCACGTGGATACTTCACACTTTAAAAAAAGAGAGACTTTTTTTTGTGTCCAGTACTTGCTGAGTGTCAGTCGCGATTTGATCTGTTATTTTCAATTTTATTTTGGTGAGAGCACGTGCGATATTATAAGTGTCTCGCGCAGATCCACGGCGCAGGTTTGTCCTCGTTGCATTCGTCTGTTCCTGTTGCCGCGAAAGCGAAGGGCCGTGTATGCTTGTGTCACTTTTAGTTCCGTATTTAATGCGCGCGGCAGCACGTGCTGGGATCGTGGTAGTGTCCATGCCGAAGGAGAAGCAAGGGCCTTCTACTCCTTCCCTGCGCAATTCACTTATTTAAACATCAAAGGTCACAGTATAGTTAATTTGGTGTGGGTCTCTGCAAATCACCTACATCATGTAAATGATTTTTACATTGGATCGGATAGCGGAGGATCAGACCACTTTCCGGTTAATGTAATTCTTAATTTATTTTTGGATAAGTCAGCATGTTCGTTATTCGTGCCTGCAAATAATTTCACAAAAAGAAATGTGTTATGGTCGACGGAAGGCGCGTTAAATTTTACTCGCAATTTACATAAATTAAATTCCTATGACTTGTATTTTGACCATGTCTCCAATAAATATTTAGTTTCCGAAATTTTTCATGGATTAGCAAATCTTGCGGAACAGGTTGGTTTAATTAAAGTATCGAGCCGGCCACCAAAAAGGGATGGTCCAGATCATAAAATGTCTTTGTGATACAATGCGTCCTGTAGAAAGACTCTTAATTGCATGAATCGGGCGTTACACCTCTTGCAACTCAATAATACGATCGCTCCTTTGAGGTTCCTTATTTTCAAGCGAAAGACAATTTTAGAAAAGCAACGTTAGCCGCAAAAAGGTTATATCTGGCGAATGTAGCGGAATCCTATGCGAATGTAAGGGATGCAGGGAGCTTTTGGTCCACGGTACGGAGGCACAGGAGAGCTTCTTTGCGTAGCCCTGCTGTTCCACTGGATGCGTGGGAGCGGCACCTCGAACTCCTGTACCCACAGAACCGCTCACGCACATGACTTTCTTTGGTGCGTTTGATAATCCTCTTGATAATACCCTTTTCGTCCGGTGAACTTTTGGAGAGTATGAAGAGATTGAAGACTGGTAAAGCACTTGGTCCTGACGGGATCCCCGCGGAAATTTGGAAATCGCTTTCTGGTGAGTGGTTCACTTTTATTTTAGATCTTTTTAATTCGATTTTTTACACGGAATCGTCTCCTGAGGGTTGGCTGCATGCCAATCTCTTCATGCTCTTCAAAAAAGGCGAGCGATCTGACCCTTCGAACTACAGGGCAATTGCGATTACAAATGCGCTAACAAAAATCTTTATGCAGATCTTAGCATTAAGAATAGAGACATGGACTATCTCCACACATATCATTCCGGAGATTTAGAAGAGGGCGTTCTGCGGAAGACAATATTTTCACTCATATCGCGGCTATTCAAATCCAGTTGCGTAGGAAAGCTTCAAAATGCTGCGTCCCTTTCGTAGACTTCCGCAGGGCGTTCGACTGAATACCGCACGACAAATTATGGTTAAAGTTGCTTAGTCTTGGACTTAGTGCAAAAATCATTAGACTTTTGTATTGATATGGTATTGATTACACGTTGACCTACGACCTACTGATGCTACTTTATGCCGACGATTTGGCGATCTTCGCTTACTCTCCCGTTGATTTAAGAATTAAATTGGAGGTTCTTGAATCCTACTGCTCATCAAATGGCCTTTCTGTTAACTTATCAAAAACTAAAATAGTAGTTTTCAGAAGGGTTTTTAGATGCCTCCTTTCGGGTTTTCTATTTTGAAAATCAGCTGATGGAGGTTGTGCCCTCTTATACATATTTACATACCATCGTCTCTTCGTCGGCAAGTGGGCTGAAGGCAACAGAAAACGCTATAGCCAAGACTCGGCAAGCGACTTGGTCAGTACTGGCTATAATGGCTTCTGTGAAAGGGGATTCGTGTGACGCAGCCCAGAAATTGTAACAGGCATCTATTCTATCCACATTGTTAAATGCTGCTCCCTGCTGGGCCCTCCGTCACCTTGACAGACTGGAGTCAGTACAAGTTGATTTCTTTAAAAAGTGGCTTGGGCTCCTCAGGTCGGCTCCGGCCTACCTTGTTCGTCTTGAATTGGGTCTTTACCATATAGCGGCAGAAATAGTGCGTCGTACGATGGCTCGTGTCATCAGGTTATTATACCAGGCTCCTTCTAATTTAGCACGCATGGGCCTTCTTAGGTTGTTGGGGCTCAGTGCAGGTGGGACGAGCGATCCTGCTTTAAACTGGGTCGCTCAACTAAAACTTGTTCTTCCTTCCGCTTCCTATGAGGCCCTCTAGGAGGACTTTTCAGGCAGAAATTGGGAGGCTCTTCAGGTGCTGACCTGCGAAACTTATGCCACTTACCTACGTAACAGAGACCTTCAACATTACTTTTTATCTGACTCAGTACAATTATCTATCTACAGACAGTTTACGGATGGTCTTGCCAGTTTATACCCTGCGCGATGTCAACGCCATCTTTTAAGTTTAAAGATTCAGCTTAGGACAGCAACTGTTTTCTCTCGTTCGATATGTGTTGCAAATTCTCGTTTTCTGTACAACCCCATAGAAACGTGCACTATTTGTAACATGACTGTTAATGAAACGATGATACACATATTATGCGACTATCCTACATCCCATCCCGCTAGAATGCGTCTGCGACAAAATAATTTGTTAAAAAATCGTTTGTCGGTTAATCAAACGGCTCGACTCAAATGACCTTGCCTCGCTTAGAATATTATTTTATTTTGTCAAGTCGTGTTTTACCAGAAGACAATTTGTATTAGATTGTTAATTTTTATCTTACTATAATAGCTTTTAAAATTTTAGTATTTAATTCTGTGGAGTCTGGGAACCTCCTATTTGCGTCGGTTTTTTTCTGTTTGCGTCGGTTTTTGTCAATCTTTTCGGTAATGTAAACCATCGTGTTATTTTCACGAGGGTCGATATTTGCGGTTACATCTTTCGAGTTAATGGTTTTTAAGAATTGTGTGCACACTATCCCTTAAGAATTTTTTATGTATTTTCATATAAGGGTTAATAAATTATCTATCTATCTATCTATCTATAATTGTAAATAAATTTTTAAAAATAAAAATGTTAAAATGTATTCAGTAATTGAACATTTCTAATTTAAAATTTGTACAAGTTTCTTGATAACACTTCCCACTTTGTTGTCAGATTACTGTATTTCAGATAGAATAGTACATTTCTTGTCAAGGATAGTCAGTTAAGGTTGAGCATACCAATCAATAGAAAACATGGAGGCAATGCGATCGTCATTGGTGAAAACTTATGAGATTATCTTCAGATTTTTGGCAAACTAATAAAATAAATATTTTTTTATTTAATAAAATATACGCATACAAAGAATGATAACTCGGCTATAAAATACCATTTGGACTCATTTCGGGCTTATTTTAAGCGGAAAACTATCAAAATCGGATGAGAAAAAATTTATTTCATAGACCTTTTGAAGATATTATAAATTATGTAAAATTAAGAAAAATTAGAAAAACAGGAATTTTTAGAAATGTAGCTGGGGTTCTATCAATCTTTTAATAATAATTAATTATGATATTTTAAAGCTTCTTACTTTTCCTTACTTAAAGCCCTCAATTCGACTGCGGAACACTTTGATCGAAAATGAATATTTCAACAATTATAAATCAATTAAAATAGAAAGTGATCATTTTTTCTTCAGTCTATCTCGCTCCCCACGATAGAGAGCGAAAAGTCATAGTGGAGTAAATTGTAGAGTATAAAAAACGTAACAAAATGTCCCCCAAATATTTTGCGATTCGTTAAAAATTAAACCTACAACAGCCTATCGAAGTCGTGATGTTGATATTGTGCATTTGGTGTATGAGGTGTAACTCCATGACTTCAAACTTTCGGTTCTCTTAGGTTTAAATTTTATCGAATCGCTAAATGTTATTAGATTAGATTGTAGATTTTTTCAAGCTCTACAACTTATTTCCAAGTAATTATACACTGTGTATCGAGAGGACTGAATTAGATTGGAAAAATAACAAAAAATGAAAAAAATAGCGATTTTTGTACCTTTATCGCGATCTCGGCACCATTTATATGTCAAGTAAAGTGAAATTTCTTTACTTAGACATCATTTATAAAATTTTCCAACGGTAAGCCAAAGAACAATTTTTTTACGGACACCCTAATATATATAATAGGGTGTATCGAATTTTTGAAAATCGAAGTGAGTAGTGATAAAACGATAGTTTAAGATGCCCTATTCACGAAAAAAAATTTTTTAAAATATCTAGCTTTCGCGCATGCGCATCAAAAACGTCGTGTTTTGGGTGTTTTTTATTATTTTTCCTGCACCTTTGCGATTTTTTTTTCCTTGACTTTTTTTTATCTTAAATTGTGCCCAGAGTATGCATCTTTAAGACACAAATTACAAAAGAAATTTTGAAATTTCTTCGCGCCTCTGAAAAATCGCTAAATATGACCATTTTTGCCCCTTAACGATAATCCGCTATAGCAAACCTGGTAAAAAAACTGGCTATGCGAAAAAATAATATTTGACAATATGATTTTGATGTATTTTGGTCTCCTGATTACGAATATGATGCCAGAAATTGGCGCTCGTCAATATTTCGGCCGCTATCTTGAAAAAATAGCCAAAAAAACGTGATTTTTTTCGATTTTTTTTTGCATTTACATACTGGAATAGTATTTTATGTAATAGGCGTACGGTTTTCTCGGCATTATGTTTGTTTTGAAGACCTAAAACTAGTCATTACTGATGAGCAGCTACATTATCATCCGCGGACGATAATGTAACATTATAGTCCTATGCGCATGCACACTTGTTCATAACGTAACATTACCTGTGCACTTGCGCATTCAGTATTCTTCTATCGACTTGCGCCGACGCTTGGTGCATCATTTACCTCGGAAACCATAGTCCTGTGACATAAAATATCGCGTGTAACATGTAACTAAAACCATTCTGGTCGTCGCATGTGTTCTTGGTACTCGTCGGCGCGCTATCGCTGCGACTCGAACCGGGAACACCATACTCGGACCAGAATGACAGTTTTAGTTCCATGTCACACAATATACTATTTCATTATAAGGCCGTAAAGGTGGATTTCACGGCGCGAAAGTGATCGCAGCTTGCGAGGACTGGCGAAGCCCGTCTGAGTATCGACCGATCACATGAGGCCGTGAAATCTTACGACCGAGTGACGAACATTATTTATTGTACTAATAAGAGCCGGAAAATTCATATTGTATACCCTCGCAATTCGAAGCAGTGAAACATTCGGCAATATTTCGGCCGACATCTTAAAACAAACACTCAAAAAACGTGATTTTTTCAAGTTTTTTTTGCATAAGTCTAAAAAGACGCTACTATTACATCGGATGAGTATGGATCATCTTTAATTCACGTACAAATACTTATATTATGAGCTCAAATTTTATATAGCACGATTCATAAATCCCAAATAAATCATAAACCCCGTCCTTATGTAAAGACTACATTAATAAATAAGTTTCCATAAAAGGTATTGATATTCAAAATTAAAAAATTCACAGCCCAAAAACAAAGCCCTATGAGATCAAACGCTGAGACACGTATCCGTTTTTTTTTTGTTTAAAGAATAATTGTCGTTAAAAATTCGAAATGCACTTCTGGGGTTCTCCTTGTAAGTTCGTTCTTTAGTGCTTAGTTTTAAATTAAGTGTGTATTATGTTTGTTAACGCAAAACAGTACGTGGAACCGAAAAAGAAGTAAAACCTGTAATTATAATCGTCTTTTTTATTTTATAAGAATATAGTAAAATGTTGGAATTAGAGGTGTAGGAAAAAATGATTCTGTTGTTACGGATGCTGGCTACGCACATAGCCATCGTAACATAGACAATACTTGTCTTTGTAAGATCGACAAGACACACACACACCGAAGAGCCCGATTCGGCGTCGCACATATATTGCACACGTGCTGTAACTTACACTGGGAACCACGGGTTCCTCTAGCTGCAAGCCCAAACGGTCAAGAAAAGAATGTGCCACGCCGAAGCTCGAAGTAACACAATCCTTAAGATTGTGACTCACACACGCACACAATAGCACACGTTCCCCGAATCGCCGAGGTTACCGATAAGTCAAAGGGGTGAGCGATTCGTGGAAGATGGCACGTGGCAAACAACAAGTGCAGGTGTCCATCAAAAAGGACGATGATCTCATCGACATCTACCATATAAAAAGGGCAATCGCATTGCCCGAAATCAGAGTCGCCCCGCGATTGACGCCGTCGAGATCTCGGTGCAGAGATCTCGGGACTTAGAAGCTTCGCGACACGTTAATCCGCGACTCTCCGCGAATCAATACCGGACTTAGTATTTATATACCCGGACGATCTGTACGACCTGTAGTTGGCATTTCCAAAAATAAATCAAAGTTATTATTACTAAATTCGCCAGTATTTCGTCACTTGGGGTGTCGATCCCCTTTATGCGGAAGATCCCAGAAACGATTCTCAGCTACCGAGAATCATCCCTTACAACTCCTGATCCTGATAAAAATTGCATTACGAAAAACAAAAATCGTAACATCAAAAATGGTGGCAGCGGCGGGATCCGCAAGTGACTGGTGAACTTCAAAAATAACTTTTCAAGGAAATTAGAAAGGGTAAACGGAGTCCGGTTCGCGTAAAATAAAGTTGTGAATGAACACGAGCTGTTTGGAGACGCAGCTATCCAGGATTCATTGCTCCAGAAAGCGGAGGAGGCCTTATCCAATTCAAGATTCACGAGGGCGCTTCACTAACCTGAGGGACTGTCCAGTAACTTGAGGAAGCTCAACGCATCAACTAGAGCAGAGAAGACATCGAGGACGCTGATTGTCTACTTTATGAGTGCAGCTACGTAAGTAAATTTGCATTTCTGTACAAATTTTCTCAAAAAAAAAACTTTGGAATAATTTATCAATCTTTTGCTCAGAAGCATATTTAAATTTCACGAACAAAAAGAGAGAAAATTTGTAAACTATTTAACGATTGTTGTGAATTTTATGAACTTTGAAATATTGTTGATTTAAAAAGGAAAACTATTACAATTCATTTTGAAACACTATTGTAATTCATTTTGGAGTGCTTATTCTATTAATGTTGAAATACTGTCACGATTAACCTTGAAATATTGTTATAATTAACTTCCAAATATTCTTTTAACTAACTTTGAATATTATCAAATTTACGATTTGTTACATCGTGCGAACATTTTTTAACAAAAAAAAAGGGGGAAATTTTGAATACAAAACAAACGCGAATCAGAAATTAATAATAGCGACTTTCAAAAAAAAATATACAAAAAATGGCGGACTATAAAAGCGGAATAACGACAAGCGGTTGCCACCAAGTGGCCCCCGCAGGTCCGGTATATGTGGTAGCACGAGCACCACCAATTGCGGAAGCAGTGAGCAGTGTGCCAGAATTTGACGGCACCCACGAAAAATTGTCAGACTTCGAAAGTGCGTGTCGCGACGGATTCAGATTATTATCGGCCGACGAAACCCGGATCTACCTACACATGATGAGGAAAAAGCTTACCGGGAAAGCGAAAATTTTCTGCGAAAAATTTTCGACATACGCGACAGTAGAAGCCTTTCTGGCCGATCTAAAATCTGCCTACGGCATTTCTAGTGATCCGCTCAAGTTGCTAGCGGGATTAAAAAATACTTACCCCGGACCACGCGAAAGTCTAGAAGATTTTGGTTACCGTTTATTACGCGATTATCGAGCTCTCGAGAAAGCTATAAACTCGTCGAGAGATTTTGACGCAGTTGCCGGTCAGAGATTATTAACTTTGGCAAATCGTGACGGAAAGGACCATTTCATTTACTGCGCGAAAGGCCCTATGGAAGTACGCCTCACGCAGTTGAATCCAGATACACTCGAGGCTGCCGTAGAACACGCTAGAAAACTAACTGAAAAATACAGCGCGAAAGACGCAGGATCCGATCCTATGCTAGGAGGTCGCGGAGAAAGATATTATCAAGCGTCTGCTCATTTAGTTTCGAAAGGTCCGCAATATCAGCATAACTATTTGGACCGGCCAGGACGTTATGAAATCGATTCTGAATGGCGAAATTACAACGACATTCAGTGTAGTTATTGTAAAAGAATAGGGCACTCTCGAAAACAATGCCGAACTCTAAAAAATAGGAATTTCGATACCCCGGTCATACAGAGACATTGCACTTGGTGTGATCGCATAGGTCACACTAGAGATAATTGCCCCGCGCAAAGATTTAATCAACAAAAATGCGAGTTTTGTCAGCGAATAGGTCACGGCAGTGAAACATGTTTTTTTAGAAACGGCGTGAAAAAAAAAGATTTCGGAAGGAAAATTTCAGGATAGGTCAAAAAATAGGTTTGCAGAAAATAACCTAACTTTTTTTAATAACGATCGCCGGGACGAATTGAAATTCCGGAATGACCGAAATAGGGAAAACCTCCCAAGTTTTTCTGGAAATCATTCGTTCTCGGGAAATTATCATTCGTCTCATCAGACTAATGATAGATGACAGAGAAATAAATACGGGAATAATCAAGATACCGATAAACGAGAAAACATTTCATCCAGCCAAAATCACAATCATTTAAACTCCAGGGGCGCTCGACAGCAACCAACAACGTCGAGCGACGCCCGAGACGAAAACTCCACTCGGAAAATGCGCGCCGTAAAAGCGGAACGGCCAGAGTCCATTTCGGGCATGTTAGTTTTTCAGAATGTCCTCGAGTAGACATTTCTAGCCCCGATCTGCATTACGGAAACGGAATATTCTTGGTCGATTCCGGAGCAGAAATAAATCTTATAAAACTGAGTAAATTACGTCGAGATCTGCACCCCGATCAGGATATCAAATTCGATTTAAGCGGAATCGGCAAAGGAATAATCGGTACGCTAGGTTGTGCAGAAGTACAATTTAATGATGAAATTATAGAGTTACAAATAGTGAGAGATGACTTCCCTATCGATGAAGATGGAATCATGGGAAATCCTTTTTTCCGAACTCTCGGAGCAAAAATCGATTACGAACAAGATTGCGTACATATAAGAAATGATATAATCCCATTTATTAATGAAGAATTCATACAGATTTCGCCAAGAAGTCGCAGAGTAGTTCGCGTAGAAGTTCTAAACAACTTAGACTTCGGATTTGTACCAAAAGTCAACATCTGCAGTGGTTTATTTTTTGGTAATGCCCTAGTAAAAAATCGCGAAGGATACGCATATCTGTATGTTATAAATACGAATGACTATGAAATAAAATTTACCGTCCCACAAATTGAACTGGAAGAATGCGAAGTAGCAGAAAATATACAAAGAGAAAATAATGTTATAAAATCCATGCAGGATCTTAAGAATTACGAAAATAATCGGAAAAAACAAAATCACGCAAAAATACACGTGGCTATGGGACATGATAAACAGAGAAATAACGATGTTTTGAAGCGGATAAATGTGGACGGCTTGTCGGACGAGGAAAGAAAACATGTGGAGAATCTCGTTCACGACTACGCTCACATGTTTCACCTACCAGGGGAACCATTAGGCGCGACTTCCATATTCAAACACCGCATTCATACCACAAATGATGTGCCGATACGCGCTAAACGTCTCCGGCACCCACCTGCTATAAAAACCGAAATGCAGCGACAAGTGGACGAGCAGCTCGAGGCAGGATTGATTAAACCGTCCTGCTCTCCATATGACTCTCCAGCTTGGGTTGTCCCTAAGAAACCAGGTCCTTACGGCGGAAAGCGATGGCGTTTAGTTATCGATTTTCGCGATCTCAATGAGAAAACAATTGGGGATGCTTATCCTATTCCGAATATTAGTGACGTTTTGGACCAATTAGGTCAGTCCGTGTATTTTACAACTCTCGACCTTAAATCTGGGTTCCATCAGATAATGATGGATGAGCGAGATGCACATAAAACTGCGTTTTCGACTCCAAACGGTCACTATCAATATGTAAGAATGCCGATGGGAATAAAAAACGGCCCCAGCGATTTTCAGCGACTTGTGGATCTAGTATTAAGTGGCTTACAAGGTATAGAGCTGCTAGTATATCTCGATGACATAATTATTTATGCAAAAAATTTGTATGAACATGAGGTTAAATTAAGACGCCTCATGAAACGACTTCAAGACGCAAATCTTACGTTGGAACCCGATAAATGTCAGTTCCTACGCAAGGAAGCCGCGTACTTGGGGCACACTATTGGTAATAATACAGTTCAGCCGGATGCGAAAAAGATCGAAGCGGTAAGGAAATATCCGGTCCCCAAAAATCGAAAAAACGTTAAACAATTTCTTGGACTAGCGGGATATTATAGACGATTTGTTGAGGGATTCTCAAAAATCGCCCACCCGTTAATTATCTTATTACGTCAGGATGTCAAGTTTACATGGGGTACCGAGCAGATAGAAGCGTTTGAGAAACTAAAGGATCTGTTATGTAATACACCAATCTTACAGTTACCAAATTTCAACGAGCCGTTCGTTGTCACTACGGACGCCTCGGGAGTAGCTATTTTGGGAGTGGCGCTATTTTATCGCAAGGCAAGATTGGAGAGGATCTACCTGTCGCATACGCATCACGAAGTTTGAAAGGAGCAGAAACCCGATACACTACATCGGAAAAAGAAATGTTAGCTGCGGTGTTCGCCGTAGAACAGTTCCGTCCATATTTGTATGGTCGAAAATTCACTCTAGTAACAAATCATCAACCGCTATGATTCCTTAAAACTAAGAAGGATATGAATTTGAGATTACACCGTTTTCGCATAAAATTAGAAGATTACGAATACGATGTGGTATATAAAGAGGGGAAACGTAATGTAAACGCGGACGCATTATCGCGTAACCCAATCGATAGGTCTGATCTCGAAAATGAAAATAAATATGACGATGAAATAGATATGGTCGATTTTAAAATAAATAAAGAGAATAAAACGATTAAAAAATTAAAAAACGCACGAAAAACTGAAAAATCGTGTATGCCAATTAAAGGCGGTAAAAATGATAAAGAAAACAAAAAACGATCAACAAACGCTAAGAGACTGCGAGTCTCAGATGCTGACGGGTCAGGAAATCCTGCTCCGAAAAAACGTGGTAAGGATTTCGATGAAGAAACCGATACGTATGGAGATGTTGAAGACAACGTGACTGACTGCGACAAAGAGAGCCTGAGTTCCAATGTAGAAATGCTGGGAGTTGAAAAGACAGCTCGAAAGAAATACATAACCGAGGTCGAAAAACTCGAATTGCCAGCCTACATGAAATTAGGAAACCATAAAGGAAAAACTCGGTCGAGACAGCAAGATGGATCAACTTCAATGAAAAAACCTCCTACACCGGTGAAGAAAAAACAAAGAAAACAATATATAAGGGAAGTAGAAAAACTACAAGTGCCAGATTATTTGAAAATTGACCCTACAGTAAAGCGAACTCAGATAAAAGAAAAACCAAAAATAGTAAAAAATGAAGTGCTATCCGAAGCAGGAACGAAATTAAACTATAAGAAACGGTTAGCTGATGTTCGAGACCGTTGGAGGGAAATAGAAGAATTTCCTACTGAGGACGAACTTACATCACAACCTGATACAGAAACCACGTATTCCGAAATTGAGGAACTAAGCGTCAGAGAAAACTCGAAGAAAAAGACGAAAATGAAAAATCGAAAAAGTCATACGTCGGGCAACGAGGACCTAGAAGATTCTTGGTCGTCGGATTTTTCCCTCGACCCGCCCGAAGAAACTATACGTTTACTTCCCCATTCGACGCCCAAGGAGAAGGGCCCATCTAAAAATAGTTCTTACTCGCAAGCGCAGAGAGCTAGAGAAGCTACCATCGACGGAGAGGGACACGCTCACCCGAGCACCGACGAACGGCCCGGAGATCGGGACGAAACGAAAATCCTCGACGAGTCGATGGAACTCGACGAAATCCCCGTTGAACCTAACGAAATCGGAGAAAGCGAAATGCAGGTTGACGAGAGGACCGTGCGTGCATCTGAGAACGATGAATTGTCTCAGCATTTAAATTATTCACTATCGAACTCATGTATGGAACCCTACAAAACTCTAAAGGAGTATACTGATATAGCGAAAGACGGAAATTGCCTTTTTACCTCTTTAATCAAATTACAACAGTTAAATATGAGCCCTCAAAAATTAAGAGAAACGCTGAAGGACAGCGATTTTCTATTATCCTGGGCTGAATATGTACGTGCATTTTCCATACTGGAATCTACGTCGGAATTCGGCGACGATAACATTTTAATGATATTTGCACGACATTTCAATACAAATATTTGCGTACATGAGCTTAGTCCGACAGATAAAATACAATTTTATCACGTAAAACCGGAAAATGCACACCAAACGCACCATCTACATCTCGATAGGCTACACTACACCCCACTCTTGCCCGAGTACATAGGCATGTTGGGACTATCAGACGCGACGGTAGGACATAGGTCATCGTACGTCGGGAATTTCCGGAACGCAACGGAACCGATTGAGGCAGGTCACGATCCCAACGTCTCGACACAGCAACGTGGAGGGAATGGCCCGAAATGTAAACAGAAGTCCTACGATCCGATAGACGCTGGGAGAAACGAAGACTTTTACGAGCCTGTCGATTCTAAACTAAGAATAAATACTATCAACGATCACGTATTCAGTAAAAAGGGACATATTGTCTACTTTACCACGGCCAATGGACATTTAGATAGCGAAATCGGTCTAGGCCTCGTGGAACGACATTTAATTAATCCCGACGAATTGTCGCTCAAACGATTAAAAATCGGTGAAGTGATTGTACATAAAAAAGGTAAGACCCGACTCTTCGGACTTGTCGTTAAACAAAACCTTGATGATCGAGCCTTGAAATCAAACATTGTCAAATCCATCAATGTATTGGATGCCCTTTTAACAAAATTTGAGATTTCATCCATAATAATCGGGCAGGATCGCGACATGTTCCAACATATTCAATGGCGAGATATCCAAGATACAATTCAATCACTGCTTGGCCGACGAGAACTAACGATCACCTTTTGTAAGGACAACCGTTCCATACCTCCAGTAAGCGAGCGATTCGCCATAATAAAAGAACACCATGATTCAGTTATAGGAGGTCACAAAGGAGTGACAAAAACGTATCGTCGCTTGTGCGAAAATTTTTTTTGGCGAAACATGAAAAGTGACGTCACGGAATACGTAAAAAGATGTGCCGGATGTCAAAGGAAAAAACTCGTGCGCGTAAAAACACGATTACCAATGGTCATTACAGACACACCACGAAACGCATTTGACAAAGTGGCCCTTGATATATGGCGACCAACAGATATCACTGAGAGTGGAAATCGGTATGTATTAACCATACAAGACCTACTCACGAAATACTCCCTTGGAATTCCGCTAGCGGAGGCATCAGCAGTAGAAGTCGCGAAAGCATTTGCAAAACATTTTATTTGCAGTTTTGGAGCCCCTGTATCTATTCTTACCGACCAAGGTCGTTGCTTTATCGCAAAGATCATGAAAGAATTTGCGAAAATTTTTAGAATTAAAACATTCGTGACATCTGCTTACCACCCGCAAAGCAACGGAAGCCTAGAAAGGAGTCACCAGGTGATGGTCGACTACCTGAAGAATTTTGTCGAGAAACGTAGCGATTGGGACATTTGGCTTCCATTCGCCATGTTTTCATACAACACGAGTGTTCACGAAGGGACAAACTACTCGCCACACGAGCTTGTATATGGAACAAACGCACGATTACCAAGTGCACACGCCACCCGCGAGAAGCTCATTACATACGACGATTATTTGGCAGAATTGACCGAGAGAATCACGGAAGCACGGAAGTTAGCCGCGATGAATCTCTCACAAATGAAACATCGGTCGAAAAAATATTATGATCAAAAATTGAATATTTACCATTTTCGCGAAGGTGAAATGGTATTATTATTAAAAGAACCCCGGAAGGGCAAGGTAGACGACGAATACACTGGGCCCTATGAAATTATTGTAATATGTGGCTCACAAAATATAAAATTACGTATCAATGCGCGAAAAAACAAAATAGTACACATTGATAAAGTAAAAAAGAACCATGACCCGTTGATGGATATTTGTCTATAGGAAATTAAAAAAAGATATTGAAAAAAGATATATACAATAATGATACAAAAAAAATATAAATAAAAACTTAACGGATATTTGTCTATAGAAAATTAAAATAAGACGTAGAAAAATATATACACCAACGATAATGATACAACAAAATATATATAAAAAGTTGATGGATATTTGTTTATAGAAAATTAATATAAGATAGAGAAAAATATATTAAACATAAAAAAGTGAATAACTGACTAACCCACACGTACTCGGAACATTGGAGAAATGAAAGGATGCACTACATTTTTACGCATCTTTAGAATTTACCATCATTCCTCCGTTATACAATCACAGAATCCGTGGACCAGATATAAGCTGACGATTTCAGAACAGTATAATACAAGCACTGAAATAACACCACGACGCCGGGAGGGCACCAACGCCTCCCCCGGAACGCACGGGAAGAATCATAAACGACGAAGAACAAATAGAAAACACTTGTTAAATTTTCACTAAACATTTTTTATTTTTTTTTCAAAGAAAACACTCTCTCTCTCACTTACAGAAGAAATCGGCACGCAGAGGAGCGCCGATGATTCGGTAGGCACTGTAATCCACTCTGAACACACCAGTCGACGCATCATCTTAGAAAGCACAATAAGAACTGAAAACGAGATCGAAACGTAGGAAGACGAAAGTGCAACTATCGATACTGAATCAATCCACACTTGCTTAACTCAAGTGCAAAGATAACATTTTTGAAACAAGCTATTTCTAGAACAGAATCCCTATTGTCTAGGACCACACGGATTGGGTAGAAAAGCGAAAGAATCATATAAACACTTGTAACTCTTAAGTTACATTACCAGTAAAACATTATCGAAAGATGCGATACGCGAGGAAAGCGAAACCCCTAGAGTGGGCCTCACACTTAAGAGAGAGAAGAAGAAAATAAGCCGGAGAGGCCCAAGTGCAGCATAGGAGTAACTCGCGCACGCGTTTTCTTATGATCTTCATCCTTTCACTTTTCTCCTCAATACATCGACACACAATTGATGTACTAAATATAAATTTTGGACATTTTTTTTTTAAATATACCAAATAACCCAGGATATACAAATTTGCTGCGAAACGCAGATATCCAAAATCAGCCTTAACAAAGTGAACGTCCGTATATGCCATTTGTTGTACAAAAATAAAAATTATTTTTTTTTTTATATCAAACGGTCATTAGGACACGATTATATTAAGAATACGTGAACAAGATGATACAGAAGTTCTGCGTATATAAGATTTTTTTTTTTAAAACTTAACCAAAATTAGAGATAATATTCAAACCAAAATTTTTTTTTGAAAATTTCATTCATACATACGAGTATTTCAACAAGTTTTTCAATTATAATATACATAGGTATTTCAATGAATATTTCAATTATAATACACATAAATGTATCAATAAGTATTTCAATAAGCATTTCAATTATACTAAACATAGGTGTTTCAATGAATATTCCAATTATAATACACATAAGTGTTTCAACAAGTATTTCAATTATAATACACATAAGTGTTTCAATTATAATTCACATAAATCTGTTCAATTATGATACATAGAAGTATTCACAACAATCGTCATGTTTGGTTGTTCCATGGAGGTGTCAATAGCAAAATCTCCACGGAGTAGCAAAACTCAGAAATGCATTTTTACAAAGCCATAGAGAATATAATGCGCAATAGCATAATAGCAGTGTTAGTGATGTGTAGTGTCAAGTGTGTATAAGATATAAATAGACTTCCGAACACAGACCACGTTACGGTTAGCCCGGCGTCCAAACGAGACAAGGAGGCGCCATAGGGCTACAGCGACTTTTTTTTATGTATGCACACTACGGGATGCGTCATAACATGTCATTTTATAAGAAATTCAATACGAACGCCTAAGCAAGCGCATATAAACATATAAATATATATATATATATATATATATATATATAAGAAAAATGTATCACTAACCATAGATTAAGATACTTTGGAATGTATAAGATGACCCAATAAGACAATAATGTAACATTTTTCTTACTAACAATAGCCAACTGAAGGTCACGCGTATAATTTAAGTTGCGTATTAATTTTTTGTACGGCCATTGATTGACGGTGGATCGTCAATTTTTTCAACCCCGGGCGTGTTACGGATGCTGGCTACGCACATAGCCATCGTAACATAGACAATACTTGTCTTTGTAAGATCGACAAGACACACACACACCGAAGAGCCCGATTCGGCGTCGCACATATATTGCACACGTGCTGTAACTTACACTGGGAACCACGGGTTCCTCTAGCTGCAAGCCCAAACGGTCAAGAAAAGAATGTGCCACGCCGAAGCTCGAAGTAACACAATCCTTAAGATTGTGACTCACACACGCACACATTAGCACACGTTCCCCGAATCGCCGAGGTTACCGATAAGTCAAAGGGGTGAGCGATTCGTGGAAGATGGCACGTGGCAAACAACAAGTGCAGGTGTCCATCAAAAAGGACGATGATCTCATCGACATCTACCATATAAAAAGGGCAATCGCATTGCCCGAAATCAGAGTCGCACCGCGATTGACGCCGTCAAGATCTCGGTGCAGAGATCTCGGGACTTAGAAGCTTCGCGACACGTTAATCCGCGACTCTCTGCGAATCAATACCGGACTTAGTATTTATATACCCGGACGATCTGTACGACCTGTAGTTGGCATTTCCAAAAATAAATCAAAGTTATTATTACTAAATTCGCCAGTATTTCGTCACTTGGGGTGTCGATCCCCTTTATGCGGAAGATCCCAGAAACGATTCTCAGCTACCGAGAATCATCCCTTACAACTCCTGATCCTGATAAAAATTGCATTACGAAAAACATAAAAATCCTAACACTGTAAATATTGTTTCTTTTGAAATATAAACGCAATACACCTGAAATGATTAAATAATATCGATATTTTAAACTGAAAACATATTGTATTACCATACGATGTACACTTAGAAATACTCAATCGCATTTTACGTTCTTTATTACATAAAATACTATTCCAATATGTAAATGCAAAAAAAACTTGAAAAAAATCACGTTTTTTTGGCTATTTTTTCAAGATAGCGGCCGAAATATTGACGAGCGCCAATTTCTCGCATCATATTTGTAATCAGGAGACCAAAAAATATCAAAATCATATTGTCAAACATTATTTTTTCGGATAGCCAGTTTTTTACCAGGTTTGCTATAGCGGATTATCGTTACGGGGCAAAAAATGGTCATCTTTAGCGATTTTTCAGAGGCGCGAAAAAATTTCAACATTTTTTTTTTGTAATTTGGGTTTTAAAGATGCATACCCTGGGCACAATTTAAGATAAAATAAGTCAAGGAAAAAAAAATCGCAAAGTTACAGGAAAAATAATAAAAAACACCCCAAAAACGACGTTTTTGACGCGCATGCGCGAATGCTAGATATTTTTTAAAATTTTGTTTATATTTTTTTCGTGAATAGGGCATCTTAAACTATCGTTTTATAACTACTCACTTCGATTTTAAAAAATTCGATACACCCTAATATATAAGTAATATTTTTACATTTCGCCCAATTTTGTAGGAAGGGGTCACCGATTTTCTCCAAATTTTAGTAATGTTTTCAACCTTCAAAAATAAGACTTTTTGCAATATTTCAGCCCCCCAAGGTGACCTTGGGTCCCCGTCACCTTCATCGTAATACTCAAAATATGCTCTTTTTCTATATATTTAAGAATTTTTATCTCGGAACCTTGTGAACCGATCACAATTTGACAAAGGTAAACGTTTTTCATCATAACGTCAACTATTCAGACAAATGTTTTCATAACTCAAAATGATAATGTCCATTATTACTAACTGATACAGTGGTATTGAAATTTTAAAAAAATGACAAATTTCAAATGGCTACCAAAACCGATCCAATTGACCAAAACAAGGTTTATATAGGCTATTTGGCAAGTATTATATATGCTAATGGCTACCAACAGCAATTGCCCTGTGGTCGGTGCGACGCACAGCCGCTCAAGTGAAAGGTTCCTGATAGGGATCCATACTTGGAAGGGTGACTATGAAAAATAAAAAAACGAGCGTTGCGCCCGCTACGGCAAAGATAGCAGGCCGATTGCTGAGTGGGAGACACGGCTGCTTTACCATCAGAGGGTATACTCTGATGATAAAGTAGTTCGTCGACTGTATCTGTCTAGGTTTTCCGTAGTTTTCCCAGACCCCGTGCAAATGCGATACAAAGGGGTCAAGTCGCTCTACGGGGCGCAGTAATGCGGGGGACTGGCTCTGGGTGGGTGATCCTTGTGTTTGTCTAAAAAAAGGGGATAATTCCTTTCCTTTATCCTTTATCCTTTATAGGCTATTTGGTAGATTTTTCTGTTATCTTTAAAATGCCGGATCAGAAATTGAAATCCATCCACTAGTTCCAAAGATGTAGCGGTTTTAATATGGTCATTTGCGTGAAAATCGTGTTTTTTCGTTTTTTTTTAAAGAGGACCAGTGGTTTCTGCCTCAATAAAATGGCACAAAAATTCAACTAGAGTTAGTTCTGTGTATCTGTAACAACCTCCTTTGGGTATTTTTCTTGGACCGAGGCTTTATTCATCTATTTCGAACCTCTTAATATTGAGTATTTCACTTCTCAAATGAACTGCTTCTTATGATTTTGCGGACCTTTTAAATGCTATTCGCCTTGCAAGCAGAAGCGCCATCTCACGGTAAATAGGGACATTACTGTAATGGGGAGCAATTGACAACAACATATGGGACCACGTCTTATTTTTTAAACAACTTCGCAAATAGATATTTTCCGATAAATCAATATTTCGAAATCAGTTTTCATTTTTCAAAAGCTACTTGAAATTGACATTAATATTAATTAATAATCGAAAAAAACAAGATTTTTTCTTCGATATTGTTATTTCATTAAGTAGCTTTCGAAAAGTGGAAACTAATTTCTAAATATCAAATTATCAAAAAACTTCTATTTGCGGAATTATTTAAGAAATAAGACGTTGTCCCATATGTTATTGATTTTCTTTTTAAATAATGACATTAGAAACAAAAACTACTAATTTAGTAGAATTACTTTTTGTCAATAATTATTTTTTTTGCTTTATATATCTATATTTATTTTGCATTACTTTTTGTTAGATTTTGTTATATTTCATTTGTTCCGTAACCCGTGAGTGCGTTAGATGTAGTATTAATTGCTCCGAAATCATCGATCAATTTCTAATAGTTTTGCACGTTCTTTTGTTCAAAATTTTGTAGAGATTGTGCCTGGAAGGCTCTCAATTATTTCCTGCATTTATTTTGTTGAGGCTGAGCAGGTGTGACTCTACAACGTGAAATTTTTCATTTATTCCTGATAAATTCGTCGTGTGTGGAATATTCCTTCTTTGAGCATGCGCATTGCATTTCCTGCAAAAACTTCCGTGACAACATTGTATAATTCAGCTATCTATTGTACACGGACCGATCATTCTTCTCGCTTACACTAAAGTTAACAACATCGTGTGTCAGAGTGTGCATTGTTTACATCCGTTCAGCATCAAGAGCTCTGGCAAGTTTAATATTATTCACGCTTTCATCAACTCACAGAGAAACTATCAATATTATCATATATTCTTGTTCGCTTTCGAAACTGTTTATATAATAGTTTTTGAATCTATATAGCACTTAATTTAAATTAGTATTTTATTTTAAATCAAAGTCAGTGATTGGCTAATTCGTTCAATATTTAGTATTGCGTTATTTTATTTCGGCGTCGCAAATTGACGTGAGTTTAACATTCACAATTGAATCCAATATGCAAAAGATGCACTCAATATATTGCAACTAAATCTGTTTCATATACAGTGTGCAATAGTTTTTTCCATCCCGGGTGTGCTAAACCCTATATCCAAAATAAACCCAGCTCTAACTGTTGATACATATTCTTTTCATATATACTTCAAGATACAGGTAGCTCGTCTATTACAGATAATGCATTATTATCGCAAGCAAATATGTTTAGAGGTTTTCACCTGTGACATTAGTAATACCAGGCACCGAGTCTCCACAAAATGATATTGCACAGGCTGCATCTCAAAGTGCACATTTAGCTATGAATACTGAACAAAATCAATCATCCCTCTCAACGTTTCTACCAGTAAATTAGTCTACAATGAGTGTAGCTGATCAACTTACTAACACCATGACATCTGTAAATCAGCTTAGATCAGAATCTAAATCTGAAATCGCATCCTTGCGTTCTGAAACGAAAAAGGAACTCGAAGTTATCAGCAATCAAATTCAACCGTTGCTAAACTTCTCCGAAAATCATAGAGCTTCTTTGGCGTTACGTAACGAAAATTCAGCAAGTTACTGATAATCTTAATGCTCAAATAATTTCTTTACAGCAAACTCGTGAAAATAATAACGAAAATATGTCAACTGTACTAACATCTGAAATTTTAATAACTGGCATTCCCACTGATGTAAATTTATCTAGAGATGAGCTAGTTGACAAAATAATCAACTATATGAATATCGGTGACATACACAAATTTATTTTGTCTACCAGACGATTTCAAAATGATCAACTCCGAAGATTACCTTTATACTCTGATATTGTCAATCAATCACAATCCTCAACATCTGCTTCTAAACAAATAATATCGAATACAACAGTGTCCACATTTTCATTTATTATAAAAATGATTTCCGTTGAAACACGCAATTTCGTCATGTAATCCAACCGACATTTTCCGCCGACAAATTTTTGCAATTCAATACTCTATTACCAATATATCTCAACGAATTTTTGAATTCTACAAAGTATAATTTTTTGAAACGTATTCGGGTTAGAGCTAGAGAGCGCGGATATGCACATGTATGGGTTCGGTCCGGGAAAATTTTTGTACGCAAGAATAAATATGCCACAGTTCTAGTAAACTGGGAGTGTTCCGAAAGCGTCCGTAAAGCATTAAATACGAAATGACCGAATTCATCAAATACATCTTACATGCATGGTGGAGGGGTGGCTTGTTATGTGCATAATTCTCTTTTACACAAAACTTTAGCTGCTCCTCAGATAACTGATAAAACTGAAACAGAATTTCTAATCTAAGATATTTCTCAACCAAATAATTCCGATCAGATATTATTGACAGGTGCGTATCGTCGTCCAAATGGGTTTATTCCTACAAATGTTTACTCTATTTTTCTTTCTTTTTATCCGCTATATCAAAATATTATTATACTCGAGATCTAAACTCTGACTTAATGAGGACCACTTTTCACTCTCAACATTTATTAAATTTCATTGCGGATCATTCTTTATCATTAATACAACATGGACCCGCTCACCACACTAATACCTCTCTGTCACATGGCTTGACTTATTCATTGTTGATTCTCTTGAAAAGATACCAAATCACTCCAAATCACAGTCACCATTCGCTGCAGGACACGATTATTTCAAATATCCTATAACTTTAAAGTCAATAATTCCAAATTAAAGTCTAAATTATATAGTGATTTTAGACGCTGTGACATCAGTCAATTCTCACGATATCTCAACGGTAGATGAGAAGATGACTTCACTCATTTAAATTCAAATTTAAAAGCAGCTCAACTCACATTTCTACTTAACGAGTCCAAAATTTATTTATTAGACAAATTTGCACCCACATATAATCCTACTTTCAAACGACATACAGCACCTTGGATTTCGACTAAGCTTAAAAATCGACAGAAATATAGAGATTCATTATATAAAAAATACGCTCGATCATGCTCACATGCGCAGAAGAATTATTTAAAAGCAGAATATCCTAAGGTACGTTCATTAGTTAAAACAATATTAAGCATACCAAAAATTCTTATATAAATGATTCAATTGCAAAAGTCACAAATCCGGGTGACTGTGGAATCTGTTGGGAAGGTATGGTATAACTAATGCGAGATCTAGATGCGCACTGTCCTTCTTTGATCCTGAATCGTTAAACGCTCACTATGCATCAATCTCATTGAAACATTCGACTTGTATCGCATCTGATTTAGAATACATAATTTCACAACCGTTACACGCAGATAGACCAACTTTCAACGTTTCACTAATAGATGTGGTTACTTTACAGCAAAGTTTTTCGCTCTTTTTATCACGTACATCAAACCGTAGTCCACATAATATACCTCTGAGTTATATTAAGGATGTTCTTTCCATCATTGCTCCTCATCTTACGTATTTATATAACTACACCACTTACTAGAGTCAAATCATCTGCATCATCAACCCAGACACGACCTATTGTTGGACTGCCGAATTTTGCTAAAATGTTTGATTTCTTATTTACAAAATAAATCCTTGCGTTTTTAGAAACCAATCACTTAATTCACTCTTTACAATCAGGTTATAGGAAAAATCATAGTACACAAACAGCCTTGCACATTCTGGATGAAATAAGATCCGGAATAAATAAAGGGATGGTAACGATACTAGTGCTTTTTGACTTTAGTCAGGCATTTGATAGCGTCGATCGTAAAATTCTCTTAACGAATCTTAAGGGTTTAGGATTTTCAAATATGCCATCATATTCCTTGCATTCCAGTTGTCTAGCAGAAGTCAATGTGTCCCGCATATACAGGGTGCGTGCGTATGATCCGAACGTTGGGCATGCCATGTTAAAGGTAGATCGTTCCTGATTGGCCAGTTCCAGCCCGTACGGTTCTCCCCATTGGCCGCGAGAGAGCATGGAATGGCAGAAACTGTAGATGCGAGTACTGCCTTCACTGCTCAGTACTTCAGTCAGCCGCATTCAGTAATTCAGCCTGAAGTAAACATTGAGTGCAAGATAACAGATCGTAGATGTAATTTTCCTACACTGTAAAAAGTCGTAAATGTAAATAGCGTATTAATTGTGGTAATTTTACAACCCGTTGTAATTTTCCTTCGCTTAATGTTGTAAATTTACTACAAATTCACTACACCACGTTGTAACTTTCTTACCGGCTTAAGTGTGAATTTACAACATTAAACGTAGGAAGATTACATCTACGACCTTTTATCGTGCACTCAATGTTTACTTCAGGCTGAATTACTGAATGTGGCTGACTGAAGTACTGAACAGTGAAGGCAGTACTCGCATCTTCAGTTTCAGCCATTCCATGCTCTCTCGCTGCCAATGGGGAGAACCGTATGGGCTGGAACTGGCCAATCAGGAACGCTCTACCTTTAACATGGTATGCCCTATGTTCGGATCGTATGCAGGCACCCTGTAGATGGTATGCCAACCGAATTTATAAACACCATATCGGGTGTCCCACAAGGCTCTTCTCCGGGTTTCATCTTATTTTTCATTTTTATAAACACTCTCGCAAAATTATTAATTCAATTGAATATCAAATTTGCCTTATTTGCTGATGACCCATAAATATTCGTATCCTGCATTCCGTGTAACCTCCTACAGACTGTCAATTTTATCAATAGCGCAATTATCCATATCCTTAATTGGACATCCGATGTTGGCTTTGAAACAAATACGCCAAAGACTCAAGCAATCATTTGCGGTAGCAGCCAACAATGTATATCAAGAATGTAAACAGCCACTACGTACATACCCTTCATAATGGTCAATAATGTTCCTATTCAATATGAAAATATAATAAAAAATTTAGGAATGATTAAATCTAACTATTTATTATGGAATGGTTGCCTCGATCTCTAGAAACTTTAGTGTACAATGATGTCTCTGACTATTATATGCAAAACTAACAAAAATATTAAACTCTTATTTAAGATTTATTTATAATGTTAAACATAATGACATATTACACCATACCGAATCAAGTCCAAATGGCTCTCCGTGAAATCGCTAAGAAAATACTTTCATTTTTGTCAATTATATTATTCAGATTATCAAGACCAGCATATCTCATCGACGTTTTCCCATTAAGTTCTGATGAAGTTCGTCAATCAAATCGCTTCATATCTACATCAAGATTTATCATACCTCATTTTCGTACAGTCTCCTACAAAAACTCTTTCAGAGTATCTAGCATTTATCGATGGGATTCCTTGCCTCCTAATGTTAAGGCTGCTTGTTATTCATATATATTTAATCAAAGAATTTATCAATACCTTTTGTCGGCAGAACAAGTGAATTCATAGACCCACATTGAAATGTGAATATGTGTGAGTGCGTAAGCGTCAATATACATATGTAAGAATATATCAAACTACGAATCAGTTACTGTAAATTTTATGTAAAATTGCCATAAGAGTTTTAAACCCATGGTTAATATATACGTAATCTAATCTAATCTAATCAAATCTTCGTATTTTGCTGAATTTATGATTTCTTTATACTTATAAGTTTGGTTTAATCTCTTACATTTTTTATAACTTTCTTTGTAATGTTCATTTTAACGGAATAAATTCTGCAGAGGGCTGATACCTCAGCCAAAACGTAACATGTTTTAGTTATTAATATAAGTACCATGGGACCGTTCATCCCAAAATTACTTCTCCGAAATTATTTATAAATAAGCGGCGAACAAAAACAGAACATAATGTATCAGAGTTGAAACCATTACTTTGGAAGCTGGCGGAAGTTTCTAGATCACAACCGAAGTTGCGCGAAAATAAAGAGAATTTTCAATGTCAGATGCAACGGGCGGTCAAGATTTTTATACTGAATATCATATTTTGGTTTTAAATTAACAAAAGGCTTTTAACAAAGTTGAAATTCAGGATCTTTGGGTCTGCTTTTTTATCTCATAGGGTTTACAATATCTTAAGGCCCGCAAATTCATAAGATAAAACCGAAACAGATATACGAGATGGTTTACTTCAGAAGCGAAGCACTGCCAAAAACGCGGGCCAAAAAAATTTCCGAAGAAGGTTGTTATATACATAGAACTAACTCCAGTTAAATTTTTGTGCCATTATATTGAGGCAGAACTGACTAGCCCTCTTTTGAACATACGATAAAACGCGATTTTCACGCAAATGACCATATTAAATCGGCTATATCTTTTTAACCACTGGATAGATTTCAATTTCTGACCTGGAATTTCAAAGATAATAGAATAATCTATGAAATGCCCTATATAAACTGCGTTTTGATAAATTGGATCGGTTTTGGTAGCCATTTGAAATTTGTCATTTTTCTTAAATTTCAATACCGCTGTATCAGTTATTAATAATGGACATTATCATTTTGAGTTTTAACAACATTTGTCTAAATAGTTGACGTTATGATGAAAAACGTTTACCTTTGTCAAATTGTGATCGGTTCACAAGGTTCGGAGATAAAAATTCATAAATATAAGGAAAAAAGAGCATATTTTGATTCTTTCGACGAAAGTCACGGGGTCCCAAGGTCACCTTGGGGGCTGAAATTTTGCAAAACGTCTTATTTTTGAGGGTTGAAAAACATACGAATATTTGGAAATTTGCATACTAAAAATACTACCCATATAGAGGGGAGATTGGGAGATTGAGTATGCAAGAATAAATAAAAAGAAGAAAGGGAAAGTGAAATGGGAGCCTGGACAAGACAAAGTGTGGAGAGAAGAGAGTATATGTGGAGAGGAGGCATGAGTGAGATAAGCTTGCAGCAGTATGGAGAGTATAAATGGGAAAAAATGAGAGAGATATATATAGAAGTGGACGAGCAAGAGAGAGGAGATTTGATAAGGAGGTCAAAATCGTGTAGAAATTACGTAAGGGTGCAGGGGACACCAAAGTATATAAGAAATAGTAAAAGAAAAGGAGGAAAAAAGCTAGAAAGAATAACAATATGGAGGTGCGGAAATGAAGAGAGGGGAAAAAATATTGGTTAAGAGAGGAAGACAGGAAATGTCGACTGTGTGGAAAGGGAAGGGAAGATGTGGAACATTTAAAGACAGAATGTGAGTACATTACAGAGAAAGTGGGGAGAAAATTCGAGGTACTAGGCGAGGATGGAAGGGGTTATGAATGGATGAAAATGATAGAACGGAAAAGAGATGAGAAAGAGAGAGAGAGAGAGAGAGAGAGAGAGAATAAGAGAGCGTGAAGGAAAGAGAGAGAGAGAGCGCGAGGGAAATTAATGTCAGTGGATATGTTTGAAGTATATGTAAATTAAAGTATGCAAGAGGACAGATAAGATACGAAAGTGATGTACAACTAAGTGTAGTTTAAAAAGTATGTTTTTAGGTGAGAGTAAATGTAAACGGAAGCCTTGTAATCATGAAAGTGAACAATAAAGATACATACATACATACATACATACATAGAGTTGTATTATATAAATATATTTCTTCAGTTCGGAAGATATTGCCATAATGTTTTTAATTCTTCTTTATCCGCCAAAAATGAAATTAATATGTCACGACACTTTTTACGTATATAAAATAGTAGCTTATATTATGCAAAAGGTCTGGGACTAATGCAATCATACCCATCCATTTTCCAATACTTGGAATGTTGTTTTTACTTACTTTAATTTTATGAAGCTTTAAATAATCCTTAAATATAATTAAAATTAAAAAATGCTACGAAAACGACATTATGAAAGTAATAAAAAAAGGTAACACATTGTCTAAACTACTAGTATTGAATATATAATTTTCCAAAGTTATAAAAATATTGCCACAGTTTTTCACTTCTTATTTATACGCCAAAAATGAAATCATTGTGTAATAATATTTTTTATGTAACTCCGTACGATTGCCGCGTTTTATCGTGCACAATTTGCGTACACTAAGTAGCGCTTTATCGTCCACGATGAAAAGAGTACAATAAAGTGCCTTAAAACGTACTAGTACAATAAAGTGCCCGTATACGTACTATATTCAAGCTACAGCGTCCAATAAACGTATGCTAACGATGCGTCTGTATTCGTCGTCAAGCGTCGTACACGATAGTCGGATACGATGACCATTCCTCCGTATACCAGACGTAGGGCGTGCATGTACTAAGCTGTTCAAAAATGCCGGAATATATATAAAAAGTGAACGTGCCAATATAACTTTACAGGATGTAAATACCCTTTTCGTTATTTTTTCGTTATTCGCCGTCAGTCTGCATGCGCCCATACGGGTGAGAACAAATGCTCATTTTCATTTCACATCATTTCAAATTGTCCATCGGGGGCTGCGCCCCCCGAACCCCTTGCTGCCCCCCCCCCCCCACTCTAGCCTTACCATCCCTCTCTGCAGCCATTCTCTAAAATGAATTTTTGGAAACTTGGAAATCGTATCTTCGTTACATAAAGTATCGTATGCAACGTGGAGGCAAGGTCTTTGTACGCCTCGCGGATTCGTAAACACGACTTCGGCTTGCAAACGAAACTTCCGCTTGGCGTATAAAGACCAACTTAGGCTCCATGTTACATAATGTACTATTTCTTATTCAAAACAGTGACTAATATTATGCAAAATGATCTGTAACTATAATGAAATTATACCTATTCAATGTCCATTATTTGGAATGTTGTTTGTACTAAGTCTTTTTTATTCATGACGAATATATTACGACGGAGGGAGCGGGCACCGGCGCCCGCGGCGGATCCGGCAGTGGTGATCAACAACCCACCTAAACAACAGAATGGTGGGAAGGCCGATGTTGACGAAAAAAAAGGCAAAGAAGGCCAAGTACAAAAAAAAGAAGAAGAAGAAGAAAAATAAGCGCGGCCGACCCGATGCCATCGCGCTGAAACCGGCGGACGGTAAAACATACGCCGAGACTGTCAGGGCCATATATAATATCAAACCTGAGAGCTTCGGCGTGTCAGTGCGCAGCCTGCGCCAAACACGCTCGGGAGAGGTGCTCCTTGAGCTTGTAAACACGTCATCCGAAAATAGGAGAAGCCTCACTATCGCTCTCCAGAAAGCAGTTGGTGACATCGGCAGGGTCAGGGAACTGACTCCAGGGATTACCCTGGAGATCAGGGACTTGGACTGCTGCATCACTGCTGAGGAAATCAGAGGGGCTCTCCTAGCTATTTCAGCACTGGATAAATATAGCGGAGCGCTTATGGTGTCGGTCTCGAAACCCAACAGCAGGCAGCAATGTATGGCCGTTGTTGCGCTGGAGGAGGAGACCGCACTGAGGCTTCTGCAGTTGAGGACGATCCGATTAGGACTAATCAACAACTGCAGAATACGTCAGCGCAAGGTAGACGTGAGGTGCTTCCGGTGCCTCGCCTTTGAACATATCGTTCGAAACTGCGAGGGGCCGGATAGGAGCACTCAGTGCTTCAGATGTGGGACGGAGGGACACGTGTCGGCGAGTTGTATGTCCGCCCCTATGTGTTTCCTTTGCCCCACGGAGAAGAATCACATCTCGGGTTCAGGTGTCTGTAAGACATTCCGCGACGTCCTTGCAAAGGCTAAACAATGACGCGTATTGTCCAGTGCAACATCAACAGGAGCAGGGTCGCTCATGACATCCTGACCCAGATCTATGCCGAGAAACAAACTGATATGGCCATAATCAGTGAGCAATACTGGCGCAGGGAAGGAGCAGGGTGGTATGAGGACACACTGGGTAAGGCGGCGATATGGATTCCGGACCCCCGAAAATTACATATCACGGGCCATGGATCTGGAGATGGCTTCGTTTGGGTGATGAGTGGAGGCGTGATATATGTCAGCTGCTACTTCACCCCAAACGAGGCAATCGGTGCCTTTCAGACCAAACTCGATGGACTGGAGGACGCTATTAGACAAATGGGAGGCCGGTCGATAGTGGCAGGGGATTTTAATGCGAAAGCACTCGAGTGGGGGGCGGAGAACCCGGACTCGAGGGGAAACCGGGTTCTGGACATGGCCTCCAGGCTGGGCCTGGTGGTACTTAACACAGGTTGGGTCACCACTTTCAGGAGGCCAGGATACAGGGAGACCATACCCGATATCTCCCTGTCCTCGGAAAATCTGTCTGCGCACATACATGACTGGCGGGTGATCGAGGATTTCACGGCCAGCGATCACCAGTACATCACGTTCCGCGTTCGTGGTGTTACTCCGGTCACATGTAATGATGCGCATCGCCCCTCCTTGTGGAATGTCAACAAGATCGACGAAGAGAAGCTTGCCCTCGTCATTGAACGCGGCCGCCCGGCCTTGGGACGGATTCCGAACAGGCCGAGGCCGTGACTGATGTCACAATGCGCCTCATTCATCGTGCCTGCAAGGAAGCGGTGCCAAAGAAGAAGCCCAGAGTCAAAGACTCTGCTTATTGGTGGACGAGCGAAATCGCCGAGCTCAGGCGTGAATGCATGAAGCTACGACGACGCGCCCTGCGCGCCAGAAGAGGTGACGGCACAGATAACATCGAGCAGGAGAATTACATCAACGCCAAGAGACAGCTCCGACGGGCCATCAGGTCCAGTCAACGTAAATGTTGGGAGAAGCTGGGCGAGGATCTTGATAATGATCCGTGGGGATTAGGATATAAGATTGTGTCTCGCAAACTCGGGGTGTACTCTATGGGTGCGCCCAGGCACGCGGACACGGTCGACTACATTGTCGATACCCTTTTTCCCACACATCCTAAACGACCGGATCGCCCGGAGTATCCGGAGGACCCGGACGTACCGCGCTTTACAGAAGAGGAACTGGAGAGAACGATCCGTAGGATGAAAAACAAGAAGGCGCCGGGTCCGGATGGACTCCCAACGGAAGTGTTGAAAGCAGTTGCTGAGGGCTACCCGGAGCTCTTACATGGCATGTACAATTCGTGCCTGAAAGCGGGAATTTTCCCCACCCGCTGGAAGACTGCGCGACTGGTGCTGATGAGCAAGGGCAAAGGCCCGGCGGATTCCCCATCGGCATACAGGCTTCTCTGTATGTTCGATGCCGCCGGAAAACTCTTCGAGATTCTGCTTCGACCTCGCCTTCAGGGGGCCGTAGCGTCTGCCGGCGGACTCGCCGACAGTCAGCACGGTTTCAGGACGGGGAGGTCGACAGCGGGTGCGATCTCGGAGGCCGTGGCTGCTGCTAGGTCGACGGAGCGCGGTAACCATTACTCGCCTTGGACATGAAGAACGCCTTCAACTCAGTGCGCTGAGAGGACTCGAGGTGCCTCAGTATATTTCTCGGATGTTTGAGAGCTACCTCGGGGACCGCTTCTTGGTGTACGAGACAGAAGATGGCCTGAAAAGACGGGAGATAACATCAGGAGTTGCTCAAGGCTCGGTGCTGGGACCGGAAATATGGAACATCTCGTATGACGGTATCCTGCGCCTAGACCTGCCCGAGGACACTTCCCTGATTGGATATGCGAATGATGTCCTGATCGTTGTCGTCGCAAGGGACATCGAGAAGGCTCAGATGAAGCTCAATCAGGTGATGCGCCGCGTATCTCCTTGGCTGGAGGAACATGGGCTCGAGCTAGCAGCGACTAAGACTGAGATCGTGCTGCTGACGAAGAAACGAGTGGATCTGATCCGCTCGATGAGAGTGGGTGACGCGATGGTCCAGACAAAACGTTCCATCAAGTACCTGGGGGTGATGCTAGATAACAAGCTAACCTTCTGGGATCAGATCCGTGGAGCGGCGGACAAAGCGGCCGCGGGGACAGCGTCGCTTTGCCGAGTCATGGCCAACATAAGAGGACCAAGACCCTGCAAGCGGCGTCTGCTTATGCGAGTCGCGGAATCCATTATGCTCTACGGTGCTGAAGTCTGGGCCGACGCACTGTGGTTTGGGAGGTATCGGAAGCGTCTCGCCGCGGTGCAGCGGAGGGGAGCTCTACGCATCGCGTGCTCCTACCGCACGATCGCGGAGTCGGCGGCGCGGGTGGTTGCGGGGGTTATCCCCATTGACCTCCAAGCGCAGGAGCGCAAGCTCATCTACCAAAGAAGAGAAACGCTCGGACGTGCTGAAGCAGCGAGGAGTGCGAGGGAGGAATCCCTCCGTGTTTGGCAATCCCGGTGGGAGGCAGGGACGTGGGGTCGGTGGACCGCGCGGCTCATACCTTGGATCGATGCGTGGGTCGGCCGTCCCCACGGGGAGGTGAATTACTATCTCACCCAATTCCTCACTGGGCACGGCCTGTTCCGGGCCTATCTCCACAAAATGGGGAAAGTACCGGAGTCGGCATGTGCTGATTGTGGCTCCCCCCGGGACGATGCCTTCCACACGTTCTTCGTATGCGAAACGTGGAGGGGGCTGCGTCAAGAGCTGGAAGAAAGCGTGGGTGGTGTCGGACCGGACAACATCATCGGCCTGATGCTGCAGTCGGAGCGGTCGTGGTCGCAGGTGGCTGCTTTTATAGAAGCAGTCTTGCGCCGGAAGAAGATCGCGGAGAGCACTGCCCAATAATGTCGGGCAGTAAGAATCCGGGGACTAGAGGGGCTGGTCGTAGGTCCTCTCTTTAACATCGGGGTTTTTTTTTTCCTTATTTATTTTGTTTGTTTGTTGTAGATCGGAGGTCCCTCGAAGGAGTCGTAAAGCGGCGCCACCCGGATATGAGAGTCCTTACGGATGTTCCTGGGTGGCTTTACCACAACATCTGCCGCTGGTAACGATGGATATTACTCATCCATGTCCTGGTGTTGCTTGCATCTTTTTGCATGTAAACCTGGGCCATGGATGGGAGGCTTTAGGCGGTCGCCCCAGCTGCTGATGTCCTGGATGTGTCTGGATTTATCCTCTCCCATCCCAGCATGAAGCGGTTGGTGGAACCCGTCTCACCGGTAGGTTATCGGCTCGACCTCGGTCGGGAAGATACCAACTGATGGTCTGTGTGCAGATTTTCCCTTTTTTTAACCATCGCAAAAAAAAAAAAAGTGTTTTTTATTTAGCTTTAAAAAAATGCTTAAAAATAATAAAAATTAAAAAAAGCATTTGGTAAAAATAATATTATAATTTATTAAATGCTATTTTAATTATTTATTATATACTTTTTAAAATATTATAATAGTTTAAAGAAATTGTAAGTCTTTAAATATATTTTTCCCCGTAATTATGATATATATTTTGTAACTTATTTCGGTGATATTTCTATTTGTGTGAATCATTATTATCAGTGACAGGCATTACTATGTAATACATTTTCAAAATAGTAGTAGTAGTAGTATAAATTTTATTTCCCTTAACCAAGAATATTACATTCTGTTGGGAAGGAGTTACATTTCCGTATACAAGTAAATTACATTACATAGTAGTAAGAGTACATGCAAAGACATCAGACAAGACCTTACTCGCAGCGAATAGATTTTATACATAGATAAGACAAAGCGTGAGAACATAGATTTGCTTGGTAACGGCCTCAATTTTTAACAAAAATTTTCTCCTGCGAAAGCAATTCTTAATATAGTGATGAAGCAGCTTCGTAGCCTCTAAATCTGGGCAGTTAGAAGTAGAGACATCGAGTTAGTTGCCATTCTGGTGTTGTCTGCTAGTGAGTCACGACACGGTTTCGTCTGGGGCATTCGCCTAAAAAGTGGTAAAGTGAATCATTAGCTACATAATTACATAACGGGCAATTAGTGGTCGGGTCGAATTTATAACACACGCGGTCTATAATAAAGGAACGGGTGTGGATCGTAGCCGTTCTTAATTGCATTTTGAGACGCGCGAAGGGTAAAGGGCAGCGTTTTTGGTATAGAGTCTCGTAGCCATCAGTATACGCTCTAACGATCGGAAACTGGATAGCAGCCGAGTTACAATATCTCAACACGTTGTTCGATCGCTGTTGTTGCGCAAATTGGTGGCACGCCTGCGCCAGGTTTGCTTCCCAGAAGTCCGCAGAGAAGTTGGTCCACAAGTCTGTGAATTGTGGAGAACACAAAACGAGCTTGATCTGTGATACCCAATTATACGATACAAGGTTAGATCTCCCCTGGCTTAATTCTGCTAGACGCAAAAGCCCCATACGCGGCAAACTTGTAGGAGGCTGCTTTAAATAACGTATGATTAGGGACATCGCTCGTTTTGTGATCTCCACCGAGATTGGGTAGAGCCCTAATTCGAGGCGTACAAGGTAAGCCGGCGTATTCTTGGGCAGGCAATAGAGGCGTTTGAAAAACTCAACTTGTATTGCCTCGAGCTGGTTAAAGTGCTGGAGTGTCCAGCACGGTGCAGCGTAAAGTAAGACGGAAATGATCATGGCTTGGTATAGCTTGAGGGTCCCGACCCACGCGTCCGCCCGCGCCGAAGCCATTATGGCAAGGACAGAAGCCGTAGCTTGACGCGTCCTCGCCACAGCGTCCTCCGTCGCCTAGAGACCATTTGCCGACGAAGAGACAATTGTGCCCAAGTAGCGATGAGTTGGAAAGATTTCTACCGACCTCCCTGCATAGAAAAAACGCCTCGAGGCAGCATCTAGACGACCTGCTTTTCGAAAAACAATAAGCCTGGTTTTGTCGATGTTTACAGTCAAGCCGTTCAGATCACAGTAATCCTCCAGGATTTGGAGCTTCAAAAAGCTTTTTGAATATGCAAAAATCGTTATGTCGTCGGCAAAGAGAAGCAACAGCAGGTCAAACACTTGTGTGTAGTCGACCCCTCTCACGCCACGGGACCGAAAGAATGACAAGATGTCAGCCAAAAATAAAATAAATAAGAGCGGGCTAATTACTTCTCCCTGGAGCACGCCGACTGTTACCTTAAAAGGGTCGGAGGAGGTGCCATCACATTTAGTCGATACCGCAGCTTTCGCGTACATAGCTTTCAAAAAACGAACTAGTTTGGCACTTAAACCAAGAGAATATAATTTCTGCCACAAAAGATCGTGCCGGACGGAGTCAAAAGCACGTCGAAAATCTATAAAAAGGGCATAACATTTCGCGGCTTGATGTCTTATGTGTATCTGCACTGCAGCATTTAAAAAAATTAAAAATGTTGTCCTCAGTCGAACGACCCCTCCTGAAACCCGCCTGCTCATTCGGTAAAACACTATTCCGATTTGCAATATCACCAAAATGTTTCTATGTCTTCTTTAGCCGCCAAAAATCAAATAAAATAGTGGTTTATGTTATCCAAAATTATGTGTAAGTAATGCAATTATACCTATTCAATGTCCATTACTTGAAACTTTGTTTTTACAAATCTTTTTTATGAAGCTTTAAAAATATTCTGAAAAATAATAAAAATAAAAAAAAAACGATTTTGTAAAAATAATAATAAAAAGATAATACATTGTTTAAACCAGCAGTAATAAACAAAATCATTTTCTAAAGTTAGGAAAATATTGCGACATGGTTTTCACTTCTTGCATTTATTCCTTATTTGCCTATTAATGTGGGTAATCAGAAAAAAATTGGAAAACCTACATTTTATATTTAAACGTTTATAATTTGTTTATTTACAATGTTAAGTGTAATTTTCTGTTTTATCATTGTGTGGATTTATATCCTCCTTCAGGGGGTTCTAAAGTGCTTGGGCGATAAGGTAGGAATTTTCACTAAAACCCGTAAATAAAAAAATAACTGAATCGATTTTTAAAAATTTGGGCACTGTTAGAGCAATTTTAATGACCATATACGGTACCCTGAAATATTCCAAAGACGTTAATTGAAAACTGACCGAGAATTTTGAGAAATAAATAACAATTACTTATTTGGGGCCATTCAAGTATTACGTCAGTAAATTTTTCAGCAAATTTGACCCCCCCCCCCCCCAACTTACGTCAGTTTCTACCGTTCCACTCCCCCCCCCCCCAGCCATTGTTATTTCATTATATTAATACTACTTTTATAATAATTTTTCTAAAATTTTATTTATAAAATTTATTCTTAAGATTAAATCACATTTCTTTTATATTGTAAGAGAATCTGCTGATAACTATTTATTTAAAGACATTTATATTAGGAACTAAGTTCATGTGACCAGGGACTCGTGAGCTATTCATTAAGTTCGACAATGACTTGATGAGATTCTTCTGGACTAAGATCAGTATTTTCTTCGAGCACATCCACTTCCCCCTCTGAAAGCCACTCTGCAACTTCGTGCACAGAAATCTAGTTGAATTTGTATGGTTCGCGATCGAATCAAAACTGTCATCGAATCAAAACCTTTATTCGGTCATGAATCACACAAATTCAACTAGATTTCTGTGCACTTTAAAGTTTTGACCGGCCTAGTGACAACGCGAATTAACGCGATTGGGTGTACATTAGATGGCATGCAGTTCTATTCGATCTATTCGTTCGGCAGCATGCAATCCTAGCGGCGGAAAAAGGAATTGGGTCATTTTGGACTAATCATATTAGGATTTTTCAAATACCTTCGTTTATCAAAATTTTGCTACGAAATAACACTTTGAATTTTTTAACCGCTGTATAATGAAACAATAATACCTACACGAAGAAACATGAATTATGCTATTGAGAATATAAGAACTTCTAAACAAATTAAAACTATTTTCTGAATATTTGCATTATGGAAAAATGTGTTTTTGTTAACTTGTTCAAAAAGTAAATCCGTTATTCCATTTGATTAATAACCAAATTCCTCTATTTTCTCAATAGGGTCGCACGCAGCGGAATCAAGGGTGTTCTAAGTGGTATGCCGATAAAGTAGGAAGTTATGCTAAAACCCGTAAATTAAAAATAAGCGAATCAATTATTTAAGATTCAGGCGCTGCAAGGACAATTCTAATTACATACGAACTCCTAAAAAACACCAAATAAATTGATTGTCAATTGACCAAGTCTTTTTGAAAATAAAGAAAAATCATTTATTTCCGAAAATTCCCGGTGTATTCAAGTAATGTCTTTTGTAGTTTTTATGAGATCGTATATATTAATTGGAATTAAGAGCGTTTCTCTTCTTTGGTAGATGAGCTTGCGCTCCTGCGCTTGGAGGTCAATGGGGATAACCCCCGCAACCACCAGCGCCGCCGACTCCGCGACCGTGCGGTAGGAGCACGCGATGCGTAGAGCTCCCCTCCGCTGCACCGCGGCGAGACGCTTCCCATACCTCTCAAACCGCAGTGCGTCTGCCCAGACTTCAGCACCGAAGAGCGTAATGGATTCCACGACTAGCATAAGCAGACGCCGCTTGCAGGGTCTTGGTCCTGCCTCATGTTGGCCATGACTCGGCAAAGCGATGCCGTCACCGCGGCTGCCTTGTTCGCCGGTCCACGGATCTGATCCCAGAAGGTTAGCTTGTTATCTAGCATCACCCCCAGGTACTTGATGGAACGTTTTGCCTGGACCATCGCGTCACCCACTCTCATCGAGCGGATCAGATCCACTCGTTTCTTCGTCAGCAGCACGATCTCAGTCTTCGTCGCTGCTAGCTCGAGCCCATGTTCCTCCAGCCAAGGAGATACGCGGCGCATCACCTGATTGAGCTTCATCTGAGCCTTCTCGATGTCTCTTGCGACGACAACGATCAGGACATCATCCGCATATCCAATAAGGGAAGTGTCCTCGGGCAGGTCTAGGCGCAGGATACCGTCATACGAGATGTTCCATATTTCCGTTCCCAGCACCGAGCCTTGAGCAACTCCTGATGTTATCTCCCGTCTTTTCAGGCCATCTTCTGTCTCGTACACCAAGAAGCAGTCCTCGAGGTAGCTCTCAAACATCCGAGAAATATACTGAGGCACCTCGAGTCCTCTCAGCGCACTGAGTACATTTGTCCATCGCACGGAGTTGAAGGCGTTCTTCATGTCCAAGGCGGCTGCCAGGCTGACGTGGCGCGAGTAATGGTTACCGCGCTCCGTCGACCTGTCAGCAGCCACGGCCTCCGTGATCGCACCCACTGTCGACCTCCCCGTCCTGAAACCGTGCTGACTGTCGGCGAGTCCGCCGGCAGACGCCACGGCCCCCTGAAGTCGAGGTCGAAGCAGAATCTCGAAGAGTTTTCCGGCGGCATAGAACATACAGAGAGGCCTGTATGCCGATGGGGAATCCGCCGGGCCTTTGCCCTTGCTTATCAGCACCAGTCGCGCAGTCTTCCAGCGGGTGGGGAAAATTCCCGCTTTCAGACACGAATTGTACATGCCAAGCAAGAGCTCAGGGTAGCCCTCAGCAACCGCTTTCAACACTTCCGTTGGGAGTCCATCCGGACCCGGCGCCTTCTTGTTTTTCATCCTACGGATCGTTCTCTCCAGTTCCTCTTCTGTAAAGCGCGGTACGTCCGGGTCCTCCGGATACTCCGGGCGATCCGGTCGTTTAGGATGTGTGGGAAAAAGGGTATCGACAATGTAGTCGACCGTGTCCGCGTGCCTGGGCGCACCCATAGAGTACACCCCGAGTTTGCGAGACACAATCTTATATCCTAATCCCCACGGATCATTATCAAGATCCTCGCCCAGCTTCTCCCAACATTTACGTTGACTGGACCTGATGGCCCGTCGGAGCTGTCTCTTGGCGTTGATGTAATTTCCTGCTCGATGTTATCTGTGCCGTCACCTCTTCTGGCGCGCAGGGCGCGTCGTCGTAGCTTCATGCATTCACGCCTGAGCTCGGCGATTTCGCTCGTCCACCAATAAGCAGAGTCTTTGACTCTGGGCTTCTTCTTTGGCACCGCTTCCTTGCAGGCACGATGAATGAGGCGCATTGTGACATCAGTCACGGCCTCGGCCTGTTCGGAATCCGTCCCAAGGCCGGGCGGCCGCGTTCAATGACGAGGGCAAGCTTCTCTTCGTCGATCTTGTTGACATTCCACAAGGAGGGGCGATGCGCATCATTACATGTGACCGGAGTAACACCACGAACGCGGAACGTGATGTACTGGTGATCGCTGGCCGTGAAATCCTCGATCACCCGCCAGTCATGTATGTGCGCAGACAGATTTTCCGAGGACAGGGAGATATCGGGTATGGTCTCCCTGTATCCTGGCCTCCTGAAAGTGGTGACCCAACCTGTGTTAAGTACCACCAGGCCCAGCCTGGAGGCCATGTCCAGAACCCGGTTTCCCCTCGAGTCCGGGTTCTCCGCCCCCCACTCGAGTGCTTTCGCATTAAAATCCCCTGCCACTATCGACCGGCCTCCCATTTGTCTAATAGCGTCCTCCAGTCCATCGAGTTTGGTCTGAAAGGCGCCGATGGCCTCGTTTGGCGTGAAATAGCAGCTGACATATGTCACGCCTCCACTCATCACCCAAACGAAACCATCTCCAGATCCATGGCCCGTGATATGTAATTTTCGGGGGTCCGGAATCCATATCGCCGCCGTACCCAGTGTGTCCTCATACCACCCTGCTCCTTCCCTGCGCCGATATTGCTCACTGATTATGGCCATATCAGTTTGTTTCTCGGCACAGATCTGGGTCAGGATGTCATGAGCGACCCTGCTCCTGTTGATGTTACACTGGACAATACGCGTCATTGTTTAGCCTTTGCAAGGACGTCGCGTAATGTCTTACAGGCACCCGAACCCGAGATGTGATTCTTCTCCGTGGGGTAAAGGAAACACATAGGGACGGACATACAACTCGCCGACACGTGTCCCTCCGTCCCACATCTGAAGCACTGAGGTCCGAAGTAATAGTCGCGGCTCAAGCCGAAGCTTAGCTGATCGGCTCAAGTACCGGAAGTAGCGTGTTCCAAAAGACATATGAAAAAATACTTATATAAGTGTATCGAACCGAACCAATCCATGTATGTACACGTATGCCGACCTTTAAGTCGTAACAAGTCGCCGCCAGACGATTTAAAAATTCAAAATATTAAATTGGATATTCCGAAAAAATTGTGTTTTAGTAACATTGTAAACGACAGATATTAGTAAACAAACAGAAGTAAGTGGTAAATATATGTACAAGTTTGTTGATGCATCGTTGTATTGATGTATGGTTATATGTCTTAAATTAATTGCACTTGTCCATGAAAATTACTGTTTTTTACCAAAGAATCAGAAAAATCACATAACAATCGATGTCTTTTTTGGCTGTGCATATTACTTTGAACTTTAATTCGTGTGTGTATTGCTGTGCCAACAATATATTAAACCTCCACGTCACAGTAGCATACATATATGTCACCTTATGAAATGGGTTTGTTATAAAGTTTATTTTATTAATATTTTACATTTTTAAAGTTATTTTATGATAAAATTATTATTCATAATAAAATGTTTTGTTTACTGAAGGAATGCATTGAAATCCTTGAAGTAAATTGTAATAAAATGTTGAGGATGATGCAGTCGTGCAGGTTGATTTTAATTTAAAAAATGTTAATTTAAAAATGTGACTTTTTACGTATATTACAACAGTGGCGTTAAAATTAAATAGTATAATGCAAAGAAAGTTTTCCAGCATTTTTGTTTCAAATAAATACTTTTATTTTACGGGTTCTCAGTTATTGGTCACTTTATGCGAAGGAAGTTTACAGCATTGTTGTTTCAACTAAATGTTTTTAATTGTACGATATCTAAGTTGCTGATCAATTTGTGCAAAGAAAGACTTCCTGCATTTTTGTTTTGAATAAACATTTTTATTTCTACTATTTCTCAGTCGAAAGATTTAATATCTGAAAATGTCCTTACGTAATGATGTAATTTAACATTTTAGTCCCTAATAATGAATTGTTTGACTGATATTTTTCTATGAAATAAGTTTTTAAATATTTTTGTTACGAACTGTTATAAGTACATTTTCTTCAACATTGATTTTGTTTTGAATAAACATTTTTATTTCTACTATTTCTCAGTCGAAAGATTTAATATCTGAAAATGTCCTTACGTAATGATGTAATTTAACATTTTAGTCCTTAATAATGAATTGTTTGACTGATATTTTTCTATGAAATAAGTTTTTAAATATTTTTGTTACGAACTGTTATAAGTACATTTTCTTCAACATTGATTGTAAGGTATTATAGTAATCACATTTTTAAGCCCTTCGTATGTCACCTTAACTTATAAATTTCTGTAATCAGAAATGCATTACAATGTGTAGTGTTTAATTCATTCTTTCATTTTTAAATTCGCTATTTGACTTTGATGATTGGGATACATTTTTTCTACAAAATTTTTTCAAAATATTTTCTAATGAATTTTCGCAAATAATTTTTTGTAATAGATTTTGACGACTATATTTTTTATCTAATGTCTTCCTTCGACACATGTTTTACCATATATGCAAGATCTTAGATTTAAAATCTAGTTGCGAGAAGACTTTTAAGACCGACAGGCAATTTCAGATCCGAAACCTTCTGTCGTAGAGAATTGTACCAGCGATAAATGGTGTAAGGTCTAAAACTTTGTTTCGAACAAAATTTTAACACCGATGAAATATTTTGGTTCTAAAACCTTCTTTCGACAAGACTTCTACCACCAATGAAAGATTTAAGATCTAATACGTTCTTTCAACATGCCTTTTACAATCAATAGAGTTTCACATCCAAAACCTTCCTTCGATTAAACTTTGAGAACTTCTACAAGATTTTAGATATAAAATCTTGTTTTGAACAATGTTGCTGTTGGGTTTCGAGACCGACACCGTAAGCGCTCCGCTATATTTATCCAGTGCTGGAAGAGCTAGGAGAGCCCCTGATTTTCTCAGCAGTGATACAGCAGTCCAAGTCCCTGATCTCCAGGGTAATCCCTGGAGTCAGTTCCCTGACCCTGCCGATGTCACCAACTGCTTTCTGGAGAGCGACAGTGAGGCTTCTCCTATTTTCGGATGACGTGTTCACAAGCTCAAGGAGCACCTCTCCCGAGCGTGTTTGGCGCAGGCTGCGCACTGACACGCCGAAGCTCTCAGGTTTGACATTATATATGGCCCTGACAGTCTCGGCGTATGTTTTGCCGTCCGCCGGTTTCAGCGCGATGGCATCGGGTCGGCCGCGCTTATTTTTCTTCTTCTTCTTTTTTTTGTACTTGGCCTTCTTTGCCTTTTTTCATCAACATCGGCCTTCCCACCATTCTGTTGTTTAGGTGGGTTATTGATCACCACTGCCGGAGCCGCGGAGGGCGCCGGTGCCCGCTCCCTTCGTCGTACCACCCTCCATCTCCCATCCTCTTCCGGGGTGCTGTTATCCCCGGTCGCGCCCGCGCGTTTTTTAATTACGAGCGCCATCTGGGGAGGAGTGGGGCTGGTCGCCGCCCTCTTCTGAGCCGTCCTCTCCGTCCGTGCTGGTGGCTCGCTGATGTTGTTGCGTTTCGGAAGTTTTGTAATCTTCCGTCTAGCCACCAACGTCACTCTCCTCGAGAGAGTCCAGCATATCCTCAAGCTTTGGCAGACCATTCTTTACCGTGGAGCTGATGTTCTTCTGCGTCTTTGTGGCAGCCAGCATCTGCTTTATCAGCTGCCGCATCTCCGCAAAATTCCCATCAGCTCGCTTTTCGGCCTCTAAAATAGTTTGCCGAAGCTTCATCAGTTCTTCGGTGTATGCTGCTTCACTTGTAGCATTTACATCCCCCGCGACCAAGTGGTCAACCACGGGGGTACTGCGGTCGCATGATGACGACGGCTGAGAGCCCGCTTGCTCGCCCTCAGACGCCGGAACTGGGGTATCCCTCCATTGTATCCCTCTCTATATCCCTCCGTTGTGCTGTCCATTTTTCAATTTTATAAGTGTGGGGCTAATAGAATCGTCAATTAGAACACCGCCCCCGCTGTGACCCCTCGCACAGCGGCAGCGGATTAGTCATCCATAAAAGATGGCCGTAGCGTCAATGAAGTCCGAGAAAGAAAAATACCCAGGTGGTTGGACCAAAACACACCTGGGGGGCTGCTTCTTAGTTTTTCTCGGCTATCTCCCAGAGCCTGTCCAAGGCTTACTCCTACCATTCGGCAGTGGTAAGCCCCGGCAAGAGATGTCACTATCCATCCACTCTGGAGGCCCCGGCTCGGCGGAGGTTCGGTCTTCAAACCGTGGCTCCCCCGAGTCGTAGGTCTCCTCACACGCATCTGGTTGACCGTCTATAGGTTCTAAACCCCATTCCCCAGGGAGAGCCCAATAATAGGGACCCCTTTCACACACTTCTGTGACACTCAAGGCACCCCAAGAAGGCCGAGAATAAAGCCTCCCCACCAACTGTAAGGTCCAGCAGCCCCTAGGGGAGGAAATAAAAAAGACTTAGTACAATCAACATTCCAAATAATGGACATTGAATAGGTATAATTTCATTATAGTTACAGATCATTTTGCATAATATTAGTCACTGTTTTGAATCGGAAATAGTACATTATGTTGTAACGGTCTTTTAGATTTATTATTATTTTTAATAAGACGTCTATGCGTCTAATTCTAAGTAAAATTGATCTCGTGCCGACAATTACAAAGGTGCCAATATACAACTAAGACACCACCCGGAAAAAGAAAACAACACGAGTAAATACTTGAAATAAAAATACGAAAGGTGACCATTCAAGGAGAAGGATATGGTTTCGGGAAAATAAAAGTCTATATATATATATATATATATATATATACCGGGTGAGTCTGGTAGAAGTGCCCATAGGGAAACCCATGTTAAATCTACGCGTCTCGTGATTGGTCGATTCCGGTGAAATGCCGCTTGCCATTGGACGTCAATGATTGGACGCGTCATATGCAATTGAAATATACATTTAAGAAAGTAAAGAAACAAAATATGTCAATACAATAATTCTGGCGGCTGAAAGTGCAAGAACTTTTTGGAAATTGGCGTGCTGTGAACTAATTTGCAATCGAAATGGAACATTAATTTCTTCGGGTAGTTCTTTCATGCACGAAAATGGAAATAAATCTCTTGAATGACATAACCACGTTCATTTAAACACACGCTTAAAATCGGAAATTGATCAGAGACGGCAAATTCAAATTCGGCAAGTTTAAATTTTAACGTTGCAAGTAATTAATGCGTTTTTCTTTGCAAATTTGTTGTCACCTTTCTCATTATGTTGTCATTAGCTCAAAAAATAAGAATCATTGAACTGCATTACACTGATCACAGCGTACGGCAAATTAGAGATCATTTGTCTGTCGAATTTGAGGAGGACCCTATCCCTTCGGTATCTGGGATCAGAGCCATAATTAATAAATTCAAAGAAACTGGTTGTTTAGATTCTACACAAACAAAAATTGTAAGGCAGCGTATCCCAGAACACGACGAAATACAAATTTGTGCCGCAGTTGAGGATAATCCTCATCTCTCGACGAGGCAAATTTCTAGGCAGCTTGGGTTCGCTCAAATTCCAATCAGCCGAGTGCTGAAAAAAAATGGTTATAAACCATACAAGGTGCACAAACACCAGGAACTGATTACAAATGACAGTGAACACCGTATGTCATTTTGTGAAATAATGACAGACATCATAAATCAAGACCCGGAAGTGCTTCGAAACATATGTTTCAGCGATGAGTGCATTTTTTTTTTAGTTTCGTCACCTAACAGGCAAAATTATAGACATTGGGCCAGAGATAATCCTCGAGAGTTAATGGAAATACACACCCAGTACAAAGTAAAAGTTCAAGTATGGGTTGGCATAATATCCGATAAAATTATTGGACCGGTCTTCATTGAAGACAACCTGAACGGAGATTTATATCTGCAAATGCTGGAAGGAGTAGTTACTCCAACTTTGAAAAACATTGAGGAAGAGGTAAGTTTTATAATATATACACTGAATAATAACAATATTTATAATAACAATAATTTTCTATTTTATTAATTGTGATCAACAAATAAGAATCCTTTACAAAAATAAAAATACAAAGTTGATAGATGGCTACTAATTTATAACTAAGTACCTAAATCTATTCGTATTTGTAGAATAGCGATCTTAAATTTTTTGGTAAAGAAAATACGATTCGCCATTGAAATCAATTTAAGATAACATAGAGATAATAATAATAATGAAATAATAACGATAAACAAATATTAAAATAATAACAATAATCTTCGAGCCGTTAAGAACGTAATGTAAATTTATGAAAAATATTTATGCATTAATGCAAATTCAAAATGAACAAACACATTTTAATTCTTATTACAATACAAAATGAAAATTGTGTTCTTCGAATACATTGCAGGAAGATCGGATGATCTGGTTCCAACAGGACGGAGCTCCAGCTCATGGTATCAGACCAGTTACATATCATCTTAATGGTAATTTCCCAGGACGTTGGATTGGTCGGTTCGGTCCAGTAAAATGGCCTGCTCGTTCTCCTGATCTCAATCCACTGGATTTCTTTTTCTGGGGGTACATTAAGAATGAGTTGTACAGCAGACCATTTGCGAAGACAGCTGTCGAACTGAGGGACGCAATCATAGACATCATTCAAAACATTGGAGTCGAAATGTTGCAGAATGCGACAAATGAATTTTACAACAGATTAGGATATTGTACAGCTACCGGTGGCTTACATATTGAGCATCTAATCGAATAAAAAAAATAATATTTTACAGATTTTGTTCAGTTCATTTGCCTTGTCATTATTACGTACATTATAAATAAAGAGCAATGCATTTTACAGAGGCGATGGTAGTAGACCTTCTCACTCTGCCATGGCAGTCGGTCACTTTCTGTTCGGAGAGTTGGAAAGTTAGTGTCATCTCTTTATATTTGCAGACCTTCCGTCACCATTCCATGATTATACGCCATGAATAAAATCAGGATTATGCAACAAATATTTGTATGTCCTAATTTGCAGAGCCTTTATGTACTTTTGATGGACACTGTTTATTTATGCTAGAAGTGAATTAATGAAAAGGAGGACACGATACTAAAGTTTTGAAAATTTCTGAGAGCGAAAGAAAAGAATTGGAAATAGCGAGAAGAGAATTAATGAAAAGGAGGACACAATACTATAGTTTTGAATATTTCTGAGAGCGAAAGGGAAGAATTGAGCATAGAAGTGAATTACTTCTTTTCTTTAGTTCATAGAAATCCAGAAAATTTCCAGATCGTACCCTAGTTTAAATTAATTTCCTCCCCTAAAGCCAATTCTGCCACTTCGCTTGTAGAAATCCTCAAAATTTCAATGTGGTGCGCTCCATTTCACTACTTCCCTTCTCGCAACCCAATTTTTTCCTTTCGCTCATAGAAATCCTGAAAATTTCCAGATCGTACCCTAATTTACATTAATTTCCTTCCCTAAAGTCAATTCTGCCACTTTGCTCTTACAAAGCCTCAAAATTTCAATCCGATGCTGACCTTTTCATTGATTCTCTTCTGGCTGTCCAATTTTTTCCTTTGGATCTTAGGTAACCTCCAAATTTTAATGTCGTAGCCAACTATTCAATAATTCTCCCCTCGGAGACTAATACTTTCCTGTCGCTCTGAGAAATCTTCAAAACTTTAATATCGTGACCCCCTTTTCATGAACAGTAGAATTTCCACGTAAATGTTCGTAACGATCCCAGCATCTATCTGTAATAATAAATAAAAAAACACAACACAAAGGACCGGATTCTGTACGTAAATAAAGTTTAATAACCAGATTAACACTAAAAACTTATCTGATAGTATTATCGCAGTAGAATATCTCTGCGTCATTGACGAATGCCATATCATTTTGATATCGTTATTTATCCTAAGCCCTTCAACTGATCAACTGCATCTGTACGTAACAACAGTAGGTACGTACGAAGTAAGTCTTGAGTTTCAGTTTCATACCTGGAGCGTTTGACTTGAGCCCAAAAACGTGATTAAGTGACGCATCATAACTGAGCCATTCGAGCGATGAATATCAAATTTTCCGTTATTCTTTCCAACGATCCCAGCGGCTTTATCTGTAATAATAAATAAAATTACACAACACGAAGGACCGGATTCTGTATGTAAATAAAGTTGAATAACTAGATTAACACAAAAAACTTATCTGATAGTATCATTGCAGTAGAATATCCGAAGCCCTTCAGTACGAAGTAAGTCCACTTTCACATCTGAAGCATTTCACTTGAGCCCAAGAACGTGGTTATGTCATTCAAGAGATTTATTTCCATTTTCGTACATGAAAGAACTACTCGAAGAAATTAATGTTCCATTTCGATTGCAAATTAGTTCACAGCACGCCAATTTCCAAAAAGTTCTTGGACTTTCAGCCGCCAGAATTATTGTATTGACATATTTTGTTTGTTTACTTTCTTAAATGTATATTTCAATTGCATATGACGCGTCCAATCATTGACGTCCAATGGCAAGCGGCATTTCACCGGAATCGACCAATCACGAGACGCGTAGATTTAACATGGGTTTCCCTATGGGCACTTCTACCAGACTCACCCGGTATATATATATTGTAGACATAAAAAGAAAATATTTATAACCTGAGAGAAATGCTAGAAAGCCGGGACAGAGCCGGTACTTACAATAGTTGGTGCGTCGCAAAATACGGCAAGTCTCTCTCTCTCTCTGTCGATTTGAATAATGGACGTCGCTTGTCCCTAATTCAATAATTTCGCCAAAGGGTTTCAATACGGGGACGTCGGTTGTCCACTGGCACAAAGTTGTCCCACTATATATGGACGACTGTCCTTACGCAAAATCTAATATTTAATATTATTAACACTAAAATTCGTAACCGAAAACGCACGCGTGTTCGCCGATTAACAGTTTCTCGAGGTCTGGTTTCCCAATTACCTGTGAATACGCACGTACCTCTCCACACGGTGTTGCCGGCTCTCGCTGCCTTGGTAGTCTGCTAGTTCTAAAATATTTCTAGCCTTATAATTATTACGTATTACGTGACGGAATTCGCCGGAGTCTGGGGAATAACGGAATGCTTTTTCCTATAATTAGATACCAAAACAAATATGAAACAGCTTTCCGTTACAATGTAACATGGAGGCTATGTTGGTTTTTATACGCCGAGCGGAAGTTTCGTATACGAGACGTAGGTGAGCGAACGCACGAGTCGAAGGCGAGTCCGTTTACAAGCCGAAGTAGAGTTTACGAATCCGCGAGGCGTACAAAGACCTTGCCTCCACGTTGCATACGATACTTTATGTAACGAAGATACGATTTCCAAGTTTCCAAAAATTCATTTTAGAGAATGGCTACAGAGAGGGATGGTAAGGCTAGAGTGGGGGGGGGGGGGGGGGGGTAGCAGGGGGTTCGGGGGCCCAGCCCCCCGATGAACAATTTGAAATGATGTGAAATGAAAATGAGCATCTGTTCTCACCCGTACGGGCGCATGCAGACTGACGGCGAATAACGAAAAGGGTATTTTCTAAGCATTCCCAGATTACATTGGAATTTTCTCATTGAAATTCAATTTTTAAAAATTGAAACAAAACCCATGTATACTACATCCTGTAAAGTTATATTGGGACGTTCACTTTTTATATATATTCCGGCATTTAGTACATGTACGCCCTACGTCTGGTATACGTAGGAATGGTCATCGTATCCGACTATCGTGTACGACGCTTGACGACGAATGGTCGTATACGCATACGCTACGTATACGTAATATAGACGCATCATTAGCATACGTTTATTGGATCATTTTGCATAATATTAATTACTATTTTGAATCGGAAAAAAATATTATTACACATTGATTTCATTTTTGGCGGATAAATAAGAAGTGAAAAACTGTGGCAATATTTTTATAACTTTGGAAAATTATATATTCAATACTACTAGTTGAGACAATGTGTTACCTTTCTTTATTACTTTCATAATGTCGGCTTCGTAGCATTTTTTAATTTTAATTATATTTAAGCATTATTTAATGTTTCATAAAGTTAAAGTAAGTAAAAACAACATTTCAAGTATTGGAAAATGGATGGGTATGATTGCATTAGTCACAGATCTTTTGCATAATATAAGCTGCCATTTTATATACGTAAAAAGTATTGTGACATATTAATTTCATTTTTGGCGGATAAAGAAGAATTAAAAACATTTTGTCAATATCTTCCTAACTGAAGAAATTTATTTATTTATCCCTTTGCGTCACAGTGTGCCGCTCAGCGTGCCACCTTTTCTTCGTTAGTTTTTTCACATTTAAAAATCAATCTCTCATGTTTTTTAAGTCGTGATTCGTTTTCTACATAGCTAAGGCATTTATTTATTAAATGCAAGACATCATCAAATGCACATATTAAAATACTATAGTTAATTAGTTATAAAGAAAAATATACCAAAAAATAAGTAGTTTTTGAAAAAAAAGCGTTTATGAAAAATAATTCCCTACAAATATAAACGGATAACTTGTTACTTATACGTTTTTGAGGTCGCTCGATAAATCTCGAGAAGTTCGAATTAGTCTGACTCGATGTGGAAAATCGTTGGTGTTGTCGATGAAACACTGGTATTCAAGGTTAGTTAGTGTTAGTTTGTAGATGTAATTCTCTTTATTGAATGCGATTCTCACCTGTTGACAAGAAAATTAATTCAAAAGTTTTAGTTGAAGTTTAAGTTTAGTTGAAGGACATCTGAATTTGTATTGTACATTTTTTTCCTTCACAACTGACAATGGAAATTGATATTTTCGAAATCCCGAGTGACTCTGGATCTGTTGATTTTTAGACAATTCTGAAACAACGAATGGTATCGATGAAAATGTACTGTACAGTGATGACAACTCGAATGAAAATGAAACACTGAGTAACCGTTCGAAAAATTTAGATGGTATTTGGGAGAATAAAAATAAACCTAGTGATGATGTCCCTTTTACAGCAGATTCAGGACCGAACGTGCCAGATTCAGTTACATCACCATTAGATATCTTTTACTGCTTGTTTACACCCAAACTGATTGACATTCTAGTTGAACAAACTAATCTATATGAGAATTAAAAAAAAAATCAGTAGGTTCAGTAGTTACAAGTGAAATGCTGAATTTTTGGGCATAAACGTAATGATGGGCGTCAAAAAGCTTCCATCATATAAAGATTACTGGGCCATGAATAGTCAGCTACGTGACGCATATATAAGCAACATTATCAATGCCAATCGTTTTAGCTTCTTACTCAGTCGTTTGTATGCAAATGATAATAGTAAGGAACCAAAAAAGGCGTTCCAGACTATGACAAATTGTATAAAATAAGACCCGTTATTGAGAAACTCAATGAAAGGTTTAAACATTGTTTCAAGCCAAATGAACATCATTCAATTGATGAGTCGATGGTTAATTTCAAAGGGAGAATCTCAATGATGCAGTACAATGCGGCCAAACCTATCAAGAGAGGGTATAAAATTTGGGTTCGTGCAGATCGTTCTGGCTTCGTCTGCGAATTTCAAATTTATACAGGTAAGTCCAACAATGTGGAAGAGAAATCATTAGGTAGCAGAGTCATAAAAGATCTTACTCGAGAAATTATCGGTAAATTTCACAACGTTTATTTCGACAATTTCTTTACAAGTATTGACCTAATGATTTCTCTAAAATCAGACCAAATTTTGGCTTGCGGAACTGTCCGTACAAATCGTGTTGGATTACCGAAGCATCAGAAATCTGATAGGGAAATGGTTCGAGGTGATATGGAGTACCGTACTTCTTTCACTGGCATTCGTTGGTTCAAAGGATAATAGAACCGTTAACTTTTTATCCAACTACCACGATCCGAGTCAGTCAGGGACAGTAAATCGAAAACAAAAAGATGGTTCTTTTCTTTCTGTCCCCTGTTAAAGCATTGCCTCCGATTATAATAAACATATGGGATACGTAGATAAATCCGACCAGCTCAAATCTACGTATCAGATAGACATAAAATCCTCAAAATGAGTGACATAGACTTTTTTGGCTTTTGATGGATGTTGCCATCACAAATGCACGTGTAATTTACAAGGAATTGGGAAATAAAAATAATTTAACATTGAAACAATTCAGATTTGCCGTTGTAGATGGATTAGTAGGTGGAGTCTTCCAAAAAAAGAAAGAAAAAGTGTGCCAAAAAAACTTGGATTACAAAAACCTCAAGTGTCTTTGCAAAAAAGATGATCACATGCAGCGCACATGCCGGTTTACAATCCCGTCGGGAAGCGTAGACGTTGTGCAAACTGCAGCACAAAAACCGAAGTAAACAGAACGTCTTGGACTTGCAAAGAATGCACTGTACCCTTCTGTTTATCGGCAGGAAAAAACTGTTTCATTGCATATCACGTCTAATTATAAAACAGTTTCTATGTTCTTGGTTCCTTTCTCCGTTGTACTGAAAATAAGGATTAATTTTTATAATATAATATTTGAAAAAAACACCAAAAAATACAAACAAAAAAATAAAAAAAATACAACAAAATAAAAAAACATAAAAAAATACAAAAAAAAATTTTAAAAAACAAAAATAAAAAAAAAGTGGATCCATAATCTCGCCATGTCCTCGTCGTTGGATCTGAGTAACGCTGAGAGCGAGATGATCAAGAAAAATTATCGGATTCTCAATTAGCATATCCGCCATATTGGATAAGCTACTTTAAAATTTCAGAAACTGACATCAGATTCGTATTCACCGACCCTGAATATCTCCGAGTAACTTTTTTCAAGCGAATTCCGTTAATTTTCGATTTTTCATCCAACATATTAGATCCGCCATTTTTAATTTTTGAATACTAACATCAAATTCGTATTAAGCGGCCCCGAAAACCCTCAAGTAACTTTTTTCAAGCGAATTCCGTTAATTTTCTATTTTTTAGCCGCAATATTAGATCCGCCATTTTGAATTTCTGAAAACTACCATCAAATTCGTATTTAGCGACCCCAAAAACCCCCGAGTAACTTTTTTCAAGCGAATTCCGTTAATTTTCGATTTTTTATCCACCATATTAGATCCGCCATTTTGAATTTTTGAAAACTAACATCAAATTCGTATTTAGCGACCCCGAAAACCCCCGAGTAACTTTTTTTCAAGCGAATTCAGTGAAAAGAAAAATGCGTGACTGAAAGGGTTAATACAACTGTAATATATAACTATATAAATAAAAGTAGAGAAAATATTTCAGTTTTATTTAAACGTCATATTCGTCAAACTAAGTTACAGAAAATACCTCAAGTTAGGTTAAAAGTATATTTAAAAAATTAAAAATTCCTTTAAAAAGTATACATTAAATAATTTGAATGGCATTTAAGAAATTACAATAAATTCATAATTATAAAAATACAACAACAACAAAAATAAAAAAAGCATCTGCGAGTACGCGAACTACAAAAGTTATATTCATCTGTCGAGCGCTTTAACCACTCGGCTACTACAACCCTTTACGAGATAAGCGGCTGATAAACTGTTAGCCGCCGTCATTTATTCGAAGCATGAACACGCAAGGACTGTAGATTTTCCGCCGGCGCTCGATTGTGCCTCCAGCCGCCAATCGCGCCCAACCTGCGCACATCGGTGTGCGAAAAATCTTGGATATCCTATCACTGACACTGGTGTCACACAAAAAACTCTTTTTTTATGTCTGGCACCACAGCGTCATCTTCATTATGGGTAAACGAGTGGGGCATGTAGGAAAAAGAGAGGGAGTCGATTATATGTTTGGGAGTGGGTGCATACTAACGTAGTCGGGGAATTATGACGCCATAAGGGGTTTTGTAATCGAAGGTGCGCATTCATTTGTTCGTTGGTAGGGGAAAGAATGGAGCAGTTTATATGTAAAGGCATGACAAAGATGGGCGATGCGCGAAGTGGAGCTACTGTAAGGATCCAGGGGGCGCTGCAGTGGTTATGGCGTTAGCGTAGTAAACGAGAGACCCAGGTTCGATTCTCGGCGGGAGTTTTTTTTTTGAGATTTGTTTGCGAGCATTACATATTTACACGCGAGTACGTTAAATTAATAGTGTAAAAGTAACACAGTAGTAGTATTATACATAAATATTTTCCCAATAGCAAATATTGTATGTGTGTATTTATTTAATGTTTCACACATAAGTGATTACATGACTTCCGGTTATTTAAATATCTGAAGAGGTAAGGTTGCATTACCTCCTTCCGGTATGGCGGAAATCTACCATACCGACAGTGGCGGATAATGCAGACCATTGTGTCGATCGTTTCGTCCCGGTCTCCACTACTGGACTCATCAGTAAGGCGATGTAGTGGGGCCCTGCCTTATACGATTCGGAGGAAGAGTGGAAATTGCGGGCTTATATACGAAAGTTATGCGACTGTTGTCACTTGCGAGAAAGGAGTTCGACGGCAGTGACCACATATCTACTTCTACAGTTGTTATTTACATTCTATTATATTGTATTAATTTCTCTTCTCTCCCCCCCCCCTCTCTCTCTCTAACAAATATTGTATATCATATAATTTTTAATTTCTTTTTATAGATCTGTTACGTAAATGTTGCATCTCAGTTGCGTTACATTATTTTGTCAACGTGGAAACATATTAATGTAGCGGACATTATAGAGTCCAAGTACCCTCCATGCGCCTTTTCAGATAGGGAGAGTTGTTACATAATATTTACATATGTGCCATATCTATATTGCTATAACGTTAAGTGCGAAAGGACGTCCAAAATGACGTGCGAAAGGACGTCCGAATTGACGTCCGAAATGATGTACGAAAGTACGTCTTTTCGGACGTCATTTAAGACGTAGTACATTTTGCATCGTTTAGCGAATATCGCCGAGGACGTCGTTTCAGACGTCCTGTAAGCCCCCAATTTGAAACGTCCCAAACGACGTCCCTTTAGACCTCATTTACGACGTCGTTTTTGGCGTCATGTGCGACGTCGATAAGGATGAGTTATACGACATCTTTTTTTTTTATTGGGTAGTATTGGCATGTGCGGAATGGCGAAAAACAAATATCAAAAGTTCGATCCCAGGAGTATGCACTTTTTTTTTTATTATTTTTATTTTATTACTGTGATATTATCATACAAAATAAAAACCAGTACATTTTAAACTATTTATTGAAACCTTTTTTTAACTATAAATTGTTGCATTTTAATGAAAAATGTTACAGCAGAAATGTGTATTATTTTTTACCGTTATTATTCAATTTCTGAAATTTCCTTAAAATTGAATTGAAGTTCATTTATTACATTAAATGCATAAATTGAAATGCAAGAAGAAGAGAATATAATGAAAAAGGCCATTCCACAGAAAATTGTACTTTAAAAAAATAATATACATTTCTGCTGTAACATTTTTCATTAAAATGCAACAAGTCATAGTTAAAAAAAGGTTTCAATAAATAGTTTAAAATGTATTAGTTTTTATTTTATATGATAATATCACAGCAATAAAATAAAAATAATAAAAAACAAAAAAAAGCACATACTCCCAGGATGGAACTCGTGGACCCCGCCCCGCCAAGCGGCGACGCTACCAACCGAACCACCCAGTGATATGCTTTACGTCCACGATACACGGAACTTTAATCGCTAGCGCAGAACTTTCTTTTGTTTTAATTTTTTTTTTTGACGATTCGGGGCTCTATGAAGTAAAAAGCCGAAACTCGTGTAAATTTTTTTGGCTCAAAGAATCACCTCAATTTTTTAAACAATTATCGGTGATATACTAGCCTGAGCGTCCCCTTGTAAGCTAAGAACCATATTGTGAAAGTGAACGCAAAATTATAATAATAACTGTTACGTAAAGAGCGGTCGTGCGTAACAGGCGCGAAGGGGGAGAAGGGGGGTGCGAATGACGCAAAAGATATCCTGATAGTATATGTTTTATTAGGCGGTCCAGCACTCGCATCCCTTCGCGATCTCGCGTTACCTCGATTGCAACGCGTACTTGTTGTTATTCTAATGGCGCGCTAAGTCGAACACCGTAGCGCGCACTTACAATTTCCGGTGTTCCGCTCGAAGTTGGTTACTACGAGTTTTTGCGGACACGAGCCGACGGAGTTACTCGTTCCGCAGCTAAAGCTGTCTGTCCTGAGAGCCCACTTCCTCGAGATCCGTCAACGTGACCGTGGACGGATCGACGTCGTTCTCACACACCGTCAGCATTTCCTGGCCTGGGGACTTACTGAACTTATAGTTTTCGCGAGCAGGCCACCGTCTTCGAGTCCTGCGAATTGCCGATTTCTGCAGGTTCCCAGCCGAAAAATGCTGATCTGTTCCTGAAATGCAGTTAACCCCATTGTTCGGGAAAGGTCCCATGTCGTCACATGAGACCGGATGCGCGGCGTTACCTTACATTTAATCTGATACGTATAATTATTATTAGTAGCTATAAGATATACGTATAATTATTAGTAGAATGTAGATGATCTACGATCGACGGATCGTAACCTCCTCCCTTAAAAAAAATCGGCGGTCCTCCGCCGAAGGTTTAAGCGAAGCGCGAAGGCAGATGAAGTGGGATCCGATCCCACGCGTTACATTTTGTGTGTGTGTGTGTGTGTGTGTGTGTGTGTGTGTGTGTGTGTGTGTGTGTGTGTGTGTGTGTGTGTGTGTGTGTGTGTGTGTACGCATGTGTGAGTGTACGTGCAGAGTCTGAGACTCGCAGTGTCTCTTTCCGTCATTTCGGGTGAGGGATCCCCGTCCGCGAACTGTACATTCACTACACAGTCATTATCCGGAGTTTACGAAATGACACTGCCATTCCGCGTTTCTGTCGTTGCTGCCGGAATCACTTTCTCCCACGTGGGCATTTCCAATAGGCGATTACGAGTAAAATGGCTAATATGCAAGAGGGCCCGCCGTATATTGTGGCTCCCTCTACTAGCGTTACTCGCTCCTTCATTCGTCTAGTCTTGGCGATCAGCCGAGCTCTGCTGACGAGGTCGCTGAACTTGAGACTGGTCTCAAAGTCGTTGCTGGTGCGGGTGTCACCTGATCTTGCGTCCTCTTTGGTGATGATTTCACCTCCGTCCGCTAGCGTTACCAGACTTCCGTCAAGCAGTTTGATGAGGTTAAGGCGTCCGGGTCCTCGGTAATCCATTGTGATTTCGGATTCTATTACGCGCGAGGCCACGAGCGTGATTTTGTCCTTCTGTGCCTTGCAGCCCGGCGCTAACTCAAGCAGACCTGTTCCATGGAGAGAAACCGTGGCTATAATATTTCCTCCACACATTATCGTTAACGGTTTTTGGGTGGTGACTGAGTACAGCCACCGGTTCGTAATGCGGAGTTTGAGCCAAAAAGCGGTTTTCTGCTTGAGCAATCTTAGGTCGCAATTGTTGAAGTCGCAAAACTTCAATTCTGTGACATACGAACTTCGCAGTCCAGATCTCGTTTGTGCAGCGGTAGCTCATCGTGGCAAACGAAAGTATCTCCGCTTTTGCGACATTGGCGGAACGCGTCCGCTGATATTCGGACATACTTGTGTTGATCGTTCGCTATGCCCGAGTATTGGGTTTAGGGTACGATCAATGCTGATTGTGACTGATTTCCGAAGTGCTGTGGGACCGGCACGGAGTTGGGCTCGTAAATGGTGAACCACGTATACGGTACCAAGGGTATGTACAGGATGTAGATGAGGGACGTCTTCCAGTATGCAATCTTGATCGTTGATACTTCCAGCAGTGAGTCCAATGTGATATGTGCCAAAGGAATCGGGAATTCGCATTCTGGGGTGAATTCGGCGATTTCTTTGATGTAGGTGGTCAGGTTGCTGAGCGATACAAATTCGGGGTGAATCTGTCCGGCCTTTGCGAAGAGGACCGCGTTCATCAGCTGGTCGGCTTCCATGACGTAGCGTTGCACCTTGGCGCTAGCGACCGCCATGATGTGCGATAATTTCTCTTTTTGAAAAGAGTGTTCTATCGTTGATTCTGTTATGCTATGCTCTTTCCACAGCTGATTTAGTGAGATATTAATGGTTTTCATTTCTTGATGCAAACCCGAAAATTCCAACGCTATCACTTTGGTTTGATCAGCGATTAGTGTCGCCGTATTGTCCAGTTGATCATTTATCACGTTTATTTGATCTTGTAATACGCCGATCTCTTCCTCTTCGGCCGTACCGAACAGAATCTTGCTCAGTTTCCCGATTGCTCCGAAGATGGAACTTTTCTTCCGAGCCTCTTGACCTGATAATATTTCCAGTAGGTTATACCGCGCCTTGCGGGCGATCTCGCGAAGCGCCATTCATGCTTCTTGAATGCTTGCGTATAGAGTGCATGTCTTCAATTCGCGACATTGTTCCTCTATTCTCGATAGGCAGGCCTGAAAATCGCTCATTTTGTCAAAGTATCCCTGCAGCGGAACCTTTGATATCATCCGCCATTGAGTATGCGAGAGCCGCATAGGTCCAATCTTTTCGGAATACAGACCTGGAATATTGTTGATGTTGACGTTTACGAACTTTTCTCGATTATCCCTGCAAGCGCGGAAGAGGGGGAAGCTCATCGCGCGGTCCTTCGTCAGCTACGGTGCGTGGCTAGTGCTATGTATGGGACTGTATTGTTTATGCGTAGCACGAGGCTGGGCACGCCGCGTCATCGAGGCGGCTGCCTACGAAGCACCGCATAAAACGGAGGCCGATAATTTATAAGCGTTCACCTCCTTGCGCTTATTCTCGTTACCGATTTCCCCCCTTTTTTTTTTAAATTCTTCGAACGACGAACTTCGTTTATCGTACGAGTTCTCCTCGGCGACGAATATAAGGGGGTCGTATCCCTTTTTCAGTTTATCGACATGTACTACTTTTGTATGAGACTCGTCTACTTCTAGGCGTACGTTACGCGGTTCTAGAACCTCGAGTATCTCATAGGGACCTACGAACGTGTCGTCCCACTTTCCATTTCTTGGTTCTTTAGCCAGCATTACCATCTCGCCTACGTGGAAGTGATGTACGTTTAGCTTCCGATCGTAGTAGGCTTTAGACCGATATTTTGCCTGTGTGAGATTCAGCGCGGCTAATGTTCGAATTTCCTCGAGAGTTGCTGCGAGCTCTCCGATTTAATTTGAGTACGTTGGTAGTGAATCTCTCGGCGACGTGCTCGACGGACATCGGGCAATTTTGCCAAATACCAGCTCGTGCGGGGTGTAATTAGTACCTTCGTGTACGCTGGTATTATACGCCAGCATCGCATATGAAATGTATTCGTCCCATCTTTCGCGCTTCTTAACGTAGCACCTACGCCCGAAGTAGTAGTAGCGGATAAATCCGTCATCGAAAAATCCCTGGATTTTTCGCCGGAAGTATGCGTTCCGACATTGCGTAGAAAGATATAAAGTGTTCTTTACCGACAAAATCCCTATATATGTAGTCGGCGGCAATTGCGTCAATGCCTTTATATTTACAAATGCGAAGATATCAGAATTTAAAATTTTAAAATAGAAGCAAGAAGATATTTCTTGAAAATAATAATTTGCAACAAAGGAGCAATAGTGAACGTGACGAAACAGATGGATAATGAAAATGAAGTAAGAAACATAAGTACCTATATTTATAGCTTTGTGATATACATAAAAATATTTAGAAAATCTGTGTTTACATTTTTACATATCGTGTTATTCTATTTCATATATTTGAAAAATGTATGAATGAAAAATGCATTCTTAGCAGATTAATAGATAATTATGTACTATATACTGCATATATCTCATTTCTTTTCTTGTTTGCCATACGTTATTTGGTATTAATAACAAAAGCCACATTGTCCACTGACAACTCTAACACACATTATGCACATTTCTGACACTTTTCAAAATTGTTGAGTTTTTTCTGACACTTTTAAAAATTGTAAATAAGAAATGAACTCAGAAATGTAATACTTTTTGAACACTCAAAGTATCAGGTTTTTTTATTTTGTTTTATTCCTATATTATTTATACAATCTCCCTAACAACCAGCGCTGCAGATTTATTTGCGTAAATTCTGTAGGTTTCTGCATAATTTTGTATCGCTGTTGCAAGTGTTGGTTGTCTGTGATGCACATAGCTCGTTCAAAATCTTTCATAATGTTTTCGACACTAACAACATTTTGAACTGGTTAATTTCACAAAAGCCGAGGATAGTTTATTCTGCTATCTATACCATATTTCTAGTCTGTATATTGTACGTATCATAGTGAGGTTTCTTTTATGTTATTTTATTGTAATGTACTGTATATTAATATCTCTAGTTTTACATGACAAAAAAAAAGCGTCTTAAGGATTTCTCATGACGTATAAAACTGCAATCTTAATGACGCAACCTTAATTGACAGCTCATGCATTTATATATGACAGTCTCATAGCTCACTATAATCTTTTTAACACTTTTTAAATCATAACAAGCTATAAGATATCTATTTATTGTATTATATAAAAAAAAATTGAAGAAACCTGCTTATCATACTCGGTGAAAATATGCGTATTTAAAACATGGCACTTTAGCAGGGCAAACTATTCTCGATTTTAGCAAAGAACTTGAAGAATGTTATTGATTGAACCAAATAGTGTCTGAAATGTATTGAATGAGCTATTTGAACATTGTATAATAAAACAAGTGACGTCAATAAGAAATACAATATTGTGATTGCTTTTAATATTATACCCTACTGAAAATGTTTGTAAAATCATATGATAAATCATATGATATTTTGATAAATCACATGATATCATATGACTCTACGAACATTTTCAGTAGGGTAGGTATTCAAATCAACTGTACTAATATTTAAACCAATTAAGTGAAACATCAGGACATAAGTAACCATTGTCTAATTTATCGAGCAACGACAAACCTGTCAATGTTTCCTTTTGTAAATCATGTAATCCATGTACTATACAGAGCGGTTACATTCCCAACAAACGAAGAATTATATTGAAAATTATTGAGAATTTTTTACTTTACAGTTTCTGAATACTTTTTTTTATCTTTGTGAATAATTTTCCATATTTTAATCAATATTTGTTACATTTTTTTGAATTCTATTGAATTAGGTAAAACTGAAATGTTGTGCTGAATGCCTTTCTGAACTTTGTTCATTATTCAAAAATCATTTTTAATGCTCTGCATATTATAGAAACCGTCTTGAATGAATCCTATTAAATCATCCTGTATTTTTGTCGCGAAGTGAATGCTTATTAATAATTTCTGTAATAGATGCTATTGAATTTTGATAATAATAATTCTCTATCGCTCATGAATAGCAAGTAATTCTCAATGAATTCTTTATATAATAATTAATAGTATTATATATATATATATATATATATATATATATATATATATATATATATATATATATATATGTATCAAAAACAATAATTAGTAATTAATAATATTTTAGTTAATATTACATTTGCATGTAGTTAGTTAACATTTGCAAATAATGAAATAACTTTTGCAAAATGCTCTTTTTATATAGTTTTAGATCTAAAATTTTCTGCCAATGGTGAAACTCTCATCAAAACAAGGTTTTAGATCTGACATCTTTTATTCGTTGTAAAACTTGTATCAAAAGAAGGTTATAGACCTCAAATATTTTTTCGATGGTAATAGTCTTGTCGAATTAAGGTTTTAGATATAAAATCTTTTATCGATGGTAAAACTGTGACCGAAAGAAGGTTTTAAACCCCAAAATCTACTGTCGATGGTAAAACTCTCACCGAAACAAGGTTTGTGGATCTGAAATTTTCTATCGATGGTAAAAGTTTTATCGAAAGATTAGTGTTAGGTCTAAATTCATGTATCTACTGTAAGTTGAAAATACTATAAATACTATGTAACCGGATAAGAATGTTTATATTCTCTTGAAATTAATTTCTTTTATGATATATGTAAATCGTTTTTTTGTTCATTTTTGTTTAATTTCGGCATTTTTAATTTAGGAATATATACTACAGATACGTAATATTGTAGTATCAAACGTTTATATCGACAGTTAATTTGAATTGTACGCGTAGTAAGAGTTTTGGGGACTGTAACCATTACTTCTATGTATTAGTGGCAACACACGAACCGCGAAAGAACGGTGCGACGGGCAGTTAGTAAACAACGAGCCGTTGTAATGTAATATTATAAAATAAAATTACCGAGTTACTTGAAATTCGTCTCAACCCAAATTTTATTCTACAATATTTTATAATAATGGCATCATTTATTTTGAAAATTTGAATTCTCTTAAATAATTTAAGTATTTCAAGGTTCCAAATGAATGATTCAGGGGCTTTCTTTTGAAAAATTTCTAAATTTCCAGAAGCATATGAAAGCATTCGAATCCCGCCATATGTATGCTTTTAAATAATTCTTTTAGGATCAAGAAAAAGGATTCAGAATCACTGAAAATTTCAATAATTCTGAATAATTTCGTGTTTGCTGGGTTGTGAACAACTTTTATTTTGTTTACCCAAATACAATGTACACAACACTGCATCATTTGGTCGCAATATTTCTTATAAATCCGTACTTACGGGAAAAAGACCATAACGAAATCACCTGATTAATCATGTAATTTTTTGTCCCAAGTCATGACGTAATTTTTAAAAATAAGCGGATTTTTTTGAAAATTATGCTGTTTCTAAAAATCACCTGATCGAAAAAAAATGTTTACGTTTTTAACGTTGAAAATTACAAAGTGTGTTTTTGCGTATTGCGTTTATCTAAATAATTTATATAATTTATTTGAATAGAAATTTTATATAAGACTGCTTTGGAGTGCAGCACTGCAAGGGATGGATTTGATATGACACTGAAGCTAGCAGCCACATCACGAAATTCGTTTTTGTTACGTAAAGTTATTTTGTCGATTAACTATCGATTTTCAATTAAATATCAATCAATTTTCAAATTCTTGAAATTTTTTAGAATTAAAAGATATCATCTTTCTTAATGTGGCGCTGCAATGCGGCTGCTAACTTCAGAGTCATGGATTTGACACCTTTTGATACTCTGTTGCTTGCAAGATCCAGTTTGCTACTATTTAATAATACATACTTTTCTCATTTCGAAAGTATTACGAAATTTGTACACCCAGGGACTTTAATTCTGTCGGGGAAATCCACAGTTATCCTTGTTTTTATCCATACATCTTTAGTATAGAAAGTAATAACTGTTTATGCCTCCAATTCTGCAGAATAAAAAACAATGGTCAGAAGTCGAGAAGCTACTTTTGCTGCATTACATTGAGGAGGAGAAAGACGTAATTGAATGCAAAAAAACAGATGGCGCTAGTGAACAAACAAAAAACGCCTCGTGGTTGAAGGTCTTCGAAAATTTCAATTCATTTGCTCGTGAATCGGGATGTGGTGGCAGGTCCATTAAACAAATTAAACTGCAATGGAAAAATATGAAAGCCAAGTGACTATGACATATGACAATCATCATATTTATGACAATTATATATATTTTTTTTTTTATTTTTTTTTTTAAGGAGGGGGGAAATGCATTAGGCACCATAGGGGGTTGAAGATGTTGTGTAACCCCCGTGTGTCGGAATCCCTCACCTTTGATGTTAACGGCAAGCTTTACCGACTAAAACCCCAACCGCCCTTGGCCCTCCAGAATCCACGTGTGCAGTCTGCAGCAGAAAAGTGGCTCCGATATCCATCTCCTCCGCTGAAGACTGCACCGGGCCATTTCGTTTGCAACTGAAACCACTCCCTCTACCATTGAGTAAGTGGTTACAGGATCTCGTGTGACCTCAGTAGACGGAGAGATCCCAGTAGCACTGCTTTCTGCATTTGGCATGCGATGGAATTTGCATGTTCTCGAATGGCCGGAATGCTTTTGATGTTTTGGAGGAATGTTGGTCTCATTCCTCCCAGCACGACGAGCTTGATTTTGAATCCTCGATACAGCTTGCGAATCTCGAACAGGAGTTCCTGATATTTCATCCGCTTTTCGTCCTCTTTGCTGACTATATTTGTTTCTGCTGGTGCAGAAAACTCGATGACGAAGATAGATTTGTTATGGAAGTCAATAAGGACGATGTCAGGCTTATTGGCTGATATTTGCCTGCTCGTCGGGAATGAGTAATTCCAGCATATTCGGCACGACTCATTCTCCCGACAACGGATTCGATATCAGTGGGGACGTACGGCAAAACTGGGGTTGCATCAATACCATAAGTGCTGCGAAGATGGTAATACAGCACTCGAAGTGCCGCATTGTGACGTTCGAGGTATGCTGAAACTGCATATATTGGGCATGCTGCCAAAAGATGCATTAGTGTCTCAGCATGACATCTACACAATCTACAAAGCGTACTCTGTACCGCCTGGTGTAAGACGTTCTGGCGATACGCTAAGGTATTGATGACCCCATCCTGGCATGCGAACATAAAACCCTCGGTCTCGGATATCAAGCCGGCTGATCTTAAGAACGAGAAGGTCATCTCTGCCGACAGGCCAAGTTGTTGGACATTTCGAAAGAATTGTTCATGCAATGGCTTGTCGATATGCCTTCCCTCCAACATACGGAGTTATTCTTTCCGTATATTAGCCCTGAGACGCACTGGGCACAGATTAATGACTGATTCAGCCTCCTGTGCACCACTACGTCCCACGTTCAAAACCAGACCGAGGTTTCGCGCCGCTCGTTCCGACGCGTTGTACAAAAACGCCCCCTTTTCCTGAATTTCATGCTGATGAACTAGTATCATCAGGGGATCCTGCGTTCGATTAATCACGTCGCAAGCTGTCTCGAGGACCAATCGGTTATGCATACACTTCAGGCTTAAAAGGCCAAGACCTCCCATATTTCGGGGCAAATACAGTCGTTCCACGGAAGATCTTGGATGCAAACTGCGTTGCCTTCATGTAATCCAGCCAGGCTATCGACAGGTTACGCTTGTACTGGACTGCGTTCTGACAAAAACACCTGTCGATAAGCAAGTTGTCCTTGCCGCCGGATACACCCATTTTGCTGCCTCGTTGTTCTACTATTCGTTGCCACACCGGTTTCACGGATTTCTCAATACGTTCGTTCAAGATGTTAGTGAACAATTTGTATAACGTATTGAGATACGTGATCGGTCTATGGTTTTTCGGATCGGACAAGTCTCCCGATTTTGGGATCAATGTCGTTCGGCCCTCCACCAGCCAGTGCGGAATGGGTTGGTCTCCATTTATATAAGAGGTAAATATTCGGGCTAGGTGTTGATGGACAGAAGTGAACTTCTTCCACCAATAGTTGTTAATTCCATCCCAGCCCGACGAGGAGAAATTCCTCGCTCCTGTGATGGCATTTTTCACCTCTAATGCACTGACGGGTGGGCAATCTTCACTTTGTTGTGTGACTTCGTCGCACAACTCGGTGAAGATTTCAATACCTGGAGTGTCTGCATTAAGCCTAGATGTTTTCTCGTAGATGCTCCCCCAGAATTCCTCAACTGCGGCCATCGACGGAAACTCGCTTGAGGCTGCGATACGATGTTTGAAGAGGTTGAAAGGATTCGTCCAAAATATTGAGTTTTGTCGAATTCCTTCTTCCCGTCTTTGCAGCCTCTTTTTGGCATCGGCCAAAACCCGAATTTTATCCGCTAAATGTTGCTTGATGTTGAGCAACTTCAGCTTGTTCAGTGTGTGATAGTACGTCCGCAGTTGTTGTGCGAACTTCTTGACTTTAGCCGAAAATGAACGGCCAGATGTTAAATAGTCGATCACACACTGAATTCGGGAAGCGAGTTTCCGTGTCAGTCGAATCTTACCGTTCAATTGAGACATGCGTTTTGTAATCTGCCGACTCCCCGATATCTGTGTCAGATTTCGCGGAGTCACCAGATCACTTGCAGCCTCGTAAACGGCACAACTGACTTGCCACAGGTCGCAGTCATCTGGAAGAGCATCCAGAAGTAGGCTATTTGCTCTGTCTAATTCTCGTTGTTTAGGCAAAACTTTTGTTGTCAAATTTTGCCTAAACACGAATGTCGTGCTTTCATAATGTGGAGCATCTCTCTCTGCACCGCGCACGAGCTCAGTTGTTATTGCTCGCACATCCGGTACCGGTTGACAGCTGGGAACAACGAAACATGTCCGCCTCAGATAGGCCACATAATCTCTCAGTTGTTGTTGAGAAAAGCGATCTGCCAGTTCGGGATGCATTAATGCAAACCGACTATGCATTCGCGCCATGTAGCCTCTCTGTTGCGGACAGCTCTCGCCGTAGCAGCGCATTAGATGTTGCCTGAGATCCTCCGTCCACTAAAATCGTCCGTGGGTATTCGTGGGTCGTTGTCCCGGGACACCCGTTTCGGCTCCTCCACCTCGGGACTGGGTTGCATCCGAAGCAGCCCGATGGTCAGGAGCCCTGCGCGTTGCATTGCTTGTAACCGCAAATACAGAGAGTATGGTGGTTAGCCCTACTCCCCGTTGTTATGCCTCTCTCGTTTGTCTCTTACCTCGCCATCCACTGGGGTTGGTTACCCAATCTCTCGCAAGGTTGCTAAGAGTCCAGGGCCCACCGGCTTTAATAAGCACACGTGGAGGTGAGAGCAGGCCATTTGGGAAGATAGGCTAAGATGCAGCTTTTTGCATAGCCGCATTGTGTTACGCATCATTCCCTTTGGGCCCCTTATTTTTATTATTAAGTGCATTTATACGTTATTTCAGCGACCCAAACAGAAAATAAAATGTGCGGAGGGGATTGGGAATCATGGCATGAATCGGACGAAGAACCTGCACAGATCGTTGACGCTTCTCACCTCCTACTCCTACTTCGACAGGTAAGCACTTGCGACTTTGACTTACGAAATAATAAAATACAAAATTTAGTAATTTAAAAATTTTCCGATGCATTTTCAATCGACTATGGCATAACTTACATGCATAATATTTCTTACAGAGACTAATCAGAGGCTTCCAAGGAACAGCATCGAAGGGCGAAAGCGCAAAAGAAGTGCAGACCGCGAGGACGGTGGGGATTATTGAACTTGTAGTAAACTGATACAAATAATATTGATAACATTTGTTTATTTTATAATATGTTGTGACGACATACACGAATTCGCGTAATGTACCGACAGCAAATCTGTTACCCACAGTATATGAAAGCGTGACCGAGTAAAATGCGCAAGACAGAGAAGAGCGTTGAACGACGAAGAAGCAAGCTGATGAAGTTTCCACCAATCAGAGCGCAAGACCACGTGGAGATGGCGCGATAGGTATGACGCGTGGGGGAAACGGAGCACGACGCGACACTTGTGATCTACTCTTCAAGAAGAACGCGCGTTCTATATTTCAATAAGTTTTATTTTGAAATCGCGATGAAACTAAGTTTTGTTTCTTATCGCCGATAACGTTTTCCTTTGGAAGAATGAAGTCATCACGCTGATATCAAGACGGAGGATCCCTATTCTCATCATTTTCGATGAAGATCATCGCCAGAATTCCAAGGTTTGATGCTTTCAAGCAGTTGGCGAATTTCAAGGCGTGGTTACGCCATATTCCATCGGCAGGATCGGGCAAGTCAACACGTTTCTCAATTCATTTCAACTTACGGAAATAAATTGGAGAAATGTTCGCCGATCAAGATAATCGAATGTTGTATTCGGAATTTCTTCAGATCAACAAATTCCAAAAATATGGGGAATCATCGTAACCGTCGCATTTACGTGAGTAAAGGAAAAATACTTTCTGAGCACTTCACATAAAAACCTATAATGAAAAATATAATAAAGCGTCAGCTGTTTCCACACGTCATTTATAATTTAATGAAATCAAGATATTTTGCAATAATATTAATTCAAGAGAAGAAATGAGCGGTTTATGGAAAATATTCAATTTTGAGTTCAACTTTTGAAGATTATTCGTGGTCCAGCTTTCAACGTTAATTTTATTATTAATAACGGAACCTTTGTAAATCATGTTCTTTTTGTGTGTTGATATGAACAGTATGATTTGATGTTTAATTCTGATTTCGCAACGATATTTTTGAATAATAATGATGATATGTTTAATTAACAATCTTAAAGATAATTTATATGTTTATTTATCATTCCCGATATATCCAGTTTATATAAATTTTATATCATGTGTATTTATGTATAGGTGTTTCTTTCTATAATTTATTTTCATCTTGTTATATATATATATATGTATTTTTTTAATGTAAATTCATTACCATCCTAATTCGATGCTTAAAAACCATCATAAGAAAAAGGAAAGTAACAATGTATTGATAGTTTTGTCGATGTTCACAATTTTATGAATTTTCTACGTTGTTTTCTGAAGGCGCTGGTTCATCGACGCAGGCCAAATATGTTACGCTTCTTCCGTCACAGTTGCCGATTTCAAATAATGTTCAGTCGGCGAAACTGTCTGTGCTACAAGAGCAAAAAAAATATTGGCAGGTGATGTGTGAAGCAGCTTCCATACAGAAATTGATCCGTAAGGTGGAGCTGGAGAAAATGGAACTGGAACTCAACTATTTGAGGGATGAAAGGCCAGCATAAATAACATTATGTAGAGTAAATAACATGTTATGTACAGTTATGTTTTTATGCAATGTTGGATTGTTTAAATATATTAACGTTTTTAATTTCGCGTGGTAGCAAATATATTTATTTGAAAATTGTTTAATTGTTAAATACCAGTATGCTTTATCACATAATGAATTTACTGCTGAAAATTATGAAAATGTTGCGTAATGAACTGTTGCCGGAAACGTGTTCCATCCACATTTCTTTCGTTAATGTCGTGTTTGTATGGAGCATTTTCATCTACATTTTCGTCTACATGACCGTCGTCTGGATTTGTGAATTCTACGTGCAAATTCCATAAAACAGCCGTTGCACAAATAATCGGTATGCAGTTAGACAGTTTATTTAGCAAACCTCTGTGTATGCACGAAAATTTTGCCTTCCGTGTGCCAAATACTCTTTGGATTATACCTCTCGTAATGATGTGTCTCTTATTATATTCACGCTGATGGTGTTCAGGGCCAGTTACAGGTGTTAACAAATATGGTTGACAACCATAACCATTATCGCCCAGTAATAAACCTGAAATTACAAAATGTGATGTATACTATTCGTCGCGTTAAAATATTTCTCGGAATCTACTACCCGACGGGAAATGTACAAACGGCGGTACGACGTCGGTCTCATACCGATTTTTCTCATGGGGTCAATACATGTTATTCTTTTGAATTGAATACTACATTATATAGAATTACCTTCAAATCTACGTTCTGTGCAGAACATTTTTAGTGCACTTCGATCGAAGCAGGTTTGATCGTGTGTGCTTCCCGGATGCCGGACGTCGATAAAAAGAAGTTCATCCCTTGGTCCACACGCAGCTGTAAATGAAGAAATTAAAATTCAGTATCTCTATAAGTGTGTCAGACTTGAATGTCTAAGAAACTTCATGAATTTACCAGAACATTAATGGAGAAGTAACCTTTCCTGCACCTGAATACCTCTGCATTTTCCCCACCAGGACTTCGAATCTTAATGTGCGTGTCTTCAATACAGGCAGCAACATTCGGGAAATGTGCAATTTCATAAAACAACTTCATATTTTTCCGTTGTTTTTCAACCGTATCAGGAAAATGAACAGAACGGTGCATTTTTGAAGCTAGCGACAAAGAAACTGAATGAATGAGCCTACATGCAGTTCTTTGGGAAATTCCGTTTAGGTCACCTATGATAGCCTACGACAAATTACAGCAATTAATAAATTAAAAATTGAACATAATAAAATTCGTACTGCCATACTCACTTGATAACTAGCACTGGCATAAAATCGCAGTGCTATCAACAATTGGAGTACTGGTGCCACTGGCAACCCCCTATTTTCAGGTCTCCTCAGATCTTCTTCGATGATAGGAAGTATTCTGAACATTACAGTTTCCTTCGTAAACCAGTAGCGCATTAGGAAGTGCGTGGGATACAGAATTTCGAAAGGATTTGCAGCATCTCGGATATACCGTTTTGGGACTCGTATTAGTTCATTTCCCTCATCATGCACTATGCGTTCCAAGAGACGATCGAGGTCTTCAGCTACTTTGAATAAGTCCATCTCGTCCATCTCGTCCATCTACAAGCCATTTCAAGACTATTTTGACATGTGCAAAAAACATTCGGTGTCTGAATCCAATTTCTTAACATTTTGTAAATCTCTCCTATTACACAAGCACACCCAAAAAAATTGTTTTGGCAGATAAACTGCACTAGTATATTCCTATACCCCCCCCCCCCCTTAATCCGAATCTGAAGTCTGAATAGTCAGATTGGATTCAGTTATTGGTATTATCTCGAAAACTGCCCATATAAAACACGAGTTAACCCTTTGAGTCACGGTAGTAACCCACGTCACTACCTCGATTTCTTTGAATTTTAATTATTTACGTTCAAGTTAACGTATTCCGATCGGTCTTTCTGCTATTTTCTGTTACCTTAGTACTTAAAGAACATATCCACATGACTAAAAATACATAATTGTTTATTGTTTACTTTATATAAATAAACAAACACAAAAAAAAACATGTTTTTTGGAAAGAATTCATTTTTGACGCTATTTTGAAAGTTAATGACTTGAAGTTCGGGGTATATAGGTTTTTAGGGTCGCTGATTACGAATCCTGTGTCAGATTTACAAAATTCAAAATGGCGGTCAGAAACATGTAAAAAATCGCCAATTTTGATGAAAATGCGTATTAGAGGGTTTTCGGGGTCGCTGATTGCGAATCCGATGTCAGCTTTACGAAATTTAAAATGACGGATCCAAGATGGCTGATTCAAGATGGTGGTGATCGAGATGTAAAAAAGCGCGAATTGTTATGAAAATGCGTACTTGGGGATTTCCGAAGTCGATAATTACGAATCCAATATCAGCTTTACAAAATTCAAAATGGCTGTGAGCAAAATGTAAAAAAGCGAAAGTTTTTTTATGAAAACGCGTGTTAGGGAATTTCCAGTCTTGCTGAATATGAATTTTATGTTGATTATAGATAAGATGTTAAAGTTTCAAAATTCATCAGGAATTATATTGTAAATTTTTGTCCGCCATATTGGATCCGCCTTCTTGAATTTCGAAAAACTAACCTCGGATTCGTAATCAGCGACCTCAAAAACCCCCGAGTAACAAATTTCGGCTAAATTCGATAAAAGGAAAAATGTGTGACTCAAAGGGTTAAAGGGAAAAACAAAGAAAACGATTTTGTCCGAGTGACCAAACCAGTGCATTCTCACACAGAGTGGTCAAATTGGCTCAAATTTTTGCGACAAACTCAAAAAATGCTCAAAAAATGCCAAAAAACAGTGACTGAAGACAAAGAAGAAATCGATTTCTACCACTGCGATAGTGTATTGTAATTTATTTTCTCCTGTGTGGCATCCGAATCCAAATGCGGAATAGCAAAATTGGCTCACATTTTTGAGAAACAGTCAAGTAACTTCAAAAAAAAAGAATGGATTGAAGGCAAAAAAAGGAAACTTCGTTGCCGATACACCATGCTAGTATATATTTCTACATATTTCTTCACGCTGAATTCGAATCTGAAGTCAGAATTGTTACACTGTCTCTATTATGTCAGAAAAAGTCTAAAAAATTGCTAAAAAATACGGATTAAAAGCAAAAAATAAATTTGCTTTTTACGAGACACCACAATGGTGTATCCATCCATTTCTATTTGAGCCAATCTGACAAATTTGACTTCGTATTCGAATTCAGCGGGAAAAATACGTGGAAAGTCAGCGCCGTAGTGTCTGGTCTAAAACTGTTTCTTTTTTTGTCTTTCATTATGGATTTTGAGCAGTTTCTTGAATTTTTCAAAAATATGAGCCAATTTGGCTACTCGGAATTCGGATTCTACGGGAGACAATACATAAAAACACACAATCGCAGTGTCTCGGCAAAAGCGTTTTCTTCTTTGCGTTCAATCACTTTAATTTTAGCAGTTTTTATACAGTTTTTGAGGTTATCTCAAAAAGTAGAGCCAAGCTGAGTATTCTGACCTCGGATTCGGATTCAGGGGGAAACAATACATCGGAATACACTAGTGTGGTCATCAGGATAAAACCGTTTAGTTTGTTTTTGCCTTTCACTCGCGTGTTTGGTAGTTTTTATCTTAAAAACTATAGTCAATCTGACTATTCTGACTTTTGATTCGGATTCGGGGGGACGAAAATACTTATGAATATACTAGTCTAGTGTCTCGGCCAAAACACTTTTTTTGTATGCCTGTGTTATTAATTTATTTACATTACCAGAAATCATCCTGCATTTCTTTTGCCAAATGAATGCTTATTAACATTTGTGTTGTAATAGATGCTGTTGAATTTTAATAACAACCAATTCGTTATTGCACTTTAATATTTCAGTTTGGTATCAAAATAACTGTGTAGTGCTAATGAATTTACTATACAACGTTTTGGATCTGAAATGTTTTATCAATTTTAAAAGTCTCGCCAAATTAAGATTTTAACCTAAAATCGTTTACCGCTGGTAAAAGTCTTGACGAAACAATGTTTAAAAGCTAATATCATCGATTGGTAGTAAAACTGGTTGATAGAAGATTGTAGGCCTAAATTGGGTTTTTAAACCCAAAATGTAGCGTCGATGGTAAAGCTCTAACCAAAAGAAGGTTACGAACTGAAAATTGATATCAACTGTAAAAGTCTTGCTGAAAGCAAGCCTCAGATCTAAAATCTTTCATAAGTGATAAAATCTTGATCAAAAGGTTTTAGACCTAAAATGAAAAAAGTTATGAAAAAATATGAAAGCATTCAAATATTTCTATATGTATATTTTTCAATAATTTGTCAAGGATTAAGAAAAGGGATTAAAGATTATTAACATTTTCAATAAAGTTTAAGAATTATTCATTTGCTTGATAGGAAAACTTCTTTTTACTTATGTATCTGTATTCCAGATTGAAACATTATAAAAGGTAACTTTATAATATTATTTAAATATTACAATATTTTTAATTGATGGTATAATCAGATTTCATGCTTACTAACGATTGGATTCGCAGTTTAGTTACTTGTTCTTCGAATAACAGACTTTCATTATTTTTTCTTTACTAACCTAAACCGTTATGTGTTGACCAATTTACCTAACAAAAATACACAAAAGAATAATAAAGAAATACTAATGAGATAAATAATTGTCAATACTCCATTAACCCCTTCGCTGCGGATGACAAAGATTTTGAAAAAATCGTAAGAACTGTAGTTTTAAATATTTGTAATCTTCTATTTTAAACCATAGTTTCGAAAACAGACAACACCATCTTATTGAGTATAACTTAGGCTATCTGGAAGTATTTTTTGTTTAAATTTCTATAAATTATTTACTTTGTTAGCTTAGTTTATATTTTTGGAAAAAAATCTGTATCATTAGCCGCAGCGAAGGGGTTCAATTTCTAAGTTGTGGCATATCGAGAGATATTACGTTCATAAATAAGTAATACCATAAAAATGTTTAAAAAAATCTTAGAACCAATATTTATACCGAACTCATTATGACAAATAATTATTGCTAATAACTCATTTCGTACTATACAAATGAAATTACAAAATGTATTTTTCAAATGGCATGTCTGTTAATAAATGTTATACAAAAAGCTTGTTTAATTCTTTCCGCTGAGGTCATCTATTCCATTTGTTTGTCACGTAGGTGACAAATACATATGGTGAAAAATAAATACATGTAACTGCAAGGGAAAGAAATAAACGAGCTGGGTATACTTTAGTTGTTCTTATAAAACTATTAAACATAAAAACGGATGACTTTATCAATGGCAAGATTTGAATATTGTATTATGAGTCAATTCCACCCAAGTTTGTGGACTCATTTAAGAAATTAATGAATAGGCAAATAAGCAATTCATTTGTAAAAATCATTAAAAGTACATCGTATTAACTGAATAATCAACGCTAAAAGTTGATATATTATTACATTACATTATATCTTCAGTTATAGATGTGTACAGGTTAAGTTTATACATATAGTGGGAAACGAAGAGTTTTACGTAAAATCTAGCTGTACGGGAGGGTTTGGAGCTGCGTATATCAAACAATTATGCAAAAAAATAAAATTACGCAAGTATTAACAAGATAATCTTATAGCCAAAATGTAGAATACTTTATCAGTTCTATTAAATATAATATAATAATAGTTAATCTTTACTGTAACCATATATAAATGCGTGTAAGTTTAAGTCTGTCAAATTGATAAATAATGCTACAAAATTCTTGTCGTAGTAACATAATTAAAAACAGAAATGTCTTTCAGCACTTTATAATTTTATTGCATTTTAACATAAATTGTATAAAACTAAGTGTAAAAATTAACACAACTTACACCGTCTTAATTTCTTCTTTAAATCAGGATCGTTTCGACAATGAAGATTCAAACAATAACCTAGAAACTAAAAATCCCAACGTCGAGTTCCACCTGCTTTTGAAACTGTAATTCATATCACCAACTGAAAAATAATCATAAAATTGTCATCATCACATAATATTATGTATGGAATGAACCGACAGTTTTTGGTTATGTTTTCCTACTGTTTTTGGTTACATTTGTACATGTGTATATAGGGATTTTGTCGGTAAAGAACACTTTACATCTTTCTACGCACTTTCGGAACGCATACTTCCGGCGAAAAATCCAGGATTTTTCGATGACGGATTTATCCGCTACTATTACTTCGGGCCCTAAGGTACTCGGCAAGCACATGGTGACTCCTTTCAATACATCCATTTGACCGCGGATGATATGCTGTCGTTCTCAGTTTCGATATCCTGAACAGACGTGTAAGCTCGCAAATGGCGCTAGACATACGATTTTTGCCCTGATTAGTAAGGAGTGCTCCCGGAGCGCTGTATTTGCAGATGAGATGTTTGGCGATTCCCTTTGCTATTGTCTCGGCTGTAATGTCGGGGAGGGGTACTGCCAATGAGTATTTGGGCAGTAAGTCCTGCATTGTAAGGACGAACCTGTTTCCCAATTCCGATCCCGTTGTTGGACCCCAGATGTCTATTGATACCTTGTCAAATTCATCTGCTGGTGTATCCGTTATGATCATAGGTAGTCTAGTTTTGTTTCGTACCGTCTTTTTGCCTTGACAGATGCCACACCTGTTGATTACTTCGGTCACATCGGCTCTCATATTCCTCCAATAATGGGTGCATGAAAGTTGGCGGTATGTTTTCTTAATTCCTTTATGCCACCAGTCGCAGAGCAATGATGTTCTCTAACTAACAGATATCGCTCGCGGTCTGCTGGTACAGCCAAGGAATCTTTGAAGAATACGATTGTTATTCTGTATTTTATCCATTTTCGGAAAAGCTCAGTAATAGTCGGCCATTTTTCTTTGGGAATCATGTCGACGTCATACCCGACATGTATGGCGCTGATTTGAGCTGTCAGAATGTGCCTGTTTAGCGCTTTAATACACGACGTTATTGCGGACATCGATGCTCTTTCGTCAATGTATTGCTTGATTAGAAGCGCGAACATCGTTTATTTTCCAACGTTGGTTACTATTATTTCACCAATTTTTGGAGCATCTTGAGCAGATAATTGCTCGATGCTTACGCGCCGTTTTTCGCGAAGCAGCTTTCCGACTTCGCTGTCTAACTGACGGTCGGCCGTCGTAAAATAGGCGACATTGCCCTTTTCACTCGTCAGATGACGATTTGAAAATTTCACTATCGGTTCGCCTTTTTCGGGCGCATTCTGCTGCTCGTTTGGCGAATCACTGATACTGGTTGCCTCTGCCTCAGTGGACGATGTCGGCAATGTATGATTTTCCGGTGCTTCTGGCGAAACGGAGGTATTATTTTCCTCTGTCTCGATTGCAGACGATGTGGGCAGTGGCTGATTCTCCGGTGCGCTTCCCTTGGAATTTTCTTCGTCGCTTTCCGATGGCTCCGAGCGCCTGTTTTTGGACGAGCCTCCCCCTGGATCCGGAGATTCTCGAGGCTGATGGAAGTGCTCTGAGCCACTCTGTTTTAGATATGGCGTATGTGCTGTCTCTCGAGATGCAGGTGATTCGATCTCGCTTTATCGGAGACTGGCACGTGGAAATATCTGGTTTGTTCATCACAATGATCATAATGAACGCAGATATTTACGCCGTAGAGATGCGCGAATAGGCGGATATGATTGTCATCGCCGTATTCATACTGCGCGAGTAAGACGTTGCGCGCTTGACCGGGTTCGGCAATAATGTCAAAATTGCCTCGCAGCAGGAGAAGCCTTCTCAGATCGTACGGTGACATTGTCCGCTGCTGAACCTTGATGAGTGAGTCGAATAGGCAGTTGCCGTCAGCTACGACTCCTTCGTCTCTCATCAGAATTTCAGATGGTTCAGCACAGTGCTCCGACAGCTGATAGTTTAACACCTTTTGAGTTTAACTACAAGAATATTAACTGAACAGTTTAAGATAATTCTGTTTTTATGATCTGAATGACTTAAAAATTCAGTACTCAGAGGGTAGGACATACCGAAATGCCATTTTTCGGTTCTTAAATGATATTTTTCACTAAATTTATGTAACAAATTGTAATCTTTTATTGCATATCATATTTCAGGAATCTTTAAATGACTTGTTGGTGAAAGGTTCATACTAAAATAACAAATTATTTAGATGATATAACACGAAGACATGACAATTCCCTCTTTTTGGAGAATCACATATACCTTTTCTAGATTTAAACACTTTGTTTACTTAAATAGCCCATTCGTCCGCCATACTGGATGCGTTTTTAATAGCAATCAGTGACCGCACAAACAACCAAGTACAAAATCTGGTCTTAATTTACCCCGAAGTTCGTTCAAAATACATTTTCTTCTAACAAATAAGCGATTTTTTGAAATAGCATGCATTGGTAGCTGTCACAAATGTTCATTTAATTGTATGAACTATTCTAGATTACGAATATCAAAAATATTAAACATCAACAAACGTTCGGTATCGAAATACGTACAGCGCGGTTTGAGGAATGAGCCATTTAGTACTCCCGGCAGAGTACGTCCAAAGCCGAAACCTAAAAGGAACGTAGACGAACAAGTACAGAACGAAATTCGTTCTATTATATATGAATATAGCCATCAACGTAAGCAGCACAATATTTAATTAATTTCATTTGACTGTCTCTGAAATAGCACTTTCATTCTTATACTGCATACTAAGGCCTCTATACACATGTGTAGGTCGATCAATTACCCGTTCGACGATGTTGGAAGAAATTAGGTAAACATAATGGACAGATCTGTAATAATTATTTAAATCAAAATTTTTCATTATTTTGCGCATCAATATATATGTATAGTACCGTTCATAACTATGAGATCACCCTCGCGGAATTTTGGCTTAATGAAAATGTTGATATCTCATCGCCCAATTAACGTACGGAAAAAATAAAAAAAAAGGTAATTAAAGAGGAGACTTTTAGCTTTTCAGTCGCGATAGTTTCATTCCCGTGTATACATTTGCCTCTGAACTATACTTGATTAATTAAAGTGGTTTTTTTTCGTGATTTTTTTTTATTCCGCTCCAATTTTTTTTTAAATGACTGCAGGAGAAAAGTACATGTAATCGAAAGGTAATTCCTTCTGCTTCAATGTGCCTCTTCGGGATTTTGTCTACTATTTTTTTACAAATACATATTCAATGTTGAACAAAATAATGCGATTTTTTCAATCTGCTATATCTCGGAAACTAGACGTGATATGAAAAATGTTTAAGAAACAAAAAGTTTCCTTTTTTCATTATCTATCACCTGCAATTTTTTTACCCTATTTTATAGGCTTTCACATTGTTTGCGTAACGATCATTATCGGATGTAAAGTTGCATTTCAACTATTTCCACGTAGAAACTTAACGATGCTTTGCTAGGAGCTTGCAATGACCATAGAATAGCATCGTCAAAATTTCTTCGAGGAAAAAACCTAAAACAGAACTTAACAGTAACGTTAAACATGTTTTTAAACTTGAGCATAGTTTAAATGCAACTTTACATCCATTAATGGGTAAAAAAAAACTACTTCTAAAAGTTTGAAAAAATTCCAGGTAATAGATAATTAAAAGTGGAAACTTTTTGTTCTTTAAACATTTTTCATATCACCTCTAGTTTCCGCGATATGGCAGATTGAAAAAAATTGCATTATTTTGTTCAATATTGAATAAGTATTAGTAAAAAAATAGTAGATAAAATTAAAAAAAAATGGGAGCGGATTAAAAAAAAAAATCACTGTAGTAAATCGAGCAATTCAGAGGCAAATGTATACCTACACGGGAATAAAACCATCGCGACTGAGGAGCTGAAAGTCTCTTCCTTAATTCCTTTTTTTTATTTTTCCGTACGTTATCTTGGCGATGAGATGTCAACATTTTAATTTAGCCAAAATTCCGCAAGAGTGATCTCATACTGATGTGATCGGTATATACATGTATACATATACAGATTAAAACTTCAACAGTAAGTATGTTTGAAAATTGAGATTTTCTTTTATATTCACATTAAAGGCAACGAGGAATCGAATTCGAAGGAGGTCGGGAGACCCTGAGAAAAGAGCTAAGCGATATCGGGTTCGAATTCCGCGTTAGAAACGGCTCTCGGTATCTCGTAGAGAAACCGGAAATCGTGCTGAAACGTTTGCAGTTCCTGAAACCATTCGTAGAACAATCGAAAGATAAGTACGTCGTTTGGTTGGACGAAACGTGGGTCTTCCGTAAAGGAAGCCACAAAACACGCGATTGGCAGGATGATAGTGTCAACAGTTGTTCCGTACGCACGAATGACACCGGGTATCGGTACATCATTTGCCACGCTGGTGGAAAAAATGGATTCGTGGAAGGAGGATCGATGATGCTTTGTACATCGAAAAAGATTCCAGAATTGGGCGATGATTACCACGGAGACATGGATGGTCCACTATTTCACCGCTGGTTCACAGAACAGCTCCTCCCAAACTTACATGAACCTTCAATTATAGTGATGGATAACGCGCCTTACCATTCAGTGCAGGTATAGTTACAAGAGTCTAAGTTTATTTCTTTGGAAGTATATCCCTATGATGAATAAATATTATTAAACATTTAATGTACAGTTGGAAAAGCAACCGACGCCTAAGTGGATTAAAAACGACCTGCAAATGTGGGTGGCTACTAACGGGATCAGTTTTCCACTGGATGCTACAAATAAGGAGTTGCTGGTTCTGTGTCAACAGCACCGAAAGAAAACCCGTCAGATATTTTGTGGAGACAATATTGGAAGGCGGTCAACACAAAATCCTGAGACTGTTTCACTGTTTTTATAATCCCATCGAATTGATCTGGGGGATTGCGAAACGGTATTATGATAAAAATAGGTTTAAATCACTGCTATTCCGACAGTGAAAATCCTAATGTCTGGAATCAGTCTCTCGCTTCTGTGACGCCCGACATTTGGAGGAAGACGTGCGACAAGGTAGAGAGGGAAATTAAACGAGATTATGATCAACTCATTGTTAAAAATAGCAATATTGCGCGCATAGCGGTTAAAAAAGAGGAAGACATCAGCGAAGATGACAAGGAATGCCTGGCGACAATTTCACTGTGTCTCTTAGATGACTTGGGGGACAGGGAGGCATGCCGAAAGAATCTCTTCAATGAAGATGTCCCTCAAGATATGGCAGATACTATTTTGGTCATGCTTGGAGTATGTGAAAATACTTCACTACCCCCTTCAAACGTTTCATGGGCACTTTTTTAATTATCTTTTTCTAGTTCGAGCAGGTTTTGTCCGTACCAGAGACTCCCGTTGCTGAGAAAAACGAAATCCAGAGCGAATCGATGTCTGACAGCGGCGACGTGTCTATGTTACCAGATCTATCCGTAACAGAGACTCCCGTCATTACATGCGTAAGTATAAGCACGTTGGAAAACCAGGCACGCTCTGACCAAAAGATCAGATAGAAATTAAATGTTACGCAATGCGTAGCAATCCTTGACAATTCGATTTCTGATCCTTGGAATCCGTTGCCACTTATTCGCGATTTCAATGTGAACTAAATGTAAGTCAAACCAAACATACCCTCAATTTATCTGGCTTCTTTCACTGAATGTATTTGTTGTCTTTACTAAACTACCTTGTAATGAAACGAGTTCGTATAACAGAACTTAATTTATTTCAAACAAACCAATGTTGGTGCCACAACCAGTAAGCTAACACTTTGAGGACGGGACCGGCACTTTTTGAACCCAAACTTTATTAGCACTTTATTGAGTAATGTAATGGCAGAAATGATATAGCTAGTTCTTATTTAAACAATTTTTTCTTAAATCTTCAGAGTCGCTCTTTCTACCCCCGATATAACATGCAACGAATCGTCAAAAGTTCTAAACCAATGAACAATGAAATCTTTTCTTTTCGCAGAAAGACTAGGCTTTGACACGTAAGAGATATTGAATGCAGATTTTTTTTGGCCACAACATTATCCAATGCAGCTCTGTAGTTTAGGTTTACAAAGTGTCCGAGTCGTCCTTAGACGGTTAAGTTGCATCAATATCAACCAAACCGTTTGGTTGGAAGAACTAAAACTCGGGTTATAACAACCTAATACTTTTTGAGTGTACTGTATTTTATCTATGCTAGAGAACTTCCTGCAACTAATGCTTGCAATACTTCACACTCTGTCCAAATTGATACAAAATCTTAATTACACATAAACGAATTTCTGGTATTCCTTGTATTTCAGGTGCAATCATGGTGTTCCCAGGATGACAAGGCAATTATTCCTTGCTCGGTTGGCCTCGAATTCCGAGTACATGACCTGAAGAGTCTCGAACCTCGTGCTTGGTTGAATGATCAGGTCAAAGCTTATTGAAATTATAGATAGGGCAACAAGGGGAAAAATGGGACCCGCGGCAAAATAGGATTTTGATGTTTCGTATGAAAAGAGCCGTTTACATATGTTTATTTATATTGTTTGTTGACTTATGAGTTGACCTAGTCTAAATTTTTAAGCATTTCCGAATTTCCGCATGCATTCTTTGCAAATCCAACGTTCGTGATGTACGAACTTTGACCGAAATTCGAACTTGACATATATGGGGCATTCCATGCCAAACGGGTAACTGAGAAGATTAGCCCTTTTCGATGTCTCGCATTAAACGCTTGTTTCTGAAGTTCTGTGTCCGAGAAAGGAAAAAATAATTAGTGGATTTTATTCGTCTTTTTAAGCATTTTCCGATGATTAAAATAATTTTTTATTTTATTTATATATTCATCATGATTTTTCAGTTTAAAAAATAAAAATCGATTTTTTTCAAACTTGGACGTTTTAAATATTTTTTTAAACAGGCTCAAATGAAAGCTCGTATATTTTCCTATAAAATCCCATTGCCTCAATTATGGGCCGCTTGGTTCTTCATCCATAAATATGCATAATAATAAGCGCATTTGGGTATTGCCGCTCACGAGGCTGCATTTCTTGCACATTTCAGGATGAAGAACCAACCGACCCATAATTATGACAATGTTATTTTATAGAAAAATATACGAGCTTTCATTTGAGCCTGTTTAAAAAAATATTTAAAATGTCCAAGTTTGAGAAGAATCAATTTTTATTTTTTAAACTGAAAAATCATGATGAATATATAAATAAAATAAAATAAGACGAATAAAATCCACTAATTATTTTTTCCTTTCTCCGAAACAGAACTTCAGAAGCAAGCGTTTAATGGGAGACATCGAAAAAGGCTAATCTTCTCAGTTGCCCGTTTGGCATGGAATGCCCCACATTTGTATTGAATGTAGGTATCAATGAATTAAATATAATTAAAATTGCAATTTCAAGGCTTTATAGGCTTACTTTTACTCTTTCTTTTTTGTTTGTTATTTGTTTCCCTTAGCGTTGACGGTTATTTTTTGCGACGTATTTCATTTCAGTCGCATTACGGGCAAAAAGGTGGAGCAAAATGGGATAGCGTTACGTTCTGATTCATGTTCACACAGGTAACTTTATCATAACTTTATTTCTATTTTCCCAATAGAAAATAGTTTGCATGTATAAATGAAAGGCCGAGCAACAAAATTGGTCCACTGAATCAATGATAGAGGAATTGCATCCATTATTAATGATGAAATGTAGATTCAAAATGCAGCATTGGAATACAAAATTTCTTCATAAAAAAAATACTTTTCTTTTATGCCGTTTTGCATTATTTTCATTTAAACCTTTCCGTAAGTCATCTTAACGATACAACCCATTTTGCTGCGTGATTTTCAGATTTCTCAAAAATGTTTTTTCCTATAATTGAAATTTGGAATGTAAAACAGATATTTTACTTTAAATGCGCTTTACAATAGGTTAGTTTGTGTTCTTATATCATCCATAACCAATCGTATGTAATATATTTTAAGCATACAAGTTTTCCCAAAAGTACCCCGCTGTGCCCCTACTTCCCCTATCTACGGGAAAATGAAATTGGTATTTTAATTTATCATTTTTTCTTTATCCTGTACGTTACTTCATTACATTATTTTGTTTAACTGCAGGTGATCAATGCGTACCTCAATTTGATCGTGAAGAGGGGAGATGGCATTGTACTCATTCAGTACCCATTTCTTCGAAAAGATTGTGGATCTCGGCAGGTCCTACGATTCTGTTTCGAAATGGACGAAAAATGTACGTATTTTGTGTACAATGTATATACTATTAACACTTTCGGGATATCTAAAAGTAGGTTTTTTGGAACAAATAATAAATAAATATTTCATACCTTTAACAACGTTCTATTTCTTGGTTGTTATCATTATTGCTGAAATAACGAGATACTGCCGAGATCACTGTAGATATTGCGTGCAGAGAAAGTAATATTTCTGGACAATAGTTCGCAATTTGTAAAGGTACGATTTCATGGACCGAAAAATATCCAAACATTTTTCCGCGCTTTGCGTAATTGCACAGCTAGATATGTCGCCACATAGTTCGACTGTATCCAACTTCTAGATACTGGCGGAATTTCGAACTTGTATTTCATAATTAGTAACCTCAAATTTTAAAAATTGGAATAAATGTACATTCTTTATGTTTTTCTTTGTTTTTATTGAATCCAGGCAAAAAAAGGAAAGCAAAATTAGCACGATTTTCCATAAATTCGGAAAATAGGACTTTTTATGCATTAATTTTCTTCAATACAATTTCAAATTTTATATCCAGATATTTTACGCTATATGAAAACGAGGGAAAGCGTTTTTCAATCAGATGTTATATCTCGACGGTGGGGTGGGGAATAACAACGTAGAGGGTAAAGATATCGGTCTATTTTTCGCTCCCTGTAATTGTACTTTAACATTTAAATAAAATAGATACTATTTATTTCCAAAAATGTATATGCTTTTATTAATATAATTATTATATTCATTTTATCCATTCGAATGTAAATTTTCAAAAATTAGATACTGCTCCGTTAGGGAGAATCGTTCTTTGGATAGAATGAATGGTCATTCGCTAAAGTAATGAAATATCTTAAGTTTTGCCTGAAAGAATATAAATTTAAGTAATCAATAGCATTTATTAAAAGACATATTGTCACAAATTTCCATTTTCATTTAAAAGGTATTTCGTTTTTTCTGCTTCAATGTCAATAACAATAAGGTTTAAATTCTTTAAAGCATTACTTCTTTCACTATAATTATGGTGGTACTTTCGTGCATCCTCCAGAACACGACGATCACCATTCTTACACTGATTTCACATAATGTCGTGCCCGTTGCAGGTTGACATATATAGGAAGAAGAAAATTTTCGTCCCAATTAATGTTAACGGCAAACATTGGGCTTTAAGTATCATCGATGTTCCTCAAGAAACCATTGGTTACTATGACAGTATGGGAAATGTTCCAGATCGTGCCCGCATGAATGTTAGTGTTAATTTTAACCCTATTAAATCGGCTTCGCTGTAAGCATGCTCTAGTCAGAAGTTGTTGACGCTTATTAGTACGTTGTATAAGTAAGATTGAGTGACAACTCCAATGTCTCCACTACAGTACAATGAGAGTCCCGGTAGTCATGAAAAAATGTCTAGTAGTGGTAAAACGGTATCTCTTTCAGGATTTGCCTCAACAAAAGAATTTTTATGAATGTGGTGTCTTCCTGTGCGCGTTCGCGGATCAAATTTTCTTTGGCCAGGAAATCGATCTTCATAGCAGCGGTACTCCCAAATTAAGAAGAATAATGCAAGAGGAAATTATTTCGTCCATGTTAAAACCGAGGCCATTATTTATGAGATCGCAAGAACAAAACGAGATCACATTAAAATCGATGCAAATGAAGCCATTGGATCCTCTTTATGCTCCTCCAAGCTCAAAATCGCGTGCCAGCAGTCGTACTTCAGCTGGAATGATTTTGCCGACATCTGCAAAAACACAAAGTACGACAGAAAAAAACCTTGAATACCCAGGATCCACTGCAACATCCGACTTGTTGTTGGTACAATTTCTTTCTATCATTTCAAAAGTAATAGGTCATAATTAGCAATTGCAATATTTTTAGGTATGTAGAAATGATAGTCGAAAAATTTCGTTGCGTACATTTGTCAGTTAAATTATGCTACTGCTCAACAAATTGTGCAACACCCTTCGTTCTAGGTTTGATTCCTGGCGCTTAGAATCTATCACACTAGATCCTTAAAATTTTCGAAAATAAAAAACAATCCAAATTATTTATAAAACTTACATCTTTATCATCGTTACAAAATTTAATTTTTGTAACACCTTTGCAGAGTTTCAAAATTGTGCGGATGAGTGCATTACTTTAGAAGAGAAACTGTTACAAAAAATTATGAATAGATTTCTAAAATTCTGTGTATAATTTGTTCATGTACATATGTAAAAGCGTTTGATATAAAATTTCTGCACTTACGTTTTTTTCGCGTCTGAATAATTGCAATTCTTCTGTTTAGGAACAGGTGCTGACGGCTACTGAAACTTCAACATCTCTTCAAGGAGTTTGGTTGCTTCAGTCGGCCAATATCAACCAAGGACACAATCGATTCTTATCAAACGCTAACTCACAATGTATCGCAATTGCTGCGTACGCAATTGTGGCGCTGACATTGTGTAAGACCAAAATTATGCGTCAGTTTTTAGACCGAATTTTGGACGCAGGGACGGACTATTACATTAAACACAAAAAAGCCTTCAATGTGAAAAATCCTTTCCTTGCTGCAAACGAACTGTTGACCACCCTGCAAATTAACAACTGCACGGTCAACATTACAGTACAGGATAGTAGTGTTCTAGGGACCTTCGATATGTCAGACGTGATAACACGTCTGGCTGTCGGAATTGAGGAGTGCGTCACCAGATACAGCCATAATGGTTTTCTGTTTATTGGCCACTCGAAAACTGTGGCATTCAAACTATTGACGACAAAGCCAACCTTTCTTCTCTTTAATTCCCATAGTGTAGGCGTAAATAATCGCCTACTTATGCGAAAAGGGAAGAAAGGACTAGCAAGACTTTTTAAATGCGCGAATGCCAAATCGCTCGCAGCGTTGCTCCTGTCAGATTCCCCGCGAAATAGCAGCTTTTGGCAAATATACGTTGCCAAGATATTATAAAACATGTAAAATACCTTACAACACATGCATTATTCTTAATAGATGTGGATTTATATTTATGTTTTATAATTTGCTGTACAGTATTTTTATTATTATGCTTTGTAGGGATTATATTAAGTTGTAATTTTCATATAGTTAGATTCGTTAATGTCCATCGCTATTACAGAAAGGGAGAATAAACTATTTCACTAAGAAGTATTTGCTTTATCCCCTACAAATTATGTTCCGATTATCAAGTTTAGGATTTGATAATTTTAAATGAAACGTGAAGTCATATATATAAAAAAATTAATAATAATAAGTAATATTAATAATAGCAATGATAATAAAAATAAAAATAATAATAATAATTATTATTTGGGCCAGGGACCAAAGGGAATGATGCGTAAGACAATGCGGCTATGCAAAAAGCTGCATCCTAGCCTATCTTCCCAAATGGCCTACTCTCACCTCCACGTGTGCTTATTAAAGCCGGTGGGCAAAACTCAATATTTTGGACGAATCCTTCCAACCTCTTCAAACATCGTATCGCAGCCTCAAGCGAGTTTCCGTCGATGGCCGCAGTTGAGGAATTCTGGGGGAGCATCTACGAGAAAACATCTAGGCTTAATGCAGACACTCCAGGTATTGAAATCTTCACCGAGTTGTGCGACGAAGTCACACAACAAAGTGAAGATTGCCCACCCGTCAGTGCATTAGAGGTGAAAAATGCCATCACAGGAGCGAGGAATTTCTCCTCGCCGGGCTGGGATGGAATTAATAACTATTGGTGGAAGAAGTTCACTTCTGTCCATCAACACCTAGCCCGAATATTCACCTCTTATAATAATGGAGACCAACCCATTCCGCACTGGCTGGTGGAGGGCCGAACGACACTGATCCCAAAATCGGGAGACTTGTCCGATCCGAAAAACCATAGACCGATCACGTGTCACAATACGTTATACAAATTGTTCACTAACATCTTGAACGAACGTATTGAGAAATCCGTGAAACCGGTGTGCGGGTGTATCCGGCTGCAAGGACAACTTGCTTATCGACAGGTGGGTTTGTCAGGACGCAGTCCAGTACAAGCGTAACCTGTCGATAGCCTGGCTGGATTACATTAAGGCGTATGACTCAACATCGCACGAGCTTTTAAGCTTGTTGCTCAAACGCCTCCATGTCCGCCCAAACATAGTGAGAATTGTAGAAGACCTGATGCCTCTTTGGAAAACACGCTTTGTCATGACATCGGGCAAGCGTCGAACCATGTCTAGACTGGTTCAATTCCAAAGAGGTGTCTATCAGGGAGATTCTCTGAGTCCTCTGCTCTTCTGCATCTCACTATTGCCTCTATCCGTTGCTCTCCGGAAATCTCAAGGGTACATGTGTGGACCGCCTGGTGAACGTGTACATAATATCACCCATCTTTTCTATATGGACGATCTTAAATTATACGCATCAGGCGAGGATCAATTACATCGATCTCTGAACATCGCCCTCACATACTCGAGAGATATCGGCATGGAATTCGGATTGGATAAGTGTGCAGTCGTTCATTTGCACAGAGGAAGGTCAGGCTCCCATAACAACGATATGGAGCTCGTCAACGGAAATGTCATCCGCCACCTTAGCGCCGAAGAAGCCTACACATACCTGGGCGTACCTCAAAGCCACGTCCAGGATGTGCAGGCTGCTAAAACCACCATCATAAAAAATACCGGCGCATTCTCCGTCAGATCTGGTCATCAGAATTGACCGGGAGAAATAAGGTGGCAGCCACGAATATGTTGGCCGTATCACCAGTGCTCTATTCATTTGGAGCACTGAAGTGGAACGTTGACGAGCTAAGGGATCTTGACCGAAGCACACGGAAGATGATTTGTATGCAACGCAGTTTGCATCCAAGATCTACCGTGGAACGACTGTATTTGCTCCGAAATATGGAAGGTCGTGGCCTTTTAAGCCTGCAGTGTATGCATGCCCGATTGGTCCTCGAGACAGCTTGCGACGTGATTAATCGAACGGAGGATCCCCTGATGATGCTTGTTCAACAGCATGAAATTCAGGGGAAGGGGGCATTTTTGTACCACGCGGCGGAACGAGCGGCGCCAAACCTCGGCCTGGTTTTCAACGTGGGGCGTAGTGGTGCGCAGGAAGCTGAATCAGTCATCAATCTGTGCCAGTGCGTCTCAGGACTAACATACGGAAGGAACAACTCCGTATGTTGGAGGGAAGGCATATCGACAAGCCATTGCATGGACAATTCTTTCGAAATTTCCAACAACTTGGCTTGTCGGCAGAGATGACCTTCTCCTTCTTAAGATCAGCCGGCTTGAAATCCGAGAACTTCGCATGCCAGGGTGGGGTCATCAATACCTTAGCGTATCGCCAGAACGTCTTACACCAGGCGGTACAGAATACGCTTTGTAGATTGTGTAGATGTCATGCTGAGACACTAATGCATCTTTTGGCAGCATGCCCAATATGCAGATTCAGCATACATCGAACGTCACAATGTGGCTCTTCGAGTGCTATATTACCATCTTCGCAGCACTTATGGTATTGATGCAACCCCAGTTTTACCGTACGTCCCCACTGATATTGAATCCGCAGTCGGGAATGAGTCTTGCCGAATATACTGGAATTACTTATTTCCGACGAGCCGGCAAATATCAGCCAATAAGCCTGACATCGTTCTTGTTGACTTCGTTCAGAAATCCATCTTCGTGATCGAGTTCTCTGCACTAGCAGAGACAAATATAGTCAGCAAAGAGGACGAAAAACGGATGAAATATCAGGAACTCCTGTTCGAGATTCGCAAGCTGTATCGAGGATTCAAAATCAAGCTCGTCGTGCTGATAATTGGAGTGCTGAGAGGAATGAGATCAACTTTCCTCCAAAACATCAAAAGCATTCCGGCCTGCCAAGAACATGCAAATTCCATCGCAGGCCGAATGCAGAAAGCAGTGCTGCTGGGATCTCTCCGTCTACTGAGGTCACACGAGATCCTGTAACCACTTACCCGATGGTAGAGGGAGTGGTTACAGTTACAAAAGAAATGGTTCGGTACAGTCTGCAGCGGAGGAGATGGATATCGGAGCCACTTTTCTGCTGCAGACTGCACATGTGGATTCTGGAGGGCCAAGGGAGGTTAGGGTTTTAGTCGGTAAACCTTGCCGTTAACATCAAAGGTGAGGGAGTCCGACACACGGGGGGTTACACAACATCTTCAACCCCCTATGGTGCCTCAAGTCACTCATTACAATCGAAGCGAAAAAGTTTCCAGTTTTACGTTAATGTATTAAAATGAACCTCTTGTTTAAAATAAATAACACGTACATTACTCATATTACATGTCGAATTATGGTTATGTAATATAACTGCATTAAAATTACATCGTCAAAAGTTTCTTAAATTCACAATGAACTCCTTGTTTAAAACCTACTATACGTTCAGAAATATTGGGAATTTATAATTAATCTAACATAATTAATTATTATAGGGAAATCAAATATTACATATATACGCAATGAATTGTATGAACTGAGCTATTAACTAACAATAAGTTACTATTTTAAATGATCAAAAACAGGCATTAAATACGTTTTCGAACCGCCCATGACCCGACAGTTTTTGAATTCCCGCGCATCTAGGGCCTTTCGACGTGACCGAAAGTGGCGAAAAGCCAACGATGCGCGAACGCATCTCTGGCCGCCAGCGCTGCGCGGCGCACTGGAAGGAGGAATATCGCGGTGGGAAGCGGTCGAGAGTGGGGACAGGGAGGCAGGAGGCAGGCGAAAACCGGAGGGCATAACAGTGTCTTGCTCGACTGTACCCGGAGGCGTCCGTGTTCACAACGAAGGGCTGCTCGAAATTTGGCAGTTGGAGGATCGGAGCCGAACACAGCCTTTCTTTTAATAATTCGAAGGCCATGGTTTGTTCGTCCGTCCAATCTAAAGGAACCGTTTTTCTCAGCAGGAAAACTAACGGACTCGCGATCTTCGAGAAATCTTCCACGAATCGCCTGTAGTATCCGGTGAGGCCCAAAAACTGTTTGATCTGTTTTGGATTTTTGGGCTGTGGAAAGTTTTTAACGGTAACGATCTTTTTTGGATCAGGTTTCACGGTGTTCTCGGAGATTATGTGTCCGAGATAGCTGGCCTCTTTCTGTAAGAATTTGCACTTTTGAGGCCTTAATGCCCATGGGCCTACATTAAAGGATCGCCTAGAATCCCGTCCTCGGAGATGGGAAAATCGTCTGTAACGATTTGAGTTTCGATGACCAACTCATTGAAACTTATTTTTGCGCATCCGATAGTGCGCGTTATCTCCTCCCCAATTCCGCTCAATTCGTAATGAACGTCTAGGTCGGGAAACATGTCGCGTCTTAACTTAGATGATTTAATAATATTAATTTCCGCGCCGGTGTCTACTAAGAACTTCGCGTCGGAAAAATGTAAGTCCGGGCTGGAGATTTTTATTCTTGGACATTGAGCGTAGTCAGCAGTCCCGAGACGGACCGCTGCTCGCTTCTTCTCAGAATATGCACCTTTCTGGGTGGATTCTGAGACTGGATATTCGGAACGCTCGGACCTCCAGTCATGGCCCGATCGCTTTTCGAGTTTAAATGTCCTCTAGAGCTGCCGATTCGATTTCGGTTTTTCCCTTGACGCGCGCTATTCTCGGGCTGACGAGTATTATGGTCGGACACTGTTTTTACGAATTGGGGCATATTTCGATTCGCTGGCGCCTTTTTTCCCGGGTGTTTCCCGATTCCTACTGTGCGAGTAATTTTCATTACGCCTAGGAGAAACTTCGGTGCACGGCTGAGTCTTTTGAAAATCTTGCCTTAACGTGATACAGTGCTCGCGCGTGTGACCGATTCGCTTACAATGAGTGCACTGTGTCTCATGAGTGCAATCGCGCCGGGCAGTCATTTTCGTTGTGGCCCGACCTTTCGCAGTACGGACCCGTGTCCGTATTAGAATCAGAAAAACTGCACTGGTCTAGATAGCGAGTCTCGTCGCACGCAGTAACGACGCGTGCGAATGAGCGTCTTGGCGGTTCGGTACGGTGGTTTAGCTGGGTTTCGGTTGTCGTGGCATCTTTTGCGGAGAACTGGCGATCAAAGCTAATCGCGAGCTCCGTGGCCTCTCCTAGCATTTTCGGTCGCGCATTTTGGACTCTAAACTCCATCAGTCCGCGCAATCCGATGATGAACTGCTTAAGGCACCCGTTCTCGATCTCTTTCGCAAGGGAATCACGACATTCCGCGGAAAAGTTAGTCGCGGCTTTCGCGGCCGCGACTCCGGCCGCACACACATCCGTTACGCGATTTCCGAAATATTCGACAGATTCCGCGGGTTTCTGGATCAAACCGGGGATTCTGCCGAGGAAAATGTGGGGGCTTTCGTGTCCCTCGTAGGTTTTGTTCAATTGCACCAAAAGCTCCTCGACGCTTCCAAGCTCGTCGTGTATTGGAACATGTCGTTATGCGCGGCCCTTTAACTTTCCTCTTAGGAGGAAATTGAAAAGCGGCTTGTTAGCGTCGGTTAGCAAAGCCACCGCCCCTTTGCACGCGCTTGCAAATTTCCGTAGAAATCGGGAATTGTATAAATTACGTCCTTTGCCGACGGACATAGTGTTAGTGTCGACGTCGGCGTCGGCTCCGGGCCCGTGTTCGCGCCCGCTTCTGCAATGACGAATTTTCGATCAGAGTCCTCAGTCCAATCTTCGGGAGAACCCAATCAGTTCGCGTTCGACAAGTCGGACATGTTTGATTCGTTTTCGTACGCGGCACGGTTGCGATTCTTGATGTTATTAACCACGGGTGACCCGAGTTGCAAGCCTTGCTCTTTCAATCGCGAAAGGTTTCTCGACTCGCGAAGATGCAGTGTACGCGGACAAAGTTATAGCGCATAAATGCAATAAAATATACATAGGTAGGGCGAACGATAAGTATGCACTGAGTGGAGAATGTAGCGACTTACCCTCGTGGATGTGGGTCGTTGGCCCCGACGACAGCTATGACGTAGACTGCTGCCCACCAGATTGGCCAGGTAGTCATCCTGTCCTTCTCTGAGATGCTGGTGGTGAGCTGCTACGGTTAAATGATCCTAAAGGTCACTTGTATAGTCTTTCTACTTTGTCTTTTGAGTTTTTATTTTCGCACTTTTTTGTTTTCACTTGCGCGAAGGTGATCCACGTCAGGACGTGTGGATCCGAAGATCACGGGGCGGGCTTAAAAGTTCAAAGTCTAAAAAAATTTCTTTCGCCCGAACACGCGCTTGATCCCACTTCTGACACCAAAATATTTATATGTTACGTACGGAGCGGTCGTGCGTAAGAGGCGCGAAGGGGAAGAAGGGGGGTGCGAATGACACAAAAGATATCCTAATAGTATATGTTTTATTAGGCGGTCCAGCATCCGCGTCCCTTCGCGATCTCGCGTTACCCCGATTGCAACGCGTACTTGTTGTTATTCTATTGGCGTGCTAAGCCGAACACCGGAGCGCGCACTTACAATTTCCGGCATTCCGCTCGAAGTTGGTTACTACGAGTTTTTGCGGACTCGTTCCGCAGCTAAAAACTGTCTGTCCTGAGAGCCCACTTCCTCGAGATCTGTCAACGTGTCCGTGGACGGATCGCCGTCGTTCTCATACACCGTCAGCATTTCCTGGCCTGGGAACCTGCTGAACTTGTAGTTTTCGCAAGCAGGCGACCGTCGCGGTCGTCGAGTCCTGCGAATTGCCGATTTCTGCAGGTTCCCAGCCGAAAAATGCTGATATGTTCCTGAAATGCAGTTAACCGCGTTGTTCGGGAAGGATCTTATGTCGTCACATGAGACCGGATGCGCGGCATTACCTTACATTTAATCTGATACGTATAATTATTAGTAGCTATAAGATATACCTATAATTATTAGTGGAACGTAGATGATCTACGATCGACGGATCGTAACAATGACATTTCATCGTGCGTTCTACTACCATATATCTCTTGCTCTCGCATACTCTTTGCTGTATTGTTGTATTGTTGAATTTCAATATTATAATAGAACTTATTTTTAAGACAACTGATATTATGGAGCGTTTCCTAATTAAAAAAAAGTCACCAAATTTTATTTGAGGATAAAAATGGGATTTAAATAACCGCGTAGTGTAGTATTATTGATTACAAAATCGACAAACAAAATGTAATAAATTATGACGTCGTGAATTGCAGAGTATATGATTTTACAAAATTCTGCGGTAAATATACTTTATTATGATGGAAAGAATATGCCATTGAAGAACTTTGTAATTTTGTTAATTGTATTCTTGGGAAGTTACAAGGTACGGCTAGAGATAGTATTTTTAGTAAAACGTTTGATGCTGTGAATTCCTTTATAAAACACTTGAAAAATAGATTTGCCCCGGGAAAAACATATAATTATTACGTAGAACAATTAAAATAGTGTTATATATGCAAAAGGGAGAAACTGTAAATTATTTTTATGATACAATAAATATAATTATTTCCGACAAAAAATACTTATGAGGATCAGTCAAAAGAAATGATATTGCCGTTCAAAATATGTGCCCTAGAAGTGTTCTTCATAGGGTTGCCAGACGAAATAGCTGGAGGTGTAGAGGCACGAAATCCAAAAAATTTAGAAGAGGCATTAGAAATAGCAGTTAAAAGAGAACGCAGGTGTAGTTCGGTTAAAGGGTTGAGAAACATACAAAGTTGCAGTTTAGCACATAGTTCTCAAGATATAGAAGAAGATATTCATATTTTCATATTCATAATTATCCAATTAGTCAAACTAGAAATTATTCTACTAGAGTAAATCCTGGAACTTCAAATATAGATATTAATAGAAACTATCGAAGACAGGGTTATGAAAGATCTTTAAATTATGAATATTTGCCAACGTCAATGCCTATGCCTCCGTGTCGATATCCATATCCTTATCCATTTTTCTATCCACCATATGGATAGGAGAATTCCTTATATGAATTCTCAAATGCAAAATATACCACTGAATCCGTATCCAATGAATCCTTGTAATATACAACTATGCAGTTATCCTTTACATCAACCGTACACGTATCAACCTCCTTATCAACGAAGGAGCTTTTATCAAAATTCGCAAGAGAATAAATACCGAAATAAGAGATTATACTTACGGTTTTAAGCATAAAGCGGGCCGACTAAAAAGTAATGCAGACGCACTTTCTAGAAATTAAATTGAAAGAAACCAATATTGTTCGGTAGATCTGTCACCAATAACACACGTCAATAAAAAAATTTTACCGATTAATAGAATGACCGATGTTTTAAGTAACGGGCAACCTGAAAGTATTTTGAAGAAATCTGGTAGACCTCCGGGTTCTAAAAATAAAAATATGGAATTTTCGGAAGACAATATTTTAAATAGTAGAGCAAGGTCAGGAATTTCCAGATTATCGTCTTCATTCGTTCCTGATAAGGAAACAGAAGAGACAGAAAAGCCTCCAATATGGCAAAGACATAAAAGTGTTTTTCCAAATCGAGAATTTGACCCAAAGGGATTCGGAAACAGCACAAAATGTTACGTCCGAATATGATATGACCGATATTATAGTCAAGGTCATTTCAAGGTGAAACTTAAAAGTTCCCGTAACGGCGCGAACTATAAATAAGCGAGAGGGTATTTTCGTGGAAAATTTTCAATACAACAGTTGAACGATTTCTCCCTGGCTATTTAATAGTACCAGTGTGTGTGCTAGTTTCGATGAGACTGTTCATAATTTATGCTCAAATAGGCACCCGATTACTGTTTGACAATATCCTAAACGCGTGTAGAAAATGAATACAATGTTACAATCTAAGAAATAGGAAGATAAACAAATTTTAATTATTAACAAAAACCTTTAATTTATTCCTCGGACCGACAAAGATCGTATGATCAAGTGAAGGTACTCTTCAATGATACTTTTCGTAATCAAGTTAACAGTATTTCAAAATCAACGGCTGAAAGTACAATGAGGCGTTTCGAGGATACAGAAACAAACAAAAATCGCGAAAAATCTGAAAGACCGAAAAGTGAAATCACAGAAGAGAAGGCATTGGAAGTTGCTCAAGCTTTCGTGGAGAATCCAAGACTCTATGTGAGTCGAGCATCGCAGGAAGTTGAAATTACCGCAACTTCTGTTCGCAGGAATCTGCAATTCATCAAGTTTCATCCTTATAAAATTCACCTTATTCAAGAATTAAATGATGAAGATTGTGATCGCCGTAATGAATTTTGTGAGATGATGATGACACGCATAGACTAGCAGTCTGATTTCTTGTTCCATGTCGTTTTTTCAGATGAAGCAACCTTTACAGTCAACGGCGAAACGAACCGTCAAAATTGTCGTTTTTGGACCGATGAGACCCCTGATTGGGCTCTTGACGTACACACGCAAAATCCTCAGAAACTGAACATGTGGGCCGGAATTTACAATAATACTTTAATTGGGCCATTTTTTATAAATGACAATTTGAATGCCGTTGTTTATGAAGAAATCCTAAGAACGCAGCTAGATTATTTCCTTTGGACTATCTAAATAGTTAAGTTTAGTACAGAAAACCCAATAACCTGGAAGATCTTCAACAAAAGATTGTACGAGAAGCGGCACTTATTTCTCCGAATACTATTAGAAAAGCTGTGGAGAATTTTTACACACGTTTAGAATATTGCCAAATAATAAACGGATACCAGTTTGAGCATAAATTATGAATTGCCTAATCGAAAATAGCCCACATATGTACACACATACACAAACGCGCACACACGCACACGCACACGCACGCACACACACGCATGCACGCACGTACGCACGCACACAAACACACACACACGCACACAAACACACACGCACACAAACACACACGCACGCACACACACACACACACACACACACACGCACACGAGAGGAAACAGCTGAAGAAAGCATCCCGAAGTGATGTAAACCCGACCGTGCAACCTCCACGCGGTATATCTCGTTTGCGTTATACCGTATTTATAAACATATCGGATGTTGAAACGAGAATATTTATATTTTCCACCCGGAACAATGATATTGCATTGCACTCTGAAAACTCTTTTAACCGATTAGCAGTTTCCTGTTACTTCTATTAATGATTTACATGAACATTTAGGCATAATTCAATTTTTGAATTTCAAAATGTCCGCGTCGTACTCTGCAATCAATTGAAATCCATGTTGGCCATCGCAAGTGGCCTCCAGAAATGTTGTGTCCGAATCCATGAGAAAAAACAGGAATTTCCATTTAAAAAAATTATATATCATTACGAGAGTGCGGTTATTTTATAGCATTAAATTTAATATACTTTAAGTATTGTGGGCTATCCCTTTCATCATTTAAATAATTCTTGATTTTTTACAATTGTTAATATATTTTTATTTGTAAGAGTTGAACAGGATTAATTGGTAAATACTAATATTTATGTGAAACGCATACTTCCAGGACCAAAATACATGAATTTACGATACTTCAAGGACCTTTGCCTAGTTCCGGGACGCTCCTGGAAATTTTCACTGTTTTTCACGATAGCTCCAGGATAAATTCTCCATTGATAGTTGCAGGACCTATAGCCAAAATTAAGGCATAACCGAGCGTAGGCGAGGTTCTGAGGGGGTAGGTTAGGATAGTTTTTAGGGGGGGGGGGTCTGGGAGGCGCAGCCAAAAATGTTAATTAATCAAATTTGAACATAATTGGAAGGCCTTAAACCATTTTCTAGGTAAGAATTAGACAAAAAATTGATAGGTTACGTTGCTTTTATGTCATGTTTCTCATTGCATCTGCTCCAGTCCCACGTCATTGATTTTGAATTAAAGCATCAATTTACTGCATTATTTAATGAGAAAATTGAGGATCAAGAAGCAATTTTGGTATAATATCCTTATGAAAATCATCAATAACATCTACCAATAATATCATCTTAGGAAGTGTTGACATATCAGATAAGTTTTCAACTTCATCAAATTATTTCTTTTTACTTCATACACGTTATTTTGTTTGCTCTTTTCTTTATTTCAGGACCATTAATGGTCGGCCTGATGGTAGTGCGGGCTGAGGCGTCAGTCTTAGTCCGTCCGAACTGAACGTCGCGAAGTTCCCGAGTTCGAATCCCCGTCCGTGCAATTTTCTATGCTTATGTCCAGTGTGGAATAACCGGGGAACCTTGCTGGGCGAAGGTATGAATTTGGGACCGCTGCCGACCCCCGTCGGCAGTTATCGGTATCATCAGCGTCTTATCCACGGTCGGTACGTCGTGGGTCTTATCTCGGATAAAGATGGGATAAGCCCCGCGTCGGCATGGCACAGACCGCCGAATCTGCTGGTGGTACCGATATTGGGCTAGGGGGGACTGGCTCTGGGTAGGTGTTGTGTTGTGTGTCTAGTTCTGTCATGTACCGTCTTTGTCCTGTACGTCTCCACCTGAGAGCCGACCCGCAAATAGACTATAATTGTCATTAACGCGGGGGAAAATTACCTGTCCTTTGTCCTTTTTATTTCAGGACCATTAATAACACCAGGAAAATGTTCAATTCGCCAATTAGTGACAGTAGGCCCGAGTGTATTCAGCATAAGGCGATAAATGTAAATATACCTGTACATTCGCGTGCAGACATTTCAGACAATCCGAAGATTGTCAAGAAAACAAAGTAACGAACACGGAATAATAGGGCTTACAGAGTTTATTAAGCAAAGTTAAGAAAAAGGAACATGTGTTTAGTGAAATGAATAAAAACTTATCTGATATGTCAACACTTCCTAAGATGATGTTATAGATCGATGTCATTGATGATTTTTGTAAGGTATTGTTCCAAAATTGCTTTTTGATCCTTAATTTTCTTATTTACTGCAGTAAATTGACGTCTTAATTCAAAATAAATAACGTGCGAGTTGGAGCAGCTGCAATGAGAAACATTACATAAAAGCAACCTAACCTATCCAATTTTTTTCTAATTCTTACACAGAAATTGGTTTAAAGTCTTCTAATTCTTGTGTGTGTGTGTCCGTGTGTGTGTACACGTTTTGTTATTTTCTTAAAATACATTTAAGAATACGTGTTTCGTTTGGTGCAGATGTACTGTTCTTATTTTTGACCGATGACGTTTCACTACGAATATGTCAAGCGTACGACAAGATAGGTATGCAAAAATGAGTGTAAAAGTGAGAGAGAGAGAGAGAGAGAGAGAGAGAGAGAGAGAGAGAGAGAGAGAGAGAGAGAGAGAGAGAGAGAGAGAGAGAGAGAGAGAGAGAGAGAGAGAGGGAGGGAGAGAGAGACCAAGAGGTTTTCGTTGACTATGAAACTATACAAAAACTAGTTTGGGGTCATTCAAGTATTACGTCAGCATGTTAGGGGGGGGGGGGTTGGAGAACCCTGACACATGCTGACATGGGGGGGGGGAGGACGAAATCTTACGTCAGCATGTATACAATACATTATTACTTTGCCATTAGTAACCTATTTTATTTTTCCGCCTTGTTACGATGGTACTCTTGAGTTATCGATAGAGTATTCACCTTGTTCAGGCGGTTCTTAACGCTGATAATGTAGGAATTTTCACTAAAAACCATAAATTATAGAATCTTAAATAATTGATTCGCTTATTTTTAATTTACCGTTTTTAGCATAACTTCCTACTTTATCGGCATACCACTTTAGAACACCCTTAATTCCGCTGCGTGCGACCGTATCGAGGAAATAGAGGAATTTGGTTATTAATCAAATGGAATATCGGATTTACTTTTTGAACACATTCACAAAAACACATTTTTCCATAATGCAAATATTCAGAAAATAGTTTTAATTTGTTTAGAAGTTCTTATATTCTCGATAGCATAATTCATGTTTCTTCGTGTAGGTATAATTGTTTCATTATACAGCGGTTAAAAAATTCTAAGTGTTATTGCGTAAAAAAATTTGGATAAACGAAGGTATTTGAAAAATCCTAATATGATTAGTCCAAAATGACCCAATTCCTTTTTCCGCCGCTAGGACCGCATGCTGCCGAACGAATAGATCGAATAGAACTGCATGCCATCTAATGTACACCCAATCGCGTTAATTCGTGTTGTCACTAGGCCGGTCAAAACTTTAAAGTGCACAGAAATCTAGTTGAATTTGTATGATTCGTGACCGAATGAAGGTTTTTGATGCGATGATAGTTTTGATTCGATCGTGAACCATACAAATTCAACTAGATTTCTGTGCACGAAGTTGCAGAATGGCTTTTAGAGGGGGAAGTGGATGTGCTCGAAGAATATACTGATCTTAGTCAAGAAGAATCTCATCAAATTATCGACAAACTTAATGAATAGCTCACGAGTCCCTGGTCACATGAACCTAGTTCCTAATATAAATGTCTTTAAATAATAGTTATCAGCAGATTCTCTTACAATATAAAAGAAATGTGATTTAATCTTAAGAAAATTTCGAAAAATTATTATAGCAGTAGTATTAATATAATAAAATAATAATGGCTGGGGGGTACAAACTGACGTAAGTTGGGGGGGGGGGGGTAGAAGAATTCTGACATATGCTGACATGGGGGAGGGGGGGGGGGGTCAAATTTGATGAAAGATTTGCTGACGTAATACTTGAATGGCTCCTTTTGACGCCATTTAAAGACTCATTTTGGAATGCGCTTACTACTACTACGTTCAGTACCTATAATTAATATTCCGCCTATAAAGTTATCACACTTCAAAAAATTCCCATTATATAAGGCGATACGTCGCACAGTGTTTAACGGTTAGAACGTTGACGTCAAAAATGTTTCGACAATTTTCCTGTCGATTAAAAAATACAAATTTTTTTTTAAAATACTCTGGAGGGATTGTACTTTGGAAGGTAGCTGCTATTGGAAGGTCACAAACGACCATAACCTCAAAATTGTACTCTCTATGTAAAACATAGGTTTTGGTAACCACTAAATTTGTTCGAGTGACAAGAAATGAATGATTTGTGCTTTAGGAATACATGATTATGTGCAGTTGAGTTACATTTAAGTAGAAATTATGCATATATGCATATATATATACAGGGTGATCCAAAAGTCCCGGAACAGCAAAATATCTCAGCGAGAGGACATTTTCGGGAAAAATGTTTTAGACAAAAGTTTTAGGATTTTTCACGGGCTATTTAATGGTAGCATAGAATTTGACCTTGAACATGACCTTGAAGGTTATTTCAAAGTTAAGTTTATTTTTTTTAATGCGAACCTCTATTTTTTTCATGGTTTCGGAAAAAGCGGGAAATTTTACGTCCGATTATGATATGAACGATATTTTGGTCAAGGTCATTTAAAGGTGAAACTTGAAAGTCCCGGAACGGGGAAATATCTCAGAGGGAGTTCATTTTCTGTGAAAATGTTAAAGATAAGAGTTTAAGGATTTTCTGCTATCGATCTAATGGTGATATTAATTTTGACCTTCACTATTATTTTGAAGGTCATTTCAAGGTCAAGTTCAATTTTTCAAATGGAAACCACTATTTTTTTTGAGCGGAAAGGCTTACGTCAGAACACGACTTCACTTCACGACTTTCACAGAAAATAGACTCCCGCTGAGGTATTTCGCAGTTCCGGAACTTTTAAGTTTCACCTTGAAATGACCTTGACCAAAATATCGTTCATAATATATGCGTGCGTGCGTGCGTGCGTGCGTGCGTGCGTGCGTGCGTGCGTGCGTGCGTGCGTGCGTGCGTGCGTGCGTGCGTACGTGCGTGCGTGCGTGCGTGCGTGCGTGCGTGCGTGCGTGCGTGCGTGCGTGCGTGCGTGCGTGCGTGCGTGCGTGTGGGTGTGTGTGTGTGTGTGTGTGTGTGTGTGTGTGTGTGTGTGTGTGTGTGTGTGTGTGTGTGTGTGTGTGTGTGTGTGTGTGTGTGTGTGTGTGTGTGTGTGTGTGTGTGTGTGTGTGTGTGTGTGTGTGTGTGTGTGTGTGTGCGTGCGTGCGTGCGTGCGTGCGTGCGTGCGTGTGTGTGTGTGTGTGTGTGTGTGTGTGTGTGTGTGTGTGTGTGTGTGTGTGTGTGTGTGTGTGTGTGTGTGTGTGTGTGTGTGTGTGTAGGGTGGCCGTTACTTTGGTCATTTTTGAATTTCTTCGGTCTCACCCCCGAAAAGTGTTCATGTTTATGAAAAAAAATATCAGATAAAATTTGGATCAATTCGACCAGATCAACACGAGCCACCCGATGATTAAATGTAACATTGTTTTTAAATGGGGAAAAGAGGTCTCTTAGTTTTTTTTCACGTAACTTCGACCCGTTGAGTCTTATTTCTTTTTAAATTGACATATTTCACTTACAGGGGTTCTTGGATAACAGAATACGCCAAAAATGTTTTTTTTTTAATTTTAAACCAACACCTGATTATCTTCGAAGATACGCATTTATTGAAAAAAATGCTTGACACAAAAGTTACACGGTTGAAAGAGGGTCAATCAAGGTTATTTCAAGGGCGAAACGAAATTTTTAAACGGAAACCGTACTTTTTTACTCTGGATATGATAAGAGCGGAGAATTTCAGGTTTAGATGTCTAGTCATGCAAAGGTAACGATTTCCTGTGACAAATATTCAAATTCAAAACGTTTAAACATTAATACATTTTATGGTATGCGAAAAGTAAAAACATATCTGAGACAAAAATCGCAGGGTTTAAAGGGGTCGATCAATCTTGACCTTGCTTTTGCCTTTGGAGTCAAATTTGAAGGTTATTGAAAGTGTAAATTGAAAATTATAGATGGAAACCCTAATTTTCTACTCCATGTTCACATGGTGGAAAAACTGCACTCTGTAACCGTTCACAAAGCAAATCTTATTCAAACAGTTATTGCTTTCAAAATAATTAATTATATAATCAAATAGTAAATAGGATTTGTAGGCATTAATTCAAATAAAAGATTTTTGTAAGAATAATCAATAATATTTATCATTTACTAATAAAAAATCAAATTTTACTGTATTAACAGAGTGAAGTTTAGATTGCCATACAAAATTGTTTTAATGGTGAAAAATACATACACAATACAATATTTTGTGAAATCTATTTTCAAGAATCAAGTAAATATTGAATAATCTTAACTGCTATAATACATAATAAGAACTCGATAGTTCAATAGATGTTTAATTTATAGTATAATTCTGGGATATAACACGTTTATAAGTTACGTATAATTCTCGTTTCGATGACAGTCTATAAAACGTCATAATAATATGCCATTTTTTAAACGCGCTGTAAACGTTAATCTTAAAAGTATTACAGTCGTATATATACGTTTAGTACAAAAACATTAAAAATATTAAAATATCCTTTTTTTAATTTTTTACATTTTTTGCATTACGTTATTTAACTTTATGCAATTTTTCTAAACGCAAATAATTAGAAAAAAACGTTAATCTTAGACGTATTTTAAACTACCGTTGTATAGACGTATATCTCGAAAACGTATATGCCGAATACGTACACCGTTTTTATACCTCTGATATACGTATATGAAACAACCATGTTCTCATTGGGTATGGTTAGCACCACTTTTATTCGCTTTAATCATTTGATTGAAAATATTTTTTAAAGACGTAATTTGTACTTATTGAGAGAATGACCCATGCATATAAAATGCAAAAATGTATAGGTAAAATGTTAGTTGGTAATTGTGATAATGCCAGATATATTTTGTAAAATTCCTCCACAAAAGTTGGTAAATTTAGAAATATATATGTGTGTATATATATATATATATATCATTTAAATTGAAATACTCTTATGAAAGAGTGAATTTTCATTCCTTATTGGCGAACCTCCTCTCTCTCACGAGTGAAAACTTATTTCAAAAAGTTCAAAATCATAATTCACTCTGTGACAAAAGTACCAAAATATCCACTCTATGAAGACTTCAGTCTCACTCAAAATTTCATTCTATTGTTAATACTATTTTCGTTAATATTATATTTCATTTAGTTTCAAAATAATTGCCTAGATTCGCATATATGTAAATATGTTAATGCGTTATGCAATCAATTATACATAAATCAATCAATATAAATTCTGCTATTTATTTGTAATTTATAATATTTTGCTGTAACTTACTTCATATCTCAGTTACATTGTTGGAGCCATTGCTTTTGACAGAATTGAGTGCCATATTATTTACCCTGGTGAAAATTTCCGTAAAATCATATATGATAAATCATAAGAGATTTTTATAATTTCTTTAATATCTTAGAGGAATCCAGATGATTGTAATTCATTTTCTCATATTATTATTATTTCTTATAATTACATGAGAAATCACATAAAAAGTTTTCCGGATCGTCTGATATTTTAAAAATCTCATATGATTTATCATATGATATTACGAACATTTTCAGTAGGGTAGGTTCAACTATCGGAATCACATCGTATATATGTATTTCATTTATTATGACACGTTTCGTGAAAAAACACGAAGAATAAAAACAAATTGATCCTAAAAAATTATGTATTTATTTTATTTAGCATAAAATTTCTACAAGTAATTGGTTATTTTTCGTTATTTTCCCAAGGGAAATAGATAGAGCACATTTGCAATAGTTTTCGGACCTTCATTATTTTTCTACAACAATATTTTTAAACTTAATCTGATTTCAACTATTTAAGAACTCTTGCTTAACAATTTGTCTGCATCAAATGATATAAACAGTAAACTGACATACGTTTCAACATTCCAAACGAAATATAATGAGAATCGTTTTATGATTTACAGTATTACGACTATAAATGCATTCCTTACGTATTTTTTAAACTTATTCTATTAATTATTTAATCATTTCACACCGTTATTTTACCTTATGTGGATAAATTTCTAAACATTCACAACTACAACGCTGACTAACATTTTTAAGGAGTTTGAAAGTACATATGCTACTTTAAAACAGTACAATAGAAAGAAACACATGATCTCTTCGAATATATAATTTGGCCTTCGTCCGCGTCCGCTAGGTGGAAGCGAATACGAAAGTAGAACCGCATTCCGTTTCAATATTAAGAGGATGGGAGGAACGAACATGACTACCCACTTTTTTAAAATGTTCTTGGCAGAAATGTATGAAATTGCGTGTCTACTATTTGCTTAATAAAATCCGTCAGTTACATTCAGGTATTTTTTCATTCTATATACTTGATTCGTTGCATTTTACTTGGTTTATAGTTTCAAATTATTTCTGTATTTTATTTTTATTTTTAAATTTAAAATGAAGTATAGTGTCGAAAATTTCATAATTTGTGACATGATATGGAATGCAGGTGCGACTTCGAATAATCAAAAAGTTGAAGCTGTGATGAATGAAATACGTAGATGTACTACGTTTTCAGATCAGCAATACGCTATGATCTCGCATAAAATTCTCAATAATTTCTTACCACAGTACAATAAAATGTGGCAACAAGTCAAAAGACGTAAAGATTATTTTAAACAAAAATACGACAATTATTTGAAAAGACTTTTTGAGGTCGACCTTTGTACCAGCCAAATTGCTACTACTAGCACTGATGCTGCCATAATCACAGATCGTAACTCCCTCAAAAAAGGTCGTCCACGGCTAACCTATGATAACTCATCTTTACGAACGAAGCAAAGACGAATTGGAGACTTAGCTTCTACTCACAGTAAGGAAGAATTGCAGAAAGCATTAAAATTAAAAGAAAAAGAGGAACTACGAAACATGGATGATACAATGGAGGTTGATATTAGCGAGGAAGAAAATGCCGTCGACTTAAACAGAGTTCTTGCAATGTATATGGATGTAGGATATAGTAAAAGAATGTATGAGATGGCAAGAAAACATCATTCATTGTTTAGTGATTCAGGCCATTTCCCACCTTATCACCATTTGCAAAGAGCTAAAGCAGATTGCTATCCAGAACATATCACAATTTCTGAAACAAAAGCAAGTGTGCATTTTATATCTTTATTAGTGCACACTGCTAAGAGAATACTTTTGGTTGTTGGTGATGATAAAGTATCTGAAATTGGTAGTGAAACTTTAACTCTCATTGGGAAATGGGGCATGGATGGTGCTGGTGGTCAACAGACAACGAGGCAGAATTGGAGTGAAGGAAGAATGCATAATGGCTCTCAAGAACACAGTGATGGTGACAGCTTCGAAGAAGAAGAAGGCGGGGTTGACTCATATGTTAACGGTAATCCTCCAAAAGGAGCAGAACCTAAAAAGGCTGCAAATTGTGATAATAATGTAACTCGTGCAAATCGAGATGCAGCTGTTTTTACGGTTTCATTCGTCCCTCTGCAACTGAAATGCAAATCATCAATCATTTGGACTAATCCAACTCCGTCCTCAGTTCGCTACTGTAGACCAGTTCGTTTTCAATTTGTCAAGGAAACTGAATCTCTGGCTAAAAAATTATATGATCGCTATAAAAAACTGTTAGAGAAAGTAGAGACATATTCCTTTGAAATGGCGAATTCGACGTATGACATTAAATTTCACTTACACTGCACGATGATTGACGGCAAAGTCTGCAATTTCTTTACGGATCAAAGATCTACTAGGAGTTGCAATATTTGCAAAGTCGGGCCTAAACTCATGAACAATCTAGATTACATAAAAACAACTAAGTGGTATCATGAGTATTACGAATATGGTTTATCCACGTTGCATTGCTGGATTCGTTTCATGGAATACCTTTTACATATTGCGTACAACATGGACGTTAAAAAACCCGAGGTGAAGTTGCCAATTGATAAAGAAACTCAAAAGATCACAAAACGTAGAGTTCAAGAATCCCTAAGGAAAATAAATATTTATGTGGATATAGTCAAACAAGGGTTTGGGACAAGCAATACAGGCAATGTCGCTCGTTCATTTTTTGCCCAAGCAGACTCGGTTGCGGAGGTCACAGGATTAGACGTCAACATAATAAAACGCTTCCATAACATTCTGCAAGTTCTGACGTGTGGTAAACCTGTCAATGTTCCGCAATTTGAAAAGTACTGTAACGAAACAGCGGAATTGTGCGTAGCGGTATATCCTTGGTACAAAATGGCTCCTTCTGTGCATAAAGTACTATGTCATGGTAGCAAGATAATTGACTGTTTTCGTGTTCCGATAGGATGGTTGTCAGAAGAGGCACAAGAGGCAACGAACAAAATTTTCCGCAAAGCTCGGGCATCCAATAGTCGCATGTCTTCACGCCAAAACACTAATGAAGACATAATACATTACCTACTAATGTATTCTGATCCAGTACTAACATCGTTGAGCCTCAAATTAGAAAAGAAATTCATTGAGCTTTCCCCCGAAGCTGAAGAAATGCTAGTTTCTTAAATTCCTGATCTTCAACAGTGAAAAAATCTATAAAATCAGAAAATCCAAAAAAATCAATAAAATCAAAAAATCAAAAAAAATCAATAAAACCAGAAAAAAAATTAAAAAAAAAAATAAAAAAAAAAATCAATTAAAAAAAACATGATTCTTGATATACGTCTACCTCCCCGCGGTAAGAATCGGTAACAGTCACCGATACAGTACTGGCTAATGACGTAATATACAGCAATTACGAAAAAGAAACTTGGATTACTGCACACACATTGGAGGAATCGCAAGATTTATAAAACACTGTTTAATGATCTTGGGAAATGTAAAATGTCATGCGTTTGACTGTCAATAGTCACGCGTTGGTCACGTGAAGTTTACCTTCAATTTTTCCTAACGAAACCATTATCTTTTATTACATATTTTTTCAGCCTAGATCGAGAGCGCTACAAAATAGTCAAAGATGTTACAGTTTGTTCAGTACTTGCATAATTGCCCTTAAAATAACCTTGATTGACCCTCTTTCAACCGTGCAACTTTTGTGTCAAGCATTTTTTCAATAAATGCGTATCTTCTAAGATAATCGGGTGTTGGTTTAAAATTAAAAAAAAAAACATTTTTGGCGTATTCTGTTATCCAAGAACCCCTGTAAGTGAAATATGTCAATTTAAAAAGAAATAAGACTCAACGGGTCGAAGTTACGTGAAAAAAAAACTAAGAGACCTCTTTTCCCCATTTAAAAACAATGTTACATTTAATCCTCGGGTGGCTCGTGTTGATCTGGTCGAATTGATCCAAATTTTATCTGATATTTTTTTTCATAAACATGAACACTTTTCGGGGGTGAGACCGAAGAAATTCAAAAATGACCAAAGTAACGGCCACCCTACACACACACACAGACACACACACACACACACACACACACACACAACAACACACACACACACACACACACACACACACACACACACACACACACACACACACACACGCGCACGCACGCACGCATATATTATGAACGATATTTTGGTCAAGGTCATTTCAAGGTGAAACTTAAAAGTTCCGGAACTGCGAAATATCTCAGCGGGAGTCTATTTTCTGTGAAAGTCGTGAAGTGAAGTCGTGTTCTGACGTAAGCCTTTCCGCTCAAAAAAATAGTGGTTCCCATTTGAAAAATTGAACTTGACCTTGAAATGACCTTCAAAATAATAGTGAAGGTCAAAATTAATATCACCATTAGATCGATAGCAGAAAATCCTTAAACTCTTATCTTTAACATTTTCACAGAAAATGAACTCCCTCTGAGATATTTCCCCGTTCCGGGACTTTCAAGTTTCACCTTTAAATGACCTTGACCAAAATATCGTTCATATCATAATCGGACGTAAAATTTCCCGCTTTTTCCGAAACCATGAAAAAAATAGAGGTTCGCATTAAAAAAAATAAACTTAACTTTGAAATAACCTTCAAGGTCATGTTCAAGGTCAAATTCTATGCTACCATTAAATAGCCCGTGAAAAATCCTAAAACTTTTGTCTAAAACATTTTTCCCGAAAATGTCCTCTCGCTGAGATATTTTGCTGTTCCGGGACTTTTGGATCACCCTGTATATATATATGCATATATGCATAATTTCTACTTAAATGTAACTCAACTGCACATAATCATGTATTCCTAAAGCATAAATCATTCATTTCTTGTCACTCGAACAAATTTAGTGGTTACCAAAACCTATGTTTTACATAGAGAGTACAATTTTGAGGTTATGGTCGTTTGTGACCTTCCAATAGCAGCTACCTTCCAAAGTACAATCCCTCCAGAGTATTTTAAAAAAAAATTTGTATTTTTTAATCGACAGGAAAATTGTCGAAACATATTTGACGTCAACGTTCTAACCGTTAAACACTGTGCGTCGTAACGAAGTTCAGTTTGGATGTACTAATATGTGTACTGAGGTTACAAAGGACTTAGTAGTAACACGAACTATTGTAAATAAAATAATACAGTTGATATGAATATTTGAAATAATATACCATAGATTATTAACTGGTACATGGGTAGTCCCTGAGGTAAAGAAAGCCACCTAGAAAGGCTATACAATCCGAAAAATTCTTGAAATTTGGCAATATAATATCACCCGATACGATCCCCAGACTTGCGATGGCGGGTTGTTTTCAAAATACATAGATACATTTCTAAAAATGAAGCAGGGAGCAAGTGAGTGATCTGCAGAATGTGTTGATGAGCAAACTAAAAACTCGTACGTAGAATCTTTTGAGCGGTCCGAAAGAATAAAATTTGATCAAAATAACATCTAAAAAAATCCGGGGTTTAGGTGTGATCGTTAAACTACGTTTAAATTCGTTTCGAGGAAAATTTTGGCAACACGAAAATCTACCGAGTACAGAGATTATTTCGACTAGATAAGACTTACTTGAAATTTTCACCGATGTAACAAAGGAGGTCATCCGCATTCTTCCCGTAAATGACAAGGTTATGTTTGTCAAATGTATCGCCATAATCGAGGCTAAGAAACCGACAACTTCTACAAACGTTGTCGATGATGGCGTTATCCGAAGATTACGAACCTCTTTAAGGTAATTTTCTGGGCGACTTGACCGGTGAACTGACAGATTACGGGTCGGGTGCGTGTATTGATACCATTATGTCAGGAGGTCCGAAATTTTACGCTGTTCTCGTACGAACTGTATACGACCAGTATTATTATATGTGTAAAGTCAATGGAATTTCGATAACTACGAAAATGGCTAAAAAATCAACTTTAATTCTATTTATAAAATGATTGTAGAAAGTGATATGATACTACTCCTACTGCTACTACTACGAGACGCATAAAGATACGCATTCGATTGAACGCAATGCAACATACCGCCATATATGAAATAGAAACGCGACCGGAAGTCCACAAGATGTGCCAATAAGTTTAAAAAAAAAGTGCCACGTTTCGATTCGATATTCATTTTCTTTTGGGTATAAATAATACAGTACTTCATAAATGTAATAGACTTGTAAATTGTAATTTTTTGTACATAAAACTGCATTTTCGCTATTTAAAAAAAATGATTGTTTGGGAAATAGGGGTTTTATGATGGACTGTATACGGCGCAAGTGTAATTAATAAATACAGAGCACCCCTGGCCCCTGGGAAACATCGTATGAACGTTGAGAAGGCCGTCGTTGTCCTATTTCTAAGACAAACGTTGACTGATCCATTAACTCGGGCAAGAAATGCCATGCACAATATAGACATGCATTAGTTATTACAACTTTGCTGATGTTCCGTGTCGGGCCCGCTCATGGACTCGTCAGTGGGACATGAAGCGAGCCCTGCCTCAGACATCCCATGCAAGTATGTGTAAATACATACACGACATATAAATAAATTGAAATATTAATTAACAATAATTAACAGACTAAATGCTCCCGAAATAATTTTACATAAATTTTACTCACTCACAGACAAGCCCGAGCGGCGTCCCGGGGTTCACAAACAGCCGTCCGCACCTCCCGAAGTCTTGGCCCAAACACTGTCACACGCTCGAGATTTGATCACTTAGGATCTTCCCGATGAACTGATTTGAAATGCCCTCAATGGGCTAATTTATATATCCACGAAAATCTCCCATTGGGCCAAGACCTTGGGAAATTCAACCAAACACACAATTGGAAACAGCGACTCAGGGTCCTATATACTCCCTTCTCATATCGGTGAGTATTCTTCCTGTAACGGGAGGGCCTTCCTCCTAACTGACCCCAAGCAACCCTTTGGTGTGATTATATCCCGAACAGTTATAAATATAAAAGGTGACACATTTGTAATCGAGCTAATAACAGACAGAGTAATTACAAATTATTACAATATTTTATTTACCCTTGCGATTAAATATCTCTAACACAAGTATAGTTCATTCATGTATTAATACATGGTCACAACCAGCTCGGACGACTACGGAACTCGTACATATTACGTAACATATTTCTCCTTGCTATTCAAATCTGTTCATAGGAAATGTGTGTATCTCCCTCTTCTTATTTTCACTGTCTTATCTCCCCTTCCTCTTAAAATGTTCCTAGAAAACTGAGTCACTCGAATATAAACCATGAAATTACAGTCCCTCATTTTCGACTTTCGTAAGTGGGGTGACACGTATGCAACATGTACGTAAAGGTCGCTAGTACAATGTGTAGGTGATAAATATTAATAGACAATAAAGATGAGGTGGGGTAAGCTCTACTGTTTGTTCATCAAAAACATTAGAACAAATACGCAATCGTCGAGAGGTCATTGAACCGTGAGCTGCTACAAATTCTCGTCAAAGGGACGCCATACAGGTTTGTTTATATACGGCTACTGGACCGACAACACCGTTATCATTTTTTACTATTTGTTTAGATATAAATTAGCAATAAATCATCACTATTAATACTTGTCTGACACTAATTACCCAATTATGGGGGATTTAATATTCGTCTTTATTATTATTTTTAAAAATCAAATAGGAGACAAACGGATGGCCGGCAGAGTCTACAGACGAAACTTCAACACAATTGTATATAGAATGGTATGAACAGACTGAAGGAATCAAGCTATTGAAAAATAATATTTTCAAAAACCCGGGGTTACGTTCTGTTGCCAAGTTATGCTTAAATTCATTTTGGAGAAAATTTGGTCAGTGCGAAAATTTACAGCGAACCGAGATCATGACTTGTCGAGAAGAGTTACAGTGAAAGAAAACAGACGCTACTTTATCCGGAAAGTAACGTCAATTTAGCGGCATGCTCAGGTAAATACCCTGCTTAAAAAACGGATAGGAATGGACGCATATGGATAGAAATGTTATCCGAAATTCGATCATTTCTATCCATTTCAATCCATTTCTATCCAATACACTCATATTTATCCGAAAATATCCGTAAAAAGTATTACAACTTAATCCAATTTTGTAAGAATCTATAAAAACCACTAAGTTCATCCATTTTCATCCGACCTAACGGATACATATTCTTTCCACTTTCATCCGAAGACTCTATCTTATCCGTATCTGTCCACTAATCATATACAGATCCTATCCAATCTAATCCACTGTATCATCCGAAACTGAAATGTGCAATTCTGTACATTTGTATCCTATCGGTTGAACGCCAATCCTTTCCACTTTCATCCGAAGACTCTATCTTATCCGTTTCTGTCCACTAATCGTATACAGATCCTATCCAATCTAATCCACTGTACCATCCGAAACTGAAACGTGGAATTCTATCCATTTGTATCCTATCGTTTGAACGCCAATCCTTTCCACTTTCATCCGAAGTCTCTATCATATCCGTATCTGTCCACTAATCGTATACAGATCCTATCCAATCTTGTCATCAAGAGATCGGATAGAAACGTATTCACTTGCGAGGAGAGCATCCGGACGATAATGGATACAGTTGTCATCAAGAGATCGGATAGAAACGTATTCCCTTGCGAGGAGAGCATCCGGACGATAATGGATACAGTTGTCATCTAGAGATCGGGTAGAAACGTATTCACTTGCGAGGAGAGCATCCAGACGATAATGGATACAGTTGTCATCAAGAGATCGGACAGAAACGTATTCAGTTGCGAGGAGAGCATCCGGACGATAATGGATACTGTTGTCATCAAGAGATCAGAAAGAAACGTATTCACTGGCAATGAGAGCGCCCGGACGATAATGGATAGAGGTGTAATCACGAGATCGGATAGAAACGTATTACATTTAGTACGGACAATAAATGGAAAGAATTGTATAAAAATGAAACGGATGAAACATGATAAACTTATACATGGTAGATTTCGGATAGATAAGTATTAATTTGGCATATTCATCATTTGCGGATGGAACCGGATTGGCACTTTTCGTAAATCAGTGGGATGTAAACGTATTGTTTCTCTATCCAATATTCGGATAAAGAATGATTAGAATAATACGTTTAGAAAACAGGACGTAAGGGATTAAGTTGCAATCCTATCCATTTCTATCCGTTTTTCTAAGCAGGGTAGGCGATACGTCGCAATGGTGTATGGCTCGCCAGGAGTTTTGGCTGCACAACTGTTATGCTATTTCGCCGTCACTGCCGTAGAGAACTATTTGCTGATATGTGGCATCTAAAACGGCAACACAATTCTGTTCATCGATATGTTAGCATTAAAGTAATCAGGTCTGTGAATTTATACATTAAAACGCATAGGTTATGAAAGAAATAAAAGAAGCATTCATAATCTTATTTAAAATTAAGAAGTTATTGCAATTCAAATGTTTAAATATAAAAAATGTTGTACAATGTTCATTTTTAAAACGGAAAATGTTATAAGGCTTCATGACATACACTGAAAAAAACATTTGGTTCTCCCAAGTAAACGCATTTGGTTGGTAGTGCGTTTTAATGATATGAATAAAGTCTATAAGCTTATTACATTTGTGTACAATATATAAATAATTTTTATATAGAGACGCTACATAAGGCGTGGTGCTGTCGAAATGTCATTGTCATAACCTCACATTTTATCTTTACTAAGGTAACCATAAAAAGACAGTGTTAACATATATCTAAATGAAGAATAAGAAAAAAGTTAGTCAATGCGAGTACGAACATGAATTTTGTCAACGAATATAGACGCTACTAGAAGGCCCGAGCGGTGTTTAGTGGCTATGCGCACTTTGAGAGGTTCCCCATATGAGAGTGAGGGAGACAGACTTATGCATGCCTATGTAATCTGGTACCTCAAAATGCGTCTCGTCTGTCCTATCTGCTCTGTGCTTCTATGTACGCCTCTATATTCTTTAATTTTGTGTACGCAATGACAGTTTGCATTCACAATACATAACCTCTTTGATGCGATATGCGCTCCCGTCGTTACCATATAACCGTTACTTTGGCAGCACAATCGTTCCGCGGGAATAATGTAATAAGTAACGCCAAACAAGTTGCACTGGTTGGTCGTTTCGGCGTTACACGTGATTAGCTGTTTTGGTTGATCAGTGCGACGAAAACTCGGCGTCTTTTTTCTCTCAGTGTACTTGATGTTTTTTCAGATGTTCCGAAAGAGGTCACGAGTATTCTCCCCGTTAACGAAGAAGTCATTCTAAATTGGAGTTGACATGGGAACGCGATGGTTATGCGGTTAGCATGCTCGCCTCGTAAACTGCATGTTCTTTAGGTCGTGAGTTGGAATCCCCGTCCGGCAACATTTTCTGTTTATTTCCATTGCGGATAATTCAGGAAACGTTGCTGGGCGAAGGTACAAATTTGGGACTGCTACCGACATCACAGAAAAATAACTAAGAGAAAAGAAGCTCCCATGCTGAAATCTGGCAACGAAATCCGCGCCACCTAGCACTTGGTGGGAAAACTAAATCACACAAAAGGAAAAAAAAAATTACCAGACGTTCGAACGGCGGACTAAAATTTTATTTCTAGGGGGATGGTAACAGGCTTTTGATATGTACTGGCAATCCCCGTATCACCAACACTGAATTATCGATTATGTTCATACATCACAATGATCACAATCAATCGATATATTAAAGTATGACCTAAAAGCAGATATATTCTTTTATACTTATAGACCAAATTAATGTTATTTGCGCGAAAGGTTAAACATCTAAAATAGACATCTGGTGTCCGGTGGGACAAATTGATGTTATTGTGTTGATAAACATATGTGCTATTAAAATTTTTAATTGTATTGAACTTTATTTTTGTTAGAAATAATTTACACAAATTTTTAAGAGTACACTTTTGATATTCATATTTAAGTATGCCATATTCTTATTAGGAATGAAACAAGGCATACGGGAGTGTACTTAATGAAGCGTTCTTCGAGATGAAATAAAGCATGTAATAGAGTATCGTTTGTCAATTTTTATACAAGTACAAGTTTGAATTAAATATTTTATTTAACAATATTTAAAAACAATTACGTTATATATATTTATATATGTGTATAGGCGCTGTGTGGCATACTTATATTTACAATCATATTTATATTTTACTCAGAACTCATAGCATCAATCTCCAGAACATCCGTACCGGACAATGCAAACAATAAAATTAAGAATAGTCTTAAATTTTAACACAAACATCATATGACGTTATAAATATAGCGATAGACAGTGATAGACCAGTGGTCCGTATCGCACGCGGTCGTTGATCGCGTAAAGCATCTGTGTTGAGGAACAATAAAAACAATCAATAAATATGTTGGTATAGACGGCCTTATACAAAATGTAAATAAAGGAAAAGGAATGTAAATATGCGTCGTTCTAATATGAACGCAACGCGAATGATTTTAACGGAAGCATATATGGCTAGAAAAGTTTATATTACTATTGTATAAGAGAAAATAAAACCCCACCTGTTATTCATATTCCAAAATTATTATGTTAAAAAAAGCGTTTCGCACTTGGCCGCTGGTTGTGCTCTTCAGCAGGGATCCAGCAGCCGTACCCTGGACGCAATCATTTAATTTATTTGTAATTTTATAAATGTATTAATGATTATGGTTCTTAAGATTTTGAAAGTTTTATTCAAAATCTCTATCTAAATGTATTAATTGTTTCGAGTTTTTGGGGAGAAAACTCGAAACAATTAAGTAATATACACGTGCAATTATGATTTAAGAATATATTGTAATAAAAATATAAATTGTTTATAATACTTCCCTAGTAGAGTCATCTTCATGACCAGAGGAAAGAAGATTCTGTAATGACACTCTGAGATTAAAATTATTGCAGTTTAATGGATGATTCTTCGCACAAGATTCTTCACGTCAACTCAATGCAGTCGTACAGAAGATCTTCAGCAGAAGCTTTTTTTTTATAAATTCTCTGCATAGTGGTATCTGAATACAGACTGAATGCAGATTCTTATGTCTGGTAAAATGGTACGTGATTCTCATACAGATGACTGGAAGAATCTATTAGCAGAATGTTAGTTTAGCTAGACTAGAATATTAAGGGAAATTTAGTCGATTGCTATTTCATAAGTTACTTAGAAATTTGTTTGAAAACTGAAATTTATAATACTGACATACATACACGTATACACTAGGGTGTCCGTAAAAAAATTGTTTTTTGGCTTACCGTTGGAAAAGTTTCTAAATGATGTCTAAGTAAAGAAATTTCACTTTACTTGATATATAAATGAAGGTAAACGGTACCAAAATATAAAAAAGGGACAAAAATCGCTATTTTTTCCATTTTTTTGTTATTTTTCCAATCTAACTCAGTCCTTTCTATACATAGCGTAAAATTACCTCGAAATTAGCTTGAAAAAGCCTACGATTTACTCCAATAACATTTTGTGATTCGATAAAATTTAAATCTAAGAAATCGTCAAACTGAAAGAAATTTTGTCATCCCTCCTTGTGACAGCCTCTGAAATTTTGTCAGATTTCGGGTATCACTTACCGTTTTCGAAATATTTCAGAATTTTGAAAACTTTCAAAATCAATTTGCATGTATAGTATATTATAAAGTATATTATACACTAGAATACCTGGAATGAAGATTCGGTATACAATTAATTTAAATTAATGATTAATAAATAACTTGAATGCCTAAGTTTAAGATACATTTTCAGATTCTCTTTTTTAAAATAAGCGACATAATTAATTTTTTTATTCGTTTTAAGAAACATTCTTTTGAGTATAATATTCCAAAGTGTGATATTGCGAAATTAAATTTTAAACACTCCATGATTGCACAAAAAATGTGCAAATAATTTTTGAAAAAAAAACGCAAATTAAAAATTATTAATCGATTTTTCAAAATTCCGGCTATTTTCTACGCTATATGTATATGATCTCCTAGAATATTTTAAAGCAATTTGCCGATAATTTACCGTACTAAATGATTTTTTCTTATCTTTTAAGTTCTGGTATTTTTTGTAAAAAAAAATCGAATCTTCATGATTTTGTACTGAAAAGTCCATGGTGACGCAGTAAAGCAGACTGCAGTCAATAAGAGTGTCAATTGGTTATAACGAAGATTCTTATTATAGGTTTTGACATATACCGTCGTATTAAGATAGAGTTCATAACGATGAAGATTCTTCCCACAGACTGCGATTTATTTTATAAAAGAAACCAAAGTTTTCCTTCAGAAAACAAAGCAAAGAAGATTCTGCAGTTAGTTAACACTTTTGATTGTTTAGGAAGGATCTGACGGCAGATCATCGCGCAAATTCGGACATACTCCATTTACAGTCTTCAGCAGATCTTCTCTCAGCCTGCTTGCAGAATTCGCTAATTTCTCTACTAGGGTTGAGTGCTATCTGTCCTTATTTTATAAATCTACGTTAACGATTTGTTGATCAGTTGAAAAAGATGTAATTTTCATTATCATTGACTTTCCTTCTGGAATGTAGCAGTGATGAAAACTTGTATTTGGAAAGGTTTTCACGGCCGAAAATCGTTTACGTAAATATTTTTTGTATTTCTGTACGTCTGTTGTAGGCACCCATAACGTTCTGCAATGTGTTAAAAAATCATTAGATAATTAATTTGGTTATTTTCTATACATATAATATTAATGTCATCTATATTGCTACCTTATAGTTTTCACTTCTTTTAATGCATACTCATACATTTCTTAAGGATTTGTAATTTGTCCTTCTGGTGGTGACCTGATACAATGGCGCATAACTTGTCGTTTTAAACTACCGCCAACAGCATCACAAGGTGATTTACCATGACTGGTTCCAATAAAATTGTAAGAATGAACTTTTAAACCAAAATCATTTTAATTACATTCGCTAAATGGTTTCTAGAAATAAAAAACAATTTCATATTAAATAATTTACAAATAACATTTAACTTTCGAAAATTATTAAGTTTTTTATAAAACATAATTAGAAAGTATATTACTTGTTTTTGTACTGTTGAGGTGCTCCGTCCGAAAAATATATTATATTTTTAATCCAGCTGTATGCCTGTTTTATTATGGATACAATTTGTGCTGTGAAACAATTTACAGCATAAGCAACATGATCTATAGAATCACTAATAATGCAGTAATTTATATTCAGTAGCTCGTTACTGTCTTCCTTTTTGAAATATATGCAAAAAGGATGCACAGTCGCTTGCGAGTTGTTATAATAAAAAGCTTGAACCGACTGCTCAATTATAAAGGAGTAATTTTGAACTCTTTTGATTGAACTCTTCTACCAGCTTTTCTAATGCTTTTAATACTCCTGATGTTCCTGGCCACATATTACATTTTTTCGTCATACAAATTTCATTATCAACATCACAAACCGCGCGTTCCAATAAATCTCTGTAGGGTCCCCAGCATGTATGCATTCTTCTGGTTTCAAAGACATGAAATAAGAGAATGAGGGCAGCTTCTCATTTCCACTGTATTCGTTTAAAAATTTTAAATACAAATCGTGCACTGTATATAGCAATAACTTTTTTTATACAAAAACTGTTCTTGCACCTTTATCCACGGTTGATATATAATCCTTTTTTACCGGGCAGATATACGAATCTGCGTCATTTATTTAGTAATCCAGTATAGATTGCTGCATTTCAGTAGAAATCTTACAGTAACTTTTTCTCATGTGACAATTCATATTATCTGGAAAATCTTAAACATAAATTTGTTATATGCATAAGATGGTTCATTTACATAGAAATACACATCAATAAAACTGTTATTTCAGAAAGAATTAATATTCTGGGCTGTAGAAAAATAATCAAATCAATATACTACATATTTAGGCAGGCTATTGACAAAAGCATGATAGTTATTACCATTTTATTTGACTTTAGCAAGGCATTTGATGTGGTTGATTATTCTCTACTATTGTTAAAACTAAAAGAGGCTGATTTTTCAAATGCAGCAATTGCCTGGTTTTAATCTTACCTAACCAATCGATCTCAAGCGGTTGTTGATGACACTAATCACTCGCTATCATCTTGGATGACTGTTAATACGGGAGTGCCGCAAGGATCAGTTCTCGGTCCTCTCCTCTTTTCGATGTTCATTAATGACCTTCCTGGTGTATTTAAAGACTCGCAATACATGATTTATGCGGACGACACTCTAATTTTTCTGAGATGCTTTCCGCATGAAATAGATAACGCGATTGATCGCATTAATGATGACGCTGAACGGTTCAGCCAATGGGCTGTAAATAACAAAATAGTGATTAATGTAAACAAAACGCAAGCAATGATACTTGGTAGCCCCTATTATATCAATTCAATTGATCTTGATAATCTGCAACCAATAAAGCTTAGGGGTTCGCCTGTGCAGTGGTCGAAAAATGTGCGCAATTTGGGTCTATACTTTGATAATACATTATCTTGGAATACCCATGTTACCAAAATATCGTCGAATATATATTCAACTTTACGTCAACTAAGAGTAAATGGTAGTTCGTTACCTTTCAATCTGCGTAAACAGCTTGTCATTTCATTATTAGTGCCTCACTTGGATTATTGTTGTGTAGTTTATAATGATGTTAACGCGATGTTAAAAATCAAACTAGATAGACTCTTAAATGCAGGTGTACGTTTTATTTTTAATTTACGCAAGGGTGAACACATTTCTATGTACTATACTAAATTGGCTCACAGCTGAAAATCGTAGATGGTATTTTATTGGAGTATTAACATTTAGTATTATATCAAATAAATCACCAAAGTATCTTTACGATAGCTATATCTGGCGTGAGAGCATAACTGATAGACGTTTACGAGTTGGTACCAAAGTATTAAGGTTACCCCAGCACACGCATGCATCGTATGACAAATCCTTCCTAATTATTTCAACAAATCTGTGGAATGCGTTGCCTACAAATGTGTTCTTCGCTTCCTAGGTTTAAGTCTAAATTTTATAACTTATTATTCGAGCGCCAAAAGCTTCAAAAGAAAATAACGTTTGGAATTTATTAGAATTTAATTTATGCGCTTATGTTTTTTTTTTTGTGCGGTTGATGAGTATTATATATAAGATACTAGTATAATTAATTCTTGCTGCACATATTGCACATATATTTTTAGATTTATTATGTAAGAACTATGTATGATCTTATGTTTGGTTGGCTCAAGGGGATATCCCTATGCCAAAATAAATAAATAATAATAATAATAATAATAATATTTAACACTAATATTTTTCAGAAATTTCGTTATTAATTTTAGAAAATATCCTATTGGATCTCAAAAAGTTTCAGCGATTAGATTTTTAACATTAACGATCTTAGATTTTTTAAAGGATTAACATTTCAAAAGTTAATTTTGAAACATTTATTCAATAATGGAAAAATTTTAGGCAATAGATAGATGGATAGATAGATATCTGTTTATTCTCGTAAATTGAACCTTATATTCACTTGAGAAGGGTACACATTTAGTTTGAAATATACATAAAAAAAAGATAACAGAATAATACAAAATTCCATAATCTTGCGCAGCACTAATAATATCTATACCGATAATGATGTATACGCTTATTTGGCACATTCAGCTTCCCATCAGGAAGTTTCTCAACTTGAAGCAGCGCAGGACGAAACTGAAGAGAACCTTCGCGGCAGATTCACTATTGCTACTCAGTAGGAGCAGCAGAATATTCTCATCCGAATAGTACTGCAGACCGAGGTTATGACAAGCTAAATCGCGGCATGACTTGAAAAAAGGACATCGTTGAAGAATGTGGCAAACAGTCTCAGATTACATAAAGAACATGATAGCAAAGGGTTGTATTTAAAGACGTGATTGCCTACGTACAGGGAGCGAGAGTGAACTGTAGCCACCCTTAGTTGCATACGAACACGCGTAAAAGCAATTTGACATCGTTCAGGGTGTAAGGAAGCCAACTCATCCGATAGCTGCCTGAATAAGGGAATTAGGCTGGAGGAGCTGCAGTGCAAAATTATGACAGACCTGATCCACACGTACCTCCCAGTAGTCGGCAGATAGGTTGGATAAGAGGTCTTCGGAATCGATTGAAGTTAAAATACTTTTTAGGCTTCGCACCCAATTAGGGGACATGATACGCGCACTGTTACAACTAAGCTCGCATAACCTAAGCAGGAATATCTTCGATAGATTACCTAGCGGTTTACGCAGGGTACGGATTACCCACAACAAGGCACGACGCAAGATCTCAACGGAAATTGGATACAAACCTAGCTCCAAGCGCAAAAGATAGCAACGTGTTGAACGCGGTAGTCGATACAATCTTTTAAAGAATTCAAGCTGGACTCTTTCAAGGCGGTCGAGGTAGTCGAGAGCCCAAAACGGGGCCGCATACAAAAGAGTGGAAACGATTATCGCTCTACATAACTTGAGCACGCCCTGCTAAGAGTCTGCTTTCGCATTGGCAAGGATAGTCAATACTGTGGAAGTAGCCTGTCGTGTTCTGACGACTGCATTATCCGTTGCCTTACGCCACTTTGCCGAAGACGAAACAATCACGTCCAAGTACGAGTATGATCCCACCATTTCCACACGACTACCCCAAATAAAAAGATCCTAGAGGCAGCAGTAAGGGGGCCACCACCTCTGAATACCACGATCTTTGTTTTTGTTGTGTTGACCGACAGCCCATTTATTTTACAATAATCAGCTAAGACTGCTAATTTAGTTCTTAGATCTGATGGAGAATATGCAAAAACTGCCAGGTCATCAGCAAACAGCAACATTAACAAATCGCATGGAGTGGTAAGATCAATACCTCTTAGACCCCTAGCACGAAAAAACGTTACAATATCGGATAGAAACAATAAAAAAAGCAATGGGCTTAATACTTCGCCCTGCAGTACGCCTTCGGTAACCTTAAAAACCCTAGAGCGACCAGCGTATGTATTAATCGAGACAGACGCGGAATCATAGAAAGATTTTAACAGATTTATAAATTTGGCGCTCACTCCGAAATTGTATAATTTATGCCATAACTTCACTTGGGGAATGGAGTCGAACGCCCTACGGAAGTCAACAAAAAGGACAAGGCATTTTTTGCTGCCTTACTCAGCATGACTTGAATAGCCGCATTTAACGTGAAAATATTGTCTTCCGTAGAGCGACCTCTTCTGAATCCCGCTTGCTCTTCAGGTAAAATATTCGAAACATTAGTCCATTTTTCCAGCCTCATCGCTAAAATCTGGGTAAAAAGTTTGGTCAGTGCATTACTAATTGCTACCGCACGACAGTTTTCGGGGTCCGTGCGGACGCCCTTTTTGTGAAGCATAAATAAGCTTATGTTCATCTATCCCTCAGGTGACTTGCCGACATCTAAAACGTGGTTAAAAAGATCAAATACATAGTTATACCAATCGCCGGTCCACAACTTTAACATTTCCGGAGCTAATCCATCTGACCCGGTCGCCTTGTCTACCTTCAGTCTTTTAATGCTCTCACGTAGCTCAAAATGGGTGATCGGGCCATCTAGATGCTGATCGCTCGTTCCAATAAACTTCAGAGAGGTGACAGGCGCTTGGGGATACAAAATCTCGAGATGTCTATTCCAAATCTCCAAAGAAATGTGAAAATTTGGGATGAAAGAGCGCCTGCACCCACGTACTGCGGACCAAAAATTGAAGGCATTCTGATCAATTGCAAAACTATCTGCTATTTTTTTAAAGCTAAGAAATTTGGAGTTCTTTAACACGCTTCGATAGTTTTTTTTAGCGTTTAAATAAATAGATTGATATTCAAGAGCATAGCTGTTGCTTCGCATATTATAGAGCGCACTCTTCATGGCTCTGCGCGCCTTGAAACAACTGAAATCAAACCACTTCGGTCCACTTGGCTGACTCCTCGCGCTCCCAAGCCCCGATGAACCACTTCCAGCCTGCAAGACGCCCGCCCGCTCAGCCAGATTTTTTAAGCCAGTGCAAAAATTTTGATAAGAACAAGAGGAGAAAGGCTGGGTGAGGTCTGGCAAATCAAACGAAGTACTAATCATGAGTTTTTCTAATTCTAGACCTCCCTCACGGGACCAGCACAGTCTTGACCCTCTCATATAACTCTGCCTGGGGGCGGGTCGCACCCGCTGGTTTGAAAAGTACAAGGAAAGTACCAGAGACATCGGGAGATGGTCAGAGCCGTTTGGATCAAGGTTAACATAAAAATCTGTGATAAAATGAAGGTGACCACATGATACCCAGACTAAATCTACCGTACTACAACCATTGTTCCCTATAAAAGTATAGTGACTTGGACTGTCGCTGGGAGAGTGCCCGTTTAACAATACAAAATCATTTTCGAACATAAAATTGTACAAAATTTTACCACGGCTGTTGGGACGGTGATCGCGAGATCGCCTGAAAGGATCAAGCACTGTATCGTTAAAAAGTTCGGGTATAACGCATTCTAGATCGAGGTCACCTATCCAGGAGTTGAAGTCACCACCTAAAATGAAAATGCAGTTGCAAAATCTATCAGTTAGGTTATTCAGAACTGGCTGAAGATTATGAAGCTGAGATTGTAGATCAATGTTGGGGGGGGGGATAGAAAAAAACCTTGAATTACAGATAGTGGTAGGGAATGTATAATACATAAAAACCAATAATTGGAGACTTCAACCAGTTCTGGATACCCGGCCAATGGATAGATAGATAAAAGACCCCCAGTAAATCTCCCTCTTGATCCCCCACGAATAGCTGGAGAAAAAAACAGCCTGTAGTCCTCTTCTTGTGGTAGATTTCTTTCTGCCGGAAGCCAAGTTTCAACAGAGTTGATGATGGATGTTGGCGACCGAATCTTGTTGGTGTGAAGATTTTCTGGACCGTGTACGTTCCAAAATGTGAACGTGAGAGATGGAGCGACCACCGACTGAATTCTCTGTAATTCTTGCTGAGCGTAGTTAGACGAAGAAATGGGGTCCAGCGTAGTTTGCTCCTTTATGCGATCGACCCCACTGCAGGGATGGTTTAAGCATTTTTTGGAGACAGATTCCTTATCGGATATCTGTCTTCGCATATTTTTTGAATTTGAAGTGGAAACTGGAGCAGTTTTGGGTACAAATTTCCCTTCCTCATCCGACCAGAAAAACCACGTGTTGCCTATGAGTACCTTCTGAAAGCTAGTATGAGCTGGTTTATTTTCCTTCCTAGCCTCTCGCACCAGTTCACGAGCTTTGAAGTCGATCATCCTCTCTCTATCCGTCAGGTCTTCGTCAATAAAAATGTTTTGGTTCCTAAGTACATCTTTTTTTGAAGACATGATTTGTAATTTCACCCTGTAAGAAGAACATTCCATAAGAATTATATCGGGCGGGGTCTTTTCTGAGCAAGTAGGCTGCATCCACTGCGCTCTTCAGGTTGAAGGAGTCCTCTAGAAATTTCTACGCGCAACTCGTGACATCTCCTTTTACTTTTAGTCCCCTAATTCGGAGATTCTTCTTACGAGAAATTTTATCTTGCCGCTCGAGCTTCTGTACTACATTTTTAATTTCGGCATCTTTTTGCACTAGTTGAGTTTTTAGATTCTGGATTTCGCCAAGAACTTCAGATTTGATAGAATTAATAGCAGAAAACATTCTTCTCGAATTCTCGCTTTGCTCTTCCTTAACTACATCCATCTTAGATGAAACATCTGCAATTTGCCAAGCAAACGCTGTCAGTAGCGTGTCTTGAAGAACCTTCAATTGAGTGTCCATGGTGGGAGGATTGCTTTCTACGGTTAGTTTAGGCTGGTGTAGAATTACTTGGCTAGGACGATGTTTTTTGATAACTATAGACTCAGGCGAAAACTGAGATGACTCGCCGGGCGAACGCTGTCTTTTCGAAATGTCGAAGAAATCCTTAAGAGTAGGGGAACCTGGCTCGATAATATTTCACCTCGAAGCTGTCGGCGGTCGATTTCTCCTCCTCCTGCGCTGATAAGCGAGTCGTCGTGCTATCAGACTGGGGAGAGGGGTTTTCCACCTTTGGCATTTACGAAATTGCGGGCTGCGAAACGCTGCCGCGTGCAACTAGGTATGAAACTGCACGATAAAACTTCCTCAACTAGCGGTAGCTTATGTTAACTAGCAATTCGGAAGAGCTAAGTTAGTCAAAATGCTGCTCACATGCTCTCACGTGACAATGATGGCACAGTCGGAAAAATTAAACCACAAGGATATAGAAGAAGGCAAATGTCCGCGATCTTCTCAAACAAACAAAAAATGCACAAAAACAGACTGACGAACACTGTCACTTTTGAGTATAATCACTGAGTGCGTCTTCCCACAAGATCCAATTCACAAAGACGTTATACGCATTTGACAGGCACTGACTGAACCGTCAAGTGACGTTCATTTAACAATGAACCTTCCACAAAAGTATCACAATCTGTACGGCATAAATAAACCGACGGCACAAAAGACACCACTCCGTACTCGGAAACAAAAATTGGCCGATTTTAACCAAAATTGAAGAACAAAATCGGTAAATTGCCGGCACCGCTACAATCAACGTGTGCCTCGAACTGACACCGAAATTTTAGTCAATAATGAATAAATTTATTCAATAATGGATAAATGTTTCCGGTACTAATCGTATATTTAAAACGCATATTAAAGTATATAATTGTTAAGAAAAAACATAATTATCTACTATTATTAAATTTTTAAGAAATTTGAAATGAAACAATGAAACTTACCATCTAGTTCTTTAAACTGATTGAGTTTCTGATATAAATAATTAGTGCAATTAAAATATTGTGCAATTTCAGATTTGTTCATATGTCTTGGAAGTAATGCCAAGGTCTATAGTTTATTATAAATATTTGAAATGCTTTCAAATTCTTTTTGTAAGTGTTTAACAATTCTGTAAATACAGTACAGTCTTCTATTATGTTGTGAAATATAGCCTTAGGTACTATTACATTAATATCAGCTGCCTTTGATAATTTTTCAGCAAAATTTCTACAAACTTCATCAACAATATGTTCAGCATCACGAATGCGTCCAGACTTGTAAAATGGGTGATTATTCAAGGTTTCCATATCAAGACTGTTTAAGACAGCATTGACAGCTCTTTGTTCTTGGCTGAGCGGAATAAAATCAGAGGTATTAGTGAGACTAGTAACAGTACTTTCAATAGAGATTTGGCTTTCAGGTAAAAAGTTATTGCCATTGCAAAACACTTGTTCTTGTTTTTCTATTCTTTCTGAACGTCTTGATGTATTACTACTAGAGGCAGGAAATAAATTATGACCAACTTTTTGGGCAGAATCAATTTTACTTTTCAAAAGTTGTTCACATCTTTTATAATTTACAAATTCACGTTGATTATGAAAATATTAATTTTATAAAAGGTGTCAAATATAATTAAAATTTATTTTAATCAGTTCAATACTAACTTCGAAATTATTTCTGTCATTGGAACCTACGTCTAAATATGTTCATATAATTTAACTCCAAGTAATGCAATGATTGTAAAATCGTTTTTTTTTTCTACAGAAAAATGTAATATTACTATCTTACACTTATTCGCAGGAATAATTATCTTATTTTTAAGGATAGAATTTTATGAGGTGTTGATAAATTACAAGTATACGGATATTTGATAAAAAATAAAGCATATCAAATACACATATCTCTTCTTTATTATTTAGGAGTCCGCATTTCGAGATACTAACACGGATGTAAATACATAAATAGCAATCAGCTGTCTGCCAATTCCGGAACTAATCATTAAAATATCAATCAGCGCTGTCATTGAAAATCAAATGATTCTACAGCGCTATATACTAGCAAATTACTGTTTTGTCCGAGCGGCACTTCGCTGCCATTGGCCAGTAATATTCGCGCAACCTTGCGATAATTTAAAGTTATTGAAATTAAGTAACACGTCTAAATAAATTAATACATTGTAAAATTGATCTAATAAATTGAAAAGTCAATAAAAATCATTTATATAACGTCGTTTAATCAGTAAATCAAAATGTATAAAAATTAGTATATTGATTTAAAGAGTAAAAGATACATTTAAATCTTGGTTAGTACACCGATTGATCGCTTTTAATCCCGTACCCGCAATTTTATTGGGTGGCAGACTGCATATGTTACAATGATTAATCAGGAGTAGACAATCACACGGTTAAAAGGTTTTTAACCAGTCATGGTAAATCACCTTGTGAAAAATACTTACATAAACGATTTTCATCCGTGAAAACCTTTCCAAATACAAGACTTCATCACTAGTCTATTCCAGAAGGAAAGTCAATGATAATGAAAATTGCATCTTTTTCAACTGATCAATAAATCGTTAACGTAGATTTATAAAATAAGTGCAGATAGCACTCAAGTATTATAAACAATTTATATATTTATTACAATATATTCTTAAATCATAATTGCATGTATATATTACTTAATGTAACGTTACATATTTACAGTTATGCAAAAACAATATTGACAAAAATGTATTAAAAAATACCATTAATATTAATGTTAATCGAAGTCACTAGCTGGTCTATAGTCTATATACAAGTAGATTATGAAGCGTTCCGAATAAATCTTCAATATCGAATAGTGTAGCGTGCACGAATTTGATACCTAAAAAATAAAAAAATCATTAAACTATCATAACTTCGATCTTAGACTTCTTACAGACTTTTACCAAAGTACAAATGGAATATCTTAGAGTGTAGATTTATAATTCAAATCCTGGAGAATATCTCAGATAGCTTAAAATTGTTAAAAGAAATCTGAACAGCGAGATATTTTGCTTTACTTATGAAAAAAATAATCAATATTCAGAAATTTTAAATCGGTGTTTGGAGGTTCGGGCCAAGAAAATCTACCATTGGAGGTTGTTATATATAGATAGAACTACCTTCAGTAAAAATTTGGAGCCATTTGAAGATGCCAGGAAAAACTGTGAGTACTTTGAAAATGTCAAAAAACGCAATTTTTGCGAAAATGACTATATTCGAACTGCTGTATCTTTTGAACAATTCGATGAATTTCAATGTGTAACCCGGCATTTTAAAGATAATAGAAAAAGCTATCAAATGGCGCATGTCAAATGTATTTTCGTCCATTGGTTCGATTTTGCAGCCATTTGAAAGTTGCCTATTTTTACAAATTTTGTTTCCACTTTATCGATTACTACAAATTGATTTTATAATTTCGAGTTTTGCAGAAATTTGTCGAAATAGCTGACACTATAACGAATATTTTTCACTTGGATCACTTTAAAATCGGTTCGCAAGGTTTGGAGATAAAAATTCTTGAAAATAGGACAAAAACGGCCAATTTTGGGCCTTCTGAGGGGGCTCACGGCAGCCCCATGTGATCTGGGGGGCTAAAATTTGGCAAAAAGGCTTATTTTTGGAGGTACTATAACATACTAAAACTAAATTCATCCAAAAAACGTTTCCGATTGTGCGTTAATTTGTTTTTAAACGTTCATATCTCCGGAAATATTGAACGCACAACATTACATAAACAAATAAAAGTTTTTGTTATTTCATCCTCTACAACTTTTATTCCAAGTGTTTTGCGATTCGAATGGTTATTTTTGACTTATAAGCGAAAAACGCGGGTTACAGTTACTCCGCAAAACTTCCAATATTTGAAAAAAAAACTATCTCGGCTGCTATTGGTCGTAGAAGCTGTTTTAAAAGTCGAAATTGTGTAGAATTTCCCCAAATACAATTTTCGTGAATTTCTTTTTTTGTTTAATGTGATATTTTTCGAGTTCTTTCATAAAAACCTATTTTTTGGACACATTTTTTCTAGTTAACCCGTGTAGTTTGATAGCGTGAAGTTTTGCATCAGCATACCTGGAACCTGAACTAAATAATAATAATTTAAAATTTGAGTTGGTTTGGTCACACAGACTGAAAACCTGAGTGCTTGGGTAGTCCCTTTGCACTCGTCCTATGACCTTCATCTATGTGGCAGGGCGCATAGCCATCCAGACCGCGGCCATGGTCGCAGCCTCCATGGAGGTGATATTCTGCCTTGTCAGTGCAGGTTTGCCCATCCCTTCCACTCTATGTCTAGTGGTGGCATGGCATTCACAAAGAATGTGTTCGGCGGTTTCTACCGCTTCTCCACAGTACCTACAGGCCGTCGAGTCTGACAGTCCTATTTTGTGGAGATGTCCCCGGAGATCCCCGTGCCCAGTGATCATTGCCACCAGATCTTTGGCCACCGATCTTTTGGCATTCAGGAATACTGGTTTCCATCTGCAGGGCCAGCTGTCGCCAATAAAAAGTTTGGCTTGCCTGCATCCCGGTGTGGAACCCCATATACTTTGATGTTCGAGCGCAACCTTCGTCCGGAATGCTTCCCGAGCGAGGTACACGCCCACCACGGAAGCGGGGCCAATAAAATTCTTTTTTGCTGCCAGTTTGGCTAGCTTATCCGCCATCATGTTGCCTTTGAATCCACAGTGGCTTGGGATCCAGCGCAGCGTGACGCGGGTTTTCGCAGCTAGTCTATTCAGGGACTGGTAGCAGTCCCAGACTAGTCCTGACCTTGTGCCAAAGTTGTTGAGGGCCTGTAAGGCTCCCCTGCTATCAGAAAAAATGGTGGTATTATTACCGTTATCCTCATTTAGCGCTCTATAGGAACACTGAATGGTAGTCATTAATTCTGCTTACAAAACAATGGTGTAGGCTCCCAAGGGGTATGTGGACCCTTTTTCACCTCTTCCTCTGTATACCCCTGCTCCACTCCCCCGCGCCCCAACTGACCATCTATGAACCAGTTGTTGCCGTTGAGTAGTGTCGCATGGTTGCTTTCCCAGTCTTCTCTGGTCGGGAGGCTGATTTTGTATTTTTTGTCGAAAAGATACGGGGTGACGTGCGATCTGCGATCTCGTCTAAGACGCTACCACCAAAGTAGGCATCTAGTGGTCCTGTTCTTTTGACAGAGCTCCTGTACCCACTCTTTGCTTTGATCCTGCGCCAGGCCTTTGCGGCTTCGGCTTTCAAAGTTATGTGAAAGGATTCTATATCCAGGAGAACACTTAGTGCTGCCGTGGGGGTTGACCTCGCAACGCCCGTGATGCTTCTGAGTATGAGCCCTCTCACTTTCTCTAGGTCCTTGACAGCTGTCGCCATAGTGGACCTGTTCCACCAGGCCAGTGAAGCATAGGTTAATCTTGGCTTCAGTATAGCCTCGTATATCCATAGCATAATAGCCGGCCTGAGGCCCCAGCTGCTGCCTATGGTTCGTCTCATTAGCCATAGGGAAGCTGTGACTCTGGCACATCTGTCTTTCAGATGTTTCTTCCATCTAAGCTTGCTATCTAGAGTCACCCCGAGGTATTTGGCTGTTTCCGCGTATTCTAGTCTGTGTCCAGACAGAGTTAGCGGACAGACACGGTCCCATTTGTAGTTTCTGGTGAACACCAGCACCTCTATTTTCCTAGGGTTAATAGAGAGCCCCGTTTCCTGACACCAGTGCTTCACAAATGTAAGTGCACGCTGCATTAAACTTGTCAGCGGACTCAAGAACGGCCCCCTGGCAATTATCAGAGCGTCGTCCGCATATCCCGTGACGTGTAGTCCAAGCTCCGTGATTCCGACCAGGAGTTCATTCATCACCATATTCCATAGTAGTGGCGAAAGAACCCCTCCTTGTGGACATCCGGAGTCAACATAGCCCCGGATTTTCGCATCACCCTTCTCCGCTCGCAGACTACGATTCGCCAGCATGTGGTCCACCCAATCCACGATTGATTCCGGTGTGTTGTGCGTCCTGAGGGCTCTCCTTATCACTCCTCGCGTGGTGTGATTGAAGGCCCCCTCAATGTCCAGCAGAGCGCCCACTGCGAAGCCCCTGTTCTCCAGCGGGGTCTCAATCAGCGAGACAGCCTGATGCAGTGCCGTCTCAGTGGAGAGACCCGTTCTGTAGGCATGTTGGCTCCCGTGCAGTGGGCATCGTGCTAGGACCGTCTCCGTCATGTACCTATCCACGAGTCCTTCTACTAACTTTAGTATGAATGACGTTAGACTGATTGGTCTAAAGTCCTTGGGCGATTCATAACCGCATCTCCCTGCTTTAGGTAGGAAAACCACCTTGACACCCTGCCATGCACTAGGCACATGGCCCAGGATGAGATTAGCTGTAGTTAGTCTCATAAGTGGTCCTATGATCATATCGCCAGCTCTTTAAAGAAGAGCTGGATAAATTCCGTCTGGCCCCCGTGACTTATACGGACTAAAGGAGTGTACGGCCCACCTTATCCTCACAGGGGTGACGATTTCCCGAGCGATTAGGCGTCCAAGTTCTCTGCGGGCCTTGGACATCCCACCTCCCGTGCCGGGAACGGCTCGGTTCAGGTCTTCGTCTCCCCCCTTCCCACTCCCAGACCTATAAAAGCCCGGGAAGTGGGCTCGGATTAGGCAGTCCAATGTCTCCGCGTCTGTCGTCGTACTGGTGCCATCTGGCAGTTTTAGTATTCCCATGATTGCAGCAGGGTCCTTCGCCAGAACCTTTCCAAGCCTGGCTGCCGGAGGTCCCTTCTCGACCTCCGAGCAGAAGGATTCCCAGCTGTCCTTCTTGGTTTTCTTGACTGCATCTCTAAAGTCATCTCTTGCTATAGTATATCTGTCCCAGGCTTAGGGATAATTCCTCTTCCTGGCTAACCTGAAAAGCTTTTTAGTGTTAACCTTCATAGCCTCCAGGCTGCGGTTCCACCAGGTCAGCCTCCTGTCCCTGACAGGGGTTTCCTGGCAGTTTCGCTCGAAGGCATATTTAATGCCTGCGCTGAACGCCTTGGCTGCTTCCTCTAGTGCCAGAGGTTTCTTGATCCTAGCCCTTGGCACATCCTCGAGGGCTACACATAGGTCTCTTTTGAAACCCAGTCTGTACTCCTCCCAGTCTGTACCTCTGGGGTTTCTAATAAATTTCATATTGGCGCCTACATCAGCCGCCAGATGAAATGCAATCGTCATGTGATCCGACAGTGACGGATCATCTTTAACACTTCAGTCTTTAATCCTGTGGAGGAGGCTACTGCTACAGAGTGTGAGGTCCAGGACTTCAGCTCTGATAGCGTTGCGAAAGGTTGTGGTGTTGCCGTCTCGTCTCCGTAGCGCCTGTCCTCTTTCGTTAATGTCGGTACTGCCTCATATCTGATGGCGTGAATTAGCGTCACAGCCTATCAGTAGGGGGAGCCCCTTCTGCCTACAATGATCCACCAGTTTCCTTACCTCCATTGAGGGATTATCAGGCCCATCATATGGGAAGTAAGCTAAGGCCACTGCTATTTTCCCCAACTCATTTGTGTTGATCGTTATCATCATTAGGTCTTCATTACTCAGATCCATCAGTGGAACTGCGTTGATTCTGTTGGTGAGAATATAGGCCCTGGGTTTGGCCGCCCCTGTTTTGCTAAAACAGTGGAAGGCCCCCAGCCCTCTAATGGCATTTTTGACAATCCAAGGTTCTTGGATTAGCGCTATGCCTGTGTGCGCCATAGCCATGCTCCTCTGTAAACAAGCAGAGGTACCCTTGCTGTGGTGCAAGTTAATCTGGGTAAACTGAAGTTGTCCGGACGCCATTGTGAGACGTCGCGCCTCTTCTTTTACCATGATCGGCCCTTACTGGCCGGTGCCTTCGGTGACCTTGAATGTCACCCGGGTACACCTGTAGTAAGGCTGATTATCAAGGGCCGCGAGAGCCCTTGCTTGGGCTTCCGGAATCTAGACAACCAGCAGCATTTTTGTACCGCCTTGCGGCCCAGATGCTGGAGCCTTGGCTGAAGGCGCCGGCTGACGGATGACCCTCCAGCACGACGTCTTCAACGAGGGGTTGTACCCACCCAGACGCCGAAGTATTACCGCCGGGTCCTCTGCTTCATCTGGGATCCAGGCTGTAGCCTTCAGCATCTTTTGGAGGAGTTCAACCCCCCCCCGTCCTGATCTTTGGACCCTTCAAGGGGCCCCCCTCAGCCGTAAGTTCAGCCATGAGACGGTCCCTGGTTGCCTGGTTCGCCGGGATGAACGTGATGGCCCCGGTCTTGCAAAAGGAGGCCTCGATCTTCGGCCATTGCTCCTCTGGCAGCTCTTCAGCACGCCTCGAGAAGACCCGGCAGAAGGTATCGAGATGCTCCTTTGTCAGCTCGGCATCGGGGTAATCCTAATTCACCACGACGAGAGTAATGGGGTTAGCCCGCCGTGCGGCAGTGAGACCCGAACCCATGGCCCTGTCTAAGGCCACTTGGTTCGCTCCTCCCCTCCTACTTTTTTTGGACGGTTTCTGCCCCGACGGCGAAGTCTCCTGTGGATGCCTCCCCCTCTTCGGGGTTTCTTTCGTCCCGGTGTTGGTATTAGCACCCGGGCCACCACTGGCGGCCTCTAGGCGCTCTCTTTCTTTGCGGAGCCTCTTTTTTGCAGCTCCGCAGGGTATTTTCCTAGTTATAGCCGTCGGCGACTCCTGGGCCGTCACGCCCTCTTGCGAGGGCGCAGCCGCTCGGAGGGCACCGACGGTTGGATGTTCAGCCTGGTTTCCAAGAGGCGTCCCGGCCGCCGAAGCGTCCGTTTCGACCTCCATGGTCCCCGAGCCGTCTGTCGGTTTTATGTAGCTTTGTAGTGGTGTCATTCATTTGATTCCCACGAGTAGCTAGGGAAGTAGTCTTCCCCCCGACAGAGCCCCGCATGCCGAGGTGAGGTTTAATACGAGGGGTGGCGCCTGGTGCCCCAAGGGGCCGTTTTACGACACCTTCATGGCCCGAATGACAAGTCCATCCCCGACAGTTTGTCGGTTTCCGGCACGGTGTCCTACACACCTTCCGACTTTGGGGCTGTCACTTATTAGTTGGACCCGCCCCTCTACCCCTCGATGCGGGGTTAACCCCCACCTACCGACCCAGCTGGAATGTGCCCGCCTGGCAGTCAAAGCCGCACCGGATGGGTACACTGGGTTCGCAACCTGAGATCGGCCACTTGTGAGTGTCATAGTCCCCAGGTTGCCTAGGTGATCCTCCAAGCCCGGACACCCTTCTAATGTCACAGCCCTTGGAAGGACCTGTGGAGATGCCCCCACTCCTGTGACACCTAGAATCGGACACGTGAGACCGTGTCATAGTACCCAGGATCAACTTCGGACCTCTGAGGTCGGAGCCCTGCCGGGGTCATAATCCTCGGGGAGCCCGATACTGGACTGGAGACCCATGACAATGGTCTCCATTCGTAGATTTATCGAGAGGCGAGCGGCGGCTCACAAGCTCCCCTACCAACGACAAGGTCCTAATGTTGAAAATTTGTTATATGACTAAGTTTCCTCTATATGGATATCTATTATTTTCTAATAGTTATATCGCATTTGTCTGAAGTAGATTCAAATTCTACGCTACTAACGAATTTTCCACTATGTAGCACGAATCATGGGATTTAAAGTAATTAAGTTCCAAATACATCCCTGCGTTTTTTTATCTGTTCAGTATGAAACTTTACTGGCAGAAATAAGTAAGAAATATCTCCATTTTACATGCAAAATACAAATAAAATATTCTTTCTTTCTCATTGCAAAAATAGATCTGTTGATAAACATCGTAGTTGTGAAAAGTAAAGTCAAGATGTCAAAACCAAAGCCAAAACCCAAAACCAATAGTGCAATGTATAAATATCCATTAAGAAGTTTGCAGGGAATCACCAAGTTTATTTTGACTCCTTTATTTTTATTTCTTTACCATTTTCGACCTACAAAATGAACATATTGTTTATCACTTTAGAATTTTTCTTTTTTCACCACTTATAAGTCGAATCCATTTAAAATTCATATTTTGTGATATTTGTAAAAAGTATGAAAAATGCAAGAAAAAAATCCAGGGCACGAGAAAAAGGTTAAAAAGTAAGTAAATTCAGAGCATCTGAATAAGAAACTTTCAAAAATTTGTGTTATTGACAAAATTTGGAGTAACCAATTTTGGTAAACAATACAATAAAAAATTGTTTATAAAAATGTAAACAAACACGTATTGCTTTATTTTTCAAGTAGAATATTGCATCTTGAAGTTAATTCTTAACATACCGGTCTGCCTGCATTGTTTTACTATTAGATGGATTCCGCATATACTTTTTTTAAAATGCATACGAAAAATCTATTGGTTACAAAATATGCATAATAAAGTCGGCGTTGAAAATTATTAAAAATTGTAAGAAAAGTGTCAATTTTAATAATCAAATTTGACAGTCTTTGACTCTTCTGAAAAGTCTTGTAATTAATAAATACTAAATTTCAACAGTTAATATTGGATTTGTACTTCATTGCCTAGAATATGTTCAACTGAAATAAAAAATTTGTTGGAAGTAATCTTGAAATAATCAATAATATGCGCAATTACATGTATGCAATTTTTTTCGGTAAGTGGACTTCTTATATAATTCTCTGGCAGGGTATCCGATTGTTCTTTCTTTACTTGCCCATCAACATTCACTTAAAAGTTGTTGCGTGACTTTTTTTTTTTATTTCTCGACAGTTGTCAGAGAAAATACAATCTAAATTCAGAATATTATAAAAAAATGTTAAATTATTCTTTATCAACAAATAAAAATACTTGCAATAAATTATGTCAAACAGTGCATGAGAAGTGTCTTCATTACTTGCACTCTTTGAAGAATACGTTTATAATTTTATCTATCTTCAAAGTCTGTTCTTTTACAAATAATAATTATGAATTTACATTATTTTTCTCGATTAATATTTAGAAACTGAAGAGCGTCGCGATTCAGGGCCCAAAATGAAAAAGTTATTTCCAAAGAATTGACTTATCACAATTTTTTTAAGTTATATCTCGGTATTCGACATAATTTTGTAAGGTTTTGCAATTCTCCATCTGACCAATCCCATTTCAAATCCTGCAATGAAAAAAGTTCCAAATTTAAAATCATGTTTTATACGATTTTTATTGTTCTTATAGGTAAATTAAGACATACGTATTCTTTTATTTTTGCACAAAATCTCTCGCTGGTGATTTCATTTTTGTCCGAAACAGGTAGGAAATTATTTTTAAATCTCTCTAGTTCCGTTGAAAATGGATATTTTAACATTCTGTTTTCTTAATTTAGTAGTGTTTTAAATGTTCTTTCATGGCCATTGTGAAATTTTACAAAATATTGAAAATTAACATAATGGCGGTCATTTTTTGAAAAAAAAGAAAAACTTGATTTTTAAAATTCTAGTTTTTTGTATCATAATTAGACAATATAAAAAGGAAAGTTTTCCAATAAGTTTGGTCTGCGCTAAAACGGTGTGAAAGCGTCAAGAATTTTTTTTCTGAAAAAGAAATCGTTATTTATCGGGCTTCAGCAACGTCATTTTTCACTTTGTAATGAGCCGTTTTGTTTAATCGCGCCCGGAAGAGAAAGAGCGACGAAGAGAAAGAGGGCCGTTACGAAAATGATATCGACGTGCTTGCCAGAACGCGGAAAATAAAGGAAATACCAAGGACGCGATGCGCGCTTTTGCCGGCCGGTCGGCCATTTTGGATCCCAAGCCCACGTGGGATCAGCGCGCGGATCAAGAGGCATGCGCGCAACGACAAGGCGCTGGCGCTGGTGCGCCTCTACATGCGCAGAAGAGGGGCAACGGCGCACTGGCCGCGCAGAATGAGAGTGGGCAACAACGGGCCGAGCTCCAAGCACGGAGCCGCATGTGCCGCCGCAATGGGGCGCATGCGCTCCAAATTCAAATGAGGGGCGGGCTGTCACATTCAAGTCAATCAAATGACATTTGAATGTTTGACAGTTCCCGTCCCGATTCTTAGTAAAAAAGAAACTCGGCGACATTATTGGACATAGGGATACTTACGAGGTATTATAAGACCTGGCATCGGTAAGTATCCCTCTCTCTTTCTTCTTTTGGACTTCCTGGACGACTCGCTGTCTCGACGACGGTCCGGAGACCCTGGCTGCTCCGGATTAAAAGTGGGCCCACAAATATTCACAGCCAGCACCAAATTCGAGAATACCAATGGAGGCGGCGAGGATACAAAATTGACGAAATAGACACCAGGGATTGACGACGGCATGGCACTCCGTTCGTCCCAGGTCCCACGAGGCTGCTGGTCCTCTCCCTCGTGGTCGCGAGGGTGTTCGAGATCCACGAGGATTCACTAGGTGACATCAGCCGAATCCAAAATTGCAAGACGGATGGAGATCCCGAACCAAACGAACGAGGAACGACGCCGAGAAGAAAGAAGACACGTAAGCCTCTTTCTCTTCCGTCCGTTTTAATAATTGAAATAATGTTGTGTAATTTTATATTATATAATGTCACAGAATATATTTATGTATATTAATGTATGCTGATGTATGTGTGGATGTATGCAAACGAATGTGTGACCGCGTCATTTCCGTGTTAATTTATTTTATCCGCGTAAGTTATACCGTCGACGAAATTAGTGACTTTATTGACTCCACACAACGTACCAGAAACTCGATGACTAAATTTTAACTATGACTCTTATTATGTTTTTATTCGCGATTATTCGACTTCGAGTATGTTTGGTATGTGTGTGATTTCTTGTTTATTGACGAGTTCAATTATTGATAAAATTCAAATACAATTTTAATTGAATGACCAAAAATAATATCTTTTATTTATTTCAGCACCAACGATTCCTATCTGAAATTTTAATAATTGATATTGACGTAATTGACGTTTTATTTTTAATGTTTGTACGATTCCTAAAGATTTGACAAACCAGACTTCGAATCGTTACAACTTAGTAAAACTAAAACAACAGGAAAATGTTGAGCATATATATCACAAATAGAAACTTTTACACATTAACATTAATAAACAATTTTTTATATTTTAAGAATAAAAACGTGCTACCGCTTACTCCGTTATCGGCCCAAGAAAATTATGTTCAAACACCGTTAGGTCTATTCATAAAATTGAGCGTATCGCCATTGTTGATATCTAATAATAATGCGTAAATAGAACCAAAAAAAATAAGAAAAGTGCGGAATTTTCAGGAGAAATTTTCCTTTCATATATTAAGAATGTTACAATGAATATTACAACCCTACTTAGCGCTACCCAGGATGAACGACATGGACGTGATAGGATTCTCATCCCATTCGGGTACTTTTTGAAGCGAGTCCCATTGCGTCTCACGAATTGGGGTGCTTTTTGAATTGCAATTGTTTAACGATTAGATAAGTAGATGTGTGCTGCATCTGTAACATAAAAATGAACGACACGTACATTTTTATATACTGACGAATGACAATTTTTCAACGAATGTCTTCCACCGGTCGTTAACAATAGCACGCGTTTATTCTTAAAATATAATCAAATTGTTTATTAATAATAATATCTGAAGGTTTCTATGGCTAATAGATATGATCCAAATTTCCCTTTTGTTTCACTAACTGAAAGATGACGTTGCTGCAACCTGATAAATGTCGATTAAAAAACAAAATCCTGACGCTTCCACACCATTTTAGCGCAGACCAAACCTATGGGAAAACATTCCTTTTTATATTATCTAATCAAAAAAAAAATTAGAATTTTGAAAAATGATGTTTATTTATGAGAAAAACGAGTTTTTTTATTTTTCAAAATTTGGCCGCCATTTTGTTAATGTTCAAAATTTCATAAAATTTCAAAATGGTCATGAAAGAACATTTTAAACACTACTAAATTAAGAAAACAATGCTAAAATATCGATTTTTAACGGAAATAGAGATTTGAATATAATTTCCTACCTGTTTGGCAAAAATGAAATCAGCAGCGAAATTTTTGTGCAGGCCGTAACTTGTTTGCAAAACAAAAAAATACGTATCTCTTTATTTACCCAAAAGAACAATAAAAATCGTATAAAACATGATTTTGAATTTTAAATTTTCATTGCATTGTTAATTAAGACCCATGCCTACTACAGCGCAGATAGCGCCAAACTAACTATTGAAAATAAGAGATACGCAAAAAATTAAATATCCCTGTATTTTGGTTTTTAAAAAATACTTGTTTATAACAATTTGTTGTCTACAATTTCGTCAAAAGTGGTTTTAGGAGAAGTCTGGCTGCGCCAATCGATTTTACCGGAAAAATTAGGTCCTATAAGCTGGCTGAGCACTTTGGGCCGAACCGATCCAAACTAGGACCAACATTTGTTGCTCAAAAGTTGCTCTATTCTTGAATTTGTTGCTCCCTATTTTTTAAAAAAACTAGCAGGTTCGGCTGGCTTGCATTCAAGCCAGCCGAACATAGCTCTAAAAGTGGAAAAAACAAACTCTATCGAAAAACCGAATAGGCAGCTAATTGTTGCTCATTTGTTGCTCAAATAATGCCCAAGAAACATAGAGATTTGCCCGACGGGTTCCGAATTACCCGGTTCGGCTAGTAAAATAAAAGTGATACGTTCTTCAAACATGGTAAATTAGCGGGATAAATGGAATCGAAAAATATCTTAATTTTAGGTCGGTGATAAATAGCCGACATTTGTTGCTCAGTTCCAAAATGTTTTTGGGATGCAAATAATGGATTTAAACGAGGTCCAGACCCGTTCGGCTAGTAAAATAAAAAGTTACACGATTTTCGAACACGATAAATTAGCGACCTAAATGGGAACGAAAAATGACTTAATTTGAGGTCGGTAACAAATAGCCGACATTTGTTGCTCACTTCCGACATGTTTTTGGGATGTAAATAACGGATTTAAACGAGGTCTAGACCCGTTCGGGTAGTAAAATAAAAAGTTATACGATTGTCGAACACGTTAAATTAGCGACCTAAATGGGAACGAAAAATGACTTAATTTGAGGTCGGTAACAAATGGCCGACATTTGAAGGGCCGGATTGAATAGCGCCTTCCGCGTTCGGGTCAAGCTGACGTGCCCCTGAATGTATGCAATCACCGACAGATCCGGAAAAACATTTGCTATTAAAAAACATTAAAAAATCATTAACTCCTGCAAAACTGTCAGCAAGGAAGTTGTTGCTAGGGGTTCGAAGTATACTTATACCGATTTGTAGGCAGTTTCATTCAGTACGTACAGAGATTTCGATAAGTATATAGTAGGTTATGAATTGCGTCAGCGCGGCTGGGTTTGGGTTCTTAGCCGAGAAAATCTGTAGGCTTCAAATAATGAAAAGTAATGATCAAATTGACTTTTTTATGTCGAAATGAAGCTTAAGATTACAATGGATTCCAAGTTAACAATTACATGAAGATAATTTTTGATTGAATTTATTACAACTATTACAGAAAGTCATTTTTTCACCTCATCGAACTACGAAGATGATTTTGGAAATATATCTAGAAACTTACAAGGAACAAATTTTCAAAAGTTGTATATTGCATTAGATATAGAAATGATTATCCAATTTATAGAAATCATGTAAATAAAGGTATATACTTTTAATTCACCTAGAATATTTTATTTTGAATCTACTACTTTGTTGTTAAATTAACAATTTATCTTTAGTTTCCTGATTTAAATATTACTAATTTCAATGTTACTTGTGTATTTTTTTAAATTACGCGTAACTTGTTAAATTAACCATGAATTCTAGCACTTTTCATAATGTAATTTTAACAAGACGTTTTAGTAAATACTAAGTGATTTTTTCTGAGCGCGTTTTGTAAGTATTCTCTACTTTATTGTTCATGGTATCTTGTATGTAAAAATTTGCTATTTTGTTATTTATTATTTTAAAATTTGGCGATCACTATAGTAACTCATGTCGTAAGGCTCTATGAGCCGTTTAATTGTGTAAATAAAAAATAAAATGTAAAAAATATAGAAGAGCTGTTATTTATCATAAATTTTATGTTGCCAATAAAAATATCTTTCCGATATAAAAGGATATATTTCTGGTTAATTTAACAAATTCCACGTACCTTTAAAAAAATACACAAGTAAAATTGAAATTAGTTATATTTAAATCAGGAAACTAATGATAAATTGTTAATTTAACAAGAAAGTAGTAGATTGAAAATAAAAGATTCTAGTTCAATTTTAAGTATAGCTTCATTTACAATATTTTTATCAATTGGATAATCATTTCTATAGAGATATATATGTAATGTGATGATTACAAGATTTTTATTAATTGGATAATCATTTCTATACAGATATATATCTAATGCAATCAAACTTATGAACGTTTTTTTCTTGTAAGTTTCTAGATGTATTTACAAAATCATTTTCTCAGTTCGATGAGGTGAAAAAATGACTTTCTGTGATAATTGTAATAAATTCAATCAAAAATCATCTTCATGTAATGGTTCATTTGGTATCCATTGTAATCTTAAGCTTCATTTCGACATAAAAAAGTCAATTTGATCATTACTTTTCATTATTTGAAGCTTACAGATTTTCTCGGCTAAGAACCCAAACCCAGCCGCGCTGACGCAAATCATAACCTACTATATAATTATCGAAATCTCTGTACGTACTAAATGAAAATGCCTACAAATCGGTATAAGTATACTTCGAACCCCTAGCAACAACTTCCTCGCTGACAGTTTTGCAGAATTTAATGATTTTTTAATGTTTTTTAATAGCAAATGTTTTTTTCCAGATATATCGGTGATTGCTTACATTCAGGGGCACGTCAGCTTGACCCGAGCGCGGAAGGCGTTATTCAATCCGGCCCTTCATTTGTTGCTTACTTCCGACATGTTTTTGGGATGTAAATAAAGGATTTAAACGAGGTCCAGACCCGTTCGGCTAGTAAAATAAAAAGTTATACGACTTTCGAACACGATAAATTAGCGACCTAAATGGGAACGAAAAATCACTTAATTTGAGGTCGGTAACAAATAGTCGACATTTGTTGCTCACTTCCGACATGTTTTTGGGATGTAAATAACGGATTTAAACGAGGTCCAGACCCGTTCGGCTAGTAAAATAAAAAGTTATACGATTGTCGAAAACGATAAATTAGCGACCTAAATGGGAACGAAAAATGACTTAATTTGAGGTCGGTAACAAATAGCCGACATTTGTTGCTCACTTCCGACATGTTTTTGGGATACAAATAAAGGATTTAACCGAGGTTCGGGGAGGTTCGGCTAACAAAATAAATAGTTACACGCTTTTGAAATCCAGTAAAGTAGCGAGCTAAATACTACTTTACAGGATTTCAAAAGCGTGTAACTTTTTATTTTTTTAGCCGATCCTGGCCGAACCTCGTTTAAATCCTTTATTTACATCCCAAAAACATGTCGGAAGTGAGCAATAAATGTCGGCTATTTGTTACCGACCTCAAATTAAGTCATTCCCCCCCCCCCCCATTTAGCTCGCTACTTTACTGGATATCAAAAGCGTGTAACTTTTTATTTTTTTAGCCGAATGGGTCTGGACCTCGTTTAAATCCTTTATTTTCATCCCAAAAACATCTCGGAAGTGAGTAACAAATGTCGGCTATTTTTTACCGACCTCAAATTAAGTCATTTTTCGTTCCCATTCAGGTCGCTAATTTATCGTGTTCGAAAATCGTATAACTTTTTATTTTACTAGCCTAATGGGTCTGGATCTCGCTTAGATCCTTTATTTGTATCCCAAAAACATTTTGGAACTGAGCAACAAATGTCGGCTATTTATCACCGACCTAAAATTAAGATATTTTTCGATCCCATTTAGCTGGCTAATTTACCGTGTTTGAAGAACGTATCACTTTTGTTTCTTAATGAAAATAATTTTGAATCTTAATGTTTCTTGGGCATTATTTGAGCAACAAATGAGCAACAATTAGCTGCATATTCGGTTTTTCAATAGGGTTTGTTTTTTCCACTTTTAGAGCTATGTTCGGCTGGCGTGAATGCAAGCCAGCCGAACCTACTTGTCTTTTTTTGAATTTTGCGGAACCCTTCGGGCAGATCTCTATGTTTCTTGGGAATTCTTTGAGCAACAAAAACTTTGACCTTGTATGCAAGCCAGCCGAACCTGCTAGTTTAAAAAAAAAATAGGGAGCAACAATTGAGCAACAAATGTTGGTCCTAGTTTGGATCGGTTCGGCCCAAAGTGCTCGGCCAGCTTTTAGTACCTGGACAAATTAGATGCAAAACATGCACAACGTTTCATAAAAGATCGTCAAATTGTTGTTAAAAATAATAAATAAACAATACAAACGAAAACCCGCTTCTGCTCATGTCTAGCATATAGCAATTAGCGCCAAACTAACCACTGGAAGTACGATATATGTAAATAATAAAATATCCGGTTTTTTGTTTATAAAAAATAATTGTTTATAACAATTTATTGGTAAGAATATACATAAATTCTATACTTTTCTGTAATAATGTGGATTTACATTGTTTTCCATTGTCAACTGTCGACAAATATTTAGAAAAATTACTGTTTTTTGTTGAGAAAGCCCGCAACAACTTTTAGATGATTGTTGATGAGTAAATAAAGCAAAGAACAATCGGAAACCTGCAGAGAATTATAAGAAGTCCATTTACAAAAAAAATGATATCCATGTAAATATGCATATTAATGATTATTATTTCACATTATTATTTCATAATTATTTCAACATTACTTCCAAAATAATTGAAATATGCATTTCAATTAAACATTTTATATGCAATGTGAGATGCAATCATTCCATCTATTTACTATGTCGTTTCGACGCAGATCAGCAACCTAGTATATATGTATATTAGGGTATCCCTTATTTTGGGTGACATTTTATTTTCTTGCTCCCACCCTGCTGAGCCATATCGGTTTACAATAACATGCTCCTGACGAGCCTGGAAATTTAACATTGATTTCCCATATAAAATTTTCTTTTTTCGGTTTTTCTATGGCATTTTTAACACAATTAATCTAGAAATCTACCAATTTTCACACTGATTCTTGGATACTTTCGAAAGGTAATGCCGCTGATCCGAACAAAAATAATGAAATTCTGGCCGAGTTATTCAATATGTAACTTTTGAACTTTTCATAAAAAGAAATGGCAAAAGTGTCAAATATTCGAATTAAATCGCAATAATTTTCTTGGATTGCATTCTGACATTTTGTAGCCTGTTCTTTAGATTTTCCGCTTAAAATTACCTCTATTTCGGTTAAAAAATGACCATATGGAGCTGAGTAATTGTATTTTACTACATTAACTTTTATGTAAGCAAAATGTTAAGGAAAAGTAAAATTGGTTTTTTCAGTATTGCTCCCATGAGAAAAAATGTCATAATATATAAAATATCATATTATATAGTAGACAATCGTATTTCTTACTCTTTGCTGGTTCAGGAACGTATCTCAGTAAGTGAAAAAATAATTTGGACCCAAGCTGATTTCGTTGAAGCTTACGTTAATAAAAGCTTACATATATACTTACATTACATATTAGTCTTTACTAATAACTTTATTTATTGCAATTTATTATCTCAAGTAACCTATATTTGCAAATAAAATATAAAAATATTTGAACATTCAATATACAACCGCTTCTAATTTCAAAATTATACAATTTTATTCATGAAATATAGTTACAATTATTTATTTACATGACTTTTTTATTATAAAGTAGCATTCAGTATTGTCGATTTTTTTGCATTTGGCACTTTCTTGTTATATTCTTCAATGATTTGAATTGAGTATTGTTTTTGATCCTCATTTTTTGTTAAATGATTATATTCTTCAATTAATTTTATTGCCCTTTCTGATGCGTCATTAACAACCCTAAATTATTTTCAACTAATTGTAATCCTTGATTATAATTCTCATTTTGTGACCATTGAGCTGGATCAATTTTCAAAAAGTCCATGTTGATTTAAAATCTTGCAAGGAAATCCTTAGATCTGCTCGATATAAAGTCATCGATGTTTAAATTATACAAACTTTGTTAATCTATTACTTGAATATGTTTGGGGCAATCATTTTCATTTTCAGTATTTTCCAGTTTAACTACCATTCGTCTTTTCGTATTATCTGGTAAGTCCTTATCAAAGAAAGCCAGTGCTGCTGTTTCTGCACTCAAATACCACAAATGATTTTCGAATTTTTTTAGTGCTGCTTCAGATATTTGCGGATTCATTGTTTTATAATCAAGTAATTTTTTTATAAATTGTAAATCATGGTTAGGCGCAACAGGACATGTAAACCATGCTTGTATGTATATAAGAGCAATAAAAACAGATATTCCTGATAATGCTTTAACAGTATTTGGTTTAAGTTTAAGTTGTTTGTGAAACAAGAACATTTTCAAAGTGTAGATGGCTTTCGCCATCCAGCGAGCGTGATGGAAAGCACCTGGCTGTCGAAATTTAATTCTCCCACGAGAAGTTATTCCGATATATATCTGCACTAGCAATAATATTTCCTCGTAATCATTTCTGGGTTGGATCTCGTCTAATTTATTTTGTACAAATCGATCAATATCGTCGATATGATTATGAAGAATCTCACGCGTGAAGTCACTTTCGATGCCAGTAGTAAATTCATTATGATATAAACTTGCCCAAATAGTTCTAACATTTTTAAAAATATGAACATTGGGACCTGTTGCAGAAGGAATTTTTTGTTCGAAAACAGCCCTTAAGACTAATTAAAAAATGTGGTTCCTGCATGGCAGATATAAAAGATCTTTTTCGAACAATTGTTCCAATTTAATTGCCGCACCATTCGAAAGTCCTAAATTAGATGGACAAATATCGCAACAAATTGCTTTAACAGAAACGACCAATCCCCAATCAGTAATTAGCTCAAAAATAGCAGTTGCTTGAGATAAACCTGTTCCATTGTTTATTTCTGGTATTCCTAATATTTTATTAGTTTTACCGTCACTTATAACAACTGGTAATCTTTCAGTCACGTCACGATTCAACATATTCGGCAACATCTTCCCATCCCAATCCAGAATTGCAGCTTTCCATGAACGTCATCAAATTTTCTTCTGATATTTTCATATTTTTTTCTTGTGAATGTTAACTCGGTATCGATGGAGAGATGATGTATTTATAACTAATGAATCGACATCATAATTCAGTGCAGATGCGATTGCCATAATTAAATGAACGGCATTTCGATTACATATTTTACACTTATCTAGTACTGCAATTATGTGATCATTTAAAATATTGATAGAACCACGTGATTGTTTAGACTTAGATGGACGCGGTTCATAATTTGGGGCAAATGATGTCTGAGTAAACATTGAACATGCAGAAATACTATTTTGATTAAGGTACATTGCTCGTAAGACTCCGACTCAAGTACTCCATCTAAAAAGCAAAAATATATTTATGAATAGATTTTTATATTATAACCCCGTCCGTGGAAGGGGAAACGCAAAATAAATTTTTTACACCAAATGATTTTTCTAGGATCGATTTTATTCTTTATAAGTAATTGTCACAGGCTCAAATCTCGCGAAGGGGATAGTCTAGTAGAATTAGGACGCTACGCAGAATCACACAAACGCAGGATCATGCCCGCATATGGTAATGACCAGGTTTGCACATCACTCAAATCCATACTACAGAAAAATGTCACACAAGTATAAGCCCAAGAACCCGGCATCGCAAAGACATACCATCGCCACAACTCATAACCCAAAAAAAAAACGAAATATCGCAATCATACTCTTTACTAAGGTTAGAGTCGCAAATACAAGAAAAATAAAAAAAAAATATCGCAACTAGGCTATACATAAAAAAGTGACATGTTCTACGGGTTACTTCCCTGTTCACCCGGGATAGCAAAATCGCCGTCTGGCTGATACTGTGTGACTTATAACTAGGCCTTAATTTCTATCGCACGATTGGGATTCGCCTCTTCCAGTTCCATACCTTTACAATCATCATACCAGCTACGACGTCGTGGAGGATGGAGAGAAGGATGGAATGAAGAGGAATCCGCGTGACAAAAGATAAGAGGGACAGTACAATACGCAACGACAACAAAGGATTTGAGATGACATATGCTGAGGCGGTCGATACATGCTCACGATGGGATAGCGGCTATTTTCGCCGTGGGGCCAACTGGATGCAACGGGACAGCGGCGAGGAACTGTCAACTCGCTGGATCTCCTAAAATACTAAGTTCCGACGGGTGCCACCCAACGGCCTCCACTACAGTACCGAATTTGCACGGTGCACTACTTCACAACACTAGTGGTTATCTTTTACTAGCATGAAGCAATGAGGATAGCCTTAGGAGGCCTACCTGAAATTAAAACATTAGCCATATCTGGAAGTATGTCCGGGCAAACTCTGTACTCGTAGATTCATAGGCGATGATGTCACGTCGGGCTATCGAGGTTCCGACTCACATTAGGCGACCATTCAATAGACTTGGGGGGGGGGGGGGCTATCGTGTTACGCTAGACAGGTTACGCAACTACGAAGCGCATCTGCAATAGCATATTATACAACGGCACGTTCGTTTCCGAGCCAACAAAACGCGAAGGGACAGCAAATACCTCGACTGTATTCTTATCGCGATTGATACCAAATTGAGTCGACAAGATCGCGGTTTATCGCGGCGCAGAAATTTAAGTACTCGAAAACGTGGCTTAGCACATTGCATGCGCGAATCAGCGCGAATTAAGCTTGAAGTTATCAACTGCGTGCGTCGCCCGAGACGTACCCATGGGGCTGATAAAGTCGCGCGGTTTAGCGTAAAAACCAACGTAGGTTATCTAATGCGCGATTTAGTGCAATATGAAGATAACGCATGGGTGGCGTGACTAGACGTACTACAAAGTCGAGTAAACCGAGTGCATAACTCAAACTACGCGAATTCCAAGCCGGCTTTTGATGCAATGCACTACTACCACCAATATGCGCGTATCTCAGCATTATCGGACATTGAATAAATTTACTGAAAGTCCGTTCTTTAGAGCTACAGATGGCCCAACGGAAACGCCATGGGACGACTTTTTAAAAACGTATCGCAAAGACACAAATATTAATTAAGAATCTGCACGATTAGGCGTGAGCCAAACCCTAAATTCGCTCCCTACGCGAGTTAGCGTAGGTCCCGAATAAATTAACTACTAGTCACGACTTAGTGACCTTCAAATTATTGAACAGAACCGCGAGTTTACGCAAATCAAAGTTACTCACATACTCAGTGTGAGTAAGTGCTAATCCACAAAAGAAAATTTTTCGTGGCAGCTTCGATAATGGGGTGTAGTCGGTGGAAATATATTCGGTCGTCTTCGATGCGCCAATCGGGATATCTCGAAGGGAACTTTCAAATATTCTCCAGTTTCTGAGTATACCACTTATCCTCTGTATCTGCAAGTGCGCAAAGGGCTTCATCAAGGTTCTCGTACATCCGCGTAAGAGCATCGGGCACCATGTTAAGGGTACCCTTTCTATGCTCGATTTTCATATCATAGGCCTGCATGGCCGGAGCCCACCGCGCTAGTCGGCCGGTCGGGTCCCGCAGGTTCCTCAGCCATTGCAGGCTGCTATGATCCGTTATAATTCTAAAGTGTGTTCCCTCTATATAGGGTCTGTATTTCTTCACGGCCCAGAGGACGGCGAGGCATTCTTTTTCGGTGACCGTATATTTTCGTTCGGCTTTAGTGAGCACATGACTGGCGAAGCTGATCGGGTGCTCATTACCGTCTACTTCTTGGGTGATGACCGCGCCGATCGCGAAGTCACTCGCGTCCGTCTGGATCGTGAAGGGTGCATCGAAATTTGGGCGGGTGAGGATGGGAGTATGGGTAAGGGAGTCACGGAGGGACTCAAAACCAGACTGCTGCTCCGGACCCCAGACCCAGGGAGTGTTTTTCACCAGGAGTTTAGTTAGGGGATACGATCTCGCGAAAAGTCTGGGAGGAACCGAGAGTACCACCCCACCATGCCCAGAAAGCGTCGTAGCTGTTTGAGATTAGTGGGGGGGGGGGGGTGGAAATTCAAGCAAGGGGGCTACCTTGTCCGGATCAGTCTTTAATCCGTCGCGGTTCAGTACAAAACCGAGGTACTTCACCTTCTCCCGGAAGAATTCACTCTTTTCCAAATTTAATTCTAGACCGGCGTTCCGCAGACTGGTCAGGACAAGTTCTAAGTAGCGGAAGTGGCCCTCCTCATCGTCCGTGGCGATGATGATATCATCAAGGTACGCGAATATGTGGGGCTCCCACGCGGGATCGATGAGGCGGTCCACCAATCGCTGAAACGTCGCAGGTGCGTTGGTGAGTCCGAAAGGCATGCGCCCAAATTGGAACAATCCGCGACCCGGGACGGCGAAAGCGGTGACGAGCCGACTGCCGTACTTTCAAGCTCTACCGGTACTTGAAAGTACGCCTGGCTGAGATCGAGCGTGGTGATGCACTGGGCACGACTCAACCCTGATAGAATCCGGTCCATCGAGGGAAGAGGGTATGCATCTTTCTTCGTTACCTTATTAACGTCTCGGAAGTCGACGCAAAATCGAAACGTCCCATTCGACTTCCGGACAATAACGGGATTGCTCATCCAGAGGCTCGCAGAACGCTCGATGATGCCGTCGCCCAGCATCTCATCGACTGCGTCCTGGGCCATCTTCAACATGTAGGGGGAAAGTAGACGAGTCTTCTGGCGAATAGGGGGATTGCCCTGTATGTCAATGGTGTGCTGCGTGAGGCGCGTTACACCGATAGTAGGGGTCCCATTCGCGGGATAATAGTGGTTAAGCAGCCTCCTTAGCCGCGGAGCGGCTTCTTTGGGGGGAGGGGGGGGGGGGCCAAGCCAGCGCACTCATCTACTGCTTGGGCTATTAACGGAATACTGGTGTCCGTTAGCGAGTGGGGGTTGCCTACTCGACTACTCCACGAATTGCTATCGGTATCTAACTTGAGCCCAAATAGCCGCATGAAATCCATACCCAATACACATGCATAGTGAATAGGGGCAACCCGCATGTCAAAATTCTTGGTTTGACCATCGAGAGTCATCGCGAGGGTAACAATACCGTCTAGGGGGACTACCGCCCCATTCGCGACCTTAACCTGCTCTTCGCTGGGTCTCAAGAACTGGGAGACGATCTCGTGACATGCCCCTAAATATGATCTCGAAGCTCCCGTATCTACAAGAGCCCTTATAACATTTCCGTTTAAGGCAAGACGTAAGTGGGGACGCGGATCTGAGTCTACAATCCCAGGATTATTTTTTCATGAATCTATCGACGCAGATCTTTTATTTGATATGAGGGGAGTCCGACGGGTGGAAAACCGCTGTACGGCAGCTGAATAACCAGTAAGCGCGGTCTTTTTATCGGCAGCTTGGCTAGCCGTATCCCGCGACTGGAGGGGGCGTGAAGACCGGTGTGCTAGAGGGGGTTTAGGGGACACCGTCCCCCCCTTCACCAGTTTCCCGACCTTTTACGCGCGCACGCCGGACAGTTATTTGCATCTCGGCCTGGGTAGCCGCAGATGCGACAGAAGTATCCCAATGGGTGGGGGCACTCGCGATACACGTGACCCGACTGTTTGCAATTGTAGCAACGGACGGGATTACATGCCGGAGGTGACGTGGTCACCGGAGGTGGAGGTTCCCTCGGCGCCACGTCCATCAGACGAGGTAGCCTTTGGAAAGGTTTACCCGGCGAGGGGGGCTGTATCGAAGGGGGTTGTTTGAAAACTCTATTGCTCGCGGCCCGCACTACCGGCGCAGATTCCTCACCCATGAGGGAGGGCCGAGGTAAGGGCGCGGGAGCGGCGGATTGCTTCGGGGCCGATTTGACGGTAGGGGTAGCAAGGGCCAGCTTTTCCTTTCCCCGCTTCGTCTTCGGCGTATACGCAAAAGCGGGGAATGCCGATTGGTTAGCCGCGGGAGGGGGCCGGTATACCCTCTCCTGATTTGCAGCCCCTTCCACTTGTCGACCAATTCTCAATAGGTCGGAAAAATCGTACACGGAGTCACGCTCGATTTTTCGTGCGAGACCGGGGCGCAGATTCTGTACCGCGATGTCTAACTGTTCCTCTAGAGCCGGGGGAAACGTAAGTAAATTAAAGAGACTGCGTAAGGAGACTAAATATTCCCGAATGGGCTCCTCGGGCCCTTGGGTGCGCAGGGTAATCTCCCTTTTGATGTTGGCTTCCAGGTGGCGTTGACCAAAGGCATCGCGGAAATATCGCACAAACCCGGAGTAGGTGCTCCAACTGGCTTTTTCCACCGGGTACCAATTAAGGGCCGATCCCCTAAACGCTTCGGGTAGGGCGCGCAGGAGGTCCTCCTCTGTCAAATCCCGGCTGGTGACATATTCACCTAATTTGACGAGGAACTCCTCGGCATCTTCCCCCTCCTCCCCTGAATAGCGTGGCCCATGCGTCCTCCAGTGTTCGATCGCGGTTTTGTGCCAACGAACGCTGGACATTGACAAGCTGGGATTGAATGACCCTCCTGCTTGTGACGCATTGCCATCGACGTGATGAGAGGAGTGGGGGTGGCCGACCCGAGTGCTATTATAGCGAGGTTGGTGAGGCGATAAATCATAAGTGAGATCTGCCGGGAAGTGCACGCTCGACGAACCTGCGGTTGAGCGACGAGGTGGGGGTTGGCGCGGTGCCATTGGACGAAAGGGGTCCACGTGACGCGAGTCGAAATTGTCACGAGTTGGGGGACCGAAAATACCCGCCCTTGAGGGCTGCGGCACGTCCTGTGTTCCACCCGAGGCAGCACTCGGTCGGAAAGGCTCAGGGGCCGAATGGGTCGGGTCACGTGACCCACCTTGTGCAGGGTCATTCCCGATTAGCAGATTCGACGGGTTATAGTCGTTCACGGCACGACCCTCTGGTTGAGGGTCGTCTTCGCGGCGGTCGTCGCGAGGGGGGGTACGGGCGCGTGATTTATTCGACCGGCGGGGTGCGTGGAGGTGTCCGCCATCGGAAACCGGAAACTCTCCTCCTCTCCGAACGAGATCGGGTCCCAAGAGTAGGCGCGCGATCGGTCCGACGGTAATCCGTGGGTGGCGAACGCGAAAGCTCCTAGGCTAGACGTCGGCGGAAGCTCCGCGTGACCCGGGTAGGTCGCATTCATCGAATCGCCCAAAACGGTCCCTATTATGGGACAACCTACCGCTTCGGACAACGTATAGGGAGGTTGATCACCGCGCCCATCCGCACTGGCGTTCCACTCGACCGGGGTATCCGGGAATCGCAGCAAAATGGTGTACCGCACCAGCCGATCCCGGATTACCTCCACTGATCCGGAGATCAGGAGCTAGGCCTTATCGCATCTACCAATGAGGTCGCGTAGGTCGACGATTCGGTCGATCTCCGCCCGGATTGCCGATATTTGGGCAAGGCTGGCGATTTGTCGCCCCGCCGCGCGGGAGGGGGTGACGTTAGTCGCGGCAGCCGAAAATGCCACGAGTGTCGTAGTAATAGACGGGTGTCCCGAGGTAGTGGTGGGGGTTACCACCGTTAACGTGGGCACCACTGTTGCCGGGGAACTAGTGGGAGTGGATAGGAATGTATCCATTGTCCCGAAACGAACGATAAAAAGAAGGAAAAAAACAAGAAAAAGTTCGGACGCTCCTCAAGGTCACCGTGCAGTTCGAGATTATACGTCGAGCGGCCGGCTTCGTAAATCGAACGACCTGCGGTCCAACTTATGCAAAAAAAAAACGAATACGAAGCTCAAAAAAAAAAACTCGGCTTCGCTGATATGGGTTCAAAACCGGATATATGGCGCTAAGGGAACGCGTTACTCACGTTACCAAAAAAAAAAAAAAACAAAACAAAATTTTAACTGAAAGAATATGTAATTCAGGCCTCCTCGGACCGATAGCCAAAAGCTCTCTGAAAAAAAAGGCGCAGAATAAGAGCAAGAGCAAGAGCAGAAACAACAAAAAAGTCACAAAAGAAAAAGAAGAAGGGGGGGGGGCGGGGATTTTCTCCAGAGGCTTTTTTATTTACAGAGGCGCGCGACAGTTATCTGTCACAGCCGACGCCTCGACAACGGTTGCAATAATCTAAACCGCGAAGGGTAGGGGATCGCGCATCGCGATAGGACGGGTGTTCTAGAAAATTCTTCGGGTCGCTGCACTGGTACATACAATATATATATATATATATATATATATATATATATATATATATATATATAGTGCAGCGACCCGAAGAATAATATAAAAAAAAAAAAATATATATATATATATATATATATATATATATCAATTATATTATTTGTATTAATTATCTTATTGCATAACATATCAATCGAAATTTATTTCGACTCAATTGCAGGAGCTGCGTGCCTCTCTATGGTTTGCTGCAAGGGGAGGGGGAAATCCTGTACCTGAAATCGCGAAAGTCGTTAAAACGTTTTAAATTGAATATGCCAAACTAACTTAACTCTTCCGGGAGATTTGCTATTAAATCGAAAAAACGGGACACAACCTCAAATTTAATTGAATTTAAACTTCGTTCCTCACTATTGTGAGACAATTTAAAAATTTTCCTAAAGTTTCCTAAAATTAAATTGAATCTGGAAAACTAAATCGGAATTGAAACGAAAGTTTATTGTGATAAAAAGAATTCTAAATTCCGTACCCGACTCTAATTACCGAATTAATATTTATGTTTCAAATTACTAAATATTATAAACGAGTGTTGAAAAATAACTGGAAAAGTACGTTATTTATTTCCCGGTATTTTCTAGTATTAATTATTCCATGGACGACAACACTTACTTAGGCCAACGTAATTATCGGCCCGTAGGGGGATACGGGGGGAGACCGTAAAGAGAATAATAAATGCTGAAAAGATAAACACAAGTATACATTCGTATTATTCATGCAACGAACTATTACAATCATAAATCCACATCGCAATATTCAGGGAGATCGGTTGGGAAGAAACGTAAACAAGTTCGTTCCCGAGAATTTCTCGGAATACGCCGAAAAGAAATCTATTGCTTACTGACGAAAGTTACGGCTTTGTTATTGTTTACAAAGCTCACAAATAATTTACTGGAGATTAACTCTATTTATTTTCGAAGTTGTTTTCAATTTCTGAAAAATGATTATCGTTATGATATACAATTTCGAAATAATATATTAAATAATAAATTAATTATTTTCAAACTGTGCAAATTCAAACTCAAACATTATTTATGCAAAAATTTTTTGAACATGATAAACGACTTGAATTCAAAACACCAAACAGAAAATATATTTTATAATTTCTAGAAATTCAATACTATTTTAATATTATTCATCAATTAATATTCAGTAATACTCGGAATTGGTTTGGGACAACAATGCGGACGTCGTATGACGCCACGCTACCTCCAGGCCAGCTTGTGGGATCGCAATTTTTATTGATGGAGGGAGAGGAGTAGCGAGGGAAACTCGAAGGATGGAAAAGGTGACACACTAAAGACAAATATTTAATATAATAATATAGTCTTAAGATTACTTATTACGCCAAGGGAAAAAGAGGGGGCGCGAACAATACAGTCGGACCTGAAAAAGCGCGAAACTCAAACGGCACTTTCTCCATAGCGCGTATCCCCGGTACGACGGGCGAGAGCAGCGGCGAATAGGGGGAAGGGTTCCCCTGGAACGCTCTCCCCGATTAGAGTTACCGGGCTCGACCAGTGACTACGTCACAATATATTGGATGGACAAATTATTAACATACAGGGTCATCGAAAAGTATCGGACCCCCCTAATATCTTCAGTTAGAATGCACTTAGGAGAAAATGTCCAATAGCAAAGTTGTATGGTTTCAAGCGGGGAGTAAGATGATGACCTTGACTTTGACCTTGACCATGTCCTTCAAGCTCATTTCAAGGTCAATCTTATTTTTTTAAATAGAACCCCCTACATTTTATTGCATATTCTTATAGCTTATCTCGAGAGCTTTCCAAAACACTATAATAAAATATTTTTTTATTAAGTACTTTTTGAGTTATAAAGGTTTGAAGTTAACAATTTTTTGACACAAAATGTAGAATATCTTGTAAAATATTATTTAGTTTTCAGTAATCATAACCTTAATACTTTTGTGCGCGGAATAATGAGACCAATTAACTGGTCGGACTCGCATACCACTTAACAAATTGTTAACTTCAAACCTTTATAACTCAAAAAGTACTTGATAAAAAAAGATTTTATTATAGTGTTTTGGAAAGCTCTCGAGATAAGCTATAAGAATATGTAATAAAATGTAGGGGGTTCTATTTAAAAAAATAAGATTGACCTTGAAATGACCTTGAAGGACATGGTCAAGGTCAAAGTCAAGGTCATCATCTTACTCCCCGCTTGAAACCATACAACTTTGCTATTGGACATTTTCTCCTAAGTGCATTCTAACTGAAGATATTAGGGGGATCCGATACTTTTCGATGACCCTGTATGTTAATATATGTGGGTGGTTCCAAACAATGTGAAAATGCGATGGAAAAATTCAATTCAATAAAATTAATAAGTCTCACGTAAAAAATGACATTAAAATACATTTTTTAATTTGTCAAGTTTTGATCAAAAGTATCACATTGTTTGGAATCACCCATATGTTCGATGAAAATTGTGGTATCATATTCGACTATAATGGTTTGAAATTCAGTGGAGCTTAGTAAATTGCTTTAAATGCATTGGATTTCAGTTTCAGTTTATGCATGTGATTGATGTCCAAAAAACTTTTTGAACCGTAGAGATATTTACTTCGTAGAAAGGATTCTTAATGATTTCAATTATCGTTGACAGGTATATGAAGAAATAATTTGCATATTCTAATAAATATAAAGTTGGTAAAATGAAAACCATAACGAGAGAGCACTTGTGGCCTGATACTAAGCCACGAATAATAAATTTTTTTAATTTTAACTTTGACTTCAGTTATATTGCAAACTGGTTTTTATTTCAGCGTTCATAACATGTAGTTACGTAACAAATACATATCTAATACATATCAGGCGATAACTAAATTATGTTACTTATATGCTATGCACATTTTTGATATGTGTTATGTGGGTTAGAATAATAATTATTTATCATATGAAATTTATAAATACACCAGTTAGCCTTAGTGCCAAAAAAGCTTCAAACTACGCTTTAATAAAAGTATAAAATTTCTAAAATAGTGGTACAGCATTAAAATTACCTGAATGTTCTCTTACTAGCTGGCTGCTGTTTTGTTCCTGAAGTATATCGTAATCAGACATAATATTGGCGATATATCCAATTCTATCATCTTTTCTTTGATTCATCAAAAATGTTTTGCTAGTTTCATCAATCAACTCAAAAATATTCGCAGCCGCTATATCAAAAAGCTTTTTTACAGATGAAAGAAAATCGCTCTCTTTCTCCCGATTACTGTCTCTTGACTTATTCTTTTGTATAGCTTGACATTCATTGTATAAGTTTAATAATTTATCTAAACAATGATCATCCCTCTGAGTAGGCAAATTTGCATTTTCCCAAAACACTTTAACCTCATTTATTGTTTTCACTGCACTCTCTCGTAACTTCGAACGTAGTACTCGTGTATGATAAAAAAATACTTTTAGAACTTGCAGTTTCGATGGTAACTTGTTGCGAAGAATTTGCGTATCAACATCTCCGAGCAAATAAATGTTTTGACGTAATGTCACTGTTGCCTTCATTATTTAAAATCACTCAATTCACTTGGTTAACATTGTTTTGTTTACATTGTTATAAAAACAGCGTCAATATGCGATAAGAAATAAAGTATATAGTAACCTCTAAAAATTATCGATTGTGATGAATTCTGTAAACGTATATCGCAACTTTTAATGAATTATGTGGTTGTGTATGTTTATTAACGCAAAAAATAAACACTGAAGGGTCGTATCCACGAGATTGATTTTCTTATGTTTATGCTTAGTGAAATGCGATATAAATCAAAAACCTCGAAACATCGAGGTCGAGCAGAAAGCGTAAACAAGTGTTCTGATTTCTCAATACTGGAACACACATAGCATACTTCTTAATCTGCACCGCCCCGGTGTAGTGCACCGTTTCGTTAGTCTCGGGTACTCATGGCCCGGGTCGGAGATTAGGGAACCTGTGCACTGCACCGGGTCGGTGCAGATTGACGAATATGGTAACAGTAGGTAATACATTTTTAAGATTTTCGATTATATCGAATTTCATTAAACGCAAACGTAACCAATAAAGAGTAAGAAATTACGATTGTCCATCGCAAAATATTGTGACATTTTTTTTTCTTGCAAGCAATACTGACAAAATCAATTTTACTTTTCCTTAACATTTTGCTTATAAAAAAGTTACTGTATTAAAATACAATTACTCAGCTCCATATGGTCGTTTTTTGACCGAAATAGAGGTCATTTTGAGCGCAAAATATAAAGAACAGGCTACAAAATGTCAGAATGCATTCCAAGAAAATTATTGCGATTTAATTCGGATATTTGACACTTTTGCCAGTAGAAAAACCGAAAAAAGAAAATTTTATATGAGAAATCAATGTTAAATTTCGAGGCTCCTGAGGAGCATGTTAATGTAAACCGATCTGGCTCAGCCTTCAGGAGGATTTTTTTTTTATTTATTTGAAGACGTTTGTGGGGGGGGGGGGGGCAAGAAAATAAAATTTCACCCAAAATAAGGGACACCCTAATATATATATATATATATACGCACCCATATACTTTTTTGGCATGTCTAAGAAGTGCACCGATAGTAAATGTTTTTTAATTTTCTATGCAGAAGTCTAATATTACATATTAAAATTTAGTATTTATTACTAAAGACTCAACCGCTGTTTAGCAAAAAAAATGTAAAATTTGACTATTACAAATTTATTTTGTCTTACAATTTTTAATATTTTTCAGCGATGATGTTTTTTCTATGCATATTTTGTAATTTTAAACTTCTCACATGGATTTGAGAAAGGTGATAAAGAATGGAAAATTATGAACTGATAAAAATTGCAATTTGGACATTTGTACCATACTCTGTATGTTTTTAGGTCGAAAATGAGGAAGAAAAGAAATAAAACCTTAGCTGAAAATTAAAATATAACTATACATATATTAATGTTACATATTTGCAAAAAAAGTTTTAGCCACCTATTTTATGCGATAACTTCATATAGAAACGATTTTCCGAAGAAGACGTACGAGTTACCTCGTCCGAATCCGTCGGATAGACGGGAGAAATTCTATCGCAAAAAAGAAAATGAGCTTCGCTGTCGAAACTATTGGACGATCGCTGTAAATGCATATGTATGTAAATATGCTATAGCACCGATTTTCGGGATGCTCTTGGCGATCTCGGCCAACTTCGGCCTTATATGAATATCGTTTGTCCTATACATGTTTATACGTACACATGTAAACAAAAATGTGGGGCCACGCTAAGCACCCTTCGAGAAAATCTTTGATACGGTCCTGACGAGAAAACGAAAGTCGAACTTCGTAATATCGTCGGCAGATGTCATTCCAATCAGTGCACTTAAAAATTGTAGGCGTCGCTACAGTCAAATCTGACTTCCGACTTTTTGGAAGAACACCCTTAACCCCTTCGCTGCGGATGACAAAGATCTTTGTGATTTAGGACTTTTCTCTGACTGCGGCAAAAACGCAAATCTTTGTCATGACATAAATTAGTCTAATGAAGTCAATAATATATCCAATTGAAAAACTTGACCATTTCTAGCCAGCCTAAGGTATACCGAGCAACATGCCGTTGTCCTTTTTCAAAAACATGTTGTCAAAAAAAAGATACAAGTTCTTAAAATATGTTGTTTTTACGATTTTTTAAAAATCTTTGTTATGAGCTATGTCACCGTATTAGGTCAATTTCTGCATTAAAAATTAATGAAATCGTTTGAAACTTGCTACTCAGGGGTTTTTGAGGTCGCCGATTACAAATCTGATGATATATTTTGAAAATTCAAAATGGCGGATCCAATACCGCGGGTTAATGTTAGCCTTCTCCCGTTAGCTTCGATATACAATATGTTCTTACACACTTTACTACGGTGGTTCGAGAAAGGTCTTCAAAGTGCAATTTTTTTCTGTTTTTATATATTTTTTTTTAAATTGTTTTTAAAATAAAAACTGTAACATATTGAACTCTAGAAATCAGTGTTTTTTGCCACATGTAACACGATAACTCAGGAGTACATAACAAAATTTTGAAATTTACACGGAATAATCTGGATAGATAATAACCTGTAAAATACCTATAAAAAGTAAAAATATAGATTTGTAGCTGCAGAATCGAAGAAATTTTTGATAAAAATACAAAATTCGGTATAAATATTCTATAAATAATCACGAGAGTGTTTCTATTGCCAACCTGCCACGAACATCATTATTGACATATGAATAACAAATTGCCGTAATATTGTACATGCAAAAACTGATATAAGTTTCGTAATCAGTTCGAATTTTGATTAAGACCTCCGCCATATTGAATCCGCCATTTTGAATTTTCCAAAAATGATCGAATGTAACGTATGACATCGGAATATCAAAATATTAATAGCTTCTAAAGGTGATTTCTTCTTTATGAATGATTCCTTGATAAATTGGTGGCAACCACGGTAAGTTTTCTTGACAAAGGGTGTGGGTGACCTCTAAACGCAGATATTAACGATTTAGGATTAGGATGAAATATTAACCAATCATCTTGAACCGACTTTTTAAAAAGAGGAAACCACGTCTGACCCGTCCAAATACCACTATGCCTGAAGCTTTGTCAGTTTTGATCTTTTTCAATACTTTTGCAATAATTGAAAAAGGAGGGAATGCGTACAATTTTAATTCTGACCAATTTAATGTAAATGCATCATGAAAACTTGCTGCTCGGTCTTGTCCCCATGCACAATATATTTTACATTTATTGTTGATTCTTGACGCAAAAAGTTCAATATCTGGAATTCCAAAAATATTTACAATTTTTTTTTCACCTAAACTCTATTGTTATATCTTCTATCTATATCTGCATTGATTTTTCCAAATAATGTATCAGCTTCTTTATTTTCTTTTGAAACAATATAAGCTGCATAAACCCACAGTTTATGTTGCTCATACCAGTTCCAAAATGTTTTTGCCAATTCGTGAAGAGTAGGAACTTTTGTTCCACCCATTTTATTAATATAAGATAAGGCGGTTGGATTATCGACTCTCAGTAAAACTTCACAATTCGTCAGATCTTTTGCAAAATATTTTTATGCCAGGTAACAAGCTTTTAATTCTAAGTGATTAATATCCAGTAATTTTTCTTCAAAACTCCATTCACCGTTAATTCTTATTCCCTGGCAACGAATTCCCCAGCCTATTAAGGTGGCATCAGAAAATATTTCCCTTTTAAAATTATACGTTTTAATATTCTTATTTGAAACTGGAAGCACGTTATAGTAGTAGAAGAATGACCGTCCCCACGAAGTTCCCGCCGCCGCCACCTGGCGTCGCCACAGTCGCGGCGCTGTCGCAGCATGCGAGGTGGTAGATTCGTGAACTAATTCGCAGACTGATTCGTGGACTAATTCGCAGACTGAGTCGCGGACTGACTCGCGGGCCGATTCGCGGATTGATTCGCATTTTTGATTTGCTGTTTAGTACGCGGGCTTATAATTCAAGACTCTCTCATTGGGAAATCTGACCGTCACTAATGAGGTCATTAAGATGACGCAAGGACTTCGTGGACGTTCCCATTGAGTTTTCGAAGATTAATGCTGTAGCGTTATGCATATATCTTTCGATCTTTTAAATGTACCCTATTGGGAAATCTTTCTTTCAATATGGCACACCGTTACCGACCTAATTCGGATGTTACATATCTTTTTTTGATGAATTGAAAGCGTAGATTTCCATTAGTCTAAATACCAGTTTGAAGGTGTCTAGCGCAATCTCGTATATCGAGGACCTACTTTTTAAATCTCACACAAATTTTAAAAACCTGTTACTCGTTAGTGATGCAATAATAAGGGCTTTGGCCTCTCCCTTGTCATGTTGTAAGTTCGAATTCACCTTTCAGAGTTTTCTCTCGTCGGGGAAATCTATCCATCAATATGACAGTCGTCTTGACAAACCATTAGCGTAACTCAATGATCTCCAATAGTGACGAAACCGCTGAGTCCCTTCACACAAAACCGCTAAGACCATTTTAAAATTAATTTAGAAAAGCCTCCAAGCAAGTCTCAACGCGTTCAAAAGACCTGACGTCGACCCCCTGGTGCGCGGGACCTGCCGGCTACGACAGGTCCGTTTATCCTACCTATCAATTACAAAATTTGTTCCATCTAGCATCTATATTTTCATTTTCTCGTTCCGTGACATGACGTTCTGAAATCCTTCTTGACACCTACATATTTTAAACACAGATTTTCATTCATAAGATGGAAGGTATCGTTTTCGTCTCTCTTCCTATGATATAATCTGTTCTGGACTGAGTGAATAGACATTTTTCCTGATGTTCTAAATACTAGTATAAAGTAAAATTGTCTAATTCTCAGAACATTTATCGCACCCAACTTGATCGATTTTTCTATGCTATGAAAATTACAGTGTTGTCAAACTTTAATGATTCGAGGTATAAATTAAGCATACTCGGACTACCGGAGAATAGTCTCCTACACTCCACACGTTCTTCTACTTGTAAAATTTTTTCAAGATGGTTGATATGAAAAGAACTTTTTCATCGTGGGAGGAATCCTTGAAGGGGGTTTACGAAACCCTCGGCGAAGATGCTACTCCCGGTCAATTCCAGGACTTCATCAAGAAGTGTACCGGGAATATTCGAAAAATTAATTCATATATTTTATCAAATCCCCATATTCCAAATGGGGTGAAGGCATCGGTGGAGGCGATTATACATCGCATAATGAGTCTAAGAGCTAAAGCTGTCGAGCGATTGGCTCAAAGAGAAGAAGATAATAAGCCTGAAGAAAATTTTATCGTGCAGAAGAACGTCGAATCGGCATTCAAAAATCGGTTAAGAACGGCACAGGTGGTTAATTTAAAATATTTGGACCCCGTAAAATTCATGTTTGAGATAAAACCTAGCGTCGTTGAATATGTGCGTGGTGTAATAAATGAGTATAACTGTGTCAAGGTATGTACTGTGTTTTCGGGTGAGTTTACCGCGGGGCAGCTGCAGGATACAAAATATTTTACCAACAAATATGAGCAATTATATGTGAGCACGGACTTAAACGAGTGGTACGACGCAAAAGTTAAAGTGCCTATTCTTACTTCTCTCGAAGAATTTCAGGACAATGGCTCGGGGTGGGCTTTATCCTGCATAAATTCGCTGGCTATACAAACAGCGAAGTATAATCCCATGCGTGTCGGCCGATGGATCAACTTACCCGTGTGGATTGAAAACAAAAAAGCTGTAATTAACGTAAAGATTCCGGGTAATGACTGCTTTGCGTGGGGCATTATGTCAGCATTATTCCCCGCAAATGCCAGTTCAGATCAACAATCATCATATCCACATTATCGAAGGCATTGCTTTCCCCGTCGCGTTAAAGGATATTCCGAGGTTCGAAAATTTGAACGACATTTCAGTCAATGTATTTGTAGTAGCCGAGAAAAAAAGAAGAAGTGCTACCTGTACATTTGACTGCAAATGAGAAGGATCAACATATCAATCTTCTCCTCGTGTCTGAAGAACGGAGGAAACCCCCACGCCCCTCCTCATCTTTTGTTTTGGACGATGTCGAAGTCGAAGAAGATGACAGGATCAATCATCATTACTGCTGGATTAAAAATTTATCACGACTAGTGCATAAACAGTGCACTAAACTTGACGGAAAAAAGCATATTTGCAACAGGTGTCTTCACTATTTCCATAATGAACAAAATCTTGTCATGCACAAGATAGAATGTGGAAAGAAAAATGATTGTGCTGTAAAACTCCCCGAAATAAAATCAAGCATTTTTTTAATACTTTGGGTCGAGCCATGTCGGTACCCTTTATTGTTTACGCTGATACCGAGTGCCTGCTGGGAAAAGTGGAGACGGAGGCACCTCCAAAATCGGCTTACGAGCAACATAAGATTTGCAGTGCAGGCTACTACGTACACTGTCAACACGACCACTCGCTGTGTCGTTACCGTTCTCACCGGGGGTCCAACTCTGCTACCTGGTTTGCCAACGAGCTGAAGGAGTTGGCCGATAAAGTTAATCAGGTAAAATTAATTAAAATTACAAAATATATTCATATAAAATTTATTATTATTATTTAATTAATTAATTACAATAAAGTCAATAAGTAATATTATGTGTCTGCTTTCAGATCCTCAGTGATACGAAGCCGATGCATTTGAGTGAGCCGAATGAGTGGAGGACATTCCATACAGCGACAATGTGTCGGGGGATCCTTCTCAAATGAGGACCTCAAAGTCCGTGACCACGATCACTTGACCGGTCAATTTCGGGGTGCAGCTCACAACTTGTGTAATCTTAAGTACACATATCGTTTTAATATTCCCATAATATTTCACAATTTGAGTGGTTACGATGCTCATTTCATTATTCGCGACATTGCCAATTCTTTTGAATATTATCCCATGTAATATGGAAAAGTACATTTCCATGATTAAATATGCTGAAGGAACTAAAATTAGATTAACATTTTTAGATTCAATTAGATTTTTGAATTGCTCTCTCGAGAAATTGGCATTATATTTGGATAATAATGATAAAAGAATTTTAAAATCTCATTTTCCAAATGAGAATGAATTTAATTTATTAACACGTAAGGGAATTTTCCCCTACGATTACGTAAAAGAAATGAGCATTTTTGACGACATTTTGTATTCCTTATTTATTTTTTTGCATATTACAAAAATCTACATTTTTAAATGAAATTAATCATTGTAACATACCAATTGGAAAGTATGCTTACAGATGTACTTCGCACATTGGTAAATTTTTAATAAGTTGAAAATTCTTTCGTAAAATTGTATGATAACGTCATAACCAAAGCTCCATTTAAAATTATTACATTGTTTAAGTTATTTATTTATTTATTACTTATATCATGCCAATTCTTTAAATTACTATTGAATATAATTTAAAAAAATTATTAAAATAAAAAATAAATTTAAAAAAAAAGGGACGCGACCCACCGTTTGCGACTCAACGTGTATTACAAGCCGGACATTTGGACCACTTAGCTACAGAGAACTACAACCTAATTAAATCCAGAAATTGTGTTTAAATTTCTGCTCGCAGTCATTTGTTTTAAACTCTTACGCGCCCCGCTCCCCTCGCTAGCGTCCACACGGCGATCCTTCTACTTCCACGTTCCCCGGGAACCCCGTTCCCCTCTCGAGTACCTACTAGTAAATCAGGGAACTGAGCGATCTCCCTACTAATCTCTGCAGTTACATACACAGAACAACACTTACTAAGAGAAGTGAAAGCTGCGTGTTGAGATGGGGAAACAAAAAAGCCGCCCCGAAACGTCATCTGAAACTTGGGTTTGGAACTAAAATTGGGTGAAAGAGGAAAAAAAGTTTCACCCCCAGTTACATACTCTAGTTTCTATTAACGACAGAACCGATATCATTGGTTACTTTTTGTATGTATATAACGGAATGATCCAATGAACGCTTCGTGTGCAATCGCGCTAACTGTTTTCTTCGCTACGTGCATCGTGAAATGATTTGTATTTCGCGGTCGTATTTCGGTCATGCTTCCACCTATTTCTAGAATTCTGATTGGTCATTGTCACCGCCATAATCACGTTCGTTTTCAAAACCGCGCGTGCTATTAGTCTCCTTGTGGACTAGACGACTTGAACAAGTGCGGTATTTATTATTTTACGAGAATTATTTACATACATAATTAACGTTCATTTTCTTGTAATAGGTAAAAAAATATAAAAGAATAATATTATTTGATAGATAAATGATCTTCACGTGCTTGTCATGTGCGCGTTGTGCAGTGAATGTGAACCTGGCGACAAGTCAAAGGATTAAATAGCCAGAATTTGGATTAACAGAAGTGATCAAATTTTCTTGTTAGTTTTCGGCTTTTGCGTGCAAAGTTATTATTTTGATAGCACTTCTGTTTTTTAAACCATCATCTAATCCAAGTTTTGGTACATTCTATCTTTTTTCGTCAACTGCTGGAGAAATTCTAACCTAATCATTTTCCAGAAATAGGAAAATTGAAAAGGCCGTTTCTGCTGTTCAAATCAGACTTCTATAACTAAAATAAAAGGTACGAAATTCGGTTTTTTATTTTTTCCAAACATTACTCTTTACATTATTTCAACATTTATTTGGCATTTAAAATATTAATATGATTTGATGAGTAAAAAAGTTTTTTCCAATTTAATATTTTCATAATCTAACAATCCTTCTTTCCTCTTTAGAATGTCAAGCTCTTCAAGTGATGATGGTGATGATTTCCATCAATTTAGTTATAATATTGTAGAATTTGTGAAACGTGGCAAGGCTTCATTAAGAGCCATTGACATTGTTCCGATGAAATGGCTAACATGCAATTATAAAAAGAAGTACATGGATGCCAAATTCCACCCACCTCCGTATAATGATCAAACATTTAAAGAAATTCAAAAGCTTATCGAAAATAATGTTGACGCACCAGCTGATTGGCCATCCTACCATGTTTTAGTAATTGTAATCATTGTAATATACCAACTGGAAAGTATGCTTACTTCGTACTTCGCACATTGGTAACTTTTTAATAAGTTGAAAATTCTTTCGTAAAATTGTATGATAACGTCATAATCAAAGCTCCATTTAAAATTATTACATTGTTTAAGTTATTTATTTATTTATTACTTATATCATGCCAATTCTTTAAATTACTATTGAATATAATTTAAAAAAATTATTAAAATAAAAAATAAATTTAAAAAAAAAGGGACGCGACCCACCGTTTGCGACTCAACGTGTATTACAAGCCGGACATTTGGACCACTTAGCTACAGAGAACTATAACCTAATTAAATCTAGAAATTGTATTTAAATTTCTGCTCGCAGTCATTTGTTTTAAACTCTTACGCGCCCCGCTCCCCTCGCTAGCGTCCACGCGGCGATCCTTCTACTTCCACGTTCCCCGGGAACCCCGTTCCCCTCACGAGTACCAACAAGCTTCAGCGCCGGCGAAACGGCAACGTCGCTACGAGGCGCCTTCCCAATGATGCTCTGTTTTATCCCTGCAGCATCTGTTTTACCCGATGTACCACCTTTTCGATACGTAGTTCCGGATAAATCTAATCCAACGCGACGATCGAATTCCACCAAATCTGTCGCGTGTAAATTAAGGAACTGAGCGATCTCCCTACTAATCTCTGGTAACTGCGGGCTTAAGGAAGGTTAGTTTGCTTAGTTCCTTTCGAATGGAGGGAAGATATATGAGTTGACTCTCGAACAGTGAGGACGTGTCTATGGCCCAAAATCACCGCCCAAAGTGTTTTAATATAGAAGTTAAAGATATAGAAGAAAATATCCATCCAAATAGAAAGGACTGACATCAAAGTAAAGAGGTCGACCACCAAATACCCTTCAAAGGCAAAAGGCACAAAACGAACTATCTCATCACCGAAAAGTTCCAGAAGAGTCTCTGGCGCTTGGGTAGCCATTTTGTTTAAGTTTAGACTGAATGCAACAGGTACACGTTTTCTTCCAAAAAAATTTTTTTTTCTCTCTCTTTTTGGTTTTTCCTTTTTATATAAAATACATTTTTCAGATAATATAGATTTGCTTCGAAATTCAAAATAAACATCATAATTTAATTAAACTAAAATGTCTCAGAAAAAAGAAAAAAACAAATTCGGAACAAAAATCTGATTCAACTGATAATATCCTCTCTAAAAATCAAAACTTACAACCTAATAATAAAGACAAAATTCAAAAGTTAATGAAAAACAGATACTCAAATATTTCCCAAGCTCCATTTATTGTACATGCCGAGACTTTTGAAGAAAAATATGCTATTATATCAAAAAATGCATGTAAATTCGCTCACGATTTAGCCTTGAAAGGAAGCAACTTCGACAGACTTAAAAAAATAAACCCTTTCAGGGTACAAATCTCTTTTATAAACATAGTTGAAGCTAACCAATTTCTAGATAGCACGATTACCCTTTCGACAGGCTGGTTTACCTACATACCCAATTTTAAATTAAATAGGATAGGGGTAGCTTATGGATTTCCTGAAACGATGGAAATAGAACAAATTAAAGAAGCTTTAGAAATGACGTATAAGGATATCCAAATAGAAAGAATTTACAAAAAAAATAATGACAACGGACAATTATTTCCTACTAAAACAATTAAATTTGAATTCCCAGGGAATTTTTTACCAAAACAAATTTCTATCTGGAGACATTAAACCGTACGTATACCCAGTGTCTCAATGTGATAAATGTTTAAAATTTGGCCATGTGGAAAATAATTGTAGAGCCAAAAAAGAAATATGTGCCAAATGTTCTAAACCAGATCACAGAAGTCCAAATTGCGTTTCAAATAAAATTAGATGTGCTAACTGCCTGCAAATCAATTTCGAACATTACAAACATCCCGCAACGGATAAAAAAATATGTACAACCTGGAAATTTTTTTTTCAATGCTCTCAAATCCAACCTCAAATTAAATAATGAAAACAAAAGGAAACGAACAAAGACTGATGATATTCAAAACACCGACAATATGGACTTCTATGATTCAAGCGACTCCGATGAAAACATTGAGCAGAATAACAATTGTATTGTAAACAATGAAAGTTTGAGTTTCAATTTACTTTGCCAACAATTAGCAGAAACTAACAAACTCTTTCAAAATGTACTAAATAATTTAAATAAACTAATTCCAACTAACAAATCTATTTCAATTTAATAAATTATTATAAATACTTTTATTGACAAAGTTAATCGTAACTCAAACTTAAATAACGACTATATATTGCTTTTATTTATTTTTAATATAATGGCCAAAGAAAAGGGTTTATCTATCCTTCAGTGGAACACACGTAGTTTAGAATACAAAAGATGTGATCTAGAAAAATTTTATTTAAATTTTGACATAATTTGCTTAACTGAAACATGGGTGCGCGACCATAACAGAATCAAACTAGGAAACTATAATATCGTGGGATTGGATATGAATAAGGAAATGAAAGGAAGTTTTTCCTTAGGAGTAATGATTGCCTTAAGACCAGATATTAATTATGTCGTAGATCAAAGATTCAATGATGGCAAAGGTTTAGAATTCATTGAAATCACAATTAATAAAGAGAATCAGTCTATTAAGATAATTAATCTGTACAGACATCCTCATTCCTCGCAAACTGATAACGACTGGAGTTTGGTCTTTAAAACTAGTTATATAGACACCATTTTTTGCGGTGACTTCAATGCTCACCACAAATCTTGGAGTTTAGGTAAACAAAATCAGGCAGGAAATCAAATATTTAAATTCTAGATAAACAAAAATATTAGCGTAATAAATGATCCTAAGTTCTTTACTAAAATACCCAATCCCACGGATATTAGAGCTGGATCCCCAGACATAACAATGGTTTCTGTAGATTTGCTGCATAGAATAAATTGGAAAGTACAAAACAATTCGTTTGGAAGCGATCACTTCCCAATCGAAATTTCATTATGAGGGGATTTCATAACTAAAAGAGAGTGTAGACCTAACCTTAACATTGATAAAGTCAATTGAAAACTGTCCAATAAATTGCTTTTGAACAAAACCAAAAAACTTTTGGTAAATGAAAACAATTTTATCCATGTTTATAAAGAACTAAACAACTTAATTATTAATTGTTTACTAAAATCCGAAGCATTTATGGCCAAAAAAGCAACAACCTATCACACATCTATTGGTGGAATGACAACGTCGCTAACTTAATTAAGGTCAGAAACATAGCTGCTAAAAAATTAAAAGGAAAAATAAACATGGACAATATTGTAAAATACCAGGAACTGTCAAAAAAGGTCAAAGGGGCCGTAAGTAAAGCAAAAAAGGAAGGATACATAAAATTTTGCAATTCTTAAAACCTAGACTCAAATATAAGCAGAGTTTGGAAAGTGATCACTTCTTTTAAAAACTCCAAAAAATACAAACAGTTCTAATGACCCTGCATTAAAAGCATCGATAAATAAAATTAAGTGCCCTCCATCGTGTACAATACCGGATCCAAAAATCCCTATAAAGTACAACAAAGCGCTGGATGAAGAATTTAGACAAGAAGAATATAAGACTATAATTCAAAATCTAAAAATCAAATCCAGCCCAGGACCGGACAAGATTTCGAATAAAATCATTTCAAACTTACCTGATTCCATACACGAAATTATTTTAAAAATCTTTAATCTAGCGTATAAAACCAGCACATTCCCAAAAAGCTGGTCAGAATATGATGTCTTATTAATACCTAAACCAAATGGCAAAGGTTTCAGACCAATCGCCTTAGCTTCCAATCTCTCGAAAATATTTGAAGCTCTGATAAAAAATAGATTGGAGTGGTTCATAGAACAAGATCTAGTTTTACCGAATTCTCAATATGGCTTCCGGAAAGCCAGATCATGCACCGATAGCGTGACAATTCTTTCGACAGATATTTATCTTAACTTCTGCCGAAGAAATTACACAGGAGCTCTGTTGATCGATATTGAAGGGGCATTCGACAATGTCGTCCCAAACATTTTAATTCAAGAACTAATTAATTTAAATCTTTCTAATAAACTTATTAAATATATAAAATTTGTCATTTCACACAGAGATATTAGATGTTACACAAATGGATATTTTTTAGAAAAAATTTACACAAAAAAAGGCCTACCACAAGGATCGGTTCTAAGTCCAATACTTTTTAACTTGTATGTCAGAGAAATACAAAAATTTTTATGTATATCGACTAGGAATCTACAATACGCCGACAACTGCGCTATATACGTTTCCCACCAATCTCTCGAAATCTGTATTAAAGAACTCGAACTTTCTTTCTTAAAATTAAAGTCGTGGTTAACAAGTTGTGGACTTTCAATCGCTACTAATAAGACCAATTTTCTTATATTTTCAAGAAAAAGAACAAACATGGAGAATTTAAAAATTAATCTTGATGGTACAACTATTAATAATCAACAATCGGTTAAATTTTTGGGTGTTACCTTTGAAAATAAACTATGCTGGCACAAACACCTCGAAGAAATATGTAAAAAAGCAAATAATGCACATAACATCTTAAAATCATTAGCAACAATAAAATGGGGTATACATCCAAACCATCTGATGAATGTTTACAAAGGCCTAATACAGTCAATCTTGTCGGCGTGATGGTCGTGCGGGCTAAGGCGTCAGTCTTAGTCCGCCCGAACTGAACGTCGCGAAGGTCCCGAGTTCGAATCCCCGTCCGTGCAATTTTCTCTGCTTATGTCCAGTGTGGAATAACCGGGGAACTTTGCTGGGCGAAGGTACGAATTTGGGACCGCTGCCGACCCCCGTCGGCAGTTATCGGTACCGTCAGCGTCTTATCCGCGGTCGGTACGTCGTGGGTCTTATCTCGGATAAAGAGGGGATAAGCCCCGCGTCGTACTCGCTAAGGCACAGACCGCCGAATCTGCTGGTGGTACCTATATTGGGGAGGGGGGACTGGCTCTGGGTGGGTGTAGTGTTGTTCTGTTCCGTCATGTATAATGTCTATGTGTTGTCCATCCTATACCTCTCCACTCGAGAGCCGACCCGCGAATAGGCATCTAAGTCATTAAAGCGGGGGAAAATTCCAAATCCTTTATCCTTTATCCTAATACAGTCAATCTTACCTTGGGGTCATACCTGCTTTTCTAATGCAGCAACATCTTACAAAAAAAAATTAAAATCAATACAACTTGCCACATTAAGAACTTGCCTCGGCTTTATGAGATCAACCCCATCCGCAGTTATATACAAAACGTCAAATGTAATACCAATAGACATTTTAATAGAAAAATATAACTACAAATATATATTAAGTAAAGCTCAATATAAAGATAAAGTACTAATCAACAAATTAAAACTAATCAACGAATATAAAAATAAAAAAAGTACAAAGAATGTAAGAATTTCACCGATGATTCATGATGCCTATGTCAATATTATAAATGATTTTCAAAAAATAGATAGCACTCAATTTTCCTTAGCTATAGAATACCCACTAATTATTAACAACTATTCTCATCAAATTAATTTGGAACTAGGGAAAGTATCTTTACTTCAAAACTCTCCCAAAGAATACTTCCATAACAACTTGAAAGAAAAACATACTAATTCTGACCTAATTTATACCGATGCTTCCAAAATAAGATTAAATATTAAAAATATAAGGAATTCAATAGCTATTTATCACGAAAACAAAAAGTATATAGAAGGACAGAGAATTAGCGATGATTTAAACACTTTAGAGTCAGAAGCTATCGCCATATGGTGGGCACTCAAATACGTCAACGCCAATGATCTAAATAGAGTTGTAATTATATCAGACTCGGCCAAAGCTTTAGAAACTATATCTAAAGTACTATATAAAAAGAAAAATATATATAAAGTTTTCTATGACATTAAACTAAAACTAAGTTTAACAAAAAAAGATATACATTTCTATTGGTGCCCAACCCATTCGAACATAATAGGGAATGAAATAGCAGACAAAGCAGCTAAAACCGCATTAAACCTAGATATCAACCACTCTATTATATATAAATCACATTGGCTCAACTTTATGGCAAAAATTGATGCTACAACAGAAACAAAATATCAAAACTATCTATTGTCTGAATTTGAGACCAAGGGCAAATTCTTCATCGAATCATCTGGTACTGAAATGGTCGCGCATCCATGGTTTAGTAAATTGAAACTAAGTAGAGAATTTATTAATATTATTAATCGAGTTAAATCTGGACATTGGGAGTTCCCAGAACATCTACATAAATTAAAAATTCTAAAATCACCTAAATGTGAATTTGATGATGAACTCGGTTCGGCAAGCCATATGATTTTCGACTGTCTTCAATTTACAATTACTAGATTTCAACTAATAGACTTATTAAATAATTTAAATATATTCCCCCCCCCCCTATTCGTTGAGTGGAATTTTGTTCTTAAATAATATTTCAATTTTTAAAGAAATAGTCAATATAGTTAAAGCAATAATATATTCAAAGGAAGGAAACGTAACCTAAAATTATAGGATTATATCTATCCCTTATACCGTATAAAAAATCCAAGCTAAGGATACTCGCATACTCGTAAACGACAAATGTGACAAACAAAATAAGCCTTAACCAACAAGATGGAATACACACACATAACATGATAATTACAATTTGTTGGTAATTTATCGAGGTACAGTGTTCAGGCATAAGGTTAAATAAAATGATTTTTACATGTGTGAACAAAATTTATTTGGATTGTGTGTTTATCTTCTCACTATATAGAAAAACCACGGACCTCTGTTTTTAGAAACAATATTCTTCTTGGTGGTTTTTAAAGAGTATTTAAATAATATGGAAAGTATGACTGATATAGAAAATAATTCCAAAAACGCCTTTACCGCGCTTCTCCTTTCAATCACAGTATACACCCTTAAACGCAATTCAGATCCTTTCACTTATTTTCCTATTTTAAATTTAACTCCTCTAATCACTTCAATCTTTTCTTCTTTTTCTGAAAACAGACACGTTCTGATTGACTTTTCTTTTTGATTGAACAGGAAACTACTTCCACATGTGACTCCACCGACCAATCAGCATATACATTTACAATTCAGCCAATTAGATTTTTACACGCAAAATAATTACATATCAACACTCCTCCTTAATTATTTTACATTTAAGTCTTTCAAACATTTTACGCGATAGAGGTTTCGTCAGCATATCAGCAAGTTGATCTTCACTCTTCACATGTTCTGGTTGAATAGTTGATCCAATGTGTTGCTGAATAAATTTCCTTGATATTTCCACATGCTTCTTTCCTTTTGTTATTTTTCCTTCATGTGTGTTTTCTAACATATGAATCGCAGATTGATTATCTATATACAGTCTTGTAGGTTGATTTGGGTTCAACACTTTCAATTCGATGGACAGTCTTCTGATCCAGCTGATGTCATCGATAGCAGACACTGCTGCCCGATATTCTGCTTCAGCTGTGGAATTTGCAACCAAACGTTGTTTCTGAGTAAGCCAAACTACAGGGCCACCACGTAGTAATAAGATTCCACTCGTAGAATGTCCAGTCGCAGGATCTCCTCCATAATCAGCGTCACTGTATCCAATCAACTCTGAACCTCCATTAAAAAATATACCAGATCCAATTGATCCTTGAATATATTGGAAAACTCTCTTTATCATTTTCCAATGACTTTTCTTCGGATTATTATTGTACCTACTTAGGTAATTAACCGGGAAGCATATATCTGGTCTCGATATAGTACTTAAATATAATAAGCTCCCAATTGCCTCACGATAAGGTTCAGACTCTTCAAGTGGTTTGTCATTCAAGAAATTATTTTCGTCAGTTAACATTCCTTTTTCCATGGGACAGTGAACTGGATAACATTTGTCGAACTGAAATTTTTCTAAAATTTTCCTGGTGTAACTTTCTTGATTTATAAAAATTCCATCTTTCGATTGTACTATTCGCATTCCCAAATATGATACTACATTTTCTTTTGCGGTATCATATGTTATCTTAAAATTGTTGTTTAATTTCATCAAAATGTCTAACATGTTCTGTTTGTCTGCTCCAATCCTTAAGCCATCATCTACATGTAGAACAATAATCAGACTATGATCCTCATTATAAAATACACAAGGATCATCATCGGCAGTTTCAAACTTTAATGCTTTTAAGTAACTTACAAACTTTTTGTTCCAATTTTTCGGAGCTTGTTTTAAACCATACAGGCTTTTCTTTAATTTGCATACTCTACCAGTCATATCGTTGAATCCTTCAGGTTGATACATATAAATCTACTCGTCTAATTCACCGTGAAGAAAAGCTGTCTGTACATCAAAAGTCATAATCTTCATCCTCTTTGAAGCAGCTATACTTAAGATTAAACGAATAGACATGTGTCTAGCCACAGGGCTGAATACATTGAAGTAATCCGTACCAAGTTTCTGTTCGAATCCTCTGGCAACAAACCTGGCTTTGATTAGTCCATTTTCTTTCTGAGAGAATACCCAGCGCCCAGTTAATGGTTTTACCTCTGTTGGTCTTTCCACCAAAATCCAAGTATTCATGTCCATTAGAGACTTATATTCTGAGGACATAGCCTTTTTCCAGTTGTTGTCTTTAATAGCTTCTGCAACAGAAAGATTTTTAACCTCACCTATTAGCGCAGACTCACACTGTTGCATCATAAATGCAGAATCAATGTCATAATCGGTGTATCTTGACGGACGTTTCAGGGTTCTACGATCACGTAACTGTCTCACATTTGATTCCTCTTCATCGTGTCTTTCAGTCTTTTCAGCTTCAGGCTCAACAGATATACTTTCCTCTTCAGACTCAAAACTGTCAAATTCTAAATCTTCCTCTCCTGTACTTCCTTCAAGGTCTTCTGCTTCTTGAATTTCAGGTTTATTTTCTGTCCAAGGTATTTCGAAACTGGAAGGGTTTTCAGTTTCGACTTTCTCATCGAATATTACATTTCAGGAACTTATCACATCTCGACCATATTCCGTAAAAACTCTGTATCCAGGAGAATCAATATCGTATCCAACAAAGATACCTTTCACTGACTTCTTCTCAGTTTTTCTTCGCTTATGGTTTTCGACCAGTACATAACAGTCACAACCGAAAGTTTTCAGTTTCTTTACTTCTATTTTCCTTCCGAACCATAAATCAGCAGGACTTTTATTCTTGATTGAACTTGTTCCGGTAAGATTTAATGTGAATACAACATAATTGACTGCTTCAGCCCACAAGTTTTCATTCAATTTTCGAGCATGGATCACAGATCTTGCTGCTTCGGCAACGGTTCTCATATCTCTTTCAATTCTACCATTTTGCTGTGGAGTGTAAACACATGACTTGCTGTGAAATATTCCCAAATCTTCAATAAGTCATTTTGTATCAGAATTTTTAATTTCCTTTCCATGATCGGACCTTAACATTTTTACCTTGGTACCAAATTGATTTTCGACCAACTTCAAGAAATTGTTCAATTTTTCGTGTGCTTCGTCTTTGTGCTTTAGGAAATAAGCGGTTCTGAAATGTGTATAGTCGTCTTTAAAAAGCAGAAAGTATTTTGCTCCTCCTAGAGATCGAATATTCATTTCGCACAAATCTACATGTACCAGGTCTAAGGATTTGGACGATTTCTTTGGATTTATTGGGTGTGACACTCGATGCTGTTTACCATACGTGCAACCAGGGCAGATGTAATCATACCAGTCATCTTTAAAACTTATCTTGTGTTCCTTCAGAATGGCTCTGACTTGTGCAACATTTTGGTGTGCGAACCTTTCATGCCATCTTTTGATTGAGACATCTATTAAGCATTTTTCTGATGATTCCTGACGAAATTTCATTTTAAATAATTTATCCTCACGTAGAGCTATTGCACCAACTTTCCCATCACTGCCTTCAAATATAGACTCGTTTGCGTTAACTGTCTGCTTGTAACCTTTATCCAGGACTGAACTCACGGAAAAGAGATTGAATGGCATTTTTGGGATGTATAGAACATCCTTTAGAACAGTTGCGTTCCATTGTTCCCCATCAAAAGCTTCAAGTTCTATATCACCTACACCAATTCCGTTTAATTGCGTTGCATCACCAATGATAACCATGACTGGTTCACTAAGTTCTACATAGTTCGTAAACCACTCCTTTCTTGAGGTCATATGTTGAGTCGCTGCACAATCTTGAAGCCACTCATCTTTAAATTCTTTTATAAGCCTTTCATCTGGCACTGTTGTTGGTAGGCTTAAGTTGATTAAATCTCGTCTATTTGCAGGATGCCTGTCTCTATTTCTACCAGAAAGAGCTTCACTTTGACTAGAGTCTCTATTTGAACAATCTTTGGCAAAATGTCCCTTGTTCTTACATATATTACAGCCGTAATTATTTTTACAATATTCAATGTACTTTGCACATGCTTTTCCATGACATTGAGCTTTTCTGTGCCCTGACTTTCCACATTTAAAGCATTCCCCAGACTTTACATTTTTATTTGAATTTTGCACTGACTTTCCAAAATGTTTCGATACTAAAGCATTTTGTGGACTATATTTGACACTATGCTCACTTTCTTTCTGTCTGTCCTCTTCTAACCGAAGTCTGTCAAACATGTTACTTAATGTTTTGTCTACACCACTTACATTGTCCCACTCAGTTCTAAAATGGTATAGTTTGGGAAGAATTCCCAAAATTCTTTGCATGATCCAACTATCTTTAACTGTTTCACATTCCGCAGATAGACAGTCAGCATATTCTTGAATTTGTACACAGTTTTCGATGATAGATTTCCTCTCATCGTATCGATAACTGAAAAACTTTCTCTGTAAGCTTTCAATCGACACATCTGACTTTTTACCATATAATGTCTCGAATTTATTTAACATAGAATACGATGTAGTGCATTTGGATATTTTCTGAGCAATATGACTGCTACAATTTAGACCTATTATTGTTTGTGCTTCAACGTCTTTGTTTATCCACGATTCTACAACTTCACTTTCGTCGTTTCCTTCGGGTTTAACCTCTACACCAGTGGCAACCTTCATGAGTTTCTTGGATTTTAAGGTTAGGTTTAACTTGAATTTCCAGGAGTCATAATTCACATTTCCATGTGCATCTTCATTTAGAATTTCAAGGTTGGATTTCACTGAATCCATTTTGAACACTTTTTTTGTTTTTTTTCCTTACACAATGCCTCATATATATATATATATGTATATATATACACCTTAATGTCTGATAATTATGCCTGGGCCCATAACCTGTTGGTAATTTATCGAGGTACAATGTTCAGTCATAAGGTTAAATAAAATGATTTTTACATGTGTGAACAAAATTTATTATGATTGTGTTTTTATCTTCTCACTATATAGAAAAACCACGGACCTCTGTTTTTAGAAACAATATTCTTCTTGGTGGTTTTTAAAGAGTATTTAAATAATATGGAAAGTATGACTGATATAGAAAATAATTCCAAAAACGCCTTTACCGCGCTTCTCCTTTCATTCACAGTATACACCCTTAAACGCAATTCAGATCCTTTCACTTATTTTCCTATTTTAAATTTAACTCCTCTAATCACTTCAATCTTTTCTTCTTTTTCTGAAAACAGACACGTTCTGACTGACTTTTCTTTTTGATTGAACAGGAAACTACTTCCACATGTGACTCCATCGACCAATCAGCATATACATTTACAATTCAGCCAATTAGATTTTTACACGCAAAATAATTACATATCAACACAATTTAACGACAAATCGCCAGAGGTCACCCCAACCAATAAACCAAAATTCTTAGTAGGCTTAAGGATCTTTATTATTTATGATCCAGAGCTGTGGGCCGTAGTGGATTTGGAGCGCTATCTCCCAGATTCCTGCGTTAATGCCACAAATCAAGAAGAAGATGAAGAATGGAGGGAAATGGACGGTTTCGGTATTGCTCGTTTAGCCGGTTTCGTCGGAGTTTTCGCGGTATTAATATTCACTTTGATATATGTTTCGATAACGTACTTTATTATCAGTGTCGTTTAAAGAGATTTTTAAGATATTAGGCGCCAACACTCGATTTGTAAAATTTTGTAAATAAACTCGATCAGCTGTTTACGTAATCTACAGTGTTTTTATTACAGTTGTACATTCACATGTACAAATAAATATTTATAATTATTTCAAGTAATGAATATTATATTATTTAACAAGAAAATCGTCCATTAGTAATAATAGTGATTGTTTCGTATTAGTGCACTAGGGAATTGTAGTTACATTTGTAGGCAATTGTAATTTGGTGTAAAAAGCCTGTCACAAAGTGACAATTTGGTAACTGCGACTGAAAGTTTAAAACTATATGCACAAGTTTACACTTAATTTCATTTATTGGCACATTAATTATATTGTATCTATTGTTTATAGCTTCAATTTCCCACATGTTTGTTATATTAGAATTCACTGGATACGAATAAATAATTCCTTTCAATGGTACTACAATGCCTGCAAGACTTAGCTTGTTTCTTTCTGTTTTAATAAATTTTGTTATTTTTAAAACCGTTTCATCATCGTGCAACAGGACAATATCATCTGGTGAGTTTGTTTTCAATATTGTGCCTTTGTAGATGACATATACAATTTTATCCTTGGCTTCAACAAATTTTATTGCACTTGGTATTATAGATTTTTTACTATTTTGTGTCATGCTTTTCTCATAAAGGCGACGACATATTTGGGCCAGTGGACGATTTGGTGAACGAAGAGATTTCTTAATAATTCCCAGGTAATTTTCAAAAGAATATGCACTGATGTTTATTAAAGTGCTCTTCATGTTTCTTACATCATCAGCTAGGTGTATTAAATTATGCACATTTATTACAGCCAACTGTTCACCATAAATTTCACTCGCAGATGCACAGAAAGCTCTTAAATATTCTTTGGCAGTTTCCACATATATTAATGCTTTACTTTCCACGCAAAGCATTCGACAGGCTTTATGTAATAATAAAAAGTTGTAATATACTTCTTTGTTTAATAAGCCTTTTAGTACGATTGCACCGGTATATAATAAAAATAGCATGAATTCGGTTGCTTTCCATTTACACAATACATTGACATCTCTTGGCTTTCTTTGGAAATCAGAAGGTATACATGTAAGAATAGTGTCTAATCTTCGTGATAATTCCAATTTGTAAGCTTGACTTATTTTAAATTTTGTATTGACTGTCCAATATTCCAACAACCCAGACCGCCAGATCTGCTGCATATTGCCGCATAATGGGAAAAATCAGGCGGAAGATATGTCGGCAGAACTACGGAATATGCGTCATCACATATACAGCAAATTTGCTGAAAATTCTCACCTGCCGACTAGTCTGCGGCGATTCTGACGCATTTCTGCGGAAGAGATTAAAAGGGTCGGCGAAGGGATTAAAGACGCATACAAACACGGAAGCCGCGTCGGAGAACCCCCACACATGTGCACGCATGCATGCTCGAGGCAAGCGCGATAGGGGGCGATCGGCGTGACCAAGAGAGAGGGGGCGAACAGGAGAAGAGAGGTGACGGAAGCAGCCATTTTCTCTGGTTTATCAAGTATCGAAACTATTGAATCGAAAAGATGCGGCAGCGGCATACCCGAAAAACATGTAAAAAATTTGAATTTTTGAGCAAGTCAGCGCAAAACTTGTTTCTTTCGGAAATCCTGAAGAATTAATTTAAGTTTTAATAAAATAACCTCCTAGCAATAAAAACTATTTATAATAATCATAAATTACGTCCAATTTGTCACAGTTATAACGTCTATATTAGACTATAGACGAAACTCCAATTCTGTGAAAGTGTGTAGATTGTGTGCAGCATTAAAAACAGTTGAAATTAAAAAAAATGCAGTTGCGATTAAAAATTGTAATTGTAAAAAAATGTAATAAGTTCGAAGTATTTGTGGAACTATATTCGGAGTTTTAAAAACGATAAATTTAAAATTTTATTAACAGATTAAATGTATTTAGTACCAAGTCTATTTCTTCTTACGGTGTCATAGTATTATCCGAAACCTGGTTACATGCAGTTACGGATGAAGTTAATGTTGTCCCTGTATAAATGTCTGCAAACTTGGATACGAATCTCATTATAGAAATCACGCAGAATGATGTTCTCGAAGAATGGGGTTCACCAGTAAAATTTTTGTATTATTTTTTATTATTTTAAATAATAATTTAGGTCATAAATAACACAAATAAAATCTAAAAAATAATTAATTCATTAATTTGGGTATTTTATTTGTCAATTAAAAACTCTTCCGTTTGAAAGCGCGCCATTTTCATATGACATCACTATGCGGGTTCGGCTGTCAACCAATCCCGTTCGCATATTCTGCTGTGCCTTGTATGTCATGTTTAACCTCAATAGTTTGCTTGCTTCAAAGTTTTTATTATGGAAAAAAGGGACATAAGACCTGCTGATTAGACCCATACACTTTATTATGCCGTTATTTGCGTTTTCTTAATTGCAAAAATAGTTTTAAAATCTATGTATACATTATGTATAGGTAACATTTATCAGCTACAAGGATGCACCTTTGGACGAACGTCGTGACGTTACTGTTTGTCGTCTCGTGCATGTATATTGAACCTATTTGTAAAATAGCAGAACTTTGTCCATAGTACAAGTTTGCTTGTTCCGTTTTAAAATTTCGGAGCAAACTTTTGAGGTTAAATATGACATAAATGCAGAGTATAGAATATTCGAACGGAATTGGTTGACGGCCGAACCCGCATAGTGACGTCACACGAAACTGTTTTTAGTTTTTTAATTGGCAAATAAAATACTCAAATTAATAAATTAATTTTTTTCTGTTTTATTTGTGTTATTTATAACCTAAATTATTATTTAAAACAATAAAAAATAATACAAAAATTTTACTGGTGAACCCCATTCTTTGAGAACATCATTTTGCGTGATTTCTATAATGAGATTCGTATCCAAGTTTGCAGACATTTATACAGGGACAACATTAACTTCATCCGTAACTGCATGTAACCAGGTTTCGGATAATACTATAACACCGTATGAAGAAATAGACTTGGTACTAAATACATTTAATCTGTTAATAAAATTTTAAATTTATCGTTTTTAAAACTCCGAATATAGTTCCAGAAATACTTCGAACTTATTACATTTTTTTACAATTACAATTTTTAATCGCAACTGCATTTTTTTTAATTTCAACTGTTTTTAATGCTGCACACAATCTACACACTTTCACAGAATTGGAGTTTCGTCTATAGTCTAATATAGACGTTATAACTGTGACAAATTGGACGTAATTTATGATTATTATAAATAGTTTTTATTGCTAGGAGGTTATTTTATTAAAACTTAAATTAATTCTTCAGGATTTCCGAAAGAAACAAGTTTTGCGCTGACTTGCTCAAAAATTCAAATTTTTTACATGTTTTTCGGGTATGCCGCTGCCGCATCTTTTCGATTCAATAGTTTCGATACTTGATAAACCAGAGAAAATGGCTGCTTCCGTCACCTCTCTTCTCCTGTTCGCCCCCTCTCTCCTGGTCACGCCGATCGCCCCCTATCGCGCTTGCCTCGAGCATGCATGCATGCACATGTGTGGGGGTTCTCCGACGCGGCTTCCGTGTTTGTATGCGTCTTTAATCCCTTCGCCGACCCTTTTAATCTCTTCCGCAGAAATGCGTCAGAATCGCCGCAGACTAGTCGGCAGGTGAGAATTTTCAGCAAATTTGCTGTATATGTGATGACGCATATTCCGTAGTTCTGCCGACATATCTTCCGCCTGACTTTTCCCCTTATATGCGGCAATATGCAGCTAGCTGGTTGTCTGGGAACCTTTTCATGACACCTAGGCAACATAAATGCATAAAGTCTAAAACAAAGCAGGTGACCATATTTATTGGCGGATCGGTAAGTGTTAAAGGAGTGACATTTTTATGATGATTTGGATCTGAAAAGTTTCTAAATGTTTCATCAGTTCGTTCAGGACAGTTGATGTTGGGAAATACTGTTACTCGATTGATTCTTTTCCCAATTGCTGTACATCGTTCGCAGCCACTGAATCCTGTGTGGCATATAGTTGACTTTATAAACGATCTAGCAGGTGTGTCACAAATAAAACATTTTATTTTAATTTTAAAAGTTTTATTACCTAATAGAAAATCATTCGTTTGCAATTCATTAGTTTCCTTTACAAATTCAGAGAAATAATGTGTTAAGTATTTTGGTTTCGAATTACCAAAATAGATTGCAGCTGGGAATGGTTGGTATATCATAGGATTGTAATCAACTCTGCATAAAATTGGCCAAAATTGTTTGGCAGATGATTTAAAAAGTGGTATTCCGTCAATGTTTATTTGTAAATGAGTCATTTCATTATGTAAATCGGGATTAATGGTATTAAATTATTTTGTATACCTAAGTAAACAAATTCACCGACTGATCCATCGGCATCTGTCATTTCTCGGATTTTATAATTAGCCAATCTTGTCCCTATAAACGTTTTTGTATTCTTCGGTAAGTCTGGCATCAATCTGGGTCTTAAAATATCAAGGAACTTATCTGCGCGTGCATGTGGAACTTGGCAATCAACAATCCATTCACGTAATATTTCTGCCTCATCTTCAAGTTTATTCTCATTGTTGCAAATTTCTTCGCTGTCAGTATCATTGGCACTAATTTCATCTTCTTCAGTAGTACAATTTTCTTCATGTTCAACATCTTCGTCACTGTTATTAATAACACTTTCATCGACTTCAACTTCTTGACATAGATTTTCATTAACTTCAAACTCATCATTAGCATTTTCTACCACTTGAAAATCACTGTTGGAGGCAGAATTTGATTGTACTTCAGCTTCATGATATATACGCTTATTATTGGCAGTAGGATAAACATTACAGCTAGTTACATGTCTGAATTGAACATGATCGTTAACCTCTCTGTCGGATTCAATGTGTAGTTTTTTCTCAATTTTTTTTTTCGCATAATATTTCCTTTTCCTTAGCAATTGCAAGGACCTTGATGTGTCTACAATATCACTCATTACCTTAAAGACAAAAACTTCAAGTATGATTATTAGTAAAAAAGTAACTTTTTTCAAGATACGTATATTTTAAAACCAAAGTAAATATATATAGCAAATTTTATCTTGGAGAAATGTAGATAAATTTCTGGATTTTAGGGCTTGGCCCTGTTTGGATATTTAAAGTTAAATTCTCCTATCCAGGCCCTGTAGTTTAATATCTAATTTGGAAAAAATCTGGAAGTGTCAATACAAAAACCACATAGATTTTTCCAAACTTTATTCCCCCTCGATAAAATCCAGGCAAATTTATGGGGAGCATTCTGGGCCCAAACAGATATTCCAAATTGGAATTTCCTATCCAGGCCCTATACTTAGTCTAGGAAAATCATGGCAAATTTCTACCTGGGTTTAAAAAGGAAGAAACCAATGAAGAAGATAGTGGCCAGGAGGAACAAGAAGCATCTGAAGTGCCCAGTTCTTGGCTGACTGAAAATTTAACTCAATGTTGGTGGCCTAACCCTGCCAAAAATGTAAGTGTACACGTACGCTTAAAGTCTAAATTCACGCTTGTAGTACTCTTCAGGTACTCTTAAATGTCAAAAAGAAGCGTGAATTTAGACATTTAAGCGTACGCGTACGCTTCCATTTTTTGCAGGGAAGGTGAAAGATGTTAGATCGTACATTACAAAGTCAATTCCACCAAATGTCATAAACAAAAAGTGGGAACTGTTCGAAGTACATTTTGAAGGATATTATGGTATGAACAAATAATGCTATCTGAATAACTGAATGTATACATGTACTTATATATACTAGGAAATATTTAAATTTCAGAAAATGTAGTAAAAGCTAGAAAAGCTGCACAGAATATTAGTGACAGCTCACAAGATGAGTTGGAGAAAAAACGAATTATTAAAAGAAATAAAAAATATAATAATTACACGCAAGACTTGAATAGTTATGATGACGATGATTATCCCAAAATCCCTAGTCCACCAAAAATAAAGAGTCAAATAATGAGCAGTGTTAAAAGCATCGCAGATCAAAAGGAAATTATACAGTCAGGTTAGTCCCATAGTACCTTTATAAACAATATCTGTAAATATGCTTGTGCTAAAATATGTTTTAAAATAACGTAGATTATATAATAAATCAAAAGTATTAATTGAACAGCATTAAGATAAAATATATTATATTTTTTTATTCGTTTGCCAGTTACATTGAGCTACATAAGTAATTATTATTGTTTTAGACACATCAACAAAAATGAAAAATAAACCAGTTATTGTACAAAATATTCCAGTAACAGTGCCATTAAATAGTCAGCCAGTTAAACGTTCAAAGCAATCACCGTTAAATGCTGTTTCAAATAATGGTAAATAATCCAATTCGTTACGTGTATATATTTTTAATTTATTTGCATACATATTTTCATGGATTTCCAAATCTTTTTCACACATATTTCCAACGTTCATTCAGAAGATACAACACAATCTAATGAGGTAATAACAGTGATAGGCAGTACGATACATACGAATAACCAAGAAATTCTGTGGACAATACGTATATTAATATCATGATTTGTAGAAAACACCACCAGTCTAATTAATGCAGTAGCGTCATTAAGTGTAAACATTACTGCTTTACCTGATCGGGTTGAGAAAATTGAGAATATATTAAATGTTGTCAATACTCGACCAATTCAAGACCTTACGATATTGCACAATATGTTTCCTCTCAAAACAATCGACGATGTCATTGAATTTGAAAAACAAGTTGCTACAAATAAAGATATGAAACCTGCTGTGGTATGTATATGGATAATATAGTAGTAGTATAGTATAGTTTATTGACCCACAATTGAATATACATAAATTCTTTTGGGTGGAGTACACAATAGAGAGGAAAAAAACAAAAATTTACAAAAATAAAAATACAAACAGTATATTACATTACACGACCGACAGGCTTGCCTTTCATACAAGTAAAATAACAATAACGCACACGCAATTACCGTACAGTACACTAGACGGTCTGGGGACGAAGAACTAAAAGTACAAATAAAACTATAAAAATAAAAATAAAACTACGCAAGGTAACCTACATTTCCAAAAGAAATTTTCTTCTTTTGAAGCACGAGCAGACAAAACCAAAGAGGGCTTTTATAATACGCGGATCGGAAGAATGGATCAGAAAGGCCAGCACACTCTCAATCGCACAATCGGGGACCAAGCCACTCCTGGAGAGTCTAGATCTTGACGGGCTGGAATGAGGACACTCACACAAAATATGCATCAGTGTCTCCATTCTGCCCGTGTTACAAACCGAACACGGCTCAGTCGGATTGTACATGTACAAGGTGGAGCCGATACAAAATGAACGTGAGAATATGGTGGTCGTTCGTAACTGGACTTTAAGGCGTAAATGAGAAAGCTGGCAGCGTACAGGAGCAAGAGAGGCCAGACCGTCAGAAAATTGCCTATATATAGGAATCTGACACGATTCAGACTCAAAGTAGCGGCGCAGGTCAAGATTACGCAGGGAAGTGGCAAAAGTCTCGCAGGTTGACTTTAGATTAGATTCCCAATTTTCTGGCGTAAAGTGAGCCCATAAATTAGGGTAGTAGGATGTAGGGAGGACTGCCTTCAGCTGAGAAATCCAATTTATCCGAGATACATCCGAGTTACCCATATTAAGCTCAAGGAGCCTAAATAGGCCGAGGCGCGCCAAACTGGTGGAGGCTTGGCGCATATATTTGATGACTAAAATTAAAGCACGACGTATAATTTCAACCGAAATTGGATAAAGTCCCAGCTCAAGGCGTAACAGGTATGCCGGGGTCGATTTTGGAAGCTTGAACCATTTCTTAAAAAATTCGACCTGCACTGATTCCAATAGATGCAGATGGCCGAGGGCCCAACAGGGAGCAGCATAAAGGAGAGTTGATATTATAGCGGCTCCATACAATTTAAGGGCGGCACTGCTAGAGTCACATCTTGCTGAGGCCATTATGGACAAGATAGACGCCGTTGCTTGGCGGGTCTTGGCCATAGCGTTCTCAGTTGCCTTCAGCCCGCTCGCTGATGACGAAACAATTGTACCCAGGTAAGGGTACGTAGACGCCACCTCGACCTGCTGATTGCCGTAGAAGAAGCTTCTAGAAGAAGCGTCCAAAGGGCCGCCCCTTCTGAAAACTAGTATTTTCGTTTTGTCAAGGTTAACATCCAGGCCATTCAAATTACAATAGGACTCAAGCACTTTTAATTTGGCTCTTAGATCAGCAGGAGAGTAGGCGAATATCGTCAGGTCATCAGCGAAAAGGAGCATCATAAGGTCATAAATTGACGTAAAGTCAATGCCCCTCAAGCCGGAAATATAAAAAATGAAAAGCAGAGGGCTCAAAATTTCTCCCTGTAGAACACCCGCACTCACCCTAACAGGCTCAGTTGTACCGGCATCACTGACAACAGCCGATTTAGCTGACTCATAAAAGGCCTTAAGCAACCTGACCATTTTGGCACTAACCCCCAATTTATATAGCTTGAGCCAGAGTTTGTTGTGAGGAATAGAATCGAACGCCCTGCGGAAGTCGACAAAAAGGACATGGCACTTCGAGGCTTTTTTCCTAAGTTGTATCTGGACTGCTGCATTTAGCGTAAAAATATTGTCTTCAGCAGAGCGTCCTCTTCTAAATCCGGCTTGCTCATCCGGAAGTATATCTCGATGTTGGAGCCAGTTCTCCAATCTCGCCGCAAGCACCTGCGTAAAGAGCTTCGTTAAGGCGTTGGTAATGGCTATCGCACGGTAGTTTTCGGGAAGAGTTCGATCACCCTTTTTAAAGAGCATGAAGAGATTAGCCCGCATCAGCCCCTCTGGAGGCAGCTCAGTTGACAGGATCAAATTAAAAAGGTCTAGGACATAAGAGAACCACTCTCCGGAGAGAAGCTTCCAAGTTTCAGCCGGAATACCGTCCGGACCAACTGCTTTGCCAGACTTTAGTCTCTTCATGCTCTCCATCAACTCTCGCGGGAAAACTAAGCCATCAAGATCCCTGTCAAAAGTCCCATAGAATGTCAAATGCAATGATGGCTTCGGAGGATAGAGGAGCCCCAAGTGCCCGCCCCAGGCCTCAAGAGACACAGCCGAACTACACAAAGTAGACCGCCTATGCCTCCGAACCGTGGACCAGAAACCCTTGGAGTCCCTCACTCTCGCGAAGGCGTCAGCCAGTCGTGAGGAGTGAAGCCTTTTTGCAACAACTGTTGCCTGTTTAAATTCCTTCTTTGCGGCAAGATAGGAAACTTCAAAGGGCCTCCCATGACCGTTCAACCGCAGGAGATGACGGGCTCTGTTCATAGCTTTTCTGGCAGACCTACAGGACGAATCATACAACTGCGGTACAGCACGTCTTAAGCTACTTTTCTTCTCAGACGAAGTGGCTAAGGTTACTAAACCCTCTTGCATGAGAATGCCAAGTAAACCGGAACAGAAGGCATCAAATGACGGGCTTTGCGCATCATAGTCATAAAATGATTCATACGGGTTGCGTTCACTCATGCGCTTAACAAGTCGAGACTCACCCTCAAGGGACCACGACGCTTTAAATCTGTACGGTGCAGTACTTGACGAACACGAAAAAGAGGGCGAGTTACATAGTGTTAAGGAAAGCGAAACGACTGCCGGAAAGTGGTCCGAGCCTCCACCATCATGATCTATAAAAAAATCTCTAACAATGTACAAGTGGGCGGCAGAGACCCAGACCAAATCGACAATGCTTCGTCCCTTACAATCCAAAAAGGTAAACTGAGCGGGTGAGTCGCTGAGCGAACGACCATTTAAAAGAACATAGTTATTTTCAAACATAAAATCGTATAAATATTTACCCCGAGAATTAATTCTTTCATCGCATGTTTTTCTAATAATCTCGAGTTGAGTCTCCTCAAACAAATTCGGAAAATCGCGTTCAAGGTCAAGGTCACCAGTCCATGAATTGAAATCACCCCCTAAAATAAACATACTGTCCGGAAATTTAATTAAAAGTGAGTCAAGGACTGACTGAAGAGAATTTAACAACAATGGAAGATCTGAATTAGGTTGAAAATAAAACGAACCTTGAATTAATGGAAACGGGTGAGAATTAACTAGTATAAAAATCCAATGGGGGGAGGATTCAATCAGCACTGGTGAACCCGACGATGGTACAAATGTTGACAAACCGCCGGAATATCTGCCTCTTGAACCTTCCCGTGTAGCTGGAACGAAGAAGTTCACTGAACCATAAATCTCAGATGGAGTAGTTGGCTCAGTACACCAGGTCTCAGAAAAATTCATGATCCGATCAGGCTGGATCTTGGTTGCCATTGAAAAATTATGCGGGCCATGAATATTCCAAAACGCTAGAGACAACGTTGAATCTTGCTGAGAAAGAGAAGCCGCGGTGGGTAGAGAACGCTGTGATTTAGTGTCCATGAAGAGCGAGCGAGGTCCCAAGCGATGGCTAATGGCGTGTTGGAGTGGCTTGCAGCCCCTGAAGCTGGACGACGGGGCTGGGTCTATGCGTTTTTTTGGTGCACAGAAGTATTGCGAGGAAGTGGTAGACTGGAAGCTGATGCGATCGGTAGGGAAGAAGACGGACCCACCTCCATTCCATTGGTTGTTAATGGCACTTCCGGTACGAAGGAATTCTCGTCGTCCGACCAGCCATACCAAACCCCCTCAATACGCACCCTATGCATCTTCCTTTCAGCAGATTTGCCATCAGCTTTAGCTTTTTTAAACAATTGTCTGGCGTGGAAGTCGATGCGGCGGTCCCTGGCCGTTTCATCAGCGTCAATATAAATATTTTTACCAGCAAGACGCTGCTTCTTGAGAGACATAATGTGGTGCTTCGAACGGAAAGTAAGCAATTCTACAATAAGAATAGGAGGCTCTTTCCGTATTTGAAATACTGTGTCTACGACATTCGAGATATCGAAAACATCCTCCAAGAATTTTTCAACACACGCTGTTGGGTCGCCAGAGACTTTTAGCCCTCTAATCTTAATATTTTTCTTTATGAGGAGCTTATTTTGTTTTTCCAATTCCGATTTTAAGTGGAGAATCTCTGAGTCTTTTTCAGCCAGTTTGTTTTTTAGGGAGGCGACTTCACTTAAAACCTCTACCCTGAGATCCGAAATAGCCTCCAAATTTGTTTTTGTGGCTGTATCAACTTTGTCGTCGATTTTCTTAGACAAGGCTTGGATAATCGAGTCGTGCAGCTCTTTAAATTGCTTGTCCATATCGGAGTCCCGACGATCAATATTTAAAACTGGCTCCTTGAATGAGACTGTGGTAGCGCAGTGCCTTTTTGACAGTAGATTATCCGAAACAGCCGATGGAGAAGTTTCGGGCGAGCAAACACGTTTCATACGGGTGAAAAATTCAGAGATAGGCTTGACGTGCGGATCTCTATAGGCAAGCCATTTTGTCGCTGACGAGGGCCGCCCTACTCTTGATGGAAGCGAGTGTACTGTAGCAGGTGACTCCTCCCCCGGACCAGTCGATCTTAGCGGCGTTCTCTGAGGAGAGAGGGAAGGCGTGGCCAAGTCCTCCTCGTACATAAACATATATTGCCTGCCCGGAACGTGCTGCCACGAACGGACAAGTGTCTAGGCTGACACACAAGCAAGTGAGGAGCGTGCACCGCTGTCGAGAGACTTTGAAGGTTATGTTCAGATGCACTTATTTAACTTAAAACAGCACAAAAACTACTGAATCCGTTTACTGCACAAACAGACAGCACTGTAGGACGGTTTAATAAATTAACAAAAAAGACATTCAACACTGCATAACCAATTTCGGGCAGTGCAATATATGACAGAAACACAGGACGAAGTCCAAACGCGTGTTCAACCGATCGTTACCGGAAGTGTACTCGTATATGGATAATATGTTTAAATATTAGCAATAAAAGATAGATGTAATAAAATTTAAATTAACTTATAATTTTAGATAAAATATATTGAGAATATTGGCGGCAATAGTGCTAAAGAGTGCATTACACGAATTTTAGCAAAAATCTTCTCTGTTTCACTTGCCAGTGTTTCGTCATGGTGTGGACAGCGTGGAAATTTCAAGACTGGTGATTTACAAATCATGGATATTATTAAAGGTTAGCCATCAACACATCAAGAATTTTTCGTTGTATACAGTATCGTGTTGTACAAATTTCATTATACTTGATATATTTACGATATCACTGAATCAGACGCATAAAACAAAGAATACATTAAATGTATATCATATGTGTATAGACAGTATCACAGATTAATAATAATTAATTAATAATCTGTGACAGGATACACTGGTGTGCACTTCTACAAGACTCACCCTGTATATAGCCCTTTAATAAACATAGGATTAAAGACGTCTTAGAAGCGTCATTTTTAAGACAGTTTAATAAATTACTTTCAGAGATCAGGTGGTCTCTGTCACCGGTCACGTTCAAATGTTGACAAATAAGGTATTCTTGAAAGACAGTTTTGAAAAAATCTTTTATCAGACTACAGACTAATAGATGTATTAATGACGATTTCTCCCGAGTGCGTCGGGATTCGGCATGTCTGCAGTCTACGCTGGCCGCGGAGACGAAAGTAGCCGATTCCGCCCGGACATCCGGACGGAAAAAACCGTCAGCGGGAGTAATAAGATATATCGTTGGGAGAAATAGTACATTACAGAGGTAAAATAAAGAATATCTCGGCGGAGGTGAAGCCGAGGGCGAAAAACATGTAGTCTGAGTCATTCCTTTTTACTTACCGAGGGAAGTATATGATTTTTCTTCGTGGAAGATAAGCCGCAACTTTGTCCACAAGTGGCTTCGCCTCGGGTAAAAATTACACACAGTCTGAGCTATTCTTTATTTTAGCTCCCTTGAGTAATGTACTATTAAGTGCTTCTATATAGAAAGATGCATTAAATCCTTCGTTGCTGAGTTAATACAGACAATTACTTTCTGCTAAGTGGCAAATTATTAAAAGAATGATTGTATAAAAATGTACCTACCTACTGTCAAAATGTTGTTATCAATTTCAATTTCTTTTATAAGTGATTTGTTAATTGTTCAAAAAAAACATTCTCTACTGTATTTGGCTGTGTATCAATTGTAAAATATTATTTAACCTATCAATAACAATAATTATCATTTTTCAGAGGCAATACGTCAAACTTACCAGTTAAATGACAAATTCTTCGAGTCTGAAGCAAAAGAGTGGTTTCGGCAAGGCACACAGAAGAACATCAGACTGATTAAAAAAGGAAATCAGGTGGAAAGCTCTGCCAAGGACATCAATAAAGCAAATAAAAATTTAAACCAAAATTAATTTTAACACAACAATTGATATGATACAAAAAATTCCAAAGAATATAAAAATTAAGATAATAATAAACGAAATTTAATTTAAAAAAAGAACAGTATTTTCTATTGTACTGTGATAATAACAATTAAGAAAAAAAGTATTATTTATTTTACTACGAAATATTAAATTACTAAACTTTCAGAAAATGTCTAAAAAATATAGAATATATTTATATTGTAATGGTTGTGGAGTTATTTTAATTTATTAAACCGTTAATTTTAACTTAAAATAACAAATAAACAGATCATATAGAGAATATATCAGAAAATTAAATCACTTAATATAAATCATGTTGTCAAAATACATTTAGGTACACATATTGCAGCGATTATTGACGTCATAACCTACATAATAATTCACGTTCTCACTCCTTAATAGAATTTTTCTTTTAAATTAAATATCACAATTAATACTAACATTAAATAATGATTTGTACGATAAATCTAGTGTCATGAAAAGAAACGTCATTTATGGCTTCGCGCTATTTACATTAACTCAATATTAACACTGACTTTAATAAAAGAGTTCCATTTACTATTCGCGAGAGAGAGAGATAAATCAAAAGCAATAGTTCGACCTTATTGTTGAGTGCGATGTTTGTAGAAAACCTGTCTTCCGGCTGGTATTCTATTTTCTTCCTGACATCTTCTGGACGGCATTATCGATGGGACAGAAGGCTCCGAATTTACTTGCTCCGATGAATTGATAAAATGGCAGGTTCACGGCGTCATTGGTGGTTTTTAGCGACAGGATCGAGTTAACAAAAATAACAATGAAGGGATAAACCTTCAATTCGTCCAGGAGATTGATTTATTATGGAGGTTATAATGTTCACCTTCAATCATGCCGAGGAGCAGGGTTGCCAGATGGGTGGGACGTCAAGTCGCACAAAAATCGGCCTGAAGTCGCCCAAAATCGCAAAATGCGATTTCGCCAGATCGCACAAAGAGCGGGCTCAAGTCGCCCAAAAATCGCAAAATGTGAATTCACCTTCACTTTGCTATCCATCAATACATGCAAGTACTAATGCATGTCCTGACTGCTACGCAACTTTAGGCCTAAGACACGTAACAGACGCAAGACGCAAGCGATTTATCATTGGATTTTGGACAAAAATCTGTAGCCTGGACAAGAAATCACAACCTTTAACACGGGTTGCCCTATGTTCCAAACTACCGTGTACACACTGTACACTAGGGTGGCTCTTAATTTATCGATTTTTAAAATTCTAACAGGACCCCCTCTAAAAGTGTTTAGTTTGATGAAAAAATAATTCCAGAATTTTTTCAGATTTTTTAATCAACACTAAATCGTGTCCCTAAGGCCCCTAAGGCCTTGAACGATACGTATTTATAAATGTTTTCTATTTTTTTCCTCGAAAACTATCAACTTTTAGAAAAATTTGCAAAGAACAAAAAATGCATCAAAGATTCTACTGGATTTTTTCTGTTTTTTTTTTGGTAAAATTTTGAAAATTTTCAAAGAAATCGATTCAAAAATTTTGAAAAATTTAACCAAAAAATCTGAAAAATTCCAGTATAATATTTGATGAATTCTAAGCATTTTTTATTCTTTGCATATTTTTCTAAAAGTTGATAGTTTTCGAGGAAAAAAATAGAAAACATATATAAATACGCAACATTCAAGGCCTTAGGGGCACGGTTTAGTGTTGATTAAAAAATCTGAAAAAATTCTAGAATTATTTTTTCATTAAATTAAACTCTTTTAGAGTTAAACACTGTTAGAATTTTAAAAATGGATACATTAAGAGCCACCTTACTGTACACCCACGTCCATTAATTCGTGCGGGGAATACCCCACTTTTGTCCTTGTTTTTGCACACCCTTTATACAGGGTGAGTTTTTCGAAACTGGCCATAGGGGAAACCATTTTTTTAAATGTTCAGTTATCGACCGAGCCACTTTAACTCTGATGTTTTTTAGTGCTTTGAACATATGTGTACATTAGAAGATTATATAAAGTAATTAAGTAAATTATAATAATAAATACCTAATATTTATATTCATAAATCGAATAAAATAAATTAAGTAACGCACACGATCCGACTAAGTTTGTAATGATCACATTTATTTTTACGTACATATGTACATCACAGATATTTTTTAAATTCTTGGACATTTCATGAAGAATATAGTATTTGGAATTAAAAATATATAAAACTGAAAATAGTATCTTTAAACGAAACACATGTTTAAACAATCTTAATTAAATCACTCTCCAATTTTAGTTCAGAAATAAACGTTATGAGTGATTAGCTTTCGAAGCAGCCACAACAAATGGCATCATGTTGTCACGCATGATGCATTTAAATCTATAAATGCATTGTATATAAGCTTTTTATTCGTAATGCGATAATAAAAAAAAATCACTTAATTCTATATTTAAAGGTCATGTTTTGCCTTGTTTATGTCTCTTCAGTGATAAACATTTCTAATGTTTCGTAAAATAAGTTGTCTAGAGTCTCTCGAGTATTATTGTCTTCTGTTCCGCCGTTTGCTTTCTCCATCTGACTGTACATTTGTGATGTAAAGAGTTCATACATCTTCATCGTCGGTTCAAATTTATTGCAGCATATTTTAGTTTGGGCAAATCTTATTCTTACCCTCATGATTGACATTAAAATGTCAATCGACATTCTATTTCTGGATTTTGTTTTAATAGTGTTCATGAAACTAAACACTCTTTCTACAAAGGCGTTTGAGAATGGTAAACTTAAGACTCGAAGTGCAAACTTGGATATATTTGCAAACATCGGAGAACCTGACGAATCTTTCATATCACGAATTCCGCACCAGAATTTTTCGGAATTGTCAGGAATTGTACCATTAAAAAAGCGCATCAAGTCAATGAGAGTAAGTTTATCCCATTCCAGTTTTAGTGCATCGATATCAGCGTTGGATTCTGAGTGAAATAAAATATCGAATTAATATTCCCTTTGAACATACATTATTTTGCAATATTAAAACTTACCCACTAAAAATAATGGTAATTTTAAAAAATCTACTCTAATTTCAGGCGGTTTCATACATTCTGCAGGAGTTAAATATTGTAGAGTTTCATATTGATGGATATTTGTGGGCAAACGTTCTGCAAGTTGTTTGCATAAAACCGCAAGATATGAAACACATCTTTGTTTTACATTTTCCAATGCCTCCTGAGAAATGTTGATTTTCCCAAGGTGTATTGTAAAAGATGCACCATAATCTACCATGTTCAGTGGCAAATGTTGCTCTGGATTATTTAATGCTGCATTCAAAACTTCAAAAGCAGCTGAAGAAAGAAAAGTACCATCATTGTTGATTTGAATACAACTTGGTTTTAAGATACGGCGTGATAATGAAATTAAAAGAATCCTTAGATCAACGATCAATTTGGTCACCTGAAATAAAAAGTACGTTTTCTTCACACTTCATTTATATTTTTACGTAACATGTGCATCTAAGTATGAGCGTATGGACAAGAAAGTTCTGTACATTGAACTATTTTATTTTACCTCTGTCGAATTTTGTTGGAATCGCATGTTGATTTTATTAATTTCTGCAGTAATAGGCCGAAGAAAAAGTAAGTATAAGTAATTTGTTTCATCAAAATAGAGATCTCGTAATTTTCGGCCAATGGTACATTTTTCACTTGGATTCAAACTGTGTACATGAATATCAAAATGTGTTTTTAACTCTAAATATTGCTCAATCACTACTGTAATTGCTTTAGACCATGCTAGCCAACGAGTTGATTGCACAAGTTTTTTAGGCATATCACCATTATTAATTGCTTTGAATAGTGATTCATATTGCGAACGCCGTAATGGACTGTTAGAAAACCAGTTCCTCGATTCGCGTATCATAAACTCAAGATCAGCAGGTAAAGTCGTTGCAGCTTTTGATGCGCAAAGATGTAAAGTATGACATAAACATCTAATCAATTGAACGCTTGGAACCTAGAGCAATAAAAAATTCATCATTCGAATTAAAAGTAATATTTATTTGATTCGTATACGTCTGTATAAAATTAAAGAATGGGCTACTTGCACAAAAAATAAAATACTCTAGAAAAATATATGCACTACATTCAATCCCTCTGAATTCGAAAAAAATATTAAAAAATTTGTTTGATACTGACAAGTTATTTAAAACAATGGATGAAAACCTGATATCTAAAAACGCATGTGATTGGTCATGACGTTATTATTCATTTTATATAAATTGTTTCGATTTGCTTATTCCTGATTGGTCACTGAAAAATAAAAAATTATATTTTACTTAAAACGTTCCATTTTCTTTGTGAAAAGACAGGTAATTTTTTTTAAGAGTAGTATGCCATTTCTCCCTGACCAATCAGAAACGAATGAAATGAAACTATTTGGGTAAAATGAATAATGACGTCACTACCAATTACAAGCGTTTCTAAAGATTATATTTTTCTCAAATTTTATTAATTTAATTTGATAACTTAACATTAACAAATAAATTTTAAATATTTTTTGTCGAATTCAGAAGAATTTAAAGTAATTTATATATTTTTCTGACTTTTTTTCATTCTTAGTGCAAGTAGCGCATTTTTAAATCTATAAATTTATATAATTAGATTACTTTGTCTTTAAAGTGCTTGTAGAACCCATTATCAGATCCGATCATGTTTGCAGCACCGTCTGATGCAATACCAATTACATTTTTGTATTTGAGTCCAATCTTTGAGAGGTATTCAATTGTAGATTCACATAGAATTAAACCTGTAGCTCTCTCTACCTCTATTATGCCCAAAAAGTCTGTCACTATGCAATTTTGTTTTGAACTATAATACCTAACACATAATGCTAGGTATTTAATTACAGATACATCTGTCGATTCATCTGCTATTAACGAAAAACCTTCATCTCCAATGTCATTAACTAATTCGCTTAGCATTGCCGGCGAGATCACATTTTTAATTAACATTGAACATTTTGTTCTGTGTATTTTAATATTTTCCAATGGCGATCCTTTACCGAGAACTGAAAGTACCTCGGCTAAATGATCGATACTTTTTACAGAAGTGTGTGCCGCAATAAAAACAGCTAGTCGAAGATCTGTTAATTTTTCTACCTGAGATACAACCGATATACCTGTAGTGCATAAATTAATATTTAGAAAATATTCAAATAAACTTACTGATTATTTAATGACATAATAAAAATTCCTTACTGACTTTCTAACATATAAATAAAGACAATAAAATGTTTAGACGTTAAGAAGATTAATAAAATAACCATGTAACATTGCACCTTTTTCTTGAAGGTTAAGTTGCGCTCGTTTGTATACGTTGTATCGCTCACAATTCGCTTTATGTCTTGCTGTCTGTGCATGCCTTAAAAGATCAGCATGATGAGCTCTTAAATTTTATTCACAGAGATTACATCTTGCCTCCTTAAATTCGGGATCAGTTTCAAGTTTTGGATTTTTACACAGCCATCCTTAATTAAGAATTATAAAAACAATTTATTACATTTTTATATACACTATCTACAACTCATTACGACAAACTCAATACATATCAAGAATCTATTTTATGCAAATCATAAAACGATCTTTCCAATCTAGTACATTGTTACATTCGTCGACGAAAACTTAAAGAGATATGCAAAACTTTAACATTCCGGTAACTTTTCGTGGAGTATTCGTCAAACATACTTGACGTATGCTCTACGAAAAGTCATCGAAATGCTAACATTTTGTATATATCTCGTTAACTTTTCGTTGACAAACACATGGTGGAAGTATACTTCCACCATGGACAAACAGTGGACTACCTGGAAATATTCGACGAACGTAACAGTGTGTTACCTCCAGGTTATTATTTGATCAAACTAACCTTTAAATTCCTTTTCTGTTTCCCACCTTTCTTTATACGTCCTCGGAAATTTTGCCCATTTCCCCATTCTTTTAATTAAAAGTATCTGTTTTCTACACAAAACATTCAGACATTTTCAAACTTGTATGCACTTTATTAGCGAGGTTTGGTTAGACTGCATTCGCTTGTTGAAAACGATTCATGAGGTTATAGAAATTCAGTCCTTTTCTGGTGCACGAGATAGAGAAGGACAAACTATTCTTCGGATTTGAGGTTTACTTTCGAGGACTGATTGTGCTTCAGCCCATATATATACACATGTCTGCTTTAGCTCTAGTATCACGTAGTGAGATACATACATATGTACAACCACATATTATCATGTAGTCAGTTAGTGTGCCTGATCACGAAACGCACGAAACGACATCTATGTATTGTCATTTGATGGAATGACCAATGGAAACACCTTGCGACTTGTGCGACATACAAATTTGAAAGTCGCCCAAAAATCGCGGTTTCATTACCTCAAATCGCCCAATTTGCGATGATCGCAAAACCACTAAATTTTGTCGCATTTGGAGACGTGAAGTCGCCCAAAATGCGATAAATCGCCCAATCTGGCAATCCTGCCGAGGAGAAAGCACGTTTCTATACTTGCAGCAAATCCTTCGTTTCAGCAATTCCCCGGAGCTTCAGGTCGCCCTCGGAATTCTCTGCGGACAGGTGCGTGGTCGCCTTCCTGGACTTCGGCAATGGAATGCGACTCCAAATTCCGACGATGATGGCCATGTTTTTTCCAAAAATTTAGGTGCCGGGAAAAACGTCCATTCCCGAGGATGTCCCAAAAGCGAAGAAGGAATAAAGGCAGCGCGGCCAAACTGACCAACATTTCCGATCCCACTCAAGGCGCGTTTCTTCTCCCACCGCTTTCCGCCGCGTCACGCGAGACTCCGCCTCTCGAGCAATCAGGCGCGAGCAGGGATACCGCGAAAGTTGACTGCCGGCGCGCTGCTACGCGGAATTCGCTTCGTTTCAATTATATGCACGCAGTGGATTTGGATGCTTGGATCTTCTCAATGTACTTTATTCAATATTTCGCTTTTATTATAATTGAACAAAACATAATAGCTGTTCATTTTTCTATGAGGCGCATTATTTTCTAGTATACAAGACGTGCTAATAACATAAATCCGCATTCATTTTCAAAATGGCATTTTCGTATGATATAATTTCATGAATCTTTTTTTTTTTTATAATTTCAATATATTTTTCATGAAAACAAAAAATATCTTCTATACATATCTTTTTATCTAAAGCAGGAATTCAATGAATCATTTTTATTTATTTCTTGATTCTATTTCACCATTAAAATCTACTTTTGGGTTAATAAAATACACAAAATTCACTTTTCTGATATGAGAATACAATTTCATGCAATGTGTTAATTTTACTGAATTTGCATTAATTTTAAAAATTGTAGTTGTTATTGAATTTCAATAATCTTTTCTTCATAATTTTGATTTATTTTTATATTTGTGTCTTTATAGTGCATTCTCCTGGTTTTTCTTCATCAATGTTTACCTTATTAATTTTTAGTTCATTTTAGTTAAGTTAAATTTATTTAAAAAAATATCATTACGATTTAATAATCATAAAATTTGAAGTTATGAAACGGAAGGAATTAATTGCTTCAAGATGATTGTGAACTGGAATTTAATTTTCAGTTTTGGGATGGAATTTGGGAATTAATACTTTTAAACGTCCTTTCGGAAATATATTACAGGTTGGACAGTAATGTCAGATATATAAGCTGTATGATTTACTTGATTGATAAGCCAAATAATTTGCTATTCTGATCCTTATCTTAAAAAGAAAAACAATTATTTCATGCTCGCATCCTCGTTATTTGGATTAATTCATTTAAAAAGGAAATAGTTAATTTTAAAAGGGATATTAGTTAACTTGAAGGCCTCTACGTTTTATTATTGTATGCATATTATATGCATTTCAGAGTCATATTTCCAGTGGATCGTTAAAAATCCATGATAGACATACCATATAATGTCCACTAAAACGATTATGGCGTTGAAATTTGTTGAGAATCTCAAATGTTGTCTAAATTTTTAATTACGAAATATAATAATAATATACTCAGTTTGCTTGAATTATGTAAACAGAATGGTTGTAAGAACAGAAATTGCCAAACTAATTTTGTAGATTAGAAATGAAAGATTTAATATGAAAAAACGAATGCCAAAGTTACTCAAAACATTACGAGAAAAAAAAACAAAACATTAAAAGAGTCTATTTTAATACAATATAATTAAATTATAATAATATGAAAGGTAGCTAATAATATTATATAACAAACATTTCTATTAATTGGAATAATATTAAACTGTAGAAATCTTTGTCACTTCTCAAGCAATTCTCTGAAAATTGTCTTTAAACCGATTAACTACGTAATGTAGAAAAACCAACGATTTAATTAGTTTCATTTTTTAGGAGTAAAGTTGTTCCACTTCATAGGTTACGTTGAAAAGAACCGGATACAAAAGCGTATGTACACTGGAGAAATAAAATAATACATTACATAGAACAATCACTAATGAGTATTATCTGTTTAATTATAAGACAATAAAAACTTTTATTAAAGCCCATTGACAAACGCTGACATCCATTTTACCATAGGGCAATATCGAATATAATTTATGGAATTATGTCATATCATACACATCAATCAATTTGGTATACTTTATGAAATGGTTCACAAGTTTACGAGTAGAATAAATGCAAGAAATAAGTAGCAATTATTCATAGAATTTTGAATTTAAATAGAAAAGATATTTCTTAAATGTTTCTTTTCCATATTTAAAATCTTCAAAAGAAGAATAGATCAAAATTATAAAGTAACGATTAATGAAATTTGATCACATTATGAAAATACAGTTTATAAAATTAGTGCAAATTAATGAAGTAATTACGTAAATTATAACAGCATGCACACAATACAGTAAAATTAACACATTGCATGAAATTGTATTCTCATATCAGAAAAGTGAATTTTGTGTATTTTATTAACCCAAAAGTAGATTTTAATGGTGAAATAGAATCAAGAAATAAATAAAAATGATTCATTGAATTCCTGCTTTAGATAAAAAGATATGTCTAGAAGATATTTTTTGTTTTCATGAAAAATATATTGAAATTATAAAAAAAAAAAGATTCATGAAATTATATCATACGAAAATGCCATTTTGAAAATGAATGCGGATTTATGTTATTAGCACGTCTAGTATACTAGAAAATAATGCGCCTCATAGAAAAATGAACAGCTATTATGTTTTGTTCAATTATAATAAAAGCGAAATATTGAATAAAGTACATTGAGAAGATCCAAGCATCCAAATCCACTGCGTGCATATAATTGAAACGAAGCGAGTTCCGCGTAGCAGCGCGCCGGCAGTCAACTTTCGCGGTATCCCTGCTCGCGCCTGATTGCTCGAGAGGCGGAGTCTCGCGTGACCCGGCGGAAAGCGGTGGGAGAAGAAACGCGCCTTGAGTGGGATCGGAAATGTTGGTCTGTTTGGCCGCACTGAATAAAGGACGCCTCGTGTTCCTCAAAGCACTTTTTCTCCCTCCGAATTTCCAACGACACGAAAACCTTTGTTCAACAGATCACCGTAGTTCGCATAGTTCCAGGTGAACCGCCACTACCGCCATCTTTTGCATTATCGGAGACAACTGAGTATCTAGAACGCACTATAAATTATCACTAGTCCCGCGCGCCATGCATTGCGGCAACGCGATTGGTTTAGACACACCTCTGCCGATAAAACAGATCACAGGACTCCACACTTTACGAATTTCATTGATCTTCGTTCTTCTCATATTTTCCCTACCTACATCTCTCTCTCTCTCTCTCTCTCTCTCTCTCTCTTTCTCTCTTTACAATAAATAGGTACATATATATATATATATAAAAATATCCGTGACAATATATATTTTTCTATGTAATAATTATTATTGTATTGTTAACATGCAATTGGAAATATAGTATTAATATAATTTAGGGTTTCGTTTAGGTCGGTAAGTGGTGCTGACGTGTTTCGTTTCGCTCCGCATCTAAGTCTATATTTTTATTCCTAAATTTCTTTTTTGGGAGTTGTAATTACAGTGGCATCTCTCCGGAGCGGCTCGGATTGTGTTTGCTGTGAGCTGTTAAGTGTCCGAGTCATCATTCCGGAAAAATTGAAGTTTTTGTTCCACATCACATTCATCGAAGTGACAGTTGACCCATACCTTGCACACCGGCTCTCGTGGTGACGTCACGTATTGGGATAAGCATCGACGGGCCAATCACCGGATTACCCGTGCCGAAAATTACAAAGAAAATTCAAATGCTTGGACAGCCTCATATTCCATACAACGGCAAGCTGTACCAATACTCCCGAGGAATTTGGGCATTATTCATCAAAGAGGTCGTATGCATTTGTATTCTGCATCTCGCAGTTGTCATCGAGGCATCAATTTTTGGGTAACAGTGGGACTTTCGTCGGGCTTCCAAGAACTTTCCGAAGTGCTTCGCTCGCTTATCGGTGTGCTCGTTCTTTACACGTGTGAGGCCCACTACATGCATAAGGCGCTCAAGCCGCGCGCTTTCGAAGTCTGGTTTCGCGCATGCACCATCTAGAGCTTCTCCCAGCCGCGAAAATTCTTCACTCACCGCGGATTCTTTCGGCAGATATTAGACGGCAGCACCTCTCGGGTTAGCGATTTTCGGCATATGTTGGACAAACCTGCTGACTAGTCGCAATTATCCGTCACGCCCGTCAACTCTCCCATTGTCGGGAAGGCGGTGCAGCTCTGTCCGCTCCTTCGACCGCCGACGCTGTTGGGTCGCTCCTCTACGGCATCAAAGTGGCACGCGCATAGAACGAACAGTTGTAGCTCCCTGGAGGAATTTGGCTTTATTAAGCGTAAGCGCGACTGTCAGGCAGCCGACGCCGTTTCGTTCTCTCCTCACTCGACCAGGCGTCGCAAACTTTCGTCGCTACCCGCAGATTTTTTAAACGCTCCGACACCCACCATGGAGACTATCCAGCATCGCAAGCTGCTTTTGACTCGCTGAAAAAGTCTCTGTTATCGGCAATCAAGGAGTCGGAGCAGAACATTACGATTAATGTCTCGAAGGCTCTGCAACCCGGGATAGACAAATGTGCCAGAGAAATCGCGGCCGTTCAGACTGCACTCGTCAACATCCCGACTGACTTTTCCTCCCGCATCGTCACTCTTGAAGAGAAAATAGAAAAGCAGGATAATATAATAAAAACGATGGCTACTAAGATGGAGGCGCAGGAGAAAATGCTAAGGAGGAAAAACTTAATTTTAACCGGGTTTCAACCTGGTCCAGCTCCGCTAAAGTTGGAAATTCAAAATTTTTTATCCGCGAAGTTTTCCCTGACAGGTTCAGTTCTCTCGGCGAGAACGTTACGCACGAACCTTTTAATTGTCTTAGTTGAATTATCTGCAGAGGAAGATAAATTTTTAATTTTATCTTCTAAAAAAACCGCCCTTAAAAATTCGCGGGTATTTATTAATTCGGACTACACCGACAAAGAGCGCTTTATGGCCTTCAAGGCCAGGGAAGCTCGCCGGGCTGCCATTGGTGCAGGCGCTTCTTTCAGGCAAAAAGATAATATGATTGCCGTAAATAATGTCTGGCGGAGATGGTCCGAAGGTGACCAGGATTTCACGACTAACTGCGCCGGCCCAATTCGTGTCAGAAGACATTCGTCGGATGCTCGCCCGCCAAGCAACGATCGGGGCTCGTCTGTCGCAGGTCAGCGCCTCTCTCCGTCTCCGGTTGTGATGGATACCGGCTTCTCTGAGCAAGTCTTAAATTCAAATTTTTAATTTGCCCCCGTCAGCCGCAGCGAAGTCTTACTACGCCGAAGCCCAGCATTGCGAGAGCGACCTCTCCACGCGCTACCGCGAGCGCCAAGCGCTCTCCAGATCTCTTAAAAATTGTTTTTTGGAATTCCCGCGGTTTTATTAATTTAAAGAATAGCGCTTTTCTCTCGCCCTTTAAAATTGTAAATTGCTCCGAAACGTGGTTGGATCGGGCTGCTGATGTCGACGGTTTAGTTCCCGGGCATTCAGGAGTTTTTTTCTCCAGCTACCCGCCATAGCAACTTCGGTCGCTGTAGCGGAGGGCTCTTATCCACCATTCATTCAGATTTCTCTTTTACCGAACTTGTAATGGCTCCCAACTGGATATTTTATCATCTTAAAACCCTCCTGATTAATGTAATAACTGGCTCTTTTTACTTTTCACCCAATTCTGACTTAATTTCCCAGCTTCATTCTCTTCAAACAGTTATAGATTCCCTGAATGCTCGGTTTCCGGACTGTATTTTTGTTCTGGGTGGCGATTTCAATTGTCGAGTAGGCACGACAGACCCTTTCAATGATTTCGCACAAATTTTCGAAGGATCAGCAATCTGCAAGTCGAGAAGGTCACACGATGAAGTCGCGGCTCGCTTCTGTACGAGTTTATGCAAATAAATAATTTTATACTGTTAAATGCACGTTGTCCGGGCGATCGCCCAGCACACTTTACTTTCCTTGGACAGAGGGGATTCAGCGTCGTTGATCTCGTGTGGGTTTCGGACATTCACTTGTCATTCATTGCTGATCTACAAACGGATGTTGACCTCCACGGTTCGGATCACCTCCTAGTAATTTTATCCCTTTTTTTTTGTATTCTGCGAACTCTGTTTCGAAGGCCTACGAGGCTCCGTCAGAACGCCGAGTTAAAATAAGATTTTCGTTGCCGAATGATGGGGTGCCTGATTTTTACAGTCTGACGGATATTCAATGTTTAGACGTGGAATACGAGCGTTTTGTCACGGCCATCCGCGTAGCGGCGTCGCGGGCAGGTATGATTACGAGAACCGTTTTTTGTAACTCGCGAAAGCATTTTGATGACTCGAAGGCCTGGTTTGATGGAGAATGTGTCTCTGCAAGGAGAGTTTTTCGCCACTCTCTCTACCAGTTGCGAAGGAAGGCGTATAGTTCAATTTCGACTCTTGCTTTTAAAACAGCAAAAAACAATATCAAGATGTTTTGAAAAGGAAAAAGCGCAGTTATATCTCCACGATCTCTGAAACGTTCGCGGCGGCTCGTAACTCGGCCGACTTTTGGAACGCGTGCCGTCAATTTCGAAAAAAGCCCGCCCCGGGTGCGTGGGTCTCTGAGGAGGCCTGGGGGGCATACTTTGCGGAGATTTTCCCCCGCGAAGTTTGTTCTCCGCAGACTTTTTATGGCACATTCGACCCTAGCCTGGACTCTCCGCTCACCCTGGCCGAGCTTGAAGATAGCATCAGAATGCTGAAGGTGGGAAAGGCCATTGATCCCGATGAGCTACCGGCCGAACTTTTCAAATTTTTAAACGGTCCATGGCTTTCCCGCCTCCTCCACCTTTTCAACCGTATTTTTTTCTGCAGAGGAGTTCCCCATGGGCTGGACCCTAGCTACGGTTTTTCCTTTATTCAAAAAAGGTACGCGTGGCGATCCTGCGAATTACCGGCTAATTGCGATAACCAACGGGGTTTCCAAAATTTTCTCACAAATACTTTGTAAACGGCTCTCCGAATGGGCTCCCGCAAGAGATTTGTTACCCGAGGAACAGGCCGGGTTTCGGGCTGGGAGGAGCGCAGAGGACAATATCTTCTCGCTCCCCGCCACAATTCAGATATCATTCAGACGACCCAAGTCAAGTATTTTAGGTCTGTTTGTTGACTTTAAACGAGCCTTCGTTCTGTCCCCCACGCACTTCTCTGGCGGAAGCTCCTTGGATTAGGCGTCAGCGCTAAGTTTATAAGAGTGCTTTCTGCTCTCTACCAGTCGGCTGCGGTGCGCTTACAATCGGACACTTCCGTCTTGCCTGAATTTAAAGTCACGAGAGGGGTTCTTCAAGGAGAAATTCTCGGCCCCCTTCTCTTCATTCTGTACTTGTCGGACATTGTAAGATTCTTTCGTGCGGGAGACGCGCGTGGAGTGGACGTTTCGCCCACTCAGGACCTAATGATGCTGCTGTACGCCGATGACCTGACTATCTTCGCGTACTCTCCAGCGGACCTACGCAGAAAACTAGTTCTGCTCTCACAATATTGTCAGCAGAACCTCCTTACAGTTAACACAGACAAAACGAAGATTGTTTGTGTTAGAAGGGCTGGTCAGCTGGATTCACACTCCAGACTGTTCCACTACAGGGATGGTCCGGTGAAAGTCGTGCCCAGCTACAGGTATCTGGGTGTCCTGTTCGCCTCCTCGGCGCGCGGCCTCCGACCCACAGAGGATGCTGTAAGGCGTACAAACGCTGCGTCAGCCGCGGTTACGTCGTTAATTTTGACGACAAAAATGGATACATGGAAGGCTTTTTTCACTTTGTACAACTCCATGATACTGTCAGTCCTTCTATATGCGGCACCGTGTTGGGCTCTCCGATATTTGGACAGTCTGGAATCCGTGCAGATCGGCTTCTTCAAGAAGCTTTTTAGCTTGCCGAGGAACACCCCGGCCTACATCGTCCGTCTTGAATTTGGCATACCGCCCATCTCGGTTGAAATCTGCTCTAGAGCAATCAAATGGGTGGCTAAAACGCTTAGGCTGCCGGATTGCAGACTTCCCAAATTATTACTTTTGCGTTTAAGAGAATTGGATGCACCTGTTTCAGACGTAACCTTCAACTGGACCCTTCAGCTGAAGGCAATCCTTGACAGCGCAGGGGGGAGCGTATTATGGGACAATTTTAATGCGGATTTCTGGGAACGAATGGGACCGTCGGTGGTTGCTAGGTTTGCCGAGTCCTGCAGGAGGAACGATTTGAGGTCCTACTTTTCATCTGATTCTTTTCATCTACCGATTTACCGTCTTCCTGCGGACTCCGCTTACACTCTGTATCCTGCTCGTTCACCCCTGCGCTGCCTAAAAGTTAGGACGCAATTAAGACTAGCGACTGTTCACTCGCGTTCCTTTATGATTGCCGGACAACGCTACTTATATGATCCGACCTCGTCGTGCTCTCTCTGCAACTACAACGTGCAAGAAACGCTGCTGCACAGAATGTGCTCTGCTCGAGCCTCTTAGAGCAGAATTTGCTAGGAGGTTAAATCAATGGCCGCTGCACCCAGCTGGGGTCCTGCACTCACTAATTTGCGCTAACGACAACCAATCCGCATCTTTATTATACAAATTTGTAGAAGTGAATTTCCGGAGGAGAGATTTTCTCCTCGGCGAGTAAGCTAACTAGATATCTGTGTTGTCTTTTATTACGCCAGTTCGTGCCTGTATGCAGTTGTAATTTTATCTGTAAGTCAGTGCAGTTCTACCCGTATGCCAGTCTATTTTTATTTACCTGTATGCCGATTTATTTTTTGCTTGTATGTCGGTCTAACTGTATTTGTATGGCGGTTTATTTTTTTAATGTATGCCGGTTTATTTTATTAATGTACGCTTTTTGCGCCACGCACTGTAATCCGAAAACCTCGAAACTCCCTCTCAATGGGCTCTGTATCCCCTATTTATGAGAGAAATACATTATCTATCTATCTATCTATCTATCTATCTATCTATCTAAAAAATGTCTACTTTTTCAACAGCCAGGATGTCAGTTACACTTCAATCATTATTCGTGGTAAAGAGCATTGAAACCAACAAGAGGGACTGTTTCATATCTAAATTGTTTCATATCATCGACAATCGCCTGTAACAATCAAGCATATTATTAGATACTTTCTTTATTAATTATCATATATCGCAAATATATTTCTAGTGCATTTCAAGCGTTAGTGAGTCGTCATCCGGCACGAGTGGTTAATGTCTAAAGACAACTGGCTTGTGTCGGAATACTTGTCTACTTGACTACTTGTCTTTAAAAACAAAACATTATTATACACAAGCCAGTTGTGCCGTAACGACAAACCACTAGTAATTTCTGCTTTCTGTACGTGATACATGACATTACGACAAATTATGTAAAATCTTAATACCGTTGTTTACACTTTTTTTATAACCATTTTCAATTTCTTTCCAGTAATCAACTACGAAGATTCTTTTAAAAATTATAAACTACACTTCCAAGATCATTGCAACATTACATTGAGAAAAGTTCACTTACGTTTTTGTAGAGTTTCTAGAGCTACAAAATGTTTTTATTTTTTCACTGGCAAGGATACTAGAAGACCACAGTCCGATGTCAAAATTTCAAGAAGGTGCTCCAAGCCACTTTTCAGGCGGATCTCTATTGTGTCATCTCACAGGTCAACTTCAGTAACGTTTCCACAAAGGTGTCTTCTTCTTCTATTCCATAAACGTAAAAACGTCAATATTGCAAGATCTGTTTCAGTTCGGTCAAAGTCCCGAAACTTGTACTTGTTGCACTTATTTTGAACGACATCATCCTATCTCTATGTCCTAACGTTCACTAACGAAGCTATCAATCCTTGGCGTACTCATGCTAAACAATATCTATCTGTCTCTATGTCCCGCGGCAGAGGAATCGAGGGTCGGTCTTTCTCACTCTCATGCTAGACGGTATCTATCTGTCTCTATGTCCCAAAATCCGATGAAGGAGAACAATTTTCTATCGCTGAAATCGTGATCAATGATAAACTGATGATTGATATCTCACGAACCACTGAACCGATTTCAATCGGACTAGGATTAAATGAAGGATACAAAAAAATAAAAAATACTGGGCACAGCATGATTAAGACATTTTTTGGAGGAGAAGCGTAGACGAAACATATGTGTTCCATGTTGTGACATTTGACGTTATTTTTATTATTTTTTAGCGGTTAAGGAGTAGCGGTCGCCGCGCTAAGAACTTGGCGAGACGAGCGACCGCTCATCTTGATATACATATGTATATACAGGGTGGCCGATTTATCTGAAGACATCGAAATATCTCGAGAACTATGCACAGAATCAAAAAAGTTGTCGGATGAAAGTTGTTCGACACGAAGGGGGGCATCCAGTGATAATTAAATTTACCCCCTCCCCCATCCCCTGGGGGTGGAGTGGGGGCAAAAACAATAAAACTTAAATAGGAACCCCCAGTTTTTATTGCAGATTTGGATTCTCCGGAAAAAAGTACACCAATTTGACCTAGGAGCTATTGCATTTTGGTTCACAGGTGGCGCTGTAATCGATAAAAATCCAAATTTATCTGAAGACATTGAAATACTTCGAGAACTATGCACAGAATCAAAAAAGTTGTCGGATGAAAGTTGTTCGACACGAACGGGGGGCATCCAGGGGGCAAATAGGGACAATTTGATCCCTTTATGAAAATTTAATATTAAAAATTCAAATATTAGAATTTTTAATATTAGAATTTGGTAATATCAATTGCGAAAATTGTTATTCTGAATATGAAATTTTAATAATGTCCATTCGAAAAATTAAGATTATGAATAATTGATATTCTTCATATTAAAAATCAAAACTAATTACATAAAAATTGTGCAAACAATATGGAAGCAATTTTATAAATAAGTTTTCTACCTTCAATAAAATTACATTTTATGTTTTAAATTTATTATTTAATAAACAAAAAGAGGACATCACGCAATCCATTAAAAAACGCGTCATGTCCCTTCACTCAGCTCATTCATTCTCTCTCTGTATGTTTTTTCCGAAATGAGAATAAATAAGCTGAGCATTGACGGTCAAACCAGCTTCTATTAAACAAAACGAAACTCTTACTTCATTTGGGGATTTCGTCGCCATCTACCGGACCCCGAGAGAACTCACGTCGTTTCATACATGTACATCGCTTGCATTTCGGCCATCACCGGCGCCGGTTCTGTTACATAACGCTAGAGGGCGACATAACTCGAAAATAAAGTAGCATATCATTTTATACATAAGTTGAGTCACACGTAACCAGTTCACCTACATTTTTCTCTACTTTCCTGAAGGGAAGTAAATGGATATCGCGACGTTCTAATCCCCATATTAAAATTTAGTATTCACGGTCTCTCAGTGTAAGACTGTTTTTGAAGTCCATTGTATTGGTAGTAATTCGGTCGGAGGTCACTTTGCTTTTAGAATAACAACTTTCCGTTTACGTGACTATTTTTTGTCTACCCTTCATTGCTTAAATCGAATTGCAAGTTAAAATTGAATCCTGCTACAGTTCCCGAAAAAATCGAAATGATTCTTATTTATGGTGAATGTAAGAGGAATATTGACGATGCTATTGCGTTGTATGCTGAGCGTTTTCCAGATAATGCTCGCTCGCGTTCTTTTTTTTACAAAGTTGTGAATGCCTTTCACTCTGATGGCAGCGTACAAATGAAAAAAAGGAAGCGAAGATTAACAGTTACAGGAGAAGCTAACGAAGTAGCTGTACTAGCAGCTATTCACCAAAATCCACATGTAAGCACACGACAATTACATCGCGATTCCGGCATTTCCAGAAACAGTATTTAAAGAATATTGCATCGTCATAAGTTTCACCCATATCACATTTCACTGCACCAGGAACTAGATGGCGATGATTTTCATAACCGCGTGGTGTTTTGTGAATGGGCATTTCAAAAAATGCAAACGAACCACAATTTCTTTGCTAATGTATTATTTTCAGATGAATCTACATTCACGAACCATGGTGGCGTCAATAGGCATAATATGCATTATTGGAGCGTAGAAAATCCCCATTGGTTACGACAAGTTAATCATCAACGTCCTTGGTCGGTGAACGTTTGGTGTGGAATCATAGGAAATAAACTCATTGGTCCTTATTTCATTGAAGGTAATTTGAATGGAACAAAATATCGAGATTTCCTAGAACAAGAAGTACCATTACTACTTGAGGATGTTGCTATGGACGTCCGACGGACAATGTGGTTTCAGCATGATGGTTGCCCAGCACATTTTTCAAGAGTAGCAAGGGAAATACTAGACCGTGATTACAATGGTAGGTGGATTGGTAGAGGTGGCCCCTTTAATTGGCCTGCGAGGTCACCTGATCTAACATCTCTGGATTTCTTCCTATGGGGTTACCTAAAAGGTAAGGTTTATGAACAAGTACCAACGACTCGTGAAAACATGGTGGAACGCATAAGAACTGCTTGCGCAGAAATTTCTGCAGATATGATTCTATCATGTATAGAGTCATTTGAAGAAAGTATAAATAAATGCATTGAAGTGGAAGGTCAACATTTCGAACACTTACTCAAGTACAGAAAAATACTACATCCACGTCGTTGTTCCTGGGTAACGCTAAATGTATTTTTTCCCGGCTTTGTTAGAATGACCGTATTCCATATCCGCTACGCGGGCGAAAATTGTCAATATTGGAGAATCCAAATCTGCAATAAAAACTGGGGGTTCCTATTTAAGTTTTATTGTTTTTTCCCCCACTCCACCCCCAGGGGATGGGGGAGGGGGTAAATTTCATTATTACTGGATGCCCCCCTTCGTGTCGAACAACTTTCATCCGACAACTTTTTTGATTCTGTGCATAGTTCTCGAGGTATTTCAATGTCTTCGGATAAATTTGGATTTTTATCGATTACAGCGCCACCTGTAAACCAAAATGCAATAGCTCCTAGGTCAAATTCGTGTACTTTTTTCCGGAGAATCCAAATCTGCAATAAAAAATGGGGGTTCCTATTTAAGCTTTATTGTTTTTGCCCCCACTCCACCTCCAGGGGTTGGGGGAGGGGGTAAATTTAATTATCACTGGATGCCCCCCTTCGTGTCGAACAACTTTCATCCGACAACTTTTTTGATTCTGTGCATAGTTCTCGAGATATTTCGATGTCTTCAGATAAATCGGCCACCCTGTATATATAATGATACTGAAGTTAGCAGCCACATTGACAGAATTCGTATCATTTCAATTTAAAAAATTTTCAAAACCTGGAAATCAATTTATTTTCAACAGTTATTCGAAATAGTAGCTCATTTTTCATGATTTTGCTGCTGAAATGTGGCTGCCAACTTCAGCGTCATATATATATATATATATATATATATATATATATATATATATATATATATATATATATATATATGATACTGACATTAATTCCCAGCAAGGCAAATAATTTCTTAAAGAAAACTTGTATAGCTTATTGGGAGAAAAGGAACTCTACAAAGAAACCGACTTTTTAATCATTACAAAACTTTTTATTTTCGGTTTTTAACAGTTAGTGAGTAATACTTGTCTGTTCTTGTTCTTCAGATTTGTATTACGATCTCTTTGGTCTGGTTATTTTTTGTTTAATACCCACAGAGGAGGTTTATTTGTTTATTTATTTATGTTTTATTGTTCAGTTGCATTTATGTTTATATAAGCATATGGGGCAAAATTTCTCAAGTGTGCCAGCCCAAAAATAGAAGTTATCTAATTTGGTCCAAACTTGGTCAACTTGTACTTCTATATGGTAGTACTTCACACACCAAAAATTTGTTCGATCCTTCAAATAATGGCCAAGGTAGAGGGGGTGAAAATTTTAGACTTCTGACGGAGGAAGACTATTTCAATCGCACGTAACTTTGATTCTATTGCATTAGTCAAAATAGTGTCTACAATATTATTATATAATTTGATTCTGTGCATAGTTCTCGAGATATTTCGATGTCTTCAGATAAATCGGCCACCCTGTATATACAGGGTGGACCACTTTAATCGCTCCACCGAAATATATTGGAATCTAAGCAAGATAGAGAAAAATAGTGTAGACAAGAGTTGAAGGGGATGAAGGGGCTCATACAATGGTATCATAGAGTATGACCTTGAACTCGATTTTGAAGGTTATTTCAAGGTCAACGTGATTTTTTAAAATGGGAACGCCTATTTTTTACTCCGGATTTGAAAAGAGCGGAATATTTTACGTTGAGACTGATGTTTATCAAAATTATCGCAAGGTCGAACGAAGGTCAAATTTACCAATTAAAACTCCCTACCCATGTTTTGTTTGAACCTGAGCCGATTACGTAAAATTGGTTTACAGAAAAGTTGAAGGGAACAGTGAGGGTCACCTTCCGATATCGTACTCATGACCTTGAACTCGATTTTGAAGGTTATTTCAAGGTCAACGCGATTTTTTTAAATGGGAACGCCTATTTTTGACTCTGGATTTGAAAAGAGCGGAAAATTTTACGTTAAGACTGATGTTTATCAAAATTATCGCAAGGTCGAACCAAGGTCCAATTTGCGAATTAAAACTCCCCACTTGCACTTTCCGGAACGTAAGCCAAATACGTAAATGTGATTGACACGAAAGGGCCAGAGAGCAATTACCGGTAATGTTACGTTGCTTTTGAACTCCATATTCGAGGTTACTTCAAGTTAAATGACTTTTTGAAATGGGAATCACTACTTTCGAGATTTAATTTAACTGTATTAACCTTACTTTTAGCGCTACCCAGAAACAACGACGTGGATGTAGTAAGTGCGGTTTCCTTCGGGGTGCTAGATTAAGGTGAGTCCCCTTGCCTCTCACTATTCGGGGTGCTAGATTAAGGTGAGTCCCCTGCCTCTCGCTATTTTTAAATTTATCAATTCAACCTTGGAGCAAATGTTCAAAGTTGCCTCCATTTACTTGAAGGCATAAAATCAAACGCCTCTGGAAATTGCGTACGGTGCTCGGAAGAGTTGTTCTTGGAATGACAGCACATGCTTGGCGAATGCGATCTTGAAGTTCTCTCTTGTTGTGGGCTGCTGATCATAAACGACATTTTTCAAATATCCCTATAAATAAAAATCTGGAGATGTAAGATCGGGCGAACACGCAGGCCAGTTAACCGGACCTTCTCGTCCAATCCATCTACCATTGTAATTTTCATTCAAGAAAGCCTGTACGATTCGCGCAAAATGTGTGGTGCACCATCCTGCTGAAACCACATTCTTCGCCGCGTTCCTAAATCGACATCTTCCATCAATTCAGGTAACTGATCTCTGATCAAGTGTAAATAGGTATTGCGATTAACATTTTCCTCGAAAAAATAAGGGCTTATGAAATACCCGTTGACGATGCCACACCATACCATAAGGCTCCAACGTCTTTGATGATTCACACTTCTGTGCCAATGAGGATTTTCATCTGACCAGTAATGGCAATTATGCCTATTAAGTTCTCAATCACTTTGAAATTTAGATTCATCAGAAAAAAGTACATAGTTGAAAAAATCTTGATCATTTTCTACCATGTGTAATTCCCATTGACAAAAAACAATTCGCTGTTGGAAATGATGATACTGTAATTCCTGAACTAATGTTATGTGATAAGCATGATATTTCAGGGCTTTAAGAATTCTTAAGAATGTTCTCCGACGCATACCAATTTCTCTTTCAAATCGGCATCTGCTGCTATGAGGATCAAAGTGAACAATCGCAAGATCAGTGACAACACGAGCATCATTTTCGCCGTATACGACGCGACGTCATTGTCAGACTATATGCCCACCACGAGCTCTTTGGGTTAACTTACTTATTGCCTTGTGATCTGGGTGTCGTCTATCCGTAAAGCGTTCAGCGTAAAGTCTAGACGCAGCTCGATAATTATTCTGACATTCGCCTAATATCATTGTCATATTGACAATGTCATTGGGTTGATAGTCAGCCATTTTTAGAGTAGTTCTTCACCTTCAATTTGGTGATAAAGTAATACTCCAAACCTCAAACACTCATGAAAACGAGAAAAGTTAGAAAACATCCGAAACTGAATTACTAATTCTATTTTTTGTGATAAATGGCTGAAATTGTATCGTTAATTTATTTCTTTTATTTTCAAAAATCGGAATCCGTGTAATAATAAAATTGATGTAAAACTTGAATTACATTATTACGGAGCTGCTTAAAGTTGTTCTTCGCTTTAACAAAATGTACATATGTATGTAGATAATGCAACGAGAATCGAAATGTTACAACGTTTTAAAGAAGAAGAAGAATCGACGAATTGTTAAATCTTCTTTTTTAACTACGAAAAATGAAATTGATCGAATAATCACGAGACATGTAAGTGTTAAGAATTTATTTTAATTCAACTTTTGTCTACACTATCTTGCTTAGATTCCAATAAATTTCGGTGGGGCGATTAAAATGGCCCACCCTGTATATATTGCGTCCCTCCAATTTACGTTATATTGGCGCGTGCTCAGGTAATTGATAAGTAGCCACCATTGCGTCGGTGGTCCCACGATTGTTGTATTTAGTTAATAAACTTTTGTGCTTTTTGTATACATAAAAGTTCTGACATCCCTGCTCTCTTCTCCAGTTTTCCCTTTTTTTTAACAATAGGATAACAGGTTACATGTGTTATATTCGTTAATGCAGTGCAACAAATGTGTGTCATGCGGCGAAATGCAAAAAAAAACGCGCTACTGAAAACATCGATAATGAAAAAAATTAATTTCATTTGACATTGTCACTCAGAGACATTTAATCATGCGTTGATATTTCAAAATATGCTCAATCTAAGTGAAACGATACGTAAAAATAATCTTTTGTGGCTCTAAGTGTATGCGGGATAACTTGTGGGTGCAGAAAAGGCAGGTTATCCTGTTCCACAGCATGCACAGCGTGTAACGGCGAGGAGTTGCTTAACAAATCGCCAATTATTTTTAATAACGAACTGAATGACAATGGTGACATTTAAATCTCCATATGCGAAATAAAAATAGTACATTATGTAGCTAGGACGCGAAATGTATCATTCATGGCGAGGGTGAGGTTTGGTGCCGAGCGTAGCAAATTTCGAATTTACATTAAATTTTGTTATAATAAATAATACGTATACATACATAATGTGTGTATATGTATACTATATACAATTTATAAAAAAGATGAACAAAGTGGTGTGATTGGGAAGAGAGAGAATGTGAGGGTGATGGAGGGGGATGTCTAACCTGTTATTTCTCTTCTATGATTGTTCGCGTATGTACTGTAGTCAACGGTAAAGGTTGAAACCAAAATTAGTATACACTACAATTATAGGTCATTGCATGGATATATTTTGTTTTGACATTAATTTACACTGTTACAGAGAAACACTAATCGCCAGCACAATCACTATCACGAATTGTCATTATTCCAATAAACAAAAACGGCATAAATTACGCGAATAAAATATCGATGTCTGACAGGTCAAAATTGAATACACGTTAAGTTACTAAAACATATATGTCAGACAAGTCACTACACGGATATAAATTACGCGGATTAAAATCATGTCATATAGGTAAACAATTTCTTATAGAGATGGACTACACTGAAACATACATACATACATACATAATTTATCGGACGACGGAGAGAAGGCGCATTTTTAGTCTTCGTTCTTCCTCCTCTTCGATTTTATATTTTTATTGGCGGTGGTCCGTCCTCAGCAGCATTGGATCTCACCACTGGTCGATCAGATATGACGTTGCAGGTGAGCCGTCCTCGGGCGCCCTGGACTCTGCTGTTCAAATATTCCCATGGGAGGACAGCGCTCACCTCAAGACTTCGACCAGTGGATCGACGTCATAGTAATTCCTCCTCTAACGTATTTGTTGACGACGAATTCCCGGTCCTGGATTTCCTCAATTGTTCCAGAAGATGGAAGCCGGATGAATTTTGAGATTTTGGAGAATTATATTTTCGACGGCCCGGGTCTCGTCGTCCAGGAACGGCCACCGGAGGTTTTTGCAAGAAGGGAAGGGTCCGTTTCGTCGTGGCTCTTTATATATGCCGTGTCATTTCCAATGGATTTTGAACTATCGGCTTTTTAGTCGGAATTTGGGGCGAACTGTCATCCTTTCAAAGGGTATTCGTGCACTTGAATTTGACAGGCCGCCCACTTATTTTGAATTTTGGTGGCACGCGCGGCTGATAGGTGAACCGACGCGTGCGCGGTATTCCGACTAGCCTCGTCATTCGGATCTTTTCGGCGCACTCCGACACCTCTCGAAGCGCGCCTCGTCTGTTCTCGGGCCTCTTCGTTTCCGCGGGTCTTTTCCCCCAATCATGTACGGGCAGGGTTCGTCCACACTACTCTAGTCAATTCCAGTTGTTCCTAATAATCGTCCATCGCACGTGTAAGATGGACGATTTTTTCCGTGCCGGTCTTTTAATTTCACATTCGATCGTTGGCACCTTCTCCCCGATACCTTCTCTCCGTTATTAATACGAACGTCGCGTTACAAGGTGTATTGCGCAACGGTCGGTAATGTAGAAACCGCGTTACCATATGCAAATTAATTACCAATTATAGATTATTAAAATAAAGTAGTGCTTATCGAAAGCGATAGATTGCGTCTACGTTGACAACGCGGAACGTCGCTATGCGTGCTAGGAACGGCGAGTTCAGTCTAAAATTGGCCACGCATGTATCGGTGTGTGCTGCTGATTTTCGCAACTTATTGCAATTCGCGAAATCCTGCCGCTGCAGGTTTCCGTACCGCCTTCGTCGGTTCTCTGCGTTCTGTGGTATTGCCGCTGCAATACCAGAAATTCATTTGTGATAATAACGAACCAAGATAATCCGAAATCGACCATCGTTCGGTTTTGTCGATCACGCGAGCATTACGCAACCTTTTGAGTGCTATGTTTCATTGTAAATGAGTTCAAATATAAAGATTTATATAGAAACTGTTGGTTACCCATAATTCACTTCCTTTCTCAACCCTGGAAACCTGGGCAGCTGCCGGTCTACCAAAGATTACGGAGGTCACCGATGGCAAAAATATACAATGATATTTACATTTATTTTGCATTTGCTAAATCCACATTTCCAACGTCAGAGAAACCGTCTGGCACAATCGAATCAGCTGATTTAGTTGCTACACTTTCCAGGTTTGACGTTTCAAAATTATTTGTAGAATCTATTAAAGATAAGTCACATTTATTTTTACGAAAAATCATTTCGCTGCCTGAGGACATGAAAATTATTTTACTAATAACAGATCATTGTCAACAGTAATGCAATATGACTCGCTCTCATTTATTTCAAGTGCAATTGCCTCGTACGAAATATTTTGTAACATTATGTGCGTGCTTTTAATCACCATTGCTTGGCCTCCATTTCGAATTTCGTTAAAATAATATGAAATTCAATTTCAGCAACCCCAGAAACATAAGGTTACATACGTTTAAGAAAGAATTGTATTAACTTCTTGAAATATTGTTTTATGTACGTAAAAATGTAAAAAAATTCACAGTTTTCAAAATTGTTTCACAATTTTCAAAAAGCGTTCATGTAGCATAGACATAAATCTATGCCTAACATCAATTACGAAATGTACCAAAACGTCTCATTGAAATTTTAGGACTTTATTGCCATAAAGACGTTATTTTCATATCTGCCGCCGCCATCAAGAATTCGTCATTTTGACTTAAAAAAATAATATCAAATTCGTTTTCAGCTACCTCAAAAACATAAGCACTCATACCTTCAATGACATATTTCATTAAATTTTCGAGATATTGAATTATGAACATAAAAATGTCAAAAAATTCACTTTTTCAAGATTTTTTAACGTTTTTCAAGGAGCACACATTTTTATGGGGTAAAGTTTTCCAAATACCCCTCAGAACATAATCCAAAAGATTTCATTGAAATCTGTGCTGTGAGGAATTATTCCTTAATATATGCCGTTATCCGTCTAATTGCACTCTACATCTTCTGAGAAATCCCTTGGTCGTGAACGTTTCAATTTATTTATTTCGGCGTTAATATTATGTTTGTATTTAGGTTTAAAATTACAAAACGTTCGAGTAAATTATACAGTTATGCATTGTTTTATTTGCTGAATATCTGGCAAAAATTACCAAACGTCCGAGTAAATCTTACAATTTTGAACGTATTATTTATTATGCTTTTGGAAAACATTTTCTATGGGGGAGAGTAATATATACTTATCATTCGACAAATAATCTACATTTGCATTGGCAAAAACGGCCAAATACACTTATGTATCCCACTTTTACTCCATCGTTTAGTAAAAGGTCCCTCATTTAAAATAAATATTCAATTTTTCTTCTCTCCATGTACCAAGTACATTAGTTTTAAAGCTTATTTAACGAGAGACTATTTGTTATATAAATGTTACTCGCAATTGATATATCCTGTTATATAACGTTCGTGAGGTATCAAATACATCATTTTTAAAGATCACATATTGAAACGCAGAGAGGGAACATTTATTATATATATGTTTCATAAACTTATCACAAACTTGATACGTAATTGCATACATGTAAATACTCGGTACAGTTTATGCATCTCCTGTTCTGTTACATAGCGGGTATGTATAATTTCTTTTATACATACCATGTAACCGTTTTTATGTATAGCAGAGATATAATTTTTAAAGAAAATGTTAAAAACGCTGAATTAAGATGTTAATTATATGAAAAATACTAATATTTTGTTATGTTTTTGTATTGCATATTTTTTACCAAAGGTCTTAATTCGCACAGCCTCTCAAAAGTTAAAATTTTCGTGGGTTTGTCCATATACCAACTCTACAGGTCTATTACTGATGCGGAACTAGAAATATAGGCGTAAGTGACCACGTTCGCAGTACTTGCCACACATTTAATTTTATAGCGATAGGACTTTTACAGAATGAACAAAATTTAAATAAAAGACAAAATTTTGAAGTTACACAAATCACAAAAAGCAAAAACAATGTAAACATCCAGAAAGTCGCGCTGGCTCTGGATCGATTATACAAAACTTAATTTATATAATCGATCTTTCATCACAACAGATAGAAATAAGTAAAGAAACCGTAAATGCATCACCTTACTGAATCATGTCACAAACCTTTTTGCTTTTCTCTCTCTCTCTCTCTCTCTCTCTCTCTCTCTCTCTCTCTCTCTCTCTCTCTCTCTGCTATTTTTAAACGGGAAAAAAGTTTCGTACATATTCCAGAAATGCATGCACTAACATCCAAGTCAAAATCATAAACAATGTGGGGAAAGAAAGGTTTTCCCTATTTCTCTTTATTATGCGAAATTTTTTACACTTTTCTTCCAGGGCATATATCTAACGCTGTTTTTTGCATGTTTAGGTTAGTATATCTCAAAATCTGTACGTGCTCGAACAATTCTGCGGCTATATTTTGATTCAACGCATCGAAAATCTTGAGAAAAGTATACACCTGGTTCTGGGTAAAAATTTTGCTGTCCCGTGTAATTTATAAAACTTACTTTGCTGAACATTTATTCAATGGCAAAGCAGTCTTTGAATTTACTAAAGAATCTGTTTCTTGCCGTTACCATTCAACGGAGAATTATTCGGTTTACAATTAAATGCTAATTATTACTGAATTGTATCGACAAGAGTCGGGAAAATAGCATTGTAATAGGTGAATATATAATAGTTACATTAATTTACTTACCAGACACGATGAGACTGATCTCTTTTACATATTGTTGGAAATTTGCTGAATTTTGAGTAATATAAGTTTACATACTCCATATAAATTGAATTTAAATCAACATTGTCACACACCTCTACACTAGTCGATAAATTAGCCTCTTCTACGATTACGTTCCACGATTGTAAGTAACTGAAATTTATTATGAATGTTTGAAAATCATTTCAAAATATAACACAGTAATATTCCTTGAATTTAACGGTTCTTGCACGACTAACCTATGGCACTGTTATTGATAAACATGCGTATTGTTGAAAATACATTAGTTTTGGATTGCTTCGTAGATAAGCTTATTATTAACAGAATTCACCTATGACATATTTTTATACTTCACAGGTAATTACAAATACTTACTTTGTGAAGCTTGTATCAATGATCGAGAATTAGCCAAGAATAGTGGCAATTACGTTTTTAATTACTTCGACCCAGACTAAGTCTGGACGAAGTATTAAATTTGGTCACTTCGGGCAAAAAAATTACCCTATAGTTTTTCATCAAATGTCGACGTTTCGGACCCTAAGGAACCCAAAGCAACAATAAAAAAAATTGGTGTCCGTTAGGTTGTACGTCCGTCCGTCCGTCCGTCCGCCCGTCCGTCCGTGGGCAAAATTTTGTATACGCGATATCTCGCGAATGGAATGACGAATTTAAAAAGTACAAACGGATTTGGGTTTCTCTTGGCCAAACTTAGATCTGATTAGTTTTTGGAGACAATGCATACTAGACTATGGGGAGGTTTAACAAAAAAAACGCTCAAAAACCCGTTTTTCCATTTTTTAACAAAAAATACAAATCGTACAAAAAAATGTTTCAAACAAAAAATATAGAACATCGAATTCTCTACAAAAAAGGTTGTATTCATTTCTTCGTAAAATCAACGATAATGCCGTAAAAAGCAAATTAACATGAAATTAACATAAATTGTACATACACATATACAATGCATATACAATGTATATTATATATATTACATGAAAAACAGAGACACAGAGGAAGCAGGAGAGTGAGGCGGGTATCAGGGGGGGGGGGCTAACTTTAAAAATTTGATTAAATTTTATTTTAGTATAAAAATTTGATTAATTTTTGTTTTTTTTTAAGCATCAGTGTGAAAAAGACGTACTGATTTATCAGTGCTTCGGCTGATCTGCGGTCGGGGTCGAAGTTTTGAAAATGCTCATTTTCAATTTTAATATAGGGTGAATATGCCAATGAATGGACGACTACCAATGAATGGACGATTTTTGACCTATTTCTATTTCCTATGAATGTATGATGCACAACATGCAACAAAATACATATTTTTATGTTCTTTGAACATTCAAAACAATATTTACAGTACTATTGATCTTCCAGTGTTTATTATTTTGTAAAATCAAAGCAAAGTTTTAAAGCCATCCAAAACTGGTACTGAAAACGTCCCATTTGATTTAACCCGTCTATTCATTGGCGTTTAGCGGATTTTTTTACAAACGTATGAAGACGAGGCTAATAATTAAATAAAATCAAAGGTTGAACTACACGGTCATAAAGAGCAGAGTCTAACGATTCTAATGGTGGTATCATAATTAAATTTTCATAAAAGAATTCAAAAGTTACAATCGATCAAAGTGTGAAAAATGCTTAACCATCCATTCATTGGCATATTCACCCTATTTAAGGCACAAGATATTGTTACAATATATGTATAGAAACTACTCGAACCTAACGATGCTAGAACTATCCTGTGCCGCCTTCTTTCCTGGCAGTGTTAAAATGGGAATATTCCCGGAAGCATCAGCCTTTCGTCAGGGCAATACGAATTTAGCCAAAATTGTAGGCACCCGGGTCGAAGGCATCTAGTTTAACCTTATATTTCTTGCTCTAATGCTTAAACAGTTTTTGAAATGTATTATTTTTGTAATATAATAATTATCTGTTTAGAGACAATGCAAACTTACACGGTATGGAGAGGGGGCTGTAGAAGATATCCACTTGTCTGTACTATACGCACATAGAGAATTTTCTTGCGACAGTATCATGAATAGTAGCAGAGGGTCTTACCTTAGTTTTAAAGCAACAGCTATGTGCTAGTTGTGGTAAGTATCCCACCCTACTCGAAAAGGAGGATAGAAAAGTATAGGATTTTTTCCAATATTTTCCTATCCTATTTTTGGCACGAATTAATTCTATATTTTTCTATCCTAACTAAAGTGGATAGAAATTGATAGGATTTGTTTCGATATTTTTCTATACTACGTTCGTCACGAATTTCATCTTTGTTTTTGTTTTTAAATTTTTTCCTCTTTGTATACAAAAAAATTTTGTTTATTTTTAATTTTATTATTATTTTTTATTTAATTCAAATATTTTTTAACTTTTTTTAGTTGATTTAATTATCTTAAGAAAGTTGTTCTCAAGCGGTCACCTATCCAAGTAGTGTTCCCCACCAAGAATACTTGACTAGAAACAACGATCGCGCGCGACACCGACCACTGGTCTACCACTGTCGATCACTATCAGTAACGTAATATGATATTTCTGTTACACATTAAAATTTTTTTAAAATTATTAATTATCTCAAAAACGGCCAGAGATAAGCAAAATATGACAAAATTTTGGAGGCTATCAAAAGGGGGGATTCCATTGAGTCGGTTAATGCGTACATACGAACGAATTTTGAAAATTAGCAAAACTGAAAATTTTCAAAATTCTCAAATATCTCGAAAACGGCAAGAGATAAGTAAAATATGACAACATTCTGGGGGTTGTATCGATAGGGGGGATGACCTGGAGTCGATTAATTCATACATGCAAACAGACTTTTGAAATTTGCAAAACTGCAAATTTCCAAATTCTCAAATATCTCGAAAACGGCAAGAGATACGTAAAATCTGACAAAATTTTGGGGGTGTATTGATAGGGGGAATGACCTTGAGTAAGTTAATTCATACATGAAAACAGATTTTAAAAATTTGCAAACCTGAAAAACCCGGTCGACCTGGACGTCGAAAAACTACGGTGCGGAATATCCAGACACCGAAAACTACGGAGCGGTCGACCTAGACGTCAAAAACTACGGAGCGGAATACCTAGACATCGAAAACTACGGACCGGTCGACCTGGACGTCAAAAACTATGGTGCGGAATACCTAGACACCGAAAACTGCGGAGCGGTCGACCTGGACCGTAAAAATATAAAAATCACATTTTGATTCGTTTTGATAGAATTTCTATAAATTTTTAGGATACATAATGATAAAAGTATAATGAGATACATTTGGATTGATTCTCTATACACGATTGGGATTGAAATTTATTGATTTTACCTAATGGATAGAAAACTATTAACATTGGCTTTACTTGAAGTATTCAGATAGGATAAGAATTGATAGATTTACATTATGTGCCAAAAATAGGATTCAAAAGCATACGAATCACGCAGAATTTCTATACTTTTCTATGCTTTTCTATCCTCCTTTTCGAGTAGGGCAAGCAGCAAAGTAAGGAACTCTGACCCCAGCAACAGTTGGAATGCCATATTTTAGAAAAAAATAGCCAAATTACAACCTAAAATATGTCTAAGTCAAAATGTATTTGAGGTCTATTTGATGGATTAATTTAACCAAATAATGGCTTCAAAAATATCCTCAAAGTAAAAAAGTATTTGAGGTATATTCTGAAAGTAAAATTAACCAATAAAAAATTAATATAGTTAACGGTTTATACCAACAAATTGCATTATATGTTAAAGTGCTATAGTTTGAAAATTTCTAAATATTTCAAACACCATGCGTTGTAATCGCTCGGATTCTCAAAACGCTAGGCCTTGTTGAAACATATACAGTCTTAACTAGTGGTGAAATTAACAACGAAGAAAAAGAAAAAAAGGAGAAAAAGAAAAAGTGTATATTCATAACTATAAAGTTAAAAATCCTTAATAAAATTTCGATTTGACTAAAATTGGAATCAGCCTCAGTAATTCATTTTAATGAATTTTGTATATCGTTCGGGCCAGATCTAGTAACTTTAGATAATTCGTTTATAAAAACGCCCAAAATACGAACTAATACTGAATTCTGATCCACCCATGCATCATATTTATGGAGACCTACGTAAGAAAGGATTTCCCCACGTGATTGAAGGAATGGTTAATTAAGAATAATGCATGCATTTAGGAAAAGGAAAACTATACATATACTGACTCATCTTGATTAAGATGTAAAGGTAATTAGTTAATAAAAAAAAACAAAGTTAGTGAATAGAAGGGTGAGTCTGGTATATTAATCGATAGTTATATATATTTGTAATATGCACTTGCACGCGAAGTAGTATACAAGACGTTATAGCGCGTCGCTCTATGACCTTGAGCCAGTCGTCTGGCCTGGCGCGCCGCATTGTGTGGAATCGGTGGAACTTTTTGGTTCATAGAGTTCTACCGGTCTTAATTTTCAACCGATTTACACTTTTTTTTTAATTGAAGCTCTTTAAATTTCCAAGGGGGCTGAGAGGTTGAATTTTTAAAATTTAAAGTGAACAATATACAAAATGGCGCGTGAAAACCAAAAAATTGTAACATTAGTCTGGGGGCAGGCTCCAATATGGCGGATGATTTTGACAAAATGCAACGAAGTCGCTGGAAACTGACTACTCAGGGGTTTTTGAGGTCGCTGATTACGAATCTGATATCAGATTTCAACAATTCTAAATGCCGGTTCCAATATATCGGACGATTTTGGTAAAATGCAACGAATTCGCTTGAAACTGACTATTCAGGGGTTTTTGGGGTCGCTGATTACGAATGTGATATCAGATTTGATATAAAATAAAATGAGTGTTTGGTTCGTAGACTTTCACAGGTCTTAATTTCAACCGATTTACATTTCTATTTGTAAATCGCAGCTCGTTATACCTTAAAGATGACTGAGAGTCTGAAGTTTTTAAATTTAAAATATACAATACAAAATAACGTTCATTAGAATAAAAGAAAGAGTTCTGTTAGTTGTATTCTTTACATATAAATATTCAAACAGATGCATATATATATATATATATATATATATATATTTTAGGGTGTATCGAATTTTTTAAAATCGAAGTGAGTAGTGATAAAACGATAGTTTAAGATGCCCTATTCACGAAAAAAAATATAACAAAATTTTAAAAAATATCTAGCATTCGCGCATGCGCATCAAAAACGTCGTTTATTGGGTGTTTTTTTATTATTTTTCCTGTAACTTTGCGATTTTTTTTTCCTTGACTTTTTTATCTTAAATTGTGCCCAGAGTATGCATCTTTAAGACCCAAATTACAAAAAAAAATTTTTCGCGCCTCTGAAAAATCGCTAAATATGACCATTTTTGCCCCGTAACGATAATACGCTATAGCAAACCTGGTAAAAAACTGGCTATTCGAAAAAATAATATTTGACAATATGATTTTGATGTATTTTGGTCTCCTGATTACGAATATGATGCCAAAAATTGGCGCTCGTCAATTTTTCGGCCGCTATCTTGAAAAAATAGCCAAAAAAATGTAATTTTTTTCAAGTTTTTTTTGCATTTACATATTGGAATAGTATTTTATGTAACAGGCGTACGGTTTTCTCGGCATTATGTTTGTTTTGAAGACCTAAAACTAGTCATTACTGATGAGCAGCTACATTATCATCCGCGGACGATAATGTAACATTATAGTCCTATGAGCATGCGCACTGATACATAATGTAACATTACGTACCTGTGCACTTGCGCATTCAGTATTCTTCTATCGACTTGCGCCGACGCTTGGTGCATCGTTTACCTCGGAAACCATAGTCCTGTTACATAAAATATCGCGTGTAACATGTAACTAAAACCATTCTGGTCGTCGCATGTGTTCTCGGTACTCGTCGGCGCGCTATGGCTGCGACTCTAACCGGTCAATGTGATCGGTCTCAAAACCGTACGCCTGTTACATAAAATACTATTCCAATATGTAAATGCAAAAACACTTGAAAAAAATCACGTTTTTTGGCTATTTTTTCAAGATAGCGGCCGAAATATTGACGAGCGCCAATTTCTGGCATGATATTCGTAATCAGGAGACCAAAATACATGAAAATCATATTGTCAAATATTATTTTTTCGAATAGCCAGTTTTTTACCAGGTTTGCTATAGCGGATTATCGTTACGGGGCAAAAATGGTCACATTTATCGATTTTTCAGAGGCGCGAATAAATTTTTTTTGTAATTTGGGTCTTAAAGATGCATACTCTGGGCACAATTTAAGATAAATAAAGTCAAGGAAAAAAAAAATCGCAAAGTTACAGGAAAAATAATAAAAAACACCCAAAAAACAACGTTTTTGACGCGCATGCGCGAATGCTAGATATTTTTCTAAATTTTTTTAATATTTTTTTTCGTGAATAGGGCATCTTAAACTATCGTTTTACCATTAGTCACTTCGATTTTAAAAAATTCGATACACCCTAATATATATATATATATATATATATATATATATATATATATATATATATACAGCCCTTTTACTTCACTTCACTCCGTAAGGGCATCTCGGGAGCTAACTGACTCTCCGTCAGAGCGTCGCGTAAAAATACGTTACTCGTGGTCGAGTGACGGGGAGCGCAATTTTAGAAATTTACTAAGACAATCTTTGTCCGACTCTTTACCGGAGGAATCAGAGTCTTTGGACTTGTTATATGAGCATCTGACGGGCTCTATTCGCGCTGCGGCACTCAATGTAGGTTTAACCTCGAAAATCACCTCTTGTAAATCGCGCAAGCGTTATGTCAGTTCTAAGCCCTGGTTCGATGGGGAATGTGCCTCAGCAAGGAGGACTTTTCGCAACTCTCTATATAAAATGAGAAAGAATGCATATAATACAAGTTCAACTTGTACCTTTAAAACTCCAAAAAAAGTTTATTTAGGCGTTTTGAAGCAGAAAAAGTTTGAAGTACGCTGAAACGATTGTAGACAGGTTCGCGAAGGCGCGCAACTCCGCAGACTTTTGGAGTGCGTGTCGACAGTTTCGGAAAAAACCCATCACGGGAACGCAGGTCTCGGTCGACGCTTGGAGAGCTTACTTTTCGGAAATTTTTCCCCGGGAAGCGAACCCACCTGAAACGTTCTATGGCACGTTTGACCCCGCCCTGGACTCCCCGATTTCCTCGGCGGAGTTGCGCGCCAGTATCAGAGCGCTAAAGACGGGCAAGGCCATTGGACCCGACGAATTACCGGCCGAACTATTTAAACTATTAGATGAGACATGGCTTGCCCGCCTTCTTCAGCTCTATAATAAGGTCTTCCTTGAGGAGACCGTCCCCACGGATTGGGCACGCGCTTCTCTCTTTGCGCTTTTTAAAAAGGGTCCGCGAGATGACCCAGCGAATTACCGATTGATCGCAATTTCGAACGCTTTATCGAAGATCTTTTCGCAAGTTTTATGTAAACGCCTGTCCGACTGGGCTTCCGCCAGAGAACTACTACCTGAAGAACAGTCCGGGTTTCGCGCTGGAAGGTGCACAGAAGATAACATCTTCTCGCTCCTCGCCACTATACAACTATCACTCAGGCGCCCCAAATCGAAACTGTTTGGTCTATTTGTAGACTTTAAAAGGGCCTTTGATTCCGTCCCTCACAAACTCCTCTGGCGAAAGCTGCTCGGACTCGGTGTCAGCGCGAAATTTCTAAGGATTTTGTCTGCTTTGTACCAGACTGCTTACGTGCGTTTACAGTCGGACAATTTCTCGATGCCCAACTTTAAGGTAACGAGGGGTGTGCTTCAGGGCGAAATCCTTAGCCCCCTTCTCTTTATTATATATTTATCTGATATTGTGGCGTTCTTTCGTGAGGGGGGTGCTCGTGGAGTAGACGTTACGCCCACTCAGGACCTGCTGATGCTGCTCTATGCCGACGACCTGACTATCTTTGCATACTCTCCTGTGGACCTCCGTAGAAAATTACTTCTGCTAGAGGAATACTGCCAACAGAACCTCATTACTGTCAACACAAGTAAAACGAAGATAATCTGTTTTAGAAAGGCCGGCCATTTAGACGCACACTCTCGATCGTTTCGTTACGGAGATGGTCGGGTCGAAGTCGTGAGCAGTTATCGCTACCTGGGTGTATTGTTCTCCTCTTCATCGCGCGGCCTGCAACCCACAGAGGACGCCACAATCAGAACGCAGGCAGCAGCAGCTGCAGTTACATCCTTAATCTATGCGTCGAAAATGGATTCGTGGCAAGCCTGCTTTAAATTGTACAACGCGCTGATAATTTCGGTTCTTTTATACGCGGCACCGTTTTGGGCGTTGAGATACTTGGATAGACTGGGGTCCATTCAGATTGGGTTTTTTAAAATGCTTCTCAACTTACCGAGAAACACTCCACCCTACCTTATCCGTTTAGAACTCGGTATGCCACCTATTGCGGTAGAAATTTGCTCGCGTGCAATTAAATGGGTAATCCGAACGCTCAGTCTACCGGATCACAGACTACCCAAAATCTTGCTCCTACGCCTAAAGGAATTGGCAGCAACGGCTCCCCCGACGACTACTTTCAACTGGGCTTCACAATTGAAGACACTTCTTGAGGTTGCGGGGGCGGGCGATTTGTGGCTTAATTTTAATGCCGATTACTGGAGACAAACAGGGCCATCGGTGGTGGCCAAATTTGCAGAGGCCTGCCGGAGGGACGATCTGAGAGCATACTTTATCTCGGATGCCATTCAAATGCCACTGTATCGCCTTCCTGTGGACTCTGCTTTCACTTTATACCCTCCTCGCCTGCCCCTACACTTTCTCAAGGTAAAGATTCAATTGCGCTTAGCGAATATATACTCGCGCTCTTTTTTTATTGCCGGTCAGCGTCACCTGTACAACCCGACAGCTCCATGCACATTATGCAACACAAACGTGCAGGAAACGTTGCTGCATATTCTAACAGAATGCCCTTTATTAGCATCGACTAGTGCACAGTACGCCGGGATAATGAACCAACATCTGCAACATTCATCCGATGTATTAAGCTATTTAGTTTGCGCCAACGACGCTCAATCCGCGACACTTTTATACAAATTCACAAAAGCCACTTTCCAGAGAAGATCGTTTCTCCTTGGAGAGTAATTTTGTCCGCGTCGATTCTTCTAGTCCTGTATTACTTGCGTAGCGCTTTTTATTTATTTTTTTTGTTTTTCTTTCTCTTTATCATGGTTCTCTGAAAGCTTTCTGTAATTATTTATAAAACTCGGAACTCCTTCTCAATGAGTACTGTATACCCTATTTATGAGAAATAAATTACTACTACTACTACTAATAAACCTAGCAAACATGATCTCATGGAAAGTTATATAAATGTTAACTATCGTCAATGTTTCCTTAATTTTTCGTGACAGAGTGCTAGCTGGGAAACTATATTTAACAGCACATGATCGTTTATTTTTGTTTATAACATACAACTTTAATAGTATCAGCGTAAAAATCATGTATCTTTATTTACGATTTATAATTCTATCGAATTCAATTTAAGCGGTTATAATTTTTCAGCAAAATTTGTACGACAACAGTCACGTCATGATTCACATATGATGTAGAAAAAACATTTATGACAAGATATCTCATATCGGTAATGTATGTTGGTGTCAAAATGTCAAATTCCCAAAAGCGCATACAAATGTGCATACATTTATACAAAGACAAAAATTCTATACAGTTGCACATCACTTTTGTATGTAATATTTATAGATGAAGAACTTTGAATGTTCAGCTTTTGTTGAGTATTTGCGTGATTACAAAATGAAATAAAAATATTTCTACAAATTCATACACCGTCAGTCATGTTTGACATCAGATTGTGATGATCACCATTAAATTTAAATAAATGCTGTATTTATTTTACAAATATAAGTGGCGTTTTCGAGAAAAACACAAAATACTAATAGATGAAAACGCGAGAGACATGCAAACAATGTAGAATATTTTTTCTGGCAGGTTTTAAGAAAATCAACGACTATGATCATGTTTAAAAAATACATATGAAAAATTGACGATATTATGGCACCAATTTTTGTTACGAAAGAACGATAAAAATAAAAGGAATTTTGTAAGCAATGACTTCTTCTATCCTTGCCGAGTTCTGTATAGCTGAATAAAATGTTATCTTTTTCTGAGAAGAATCATAAATGCATTTACTCTATGAATTATCATCGTTGCATACAGGGTGTTGTTGCAATAGCGCATGAGAGGTATATCCTGAGGAAGATTTTATTTTTCTAAAGCAGATGGCGCAAAAATTAATTTTCAGCAAGGTATGGTTCCTTTGTAAATGGAATCTTAAAGTTTATTTACTTTTGGGGCATCCTCACCAAGAGACAATTGGTGAACATATGAATGTCGAGCACGTGGTGCGGTGACACTTGAAAACCCAAATCGATATTGCCGGGAAGGATGTTTCGAAACAGTCAGATGTTTTTATTCGAATAACTGGACGGTTGCGGATTACGTTAAAATCATCAGAAATTCCGAACATTCGGTAAAAACATAAAACTTCAAATGATCAATGTTGGCAATGATGATGCACTGTAAATAGTAAAAAATAATGCTAGTACAACTTAAACAATAATAATTCCTTTTTTCATTGTTCAAAAATAACCACAAAGGCTTGTGTAATTTTTGTTGATCTAAAGTTAGGAGAAGTAATGAAAAATTCTTGAGGAAACATATTATCTTCATTTATGTGTAGGGTAATTCAATACTTATATTATTATTCAATACTTGTAATATTGCATCATCAATGCCAACATTGATAATTTAAAGTTTTATGTTTTTTCCGAATGTTCGAAATTTTTGACGATTTTAACCTCATCCGCAAGCGTCCAGTTATTCGAATAAAAACATCGGTCTGTTTCGAAACATCCTTCCGGCAATATCGATTTGGGTTTTCAACTGTCACCGGACCACGTGTTCGATGTGAAGCAGTCGACATTCACTTGTTCACCAATTGCCTCGTTGGGGAGGATGCCCTTAAAATAAATAAACTTTAAAATTCAATTTACAAAGGAACCATACATTGCTGAAAACTAATTTTTGCGCCATTAGCTTCAGAAAAAAACATCTTCCTCATGGTATATCTCTCATGCGCTATTGCAACAACACCCTGCATAGTAGTTGAAATAAACGTAGTATGAATATTCTCTATCAAGCGTACTTTTCTTGCATATTTCTCGAGCTGTTATTAATCTTTTATATGAACCGATATCCATTTTTAACAAAAAAAAAAACTATAGACAAAATACTTAGTCGATCGTTGAAAGTCAGATAGCTACTTCGTACGATTTCACAGAAATAATCGGGGATAATTGAGAAAACAATTGAATCGCACGGCTGCACCAGGTCCCAATGACCACCGCTAGGTAATTGGGATTGATATCCGTGAAGTACAAGAGTTGTAAAGCAGCTCCTGACAACACTTAAAAATCCAAATCGATAAAATTGTACTCAATGACCCTAAAACTCCAAAAGTTAATATTCTTAGATAAAAATACGCATTTTATTTAAAATTCTTGTTCCAATATTTTGAATTCGCTACCTTGGGAGTCGAAAAAATTATGACTGGTTGCATGCCCGTATTCAGCGACCCCAAAACTTTTCAAGTGAATATTTTCCACACAAAATGTAATACTTTTAATAAGTTTGGCCCGATATTTTGAATCCGCCATACATTTGTGTGCAGATATATTGATATACGTTTACAAATATATATGCATCTTTTTGAATATTTGTACGTGAAGAATACAACTAACAAAATTCAGTCTCATAGCCCTCTTCGAAGTTTAAAGAGCTTCGATTTAAAACTAGAAATATAAGTCGGGTGAAAAAAGAACTGTGGAACTGTTTGAACAAAAAATTCCTTTTATTTGCAAAATCTTGCATTTATATTATTAGTTAATTGACTTGTAACACCAAGAAATATTATTAATTATTATTTAATTTTAAAATCTTACATCAGATTCGTAATCAGCGACCCAAAAAACCCCCGAGTAATCAGTTTCAAGCGAATACGTTGCATTTTGCCTAAATCGTCCGCCATATTGGAACCGCCATTTGGAATTGTTGAAATCTGATATCAGTTCATAATCAGCGACCCCAGAAACCCCTGAGTACTCAGTTTCAAGCGACTTCGTTGCATTTTGCCAAATCATCCGCCATATTGGAGCCTGCCCTCGGACTAATATCACAATTTTTTTGTTTTTATGCGCTATTTTGTGTTGTTTACTTTAAATTCAAAAAATTCAGCCTAACAGCCCTCTTGGAAATTTAAAAAGCTTCAATTTAAAAAAAAAGTGTAAATCAGTTGAAAATTAAGACCGGTAAAACTCTATGAATCAAAAAGTTCCACCGATTCCAAACAGTGCGCCGTCTCCGAGTTTTAATCGGTCATTAATTAGAATTTAATGACTTGTTTTGACAGGCGGTTAATGTATTGAACGTGCCGACAAAGGCGTGTTAATGGGTTATTTGATAGGTGAACAATGTATTGATGTACCGACGTTGGTTTGGCGAGCGAACCGGAATAATTCATTACCCATTAATTAGAATTTAAAAATTTGTTTTGACAGGCGGTTTACGTATTCATGTGACGACAAAGATGTCACGTTGTGTCAATAGGATATTAATTATGTGTTAATGGGTTATATGACAGGTGAACAATGTATTGATGTGCCGAGAATGGTGTCGTGTGCAAACCATAATAATTAATTACCCATTAATTAGAATTTAACAGCCGACAAGCTATGTTAAGAACAGATTAATTATATTGACATCCGAATAATAAGTGAAATCGATGACATGACCTCCGTTTCCCTTCCACTTAGTCCGGCAAGATGGATTCGTCAACGGTCGCTTCTGATTCGTTAAAAATACCAAGAGGGGGCGTGGTCAACAAAGTTTAAACGAAATGTTTCGACAGATCCGAACATGGTTGAAAACCGGAATTTCTCTACTACTTGGATAACATTCTATACGGCGCAAAATTGGAAATAAACACATTATATTTTTTGTTTATAATTCCTTTATTTATACACAAAAAATTTTTTTTTTACATATTTGATTACATTTATTATAAAAGCAGATATCGCGATTATTCGTACAAATGTCCTTTCCCGAGAAAGCACACTCATTTTTTTCTTTATCACTGCCAAACTTTGAACAAACGTATTCAAGTTAGAACCATGTCCCTTAGTATGCAGAAACATAAGACAATATTGACCGCACATAGCAGAATTAAAGCTCTGTAGATGCTTAACATTCCACGGAGTATCCTGGAATTGCTTGGCAAACGGATAACGTAATACGATATTGTTGGAGGGTATCCATAACTATCAAAGTAGACGCCTCCGCCATGTTTGTCGACGTAGAAGGCCACCCAATGAGTTCCCGGTTTAGTTCGATCATCAGTGTTTGCTATAATACCCGCAGGGTACGTCAATACCCGTGAAATCTAGTCCGCAGGATACACTCCGCTTGTCTCCAGCGGTATATAGACGAGAGACTGTGTCAACTCTATCGAATTCATTCCATGTCTTGTTCACCTGTACACCAACATCGTCGACTAAAACAGCAGCAGTAGTAGTAGCATTCCCTTTCTTTAACTGGTTCGAAATGTATAACCTCCTCTCCCCCTCTTTCTCCTCTTTCTACTCCTCCTCCACTTGCTTCTCTCTTTTGACTATTTTCCACTTTTCCACAAAATCGCTGGCACCCACGTTCGCAGACACACTATTTCTCGTTTTCTTGTATCTATAACGTACCCACTTTTTTAATTTTAATGCGTATTTCAGAGCACACACAAATTATCCACTTTTTCGTACACCGTGATGGAGACACTGCGCTTCATTGTCGCTGTCATCGAGTTTTGCAAATGACGGTGAATTCAGTTCTTCCTCCGAGTTTGTCACTTGTCGTGTAATGATTTTTTCAAGAAAACGTGTCTACTGATGCCCGCGTACATAAAAGTACCTCGCGCATCGTGTATATTCGCGTAGTGTTTCATACGCAAGGTGTGGTTCCGTTTCACCATCTTACCATTCTAAATCATGATAAAGCATCGAGAGAAAAGAATTTGATCCGCGCGTGTGTACCGGTAGATCTGCAAACGACGGCGAAGTTTTCAGTATCCAATAAAAGATGTAATTATCTTTAAGACACGATATGGCGACCTCCTTAGCGATAAATTCCCGATTTTCGTTGAAAACTCCATGAATGTCGATGACAAACTCGAGCGTACGGGACACCATCGTATAGCAGACTAGATCATCGCACGTTTCTTCATTTCGTCTACGACATCCTTTCTCCCACTCTTCTCAGTATCTTTGTACCACTCACATTCGCATTTGTACTCACATGCATATACACATGCATTTCACGAGGTGCTATAAACTGGCCGACCCCTTTGGGCCGAATCGAACCAAACTAGTGCGATTAATTGTTGCTCAATTGTTGCTCAAAAGTTGCTCTATTCCCGTATTTGTTGCTCCCATTTTTTTTTTAAATAGCAGGTTTGGCTAGCTTGCATAAGAGCCAGCCGACCATAGCTTAAAAAGTGGGAAAAACAAATGCTACCGTAAAAATGAGTACGCAGCTAATTGTTGCTCATTTGTTGCTCAAAGATTACCGCTGTAATATAGAATTCCAAAGTACCGGTTCTGATATTTAAAAAAAATAAGTAGGTTCGGCTGGCTTGCCTCAGAGCCATCCGAACATAACTCAAAAAGTGAAAAGAACAAATTGTATCGCAAAAACGAGTATACATCTAATTGTTGCTCATTTGTTGCTAAAAAAATGCTATAATTTAAAACAGATATGGTCCAACATGACTGACAAAATAAAAAATACATATATTTTTGAAGGCACCGTGCATGGGCGACTTCAACCAGGCTTATATTACTGCAAGTCGAATGCAGCAACAATCAGCCGACACTTGTTGCTCGATTCCTTTGCGTTTTAGGGACATAAATAAAGGATACTATCATGGTCCGGACCGGTTCGGCTAGTAAAATAAAAAATTACAGGCGTTTAAAAGTGACAAAAGAAGAGCATTAATCTGGCAATAGTAAACACCCATTATGAAGGCAGCAACAATTAGCCGACATTTGTTTCTCGATTCCTTTGAGTTTTAGGGGCATAAATGAAGGATGCTATCATGGTCCGGACCCATTCGGCTAGTAAAATAAAAAATTACACGCGTTTAAAAGTCACAAAAAAACTGACTCAATCTGTCAATAGTAACCACCAAATATGAAGGCAGTAACAATTAGCGGACATTTGTTGCTGGATTCCCTTGTATTTTAGGTGCATAAATGAAGGATACTATTATGGTCCGGAATGATTCGGCTAGTAAAATAAAAAATTACAGGTGGTTAAACGTGACAAAAAAGCAGACTAAATCTGTCAATAGTATTCGCTCGATAAGAAGGCAGCAACAATTATTCAACAATTGTTGTTCGATTCCTTTGCGCTTTAGGGACATAAATGAAGGATGCTATCATGGTCCGGACCGATTCGGCTAGTAAAATAAAAAACTACCGTTGTTTAAAAGTGACAAAAAGAGTTAATCTGTCAATAGTAACCAACAAATATGAAGGCAGTAACAATTAGCCGACATTTGTTGCTCGATTCCCTTGTGTTTTAGGGTCATAAATGAAGGCTACTATCATGGTCCGGACCGATTCGGCTAGTAAAATAAAAAATTAAACGCGTTTAAAAGTGACTAAAGAAGAGCGTTAATCTGTCAATAGTAATCGCCAAATATGACGGCAGCAACAATTACCCGACATTTGTTGCTCCATTCCCATGTGTTTTAGGTGCATAAATGAAGGATACTATTATGGTCCGGAAAGATTCGGCTAGTAACATAAAAAATTACACGCGTTCAAAAGTGACAAAAAAAAGACTCAAACTGTCAATAGTAATCGCTCAATATGAAGGCAGCAACAATTAGCCGACATTTGTTGCTCGATTCCTGTATGTTTTAGGGACATAAATAAAGGATGCTATCATGGTCCGGGCCGATTCGGCTAGTAAAATAAAAAATGACACGCGTTTAAAAGTGACAAAAAAACAGACTTAATCTGTCAAAAGTAATCGCCCAATATGACGACAGCAACAATTGGCCGACAATTATTGCTCGAATCCCTTGTGTTTTAGGTGCATAAATGAAGGATAATATTATGGTCCGGAACGATTCGGCAAGTAAAATAAAAAATTACAGGTGGTTAAAAGTGACAAAAAAACAGACTAAATCTGTCATTAGTAATCGCCCATTATGAAGGCAGCAACAATTAGCCGATATGTGTTTCTCGATTCCTTTGTGTTTTAGGGCCATAAATGAAGGATTCTATAATGGTCCGGACCGATTCGGCTAGTAAAATAAAAAATTACACGCGTTTAAAAGTGACCAAAAAACAGACTCAATCTGTCAATAGTAAACAACAAATATGTAGGCAGTAACAATTAGCCGACATTTGTTGCTCGATTCCTTTGCGTTTTAGGGACATAAATAACGGATACTATCATGGTCCAGACCGGTTCGGCTAGTAAAATAAAAAATTACAGCGGTTTAAAAGTGCCTAAAGAAGAGCATTAATCTGTCAATAGTAACCACCAAATATGAAGGCAGTAACAAATAGCGGACATTTGTTGCTCGATTCCCTTGTCTTTTAGGTTCATAAATAAAGGATACTATTATGGTCCGGAACGATTCGGCTAGTAAAATAAAAAATTACACGCGTTTAAAAGTGATAAAAAAACAGACTTAATCTGTCAAAAGTAATCGCCCAATATGACGACAGCGACAATTGGCCGACAATTATTGTTCGATTCCTTTGTGTTTTAGGGACATAAATGAAGCATGCTATCATGGTCCGGACCGATTCGGCTAGTAAAATAAAAAATTACAGTTGGTTAAATGTGACAAAAAAAAAGACAAAATCTGTCATTAGTAATCGCCCAATATGAAGGCAACAATTAGCCGACATTTGTTGCTCGATTCCCTTGTGTTTTAGGTGCATAAATGAAGGCTACTATCATGGTCCGGACCGATTCGGCTAGTAAAATAAAAAATTACACGCATTTAAATGTGACAGAAAAACAGACTTTATCTGTCAAAAGTAATCGCCCAATATGACGACAGCAACAATTGGCCGACATTTGTTGCTCGACGCCTTTGTGTTTTAGGGACATAAATGAAGGATACTATCATGGTCCGGACCCATTCGGCTAGTAAAATAAAAAATTACAGGTGGTTAAATGTGACAAAAAAAAAGACAAAATCTGTCATTAGTAATCGCCCAATATGAAGGCAGTAACAAATAGCCGATATTGGTTGCTCCATTCAATTGTGTTTTGAGTGCATAAATGAAGGATACTATTATGGTCCGGAACGATTCGGTTAGTAAAATATAAAATTACAGGTGGTTAAAAGTGAAAAAAACAGACTAAATCTGTCAATAGTAATCGCTCAATATGAAGGAAGCAACAATTAGCCGACATTTGTTGCTCTATTCCTTTACGCTTTAGGGACATAAATAAAGGATATTATCACGGTCCAGACCGATTCGGCTAGTAAAATAAGAAATTAAAGGTGGTTAAATGTGACAAAAAAAAAGACTAAATCTGTCATTAGTAAACGCCCAATATGAAGGAAGCAACAATTAGCCGACATTTGTTTCTCGATTCCTTTGTGTTTTAGGGACATAAATGAAGGATACTATCTTGGTCCGGACCGATTCGGCTAGTAAAATAATAAATTACACGCGTTTAAAAGTGACAAAAAAACAGACTAAATCTGTCATTAGTAATCGCCCAATATGACGGCAGCAACAATTAGCCGACATTTGTTGCTCGATTTCCTTGTATTTTATGTGCATAAATGAAGGATACTATTATGGTCCGGAACGATTCGGCTAGTAAAATAAAAAATTACAGGTGGTTAAAAGTGCCAAAAAAACAGACTTAATCTGTCAATAGTAATCGCCCAATATGAAGGCAGCTACAATTAGCCGACATTTGTTGCTCGATTCCTTTGCGCTTTAGGGACATAAATAAAGGATACTATCACGGTCCGGACCGATTCGGCTAGTAAAATAAAAAATTAAAGGTGGTTAAAAGTGACAAAAAAAGACTAAATCTGTCAATAGTAATCGCCCAATATGACGGCAGCAACAATTAGCCGACATTTGTTGCTTGATTCCTTTGTGTTTTAGGTGCATAAATGAGGGATACTATTATGGTCCGGAACGATTCGGCTAGTAACATAAAAAATTACACGCGTTTAAAAGTGACAAAAAAAACAGACTTAATCTGTCAAAAGTAATCGCCCAATATGACGACAGCAACAATTGGCCGACATTTGTTGCTCGACGCCTTTGTGTTTTAGGGATATAAATGAAGGATACTATCATGGTCCGGACCCATTTGGCTAGTAAAATAAAAAATTACAGGTGGTTAAATGTGACAAAAAAAAAAGACAAAATCTGTCAATAGTAACCACCAAATATGAAGGCAGTAACAAATAGCCGACATTTGTTGCTCCATTCTATTGTGTTTTGAGTGCATAAATGAAGGATACTATTATGGTCCGGACCGGTTCGGCTAGTAAAATAAAAAATTACAGCGGTTTAAATGTGCCTAAAGAAGAGCATTAATCTGTCAATAGTAACTACCAAATATGAAGGCAGTAACAAATAGCCGACATTTGTTGCTCGATTCCCTTGTCTTTTAGGTGCATAAATGAAGGATACTATTATGGTCCGGAACGATTCGGCTAGTAACATAAAAAATTACACGCGTTTAAAAGTGACAAAAAAAAGACTATATCTGGTATTAGTAATCGCCCAATATGAAGGCAGCAACAATTAGCCGACATTTGTTGCTCGATTCCCATGTGTTTTAGGTGCATAAATGAAGGATACTATTATGGTCCGGAACGATTCGGCTAGTAACATAAAAAATTACACGCGTTTAAAAGTGACAAAAACCAAAGACTTAATCTGTCAAAAGTAATCGGCCATTATGAAGACAGCAACAATTAGCCGACATTTGTTGCTCCATTCTTTTGTGTTTTAGGGGCATAAATGAAGGATGCTATCATGGTCCGGACCGATTCGGCAAGTAAAATAAAAAATTACAGTTGGTTAAATGTGACAAAAAAAAAGACAAAATCCGTCATTAGTAATCGCCCAACATGAAGGCAGCAACAATTAGCCGACATTTGTTTCTCGATTCCTTTGTGTTTTAGGGGCATAAATAAAGGATACTATCACGGTCCGGACCGATTCGGCAAGTAAAATAAAAAATTACACGCGTTTAAAAGTGACAAAAAAACAGACTTAATCTGTCAAAAGTAATCGCCCAATATGACGACAGCAACAATTGGCGGACATTTGTTGCTCGACGCCTTTGTGTTTTAGGGACATAAATGAAGGATACTATCATGGTCCGGACCCATTCGGCTAGTAAAATAAAAAATTACAGGTGGTTAAATGTGACAAAAAAAAAGACAAAATCTGTCATTAGTAATCGCCCAATATGAAGGCAGCAACAAATAGCCGACATTTGTTGCTCGATTCCTTTGTGTTTTAGGGACATAAATGAAGGATGCTATCATGGTCCGAACCGATTCGGATAGTAAAATAAAAAACTATACGAGTTTATAAGTGACAAAAGAACAGACTCAATCTGTCAATAGTAACCACCAAATATGAAGGCAGTAACAAATAGCAGACAGTAGTTGCTCGATTCCCATGTGTTATAGGGACATAAATGAAGGATACTATCACGGTCCGGACCGATTCGGCTAGTAAAATAAAAAATTAAAGGTGGTTAAAATTGACAAAAAAAAAGACTAAATCTGTCAATAATAATCGCCCAATATGACGGCAGCAACAATTAGCCGACATTTGTTGCTTGATTCCTTTGTGTTTCAGGGACATAAATGAAGGCTACTATCATGGTCCGGAACGATTCGGCTAGTAAAATAAAAAATTACACGCGTTGAAAAGTGACAAAAAAACAGACTCAATCTGTCAATGGTAACCAACAAATATGAAGGCAGTAACAATTAGCCGACATTTGTTGCTCGACTCCTTTGTGTTTTAGGGTCACAAATGAAGGCTGCTATTATAGTCCGGACCGATTCGGCTAGTAAAATAAAAAATTACACGCGTTTAAAAGTGACTAAAGAAGAGCGCTAAATTGTCAATAGTAATCGCCCAATATGAAGGCAGTAACAATTAGCCGACATTTGTTGCTCAATTCCCTTGTGTTTTAGGTGCATAAATGTAGGATACTATTATTGTCCGGAACGATTCGGCTAGTAAAATAAAAAATTACAGGTGGTTAAAAGTGACAAAAAAAAAGACTAAATCTGTCATTAGTAATCGCTCAATATGAAGGCAGCAACAATTAGCCGACATTTGTTGCTCAATTCCCTTGTGTTTTAGGTGCATAAATGTAGGATGCTATTATGGTCCGGAACGATTCGGCTAGTAAAATAAAAAATTACAGGTGGTTAAAAGTGACAAAAAAACAGACTAAATCTGTCATTAGTAATCGCTCATTATGAAGGCCGCAACAACTAGCCGATATATGTTTCTCGATTCCTTTGTGTTTTAGGGGCATAAATGAAGGATGCTATAATGGTCCGGACCGATTCGGCTAGTAAAATAAAAAATTACACGCGTTTAAATGTGACAAAAAAAAAGACAAAATCTGTCATTAGTAATCGCCCAATATGAAGGCAGCAACAATTAGCCGACATTTGTTGCTCGATTCCCTTGTGTTTTAGGTGCATAAATGAAGGCTACTATCATGGTCCGGAACGATTCGGCTAGTAACATAAAAAACTACACGCGTTTAAAAGTGACAAAAAAAAAGACTAAATCTGTCATTAGTAAACGCCCAATATGAAGGAAGCAACAATTAGCCGACATTTGTTTCTCGATTCCTTTGTGTTTTAGGGTCATAAATGAAGGCTACTATCATGGTCCGGAACGATTCGGCTAGTAAAATAAAAAATTACACGCGTTTAAAAGTGACAGAAAAACAGACTTTATCTGTCAAAAGTAATCGCTCAATATGAAGGAAGCAACAATTAGCCGATATTTGTTGTTCTATTCCTTTACGCTTTAGGGACATAAATAAAGCATATTATCACGGTCCGGACCGATTCGGCTAGTAAAATAAGAAATTAAAGGTGGTTAGAAGTGACAAAAACCAAAGACTTAATCTGTCAAAAGTAATCGGCCATTATGAAGACAGCAACAATTAGCCGACATTTGTTGCTCCATTCTTTTGTGTTTTAGGGGCATAAATGAAGGATACTATCATGGTCCGGAACGATTCGGATAGTAAAATAAAAAACTACACGAGTTTAAAAGTGACAAAAGAACAGACTCAATCTGTCAATAGTAACCACCAAATATGAAGGCAGTAACAAATAGCCGACATTTGTTGCCACATTCTATTGTGTTTTGAGTGCATAAATGAAGGATGCTATCATGGTCCGGACCGATTCGGCTAATAAAATAAAAAATTACATGCGTTTAAGGGTGACAAAAAAACAGACTCAATCTGTCATCAGTAATCGCCCAATATGAAGGCAGCAACAATTAACCGACAATTGTTGCTTGATTCCTTTGTGTTTTAGAGACATAAATGAAGGATATTATCAAGGTCCGGACCGATTCGGCTAGTAAAATGAAAAATTACAGTTGTTTAAAAGTGACAAAAAAAGAGACTTAATCTGTCAATAGTAAACGCCCAATATGAAGGAAGCAACAATTAGCCGACATTTGTTTCTCGATTCCTTTGTGTTTTAGGGTCATAAATGAAGGCTACTATCATGGTCCGGAACGATTCGGCTAGTAAAACAAAAAATTACACGCGTTTAAAAGTGACAAAAAAGAGACTTAATCTGTCAATAGTAATCGCCCAATATGAAGGCAGCAACAATTAGCCGACATTTGTTGCTCGATTCCCATGTGTTTTAGGTGCATAAATGAAGGATACTATTATGGTCCGGAACGATTCGGCTAGTAACATAAAAAATTACACGCGTTTAAAAGTGACAAAAAAACAGACTTAATCTGTCAAAAGTAATCGCCCAATATGACGACAGCAACAATTGGCCGACAATTATTGCTCGATTCCCTTGTGTTTTAGGTGCATAAATGAAGGATACTATTATGGTCCGGAACGATTCGGCTAGTAAAATAAAAAATTACAGGTGGTTAAAAGTGACAAAAAAACAGACTAAATCTGTCATTAGTAATCGCTCATTATGAAGGCCGCAACAACTAGCCGATATATGTTTCTCGATTCCTTTGTGTTTTAGGGGCATAAATGAAGGATGCTATAATGGTCCGGACCGATTCGGCTAGTAAAATAAAAAATTACACGCGTTTAAATGTGACAAAAAAAAAGACAAAATCTGTCATTAGTAATCGCCCAATATGAAGGCAGCAACAATTAGCCGACATTTGTTGCTCAATTCCCTTGTGTTTTAGGTGCATAAATGTAGGATACTATTATTGTCCGGAACGATTCGGCTAGTAAAATAAAAAATTACAGGTGGTTAAAAGTGACAAAAAAAAAGACTAAATCTGTCATTAGTAAACGCCCAATATGAAGGAAGCAACAATTAGCCGACATTTGTTTCTCGATTCCTTTGTGTTTTAGGGTCATAAATGAAGGCTACTATCATGGTCCGGAACGATTCGGCTAGTAAAATAAAAAATTACACGCGTTTAAAAGTGACAGAAAAACAGACTTTATCTGTCAAAAGTAATCGCTCAATATGAAGGAAGCAACAATTAGCCGATATTTGTTGTTCTATTCCTTTACGCTTTAGGGACATAAATAAAGCATATTATCACGGTCCGGACCGATTCGGCTAGTAAAATAAGAAATTAAAGGTGGTTAGAAGTGACAAAAAAAAAGACTAAATCTGTCATTAGTAATCGCCCAATATGAAGGCAGCAACAATTAGCCGACATTTGTTGCTCGATTCCTTTGTGTTTTAGGGACATAAATGAAGGATGCTATCATGGTCCGAACCGATTCGGCAAGTAAAATAAAATATTACACGCGTTTAAAAGTGACAAAAAAACAGACTCAATCTGTCAATAGTAACCACCAAATATGAAGGCAGTAACAAATAGATGACATTCGTTGCTCGATTCCCTTGTGTTTTAGGGGCATCAATGAAGGATGCTCTCATTGTCCGGACCGATTCGGCTAGTACAATAAAAAATTACACGCGTTTATAAGTGACAAAAAAACAGACTCAATCTGTCAATAGTAACCAACAAATATGAAGGCAGCAACAATTAGCCGTCATTTGTTGCTCGATTCCTTTCCGTTTTAGGGACATAAATGAAGGATACTCTCATGGTCCGGACCGATTCGGCTAGTAAAATAAAAAAGTACCGTTGTTTAAAAGTGACAAAAAGAGTTAATCTGTCAATAGTAACCAACAAATATGAAGGCAGTATCAATTAGCCGACATTTGTTGCTCGATTCCCTTGTGTTTTAGGGTCATAAATGAAGGCTACTATCATGGCCCGGACCGATTCGGCTAGTAAAATAAAAAATTACACGCGTTTAAAAGTGACTAAAGAAGAGCGTTAATCTGTCAATAGTAATCGCCAAATATGACGGCAGCAACAATTAGCCGACATTTGTTGCTCGATTCCCATGTGTTTTAGGTGCATAAATGAAGGATACTATTATGGTCCGGAAAGATTCGGCTAGTAACATAAAAAATTACACGCGTTTAAAAGTGACAAAAAAACAGACTTAATCTGTCAAAAGTAATCGCCCAATATGACGACAGCAACAATTGGCCGACAATTATTGCTCGATTCCCTTGTGTTTTAGGTGCATAAATGAAGGATACTATTATGGTCCGGAACGATTCGGCTAGTAAAATAAAAAATTACAGGTGGTTAAAAGTGACAAAAAAACAGACTAAATCTGTCATTAGTAATCGCTCATTATGAAGGCCGCAACAACTAGCCGATATATGTTTCTCGATTCCTTTGTGTTTTAGGGGCATAAATGAAGGATGCTATAATGGTCCGGACCGATTCGGCTAGTAAAATAAAAAATTACACGCGTTTAAATGTGACAAAAAAAAAGACAAAATCTGTCATTAGTAATCGCCCAATATGAAGGCAGCAACAATTAGCCGACATTTGTTGCTCGATTCCCTTGTGTTTTAGGTGCATAAATGAAGGCTACTATCATGGTCCGGAACGATTCGGCTAGTAAAATAAAAAACTACACGCGTTTAAAAGTGACAAAAAAAAAGACTAAATCTGTCATTAGTAAATGCCCAATATGAAGGAAGCAACAATTAGCCGACATTTGTTTCTCGATTCCTTTGTGTTTTATGGTCATAAATGAAGGCTACTATTATGGTCCGGAACGATTCGGCTAGTAACATAAAAAATTACACGCGTTTAAAAGTGACAAAAAAAAAGACTTAATCTGTCAATAGTAATCGCTCAATATGAAGGCAGCAACAATTAGCCGACAATTGTTGCTCGATTCCTTTACGCTTTACGGACATAAATAAAGGATACTATCGCGGTCCGGACCGATTCGGCTAGTAAAATAAAAAATCACAGGTGGTTAAAAGTGACAAAAAAACAGACTAAATCTGTCATTAGTAATCGCCCATTATGAAGGCAGCAACAATTAGTCGACATTTGTTTCTCGATTCCTTTGTGTTTTAGGGGCATAAATGATGGATGCTATCATGGTCCGGACCGATTCGGCTAGTAAAATAAAAAATTACTCGCGTTGAAATGTGACAAAAAAACAGATTCAATATGTCAATGGTAACCAACAAATATGAAGGGAGTAACAATTAGCCGACATTTGTTGCTCGATTCCCTTGTGTTTTAGGTCCATAAATGAGGGATACTATCATGGTCCGGACCGATTCGGCTAGTAAAATAAAAAATTACACGCGTTTAAAAGTGACAAAAAAACAGACTAAATCTGTCAATAGTAATCGCTCAATATGAAGGCAGCAACAATTAGCCGACATTTGTTGCTCCATTCCTTTGTGTTTTATGGGCATAAATGCAGGACGCTATCATGGTCCGGACCGATTCGGCTAGTAAAATAAAAAATTACCGTTGTTTAAAAGTGACAAAAAAACAGACTTAATCTGTCAATAGTAATCGCCCAATATTATGGCAGCAACAATTAGCCGACATTTGTTAATCGATTCCTGTGTGTTTTAGGGACATAAATGAAGGATGCTATCATGGTCCGGACCGATTCGGCTAGTAAAATAAAAAATTACACGCGTTTAAAAGTGACTAAAGAAGAGCGTTAAATTGTCAATAGTAATCACCCAATATGAAGGCAGCAACAATTAGCCGACATTTGTTGCTCGATTCCCTTGTGTTTTAGGTGCATAAATGAAGGAGACTATTATGGTCCGGAACGATTCGGCTAGTAACATAAAAAATTACACGCGTTTAAAAGTGACAAAAAAAAAGACTCAATCTGTCAATAGTAATCGCTCAATATGAAGGCAGCAACAATTAGCCGACATTTGTTGCTCAATTCCCTTGTGTTTTAGGTGCATAAATGTAGGATGCTATTATGGTCCGGAACGATTCGGCTAGTAAAATAAAAAATTACAGGTGGTTAAAAGTGCCAAAAAAACAGACTTAATCTGTCAATAGTAATCGCCCAATATGAAGGCAGCAACAATTAGCCGACATTTGTTAATCGATTCCTGTGTGTTTTAGGGACATAAATGAAGGATGCTATCATGGTCCGGACCGATTCGGCTAGTAAAATAAAAAATTACACGCGTTTAAAAGTGACAAAAAAAACAGAGTTAATCTGTCATTAGTAATCGCCCAATATGAAGGCAGCAACATTTAGCCGACATTTGTTGCTCGATTCCTGTGTGTTTTAGGGACATAAATGAAGGATGCTATCATGGTCCGGATCGATTCCGCTAGTAAAATAAAAAATTACACGCGTTTAAAAGTGACAAAAAAACAGACTAAATCTGTCATTAGTAATCGACCAATATGAAGGCAGCAACAATTAGCCGACATTTGTTTCTCGATTCCTTTGTGTTTTAGGGTCATAAATGAAGGCTACTATCATGGTCCGGACCGATTCGGCTAGTAAAATAAAAAATTACCGTTGTTTAAAAGTGACAAATAAACAGACTTAATCTGTCAAAAGTAGTCGCCCAATATGACGACAGCAACAATTGGCCGATAATTATTGCTCGATTCCGTTGTGTTTTAGGGACATAAATGAAGGATACTCTCATGGTCCGGACCGATTCGGCTAGTAAAATAAAAAATTACTCGCGTTGAAATGTGACAAAAAAACAGACTAAATCTGTCAATAGTAATCGCCCATTATGAAGGCAGCAACAATTAGCCGACATTTGTTTCTCGATTCCTTTGTGTTTTAGGGGCATAAATGATGGATGCTATCATGGTCCGGACTGATTAGGCAAGTAAAATAAAAAATTACACGCGTTTAAAAGTGACAAAAAACAGACTTAATCTGTCAATAGTAATCGCCCAATATGATGGCAGCAACAATTAGCCGACATTTGTTGCTCGATTCCTTTGCGCTTTAGGGACATAAATAAAGGATACTATCACCGTCCGGAACGATTCGGATAGTAAAATAAAAAACTACACGAGTTTAAAAGTGACAAAAGAACAGACTCAATCTGTCAATAGTAACCACCAAATATGAAGGCAGTAACAAATAGCCGACATTTGTTGCCACATTCTATTGTGTTTTGAGTGCATAAATGAAGGATACTATTATGGTCCGGAACGATTCGGCTAGTAACATAAAAAATTACACGCGTTTAATAGTGACAAAAAAAAGACTCAATCTGTCAATAGTAATCGCTCAATATGAAGGCAGCAACAATTAGCCGACATTTGTTGCTCAATTCCCTTGTGTTTTAGGTGCATAAATGTAGGATACTATTATGGTCCGGAACGATTCGGCTAGTAAAATAAAAAATTACAGGTGGTTAAAAGTGACAAAAAAAAGACAAAATCTGTCATTAGTAATCGCCCAATATGAAGGCAGCAACAATTAGCCGATATTTGTTTCTCGATTCCTTTGTGTTTTAGGGTCATAAATAAAGGCTACTATCATGGTCCGGACCGATTCGACTAGTAAAATAAAAATTTACAGGTGGTTCACAGTGACAAAAAAACAAACTAAATCTGTCATTAGTAATCGCCCATTATGAAGGCAGCAACAATTAGCCGACATTTGTTTCTCGATTCCTTTGTGTTTTAGGTGCATAAATGAAGGATACTATTATTTTCCGGAAAGATTCGGCTAGTAACATAAAAAATTACACGCGTTTAAAAGTGACGAAAAAACAGACTAAATCTGTCAATAGTAATCGCTCAATATGAAGGCAGCAACAATTAGCCGACATTTGTTGCTCGATTCCTTTGTGTTTTAGGAGCATAAATGAAGGATATTATCATGGTCCGGACCGATTCGGCTAGTAAAATAAAAAATTACAGGTGGTTAAAAGTGACAAAAAAACAGACTAAATCTGTCATTAGTAATCGCCCATTATGAAGGCAGCAACAATTAGCCGACATTTGTTGCTCGATTCCTTTGCGCTTTACGGACATAAATAAAGGATACGATCGCGGTCCGGACCGATTCGGCTAGTAAAATAAGAAATTAAAGGCGGTTAAAAGTGCCAAAAAAAAAGACTAAATCTGTCATTAGTAAACGCCCAATATGAAGGAAGCAACAATTAGCCGACATTTGTTTCTCGATTCCTTTGTGTTTTAGGGTCACAAATGAAGGCTGCTATTATAGTCCGGACCGATTCGGCTAGTAAAATAAAAAATTACACGCGTTTAAAAGTGACTAAAGAAGAGCGCTAAATTGTCAATAGTAATCGCCCAATATGAAGGCAGCAACAATTAGCCGACATTTGTTGCTCGATTCCTTTGCGCTTTAGGGACATAAATAAAGGATACTATCACGGTCCGGACCGATTCGGCTAGTAAAATAAAAAATTACAGGTGGTTAAAAGTGACAAAAAAAAAGACAAAATCTGTCATTAGTAATCGCCCAATATGAAGGCAGCAACAATTAGCCGACAATTGTTGCTTGATTCCTTTGTGTTTTAGAGACATAAATGAAGGATAATATCATGGTCCTGACCGATTCGGCTAGTAAAATGAAAAATTACAGTTGTTTAAAAGTGACAAAAAAAGAGACTTAATCTGTCAATAGTAATCGCCCAATATGAAGGCAGCAACATTTAGCCGACATTTGTTGCTCGATTCCTTTGCGCTTTAGGAACATAAATAAAGGATACTATCATGGTCCGGGCCGATTCGGCTAGTAAAATAAAAAATTACCGTTGTTTAAAAGTGACAAAAAAACAGAGTTAATCTGTCAATAGTAATCGCCCAATATGAAGGCAACAACATTTAGCCGACATTTGTTGCTCGATTCGTTTGTGTTTTAGGGACATAAATGAAGGATGCTATCATGGTCCGGATCGATTCGGCTAGTAAAATAAAAAATTACACGCGTTTAAAAGTGACAAAAAAAACACACTAAATCTGTCAATAGTAATCGCTCAATATGAAGGCAGCAACAATTAGCCGACATTTGTTTCTCGATTCCTTGGTGTTTTAGGGGCATAAATGATGGATGCTATCATGGTCCGGACCGATTCGGCAAGTAAAATAAAAAATTACACGCGTTTTAAAGTGACAAAAAAGAGACTTAATCTGTCAATAGTAATCGCCCAATATGAAGGCAGCAACAATGAGCCGACATTTGTTGCTCGATTCCTTTGTGTTTTAGGGTCATAAATGAAGGCTACTATTATGGTCCGGACCGATTCGGCTAGTAAAATAAAAAATTACACGCGTTTAAAAGTGACTAAAGAAGAGCGCTAAATTGTCAATAGTAATCGCCCAATATGAAGGCAGTAACAAATAGCCGACATTTGTTGCTCGATTCCCTTGTGTTTTAGGTGCATAAATGAAGGATACTATTATGGTCCGGAACGATTCGGCTAGTAACATAAAAAATTACACGCGTTTAAAAGTGACAAAAAAAAAGACTTAAAATCTGTCAAAAGTAATCGCCCATTATGAAGGCAGCAACAATTAGCCGACATTTGTTGCTCCATTCTTTTGTGTTTTAGGGGCATAAATGAAGGATGCTATCATGGTCGGGACCGATTCGGCAAGTAAAATTAAAATTACACGCGTTTAAATGTGACAAAAAACAGACTAAATCTGTCAATAGTAATCGCTCAATATGAAGGCAGCAACAATTAGCCGACATTTGTTGCTCCATTCCTTTGTGTTTTATGGGCATAAATGCAGGACGCTATCATGGTCCGGACCGATTCGGCTGGTAAAATAAAAAATTAAAGGTGGTTAAAACTGACAAAAAAAAGACTAAATCTGTCATTAGTAATCGACCAATATGAAGGCAGCAACAATTAGCCGACATTGGTTTCTCGATTCCTTTGTGTTTTAGGGTCATAAATGAAGGCTACTATCATGGTCCGGACCGATTCGGCTGGTAAAATAAAAAATTAAAGGTGGTTAAATCTGACAAAAAAAAAAGATTAAATCTGTCATTAGTAATCGCCCATTATGAAGGCAGCAACAATTAGCCGACATTTGTTGCTCCATTCTTTTGAGTTTTAGGGGCATAAATGAAGGATGCTATCATGGTCCGGACCGATTCGGCAAGTAAAATTAAAATTACACGCGTTTAAATGTGACAAAAAACAGTCTTAATCTGTCAGATGTAATCGCCCAATATGAAGGCAGCAACAATTAGCCGACATTTGTTGCTCGATTCCTTTGTGTTTTAGGGGCATAAATGAAGGATATTATCATGGTCCGGACCGATTCGGATAGTAAAATAAAAAATTACAGTTGTTTAAAGTGACAAAAAACAGACTTAATCTGTCAATAGTAATCACCCAATATGACGACAGCAACAATTGGCCGACAATTATTGCTCGATTCCTTTGTGTTTTAGGCACATAAATGAAGGATACTATCATCGTCCGGACCGATTCGGCTAGTAAAATAAAAAATTACACGCGTTTAAAAGTAACAAAAAAACAGACTAAATCTGTCAATAGTAATCGCTCAATATGAAGGCAGCAACAATTAGCCGACATTTGTTGCTCGATTCCTTTGTGTTTTAGGGGCATAAATGAAGGATGCTATGGTGGTCCGGAACGATGCGGCTAGTAAAATAAGAAATTACACGTGGTTAAAAGTGACAAAATAACAGACTAAATCTGTCATTAGTAATCGCCCAATATGAAGGCAGCAACAATTAGCCGACAATTGTTGCACGATTCCTTTGTGTTTTACAGACATAAATGAACGATATTATCATGGTCCGGACCGATTCGGCTAGTAAAATCAAAAATTACAGTTGTTTAAAAGTGACAAAAAAACAGGCTTAATCTGTCAAAAGTAATCGCCCAATATGACGACAGCAACAATTGGCCGACATTTGTTGCTCGACGCCTTTGTGTTTTAGGGACATAAATGAAGGATACTATCATGGTCCGGACCCATTCGGCTAGTAATATAAAAAATTACAGGTGGTTAAAAGTGAAAAAAAAAAGACTAAATCTGTCATTAGTAATCGCCCAATATGAAGGCAGTAACAATTAGCCGACATTTGTTGCTCGATTTCCTTATGTTTTAGGTGCATAAATGAAGGTTACTATCATGGTCCCGAACGATTCGGCTAGTAAAATAAAAAATTACACGCGTTTAAAAGTGACAAAAAACTGACTTAATCTGTCAAAAGTAATCGCCCAATATGACGACAGCAACAGTTAGCCGACAATTGTTGCTCCATTCTTTTGTGTTTTAGGGGCATAAATGAAGGATACTATCATGGTCCGGACCCATTCGGCTAGTAAAATAAAAAATTACAGGTGGTTAAAAGTGACAAAAAAAAAGACTAAATATGTCATTAGTAATCGCCCAATATGAAGGCAGCAATAATTAGCCGACATTTCATTCTCGATTCCTTTGTGTTTTTGGGTCATAAATGAAGGCTACTATCATAGTCCGGACCGATTCGGCTAGTAAAATAAAAAATTACACCCGTTTAAAACTGACTAAAGAAGAGCGTTAATCTGTCAATAGTAATCGCCCAATATGATGACAGCAACAATTGGCCGACAATTATTGCTCGATTCCTTTGTGTTTTAGGGGCATAAATGAATGACACTATCATGGTCCGGAACGTTTCGGCTAGTAAAATAAAAAATCACACGCGTTTAAAAGTGACAAAAAAACAGGCTTTATCTGTCAAAAGTAATCGCCCAATATGACGACAGCAACAATTGGCCGACATTTGTTGCTCGACGCCTTTGTGTTTTAGGGACATAAATGAAGGATGCTCTCATGGTCCGGATCGTTTCGGCTAGTAAAATAACAAATTACCGTTGTTTAAAAGTGACAAAAAAAAAAGACTTAATCTGTCAAAAGTAATCGCCCAATATGACGACAGCAACAGTTAGCCGACAATTGTTGCTCGATTCCTTTGTGTTTTAGAGACATAAGTGAAGGATATTATCATGGTCCAGACCGATTCGGCTAGTAAAATAAAAAATTACAGTTGTTTAAAAGTGACAAAAAAAGAGACTAAATCTGTCAATAGTAATCGCCAAATATGACGACAGCAAAAATTGGCCGACATTTGTTGCTCGACGCCTTTGTGTTTTAGGGACATAAATGAAGTATACTATCATGGTCCGGTCCCATTCGGCTAGTCAAATAAAAAATTACTGATGGTTAAAAGTGACAAAAAAAAAAGACTAAATCTGTCATTAGTAATCGCCCAATATGAAGGCAGCAACAATTAGCCGACATTTGTTGCTCGATTCCATTGTGTTTTAGGTACATAAATAGAGGCTACTATCATGGTCCAGAAAGATTCGGCTAGTAAAATAAAAAATTACACGCGTTTAAAAGTGACAAAAAAACAGACTCAATCTGTCATTAGTAATCGCCCAATATGAAGGCAGCAACATTTAGCCGACATTTGTTGCTCGATACCTTTAAGCTTTAGGGACATAAATAAAGGATACTATCACGGTCCGGACCGATTCGCCTAGTAAAATAAAAAATACCACGCGTTTAAAAGTGACAAAAAAACAGAGTTATTCTGTCAAAAGTAATCGCCCAATATGACGACAGAAACAATTAGCCGACATTCGTTGCTCGATTCCCATGTGTTTTGGGTGCATAAATGAAGGATACCCTCTTGGTCCGGATCGATTCGGCTAGTAAAATAACAAATTAAAGGTGGTTAAAAGTGACAAAAAAAAAAGACTAAATCTGTCATTAGTAATCGCCAAATATGACAATAGCAACAATTGGCCGACATTTGTTGCTCGACGCCTTTGTGTTTTAGGGACATAAATGAAGGATACTATCATGGTCCGGTCCCATTCGGCTAGTAAAATAAAAAATTACAGGTGGTTAAAAGTGACAAAAAAAAAGACTAAATCTGTCATTAGTAATCGCCCAATATGAAGGCAGCAACAATTAGCCGACATTTGTTGCTCGATTCCATTGTGTTTTAGGGACATAAATGAAGGATCCTATAATGGTCCGGAACGATTCGGCTAGTAAAATAAAAAATTACACGCGTTTAAAAGTGACAAAAAAAAGACTTAATCTGTCAAAAGTAATCGCCCATTATGAAGGCAGCAACAATTAGTCGACATTTGTTGATCCATTCGTTTGTGTTTTAGGGACATAAATGAAGGATATTATCATGGTCCGGACCGATTCGGCTAGTAAAATAAAAAATTACAGTTGTTTAAAAGTGACAAAAAAAGAGACTAAATCTGTCAATAGTAATCGCCAAATATGACGACAGCAAAAATTGGCCGACATTTGTTGCTCGACGCCTTTGTGTTTTAGGGACATAAATGAAGGATACTATCGTGGTCCGGACCGATTCGGCAAGTAAAATAAAAAATTACACGCGTTTAAAAGTGACAAAAAAACAGACTAAATCTGTCAATAGTAACCACCAAATATGAAGGCAGTAACATTTAGCCGACATTTGTTGATCGATTCCTTTCTGTTTTAGGGACATAAATGAAGGCTACTATCATGGTCCGGACCGATTCGGCTAGTAAAATTAAAAATTACGCGAGTTTAAAAGTGACTAGAGAAGTGCGTTAATCCGGACGTAAAACACAATGGAATCGAGCAACAAATGTCGGCTAATTGTTGCTGCCGTCATATTGGGCGATTGCTATTGACAGATTAAGTCTGTTTTTTTGTCACTTTTAAACGCGTGTAATTTTTTATTTTACTAGCCGAATCGGTCCGGACCATGATAGCATCCTTCATTTATGCCCCTAAAACACAAAGGAATCGAGCCACAAATGTCGGCTATTTGTTGCTGCCTTCATAATGGGTGTTTACTATTGCCAGATTAATGCTCTTCTTTAGTCACTTTTAAACGCCTGTAATTTTTTATTTTACTAGCCGAATCGGTCCGGACCATCATAGCATCCTTCATTTATGCCCCTAAAACACAAAGGAATGGAGCCACAAATGTCGGCTATTTGTTGCTGCCTTCATAATGGGTGTTTACTATTGCCAGATTAATGCTCTTCTTTAGTCACTTTTAAACGCCTGTAATTTTTTATTTTACTAGCCGAATCGGTCCGGACCACGATAGTGTCCTTCATTTATGTCCCTAAAACACAATGGAATCGAGCAACAAATGTCGGATAATTGTTGCTGCCGTCATATTGGGCGATTACTATTGACAGATTAATGCTCTTCTTTAGGCACTTTTAAACGCCTGTAATTTTTTATTTTTCTAGCCGAATCGGTCCGGATTATGATAGTATCCTACATTTATGTCCCTAAAACACAAAGGAGTCGAGCAACAAATGTCGGCTATTTGTTGCTGCCTTCATAATGGGTGTTTACTATTGCCAGATTAATGCTCTTCTTTAGTCACTTTTAAACGCCTGTAATTTTTTATTTTACTAGCCGAATCGGTCCGGACCATGATAGTATCCTACATTTATGTCCCTAAAACACAAAGGAGTCGAGCAACAAATGTCGGCTATTTGTTGCTGCCTTCATAATGGGTGTTTACTATTGCCAGATTAATGCTCTTCTTTAGTCACTTTTAAACGCCTGTAATTTTTTATTTTACTAGCCGAATCGGTCCGGACCAGGATAGTGTCCTTCATTTATGTCCCTAAAACACAATGGAATCGAGCAACAAATGTCGGCTAATTGTTGCTGCCGTCATATTGGGCGATTGCTATTGACAGATTAAGTCTGTTTTTTTGTCAATTTTAAACGCGTGTAATTTTTTATTTTACTAGCCGAATCGTTCCGGACCATCATAGCATCCTTCATTTATGCCCCTAAAACACAAAGGAATCGAGCAACAAATGTCGGCTATTTGTTGCTGCCTTCATAATGGGTGTTTACTATTGCCAGATTAATGCTCTTCTTTAGTCACTTTTAAACGCCTGTAATTTTTTATTTTACTGGCCCAATCGGTCCGGACCATGATAGTATCCTACATTTATGTCCCTAAAACACAAAGGAGCCGAGCAACAAATGTCGGCTAATTGTTGTTGCCTTCATATTTGGGGATTACTATTGACAGATTAGGTCTGTTTTTTGTCACGTTTAAACGCGTGTAATTTTTTATCTTACTAGCCGAATCGGTCAGGACCATCATAGCATCCTTCATTTATGCCCCTAAAACACAAAGGAATCGAGCAACAAATGTCGGCTAATTGTTGCTGCCTTCATAATGGGCGATTACTATTGACAGATTAATGCTTCTCTTTAGTCACATTTAAACGCCTGTAATTTTTTATTTTACAAGCCGAATCGGTCCGGATCATGATAGTATCCTACATTTATGTCCCTAAAACACAAAGGAATCAAGCAACAAATGTCGGCTATTTGTTGCTGCCTTCATAATACGTGTTTACTATTGACAGATTAATGCTCTTCTTTAGTCACGTTTAATCGCCTGTAATTTTTTATTTTGCTAGCCGAATCGGTCCAGACCACGAAAGTGTCCTTCATTTATGTCCCTAAAACACAATGGAATCGAGCCACAAATGTCGGCTATTTGTTGCTGCCTTCATAATGGGTGTTTACTATTGCCAGATTAATGCTCTTCTTTAGTCACTTTTAAACGCCTGTAATTTTTTATTTTACTAGCCGAATCGGTCCGGACCACGATAGTGTCCTTCATTTATGTCCCTAAAACACAATGGAGTCGAGCAACAAATGTCGGCTAATTGTTGTTGCCTTCATATTTGTGGATTACTATTGACAGATTGTCTGTTTTTTTGTATCTTTTAAACGCGTATAATTTTTTATTTTACTAGCCGAATCGGTCCGGACCACAATAGTGTCCTTCATTTATGTCCCTAAAACACAATGGAATCGAGCAACAAATGTCGGATAATTGTTGCTGCCGTCATATTGGGCGATTACTATTGACAGATAAATGCTCTTCTTTAGTCACTTTTAAACGCCTGTAATTTTTTATTTTACTAGCCGAATCGGTCCGGACCACGATAGTGTCCTTCATTTATGTCCCTAAAACACAATGGAATCGAGCAACAAATGTCGGATAATTGTTGCTGCCGTCATATTGGGCGATTACTATTGACAGATTAAGTCTGTTTTTTTGTCACTTAACAACTATAATTCTTTATTTTACTACCCGAATCGTTCCGGACCATCATAGCATCCTTCATTTATGCCCCTAAAACACAAAGGAATCGAGCAACAAATGTCGGCTATTTGTTGCTGCCTTCATAATGGGTGTTTACTATTGCCAGATTAATGCTCTTCTTTAGGCACTTTTAAACGCCTGTAATTTTTATTTTTCTAGCCGAATCGGTCCGGACTATGATAGTATCCTACATTTATGCCCCTAATATACAAAGGAATAGACCAACAAATCTCGGCTATTTGTTGCTGCCTTCATAATGGGTGTTTACTATTGCCAGATTAATGCTCTTCTTTAGCCACTTTTAACGCCTGTAATTTTTTATTTTTCTTGCCGAATCGGTCCGGATTATGATAGTATCCTACATTTATGTCCCTAAAACACAAAGGAGTCGAGCAACAAATGTCGGCTAATTGTTGCTGCCGTCATATTGGGCGATTACTATTGACAGATTAATGCTTCTCTTTAGTCACATTTAAACGCCTGTAATTTTTTATTTTACTAGCCGAATCGGTCCGGACCATGATAGTATCCTTCATTTATGTCCCTAAAACACAAAGGAATCGAGAAACAAATGTCGACTAATTGTTGCTTCCTTCATATTGGGCATTTACTAATGACAGATTAATGGTCTTCTTTAGTCACTTTTAAACGCGTGTAATTTTTTATCTTACTAGCCGAATCGGCCAGGACCATCATAGCATCCTTCATTTATGCGCCTAAAACACAAAGGAATCGAGCCACAAATGTCGGCTATTTGTTGCTGCCTTCATAATGGGCGATTACTATTGACAGATTAATGCTCTTCTTTAGGCACATTTAAACGCCTGAAATTTTTTATTTTTCTAGCAGAATCGGTCCGGATTATGATAGTATCCTACATTTATATCCCTAAAACACAAAGGAGTCGAGCAACAAATGTGGGCTATTTGTTGCAGCCTTCATAATGGGTGTTTTCTATAGCCAGATTAATGCTCTTCTTTAGTCACTTTTAAACGCCTGTAATTTTTTATTTTACTAGCCGAATCGGTCCGGACCATGATAGTATCCTACATTTATGTCCCTAAAACACAAAGGAATCGAGCAACAAATGTCGGCTATTTGTTGCTGCCTTCATAATGGGTGTTTACTATTGCCAGATTAATGCTCTTCTTTAGTCACTTTTAAACGCCTGTAATTTTTTATTTTTCTAGCCGAATCGGTCCGGATTATGATAGTATCCTACATTTATGTCCCTAAAACACAAAGGAATCGAGCAACAAATGTCGGCTAATTGTTGCTGCCGTCATATTGGGCGATTGCTATTGACAGATTAATGCTCTTCTTTAGGCACTTTTAAACGCCTGTAATTTTTTATTTTTCTAGCCGAATCGGTCCGGACCATGAGAGCCTTCTTCATTTATGCCCCTAAAACACAAAGGAATCGAGCAACAAATGTCGGCTATTTGTTGCTGCCTTCATAATGGGTGTTTACTATTGCCAGATTAATGCTCTTCTTTAGTCACTTTTAAACGCCTGTAATTTTTTATTTTTCTAGCCGAATCGGTCCGGATTATGATAGTATCCTACATTTATGTCCCTAAAACACAAAGGAGTCGAGCAACAAATGTCGGCTATTTGTTGCTGCCTTCATAATGGGTGTTTTCTATAGCCAGATTAATGCTCTTCTTTAGTCACTTTTAAACGCCTGTAATTTTTTATTTTACTAGCCGAATCGGTCCGGACCATGATAGTATCCTACATTTATGTCCCTAAAACACAAAGGAGTCGAGCAAAAATGTGGGCCAATTGTTGTTGCCTTCATATTTGGGGATTACTATTGACACATTAAGTCTGTTTTTTTGTCACTTTTAAACGCGTGTAATTTTTTATTTTACAAGCCGAATCGGTCCGGACCATGATAGCATCCTTCATTTATGCCCCTAAAACACAAAGGAATGGAGCAACAAATGTCGGCTAATTGTTGCTGCCTTCATAATGGGTGTTTACTATTGCCAGATTAATGCTCTTCTTTAGGCACTTTTAAACGCCTGAAATTTTTTATTTTTCTAGCAGAATCGGTCCGGACTATGATAGTATCCTACATTTATGTCCCTAAAACATAAAGGAGTCGAGCAACAAATGTCGGCTAATTGGTGTTGCCTTCATAATGGGTGTTTACTATTGCCAGATTAATGCTCTTCTTTAGTCACTTTTAAACGCCTGTAATTTTTTATTTTTCTAGCCGAATCGGTCCGGACCATGATAGTATCCTACATTTATGTCCCTAAAACACAATGTAATCGAGCAACAAATGTCGGATAATTGTTGCTGCCGTCATATTGGGCGATTACTATTGACAGATTAATGCTCTTCTTTAGTCACTTTTAAACGCCTGAAATTTTTTATTTTACTAGCCGAATCGGTCCGGACCACGATAGTGTCCTTCATTTATGCCCCTAAAACACAAAGGAATGGAGCAACAAATTTCGGCTAATTATTGCTGCCTTCATAATGGGTGTTTACTATTGCCAGATTAATGCTCTTCTTTAGGCACATTTAAACGCCTGAAATTTTTTATTTTACTAGCCGAATCGGTCCGGACCACGATAGTGTCCTTCATTTATGCCCCTAAAACACAAAGGAATCGAGCAACAAATGTCGGCTATTTGTTGCTGCTTTCATAATGGGTGTTACTATTGACAGATTAATGCTCTTCTTTAGTCACTTTTAAACGCCTATAATTTTTTTATTTTACTAGCCGAATCCGTCCGGACCATGATAGTATCCTACATTTATATCCCTAAAACACAAAGGAGTCGAGCAACAAATGTCGGCTAATTGTTGTTGCCTTCATATTTGTGGATTACTATTGACAGATTAAGTCTGTTTTTTTGTATCTTTTAAACGCGTATAATTTTTTATTTTACGAGCCGAATCGGTCAGGACCATCATAGCATCCTTCATTTATGCCCCTAAAACACAAAGGAATTGAGCAACAAATGTCGGCTATTTGTTGCTGCCTTCATAATGGGTGTTTACTATTGCCAGAGTAATGCTCTTCATTAGTCGCTTTTAAACGCCTGTAATTTTTTATTTTACTAGCCGAATCGGTCCGGACCACGATACTGTCCTTCATTTATGTCCCTAAAACACAATAGAATCAAGCAACAAATGTCGGATAATTGTTGCTGCCGTCATATTGGGCGATTACTATTGACAGATTAATGCTCTTCTTTAGTCACTTTTAAACGCCTGTAATTTTTTTATTTTACTAGCCGAATCGGTCCGGACCATGATAGTATCCTACATTTATGTCCCTAAAACACAAAGGAGTCGAGCAACAAATGTCGGCTATTTGTTGTTGCCTTCATAATGGGTGTTTACTATTGACAGATTAATGCTCTTCTTTAGTCACTTTTAAACGCCTGTAATTTTTTATTTTACTAGCCGAATCGGTCAGGACCATCATAGCATCCTTCATTTATGCCCCTAAAACACAAAGGAATCGAGCCACAAATGTCGGCTATTTGTTGCTGCCTTCATAATGGGTGTTTACTATTGACAGATTAATGCTCTTCTTTAGGCACTTTTTAACGCCTGGAATTTTTTATTTTACTACTCGAATCGGTCCGGACCATCATAGGATCCTTCATTTATGCCCCTAAAACACAAAGGAATGGAGCAACAAATGTCGGCTATTTGTTGCTGCTTTCATAATGCGTGGTTACTATTGCCAGATTAATGCTCTTCTTTAGTCACTTTTAAACGCCTGTAATTTTTTATTTTACTAGCCGAATCGGTCCGGACCATGATAGTATCCTTCATTTATGCCCCTAAAACACAAAGGAATCGAGCAACAAATGTCGGCTATTTGTTGCTGCCTTCATAATGGGTGTTTACTATTGCCAGATTAATGCTCTTCTTTAGTCACTTTTAAACGCCTGTAATTTTTTATTTTTCTAGCCGAATCGGTCCGGACTATGATAGTATCCTACATTTATGTCCCTAAAACACAATGGAATCGAGCAACAAATGTCGGATAATTGTTGCTGCCGTCATATTGGGCGATTACTATTGACAGATTAATGCTCTTCTTTAGTCACGTTTAAACGCCTGTAATTTTTTATTTTACTAGCCGAATCGGTCCGGACCATGATAGTATCCTACATTTATGTCCCTAAAACACAAAGGAGTCGAGCAACAAATGTCGGCTAATTGTTGTTGCCTTCATATTTGTGGATTACTATTGACAGATTAATGCTCTTCTTTAGGCACTTTTAAACGCCTGTAATTTTTTATTTTACTAGCCGAATCGGTCCGGACCACGATAGTGTCCTTCATTTATGTCCCTAAAACACAATGGAATCGAGCAACAAATGTCGGATAATTGTTGCTGCCGTCATATTGGTCGATTACTATTGACAGATTAATGCTCTTCTTTAGTCACTTTTAAACGCCTGTAATTTTTTATTTTACTAGCCGAATCGGTCCGGACCACGATAGTGTCCTTCATTTATGTCCCTAAAACACAATGGAATCGAGCAACAAATGTCGGATAATTGTTGCTGCCGTCATATTGGGCGATTACTATTGACAGATTAATGCTCTTCTTTAGTCACTTTTAAACGCCTGTAATTTTTTTATTTTACTAGCCGAATCGGTCCGGACTATGATAGTATCCTTCATTTATGTCCCTAAAACACAATGGAGTCGAGCAACAAATGTCGGCTAATTGTTGCTGCCTTCATAATGGGTGTTTACTATTGCCAGATTAATGCTCTTCTTTAGTCACTTTTAAACGCGTATAATTTTTTATTTTACTAGCCGAATCGGTCCGGACCACGATAGTGTCCTTCATTTATGTCCCTAAAACACAATGGAATCGAGCAACAAATGTCGGATAATTGTTGCTGCCTTCATATTTGGGGATTACTATTGACAGATTAAGTCCGTTTTTTTGTCACCTTTAAACGCCTGTAATTTTTTATTTTACTAGCCGAATCGGTCCGGACCACGATAGTGTCCTTTATTTATGTCCCTAAAACACAAAGGAGTCGAGCAACAAATGTCGGCTATTTGTTTCTGCTTTCATAATGGGTGTTTACTATTGCCAGATTAATGCTCTTCTTTACTCACATTTAAACGCCTGAAATTTTGTATTTTACTAGCCGAATCGGTCCGGACCACGATAGTGTCCTTCATTTATGCCCCTAAAACACAAAGGAATGGAGCAACAAATTTCGGCTAATTATTGCTGCCTTCATAATGGGTGTTTACTATTGCCAGATTAATGCTCTTCTTTAGGCACATTTAAACGCCTGAAATTTTTTATTTTACTAGCCGAATCGGTCCGGACCACGATAGTGTCCTTCATTTATGCCCCTAAAACACAAAGGAATGGAGCAACAAATGTCGGCTATTTGTTGCTGCCTTCATAATGGGTGTTTACTATTGCCAGATTAATGCTCTTCTTTAGTCACTTTTAAACGCCTGTAATTTTTTATTTTACTAGCCGAATCGGTCCGGACCATGATAGTATCCTACATTTATGTCCCTAAAACACAAAGGAGTCGAGCAACAAATGTCGGCTAATTGTTGTTGCCTTCATATTTGTGGATTACTATTGACAGATTAAGTCTGTTTTTTTGTCACTTTTAAACGCGTTTAATTTTTTATTTTACTAGCCGAATCGGTCCGGACCACGATAGTGTCCTTCATTTATGCCCCTAAAACACAAAGGAATCGAGCAACAAATGTCGGCTATTTGTTGCTGCCTTCATAATGGGTGTTTACTATTGCCAGATTAATGCTCTTCTTTAGTCACTTTTAAACGCCTGTAATTTTTTATTTTACTAGCCGAATCGGTCCGGACCACGATAGTGTCCTTCATTTATGTCCCTAAAACACAATGGAGTCGAGCAACAAATGTCGGCTAATTGTTGTTGCCTTCATAATGGGTGTTTACTATTGCCAGATTAATGCTCTTCTTTAGTCACTTTTAAACGCCTGTAATTTTTTATTTTACTAGCCGAATCGGTCCGGACCACGATAGTGTCCTTCATTTATGTCCCTAAAACACAATGGAATTGAGCAACAAATGTCGGATAATTGTTGCTGCCGTCATATTGGGCGATTACTATTGACAGATTAATGCTCTTCTTTAGTCACTTTTAAACGCCTGTAATTTTTTATTTTACTAGCCGAATCGGTCCGGACCACGATAGTGTCCTTCATTTATGTCCCTAAAACACAAAGGAATCGAGCAACAAATGTCGGCTAATTGTTGCTGCCTTCATAATGGGTGTTTACTATTGACAGATTAATGCTCTTCTTTAGGCACTTTTAAACGCCTGTAATTTTTTATTTTACTAGCCGAATCGGTCCGGACCATGATAGCATCCTACATTCATGTCCCTAAAACACAAAGGAGTCGAGCAACAAATGTCGGCTAATTGTTGTTGCCTTCATATTTGGTGATTACTATTGACAGATTAAGTCTGTTTTTTTGTCACTTTTAAACGCCTGTAATTTTTTAATTTACTAGCCGAATCGTTCCGGACCATCATAGCATCCTTCATTTATGCCCCTAAAACACAAAGGAATGGAGCAACAAATGTCGGCTAATTGTTGCTGCCTTCATAATGGGTGTTTACTATTGCCAGATTAATGCTCTTCTTTAGGCACTTTTAAACGCCTGAAATTTTTTATTTTTCTAGCAGAATCGGTCCGGACTATGATAGTATCCTACATTTATGTCCCTAAAACACAATGGAATCGAGCAACAAATGTCGGCTAATTGTTGCTGCCTTCATAATGGGTGTTTACTATTGCCAGATTAATGCTCTTCTTTAGGCACTTTTAAACGCCTGTAATTTTTTATTTTTCTAGCAGAATCGGTCCGGACTATGATAGCATCCTTCATTTATGCCCCTAAAACACAAAGGAGTCGAGCAACAAATGTCGGCTATTTGTTGCTGCCTTCATAATGGGTGTTTTCTATAGCCAGATTAATGCTCTTCTTTAGTCACTTTTAAACGCCTGTAATTTTTTATTTTACTAGCCGAATCGGTCCGGACCATGATAGTATCCTACATTTATGTCCCTAAAACACAAAGGAGTCGAGCAACAAATGTCGGCCAATTGTTGTTGCCTTCATATTTGTGGATTACTATTGACAGATTAAGTCTGTTTTTTTGTATCTTTTAAACGCGTATAATTTTTTATTTTACTAGCCGAATCGGTCCGGACCACGATAGTGTCCTTCATTTATGTCCCTAAAACACAATGGAATCGAGCAACAAATGTCGGATAATTGTTGCTGCCGTCATATTGGGCGATTACTATTGACAGATTAATGCTCTTCTTTAGTCACTTTTAAACGCCTGTAATTTTTTATTTTACTAGCCGAATCGGTCCGGACCATGATAGTATCCTACATTTATGTCCCTAAAACACAAAGGAGTCGAGCAACAAATGTCGGCTAATTGTTGCTGCCTTCATAATGGGTGTTTACTATTGCCAGATTAATGCTCTTCTTTAGGCACTTTTAAACGCCTGAAATTTTTTATTTTTTTAGCAGAATCGGTCCGGACTATGATAGTATCCTACATTTATGTCCCTAAAACACAAAGGAGTCGGGCAACAAATGTCGGCCAATTGTTGTTGCCTTCATAATGGGTGTTTACTATTGACAGATTAAGTTTTTTTGTCACTTTTAAAGTCCTGTAATTTTTTATTTTACTAGCCGAATCGGTCCGGACCATGATAGTATCCTTCATTTATGTCCCTAAAACACAAAGGAATCTAGCAACAAATGTCGGGTAATTGTTGCTGCCTTCATAATGGTTGTTTAATATTGCCAGATCAATGCTCTTCTTTAGTCACTTTTAAACGCCTGTAATTTTTTATTTTACTAGCCGAACCGGTCCGGACCATGATAGTATCCTTTATTTATATCCCTAAAACGCAAAGGAATCGAGGAACAAGTGTCGGCTGATTGTTGGTGCCTTCATATTGGGCGTTTACTATTGACAGATTAATGCTCTTCTTTAGTCACGTTTAAACGCCTGAAATTTTTTATTTTACTAGCCGAATCGGTCCGGACCATGATAGTATCCTACATTTATGTCCCTAAAACACAATGGAATCGAGCAACAAATGTCGGCTAATTGTTGCTGCCTTCATAATGGTTGTTTACTATTGACAGATTAATGCTCTTCTTTAGTCACTTTTAAACGCCTGTAATTTTTTATTTTACTAGCCGAATCGGTCCGGACCACGATAGTATCCTACATTTATGTCCCTAAAACACAAAGGAGTCGAGCAACAAATGTCGGCTAATTGTTGCTGCCTTCATAATGGGTGTTTACTATTGCCAGATTAATGCTCTTCTTTAGTCACTTTTAAACGCCTGTAATTTTTTAATTTACTAGCCGAATCGGTCCGGACCATGATAGTATCCTACATTTATGTCCCTAAAACACAAAGGAGTCGAGCAACAAATGTCGGCTAATTGTTGCTGCCTTCATATTGGGCGTTTACTATTGACAGATTAATGCTCTTCTTTAGTCACTTTTAAACGCCTGTAATTTTTTATTTTTCTAGCCGAATCGGTCCGGATTATGATAGTATCCTACATTTATGTCCCTAAAACACAAAGGAGTCGAGCAACAAATGTCGGCTATTTGTTGCTGCCTTCATAATGGGTGTTTTCTATAGCCAGATTAATGCTCTTCTTTAGTCACTTTTAAACGCCTGTAATTTTTTATTTTACTACCCGAATCGTTCCGGACCATCATAGGATCCTTCATTTATGCCCCTAAAACGCAAAGGAATCGAGCTACACATGTCGGCTATTTGTTGCTGCCTTCATAATGGGTGTTTTCTATAGCCAGATTAATGCTCTTTTTTAGTCACTTTTAAACGCCTGTGATTTTTTATTTTACTGGCCCAATCGGTCCGGACCATGATAGTATCCTACATTTATGTCCCTAAAACACAAAGGAGCCGATTAACAAATGTCGTCTAATTGTTGTTGCCTTCATATTTGGGGATTACTATTGCCAGATTAATGCTCTTCTTTAGTCACTTTTAAACGCCTGTAATTTTTTATTTTACTAGCCGAATCGGTCCGGACCACGATAGTGTCCTTCATTTATGTCCCTAAAACACAATGGAATCGAGCAACAAATGTCGGATAATTGTTGCTGCCGTCATATTGGTCGATTACTATTGCCAGATTAATGCTCTTCTTTAGTCACTTTTAAACGCCTGTAATTTTTTATTTTACTAGCCGAATCGGTCCGGACCACGATAGTGTCCTTCATTTATGTCCCTAAAACACAATGGAGTCGAGCAACAAATGTCGGCTAATTGTTGTTGCCTTCATAATGGGTGTTTACTATTGCCAGATTAATGCTCTTCTTTAGTCACTTTTAAACGCCTGTAATTTTTTATTTTACTAGCCGAATCGGTCCGGACCACGATAGTGTCCTTCATTTATGTCCCTAAAACACAATAGAATCAAGCAACAAATGTCGGATAATTGTTGCTGCCGTCATATTGGGCGATTACTATTGACAGATTAATGCTCTTCTTTAGTCACTTTTAAACGCCTGTAATTTTTTTATTTTACTAGCCGAATCGGTCCGGACTATGATAGTATCCTTCATTTATGTCCCTAAAACACAATGGAATCGAGCAACAAATGTCGGCTAATTGTTGCTGCCGTCATATTGGGCGATTACTATTGACAGATTAATGCTCTTCTTTAGTCACTTTTAAACGCCTGTAATTTTTTTATTTTACTAGCCGAATCGGTCCGGACTATGATAGTATCCTAAATTTATGCCCCTAATATACAAAGGAATCGAGCAACAAATGTCGGATAATTGTTGCTGCCGTCATATTGGGTGTTTACTATTGCCAGATTAATGCTCTTCTTTAGTCACTTTTAAACGCCTGTAATTTTTTATTTTACTAGCCGGATCGGTCCGGACCATCATAGGATCCTTCATTTATGCCCCTAAAACACAAAGGAATCGAGCAACAAATGTCGGCTATTTGTTGCTGCCTTCATAATGGGTGTTTACTATTGCCAGATTAATGCTCTTCTTTAGTCACTTTTAAACGCCTGTAATTTTTTATTTTACTAGCCGAATCGGTCCGGACCACGATAGTGTCCTTCATTTATGTCCCTAAAACACAATGGAATCGAGCAACAAATGTCGGATAATTGTTGCTGCCGTCATATTGGGCGATTACTATTGACAGATTAATGCTCTTCTTTAGTCACTTTTAAACGCCTGTAATTTTTTATTTTACTAGCCGAATCGGTCCGGACCATGATAGTATCCTACATTTATGTCCCTAAAACACAATGGAATCGAGCAACAAATGTCGGATAATTGTTGCTGCCGTCATATTGGGCGATTACTATTGACAGATTAAGTCTGTTTTTTTGTCACTTTTAAACGCGTGTAATTTTTTATTTTACTAGCCGAATCGGTCCGGACCATGATAGCATCCTTCATTTATGTCCCTAAAACACAATGGAATCGAGCAACAAATGTCGGCTATTTGTTGCTGCCTTCATAATGGGTGTTTACTATTGCCAGATTAATGCTCTTCTTTAGTCACTTTTAAACGCCTGTAATTTTTTATTTTACTAGCCGAATCGGTCCGGACCACGATAGTGTCCTTCATTTATGTCCCTAAAACACAATGGAATCGAGCAACAAATGTCGGATAATTGTTGCTGCCGTCATATTGGGCGATTACTATTGACAGATTAATGCTCTTCTTTAGTCACTTTTAAACGCCTGTAATTTTTTATTTTTCTAGCCGAATCGGTCCGGACTATGATAGTATCCTACATTTATGTCCCTAAAACACAAAGGAGTCGAGCAACAAATGTCGGCTATTTGTTGCTGCCTTCATAATGGGTGTTTACTATTGCCAGATTAATGCTCTTCTTTAGTCACTTTTAAACGCCTGTAATTTTTTATTTTACTAGCCGAATCGGTCCGGACCACGATAGTGTCCTACATTTATGTCCCTAAAACACAATGGAATCGAGCAACAAATGTCGGATAATTGTTGCTGCCGTCATATTGGGCGATTACTATTGACAGATTAATGCTCTTCTTTAGTCACTTTTAAACGGCTGTAATTTTTTATTTTTCTAGCCGAATCAGTCCGGATTATAAGAGTATCCTACATTTATGACCCTAAAACACAAAGGAGTCGAGCAACAAATGTCGGCTATTAGTTGCTGCCTTCATAATGGGTGTTTTCTATAGCCAGATTAATGCTCTTCTTTAGGCACTTTTAAACGCCTGTAATTTTTTATTTTTCTAGCCGAATCAGTCCGGATTATAAGAGTATCCTACATTTATGACCCTAAAACACAAAGGAGTCGAGCAACAAATGTCGGCTATTTGTTGCTTCCTTCATAATGGGTGTTGTCTATAGCCAGATTAATGCTCTTCTTTAGTCACGTTTAAACGCCTGTAATTTTTTAATTTACTAGCCGAATCGGTCCGGACCATGATAGTATCCTACATTTATGTCCCTAAAACACAATGGAATCGAGCAACAAATGTCGGATAATTGTTGCTGCCGTCATATTGGTCAATTACTATAGCCAGATTAATGCTCTTCTTTAGTCACGTTTAAACGCCTGTAATTTTTTATTTTACTAGCCGAATCGGTCCGGACCACGATAGCATCCTTTATTTATGTCCCTAAAACACAATGGAATCGAGCAACAAATGTCGGATAATTGTTGCTGCCGTCATATTGGGCGATTACTATTGACAGATTAATGCTCTTCTATAGGCACTTTTAAACGCCTGTAATTTTTTATTTTTCTAGCCGCATCGGTCCGGATTATAATAGTATTGTATAATAGTATTGTCCCTACATTTATGTCCCTAAAACACAAAGGTGTCGAGCAACAAATGTCGGCTATTTGTTGCTGCCTTCATAATGGGTGTTTACTATTGCCAGATTAATGCTCTTCTTTAGGCACATTTAAACGCCTGAAATTTTTTATTTTACTAGCCGAATCGGTCCGGACCACGATAGTGTCCTTCATTTATGTCCCTAAAATACAAAGGAGCAGAGCAATAAATGTCGGCTAATTGTTGTTGTCTTCATATTTGGGGATTACTATTGACAGATTAGGTCTGTTTTTTTGTCACTTCTAAACGCGTGTAATTTTTTATTTTATTAGCCGAATCGGTCAGGTCCATCATAGCATTCTTCATTTATGCCCCTAAAACACAAAGGAATCGAGCAACAAATGTCGGCTATTTGTTGCTGCCTTCATAATGGGTGTTTACTATTGCCAGATTAATGCTCTTCTTTAGTCACTTTTAAACGCCTGTAATTTTTTATTTTACTAGCCGAATCGGTCCGGACCATGATAGTATCCTACATTTATGTCCCTAAAACACAAAGGAATCGAGCAACAAATGTCGGCTATTTGTTGCTGCTTTCATAATGGGTGTTTACTATTGGCAGAGTAATGCTCTTCTTTAGGCACTTTTAAAGCCTGAAATTTTTTATTTTTCAAGCAGAATCGGTCCGGACTATGATAGTATCCTACATTTATGTCCCTAAAACACAAAGTAGTCGAGCAACAAATGTCGGCTAATTGGTGTTGCCTTCATAATGGGTGTTTACTATTGCCAGATTAATGCTCTTCTTTAGTCACTTTTAAACGCCTGTTATTTTTTATTTTACTATCCCAATCGGTCCGGACGATGATAGTATCCTACATTTATGTCCCTAAAACACAAAGGAGCCGATTAACAAATGTCGTCTAATTGTTGTTGCCTTCATATTTGGGGATTACTATTGCCAGATTAATGCTCTTCTTTAGTCACTTTTAAACGCCTGTAATTTTTTATTTTACTAGCCGAATCGGTCCGGACCACGATAGTGTCCTTCATTTATGTCCCTAAAACACAATGGAATCGAGCAACAAATGTCGGATAATTGTTGCTGCCGTCATATTGGGCGATTACTATTGACAGATTAATGCTCTTCTTTAGGCACTTTTAAACGCCTGTAATTTTTTATTTTTCTAGCCGAATCGGTCCGGACTATGATAGTATCCTACATTTATGCCCCTAATATACAAAGGAATCGAGCAACAAATCTCGGCTATTTGTTGCTGCCTTCATAATGGGTGTTTACTATTGCCAGATTAATGCTCTTCTTTAGCCACTTTTAACGCCTGTAATTTTTTATTTTTCTTGCCGAATCGGTCCGGATTATGATAGTATCCTACATTTATGTCCCTAAAACACAAAGGAGTCGAGCAACAAATGTCGGCTATTTGTTGCTGCCTTCATAATGGGTGTTTTCTATAGCCAGATTAATGCTCTTTTTTAGTCACTTTTAAACCCCTGTAATTTTTTATTTTACTGGCCCAATCGGTCCGGACCATGATAGTATCCTACATTTATGTCCCTAAAACACAAAGGAGCCGAGCAACAAATGTCGTCTATTTTGTTGTTGCCTTCATATTTGGGGATTACTGTTGACAGATTAGGTCTGTTTTTTGTCACGTTTAAACGCGTGTAATTTTTTATCTTACTAGCCGAATCGGTCAGGACCATCATAGCATCCTTCATTTATGCCCCTAAAACACAAAGGAATCGAGCCACAAATGTCGGCTATTTGTTGCTGCCTTCATAATGGGTGTTTACTATTGCCAGATTAATGCTCTTCTTTAGTCACTTTTAAACGCCTGTAATTTTTTATTTTACTAGCCGAATCGGTCCGGACCACGATAGTGTCCTTCATTTATGTCCCTAAAACACAATGGAATCGAGCAACAAATGTCGGATAATTGTTGCTGCCGTCATATTGGGCGATTACTATTGACAGATTAATGCTCTTCTTTAGTCACTTTTAAACGCCTGTAATTTTTTTATTTTACTAGCCGAATCGGTCCGGACTATGATAGTATCCTAAATTTATGCCCCTAATATACAAAGGAATCGAGCAACAAATGTCGGATAATTGTTGCTGCCTTCATAATGGGTGTTTACTATTGCCAGATTAATGCTCTTCTTTAGTCACTTTTAAACGCCTGTAATTTTTTATTTTACTAGCCGAATCGGTCCGGACCACGATAGTGTCCTTCATTTATGCCCCTAAAACACAATGGAATCGAGCAACAAATGTCGGCTATTTGTTGCTGCCTTCATAATGGGTGTTTACTATTGCCAGATTAATGCTCTTCTTTAGGCACTTTTAAACGCCTGTAATTTTTTATTTTTCTAGCCGAATCGGTCCGGACCATGATAGTGTCCTACATTTATGCCCATAAAATACAAAGGAATCGAGCAACAAATCTCGGCTATTTGTTGCTGCCTTCATAATGGGTGTTTTCTATAGCCAGATTAATGCTCTTCTTTAGTCACTTTTAAACGCCTGTAATTTTTTATTTTACTAGCCGAATCGGTCCGGACCACGATAGTGTCCTTCATTTATGTCCCTAAAACACAATGGAATCGAGCAACAAATGTCGGATAATTGTTGCTGCCGTCATATTGGGCGATTACTATTGACAGATTAATGCTCTTCTTTAGTCACGTTTAAACGCCTGTAATTTTTTATTTTACTAGCCGAATCGGTCCGGACCATGATAGTATCCTACATTTATGTCCCTAAAACACAATGGAATCGAGCAACAAATGTCGGATAATTGTTGCTGCCGTCATATTGGGCGATTACTATTGACAGATTAATGCTCTTCTTTAGGCACTTTTAAACGCCTGTAATTTTTTATTTTTCTAGCCGAATCGGTCCGGATTATGATAGTATCCTACATTTATGTCCCTAAAACACAAAGGAATCGAGCAACAAATGTCGGCTATTTGTTGCTGCCTTCATAATGGGTGTTTACTATTGACAGATTAATGCTCTTCTTTAGTCACTTTTAAACGCCTGTAATTTTTTATTTTACTAGCCGAATCGGTCCGGACCACGATAGTGTCCTTCATTTATGTCCCTAAAACACAATGGAATCGAGCAACAAATGTCGGATAATTGTTGCTGCCGTCATATTGGGCGATTACTATTGACAGATTAATGCTCTTCTTTAGGCACTTTTAAACGCCTGTAATTTTTTATTTTTCTAGCCGAATCGGTCCGGACTATGATAGTATCCTACATTTATGTCCCTAAAACACAAAGTAGTCGAGCAACAAATGTCGGCTAATTGGTGTTGCCTTCATAATGGGTGTTTACTATTGCCAGATTAATGCTCTTCTTTAGTCACTTTTAAACGCCTATTATTTTTTATTTTACTATCCCAATCGGTCCGGACCATGATAGTATCCTACATTTATGTCCCTAAAACACAAAGGAGCCGAGCAACATATGTCGTCTAATTGTTGTTGCCTTCATATTTGGGGATTACTATTGCCAGATTAATGCTCTTCTTTAGTCACATTTAAACGCCTGTAATTTTTTATTTTACTATCCCAATCGGTCCGGACCATGATAGTATCCTACATTTATGTCCCTAAAACACAAAGGAATCGAGCAACAAATGTCGGCTATTTGTTGCTGCCTTCATAATGGGTGTTTACTATTGCCAGATTAATGCTCTTCTTTAGGCACTTTTAAACGCCTGTAATTTTTTATTTTTCTAGCCGAATCGGTCCGGACTATGATAGTATCCTACATTTATGCCCCTAATATACAAAGGAATCGAGCAACAAATCTCGGCTATTTGTTGCTGCCTTCATAATGGGTGTTTACTATTGCCAGATTAATGCTCTTCTTTAGTCACTTTTAAACGCCTGTAATTTTTTATTTTACTAGCCGAATCGGTCCGGACCATCATAGCATCCTTCATTTATGCCCCTAAAACACAAAGGAATCGAGCAACAAATGTCGGCTATTTGTTGCTGCCTTCATAATGGGTGTTTACTATTGCCAGAGTAATGCTCTTCATTAGTCACTTTTAAACGCCTGTAATTTTTTATTTTACTAGCCGAATCGGTCCGGACCACGATAGTGTCCTTCATTTATGTCCCTAAAACACAATGGAATCGAGCAACAAATGTCGGATAATTGTTGCTGCCGTCATATTGGGCGATTACTATTGACAGATAAATGCTCTTCTTTAGTCACTTTTAAACGCCTGTAATTTTTTATTTTACTAGCCGAATCGGTCAGGACCATCATAGCATCCTTCATTTATGCCCCTAAAACACAAAGGAATGGAGCCACAAATGTCGGCTATTTGTTGCTGCCTTCATAATGGGTGTTTACTATTGCCAGATTAATGCTCTTCTTTAGTCACTTTTAAACGCCTGTAATTTTTTATTTTACTAGCCGAATCGGTCCGGACCATGATAGTATCCTACATTAATGTCCCTAAAACACAAAGGAGTCGAGCAACAAATGTCGGCTAATTGTTGTTGCCTTCATATTTGGTGATTACTATTGACAGATTAAGTCTGTTTTTTTGTCACTTTTAAACGCGTGTAATTTTTTTTTGCTAGCCGAATCGGTCCGGACCACGATAGTGTCCTTCATTTATGTTCCTAAAACATAATGGAATGGAGCAACAAATGTCGGCTAATTGTTGCTGCCTTCATAATGGGTGTTTACTATTGCCAGATTAATGCTCTTCTTTAGTCACTTTTAAACGCCTGTAATTTTTTATTTTTCTAGCAGAATCGTTCCGGACTATGATAGTATCCTACATTTATGTCCCTAAAACACAAAGGAATCGAGCAACAAATGTCGGCTAATTGTTGCTGCCTTCATAATGGGTGTTTTCTATAGCCAGATTAATGCTCTTTTTTAGTCACTTTTAAACGCCTGTAATTTTTTATTTTACTGGCCCAATCGGTCCGGACCATGATAGTATCCTACATTTATGTCCCTAAAACACAAAGTAGTCGAGCAACAAATGTCGGCTAATTGGTGTTGCCTTCATAATGGGTGTTTACTATTGCCAGATTAATGCTCTTCTTTAGGCACTTTTAAACGCCTGTAATTTTTTATTTTTCTAGCCGAATCGGTCCGGATTATGATAGTATACTACATTTATGTCCCTAAAACACAAAGGAGTCGAGCAACAAATGTCGGCTATTTGTTGCTGCCTTCATAATGGGTGTTTACTATTGCCAGATTAATGCTCTTCTTTAGTCACTTTTAAACGCCTGTAATTTTTTATTTTACTAGCCGAATCGGTCCGGACCACGATAGTGTCCTTCATTTATGTCCCTAAAACACAATGGAATCGAGCAACAAATGTCGGATAATTGTTGCTGCCGTCATATTGGTCGATTACTATTGACAGATTAATGCTCTTCTTTAGGCACTTTTAAACGCCTGTAATTTTTTATTTTTCTAGCCGAATCGGTCCGGATTATGATAGTATCCTACATTTATGTCCCTAAAACACAATGGAATCGAGCAACAAATGTCGGCTAATTGTTGCTGCCGTCATATTGGGCGATTGCTATTGACAGATTAAGTCTGTTTTTTTGTGACTTTTAAACGCGTGTAATTTTTTATTTTACTAGCCGAATCGGTCCGGACCATGATAGCATCCTTCATTTATGCCCCTAAAACACAAAGGAATGGAGCAACAAATGTCCGCTAATTGTTGCTGCCTTCATAATGGGTGTTTACTATTGCCAGATTAATGCTCTTCTTTAGTCACTTTTAAACGCCTGTAATTTTTTAATTTACTAGCCGAATCGGTCCGGACCATGATAGTATCCTACATTTATGTCCCTAAAACACAATGGAATCGAGCAACAAATGTCGGATAATTGTTGCTGCCGTCATATTGGGCGATTACTATTGACAGATTAATGCTCTTCTTTAGTCACTTTTAAACGCCTGTAATTTTTTATTTTACTAGCCGAATCGGTCCGGACTATGATAGTATCCTACATTTATGTCCCTAAAACACAAAGGAATCGAGCAACAAATGTCGGCTATTTGTTGCTGCCTTCATAATGGGTGTTTACTATTGCCAGATTAATGCTCTTCTTTAGTCACTTTTAAACGCCTGTAATTTTTTATTTTACTAGCCGAATCGGTCCGGACCACGATAGTGTCCTTCATTTATGTCCCTAAAACACAATGGAATCGAGCAACAAATGTCGGATAATTGTTGCTGCCGTCATATTGGGCGATTACTATTGACAGATTAATGCTCTTCTTTAGTCACTTTTAAACGCCTGTAATTTTTTATTTTACTAGCCGAATCGGTCCGGACCACGATAGTGTCCTTCATTTATGTCCCTAAAATACAATGTAATCGAGCAACAAATGTCGGATAATTGTTGCTGCCTTCATAATGGGTGTTTACTATTGCCAGATTAATGCTCTTCTTTAGTCACTTTTAAACGCGTGTAATTTTTTATTTTACTAGCCGAATCGGTCCGGACCATGATAGTATCCTTCATTTATGCCCCTAAAACACAAAGGAATGGAGCTACAAATGTCCGCTAATTGTTGCTCCCTTCATAATGGGTGTTTACTTTTTGCCAGATTAATGCTCTTCTTTAGGCACTTTTAACGCCTGTAATTTTTTATTTTTCTAGCCGAATCGGTCCGGATTATGATAGTATCCTACATTTATGTCCCTAAAACACAAAGGAGTCGAGCAACAAATGTCGGCTATTTGTTGCTGCCTTCATAATGGGTGTTTTCTATAGCCAGATTAATGCTCTTCTTTAGTCACTTTTAAACGCCTGTAATTTTTTATTTTACTAGCCGAATCGGTCCGGACCACGATAGTGTCCTTCATTTATGTCCCTAAAACACAATGGAATCGAGCAACAAATGTCGGATAATTGTTGCTGCCGTCATATTGGGCGATTACTATTGACAGATTAATGCTCTTCTTTAGTCACTTTTAAACGCCTGTAATTTTTTATTTTACTAGCCGAATCGGTCCGGACCATGATAGTGTCCTACATTTATGCCCCTAAAACACAATGGAATCGAGCAACAAATGTCGGCTAATTGTTGCTGCCTTCATAATGGGTGTTTACTATTGCCAGATTAATGCTCTTCTTTAGTCACTTTTAAACGCCTGTAATTTTTTAATTTACTAGCCGAATCGGTCCGGACCATGATAGTATCCTACATTTATGTCCCTAAAACACAATGGAATCGAGCAACAAATGTCGGATAATTGTTGCTGCCGTCATATTGGTCGATTACTATTGACAGATTAATGCTCTTCTTTAGGCACTTTTAAACGCCTGTAATTTTTTATTTTTCTAGCCGAATCGGTCCGGATTATGATAGTATCCTACATTTATGTCCCTAAAACACAAAGGAGTCGAGCAACAAATGTCGGCTATTTGTTGCTGCCTTCATAATGGGTGTTTACTATTGCCAGATTAATGCTCTTCTTTAGTCACTTTTAAACGCCTGTAATTTTTTATTTTACTAGCCGAATCGGTCCGGATCATGATAGTATCCTACATTTATGTCCCTAAAACACAAAGGAGTCGAGCAACAAATGTCGGCTATTTGTTGCTGCCTTCATAATGGGTGTTTTCTATAGCCAGATTAATGCTCTTCTTTAGTCACGTTTAAACGCCTGTAATTTTTTAATTTACTAGCCGAATCGGTCCGGACCATGATAGCATCCTTCATTTATGCCCCTAAAACACAAAGGAATGGAGCAACAAATGTCGGCTATTTGTTGCTGCCTTCATAATGGGTGTTTACTATTGCCAGATTAATGCTCTTCTTTAGTCACTTTTAAACGCCTGTAATTTTTTATTTTACTAGCCGAATCGGTCAGGACCATCATAGCATCCTTCATTTATGCCCCTAAAACACAAAGGAATGGAGCCACAAATGTCGGCTATTTGTTGCTGCCTTCATAATGGGTGTTTACTATTGCCAGATTAATGCTCTTCTTTAGTCACTTTTAAACGCCTGTAATTTTTTATTTTACTAGCCGAATCGGTCCGGACCACGATAGTGTCCTTCATTTATGTCCCTAAAACACAATGGAATCGAGCAACAAATGTCGGATAATTGTTGCTGCCGTCATATTGGGCGATTACTATTGACAGATTAATGCTCTTCTTTAGTCACTTTTAAACGCCTATAATTTTTTTATTTTACTAGCCGAATCCGTCCGGACCATGATAGTATCCTACATTTATATCCCTAAAACACAAAGGAGTCGAGCAACAAATGTCGGCTAATTGTTGTTGCCTTCATATTTGTGGATTACTATTGACAGATTAAGTCGGTTTTTTTGTCACAATTAAACGCCTGTAATTTTTTATTTTACTAGCCGAATCGGTCCGGACCACGATAGTGTCCTTCATTTATGTCCCTAAAACACAATGGAATCGAGCAACAAATGTCGGATAATTGTTGCTGCCGTCATATTGGGCGATTACTATTGACAGATTAATGCTCTTCTTTAGGCACTTTTAAACGCCTGTAATTTTTTATTTTTCTAGCCGAATCGGTCCGGATTATAATAGTATCCTACATTTATGTCCCTAAAACACAAAGGAGTCGAGCAACAAATGTCGGCTATTTGTTGCTGCCTTCATAATGGGTGTTTTCTATAGCCAGATTAATGCTCTTCTTTAGTCACGTTTAAACGCCTGTAATTTTTTAATTTACTAGCCGAATCGGTCCGGACCATGATAGTATCCTACATTTATGTCCCTAAAACACAATGGAATCGAGCAACAAATGTCGGATAATTGTTGCTGCCGTCATATTGGTCGATTACTATTGACAGATTAATGCTCTTCTTTAGGCACTTTTAAACGCCTGTAATTTTTTATTTTACTAGCCGAATCGGTCCGGACCATGATAGTATCCTACATTTATGTCCCTAAAACACAATGGAATCGAGCAACAAATGTCGGCTAATTGTTGCTGCCTTCATAATGGGTGTTTACTATTGCCAGATTAATGCTCTTCTTTAGTCACTTTTAAACGCCTGTAATTTTTTATTTTTCTAGCAGAATCGGTCCGGACTATGATAGTATCCTACATTTATGTCCCTAAAACACAAAGGAGTCGAGCAACAAATGTCGGATAATTGGTGTTGCCTTCATAATGGGTGTTTAGTATTGCCAGATTAAGTCTGTTTTTTGTCACTTAACAACTATAATTCTTTATTTTACTAGCCGAATCGTTCCGGACCATCATAGCATCCTTCATTTATGCCCCTAAAACACAAAGGAGTCGAGCAACAAATGTCGGCTATTTGTTGCTGCCTTCATAATGGGTGTTTTCTATAGCCAGATTAATGCTCTTCTTTAGTCACTTTTAAACGCCTGTAATTTTTTATTTTACTAGCCGAATCGGTCCGGACTATGATAGTATCCTACATTTATGCCCCTAATATACAAAGGAATCGAGCAACAAATCTCGGCTATTTGTTGCTGCCTTCATAATGGGTGTTTACTATTGCCAGATTAATGCTCTTCTTTAGTCACTTTTAAACGCCTGTAATTTTTTATTTTACTAGCCGAATCGGTCCGGACCACGATAGTGTCCTTCATTTATGTCCCTAAAACACAATGGAATCGAGCAACAAATGTCGGATAATTGTTGCTGCCGTCATATTGGGCGATTACTATTGACAGATTAATGCTCTTCTTTAGTCACTTTTAAACGCCTGTAATTTTTTATTTTTCTAGCCGAATCGGTCCGAATTATGATAGTATCCTACATTTATGTCCCTAAAACACAAAGGAGTCGAGCAACAAATGTCGGCTATTTGTTGCTCAGTTTCTGTTTGGCTCTCGAAGCGTGCGGACGTGTTGTTTACTCGCTCCGAACCGTAATCAGAAATAAGTGTTTACAACACGCGCGCATGTAGTGCGCGAGTGTGTATGTGACAAATTTGATAGTAAAAGAGCAAAACAGATAATAGAATACAAGTGGAAAGTGAAATTTGTCCGTCGCGGCCTCAGCAAAATACCATATCGTTACAACAATGAATAATTTTAATTCATTAAATGATAACTCAAAAATGTCGCAGACACACGAAAATTGGGAGGAAGTTAAATCCAAAAATAAACGGTTACGAACTAGCCGTAATAAATTCGTAAGAGCTAGTAAACAAACAAAAATTGCAGACTACTGGCTAAATTCCCCAATATCGACAACAAATCAATATTCAACATTTGAAGACGAAGCAAAAGATGCTCAGCCTAATGTGATAGAAGAAATATAAAAAATCCCAAAACCTCCGCCAATTTTTGTTGCAGGTGTTGAAAATATAGCGCCACTAACAAAATTACTAGAAGATATCTGCCAAAATGAATATGAATTAAGAATACTCTACGACAACCAGGTTAAAGTACAACTAAAAACATCTAAAAAATACACAGAAATTGTGAAAGTTTTAACTGAAAAAAATACGCAATTCCACACATATAAGATGAAAGAAAATCGTAGTTTTAGAGTTGTACTAAGAAACATGCACCCATCGACTGATATCAAAGAGTTAAAAAGGGAAATCGAGAATAACGGGCACATCGTTCAAAATATATGTAATATTAGAGCCAGAGAAACAAAAACACCACTGCCATTATTCTACGTCGAACTGAAACAAGATATAAAAAACAAAGACATCTATAGCATTCAGTATCTTATGCATACAAAAATACAATTCGAACCACCCCACCAAAAAAGAGAGATTCCTCAATGTACTAAATGTCAGAGATATGGGCATACCAAGCGATTTTGTAATAGAAGTCCAAGATGTGTCAAATGTGCTGGTGAACATCAAACGATAGATTGTGTTATGAGAGGAAAACAGGACAATGTGAAATGTGTACTTTGCGATGGTAACCATCCAGCAAATTATAAAGGCTGCCTAGTCTACAAAGAGCTTCAAAGAAATAAATATCCAGTTTACAGAAAGAAGGAAAACGAACCCGTAAAAGAGCCTACAACTCAATCTAATGGTAGGAAAGCACAAAATGAAGTTAGTTATGCTCAATCATTACAGCAAAATCAAAACAAAAAATATCCTCAGACTATCATAACACAGGAGTCCAATGACATAACAGAATTAAAACAAATGATGAAGGGACTCATGGAACAGATGGGAATGATGCTAAATCTACTCACAACTCTAGTCCAAAAAATGGCATAATGGCACAACAATATATAAAAATTTGCATCTGGAATGCTAATGGCTTAGCCCAACATGCCCAAGAACTTAAAAGTTTCATTATAAATCAGAACATAGATATTATGCTTATTTCAGAGACGCATTTTACTATAAAGAGTTTCTTAAAAATTCCCAATTATTCTATTTACTCCACTGAACATCCCAATGGAAATGCACGTGGAGGAACTGCTGTCATTATTAAAAGCTCTCTAAAACACCATGAAGAGGCCAAATACAGTAAAGAATATCTACAAGCAACTAGTGTCTCAGTGAAAGACTGGATCGGTCCACTTACAGTATCTGCTATTTATTGTCCACCAAAATATAAAATTAAAACAGAGCTTTTTTCAAGCTTCTTCAATACACTAGGCCATCGATTTATTGCGGGTGGGGATTACAATGCAAAACACACATACTGGGGGTCAAGGCTAACGACGCCGAAAGGAAGGGAATTGATGAAGACCATCAATGACCACAATCTTCAATACCTCTCAACTGGCCAACCAACATATTGGCCTACAGATCGAAGTAAAATACCTGACCTAATAGATTTCTGTGTTACAAAGGGTGTTGATACAAATTTCTTAAAAGCAGATTCTTGCTTGGATCTTTCATCAGACCATTCACCAGTTATAGTTACCTTAACATCTGTAATAACTGTCAAATCAACAATACCAACATTATATAACAGTAAAACAGATTGGAATAGATTCAGAAGTTTCCTTAACGAAGCCATTACATGCAACATACCACTGAAAAGTGAAGACGATCTTGAACATGCAGTATACTCCCTGAGCCAAGCCATCCAGCAGGCAGGGTGGCAATCTACACCGAAAGATAAGGACAAAACAACGTCTCTAAATTGCCCGCATATTGTAAAAGAAAAAATCATAGAAAAACGGAAACTACGCAAGAAATGGCATAAATCTAGAGCACCAGAAGATAAAAAAAAAAATGAACCGAGCCACTAGAGAACTTAAAAACCTTCTTAGCGAAAAAAGGAATGTATCTGTGCAAAACTACCTCAAAACATTAAATAATACAAAGGATACGGATTACTCACTTTGGAAAGCCACAAAAAAACTTAAACAACCGCAACAAAATATCCCCCTCATTCGTAAAGAAGATGGAAACTGGGCGCGAAGTGACAAAGAAAAAGCAACTTTGTTTGGGAATCATCTTACTAACACATTCACATCCTTTCCTTCGGACATATCGCATGATGAAGAAAAAGAAGAAGAAGACGATGATGAAATAAACAGCTTCTTGAGTGCACCCTGTCAAATTGGCCTGCCCATCAAAAATTTCACATTAAAAGAAATCAAGAAAGTAATTAACACAGAAATCAATCCAAGAAAAGCCCCAGGATTTGACCTTATCACTGGAAAAATCCTGAAAGAATTACCTGTAAAAGCGCTTAGATATATAACCATCTTTTTCAATGCGGTCCTTAGACTTGAGTACTTCCCAGATCAGTGGAAAGTGGCACAAATTATAATGATATTAAAACCCGGGAAAAAACCGGAAGAAGTCCAATCATACCGTCCAATAAGCTTACTGCCGATTCTTTCCAAATTATTTGAGAAACTTCTCCTGAAAAGATTACAACCGATTTTGAACAAACTCATTCCTGGACATCAATTTGGGTTCCGCTCTGAACATTCTACAGTGGAACAAGTCCACAAAATAGTTAACAAGATAAACAGTGACTTGGAAGCTAAAATATATTGCTCTGCGGCATTCCTCGACGTATCACAAGCGTTTGACAGAGTATGGCACGAGGGACTATTGTATAAAATAAAGCAAAATTTGCCTCATCATTTCTACCAAGTTTTAAAACCATATCTCAAAAATAGATATTTCGTAATTAAACAACATGACGAACAAACTGTCCTTCTTCCAATAAATGCTGGAGTCCCACAAGGGAGCGTACTTGGGCCTTCACTATATCTGTTGTACACAGCCGATCTGCCAACAACAAAAACCATCACAGGGGCAACTTTTGCAGATGATACGGCTATCCTATCATCACATACTGATCCAGTTGTAGCCTCACAGGGACTTCAAACTATTCTAAATAAAATTGCAATCTGGCTCAAAAAATGGAGAATAAAAGCAAATGAAGGCAAATCGACCCATGTAACTTTTACAATGAAAAGAGATACATGTCCACCTGTAACCCTTAATAATATGGAGCTCCCACAAGAAGAAACTGTAAAATATCTTGGATTGCACCTCGATCGAAGACTGACATTTCAGAAACATATATTTACCAAACGTAAGCAGCGAGGTCTTAAATATAGTAAAATGTATTGGCTTATGGGAAGAAGGTCACAGCTATCAACAGAAAACAAAGTACTGCTATATAAAGCCATACTCAAACCGATATGGACCTATGGAATACAGTTGTGGGGATCAGCGTCAAACTCAAATATCGAGATCCTACAACGGTTCCAGTCAAAGGTACTACGAGGGATAGTCAGCGCTCCTTGGTATATAACCAACCAGCAACTACATCGAGACTTACAGATTGCTACAGTTAAGGAAGAAATAAACAGATTCAGTATAAAATATCGGGAACGGATACATGTGCACCCAAATAAGTATGCTTCACAAGTGTTTAAAAATACCGAAAACGAAGTGCGACGGTTGAAGAGATTCAAGCCCTCGGATCTACATAATAGATTTTATTAATTGTGAATTCTAAGTAACTTAGACTGTTAAAGTTAATTAATAGAAGGAAAATCTCAGTGGACATTTTTCTTACATGATAGTTCTTGATTATAGAAAATTACTTATTGTCTACGACAGATTGTAATAAACCATAGATGTAAAAAAAAAAAAAAAAAAAAAAAATTTGTTGCTGCCTTCATAATGGGTGTTTTCTATAGCCAGATTAATGCTCTTCTTTAGTCACTTTTAAACGCCTGTAATTTTTTATTTTACTAGCCCAATCGGTCCGGATCATGATAGTATCCTACATTTATGTCCCTAAAACACAAAGGAGCCGAGCAACAAATGTCGGCTAATTGTTGTTGTCTTCATATTTGGGGATTACTATTGACAGATTAGGTCTGTTTTTTTTTGTCACTTTTAAACGCCTGTAATTTTTTATTTTACTAGCCGAATCGGTCCGGACCACGATTGTGTCCTTCATTTATGTCCCTAAAACACAATGGAATCGAGCAACAAATGTCGGATAATTGTTGCTGCCGTCATATTGGGCGATTACTATTGACAGATTAATGCTCTTCTTTAGGCACTTTTAAAGCCTGAAATTTTTTATTTTTCTAGCAGAATCGGTCCGGACTATGATAGTATCCTACATTTATGTCCCTAAAACACAAAGGAGTCGAGCAACAAATGTCGGCTAATTGGTGTTGCCTTCATAATGGGTGTTTACTATTGCCAGATTAAGTCTGTTTTTTTGTCACTTAACAACTATAATTTTTTATTTTACTACCCGAATCGTTCCGGACCATCATAGGATCCTTCATTTATGCCCCTAAAACACAAAGGAATCGAGCAACAAATGTCGGCTATTTGTTGCTGCTTTCATAATGGGTGTTTACTATTGCCAGATTAATGCTCTTCTTTAGTCACTTTTAAACGCCTGTAATTTTTTATTTTACTAGCCGAATCGGTCCGAACCACGATAGCGTCCTTCATTTATGTCCCTAAAATACAATGTAATCGAGCAACAAATGTCGGATAATTGTTGCTGCCGTCATATTGGGCGATTACTATTGACAGATTAATGCTCTTCTTTAGTCACTTTTAAACGCCTGTAATTTTTTATTTTACTAGCCGAATCGGTCCGGACCATGATAGCCTTCTTCATTTATGCCCCTAAAACACAACGGAATCGAGCAACAAATGTCGGCTGATTGTTGCTGCATTCGACTTGCAGTAATATAAGCCTGGTTGAAGTCGCCCATTCACGGTGCTTTCGAAAATATGTGAGTAGTAATGGTGTCACTATGGAGAGACGTAAACAAACGTGACTCATCCCCTACCCCTCTTTTTGCTTTTTGTTGGGGCTAGGGATGAGTCATACCGTGGGTTAAATCGGTGAGGAACTTGGGTCTCGTGTTTGATGGAACGCTCTCGTGGAAGTACCATCTTATACAAATGTCCAATAAAGTCTTCTCCACTCTACGTCAACTACGTAATAACCGTGCTCAACTACCAACTGATGTTAGGCAAGCCCTTGTTTCCTCGCTGATTTTACCCTACTTCGATTACTGCTGCGCAGTTTACAACGACATCAATGTAACTCAAAAAATCAGGGTGGAACGAATGTTTAATGCGGGCATTCGTTTCATCTTCGATCTACGGCGCGATGAGCACATTACCCCATATCGTAATAAGCTTGGCTGGCTCAACACCAAATCGCGTAGGTTATACTATATTGGTATCGTCACCTCTAAGATTATTAAGACCCACGTCCTCCACTATCTTTATGAACGTTATCAGTGGCGTGAAGAATCTACATCCAGGGCTCTTCGACCAGGCTCTATGCAAGAACTTCGAGTACCGACACATCGGCTAGAATCCTATTCCAACACTTTTATTGTCACATCCACCCGGTTATGGAATGAACTCAACAAGTGAAAATGTGTATTCGTTTAAAGTAAAACTAAAAAAATTCCTATTAAGTCGGACTTCAGTGTAATTATTTTGTATTTTATATTTTAGTATTAGCATTATTAGTATTGGTATTAGTATTTTTAGTATTTAACATTAGTATTTTAGTCCACTCTTACTTCTGGCATGCGTATACCCTACCCTACGTTGTAATCGCTCGACTATTATTACTATATATCTATTTTATATCTACTTTGTTATAGAACTAGAATTGCGCTTTTGTATGCATCTGTTAGTATGTCTTGTCACATTAAGCTCAGTTTTAGGATTAGTTATCTGCATGTATGCTCTATATTGGTTGGCCTAAAAGGTAATACCTCAAGCCACAATAAAGACAATCTCTCTCTCTCTCTCTCTCTCTCTCTCTCTCTCTCTCTCTCTCTCTCTCTCTCTCTCTCTCTCTCTCTCTCTCTCTCTCTCTCTCTCTCTCTCTCTCTCTCTCTCTCTCTCTCTCTCTCTCTCTCTCTCTCTCTCTCTCTCTCTCTCTCTCTCTCTCTCTCTCTCTCTCTCTCTCTCTCCTCTCTCTCTCTCTCTCTCTCTCTCTCTCTCTCTCTCTCTCTCTCTCTCTCTCTCTCTCTCTCTCTCTCTCTCTCTCTCTCTCTCTCTCTCTCTCTCATCTCTCTCTCTCTCTCTCTCTCTCTCTCTCTCTCTCTCTCTCTCTCTCTCTCCTCTCTCTCTCTCTCTCTCTCTCTCTCTCTCTCTCTCTCTCTCTCTCTCTCTCCTCTCTCTCTCTCTCTCTCTCATCTCTCTCTCTCTCTCTCTCTCTCTCTCTCTCTCACAGAAAACCCATTCCAGACCGGAAGAGGTAGAGGCGGTGAAGGGGTACAGGACGAGGATCATATCCGAATTATTTTCAAATACAGTCAGAAACATCGCGGTATTTTCCAAGATTCCGTCTGACTGGTAGGGACATAAATGGCCGTATTTGTGAACCATCGCCGGACACTGATGTATTCTCATGGCTGGAGAAGTGCATGGAGGCACTTCACAATTACATCTGTGCACAAACCGACGCCGACGATTTTATAGGTCTAACAATTAATTCGGATAAATTTCGTGGTGGACCTTTATGGTTATCGTTTCGGCCTGTAGACTCTTTTCATTTTACCGATTTGTGGTCTCTACTGAGTAGTGCTGTTCAAAGTACAAGTGATTTTGGTACTGGTGATAATCTAAATATAAATGTATCTATTGTAAAAGTAATAAGAGGGTGTGCGCGCGTATCATTATCATCCGCAGACGTACATAAAAAATCAATTTTAATTATACGCAATGATGATAACCTATGCTTACCAAGATCACTTGTAACAGCATATGCTTATGCACAAAGAGGCCAAACGCGTTCGGGTTCTTTACATCATCACTGGGAAATGATTCGTGATGGTCGTAGGCCTTTTCAAAAAGAAAAGGCTCTTGAATTTGTCGAAGTAGCAGAAGTATCTGTGCCGTTAGATATCGGTTATGGTCTTGCAGATATAGATGCTTTCCAATTATATTTTGCAAGGCAGGGTGTTGCTATAGTCGTATATGCGTTTCACGGGTTTGGTCGCGGCGATACACCGATATATGATGGCACAGATCGAGTAAGAAATACGGGTAGTCAGATACTACATACATTGCGCATTATGTTCTACGAACACCTGATGCATTATCAACCTATTTTAAATATAATAGCAGCCGCAGGAAGTAGAAAATATTGTATACCTTCAATAAACGATTTACACAGCATCATAAATGTGACAACGAATGTCGGAAATGTAAACGTAAACCCCCATGTAACGAAGATATCCACGATATAAAATGCGAAATTTGTTTTAGAAACTTCTTTGGCGTCTCATGTATTGAATATCATTTAAAGCGTGGGTCGTTCGATGAAAACCACAGCGTCTGTGAAAAAATAAAGTACTGTCAGAGTTGTAATAAAATAATACAACACCAGGCAGGGGAAAATCATGTGTGCGGTATCGTCTTTTGTAACACCTGCAACGCGAAATTACCACTTGACCATTTTTGTTTTGTGCAACCGATAAAATCTACTAATCAATCGCGGTCTAGATGTCTTTACCTATTTTATGATTTTGAAACTCAGCAATGTCAATCGGTACAAGGAGACAGTGAGATAAAAATCCACGTGCCAACTCTCTGCGTTGTACAACAGTCTTGCGAATCATGTTTTGATAATACCGACATTTCAGAAAGATGTGCACATTGTGGTGTCCGCGAGTATATTTTTAAAAACCGACCCTGTTAAACAGCTTGTTGAACTTGCGATACAAACCAGAAGAAACCTTAATAAAGTAATTGCAATTGCACACAATTCACAAGGATTCGATGCCCAATTTATATTAAAATACATTGTTGAGAAACACTGTAGTAGAGATTTACCAACGCTTATTATGAATGGATCGAAAATTGTTTTATTAGAATATATGAATGTTAAGTTTATAGACAGTCTGAACTACTTTCACATGGCCCTAAGCGAGCTACCAAGTGCGTACGGGATACCTGACACACAGAAAGGTACTTTCCCACACCTATTCAACACACCAGAAAATCAAAATTATATCGGTGAATTGCCAGATCTACATTACTATGCTCCAGATAATATGCGGCCAGCAAGTAGAGAAAAATTGATTACATGGCATCGTGAACAGCGGGAAGCTAACCATATATTCAATTTTCAATTAGCGATAGAAAAATATTGTAAACAGGATGTGACAATATTGCGATTGGCATGTGCAGCCTTTCGGAAAACGTTTTTGACGTGTGGGGACGTGTGTCCTTTCAGTGAGTGTTCTACTATTGCGTCGGCGTGTTTACGAGTATTTAGAAAAAAATTTTTAAAAGTAAATCAGATAGGGGTTTATCCCTATAGGTGGATATCGACGTTCTGACAACCAATCCAAAAAGGCATTGGCATGGTTGTATTGGATGGAAAAGTCCTTGGGGCTGAACATTCAACATTCTGGCGGATCACGTGAAAAAAGATTACCAAATGGCATCCTTGTCGATGGGTATTGCCACCCGATTGATGAAAATGATGAAAATAGAGGTGTCGTTTTTCAGTACCACGGATGTTTTTGGCATGGCTGCCCTCACTGCTATCGTGTTAATAGAAATGCGACATTAACCAATACTGGTGAAACGATGGATTCACGTTACGAACGCACACGTTTAACTAGTGAAAGGATTAGAAACGGAAATTACAGACTGGTTGAAGTTTGGGAGTGTGCGTTCGACCGAGAATTAAAGGTTAATAGTACAGCTACACAGTTTGTAAAATCTATCGTATCCGATCTTATCGCGTTGAAGCCTTTAGATCCACGGAATGCTTTTTTCGGTGGTAGAACAGACAATACTGTGAAGATCTACGATTGCAAAGACGGAGAAAAAATAAGATATGTCGACGTTTGCTCTCTATACCCGTATATATGTAAAACTGGTAAATACCCCATTGGTCATCCGAAAGTTTACGTGGGAACGGAAGATTGCCGAAAACTTCTCGGTAATACCAATGATGTTCGCAGAGTGAATGGTTTAATTATGTGCGATGTTCTACCACCTCAAAATCTGATCCACCCTGTGTTACCGGTTAAAATGCATGGAAAGTTGTTATTCCCATTATGTCGCACGTGTGCCGATCAGTTGATACAGGAAGATTGCCCGCACGAAGACGTAAAAGATCGTCTGTTAACAGGTACTTGGGTTTCTGACGAAATTTGGAAAGCTGTCGACCTAGGATACAGTGTGAATAAGGTACATGAAATTTGGCAGTACGATATCACGCAGTATGACCCGGGCACCCGTGAAGGTGGGTTATTTGCAGGTTACATCGATGAATTTTTCACACAAAAAGTGTTAGCTTCCGGGTATCCACCACAATGTGTAACAGATAATGAAAAAAATGTATACGTCTCGGACTTACAGTGTCAAAACATGGTATTCAATAAAGAAGATATACGCTATAATGCAGGCTTACGCTCCGTAGCAAAATTGTGCCTGAATTCGTTGTGGGGTTAGTTCGGTCAACGCGAGAACATGTCGAAAGCCGAGGTAATTTCAGATGCTACAAAATTAACAGAACTGCTCAATAATCCGGAAATTAACGTGACCGGCTTGTTACCTGTTAACGATGAAAAATTGTACGTAAATTGGTGTTACAAAGACGAAGCCGTAATTGCGTCACCTACAGCTAATGTTGTAATTGCTGCTTACACCACTGCACAAGCCCGATTAAAACTACATAGTTATTTAGAAAAATTACAATCGCGTGTTTTATACTACGACACAGACTCTGTGGTCTATGTTAGCAGCGGTATGGAGGGAGAATATGAACTGCCGATTGGTACAATGCTCGGTGATCTCACTGACGAATTGAGTAAAGAACCCCCGGGGTCATATATATCCTCGTTTATATCAGGAGGCCCAAAATTTTACGCTTACAAAATTTATTCTCCAGATGGTCATGAAAAATATGTTCATAAGGTAAAGGGTATTACGTTAAATTATTTGAATTGTCAGAAAATAAAATTTGACACAATACGTAAAATGATCCTGGGCGACATTGAGGAAATCACTGTAAGTAATCAATCAATAAGACGGACGAAATTTCATGATGTGGTTACTCGTAGAGAACAGAAAACTTGTAAGCCGGTATACCATAAGCGTAGATTTGTAAGTGTAGACCGAAGCTACCCTTATGGGTATAGGGAATTTTAACATAATGGCGCTTTGCGAATCAAACATTTGTAAGTTATATGATTAACAATTTGAATAATAATAATAAAATTATATCTTATCCCTTTAATTATCATATTATTCTTGGTTTTATGCGAGAAGCCGTACCGATATCGGGAAAATTGAATGCAGTTGCACTAAGCGAAAAAAATATTCGTAAATTAATCGGTTAATAATTAGATCATGTACTATTCTCGACGCAATCACTGAGTTTGTATATATTAGCATACATTATCTAATATCATTTCAGTATCTAAGATGGACACACGTTGGAAGCATCCATGGACATCAATAATATGTGGTCCTACAGGTTGTGGTAAAACTGTATTTGTCAAAAAATTTCTGCAGTATATCGAAGAAATGAGTGATATACGATTTAACCGTATAATTTTGTACTATTCTGAGTGGCAACCTACCTACAAAGAGTTAGGCGGTGAAATTGAATTTTATGAGGGGTTACCACAGAGTAGTCATTACTCAGACGACCATCGCCCTAAACTTCTGATTATCGATGATTTAATGCAGGAATCTACCAGCAATGGGGCGGTCGTGAGTCTTTTTACAAAGGGCAGTCACCATAGAAATCTGAGCGTTATTTTTATTACACAAAATTTATTCCATCAGGGTAAAGGTCAAAGAGATATATCGCTCAATGCAAATTATATTGTACTTTTTAAAAACCCTCGGGATAGGGCACAGATCGGTCATTTAGCACGACAGTTATGCCCGGAAAATACCCGATTCGTTCAAGAGTGTTACTTCGATGCTACATCACAACCATACGGTTATATACTTCTCGATTTAAAACAATCCACACCTGATAACGTACGATTCCGTACGTGTATTTTCCTGGATGATGAATACCATTATGTTTATTTGCAAAAGAAAGTAATAAAAGGTTATGCAGCGCATAATCTAATCCCAGTAATACACAAGTAATGGCGCCGAGAGCATGTATACCTATTGGCCGTAAGTACGTTAACATATTGAGAGCGTTGTATCATCTCGATACACGACAAAGACGTGCGGCGCTACAACACGCAGATCGTAATTTAGTAATACACATCTGCGAAATAGCGCTCAATATTTTACGAGGTAACGTGTGTCTTAGTAAAACTCACAAGACACGCTTACGCAAGCACGCAGCTATTCTTAGAAAATTATCAAACCCCGACAGTTCCATCGGTACTAAAAAACGCATTATCATTCAACGTGGTGGTTTTCTACCGGCCTTCCTAGCACCTGTACTTGGTACACTTTTGGCCGGTATTGTGAATAACTTTTTGTAATATGGAATACGCGCGAAAAATGGTTTTAGTACCACAAGAGATCGCCAATACGCTACAGAGAAATAACATAATTCTACACAAGACTGTTCAGACACCTGGTACGACAATTAGTAGACTCGATGTCGATATGAACGAAATTTTAAATTCACCAGCAATTGACCAACGTGACAAGTGGCAGCGATATTACCAGGTATTGCAACGCTATCTATACTTTAAAGACTCTGAGGATGAAAAGATATTATCCGAACGCAATTCATCGAAAATAAACGATAGCTTTGAAAGTGCAAAACAGAAAGATATATCAAGTCACGAAGAAACTGCAAAAGAAGCAAGTGAAGGGACAATGTATGTCTCGACAAACGATGAATATCTCGTAGAAACTGTGCCACAAAAATTTCGGTCAAAAACGCGAAAATTGATTCGGTATTTACGTAACTCTGAAAACGTAAAATGGAATAATCGCGGCGAAATTGTAATAGATGGAGTCGCTATCAATGGTACTAACATTATCGATATGTTGAATGACGTCATGAGAGATAGAAAAAGGACTCCTCCTCACTGTCATCGGCAGTTTGCAAGTGCTCTTCGTAGAGCAGCAGTGTCACGCGAGTTTATCGGTAGCAAGCGTGTTTGGAGCGAGGTTGAAAATCACGTTTCCAAGCAATCAACTCCTAGTACAGTTAAACGAGTACCTCGGTATCGGCAAAAAATTCCGAAGAAATTATCGTTCGACACCGAGCCCACATCATCGGCGGATTCAAACAGACTGTCAAGTAGCATCGACGAAGACCGTAACAAAAAAGAAGTTAATTCAGGACACAAGAAGACAATACCCCCATCAAGAGTGATATTATCATGGCACCGACTGGGCGGGCAATTAAAAAAGAGAAAAAGTCAAACACTTTTAAAGAGGCAGCACTAACCCATTCAAGGAACATACTAGACAACGTTATCGATTCGTTACCGGTTGAATTGCATATACCCGGATATAGATTTTGTGGTCCTGGAACCCACCTTTTTGAAAGGTTAGAACGGGGTGAAAATGGTATAAACCCACTGGATGATGCATGCCGTGCTCACGACATTGCATACAGCGATAATTCGGTAATCCGTCACAAGGCTGATGAAAAGTTAGCAAAATTAGCGTTATCGCGCATGCTTGCAGAAAACGCTACTGCAGATGAGAAGACTGTAGCAGCCGTAACTGTTTGTTGTATGATCAGCAAGATCGCATTTGAAAAGATATTTTCACATATAAAAACATCAATAAATAAATCTAAAATACATCTAAAACGTATGTCGCGGAAAAAACAGAATAAAACAACAATCGTAGATAAGAAAATTCAGAAGCAGAGTGAAGAAAATGAATAATATTTTGCAAAATATCTATTACAACCCTTCACAACCATCGTCATACACAGGCTCAGTTGGAAAGTTGCTTCAAGCAACGAATAAAAACTATCATTACAAGCAAATATCTGACTGGTTAGAAGGTCAAGATGCCTACAATCAACATCGCCGTACGCGTCGTGTGTTTCCTCGTCGTTCTTATAATGTGCGAAACATCGATGATGTTTGGGAGGCCGATTTAATGGATGTGCGCTCTATAAAGTCTTATAACAATAAAAATACTTATTTGCTGGTGGTAATTGATACACTGAGTAAATATGCCTATGTAGAACTAATATTCGACAAAACATCGAAAAACGTTGCTAGAGCATTAGAAAGAATCTTATTGAGAAGTGGAGGTCGACAACCGGTGATTCTACAGAGCGACAAGGGAAAAGAATTTGTCGGCTGCGATATGCAGCACTTGCTAAAATCTAAGAACATAGGCTATAGAACAGTTCGTAATCCGGACATTAAAGCCAGCATTGTTGAACGTTTTATAAGAACTCTTAAAGAAAGATTGTGGCGCTACTTCACACATACAAATACACATCGTTACGTGGATGTATTACAATCTATTGTTACAGCCTATAATAGTACCAAACATTCGGGTACAAATATGGTACCAGCTCTCGTTAATTGGCACAATGCTGCAGAAGCTCGTTCAAATCTTATTCGACGCTATGGCTCTTTGAAGCAGCCACTGAAAATCCCTAAATATCAGGTTGGGGAATTAGTACGTATCAGTCGTGCGAAGAATGTCTTTGCAAAAGGTTACGAGGGCGGATGGACTGAAGAATTATTCAAAATTACACGTGTATCAAACACGCGTCAACCGGTTGTTTACAATCTTGAAGACCTCCAGGGTGAAGAAATCGATGGATTCTTTTACGAAGAAGAGTTAAGCCGTGTTCAGAGAGATTTGAATACAGAAGTTTTCTTGGTCGAAAAAATTCTAAAAACTACCGGTATAGGTAGAAAGAAAAAATATTTCGTACGTTGGGTAGGTTACCCCGATAAATTTAATTCTTGGGTCTCTGCAGGCGATTTAAAAAAAAATTCATGATGAAGGAAGAATTTAATATTATTTTACCAAGTAATAGTAGTATGGAGCTTTATCCTGATAACAAAACGACCAATTTTATTACGCAATTACCGCAACATGTGCATTTACAAGGACAGTGGTGTGTGGCACTTACAGAGATTCAAGTGCCTCTGACATTTCAGCATATTCCTATCGAAGAAGAAAATAGGCGTATTAGCTTTACACGGATGATGAAGTACCCCACTCGCGCAAGATTATCAGATGGACAAAGTAAAAGTAAGGGCGCAAATTCTGTACAGGTCTCTTACGTGTCACCTGGGATATATAAGAGCGCTAATGATTTAGTTGAAGAGATTAACAACTTAAATTGTATAAGAGGACATTTGATATTTAAAGTAGGGCGTGGTGGTTACGCATCAGTTTCACGAACCTGCGGTGATGAGTGTCTGGTTGAAGAACACACAGTTTATATACCAGCTACATTGAGAAAAATGCTTGGCTACGATGAAACCCCTACACCTCAAAAACAGAAAGATGCAATCATTGTGAGCGACAATGTGTATATTTACGGTATACGTCCTGTAAATCTTTTCAGTGGCCTACCATCACTGCTGATGGTGTACAGTGATATTTGTGAACCTTATGTCACAGGTGACGTTCAAACACGCTTATTGCGGGCTGTACCTTTAAAACACGACAATTATACCTACGGAGACATAAGGATATGTAGTTTCTCACCTGCTGTGTACATACCACTGCTCAATAACGCTTTCCAAAGTATCGAAATAGATATAAGGGACGAATATGGAAAATATGTACCATTCGATTACGGTACACTGACGGTGACGTTGCATTTCAAGCGTATTGACTGAAGTTCAACAAAATGGCGCATTACGTTACATACTTTGACAGTCAAATTGGGGGTAACATACATGTTGGTGGTGTGGGCCGTGTATATAGAGGAACTCTATATCAGAGAGGCCACGGAATCGGTAGTTTTCTTGGCGGTTTATTCAGACGGGTATTGTCCCTTTTTACACACGGTGCAAAAGCTGTTGGTAAAGAAGCATTGCGAACAGGTCTAAACATCGTGTCTGACATTGCGACGAGCAATACACCGTTAAAAGAGACGATACGACGACGCGTTAAAGAGTCAGGTGCGAATTTGAAAAGGAAGGCAGAAGAAAAGTTTGATCAACTTATGGAGGGGGTGGGGTATAAATTGCCCCGCTACTCAGCTATTGATCACTTCTCCGGTAACGGTGCAGCACTTGACAATAGTTACAATTTCCGACAGTACCAAACCCGCCCACAGATTTCCAAGAAAAAGAAGAAGAAGAAGAGGAAGAAGAACTCGAAAACGCATCGAGTTCCAAAAGCAACAAGGACTAGTCGCAATTATTCAACGTCTAGCCAGAATCTAAAAAGGAAGAGGCGTGCGATAGAAAGTAGGAAAAATAAAACCCGTACAGTGTCAGATATATTTAAATAAAATGTCTCTTTTGCATACACACTCGTGCGAATGTATGAAATCGGAACTGGACCTGTTTACACTACCGCCTACCCAGACAATTATTGAGGGCTCGCATTGGGTACAGTATAAACCGGTGTCAACACTCTCTCATGATTCACCGATTGAATTTGTTTTACCTGGAAATGGAGAAGAATATATTGATCTAGCACATACGATGTTAAGTTTGCGTGTAACGTTAAAACCTAGTAAAGATATCCCCGACGATACACCACAAACGGAACGTGATACCGTAGGTCCTGTGAATAATTTTATGCACTCACTTTTCAATCAGGTCGACGTTTATTTCAATCAAAAGCCGGTTTCCCCACCAAACAATGCATACGCCTATAGATCTTATATTGAAACTCTGTTGAATTACGGACCTGCCGCCAAAGGTTCTCATTTGACGAGTGTTTTATGGTATGATGACACAGCTGGTCACATGGATGCGTTTAATAACAATGTAGGACTCGTAAATCGTCGCAACATTATGAAAGGAAAAAGAGTAGATTTGCTCGGGCACTTACATTGTGATGTATTTAATCAAGAAAAATTACTATTGAATGGCGTGGAGGTACGTGTACGTCTCATAAAATCTCGAGATGTCTTTTGTATCATGGATCAAACGGGATATTATTACGCTCACATAGAAGAAGCTAGTCTTTTAGCGCGACGTGTGAAAGTTAATCCTGGTATTTTGCTGGCACATGTCAAAGCTCTTTCGAAAACAACGGCAAAATATCCCTTAACGAGAGTTGAAGTTAAGGCTTTAACTATGCATAGTGGAATTCATGGAGAGACCCTAGATAACGTTATATTGGGACAGTTACCAAAAAGAATTGTGGTAGGCTTTGTAGAAAATAAAGCTTTCAATGGTGACCGCACGCTAAATCCATTTAACTTTAAGCATTTTAATATCAACTTTCTATGTTCATATGTTGATGGTACGCAAATACCTTCGAGGCCGCTGCAATCAGATTTTAGTACGTCAAATCTTTATATAGACGCCTTTCACACGATATTCTCAGGCACAGGTATACATTTTCTTAATGAAGGAAATTCCATCACACGTGACGATTATGCAGGCGGTTATTGCCTGTTCGTGTTCGATCCGACTCCCGATCTCTCGGCTAGTGATTCTACTCATTGGAATTTAGTAAAACATGGAAGTGTCAGAATTGATGTACGATTTGCAACAGCTTTATCAAGTACGGTTAATTGTATTGTCTATGCTGAATATGAAAATGTACTAGAAATTGATGCATCTCGACAAGTCGTTGTTGACTTTGGGTCGTGATTTCGTTCTTACAGATGGCGCCCTGTACGCACGATCTTGAAAACTACATCGTTAAATCCAGAGTGCAGTTGTCTTTCAACCACGGTATAGGACAGACGTTACAATGGATCTAGTGGTTGATATACAGTTTTTCAAAGATATAAATAATAAAGTAATACCGAAAGAAGTAGCTGTTTTGTCCGTGGATAATGATTTCATCGGGTACTGGCTTGTTGCACCACCATATTCCGTCGATGTGTTGTGTCGTGAATCAAGAAAACAAAATAATTGGTTGACACACAATCATCACGGTCTTGACTGGTTTGATGGCGACGTGTCTGAAAATTCGCTTTACAAAAAATTACGGGAATTAACTGTAAATGCTCGAAATATATACGTGCGTGGTAAAGAAAAGTGGATGCTCTTAAATAGGGTAACTGCTCGCAACATAATAAATTTGGAGTATGATAACAGTTGTCCATCATTCAACGAACTACCGTGGGCAAGTAATTACTGTGTACAACATGGGTGCAAGTTCAACTACTTGCGGTTTGCTTGTGCGTTAAATAATGCATATCGTTTACGATTATGGTTACGTTCTACGGATTTTGTGAGCAGTGGAAAAAATAATAGCACCGACATCCCGGACATAGTGGAATACCCGCTTATAGAGACATATAAGGGCAGTTTCGTGAAGAGTGATAAAATTGATAGTAACGACATCCCGGGCATAGCGGAACATCCACTTACAAATACCTATAAGGACATCGATAATGATAGTAATAACAATTTGTTAGTTGAGGAAAATTGGTCACGTACAGTGTCACCGATATGTGCAAAGAATCAAAATCAGAATAACGGGGATACCAATGAAACAGACGTACCATTTTATACATTTACATTACCTACATATTTAGAAAAATGAATAGCTTAGAAATTCTAAAATGTATATCCGAAATTAAACACCACACAATAGGTGTATTTCCTTCGGACCAAATACCCCGTGTTTGGGGTAAGCCCACATGTTTTGTATTAAATACGGATAATCACAAAAAACCCGGTACTCATTGGGTAGCTATGTACACTGACAATCGTGGTTATGGCTGGTATTTCGACAGTTATGGGCTACCACCTTTCATACCCGATTATATAAAAGCTTTGAAAAATAACTGTCGACAATTTCAGTGGAATACGGAGCAATTACAAAGCGAATCATCGGATGTGTGTGGTCAGTTCTGCGTGATGTTTCTACGCTATATGAGTGCAGGTTTGGGGTTCAAGGCGTTTCTTTCTAATTTCTCTACGGACTTGGTTAAAAATGACGAAATTGTTAGAGACTATCTCACTTTTAAGAACAAAACTGGAGGATTTACTGGTAATGGTGTAAATCACATAAGATGCTTACAAAAGTGTTATTCAAAATTAATTACAAATATTAACGCAACAGTAATAGGAGAAAAACACGTACAACATAATGCTGACATGTCAGATATTAAAATATAAATATGAAATAATTGTCACGTGGTAGACTTTTAAGTCCCGTTTTGAAACAGTGGTGGTGATGCTTTGCTGAATATGCCATAAATACGTTGAGTGTCTGAAATTTAAACACCACACACACACACATTGGTATACTGAAAAATGCTGACAAAAGACTTGAATATTTTCGCTTACAACACTCGTTCTGGTCGGTTCGCGACATTTCGTACTATTGGTCATTCTTTCATCAGAGTTACTCAGTTCAGTGTCCAGTGAATTTGCTGCCGGTTTTACGGCAAAACTGACGATAATGGCCAAAATAATGTCTACAACACCTGCGTTATCGACAATGCATGGCGATATTGGAAAAGGCCCACACCAAATTATAGGCACTATTTACGGACTAAATAAATCTTACACAAAAAAAATCATGGTGGGTCTAGAGTATTCTGATCTAACGGACCCTGTTTACGTACCAGTTATTCGGATAGTTGAAACCGACTTCATTGGAATACCATTCACGCCGAAGACATGGTACGAGTTTGTACATTACTTCCACCAAATTGAAGCATTCTTCAACGATGATGGATCTATCAAAGCAGATCAAAAAATATACGGAGAAGGTTGGTCGGTACGCTTTACCTACAGTCATGGTGGTAAAGCGATCGAAGTGGAACACGACCAACGTCCGGTGACAGGTATAGCTGTGAAACGCTTTCGAAGGTGTTTAATTTTAAAACAAGTGACATTTGACTGTTTAGTGGATATTTCAAAGTGTGTTGATAAAAAATTAGATTATTTATTGACAATCGGAAGTGACGTCAGTCTCATTGCGCGAGACGCACTACGAGTAGTTGAAGACCAAGTGCGGTGCAGCTATGAGGCCGAAGTGCAAACTTTTACGAATAAAATGGTGCGCGATGTAACGCGGACATTCAACGATGATATTATAATGTCGTGTATGTCTGCAACAAGCGAACTGTTGTCGAAAGAGTGTTTGCTTACAATTTTCTAATAAATAATATCTTTACATTTAGATAACATAGTTGACAAGTTGAATGAATTATGAATTTATCTTAAACAATCTTTATATATAGTGGATAATATGTTAACTGCGTTTTACAATATATATATATATTTAAAATTCTCACTACAGATACGGAGTAGTGAAACCTTTAATTTCTAAAAAGTCATTGTGTTAGTTTCATACATCTCTTAATACATAGAGAGAGAGAGAGAGAGACAGAGAGAGTGAGAGAGAGAGAGAGAGAGAGAGAGAGAGAGAGAGAGAGAGAGAGAGAGAGAGAGAGAGAGAGAGAGAGAGAAGAGAGAGAGAGAGAGAGAGAGAGAGAGAGAGAGAGAGAGAGAGAGAGAGAGAGAGAGAGAGAGAGAGAGAGAGAGAGAGAGAGAGAGAGAGAGAGAGAGAGAGAGAGAGAGAGAGAGAGAGAGAGAGAGAGAGAGAGAGAGAGAGAGAGAGATTGGCATTGTTGTGGCTTGAGGTATTACCTTTTAGGCCAACCAATACAGAGCATACATGCAGATAACTAATCCTAAAACTGAGCTTAATGTAACAAGACATACTAACAGATGCATATAAAAGCGCAATTCTAGTTCTATAACAAAGTAGATATAAAATAGATATATAATAATAATAGTCGAGCGATTACAACGTAGGGTAGGGTATACGCATACCAGAAGTAAGAGTGGACTAAAATACTAATGTTAAATACTAAAAATACTAATACTAATACTAATAATGTGTTACGATTCCGTAACTATAGCAAAAACACCGATAAATTAGCCGAGACATACAAAAAAACAAATTGATAGAATTTTAGGAAATCACAAGCAGCGCTTCCTATTGCTTGTACTAATGTATTAACACACTCTCGCTCACTAGGCAACATGACAATCTGTAGAGGAAAAACCTGAATTATCGATCTCGACAGGTAGATCCCGAACCAATCCCTTCACCTCTCTGTAACCGATACACGAGTTAACTACATTATCGACAAACATAAACATTGGTAGAAAAACCTAAAAAGTTGGAAAAATATAGAATTCATTAATACAAATACTTTTGCAAATTGAAATTTACCCAGAATTAAAAATACGAATATTTTTGATTTAAAAAAAAAACTTCTCCATGTTAAAAAAATAGCCGTCTTAAAAAGTGTACACTGACGAGTTTTCCTTGACTTTCCAGAGCCATAAAAATTCCTGAAAGATGGCATCAGACAACGAGGACACACACGTAAACTCACCTACACAAACACCCTTTTTAAAATTACACACATACACCAATACATAGAAACCCATTCACGATTACCTAACCCATATTTGTTCGTTTTTTTTTCATTTAAACAAACAATAATGAAAAATATAAATAATAAATACCATGATTAAGTTAAGCGGAATTTTTCGCACATTTTCAATATAAATACACATACGCAAAAACCATAATACACCATGAAAACCCAATAAATAAATTTAGCAATTAAACAAATTAACCAATAAATTATTTCACCATTTACCAATAATTCGAGATCTCCCTGATACTATTTTTTCTAATTATTATAAAAAAATATGCATAAATAATGTAGATATTGTTCGTATGCTTGTATACGCACATACACACACCCATCCTCACACACATACGCTGATACATAGAGATCCGTTAATGATTATCCAACTTACACTTTATGTTTTTTCTAAACTAATAAAAATATATAATCATAACCAATACTGTGCTATGACTTCACGCAAATTTCCACACATTTACAATATAAATGAATAAATAATATAATGCATTTACAAAATTAAAATAAACCAATTAAACCAGCGAAATAGTTTAATAATCAGAACTTGAACATCCCATTAAAAAAAAACCAAATTCAAATCCAACTATGTTTTTCGCAAATTCAATATTAAACTATAAATAATTACGTATTTACACACATACAAGCACACGCACACATATATGATTACTCACTCGAGCCACGCCCAGACAACGTTTTATTTTATTATTTCCGCAAATTTAATTAATAAACAAGGTATTTTTATAACACAATATCACTCATAATAATTTCCTCCATTTTGTTACAAAATGAAACAAACCACCATACTAATAATTTTGCACGTCGCACTAACGAACAATAGCTTAAAAATTACACAGTCATGTTGTCAATAACCTTGCTTTACATTTAACATCACATGGAAGTTTAAAGAAAAACACCTAATATTATATAAATAATAATTTTCATCGAAATGTCAAAACTCCGAGATTATTATTGTTACACTAGCAATTAACGCCTTCTTTTGTATGTTTACTACGTTCATCATGTAATTAACTTTTATGTAAATTTTGCAAATGTACAATTCGAACAAAAACCAAAATTGTCAATCAGATCAACATTAGTTAAAAAAATTACGAAACCTCCACAATAGACAAATCTCCTTTCACCTCTCCGACCTCGATAAATCTCGCATCAACGAAGTTTCAATGAGCAGAAAATTGGTATAAATAGGCGTACGAAAATCATGGAAGCCAGTCAAAAAAATTCACGCTCAAAGTCCAAATAGCAAGACTCCTGTAAGAAAAAAAGGAAAAATCGCCGGAACCAGCCAGCACCACCAGGACACAGAGCCAGACCAAGGAAACCCTCTTCAGAGGCACCCAGCACAAGCTAGGCCCAGGGCAGCTCTCCAGGTCAAAGACGCGGATCCACCCACTTCCATCGAGGCTCACCTAGAACATCCATCTAAAAAAAAAGTAAGTATCGACGATACTAACCCCTAACTAGCTATAGGGACCCTGCGGTTTCTAGTACCCGAGAGAAGTACAGAGGTTAACAGCCTCAGTTATTCTCCCCGGTGCAAAGGGACTGGCTTGGTCCACCTGGTGCATAGGCACCCGTAGGGACAGTCGCGTTTTTTTTATTATTATTTTGCCGAACATTAGGGGTCGTTTTAAGACTCGGTGAACGGGTAGTGGACAGAGGCCCAAAAGCCTCAGTTAACCGCCCTCCCTCACCTGGGGATTAGACCGACCCATCCTCGGAAGATCCCGAGGTCGGATGCAGGCGCTCCGCCCCGGAATCGACCCATAGGTACCCTCATATTTTCCCTTCTCTTTTTAAATTCTAACCGCCTACTAACTCGGCAGGCCAACCAGCGGGGGCACAGAGATTTCCCGTTGACTGGTCCCGCCCCCCTCTCCATCACATAATAGACATTAACCCCATTTTCTTTTTTTTCACCTTTTTCCAGTGCCGGGTGCTCAGCAAAGGCGCCGCAAGAAGCAGGCCCGTTTAATTCAAGCCGCCCAATGGGCCGTATGGAGCGCCCACCAGCGACGATCGCTCGACCCTGAACTGGCCACCAACCCCCTTCCGCTCGACCAATTGGCCGTCCTTTGTAAATTCCCAACTCTCCCTCCTCCCCCATCCTCGTCCCCACAACCTGCATCCTCCACAAAACCACCCTCCGAAACCAAAACCCGACTAACCCTGGAGGAATATTTTCAAAAGTACCATCGATAATAAAAACCCATTAAATAAAAAGACAATTTATTTCAATTTAAAGTGTACCCATTTTATTTCTTTTCCCACCTCCTCATTTCTCGCGTCCGAGCATTCCGCCTCGAACTCCAGGTCGGCTTCTGAGACCGACCTACCTTTCGGCGACTTAGGGAGAAACCTCACGATTCAAGGCAAATCCCGGTCGTAACAAAGTGGTGACAGCGGTATTAGCTGTTATTATTACAGTTGTCTTGATGTCAGAATAGTGGCAACAATCCTCATTGTTGTCACTGTGGTTATCTTGACGACGGAATAGTAACAGCACTTTGAACGTGGAAGTCACTATGAAAATGGTGACAACAACGTTCTAAGCGGATTGTCCGGATATGCGAGCAATTTTTTTTAATCCCTTCAAAAACTTTACCTTATTTCCTCATTTAACTATACTCCACCCATACGGTCACATTGGGCTGGCGACGGCGTCTTCAACTGAGCACCTGAGAATTGTTTTTGCATTTCCATTAAATTTTTTTTTACCATAGAATGAAATAATAGTTATAAAATATCTATTCTAACTAGCTTAAATGTCAGGAGAGCGTTTAACTCGTAAGTCTACTAAAAACTTAGATCCAGAAACTAAGGCTTCACTACTAGGACCTGCCCTGGTCACCGACAGAAAACAAAGGACATTTAAACAGACAGAACAGACACCACCAACAATAAAGACAGTAGAACTAACGAATCCGATCCCATCTAACGAACAAACAGAACAAAAATTATCAGAACAAACGAATCCGATCCCATCTAACGAACTAACAGAGCACAAATTATTAGAAGAACAAACAAAACCAATCCCATCTAACGAACAAACAGAACAAACAAAACCGATTTTACCCACCAAACAAATAGAACAAAAATTATTAACAGAACAAACAAAACCGATTTTACCTACCAAACAAATAGAACAAAAATTATTAACAGAACAAACAAAACCGATTTTACCTACCAAACAAATAGAACAAAAATTATTAACAGAACAAACAAAACCGATTTTACCTACCAAACAAATAGAACAAAAATTATTAACAGAACAAACAAAACCGATTTTATTTACCGAACAAACAGAACAAAAATTATTTTCATCGGTCGAACAAACAGCAGAACAAACGGAACAAACCTCATTTAATAAAAAAACCGAACAAACATTATCTGCAGAAGAAACAAAACAAGAATTATCAGCAAAACAGGGGTTACTGACGAATAAGGCATTTCACCCGAAACGAACAGAACAAGCATCACAAACAGACGATCCACCTGAACCACATACTAATTACCCTATAACATCAGAGTATAACGAACGGCAACAAACAGACCGAGTATTTGAAAAAATCAAAAAACTAAACTTTCATATCGACGAAATATTAAACGAAGCTACAGTCAAAGAAGGAAAGAATAGCTTAGGATTAAAAATACATACAAGTACCCCATTGACCAAAAATACCACACAATATTTTCAAGACTCCCAAAGTTCTGACAGCGGAGACGAAAATTATAAAACAGTAGCAGAAGGAGATCTAATAAACGAAAATATGGCGAATAATCTCGAGAGGTTAACTTTAAACCACGCCGTAGAAAACGTACCTAGGTTTGACGGAGATCCCAAAGCATTTTACACATTTGTGGACGCATGTGAAGAAGCATTGAAAATGCTACCCGGATCGGAATTAGATCTAGTCAAATTAATAAAGAATAGATTGAAAGGCGAAGCCCGCCGTTCTGTAAAAAATGAAGATTTCCGGACGATCAATGCCCTTATAAAACGACTACGAGAAGTATATTCCCCAGCAAATTCCATAACAGAAATTAGGCAAGAACTAGTTGGAATGCACCAATTAGATTTTGAAAACGTAGTTTCATATGCTAATCGCGTAAGAGAAACATCCGATAGAATCCTAGAAATATATAAAGCCATAAACGAAAACGGAGAAGTTACTGAAGCAGAGAAAAAACAGACAGACGATGAAGTATTAGAAGTATTCATCAATGGATTAAAACCACAGATAGAAATTAGGATGGCTTATTTAGAATTAGGAACCTTGTCAACAGCAGTACAAAAAGCAATACAAATTGAGAAAAAATTAAAAATCTCCAACAACGTTAGAGGAATTATCGAAGAAAAATTGGACGAGAAGAGGTAAACCCCAAAAATACAAACCATAAGTGCAGACAGCACAAAGTGTCAAATTTGTAAAAAACCTGGCCACGATGCAACAACATGTTTCTTCAGAAACTATAACCAACCTCAGAATACTCAAACAATAGACCCTCAAAATCTTAGAAATAAACCAGACTACCAACAGCAAAATTATCGTCAAAACCAAAATTTTTATCAACGATACAGTCAAAATCCAAATTTTAACCAACCACAACGCTACAACCAAAACCAAAATTTCAATCAATCACAAAATAACCATCAAAATCCAATTTTCAATCAACCACAGCATAACCGTCAAAATCAAAACTTCAATCAACCACAACGCTACAACCAAAATCAAAACTTCAATCAACCACAACGCTACAGTCAAAATCAAAATTTCAACCAACCGCAAAATTACCGTCAAAATCAGAATTACCGCCAAAATCAAAATTTCAGTCAACCACAAAATTACCGACAAAATCAAAACCTTAACCAACCGAAAAACCACAATTATCAACCGTCAACACAGTGCAATTATTGCAAAAATATAGGACATTCATGGCGTGACTGCAAGAAACTAAAATTTAAAGAAGAAATGCGAGCAGAACTTCTTCAGGAATTAACACGAAAATCGGGAAACGAAAACGATCCTCTCCGGACAGGCGCAGGGAGAGAGATCGGGAACAAGCGCCAAATGAACTTTATGCGAACAACCAACACAGACCAAGAGAATTAAAGATGATAAACCTTAGTAAAAACGAAGTACCAATAATAAAAATAGAATCAAAAGACCTATACACAACGGTCGATTTAATGGTAGACACTGGTGCTAGCGTAAACATAATAAAGGAGGAAAACATAAAAGGAGAAACACTAGTAGACGAATCAGAAACTGTGGATTTAAAAGGAATTACAGAACAACCCGTAACAACAATGGGAGTAGTAATATTGGACATCTTAGGACATAACACGAAATTCCATATAGTAAGAAACAATTTTCCTATAGAATCAGCAGGTATATTAGGTTCAGAATTTTTTCACGAACATCAAGCAACAATAGATTATAAAAATAACCATATCAAATGGAAAGGCAATAAAATTAACTTTCACAAAGAAAGTATGGTAATATCTGCAAGAACAATATCCACATTCTACATAAATATTGAAAATAAGGAAATTAAGTTTGGATACGTACCCCGTATTGATAATATAGAAGGCGTATATTTAGGGGATGCCGTAATAAAAAATAATAATGGAAAAGCTTACTTAAATATCTACAATACAACGAACAAAGAAATAGAAATAGAAATCCCTACTTTAAAACTTGATGAACTAGGAAGAGATTTTGAAATACTTGATGAAGGGAGCAAGAAAGAATCTAATGAAAATAAACAAATAGCAGTCTTAAACGCCCAAGAAAACCAAAAACCAAGTTATGAAGCCGATTATGAGAATAACCCCGATAAAATAAAAATTGACAATAACAACGTACACAATGAAAATAACATCGAAAACGATATAGTAAATCACATACTAGAATCTCTCAAAAATCTAGATGACACCAAAATGTACCATAATCAAGAAACACACACCGAACCTCCCGAAACCGAACAAACAACGGATCCTCAATTAAATGGCGCCAATTCCGACAAACTCTTTACATATTCAGAATTTTTGAAGGAAAATAATTACAAATCTATACAAAACACTGAAACATCAAAACACACGAAAAAATGTTTTACAGTCACGGAAACAAAACGAGCAAAGAAAGTAAAAGAATTGCTGCGAATTCAACACTTGAATAAAGAAGAAAGAGAGAGCATAGAAAAAATAATAAACGCCAATGCCGATGTATTCCACCTGCCGGAAGAACCGTTAGGATTCACACAATTGATCAAACACAAAATAAATACAACTGATGAAGTCCCCATAAACACCAAACAATACAGATTTCCGCCCATACACAAAGAGGAAATTAATAAACAAATAACTGATCAATTAAAATCAGGAATTATAAAACCATCCACATCACCATACAACACACCTATATGGATAGTACCAAAAAAAGATGATTCCCAGGGCAATAAAAGATGGAGAATGGTATTAGACTTCAGAAAGCTTAACGAAAAATCAATAGGAGACTCATATCCAATCCCTAACATTATTGACATCTTGGATCAACTCGGTGGAGCAAAATACTTCTCAATTTTCGATCTAGCATCAGGATTCCTACAGATCAAAATGGACGAAAACGACGCGCAAAAAACGGCTTTTTCTACACCGCACGGACACTATGAATTCGACAGAATGCCGTTCGGACTAAAAAACGCACCAGCCACATTCCAAAGACTAATGGATATAGTACTATCTGGGTTACAGGGAAATGAACTCTTTGTTTACCTTGATGATATAGTAATATACGCATCATCCTTAAGAGAGCACGAAATAAAATGTGAAAAACTCCTGAAAAGACTAAAAGACGCAAACCTAAAATTACAACCCGACAAATGCGAATTTCTAAGAAAGGAAGTCTGCTATTTAGGACACATTATAGGAGAGGAAGGCCTAAAACCAGATCCAAACAAAATTATAGCCGTAAAAAAATTCCCAGCCCCAAAAAACCAGAAAAATATCAGACAGTTTTTAGGACTAGCCGGATACTATAGAAGGTTTATACATAAATTTTCAGAAATTGCAAAACCATTATCAACTTTACTCAAAAATGATGTGCCATTCAAATGGGAAGACACAGAAATACACGCATTTGATACATTACGAGAGAAGTTATGTAGCGCACCAGTATTACAGTATCCAGACTTCGACAAACCTTTCATAATAATAACAGATGCATCAGGATTCGCAATAAGCGCAATCTTATCCCAAGGGGAAATAGGCAGCGATAAACCAATATCATACACATCACGAGTTTTAAATGAACATGAAAAGAAATACGAAATCTACGACAAAGAAGCACTCGCAATATATTATGGAATACTACATTTTAGACCATACGTTTACGGTCGACAGTTCACAATAGTAACAGACCACAAACCTCTCACATCCTTCAGAACAAAGAAAGATCCAAACTCTAGAGTCGCGAAATGGATGTACAATTTATTAGAGTATGATTTTGATGTTATTTATAAAAAAGGAAAAGCAAATGTAAACGCAGATGCACTATCCAGAAACCCAGTAGAAGTATTGAAAATCGAAAACACAAAAAATAAAATATATCATAATAAGATAACCCAAATGATGCAAGGAATGGGTTGGAAAGGATCTGGCATAGGAAGATACAATCAGGGTATTAAAGAACCAATCATACTAAAGTCACAAACCGATAGGAAAGGATTAGGATACAAGAGGAAAAATAATATCGAAGACTATTTATATAAGGAAGACACAAGACCATATATAGAATTTGTCAAAAGTACCAAACCCTTTAACCCAAAAACACACGAAATACCAGTAACCCATTGTTCAATATACAACATATTATTGCCAAAAAACAACAACAAAATAAACTATACAGGCCCAAAATATTGCCTACCACCTAGTATCCCATTTTGCACACATTGCAACAAACTGAATCACGTCGGGGGTAATTGTCCTAGCTCACAGGAAGAAGTACCAAAACCAACACTCCAAAATAATACATTTTATGAAGAACCAGTAAGGAAAACAGCAATCATAGCACAAATTGAAAATCAGGATAACAAAATCCAACTTCGAAGAAGCTCACGGAATACCAAACAACCAGAAAGATTTCAAATGAGCAAAGAAAAAAATCAGAAAATAACGAAACAGGAAGGAAATAAAAAGGGTAGACCACCAAGGAATAAACAAAACCCACAAACATCGGAAAACGATTGCTCAGGTGAAAATAACAATACTATAACAGGAGAACCAAATACTTACCAACAAAAAAATACATTAAATAAACAATGGATAGATGATAACGATACTGATGACCAAAACGAATACAATATGAACGAGGTAGGTACAGAAGACGAAAACTCTAAACGCAGAAGCAGAAACATAATAGAAATAAGAAACCACCTATACATGCAGAAAGACAATCTAACTTACTTTTTAACTACAACAGGGCAACCCAGTGACGACGGATCACTAGAATTACAAAACAGAAACGAACTACCAAAATTCGAAAACTTACAATTAAACAAAATTACAACTATAAAAAAGAATAACAAATACCATATTGCACTCCCGGTTATTACAAGCACAGGAGAAAGCCAATTAACAATATTAAACAACATAAAAAAGCTCATAAAATCTTTAAAGGAAGAAGTAGACAATCTGCAACTTAAAAGTATTAGCATCTCAAAAACAAAAGAAGTAGCCGGAGTGAAATGGATAAATATAGTAAAAATAATAGAACAACAATTTAAAAATTCAAGCACAGGGATACTAATTTGTAACGGGGAAATAAAGTACATAGAAACAAATGAAAGAGAAGACATAATAAAAGAATTACACAGCACGCCAATAGGTGGACACAAGGGTATCACGAAAACCTTAAGGAAAATTAAACAGAACTATTACTGGGAAAATATGAAAACAGACATTGAAAAATTCATCGAAAACTGCAAATCATGCCAATTAAAAAAACTAACAAGAATTAAAACAAGACAACCAATGATAATATCAGACACACCAAAATCAGCAATGGAAAAAATAGCAATGGACATAGTAATCCCAAATAACAAAACAAAAGATGATCATGAAAATATACTAACAATTCAGGACAACTTAACAAAATACCTTATCGCAATCCCACTAAAAAAAGCTACGTCTGAAAATATTGCACAAGCTCTAGTAAACAAAGTAATCTGCTCATATGGATCTCCCAAAACAATATTAACAGACCAGGGAAAAAACTTCTTAAGTAATATTATGAAAAGGGTAGCAAAAATATTTCACATAAAGAAAGTAAAAACTACAGCATTTCACCCACAATCAAATGGATCATTAGAAAGATCTCACCATGTACTGAAAGAATACATAAAACATTTCGCGGATCGCCATGAAGACTGGGATAAGTGGTTGGATTTAGCTACTTTCTCTTACAATACTAGCGTTCATGAAGGGACAAAATACACACCTTTTGAATTAATGTTCGGAAGACTAGCCAGATTACCTTCTGTTAAAATGTCAAATGAAGATACACCTTTAACATACATGGATTATATCCAAGACCTAGTAACGAAATTATACGAAACCCAAAACTTTGCAAACGAACGATTAAACGCAGCAAAAATACGATCAAAACACTACTACGACAGACATATAAAACCACAAACATTTAAGACAGGAGACTTCGTATTTTTACAAAAAAATCACAAAACTAGTAAAATGGATGACGAATACACAGGCCCTTTTGAGGTATTAAAAATATTTGAAAATGGAAATGTGAAAATAAAAATAAAAGGCGAGGAACGAGTTGTTCACCCAAACAGACTAAAAATCTCAAAATTAAAAATTTTTTAGAATATATGCTACAAATATAATAAAAAGACAACCTTATATTCTTTTTTGTTGAACTACAGAACAGAGGGAAAACCAACAATAAATAGAACTTAACCATAGACAAATGAATTTAAGTACGTCAACACTCTCAATATCCAGCACGGAAGAACAGGAAGTAAACAAGAGAACAGCTCAACTTAGGATGACAGAAATGATAGGAATATTATTAATAATAAAGATAATCACCAACGGATACACATTATACACTGCATATATGAGGTCAACAGTACTATTGAGATCAAGCTGGGATAATGTTACACAACTGTTACTACATCTAGCAGAACAACAAGCAAAAAAAAAGATAAACAATAGCTATAATCCACCTTATAAACAAATACCACTGCCAACCGAAAATCCAGCAAAAATACGAAACTACAAAGAATCGCCATCAATGTTCTCTGCACAACCTACCGAAAAAAGAAATCCTGATATAAAAAATATCACCAACAGGACAACCTTTAAAATATTAATAATATCTTTCATTTTCATAATAACAATCCCAAATACAACGGCATTTATCGCGTTCGATTGCGGTACAATGAACTCCAATATATCTACAATCTCATTACTTAATATCCAAGACTGTGAAATCGAAAGAAAACATGTCAACGTAGAAATAATCAAAGCCCAATTACTGCAAATTAAAGAATACGAGGAAATAGAGGTAACACAATGCAAAATAGAAATCTTTAGGAAAATAGAATATTGCGGTATGCATTCCCACACATCGGCCGTCACGAATGGAATAGCAACATACATTTTAGAGGTATCAAAGGATCAATGTGAAACACTACATAAAACGGGAAGGATTAATATAGCCCCAAATACAATCATAGATGGAATCAAGAAAAACGTCCTATCAACATACAGTCTTAACATGGCAGGAACAATAGAAGTAAACGGAGATTGTGACGGAGTACGCTACTCAGACTCATATGGAACATGGAGTAATGTAATAGTCCAAGGAACCGCAAAAATCTTAATACAAAAATATAAAGCCAGAGTGAACCTAAATGAAAACAAAATTCATCTAAGATCAGGAATTGCCTATCCAATAACCGATAAAAGTTGTCTAGATCTAGAGGGAGGAAATACATACTGGGAAACCATACCAGAGGATTTTTGCGGATCTAATAAATATGACGTACTCTATGAAGGAACAATAAATAAAGCTTTTAATGAAGACAAAACTGTTATTTACTCATTAACCGCAGAAGAAATCACATTCGCACTTTCAGCCAGAGGAATAAAAGGAGTATGTGGCTATGATCTCTCGCTCACCGAACATCCCAAACTATTGATATTAGAAATGAGAAAGGGAGGAGGACTAAAAAAACTACCCATAAAAACATCCAATTTAGACATATTTGCATATGTAAACTCTAAATTTGTATACGTGGAAAAGCACCTTAGACATCAAATAAAACAACTCTACTATGACGTATTAACACAAAGATGTACTCTCGAGAAGCAAGTATTACGAAATTCCTTATCAATGGCTAGTCACTCACCCGATGAATTTGCCTACAATATTATGAAATCACCTGGGTATATGGCAATAGCCGCTGGTGAAGTAGCTTACATTATGAAATGCATACCTGTAGAAGTGAGCATTCGAAGAACAGAAGAATGCTACACGCATTTGCCAGTAACTTACCAAAACAATAGTTTATTTATGACCCCTAAAACAAGAATTTTGACAAGGAAAGGAATCCAAATCAATTGCAATAGTCTCGTACCACCCATGTATCAAGTCAACAGCATCTGGTATAAACTATTACCAAACCCTGTAGAAGCACATAAACCGGAGGAATTGAAACCACTTACAAAACAAACTTGGAACTACATAAACCTCGAAAGATTAGCGATAAACGGAATTTACAGCCAAGACGATCTCAGAAAACTAAAAGAACACATCATGTTTCCAGCAGAAAAACCCGCAGTATTAAACTCAGTCGCCAGAGGTCTAACTGGTCAAACGACAAACTATCAAGGAGCAGCAATTGGTAACCTCTTAGACAAAAACACGATCGATAAAATGATACAATCAGCATGGGAAAATACATGGGAAAAATTCGTAATATTTGGATCTACTACAGCAGGAATTATGGGCATTTTCATAATAGCAAAACTCATAAAAACTATAGTTGATACCGTAATACATGGCTATGCACTGCACACGGCATACGGATGGTCAATATTTCTAATAGGAGCAATCTGGGATTCAGTCACACACCTATTACTTCACTTAGCAGGACGAAAAACAAATAGAAACAACAACAATGGCAATAACACCTCCCACAAGGAAATTCATCAAACAGAACTACAACCGTTAAAACAGGAACTGAACGAAATACGCGTAGAAAAAACGAACAGCGAAATACAACCTTCAGCGCCCGCCATACAAACCAATGATAAGGAAATACAGACTCTTTTATACCCTAACATCAACGAGGAAACTGAAACGAAAACTACCAAGAAGTGGATCGTAAAAAGAGAATAACAACAACAAAAAACCGAGCCTCACACATCCAAGACACGACTGAAATAAAACGGACAAATAGACATAAATTATAAATTATTGTTAAAATTATATATATATATATAAAAAAAAAAAAATGACATAAAGACAAAAAATCTTCTCTTTGACAGACTAATATGAAGACCGGAAAGATCTTAATCATCCTCCAACTAATAACCATGAGTTCTTATGGGACTCCACAAGAAGCATCAAATCATGGAAATGTAATGGTAATAGACTGCACTGAAGAAATTCGATACGAAATATCCAAATGCAACGAAAACACACCGTCTATAGTCAAATTTACTCGTACCACAACAAAAAACGATTGTAGAAAGATGCAAGAAACAGGAGAATTACGATTTCTATCACAGGATTTTAAAAACATCAAAAAGAATGGAACCACGACTTTTAACATCATCGACCGAATAAACAAACAAGCAGGAAAATGCAAAAATCTACACAATCATTTTAACGGAGAAAACTTCGACACAGTGTTAAATACAACCATAGTTATTACATTAAGAAATTACTTGGGGAGAATTAACGAACAGAACAAAGTGATATTAGCAAAGAACATACAATGCCAGTTAAAAAATGAAGAATGCACAAACCACTTGAAAGGACGAAGTTATTGGAACAGTAGTCAAATAATACACCCAAAAATTAATTTCTCAGAAAGCGACATGACATACCCAACACAAGTAAACTCATCAACAAAAAATAGTCAAAAAGAACCAAAAAAAGAAGAAAACACAAAATATATACTCGCGATATACATTATTGGTGCACTATTAATTATAACCATAATAGGAATAAAATTAAGATTAGATCACTGGTCCACATCCAAGTTTCTAAAAAAACAAAATAAAGCCACTCACATAAGATATACCTTGACGGAAGGAGAAGACACTATGGTAACACTCGAAAAAACACAAAAATCTACATCAACAGATCCAGCACAGCCACATACAGAGAAACTAGTCGAAACAACATACTACGAAGTCCATCCTAAAAGCATAGTAACCGAAATAATCTACGACATACCACAAAAACCACGACCTTTAACACAAATCGTTTCTGAACAAGAATTAAAAGAAAACAAGAAAACGGAAAAAAGAACTGGATGAACCCTCATTTCCCACTAATACTAACCTTTTTAACAAAACAAAACTAACAAATTCCCCTTTTGAGTTGTCTTGAGCCTAACAATTCTGATAGAATCAGAAAAGTGGGTAAATTAATTACCATACTGAAAAGTAGAGGTAGTGCGGTAGCGCTCGTAAGAAGGTAAAACATACACTTTAAAACAAAAAAAGAACCTTTGTTTATGTAACTTTTTCCATACCAATATAATCACATTTTCGACCTTCTCACGAGTGGTGTAAATCGTTACATTCTAACCCTTGTTAAACAACACAAAAATTATATACTAACCATACATAAGTAACGATACAGTATCCAAACGAAAACGGCCTTGTCCAACTAACAAATTTTCCCACAAGGTAATACTAACATTTCTTTTTATTATACAAATCGTTTTCGTAAGGACACGCTACAAAACTCAACAACTCAAAACAACAAGATAACCTTAATACCCCTCACGAAACAAAATAAACAAAGTATTATCATCTGCCAACAGGAAGAGAACAAAAGGAAATCAAAAAAAGAGAAAACAAAAATGGAATACACACAAAGACAAAAATTAATGGAAGAAAATTGCCATCAAATAAAAGAAAGTCCAGAAATCAATAAATGTGTGAAAACACCCCTCCACTACATAAACAAGAACATCGCAATTTGTAAGACTTGCTATAAAAAAACGAACAATATATCAGGATATGAAAAGAAAAACCCAAGACACAGAATGACAACGGCAAACAATTGTAATAAAGAATCCTGCAGCATATGCAACGAAATAACTCACTTCCCCAAAAAATGCTACATCTGTAAAAACGCAATAGCCATCATACGAGACACGGCGGAATGTCCAAACTGTCTCCTCTACGACGAAATGGAGAAAAAATGGAACAATCTCACACTTAACCCGAAGAAAGAAGAAAAACAACTCCAACCTACTGACGATGAATCATGGGACTGAACACCAGCAACAATACAAACATTATATAAACCATATCATATCCATATTATTACTTTCATTAATTATGCAATTCATTCCAAACTATTTACACATATTTCACTACAAACATTAACAACAAAAAAATTATAAAAACAAAACAAAATAAATAAAAAAAAATATACATATTTCATAATTTCTTTTATACCCACATATTAGATAATAAGAGTTGCATGACGAGCCTAAAAACAGGTAAAATATTACCCTACACAAAAAGTGGAAGGTAGTGCGCAAATTCTTTTGCTGAAGCAACAATTCATTGCTGCACCAGCAAAAGAATCGAAACTCCGCAACAATTATTTTTTATTACTTTTTCTCATTATTACACAAACTTTCTATTATAAAAAAAAATAATAAATATAATATATATATACATACACACATATACATACATATACATACACATACACAACAATAATAATAATTTATACTAAAATAGTAACAATGCATGAGGAATATGGATCTAACATAGTAAGTCTCTATCAATACATTACCGATATTTTATAAAAAAAAAACATTGTAAAGGATACCAGTATATGATATAGAGTGTGGGCATAGACACAATAAAAATATACAAAATAAACTTACAGGAAACAAAAAGATGCACTTTCCATTAAACATCTTCCTGAGCACATTGGAAATAGCAGGACGGGATTTTTGGGCATATCTGGAACTGTATCAAGAGGAATGCCATTTTTCAGATGAAATGTTAGCTACAAAAGAGGAAAAATGGACATGCAGAAGCTGTTACGACACTCTTCCAGAAGAAGAACGAAAAGAATTCCAACACTTAACAAACATCCATATCACAACCCGGGAAGGAACAATCATCGACTGCAGTTTCTGCCAGCAAAGAATACTACAAAACAGACCAGCTACAAGATGCATTAGATGCCTAAACAGGCATATAAGGCGGACAAACGATAGGATAAAAGATCGTGAAATTGGAAAACCAAAACAAGCACACAGAACAATAACAGAATTTAAAACACTCACTAGCCCACACGAAATAATTATACCGGATCCTGAAAGCGAAGACGAGGGCATCAACGATTTGTAACACTCCTCACAAATATAACAATGTAAATATTAATAAAAATAAAGAAATCGTTACACAACATTGTACATCAATTACTTCTGATCAACAACAAAATCAAATCCTGAACCAAGAAATACAAAAAATAACGTAGATTAATGTTAATCTGACGTAAAACACACAAAACTTTTATTGAGACAGATTATTGTTAATCTGACGACAACAAAACAAAAATTATTGAAAAAAAAAACTTTTATTAAAACGCAGATTAATGTTAATCTGACGGAGAATGAAAAATTATTGGAAAAAGAAAACTTTTATTAAAAATAACGTAGATTAATGTTAATCTGACGAAAAATGAAAAATTACAAAAAAAACACAAAACTTTTATTAAGAATAACGCAGATTAATGTTGATCTGACGACGAAAAAAAAAAAAAATTATTAAACTTTGTTAAAACTGACAAATACAAATGAAAAAATTACTATCAAGGCAACGAGCGAACTACTAATGATAAAAATGAGACAAAACGAATAAATACTTATAAAAATACAGATTATACTTAATCTAACGAGATGCGAAAGAAAATGTTATTAACAAGTACAGATCAATCCGGATCTATCGACAAACAAAATGTAAAAACCTCGCAATTGAAAATATTCCCTCAGAATTATATAATTTAGAACAAAAAAACTCGTCGTTAAGTTAGGCTTGCCACAATCTAGTGGAGCACGAGAATTATATAATTTAGAATAAAAAACTCGTCGTTAAGTTAGGCTTGCCACAATCTAGTGGAGCACGAGAATTATATAATTTAGAAAAAAAAACTCGTCGTTAAGTTAGGCTTGCCACAATCTAGTGGAGCACGAGAATTATATAATTTAGCATAAAAACTCATCGTTAAGTTAGGCTTGCCACAATCTAGTGGAGCACGAGAATTATATAATTTAGAGTAAAAAAACTCGTCGTTAAGTTAGGCTTGCCACAATCTAGTGGAGCACGAGAATTATATAATTTAGCATAAAAAACTCGTCGTTAAGTTAGGCTTGCCACAATCAAGTGGAGAACGAGGAATAGATAATTGTAAGATTTAGATTAATAAAGAAAATATGTAAAGTAATAAGAAATTGAAGTACTAACAATATGCCACTAATAAGCACGCGCTTTACAGAAACTGGAGGACCAGTTTCGAACTAAGGATGGGGGTGTTACGATTCCGTAACTATAGCAAAAACACCGATAAATTAGCCGAGACATACAAAAAAACAAATTGATAGAATTTTAGGAAATCACAAGCAGCGCTTCCTATTGCTTGTACTAATGTATTAACACACTCTCGCTCACTAGGCAACATGACAATCTGTAGAGGAAAAACCTGAATTATCGATCTCGACAGGTAGATCCCGAACCAATCCCTTCACCTCTCTGTAACCGATACACGAGTTAACTACATTATCGACAAACATAAACATTGGTAGAAAAACCTAAAAAGTTGGAAAAATATAGAATTCATTAATACAAATACTTTTGCAAATTGAAATTTACCCAGAATTAAAAATACGAATATTTTTGATTTAAAAAAAAAACTTCTCCATGTTAAAAAAATAGCCGTCTTAAAAAGTGTACACTGACGAGTTTTCCTTGACTTTCCAGAGCCATAAAAATTCCTGAAAGATGGCATCAGACAACGAGGACACACACGTAAACTCACCTACACAAACACCCTTTTTTAAATTACACACATACACCAATACATAGAAACCCATTCACGATTACCTAACCCATATTTGTTCGTTTTTTTTTCATTTAAACAAACAATAATGAAAAATATAAATAATAAATACCATGATTAAGTTAAGCGGAATTTTTCGCACATTTTCAATATAAATACACATACGCAAAAACCATAATACACCATGAAAACCCAATAAATAAATTTAGCAATTAAACAAATTAACCAATAAATTATTTCACCATTTACCAATAATTCGAGATCTCCCTGATACTATTTTTTCTAATTATTATAAAAAAATATGCATAAATAATGTAGATATTGTTCGTATGCTTGTATATGCACATACACACACCCATCCTCACACACATACGCTGATACATAGAGATCCGTTAATGATTATCCAACTTACACTTTATGTTTTTTCTAAACTAATAAAAATATATAATCATAACCAATACTGTGCTATGACTTCACGCAAATTTCCACACATTTACAATATAAATGAATAAATAATATAATGCATTTACAAAATTAAAATAAACCAATTAAACCAGCGAAATAGTTTAATAATCAGAACTTGAACATCCCATTAAAAAAAAACCAAATTCAAATCCAACTATGTTTTTCGCAAATTCAATATTAAACTATAAATAATTACGTATTTACACACATACAAGCACACGCACACATATATGATTACTCACTCGAGCCACGCCCAGACAACGTTTTATTTTATTATTTCCGCAAATTTAATTAATAAACAAGGTATTTTTATAACACAATATCACTCATAATAATTTCCTCCATTTTGTTACAAAATGAAACAAACCACCATACTAATAATTTTGCACGTCGCACTAACGAACAATAGCTTAAAAATTACACAGTCATGTTGTCAATAACCTTGCTTTACATTTAACATCACATGGAAGTTTAAAGAAAAACACCTAATATTATATAAATAATAATTTTCATCGAAATGTCAAAACTCCGAGATTATTATTGTTACACTAGCAATTAACGCCTTCTTTTGTATGTTTACTACGTTCATCATGTAATTAACTTTTATGTAAATTTTGCAAATGTACAATTCGAACAAAAACCAAAATTGTCAATCAGATCAACATTAGTTAAAAAAATTACGAAACCTCCACAATAGACAAATCTCCTTTCACCTCTCCGACCTCGATAAATCTCGCATCAACGAAGTTTCAATGAGCAGAAAATTGGTATAAATAGGCGTACGAAAATCATGGAAGCCAGTCAAAAAAATTCACGCTCAAAGTCCAAATAGCAAGACTCCTGTAAGAAAAAAAGGAAAAATCGCCGGAACCAGCCAGCACCACCAGGACACAGAGCCAGACCAAGGAAACCCTCTTCAGAGGCACCCAGCACAAGCTAGGCCCAGGGCAGCTCTCCAGGTCAAAGACGCGGATCCACCCACTTCCATCGAGGCTCACCTAGAACATCCATCTAAAAAAAAAGTAAGTATCGACGATACTAACCCCTAACTAGCTATAGGGACCCTGCGGTTTCTAGTACCCGAGAGAAGTACAGAGGTTAACAGCCTCAGTTATTCTCCCCGGTGCAAAGGGACTGGCTTGGTCCACCTGGTGCATAGGCACCCGTAGGGACAGTCGCGTTTTTTTTATTATTATTTTGCCGAACATTAGGGGTCGTTTTAAGACTCGGTGAACGGGTAGTGGACAGAGGCCCAAAAGCCTCAGTTAACCGCCCTCCCTCACCTGGGGATTAGACCGACCCATCCTCGGAAGATCCCGAGGTCGGATGCAGGCGCTCCGCCCCGGAATCGACCCATAGGTACCCTCATATTTTCCCTTCTCTTTTTAAATTCTAACCGCCTACTAACTCGGCAGGCCAACCAGCGGGGGCACAGAGATTTCCCGTTGACTGGTCCCGCCCCCCTCTCCATCACATAATAGACATTAACCCCATTTTCTTTTTTTTCACCTTTTTCCAGTGCCGGGTGCTCAGCAAAGGCGCCGCAAGAAGCAGGCCCGTTTAATTCAAGCCGCCCAATGGGCCGTATGGAGCGCCCACCAGCGACGATCGCTCGACCCTGAACTGGCCACCAACCCCCTTCCGCTCGACCAATTGGCCGTCCTTTGTAAATTCCCAACTCTCCCTCCTCCCCCATCCTCGTCCCCACAACCTGCATCCTCCACAAAACCACCCTCCGAAACCAAAACCCGACTAACCCTGGAGGAATATTTTCAAAAGTACCATCGATAATAAAAACCCATTAAATAAAAAGACAATTTATTTCAATTTAAAGTGTACCCATTTTATTTCTTTTCCCAACTCCTCATTTCTCGCGTCCGAGCATTCCGCCTCGAACTCCAGGTCGGCTTCTGAGACCGACCTACCTTTCGGCGACTTAGGGAGAAACCTCACGATTCAAGGCAAATCCCGGTCGTAACAAATGCTAATACTAAAATATAAAATACAAAATAATTACACTGAAGTCCGACTTAATAGGAATTTTTTTAGTTTTACTTTAAACGAATACACATTTTCACTTGCGCGAATTTCGACTGGGAGTTCATTCCATAACCGGGTAGATGTGACAATAAAAGTGTTGGAATAGGATTCTAGCCGATGTGTCGGTACTCGAAGTTCTTGCATAGAGCCTGGTCGAAGAGCCCTGGATGTAGATTCTTCACGCCACTGATAACGTTCATAAAGATAGTGGAGGACGTGGGTCTTAATAATCTTAGAGGTGACGATACCAATATAGTATAACCTACGCGATTTGGTGTTGAGCCAGCCAAGCTTATTACGATATGGGGTAATGTGCTCATCGCGCCGTAGATCGAAGATGAAACGAATGCCCGCATTAAACATTCGTTCCACCCTGATTTTTTGAGTTACATTGATCGTTGTAAACTGCGCAGCAGTAATCGAAGTAGGGTAAAATCAGCGAGGAAACAAGGGCTTGCCTAACATCAGTTGGTAGTTGAGCACGGTTATTACGTAGTTGACGTAGAGTGGAGAAGACTTTATTGGACATTTGTATAAGATGGTACTTCCACGAGAGCGTTCCATCAAACACGAGACCCAAGTTCCTCACCGATTTAACCCACGGTATGACTCATCCCTAGCCCCAACAAAAAGCAAAAAGAGGGGTAGGGGATGAGTCACGTTTGTTTACGTCTCTCCATAGTGACACCATTACTACTCACATATTTTCGAAAGCACCGTGAATGGGCGACTTCAACCAGGCTTATATTACTGCAAGTCGAATGCAGCAACAAATAGCCGACATTTGTTGCTCGATTCCGTTGTGTTTTAGGGGCATAAATGAAGAAGGCTCTCATGGTCCGGACCGATTCGGCTAGAAAAATAAAAAATTACAGGCGTTTAAAAGTGCCTAAAGAAGAGCATTAATCTGTCAATAGTAATCGACCAATATGACGGCAGCAACAATTATCCGACATTTGTTGCTCGATTCCATTGTGTTTTAGGGACATAAATGAAGGATGCTATCATGGTCCGGACCGATTCGGCTAGTAAAATAAAAAATTACACGCGTTTAAAAGTGACAAAAAAACAGACTTAATCTGTCAATAGTAATCGCCCAATATGACGGCAGCAACAATTATCCGACATTTGTTGCTCGATTCCATTGTGTTTTAGGGGAATAAATGAAGGATGCTATCATGGTCCGGACCGATTCGGCTAGTGAAATAAAAAATTACAGGCGTTTAAAAGTGACTAAAGAAGAGCATTAATCTGGCAATAGTAAAAACCCATTATGAAGGCAGCAACAAATAGCCGATATTTGTTGCTCGATTCCTTTGTGTTTTAGACGCATAAATGAAGAAGGCTATCATGGTCCGGACCAATTCGGCTAGAAAAATAAAAAATTACAGGCGTTTAAAAGTTCCGAAAGAAGAGCATTAATCTGTCAATAGTAATCGACCAATATGACGGCAGCAACAATTATCCGACATTTGTTGCTCGATTCCATTGTGTTTAAGGGACATAAATGAAGGATGCTATCATGGTCCGGACCATGAATCGTTCGACAATCGCAGCTTTAACGTTGATATTGCTCCATGTAACACGAAACTATATATCCGAATGTGGCAAATAATTTTGTAAAGATTTATCTACAAATTTTTTGCCCCTATTGTTCTAAAATGTGACGGGTTTTCGACCACCTCTTGACTATAGTATTCTTTTATATCCCTCGAGTACTTCTGGACCACTCTTATCGCGTAAAGTCTCGACCCATGCATACTTAGTCAAAGCATCGATAACGACACGAATGTAACTCTTACCGTAATTCTGAGATTTCAACGCACGCAAATCAACTAAATCGCTTTCCTAGAGGTCGTCGATGTTTGTCACATCATATCTTAAATGTGGAAATTGACGTACAACAGGTTTATGTTTTGTATATGCATACTGTTGCTTTAGCCACTAGAGAATCTCTTTTCTGTTAGCTCTGCCTTTTTCCACTTCGCTTCGCGAATAACGTTTCTCGCACCCGAGTAACTAGCCGGTTCCTGCGGATTGTAGTAGAGCGCTGCGAGTTCGTTTCCCGTTACGTCAAAATTTCTAGCCATTTTTTCGGTCCTACCTGCTTTTCTTCCTCCTCCCACTCCTCCTCTGACCCCTTTTCTCCGTTTGGTCAAATTGTACGTAAATTTCCTCGAGCATTCATGTAGCTCTGAACTGACTTACGAGGCGTTGCACCCAACTTCCACAACTGTTTATTTCAAACATAACTGGATGGAATACCTTCGTCGCGATGCGCGCATACGAAAATTTCGCGACCGTCAGCTTTCATCGACTTGTGAGAAGGTACAGTGTCATTGACAAGATCGAAAATATCTGGTTCCACAATTTTGTAACCATTAATACTAACGACACCCTGCTTATCCCACGAAATACTCTTTGAACGTTGTAATTGATTTAACAACAACAGTGCTCGCGCTTTGTAGGAATTTGGCACACTTCTCAGCGATAGAGAATGTATCATTTTCATTTACCGACTTACGAGTAGTATTCGTTGCATCAACAGTAGCAACACCACGAGCAGCAGTAGCAGCAGCATTAGCAGACGTAGTAGCATTATCGTTTTTTTCGAATACCGCGATTTTGATCAATACCGCTGAAATTAGATGCAGTGATTCTTGCCTCGTCTCTTTGCCCCGACGAAGACGACGACGACGTCGTACTTTGTTGCTGCTGCTGCGGATCGCTGTCAAATTGTGTAGAAACGTCTTGCTTTTCTTCGCGTAAAATTTTGGGAAAAAGATATAAATAAACGCTGTAAGGTTTGGAGTTTTTCGCGTTGAGCTAGTATACCATCTTCATTTACGCATTTAATTTTTTCTCACGATCCGCAGCAGCAGCAACAGCAGCCGATGACAACGACACTTTAGCAGAGCTAGTAAGATCGCGTACGTCGTGTAAAATGTCATTTAATTTACCATCTAACCCTGGTAGTACCGTCCCGGTGGTCTGTACGCTCTTTTCGTTGGCAATCGCTGTCGCCGTTGATGCCACCACTGACCGGGCAGGAGTTGCAGCAGCAGCAGCAGTAAACTCATTCTCGGGAATGAGAATCATTTTTCGTGCACGTTCCATCTCTCTCTCTCTCTCTCTCTCTCTCTCTCTCTCTCTCTCTCTCTCTCTCTCTCTCTCATCATCTCATCAATCATGTGACTTAGCGACACTCAACAACATTATCATGCGTCCATTACCTAATTTCCATACAACATTCACCTTTACTGCTATCAATCATCATGATGTCCTACATAGTCTTAATTTAGTTGCACAAAAATCACGTGGGCTTAGTCCCGATCATCTTCCTTTAGAGTACCTAAAATTCATTTTTACAATCATTGCACCATATTTAACATCCATTTTCAATATTTCACTCATCTCTGGCTATTTCCCTCTCTCATTTGGAAATCATCTTACATCATACCACTTAAGAAAATCCCTAATCCTTTAAGTCCTTCTGACACCCGTCCAATTACAAATCCTCCACACCTCTCTAAGATCATTGATTCCCTTGTCACCCAGCAGATCCCAACATATTTAGAGATGAATCGCATATTGCATCCCAAACAATGTGGATTCCGAAAATTTTTCAGCACGCAAACTGTCCTACTACACCTAATGGATGATGTACATTTGGGTATAGATCATGGGGCAGTTACTATTTTGGTACTGTTCGTTTTCTCAAAACCCTTTGACTCCTTAAACCATGTCGTAATTTTAACCTCACTTCGAGACATAGGCTTTCAGGAATCAACATTGAGATGGCTGCATTCTTATCTGACAAACCGCTCTCACACAATAATTGGCCTGAATGGTTTAACATCCAATCCTGAGTATACTACTTCCGACGTTTCGCAAGATTCGAGCTTAGGCCCTATATTATTCATTAACATATTAACAACTTATTCTCGAGACTTAAATATTGCAGCCATACATTCTTACGCAAATATAACGTGTTGGTCTACGGTGTACCTTTTTTTTTTAGTTTTTCGCCAATTAAATCCGGCACGTGTTCGTACATGCCTGCCATCGTCAACTGTAAGGCAGCTTAGATTGCGCATGCTCAGCGAATGACGGGGTAATTGGCCAATCACTCGGTCCGGTCCCTTCGATAGACTGCAGCGCACATCTGTCATCCAATAGCATCTACATCGCTTATCAATTTCAAGGTATGCGTAACTAATGTCAAGGCCTAAGAAGCAAGGTGCAGGAGAGAACAGCACAGCTTACCCCATCTGCGCGAAGTGTCATAAAATTATCAATAAATTAAAATTAGCGTGCGATATTTGTAAATCGCCTTAACATCCATCGTGTGCTCGCTTATATATTACCAATAAGCCCGATACCGTGTGTTGTGTACGTTCTCTCGCACACATACTTGTGACGTCATCAACGTCTAGCATTACAGCCACGTGCGATCTCTCCCTCTATTCGCTACCTGCTCCTCGTGTGCTCGAGAACTCGCCGTCTCTCTTTTGGTCAACGTTGACACCGTCTCGTGCGTTTACGGCATGCCCCACGTCGGCCGGTGTACTCCCTTCCTTTCCAACCTTGCCTTCTTCGCAATATACAATGTCGGTCGATAGCGTACTAATTCAACAGCAATTCGCGCAACTATTGGAGGCAATAAAATCAACGAAAACTGACTTGCAGGCAGACATTTTTTCCATTAAAAATGACACCAGCGCCATCAAATTCGAAATGGCGAATTTAACCGCTGCCGTCCAACAGAATACAGCCACCTGCAATGCATTGTCTTCTAAAATGTCCTATATTAAACATGCATTGGCTAGACCCACAGCCGAACTTATTATTAACGGCATGCCGGCGCAGTGTGGCTTAACACACCAAGACATTTTCATTCGCGTATTAACGCATCTGAATCTAGCGGCATTTCACAGCGATTTTATTATCATTTCGAAAATCGACTTTAAGCGTCCGGCTAATAGTACACTATCTACTCCATCAACGACCAGGCAATATTTTGCACTAAAGATACAGTGCAAGTCAGTTGAAATACGTAATGCTATAATTGATGCAAAACGTAAATTAGCCACAATCACTGTCCCCGAAAATTTTCCGGAACTAGTGGTGAGCGGCAACGATATTACAACAATATACGTAAATGAATTTCTGCCTTCACCTACTTATGCGCTCCTCAAGAAAACAAAAGAGGTTGCCAAAAATGCTGGCTATAAACGTGTTTGGGCGCGTAATGGTAATATATTTGTTCGGAAAGATGGTGGCATTAGTGAAATGCTCATTTCTACTTATATTTTAGCATTAACTGAAACTTGGCTCACCCCAAACATTGAATCCTCTTGTATATCGATACCTAAATATAATCTTGTACGAAACGCTCGAGTACATCGTGCTGATGGTCAATCGCGCTATGAGCAAGGTGGTGGTGTAGCATGTTACCTCCATCAATCGCTTGTTTACTCAGCTCTCGAATGCTCAAACGATAACTCTATCAATGATCCGGAGTATCTTTTCTTAAACGTTAAAGCTTCTTCACATAATATCCTAGTCATTATAATCTACCGGCGTCCCGAAGGTCATCTACTTTCTGAATTTTTAGTTAAACTTAATCGATACATCTCATCGTTTAAAAATATTATAATTGCAGGTGACTTAAATTGCAATCTATTAAGTAATTCATTTGAATCCAAATATCTCCAAAATTTTATTTCAGACTTTTCACTTTTCTCTGTACCTTTTGGCCCTACTCATTACTCCGGATTAACGTTCTCACATCTAGATGTAATGATCACCGATTCAAGTGATAAGATAAAAACATTTTCAAAATCGTCTTCGCCGTTTGCGGCCGGGCATAGTCCCATCTCCATTCAGTATGAACTTGAAAATCCGCAGTTTTAAAAAATTGTGATTATCGCTCTTTTGTTAACGATCTTGATATTCAACTTTGCCTTAAACTTCCTAACTTAATATTAGCCGAATTTAATAACTATCTATCTCACTTCGAACCTGTCGAACTAAACTCGAGCCTTACCCTATTGTACGAATGTATTAATGAAGCTCTAAATACTCATGCGCCGTTTGTTTCAAAGCAAATTGTACATCGTTCTATACCTTGGATAACCGCTGATTTGAGAGCTAGAATTAAAGAACGTGATAAATTGTTTACCCGAGCTAAGCGATCTCGAAATTTGTTAATTCTTGAGCAGTATAGGAAATTGCGTCGCGAACTTAAAAATGTATTTAGCAAATTTGGTGTCTCAACAAACCAATCCGAATAAACTCTGGTCTTGCCTTAGAAATCTAGGACTAGTTAATGTATCATCGCAGTCGGCTCTGCATCACTTCTCACCAGCCATTCTTAACCGTAATTTTGCTCAAGTCTCATCAGCTCATCCACCATGCGATCAAGAGTCACTCGATATCATTATGCATCAACAATTACCTGGTACTCACCCGACTTCCACCTTTTCTCCCATCGCTTGTCAGGAAGTTTTGAGTAGCCTTAACTACATCTCAAATAAGTAACGTGGACTAAGCCCTGACTCCCTTTGTCTGGCGCACCTTAAACCACTTTTCCCCATCATATTACCTTATCTAACTCATATCTTTAATCAATCATTTTCTTTAGGTATCTTCTCATCTATCTGGAAATCATCTTATATCATACCCCTGAATAAAACTGCCAATCCTGTAAATCTATCCAACACCCGTCCAATTGCAAACCCACCCCACCTCTCTAAAGTCATTGACTCCTTAGCCATGCACCAAGTCAGCAGCTTCCTTGAGAACAATCAACTGCTACATCCTAACCCAATTGCGGTTGGAAATGATACAATTCCACACGCTAGTGAAGTGAAAGATCTAGGTGTAATTATCGCTTCCGATCTCTCATGGAATCGACATGTCAACTCAATTTCATCTAAAGTTCATAATGTCCTTTATCGACTGAAATACCGTGGATCGATTCTACCTTCATCTATCAAACTATCACTTGTCAACTTCCTAGTAATCCCGCATATCGACTATGCTACTCTCGTTACTGCCGATCTTTCGGGCTACTTTAACGTTAAATTACAGCGTTTGCAAAATGCCGCCCTTCAGTTCATCTATCGACTACAGCGGGACGATAGGCTTGCGCCTTTCAGAAAGAAAGCAAATTGGTTGTCCATCCCGTCTAAAAGACACCACCAACCAGCCATCCTATCTGTCATCCAGATTCAGCCCAACGGATAGCTCCTTGCGTCGTTCATCTCGCATTTAATCTTCTCATTATATGCTACCAACCCACCGCACAAACATTTTCGCACGTTCATTCTGGATCACGGCCACACAATATTGGAATTCCCTTCCCCATAATTTGCAAACCATTTCATCCCCGATATGCTTTCGTATAATGATACAAAATCTAGTTTATGTATCATAGGTTATACTTTGCGTTTGATAATTTAGAATTTAAAATTTAGTAATGTAAGAGAGATATATATTGTTAATAACTGTGTATCTTCACATTCTGACCGAAGATTTGTAACGGCAGGATGTCTTGTGATTTGTCCACGGCTCTTGGAGGTCAGGACAATAATAAATTGTTGTCAGTCAGTCAGTCTCTCTCTGTTTCTGTCGAGTAAACGCTTCACACGTGTAAATTCTTGCTCCACCTTAGTTCATTATTACTCACAATTATCTTCATTCTCCGGAGCGAGAAGTTATTCCAGAAGGTGTGCACCAGTTGTGGACGTAATCAATGGAATTTTTTCCGAGTCACAATATCTAATAAGTCCACGGTGTGCCTTTTTGGAAAATCATAATATCCTTCCCACGGTTTTACCAGGCAGGTGTCAACGGCGATAGCGGAGGCAAAATCAACTGCGCAAGTCCACTCCTGTCACGTGGTGTAATATGTTAGCCACCTATTTCAAGTAACAACTGTCATCGACACTGAATTGAAGACGAGCGACATATTACGAGCTACGAGAACCGATGCAAGCAAATCGGACCATAACGCAGCCGTTCGCGTAATTTGTGCAAAGTGCTACAAGTCTGTTATCGATTTCATCAAGTGTCCCGATTACGAAAAGTGTTTTCACAAGTCCTGCGGACGGCTCTATATACGCGGCAAATCGAAATCCGTGGTTGAGTTCGCTGTTTGTCGCACTTACTTCGTCCGCTGCCTACCATCGCAACTACTGTTGACGCGCGTGACGTATCACTCCTCGCGCTCCCTACTCCGTCCTCTCTTTTTCATCGAGTGCAGCCGTTATTAACACCGTCGCGACTATTTACGGCTAGTTCCCTCCTTCCACAAGTATCATCCGTCTCGCCTACCATGTCCCCAACGCAGTTAACTTCGGATACGGCTTAGTAATTTTCGCAAATCCTCCAAGCGATTAATGGTGTCCGACAGGAGCTTACGGCCGTTAGAGCCGATACTAATGCTATTCGAACCGATCTTTCTAATTTAGCATATGCCGTACAGCAGGATACCGCTGTATGCAATGTTCTGAAATCGGATGATGAATATATGAAGAAGAGCAATGCCCTTGCACGACCAACTACATACCTAATAGTAAACGGTATCCCAAATCGGTGCTCTCTGATATGTAATGAAATTATGCTTGCGGCTATTAACGCATGTTATAAGCGTGTTTGGGCGAGAGATGGCAATGTTTTTGTAAGAAAAAATGGCGGCACCCCAGAGCTGTTAATTCTCACAGACCAAGATCTCAACAACATCGTCTGACAACCACAGCAGAATCTTGTTAATCAATGTGTTCCAAGTAACGTAAACTCGTCCGTTTCTTTGTCGTCTTTGATAATCTCTTGCACAAATATAAATTCGCTGCGTGCCCACCTGCAAGATGTAGAAAATGAGTTAGCGGATTTCTCCACACACATCCTGGCAGTCACCGAAACATGGATGACACCGCTGATTGACTCATCGTGTGTTTCGGTTAAAAACTATAATTTCGTCCGTAATGATCGGGCCCTACGCGGAAATGGGCAAACACGCTTTACTTTAGGTGGAGGTGTCCCATGTTACCTCCATAAGTCTTTATCTCATACTATTCTCGAGTGCTCAGTAAATAAAAGCATTGACACCCCAGAATATCCTTTTTTGGACGTAAAATCGTCTTCAAGAAATTTGATATTTATAGTTATATACCGACGACTTCATGGGCAACTTCTCGCGGAATTTATAGTTAAGTTTAACACATATATTTCTAAATACAGGGTGGCCGATTTATCTGAAGACATCGAAATATCTCGAGAACTATGCACAGAATCAAAAAAGTTGTCGGATGAAAGTTGTTCGACACGAAGGGGGGCATCCAGTGATAATTAAATTTACCCGCTCCCCCAAACCCTGGAGGTGGAGTGGGGGCAAAAACAATAAAACTTAAATAGGAACCCCCATTTTTTATTGCAGATTTGGATTCTCCGGAAAAAAGTACACGAATTTGACCTAGGAGCTATTGCATTTTGGTTCACAGGTGGCGCTGTAATCGATAAAAATCCAAATTTATCCGAAGACATTGAAATATCTCGAGAACTATGCACAGAATCAAAAAAGTTGTCGGATGAAAGTTGTTCGACACGAAGGGGGGCATCCAGTGATAATTAAATTTACCCGCTCCCCCAAACCCTGGAGGTGGAGTGGGGGCAAAAACAATAAAACTTAAATAGGAACCCCCAGTTTTTATTGCAGATTTGGATTCTCCAATATTGACAATTTTCGCCCGCGTAGCGGATATAGAATACGGTCATTCTAACAAAGCCGGGAAAAAATACATTTAGCGTTACCCAGGAACAACGACGTGGACGTAGTATTTTTCTGTTCCCTTTGGGGTGCTTGTTTTACGTGAGTCCCCTTGCCTCTCACTGCCCCACTGTTCACTTACTTGAGTAAGTGTTCGAAATGTTGACCTTCCACTTCAATGCATTTATTTATTCTTTCTTCAAATGACTTTATACATGATAGAATCATATCTGCAGAAATTTCTGCGCAAGCAGTTCTTATGCGTTCCACCATGTTTTCACGAGTCGTTAGTACTTGTTCATAAACCTTACCTTTTAGGTAACCCCATAGGAAGAAATCCAGAGATGTTAGATCAGGTGACCTCGCAGGCCAATTAATGGGGCCACCTCTACCAATCCACCTACCATTGTAATCACGGTCTAGTATTTCCCTTGCTACTCTTGAAAAATGTGCTGGGCAACCATCATGCTGAAACCACATTGTCCGTCGGACGTCCATAGCAACATCCTCAAGTAGTAATGGTACTTCTTGTTCTAGGAAATCTCGATATTTTGTTCCATTAAAATTACCTTCAATGAAATAAGGACCAATGAGTTTATTTCCTATGATTCCACACCAAACGTTCACCGACCAAGGACGTTGATGATTAACTTGTCGTAACCAATGGGGATTTTCTACGCTCCAATAATGCATATTATGCCTATTGACGCCACCATGGTTCGTGAATGTAGATTCATCTGAAAATAATACATTAGCAAAGAAATTGTGGTTCGTTTGCATTTTTTGAAATGCCCATTCACAAAACACCACGCGGTTATGAAAATCATCGCCATCTAGTTCCTGGTGCAGTGAAATGTGATATGGGTGAAACTTATGACGATGCAATATTCTTTAAATACTGTTTCTGGAAATGCCGGAATCGCGATGTAATTGTCGTGTGCTTACATGTGGATTTTGGTGAATAGCTGCTAGTACAGCTACTTCGTTAGCTTCTCCTGTAACTGTTAATCTTCGCTTCCTTTTTTTCATTTGTACGCTGCCATCAGAGTGAAAGGCATTCACAACTTTGTAAAAAAAAGAACGCGAGCGAGCATTATCTGGAAAACGCTCAGCATACAACGCAATAGCATCGTCAATATTCCTCTTACATTCACCATAAATAAGAATCATTTCGATTTTTTCGGGAACTGTAGCAGGATTCAATTTTAACTTGCAATTCGATTTAAGCAATGAAGGGTAGACAAAAAATAGTCACGTAAACGGAAAGTTGTTATTCTAAAAGCAAAGTGACCTCCGACCGAATTACTACCAATACAATGGACTTCAAAAACAGTCTTACACTGAGAGACCGTGAATACTAAATTTTAATATGGGGATTAGAAAGTCGCGATATCCATTTACTTCCCTTCAGGAAAGTAGAGAAAAATGTAGGTGAACTGGTTACGTGTGACTCAACTTATGTATAAAATGATATGCTACTTTATTTTCGAGTTATGTCGCCCTCTAGCGTTATGTAACAGAACCGGCGCCGGTGATGGCCGAAATGCAAGCGATGTACATGTATGAAACCACGTGAGTTCTCTCGGGGTTCGGTAGATGGCGACGAAATCCCCAAATGAAGTAAGAGTTTCGTTTTGTTTAATAGAAGCTGGTTTGACCGTCAATGCTCAGCTTATTTATTCTCATTTCGGAAAAAACATACAGAGAGAGAATGAATGAGCTGAGTGAAGGGACATGACGCGTTTTTTAATGGATTGCGTGATGTCCTCTTTTTGTTTATTAAATAATAAATTTAAAACCTAAAATGTAATTTTATTGAAGGTAGAAAACTTATTTATAAAATTGCTTCCATATTGTATGCACAATTTTTATGTAATCAGTTTTGATTTTTAATATGAAGAATATCAATTATTCATAATCTTAATTTTTCGAATGGACATTATTAAAATTTCATATTCAGAATAACAATTTTCGCAATTGATATTACTAAATTCTAATATTAAAAATTCTAATATTAGAATTTTTAATATTAAATTTTCATAAAGGGATCAAATTGTCCCTATTTGCCCCCTGGATGCCCCCCTTCGTGTCGAACAACTTTCATCCGACAACTTTTTTGATTCTGTGCATAGTTCTCGAGGTATTTCAATGTCTTCAGATAAATTTGGATTTTTATCGATTACAGCGACACCTGTGAACCAAAATGCAATAGCTCCTAGGTCAAATTGGTGTACTTTTTTCCGGAGAATCCATGTCTGCAATAAAAACTGGGGGTTCCTATTTAAGTTTTATTGTTTTTGCTCCCACTCCACCCCCAGGGGATGGGGGAGGGGGTAAATTTTATTATCACTGGATGCCCCCCTTCGTGTCGAACAACTTTCATCCGACAACTTGTTTGATTCTGTGCATAGTTCTCGAGGTATTTCAATGTCTTCAGATAAATTTGGATTTTTATCGATTACAGCGCCACCTGTGAACCAAAATGCAATAGCTCCTAGGTCAAATTGGTGTACTTTTTTCCGGAGAATCTAAATCTGCAATAAAAACTGGGGGTTCCTATTTAAGTTTTATTGTTTTTGCCCCCACTCCACCCCCAGGAGATGGGGGAGGGGGTAAATTTAATACTGGATGCTCCCCTTCATGTCGAACAACTTTCATCCGACAACTTTTTTGATTCTGTGCATAGTTCTCGAGATATTTCGATGTCTTCAGATAAATCGGCCACCCTGTATAAGAACATAGTTATAACAGGCGACTTAAACTGTAACTTATGAGGTAATAGATTTTATTCTGCATATCTCCATAGCTTTTTCCCGTACCCTTTGAACTCACCCATTATTGTGGTTTTTCTTCTTCTCAACAGGATGTTCTGCTCGTCGATTCTTGAGATATGATTAAAAGTTTTTCTATGACTTCTACTCCTTTTGCGGCTGGTCATTGTCTTATTACCATTCAATACGAATTCACTTACCTCCATTCCATTCCAAAAATTATCACCTATCGTAACTTGTCGCTAAATGCGACTATTATGCTTTAAATAAAGATCTTTCAGCATTACTTCAACTTAAGTTTCCTCATCTGTTAGCTTCCGCTTACACACAACTTCCAAGAAATTCATAATAACACGGTTTAGTAAACTGCGTAAATAATTTTTACGAATGTATTACTGAAGTCCTAGATTTACATGCACCATTGATTACTACATGTATTTTGCACCGTGCTATTCCGTGGCTCACACCTAGTATATGAAATAGGATTAAGGAACGCAACAAATTGTTCCTGCGTGCGAAACGAACTCGAAACCTGCGTCTTTTCCAGAAATATAAGAACCTGCGTTGCGAAATTAAAAATATCTGAAAAGCGGCCAAAAATCGTTACTTAGCCGAACTAGTGCCAACAAACAAGCACGAACAATCTTAATTCTTAATATATCTAAAAACCTTATGTTATACCTATCTTAAATAGGTTGTGTGTATTTTTCGCTGAATTCTGACTGAAACATTGACCTTAACACTTTACAATCCACCATCGAAACATTGAGAGACCAATATCTAGCCTGTATGTTTCTAATCGGCGGAGATTTCAATTGCAGAATTGGAATGTTAGACAATCATACAGACTACCCTGAAGTTTTTAACAATTCAACTGTCAAATTGACCAGGTAATCGATGTACGGTATAATAACCGAGGAAAATGTTTACGTGATTTTATATGCGTTAATAATTTTGTTTTGTTAAATGGTCGTACCTCATGTGATAGCCCAGCACATTACACTTTTCTTGGCGATAATGGTTTTAGTGTCGTGGACCTTATTTGGGTTTCAGCGTCTCATCTTTTTTTCGTTCATGACGTGAAAACGGGAGAAGATCTTTATGGTTCGGACCATTTACCAGTTATTGCTCATCTGTATCTTCGTGCGGCTGGCTTCATTTCTGGAGAGTCATCTACTCCACCAGGGACGTTAACCAGAGCCAAATTTATACGGTCGAATGATGGGAACAATATGCTTCTTAATAGGCTTATAAATTTTAGTTTTAGCTTTAGTTTTAAAGATATTTCCGTAACTGAAGACATTTATTTAGCTATAACGAATGCGCTGCGCGATACGGCTAACCATGCGAAAATACTTACTTTGCCAAAAATCAGTATTATTTAATAAGATACCTAATAGGAATATAAAATCTAAGGTTTGGTTTGATAGGGAGTGTGTCGAGGCTAAGAAGAAATTTAGTCAAATACTAAGAGCGATGAAGAAGAGCTTGTACAGCTGTTATCGGTGCAATTATTTAAAAACTCTTAAGAAATACTTAGATGTTATCAGAGGTGCAAAGCGTGCTCATGCCTTGTCAGTAACGAACACATTCGCGAAGGTACACAACTCGGCGAATTTTTGGAACGCAGTACCCCTATATCGCGTAAAACCAAACTTTACTTTAGCCATATCGAACCACTCGTGGAACTCTTATTTAGCGACGGTTTTTCCTCAGACAAGTGTTCCTCTTGCGACCTTTTTTTGGAACATTCGATTCGGCGCTGGATTCTCCATTCTCGCTAACGGAACTCTCTAATAGTATAAAGAGATTGAAAGCTGGGAAAGCCATCAGCCCTGTTGGTTTTTCGGCTGAAATATTCAAACTACTGGATAGTTCCTGGCTGTCACATCTATTGAATCTGTTAATGCAATATTTTTAAAAGAAGCTTTTGGGACCGTCTGGACCTGAGCAGCCCTATTTTGCTTACATAAGAAGGGACCTCGAGAGGACTCGGGTAATTACCGAATGATTGCGATTTACAATGCATTGTCTACAATTTTTTATCAGACTCTTCGTACGCGCCTGACTGAGTGGCCTCTGAAAAATGCATTCTGCCTGAAGAGCAGTCGGGGTTTCGTGCTGGAAGAGGCACAGAGGATAATATTTTCTCTCTCTTTGCTGCCATCCAGAACTCTCTCCGCCGCGAGAGGTCGAAATTATACTGCCTTTTTGTCGACTTCAAACGTGCTTTCAATTCAGTTCCTCACGCATTGCTTTGAAGAAAACTGATCTGTCTAGGTGTAAGCGCGAAATTCGTCAGAGTTATAAGTTCCATGTATCAAACCGCCTCAGTATTTATACCATCATCTGATGCCTGTTCTTCAGATTTCAAAGTAACTGCAGGTGTTCTCCAAGGCGAAATACTGAGTCCACTGCTATTTATCATGTACCTTGCTGATATCACTAACTTATAATTATGCGTCGGTAAAGCAGATCGCGACTATCTGACTTTATAATTTACCTCTCCTTTCTCTTTCTTGTCCTTTATATCATAAAGCGCATGTTACACGAGTTGTTGGCGACCGATGAAATATGTTTTACTTTATGAAAATAACGCTAATGTTTTTATGATGACTGCCTTTTGTAAATAAATCCATAAACGCGTTGTTGGATGACTCGCGCATAAGATCATCGATTATTATTAATTTTCGACGATGATTGTCATTAGAGTAATCCGCGGGATTTGGAAGACCTTCGCGAAACTCTATTCTGTCAATCATTTTGAAGAAAATGAGAAGACAGCCAGCTTGGCGTCTTCTGGAGATAAGTAAATACTTAAAAAATTTCTTAAAATAAAAAATAAAAAAGGGTATGACTCAAAATTATTTATACTCCGCAAGCTTCGCGCATCCGAAAATGATTTTTATTAAATGCTTAAAGAGTGTTACGATAAGCGCTCGTAACGTAGATGTCGCCTTTCTGCGATTTATAAGCGAAGCATCGTGTCGCTACTAACATCCGATACTGAACAGCGCCCTCTTTTCGGGTCCGTTTGATGTTGCGTGGGTCGTCCCGCCAGATTCGGCTCGAAACCTCACGCGTGTGGACGCTTTTCTGACGCTCAAAAAGGCTTATCGTGTTTCGGTGTTCAAAAACGATTGAACTGTTACGGCAGTCCCCGTCGCTGACTTGCCTACGCGGATTCTATTATAGTGCGAAACCATTTTTTGTGAATAAAAATAGTGTATTGACTGACTCAGTGATTTTCCTTATTTCGCCTGACTCCCGACCTTCGATCCAGCACCTTTTCTACGTTCCTCGATCACACTTGATCGCCCCGAGACGAACAAAGAGAATTTAATTTAGATTATAGTCTTAAAGAAAACAAAAAATGATAAAGAATGACGATTTATTTGTAATAGTATGAAATATTTTCATTTTACTTAATTGGTTCTGATCGAGAGTGAGGCGGACGAATAGTGTGATGTATGTAAATCCTTTTTGTATAACCCAAAATCGTAGAACGTGTCGAAACATAGAGATGAGCCAATCTAATGAAAATGTTTTTTACGTCGAAAGAAAGATTGACCCTCAGATGTAAATACTAGGCAATGTAAAATACAAAGTTATTAAAAATTAATTAATATAAATTCAGTTATTAATTATCGAAATTATCTAAAACAATTGATTTATTATTTTTCCAAAGAATTTCTATTCCATAACATTTAACACAATCTAAAGTACGTAACAGTATTAATTTCCAATAATGATATTTTCAATATAAAAATACATAAAATATAAAATATACATAGTTAAAAATTTATATAATGTCCAAGGACTCGTAAATATTGTAAAATTTCATTGTTCTCTTATATGACTCGTATTTTTGAACAATATTAAAAATTCTAGTTTCAGTTTGGATGCGTGATTTCGACCTGAGTTTTTTTATTGTTTGGCCCAGTACCAGTTGTCGAAACATAGTTTCAGTATCGGCTTGCTCCTTTTGTAGCTCACGAAGGAAAGCGTACATACTGGGATGATTTTTTCTAATGACAACGTGAAATCGGTTATGCCAACCTCTCGATAAATTATCCGTTCTAGACAATCGTTGTAGGACGGTATGGTACTGATTCCACAATGACGGATTGTAACTAGGTTGTGGAGCGCGTCTTCGACGTCGTACAGCCTTGCCTCGAAGATAATTGATCTAATCGATATAATAATGAGTATCACTTATGAGTATAATATAGTATAATAAGTATAATGCAAACCTCAAAATAATCTGAAATAGGCACAAATTGTTCATGTAACTCGTCTCTTAATTCATCAAAATGATCTTGTATGTCGTCAACGGGACAGAATGCAAGAGCACATAACATCTGTGCTGCCTCTTTAATAGACCGATCATCGGGGTCGCTGTAATCCTTCTGCAATCCTTCCGATTGAATATGGCGATAAATTGTTTGCCTAAGATGAAAAAACATGCGCGGACATTATCTCCAATAGAAGATCGAACAGCATTAATTATCGCCAGCTCAAAATTAGTCATGACAGTTTGAGGTTCAGAAGTGGCTATACCAAGCCGCTGACATTCCGATTTTATTACGTCGAAGACCGTTTTATAGGCAATTTCTGATTTGCTCTCCAACAAGCACTATACGAGGGGTAGAGCTATAAGTTGGAAAAAATGACCACCAACCTTCAAATTTATACGAGCCTTTAAGAATTCTACATGATTCGGAGGACATTGAAGTCAAAATCGAAATTGAGCAGCAAATGCTTTCGGAAAATTTGGAAGATGAAATATTATAATAGAGATAACATGGCATTTGAAAAGGAATTTTCCGTTCACAAATCGAACGACGATCAACCGACTCCGTTAAAAAGATCAAAACTGGCGTAAAATGATGTATTCTGTGTAAATTCTTTAATTATATTGTAAATATGACACTATGTACTAGATGTAATATATTTATTGTAAAACGCGAAATAAACAAATTATTTAAAAAAAAATAGAAATTTTATCCATTTATTTATAAAAATTACGTTATTTAAAAAAAAAGTATTTAAAAAAAAAAAGTTTAATATATAGGCACTGTTAATCAAAGTCTTCGGTTATTAAAAATATTAACCTGTTTCACGCGAAAAAAACTTGGAAAAGTTGCAAAGTTGAAAATTTTAGTAATCAACATAAATCTTTATTTACATACTACAATAAAATAGTCTCTTGAATCGAGTAGTGAAATACGTTTTCTTACGTACTTTTTCTTGTAAAATCGAATTAATGAATTAGTTTGTGCATTTTTATAGTTAATTTAAACAAATAATCAACAATTAAACAAAAGAAATAAGTTCGAAATCGATTTTTTTGGTTTTTCGCATATTTAAACATATTTTTCCATAGTGACCTCTATATATTATTAAATAGTTGAAAAGTACATTTAATAACAAAAAAAAATGCGACCCAGTAGAGTATTGCACGATTATTCTCCTGGCCACAAAATCTTTTTAAAAAAGGTGGTGTTTTTTTTTTAAAATCGAATACCTTAGAAAATATTCGCTTCTCCAAACTCAAAGTTTTGTAGTTATTCTAGACATTTAAAAGTAGTATTCCACCAGGTTTCATCAAAATTAAATTATTTTTCGAGAAATGACATGTAAAAAACCGAAAACTTGATTTTTTGCATTTAACTCGGAGATTTGTAGGTTATGTAAAAAAATGTACGGTATAAAAGTTATTGATTTTTTCAAGACCTACAACTCTTGTATTTAACATTTTTTGCTAAGATGTCAACTTTTACCGGAAATCGACAAAATGAATTTTTACCCCCTTTCAACCCCCCTAGTAAACAGGTTACCTCACGGCTGCTTGGATATTAATTTTTTTTCATTCTTATAAGTCCCTTGACCACCTCCAATAGTCGGATTTCGGCTATTTTTTTTTCCTTTTTGCATTTAAATTGAGCTAATTTGCGTGGTCCCCCGTGGTGAAAACATATCCCTCGGATCGGCTTATTCACCGCGGGGGGTTTTCCGACTTTTTCCGCGGTGGTATACTAGCGCCATCACCGCTGTCACCGCCATGACCACGGCAAACGATACACATACCCCCGCACGTATTAAACTTTTCACCATGATAACCTTCTCTCTCTCTCTTTCTCTCTCTCTCTCTCTCTCTCTCTCTCTCTCTCTCTCTCTTTCTCTGTTTCTGGCGAGTAAACGCTTCACACGTGCAAATTCTTGCTCCATTTTTTTTCATTATTACTTACAACTGTCTTTATTCTCCGGAGCGAGAAGTTATTCCAGAAGGTGCACCAGATGTGGACCTAATTAATGAAATGTTTTCCGAGTGACAACATCTAATAAGTCCACGGTGTGACTGTGGCGGACGCGCCACGCGTTAGAAAACGGGCACAGAAACGGGAAAACATATATTCAACACACAGGAGAATATTAGTGTACGAAGTACACTAATTCAAATTAAAAGCATTCCGCGTCGAACGCGGAATTATACTTATATAAATATTAATATCGAAGCCACACATACTTCAAGTAACAGGAGACAATAACCAAACAAAGTGGCATGAGGATTTAATTTAAATATTCAAAGTCAATAAGTGTACAAAGGAAATAGAGCATTTAAATTTAATTTAGAGAATTTCGAGTATTTCGGAATTAAAATAAGATTTAACTTGTTCAGTATTCATATTCGAAAACCGAAATGACTTTTTATGAAGATGTCCGCTAAACTAAGTTCCATGGTACTTTTCCAAGGCAGTAGACCATAGGCACCATAACTATTATAGCGGGATACAGACATTTGTACATAAAACGAGTCGTAACGATTTTATATGGGTTATAAGTTCCGTTCGCGTATTAAGGTAGCCCAGGAAAAATTCCATGAAAAATGTTTATGGGGTACAACCTAAAAAACGCAGCATTATTAACTAACAAGCGTTTAATACATAATAACCGTTAGACGTTGAACCACGTTAAATTAGTTATAGAGAGAAGTTCCATGAATGTTTTGGATGCTAAAAATTCGCAAGCTAAGAGGCTAAAAAGGGTTAAAAAATTAGAAACGAGTCTGAATCCTGATTAAGTTCAGAAAAAAACAAACTTAGCATGTCCGAATAGAAAATACTATTTTTCACAAAAAATAAAAAATATTTTATTATAAGCTATGCGGTTAATCTTAAACCAACGAAAACCGGGAAACAGGAAATCATATTTTTTATTAAAAAACTTAGGTTCATTTTTTAACCAAAGATATAAACGCCCCTCCGCGTAACCACGAACCAATCAGTGTGAAACCTGTGCTCTGCCAGGGTATAAATTGCGGGTGATTCCGACTGAAACCCACTTTTAACATTCCACATTATTTTAGACTTTCCTCACTTGGGAAGGAAAATAAGAACATCCGAACCGCAGTAGGGTTCTTTGTCCAGACAGTATCAGAGAGGCAACTTCAACAAGATCGAGTTCAGCACTCTTTCGTACTATTCAGAACCGTACTTTACTGCACAGCATCCAGTCGTGGGTCCAGGACAGCAGCTTTACCAGTTTTAATAACTAAAAACTGACTCTATTATATCAGTCCTCTTCAGGACTTTATCTTAATCCTATTTCTTCACCGCTACCTGGCCCACAGTTAGGGGATATATTTCAAGGTCGTGTGCACTAAGAAGGCGCCCGGAAAACCGGCCGTTCGAGAATTCAACTGTGCCGCCTGGAAGGTAGGCCACTGATACTGTATCACAGCACGGCGGGCCGCACATTACAACTCCCGTTCAACCAGGCGAACAGGGAATCGCTGGAGCTATCTTACGTCCGCGCCGCCAGTTTGGTAGGCGCCCGTAAGCTCCTTTGGATATCCTGCAACCTGAATCCGTCTGCAAGACAGGATTTTGACTACGTAAGTGACATCATTCAGGCATCTGTTGTTGTTGCGCTGATTTTTTAATTCAGATTAGAGTCAGTGCGCGTTTCATGTCAGCGAGACCATAAAAAACGGAAGGTACGATTCGCGGAAACGTCCGGCTTCGCGCAATCCAGCGGAGAAAAATCGACGCCCTATTTAAATGTGACGCGATCGACCCAGACGCATTGCGAGACGCGGGTCCACGAGTGGTAACTTGTCAGTTCGACGGTGACAGTTTTAATCGGAAATCTTGTTTAAAATCGGTCGTTACGATAAAGACAATTACATGGAAACTGATACCGTACGAAATAGACTCCCGTCTTAATTCGTTAACGACCAATAGTTTTCGGTCCGATCCGCGATTCTTTTCAGAACATAGCAAATATCATTCCGCCTCGAGGACACTCGAAATGTTCCGGTCCATATTACTACAATCTTAAAGTACCGACGTCTAAATGTATCGATATCGAAACAAGTGCTGTAGATGCTACTGAGAGACATCACACGAATAAAAATGTTAAGCGCCCTGCTCGAGCGCAGCGAGCAAAGACGACTACATTAAATAAATATATCTATTATTTTCTTTTTGTTAATTGTGAGCATTATTCGATGATTATTCCTAAGTGCACAATATTAAATACTTGTCGTTTAGAGAGCAGCGTAACCGGAAGAGTGGTTTTTCTTCTGCCATCGTGGAAATCACTGAGGTCGTATTTCCAATCAATTGTTTATCGTTTCGTATCGTCACCGAATTGAAATACTTCCACATTGTTATATACGCCGTATCGTATCAACAGAAGAACTGCCCTATAAATATAAGTGTTTTACGTACCAGAGGTGGCCATACACTTACATATAAAAAACACTCCGGTCCAACAACAACCATTACATGCCTTTTTGTAAAATCATAAAATCTTTTCGACGGTCTTCACCGGGGACGTATCAACTGCGATGGCGGAGCCAACGTCAACTGCGCAAGTATACTCCAGTCACTTAGTGTAATGTCAGCCGTCTACCTTAAGTAACAACTGTCATCGACACTGAATTGAAGACGAGCGACTTATTACAAGGTACGAAAAAAGCTGCCGAAAACTCGAAGTAGCAGCAAATCGGACCAGAACGCAGCCGTTCGTGTAATGTGTGCAAAGTGCTACAAATCTGTTTTCCTATTATAATGCACAAAGTTCGATTTTGTGCACGTATTTGCGTGTGCAAAGTGCCACTTTCCCACACTTTACTGATCTTATAATTTAGCGTGCGGTAAAGAAAATTTGCGTGCGGTAATGAAGTTTTGCGTGCGGTGAAGTAGCTCTATAGGTATACAGACATGTAGAATAGACCTGTCAAAACTTTCATTTGTTTTACTTTTCAATCGCTGTTCTTCAGTACGGAAAACGATAGGTATAGGTTAATTCTATCTAAAATAGTACTGTAATTGAAAATGTACCCGAACACGCGAATGATTATTTAAATTCATTCAAATTTGTTCAAATTAGTAATTGCATTGTAACAATTAATATTAATAACAATTAACAGTAATAACGATAATATATAATGTATTACATAGATATTTATAAATTTAGTCTATTTATTACAAAAGCATTTACAAATACTGTTGTGGCGGATACTGCCCCTTTAAAAAATACGTCCGGAAGCCGAGAACTATTATTATAATATATCGGGAAAATATAAGTAATAAAAGTGGCAGGAATTTGTCACCAGCAATCATTTTCAATCCCAAATTATTATAATCCAATAGTATCAGGGAAACAGTGAATTAACGTGGCAGAAATATTATACATTTAATAATTTAAATTTGAACCAGAAATATAAATATTTAAATGTCCTTCCGAGTATTTCCCGGAAATAAGGAGAATCCGATTATATAATGTTTCAAATTAATTTTTTCGTTACGAAAGCATTTAAGAAATTAATTTGATATTTTTTAGCGAAATCGGCGAGATAAGAACTGAGTTCAATTGAGTGCAAACGGCACACCATAATTATGCAATGGGGCCTCGTAAAATTTATTCGAGAGCAATATAAGCCAAAAACTATTTGATAAATTACGAATACTCGTTTCATAAGATATTAAATTAAAATTTAGTTTTTTTGCTTGCAACAGAGGCACGAGAAGAATGTATCTTTGGTACGAGGAATTTTTATAGAATCTGAAGGAGATATCATAAAAACTCAGATATTAGGAGATCTCAGCTGTAATATAACAAAACATTTTTTTATCGTTAAAAATTAATTGTCTTAATTCTATAAAGTTTTATCCTTCTAATACGAAGAGATCAAAATGCATTTTTAGCTGAAAAAGTCGAATTTTGTTTTTTTTTAGTCAATTAAGGTATGAGGCATGTTAACCCCTCTTTCGAACTTTTGGCCAATCAAATAAGCCCAAAATACAGTACAATACGGATAGTACAGAGTATAAATAAGCGACCTTTCCAATGGCATAGACACTCTGATGTTCTTTTCAATTGCTATCCAAGTTAACAATTTATTCATCGGCATTTTCCTGACAACGAATAAGTTGAAAGAACTAGGCCACGTAATAGAGGACAATATTGTTTTGGCTTGGGAAATCTCACAAGGATTCGATAGTTTCTGCAGCATCCTCAAATAAGTCTCTTCTCGTCCGCAGCATCGTCTGGAGCTGAAGTTGAAGTATCTTCGAGGATCCAACTGGGGACTGACTGACTTATCCGTATCTGGGATCCAACTGACTGACTTATTCATTCCTTTTCAGTCCTTATCAGGGCTACTTTCTATTATTTTTTTTATTTGCAGCTTCCGACGCATCTTCTCAAGCCAAGCCAAGTTGAGTGCAGTCTTTTCATTTCAATCGATTTCTACAGCGCAGTTTACATACCGCCTGTCAGGCACTGTTACAGGTTTACAGAAATCAAAGGAGGTCTGCTAATATCGGTAATTGCCACCCGTGTGGTAGGCAACCGGTAACTACTTCTCAAGTTCTGCGTCCTGTTGCCGCCTCTTGGCTGGCTCGCGGCTTCAACGTTTTTATAGCTTAATCCGCCTGCTGGGCAAGGCTTGATAAGCGTCAGTGCTTCGCGTATATGTTAATTTTTGTTAAATATATTTTTTATTGAATTATTATTCGTTTCAAAATAATTTGCCTTCAGAAGAGCATCGCAACCGGGTAGCAGCATTGCAAGGAGCCGTCTTAATTTATTTTCGAAGTGTATTAATTCCGAATTGTAACCCTTTATATTACAATTGTTCGAATTTTCGCTTTGGATATTTCTTCGGCTTTATTCGTTTTCCGGCTCTCCACAAGAATGCAGCTATGAAGATTCGTTATCGTTAAGAAAGCTGATCACTTAACGATATATTTATATTTCGTAAAACAACGAACTTATCTAAACTGTTTTTGGTCAGGGGGGCTCTACCCCCCTTCTCCACCGCCCTTGCACCACCACTTTAAATGTTGTATATAGGTGTCGAACTTTGCGCACTTAATAGGAAAAATAGTATACGATATTCGTGCGCTGCGTATGTGTTCCCACACGAGCGCCGTTTGTCACCCGAGCGAAGCGAGATATTTCGATTGCGTCAAGTGTCCCGTTTGCAAAAAGTGTTTTCAGACAACTCTACATACGTGGTAAATCGGAATCCGTGTGTTGTGTGCGCTCTTTGTCACACTTACTGCTTCCGCCGCGTACCGTCGCAACTTTAGAGAAAAATTTCTAAGGACAATTTTATTTTAGAATGAGTCAAAGAATACCGTCGAATTTTTTCGAAATGTATTGTTTCAATTTTTAATTTTTCGAAAATTCGAAAATCCTAAATTTTGCAAAATGTTAGTTGAAAAATCTAAAAAAATGTTAGGGCCTTCTTTAACTAATTCTAAGACATTTTTGTTCTGCGCAAATTTTCTCTAAATTGTATACTTTTCCAGAAAAAAAAAATTACTAAACTTTTCTACATATCTAGACCAATAATTTATTTTCTTGATAACTATAGTCTTTAGAGGAAATTTCTATAGAACGAAAATGTCTTAGAATTGGTTGAGGAATGCCGTAAAATTTTTTTAGATTTTTCAATTGACATTTTACAAAATTTAGGTTTTTCGAATTTTCGAAAAATTTAAAATTGTAACAATACATTTCGAAAAAATTCTCAGGGTATTCTTTGACTCACTCTAAAACAAAATTGTCCTTAGAAATTGTTTGCTAAAGTGTATGGTTTTGAAGAAAAAAATTGTTCAATTTTAAATAAAAATTCGTTGCTGCGGTGGCCATTTCGGATTTATCGTCGCAAAATTTAAAATATATATCAGTATAGTTTTTACGTACAAGTATCGAGTAAAAGATTTCCCAATAGGTGGATTGGTCGGAGAGGGTTTCCCATTGAAAAAACAACATTGACCTTGAAATGATCTTAAGTGTCATGGTCAAGGACATGGTTAAGGTTAGTTAGTTAGTTGGTTACTTTATTAATGACACTGGATTAACTCCCTTAAGCTAAACATGATATATATGCATAATATTGTTTGCAGTATTGATGAAGTAATATAGGCGCATAAAATAAAAGTGAGTGCGGCTAACTTAAAATTAAAAAGAAATTATTAATAATTTCAACAACTAATTAATAAATTGTAGCGCGGATACGTCAAAATACGAAGCTTCAATCGACTGTAGTAACCGCGAATTAACGTACCGATAGCACATTGCGGCCCGACTTGTCAGATTCCAATAAATAGTCAAAAAGTCTGCTCTTAAAGGAGCATAGTGCAGCACTAGCTGCAATATTATAAGGAAGTGAATTCCACAGTCTACTGGAGGTAATAATAAAGGAATTCGCAAAAACAGATGTACGATGGTCAGGAAGTCGTAATGCAGCCCCCTAGGCCGGAGCTCACGGGACACAATATCACGGCGCCAGAGGTAGCGTTGGTAAAGGTGATGTGGTTGTTTTTGGTGGATAAGCTGATAAGTCAGGCAACCGATAACAAGTATTCTACGGTTTGCAGCAGTTAGCCAGCCAAGTTTACGCCGATAACAGGTGATGTGTTTGAACTTCCGGATCCGGTAAATAAAGCGTATACAAGCGTTAAACATTGGTTCAATTTTAAGTTTTTGGATTGTATCAACAGCATTGTAGATCGTAGCACAGTAATCGAAGTAAGGAAGAACCAATGATGTTATCAGTTGGCGTCGCAGTTTTTCGGATAGGGCATTCTGACTGGAATATAGCTGCCGTAGCGTACCATACACTTTACGGGACATTTGAACAATGTGTTCTCGCCAAGACAGTGTTAAGTAGAAATAAAGTCCGAGATAATAAGATCACATTTGAACGAGAAATTTCCTGCTCTTTCTAAATCAGCAATAAAAAAGTGGGGGTTCCCATTTAAAAAACAACTTTGACCTTGAAATGATCTTGCAGGTCATGTTCAAGGACATAGTCAAGGTCATATTTGAACGAAAAATTTCCTGCTCTTTCTAAATCAGCAATAAAAAATAGAAGTTCCCAATGAAAAAATTGAATTTGACCTGGATATGACCTTCAAGGTCAAATAAAGGTCGCCATTGAATTGCACGGGAAAAATCCCGAAACTTTTGTCTGAAACATTTTTCTCTAAAACGCGTAATTTATGAAATAATCGGGTTGTTTTTTTAAAATGGCGCACCTTGTATATAAGTACTCAAAAAAATTACAGCGTATTCGCGAAAAAAAAGGTAATTTTCCTAAAAATTTCAAGAAAAAAATCATTTTTGAACCGAAAAATATTTTTAAAAAAACCGGTTTTTCGATTTTTTTCTGAAACTTTTAGGTTATGTGAAAAATGATCTATTCAAAAATTCTAGCTAATATAGATTTGACGTCGGTTCATTTAAAAATTAAAATAAAATGATTAACGGCTTATACCTCCCAATTGCATTAGATGATAAAATGACATAGTTTGAAAATTTCTAAACTTTTCAAACACCCTCCGTCGTAATCGCTCGGATTCTCAAAGGTTAGGCCTTGTCGAAACATTAATAATTTCAACTAGTAATTAAATTAACAACGAAAAAAGGTAATTGAAAACAGAAAAGATAAAAATTATATTCAATAACTGTAATGTTAATACAAATTCGATTTGACAGTTACTTGGAATAGACTGGTATATGAATATGATTTGTTAGCATGCAATTATAAATCTAAAGAAAGAAAAAGGCAAATTAAAAAAAGCAAAATATAATATGACAACAAAAAAACACAAAAACCAAAAAATTATATATATAGACATGTAAAAAACTATATATACGTGCACTATATATACATGCAAAAAAATATACATATGAACATGCAAAATATACAAATAATTAAAAATTAAAAAGAATCATTATTATCATTATTATTATTATTATTGCGTATAAGTACATATTACAAATATGTATAATTATCGAATAATATACCAGACTAAATTTTCTATTCACTGAATTGGCTTGGTTATTTATTAGGTAATTTCCTTTAAATAATGATCAAGTAGAGTCAGCATAGGTGTAGTTTTCCTTTCATAATTAACCATCCCTTCAATCGCCTCGGAATCTTTTCTTACCCGAGTTCTGCATAAATATCACGCATGTGTGTATCAAAATGCAGTATCAGTTTATAGTTAGGGAGTCCGATGCTGATTCCATCCGCCAAGCCTCACTGAAGAGTTCTGGTGCGGAGGGCATTGAACGAAACGCCACGCATGTATCTTTTTAATGTTAGATTTTATTTTTTATTTATTTGTATATTTTGCATGTCTATATATACGTTTTATGCATTTCTTTATATATCATTTTTTTCCATGTCTATATATATAATTTTTTGCATGACTATTTACCGGGTCTTTCAGACCACCCGTCCAACCCTTTTAAAACATGCATTTGTACGAAAAAAATTAGACAAAATCGGCATGGTTTCGGGGGACCTGTCTGGTGGTGACCTTGAATTTTATCTTGAGGTCGACTTTGGGCATAAATCCAAACGTTAAGTATAAAACCAATTTATACGTAATTGATGTGGAGCATCTTCAAGTAAATGTGGAAGTTCATTTTCGAATAAATAGACATACAGTAAACGGTTCAAGTTCTCTTGAAAGAAAAATGGTCCGACGATACGCGTATCAATAAGTCCGCACTAAACATACACTTTCCAGAGATGTTAATGATCCACTTCTCGAGACCAATGTGGATTCTCTGGTGCCAAATAACGACCATTATGTGTGTTCACTTCACCGTCACTTTTAAAGGCGCACTCATCAGAAAATAAAATACTTCTACGGAAATTAGGTAAATGTTAAGTAATACAATTACAGAAAATCCGTCTTTCTCTAAGATCGTTCAATGGTATAGCCTGGTGAAGTGACATCCGATATGGGTGGAATGAATGTTCTCGAAAAATTTGACTTATCGTGGAAATACTAACGCCAATATCTCTTTCTCGACGCATCAGAGAATCGTGCGGATTTATAAGCAATAATATCAGGTTTTCTTACTGAACGAACTGGTCGATGAATTTGCCTTCCCTTATTGTGGTCCGGATGAACGATACCTTTTACAATAATTCCACGCTGTAAACGACTGAAAACTTTGGGCGAATGTGGTGTGCGATCGCGATAATCATTTTGCCACATTTTTTCAGCTGCTCGAAAACTTCCAGCTCTACCCAACACCGACAACATTAACGCAGCTTCTTCGTTCGAGTAAGACACACTTGCAAATGAATATTAATCCTCTAATTATTATGTCTAAGTACTGAAGTATAACGCACAACCTTTCAAATTTTCGTTGTTAAATTTTATAATAAATAAATTTACTGTACTCAGAAGAAGACCCAAAGTAATTGTCACGAAAAAGCACCCTTCCTAAAAGTTAAGCTTAGAATTTATAGTATTACGCAACTCGTTACAATTTACGTTTTTTATAAGCAACACGGCTGTAAACAGGTCACAAAGTTATCGTACGACAGTTGTATGCCAGTCTTCAACATGCACAAAGTGGTTGTATGATTGTAATAAACGGTCATAAGTTGGTCGTAAGCGGTCGTAGTGCGATCGTAAGGTAGTCGTAAGCGGTTGTAGGGTAGTCGTAAAATAGTCGTAAACAATCGTAAGGTGTTCGTAAGCGGTCGTAAGATCGTAATGTTGTCGAACATCGAGACTGAATAACATGCGTATGCACAAAGGTGACGGTAAGGGGAACCACCCTTGATCATGAGATTATGATCATGACGATTATCACGAAGATGATGATCATGATGACGATCATGACGTTGATGATCATATGATTATGATCGTGACGTTGATGATCATATGATTATGATCATGACGTTGATGATCATATGATTATGATCATGACGTTGATGATCATATGATTATGATCATGACGTTGATGATCATATGATTATGATCATGACGTTGATGATCATATGATTATGATCATGGCCACGATGATGTTCGTGACGATGATCATAACGGAAATGAGCATGATAATCATGATGATCATATGATTATGACCATGGGGTGATTATGACGATGATGATCATAAACGTCCTGATCATCGTCATGATTATAGTGATAATCATCGCGCGCGCATTCACTCAAAAAATGCAAGATAAATAAATAAAGAGATATACCTATAAATGAATTAATAGCGACACTAGCACTCTCTCACCTTAAGAAAGCACCTCGACGAGGTGTGAGTCCGACCTTGTAATCTCCTCGTGTTACACCTTGGGTAACGCGAATACAGGCGTCTCTGATTATTTCAATTAGAAATTTTAAAAACACTACTTTGACCTCGATTTATACCCAAGGTCGTCCTCAAGGTAAAATTCAAGGTCACCACCAGATAGGTCTCTTGACACCATGCAAATTTTGTCTGACCCATTTTTTCCTACAAATGCATCCTTACGTTTTAAAAGGGTGGGACGGGTGATCTGAAAGACCCGGTATGTAATGTTTTTGCATGTCCGTATATATATATTTTTTTTATTTTTGTGGTTTTTTGTTTTCATATCATATTTTGTTTTTTATTTGCCTTTTTCTTCCTTTAGTTTTATAATTGCATGCTAACAAATCACATTCATATACCAGTCTATTCCAAGTAACTGTCAAATCGAATTTGTATTAGTTTTATAGTTATTGAATATAATTATTATCCTTTCTTCTTTTCTGTTACTTTTTTTCGTTGTTAATTTCGTCACTACTTGAGATTGTAAATGTTTCGACAAGGCCTAGCGTTTTTAAAATCCAAGCGATTACAACGAAAGGTGTTTGAAATATTTAGAAATTTTCAAACTATAGCATTTTAACATCTAATGCAATTTGTACGTATAAGCAGTTAACTATATTAATTTTTAATTGCACCTACGTTACATTAATATTTATTTAATAGACTCTGGGAGAAAATAAGTCCTCAATACTAGTTTTATCTTTAACTCTTTACTTCCTCCATGACCCGTCTTAAACTAATATGTCCCCTCACTAACTTACATCCATATTGGTAACGGTACTTACATCAACATGAGTACGGCTTGACAATGTATCTAATTCTATATCTATCATGCTGAACATTTTGAATTATTATTATCATTATTATTATAGGGTGTACTGAGATGTGGTATTTTCAAAACTATGTAATCACGGCTCCTGTTTCTTTCATCGGTTCCCGCGTATTACCTAGTAAAGCGAGAATCGATGAGGAAGAGCGCTGGAATCGGATTAGTATGCACATATGAATGTGAAATTATATTGGAATGCTGTGTCTTTAGTTCCTATATGAATCGATCATCGGCAAGGTAGATCACCAGTACGAGTGCTCAAGATTTGGAGAATCAGTAGAACATCGGAATTAGAGAAACCATTGCTGGTTACGTCAGTTCACCCTTTAGGGTACCGTCGCACTTTGACATCTCGACGATGATCTTTTCATAGAAGATTGCCACGGCTATCCGGCATCAATGCCGCCGCCGCCGCTTCCCCAGCGCCTTGCACATCTTACCCCCTCTCCTTCCTCAGCAGCAACGAAGTCGCTTCCGTGGATTACGAGAGGCATTCTCGTTTCGGAACTAGGCCGAGCCTTTTCGCCATACCTCCGGTAATCGTCCTTTTTGGAATTAGGGTTTTTGTGCGCGCACGGTAACGGGTACGAAGTCGTTCCCTACCGTCGGTCTAAGTGCGAGGAGGCTAGCGAGATCTTTCGGGTTTCTTTTGAGTAATGGTTTGCGCGACAGTGTTTCGTCCTCAAACACTTCGGTTTCCGGACGCTCGCATCGTACGCTCGGATTTTCGCGTATGAATGAGTGAGTGGATGCTATATTGCGGTTCCTGGATCCGAGACGTCGCCAGGAATCCAGCCTCATCCTCATATATCATCATCGATGCCCTCGAGATGGTAAAAGTATTTGTGTATACTTTTGCTATCCTCACTCGGGTATATGAATTGCGTTCCGTCGCGTTCACGTGTCAAGTGTGTTTTGTTTCATGATTTATACGATTGCTTTAATTTCTTAATTCCTCTCGTTTACCAGTTTCGGTACCAGCGTTGATGGTACCGCGTTGAATCAAGTTAATCCATCAATTAAATACTTTCTTTTCTAATTATCACATTTAAGTCATTTCTAGAAGTTATAATTTTTTACTTCCCCGACCTCACGTCTCTCCGAGTTCGGGTTAGTTGAGATAAATTGGGTTGTTGGTTCGAGTTTCGGGATCATTTTTGGAGTTCCACAACGTTGGGTATTCGGTTTCCCCGTTGAAAACCGGCTGGCGCACTGGCATATATAAGTATTTTGGCAATTGGGAATCAATACGTGACTTTGGTTAAATCAAGCGTCACAAATTGGCGCCTGCGCGTAGAGGCTTTGAGGGAACAAATTTTCAGTGAAGGTTTCTTTTCGGTTCAGAAAAATTAGCGTTCGGAAATTTGGTAAAGTAAAATTTCGGAAAATCAATTCTAGTCTCGTTCATTATTACGGATAATTATTTATTTATTGTAATTTCTTCGACTAATAAAATTTAACTGTGAATAATCCGTAAAATTAATTGTCTCGAAAAGATTTTAGGAAACAGAAATTAAACGCGTTCGAGAATTCGAGAATTATAGTTGTAAATCACGGTCGGAAAACGATTCGGATTTAGAGGTCAGCGATAGTATGTGTTCGAACTTGATGTTATTGTTTTGTTGACGAAGTATAGCAGTTCTGAATATTAATTGTGTTTAATCGAATAATTAAAATCCGAAATATATTTTGCAATTGAATATTGGAAAATAATCTTGTTTTGTAACTCTTTGAAAATCCGATATTTAAAAATTTGAAAAATTTGTAAATCTTTCTTTTATTGAAAAATTGGTCATAATTTTGTAAGTTTCGATAATATTTCTCTTTGATATTTTTTTTGAAAATTTAGTCATTTAGAAAGATTTTGAATTAAATATTATGAACTTTATAATTGAATTCAATTATTCCAAGTATTAGATTTCGAGAAGAAAGAATACTTTTGACCTGCGCAAACATTGGGTCTCGTATCAAGGAGAAAGTAAATCCCTTGTTTACGAGTATGTTAGCAAAATCCGACAAACAATAAACACGCTATTGTTCGATTTCGAAGGCACCTGTGTTGTCTTGGAAAATTGTTTTTGGTAGTCTGTTTATTCGAATAGCATATTGTGAATAACATATTTTTCAGAATGATGAATTATTAGTTATAAGAAATTTATGATCATCATTTATTATTATTATATGTGATTTCTTATTGTGTTCCTTATTTCAATATCCGTACGACTTATTCAGAAAATTCTGGAAAGTCGTTAGTGTCTATTTCTCATCCAGGTCCTAGTGTGCAATCGTGTCATTTGAAGAACGGTTGCGTAAAATTCGGGAGATGAATTTTAAACTATATTTTTTTTTTAATAATTATTTTGGGAAAATTTTTATCATTTTAGTAAATGTGTGGGATTTTGGGTATCTTTCTGGTCCTTTTGATAACTTTTGATAATTTGGGGTAAATTTTTATAATTTTGCAGCTTTTTGTATTTTTTTTTTTTGTTTTTGAAAATTTTTAATAAATTTTAGTCACTTTGTTTATGGCTTTTTGCAGAACGAATTGGAAAATTAAAATTTCCGGTATCCTATTGCATCACTGCTCCGCCCTTCGTGGAACAGGAGACAATTAACAACTTTCTAGATGAGTTTGATACCTCCCAAAGGATCTCCCTCTTAGTGAAAAATTCGCTTCGGGTACAATGTCGCGAAAATATATTGCGAGATCGTCCACTTCGCTATTTTTCATGACAATCGAGATTTCACAATGTAGTTTAGAGACATGACGAGGAAAGCAGTCATGCGACGGTCGGCTTCGTAAGCACTTCTATCGCCGACATTCACTGTCGACGATTGTTAGTCCCGCATCGAGTGCGTCGGGTACCGATTCCGATGCAGAGATAGATCGCGGGTAAGATCGGAGCAATATGGCATACGATAAATTGAACACTACACGTTTTCGAAAATGAAACCCATCTCAACCTCCCGTCTCGTCCAATCAGGTCACGATTGCAACCGCTACGACTACCTGATCACGAACAGTAAACGAAACATTTTCGGCTTCGTACCCGAGTTCCATGCGTTACATAACCCCGAGTCGATCAGATCGTCTTCTCTTTTCTCATACCGAATCCTACGTTCAGAGAGCTTACGCTCAACCTTTTATTCGGAATACGGTGACAAAAATGCATGTATTGCCGGTAATAGAGAACGCGTTGCCCCGTCAACTACGCCGCACGCATCTTGTAATTCCGTATGGAGAGTCAGGCTCTTTGTCGACTAATCTTCGGGTTTCGGTCCGCGGAGAGCTTCGGTAAATACAGCACCCTCCATGCGATTTGCAGAACGTCCAACTACTCGAGGAGATCGGAACGTTCTCATTATAAGCACACTTCGGGAAATACGTTCGATAGAGGACCTCGCAAGGTCATACGCGATTGGAGAGTGACTTTCGCGGGCTTTCCCGAGAGTAGTGCCGAGGAATTTTTGTGTCCTCTCCAAGAAATGCGTTTAGGTACCTGCATTACCGACGAAGATTTACTAGGATCCCTACCTGACCTTCTACGCGGCCTCGCTCTTCAGTGGTATCGCCTAGAATGTGACACCGACGAAGGAGCGTGTTTTCCTCCCGGAGATGGAGTTCGAGCCCCCACCTAAGTCGACAGCCTTTCGACACGGTCGAGCAGATGGGAGAAAGTTGCTGCCATTTCCGAGGACGAGATTCGTCCGATACTGGTGCGCAAGGGAAAGTCGGAGGATCGTAGAACGCAGGTCTCGCGAGATTGGTCGCCGCGCCTCTTCCCCCTCGCGGTGAGAAAAGATCGGTGGAAAAGAACAAGAAATCGAAACCACCTTCTTCCAAATCGGTTTCGCGCAGAGATGTAACGCGAACGCCATCCCTCAACCTATCCGCGCAACACAGGACACCTAATGCGAGAATGTCCCAAGCCGCGTATCGCGATAGTATGCTACCCTTGCGGGGAGCGAGGTGTCGCAAGATCGACTTGCGCCTCGTGTAAAAATTCGGAAAAAGCTTAAAACGGGCGGCTTCTCGGGTTACAACTCCCGCTATAGCGAGCCATGCGATCCAATTCCTCGATTATGACACTATCTCAAGACGAACATTTCTGACATGACATTAGGCACTAACTTAATAACACCATCGGTTACGAAGAAAAAGACATGGATTGTCTCGGTTGCAAAATCGACTAATCCGCGGAAAATGCTCGAGACGGCAAAAGCATTTGTGAGTACTTTGTGCTATCCTCATGCGGGTGTATGAATTGCGTTCTGTCGCGTTCGCGTATTAAGTATGCTTTGTTTCATGATTAATACGATTGCTTTAATTTCTTAATTTCAATCTTTTACTGTTTGCACAATTTCGGTACCAGCGTTGATGGTACCGTGTGTATCAAGTTAATTCATCAATTAAATACTTTCTTTTCGAATTATCACATTCAAGTCATTTCTAGAAGTTATAATTTGTTACTTCCAAGACCTTACGTCTCTCCGATTTCGGGTTAGTCGAGAGCAATTTGGTTGTTTGCCCGAGTTTTGGGATCATTTTAGGAGTTCCACAACGTTGGGTATTCGGTTTCGCCATTGAAAAAACGACTGGCGCTCTGGCACGTGTAAGTATTTTGGCAATTGGGAACCAATACGTGACTTCGGATAAATCACGCGTCGCAGTACATATTACAAATATCTAATACTATCGATTAACAGACCATACTCAATTTTCTATTCACTAACTTTGTTTTTTTCTTATTAAAGGTAATTATTTAATTACCTTTAAATGATAATCAAGATGCGTCAGCATAGATATATTTTTCTTTTCCTAAATTCATGCATTATTCTTAATTAACCATCCATTCAATCACGCGTGGAATCCTTTCTTACCTAGGTCTCCATAAATATCCTACATGGGTGTATAAAAATTTAGTATTAGTCCATAGTTAGGTCGTCTGGGCTTAATCCTTCCACCAATCCTAACGGATGAGTTCAGATGCGAAGGGGATGGAACGAAACGCCACGCATGTATCTTTTTATTTTTAATTTTTGTTTAGTTCTTACTTTCTATTATAAATTATTTTATACGTGTCTATATAGACACCCGAATACTGACCTGTTATATCATATGGCGTCAAATAGTGGTATATGTGTATAAGGTATATCTTAGGTTGTAAGGGGCGAACGAGCGCGTGTTTGTGATTTTCGTGTACGTATGTATATAAATAACTTACTTCTGTGTATACCGTGAAATCCTGCGGGTCTTGAAGAAATACAGTATGCGTCCACGGCAGAATACGTTGTCAATCTCTGTGGTCGCGGCAAAAGAGTATGACAATAAACGACTCTCGTAAGCGAGAGCCTTTTCGGGCGAAGGTGACCCACGGAATAAACATAGAAATTTCTCTCTGTTTATGAACCCGTCCGTTGAAAATTGTTCAGAAGTTTTTTTTTAACAAAGGGATCCACTTGGTCAGAGAGTCAAAACTAGGGCAAAATTACTAAATTATTACTAATATTCGACTTCTTATAGGTCCGTTCTTCCAAATTGGACTCTGCCTTTAAAGTACAAATGCATTCCATTACTTAATTTCGACTTTAAATTTACCATGTTCTTATTCACAATTTACCTGAAGTAGAAGTCGATTCGACGTTAATCAGGTTAGGGCCGTTAGGTAGTTGAACCTATTGGAAAGTCGAATTGACGTAATTTCTACCAATTTTGCTGTTTGAGATGTCATATGTAACGATGTCCATTGTACTATAAATGAGTGCCTAATTAGCTTTTTTACTTATCTAAATCTTTAATACATACCTAAAATATCATGTATTTTCGGATCATCCCGATTCCCATAATTTGTTCACATTTAACCTTCCGGATGATCAACCTACTTTAATACCAACTACCCCCTAACTCTCCATTTTTTTTTCTAAAAAAGTATTGAATGTATACTAACGGCCGTTATACGAGTTTTTAGTTTATACAGAAAATTAAATAAAAAATGCTTTATGCGTAATTGTTCTACCAAATCGCATCTTTTCAGAGCCTGGATTTTAAAACTGTATACATAAATTTTTCCAAATTTGTAAGACCATTGCATTCTGAAGGTATCGTTTTTTAATATTTCGCACATTTTTCAAACAACTTTAAACAAAAATAACCTCATCGTTCATTTTTATTATCAGACGTCTTTATTCTTTTTCTGAAACAGCATTATTAGAATAGGAATGATAAAAAAATTTGAACTAAGTGAATTACTATTCAAGTCACCACTTACAATATTTTATAATGTGGCCAAATATTACAGAAGTATTCAAATTAAATCCTTTTAAAATAATCATTTGGGCGATGGTAGACTATAATTAATAAAAGATTGAACGCAATGAAGTCGCAATTAGCCAGTCATAACATTTTCTTGAATTCGGTGTTGGAGATAATAGGAATAATTAGCAATCGTTTCTGCCTGTTTAATAGGTTATACGTATCTAAGATAATTATCGAGAAATGTATGGGGGGAGTTATCTAGGGGAATCGGCACTTATGGGATCGCAAAAACTCATGAGATCGCCGAAAAAGTCTTCTACGGCGGTCCCAGAGAACTGTAACGCAACTTTCGTGTGGAAAACAGAGAGAAGGCGTTAGGGAGAGTAGGTGTCAACATTTTAGGAGAAATTTGGAAAAAACCGGCGTGGAAAAAATAATCACCTCGCGCCTGCGACAAACGATTGCCATATAACCCGGGATGTTGAGGTGAACCGCGTAAATGAAGATATCCGGTGATGGACGAAGCGCGCCCCGATCGGTGACGGTTTTCTTTTCGCATATTTTTTCCACCATCTTAAAATCAAGGAATCTCGCTGCCGTAAATATTCTCCCTTCATTATAGAGAAGGCGCCGGAAGGGAAACGAGCTCATCTATTTTACCGGCGATTGCAACCCGTGGAAAATCGTCCGCAACCGACATAAATGCAGCAGCCAGGTGATTGTGATACAGACATTGTAATTTAAAAGGTTATATTTGTATAAAATAAAATTAGAACATCTATGCAATGACGGAATAGTAATTAATTAATAATAATTTTGTAACGTAACATATAAAATTGTCACAGAACGATACCGAACTTCCTCCCTCACAGAAATTTGGGGTCCTGATTTAAAACTCGGTATGAGTTTTCAGGGATTCACAAACCAGCAGCACACTCACGGTTACTCACCACTCACGCAATATTATGCCGATAGCAATAAAAAAAGGATTCGAAATTCGAATCAATAAAAAATACAAAAGCGAAGAAACGCATTTTGGAATAAAATACGCGGGAAATGTTAAAGATCTTCACCGGGCGAGGACGCTCTATGTACCATATATATGTTACACAATTTGCGGATACAAATGTTACGCAAACACGGAACCGTCGCTTTTTTCCGAGCTCTTATAAATCTGTAAATATATATCGTTTGTCGGAGTATTTTAGATTATAATCTTCCGAAAATAACTCATCTAACAAGTTGTTAAGTAAGGATTTCCTTGAATGTTGTTCGTGGCAAGTTTTTTGAACCATACAGTGTTTTAATTTATTGTGAAAAGATATCGTTTAATTTAGAATATTCTCGAACTAGTTAATTCGGTTGATTTGTTTAAGTGTGTTTGTGTGTATATGTAGAGTAAATAATTCTAGTGTCTCTGTGCTATGCTCTACTTGTTTCGGTCGTGTTTGTGCTACACTCACCAGTACTATTGACCAGGTGCGCTGTAGATCGGCGCGTACGGTTCACTGGGATCTCCTAGCCCCCTCTTCTAGATCGCTTAGTTCTTGATTCTGTTGAAGCCGTCAAATTTAAGTTCTTACTGATTTCTACTCGAGCATTTTGATAGCACATTCGAATGCGAATTTATTCTTATTTTTAAAGTGCGCATTTATTATATCATACAAAGATGACCTCTGTATGTGCTCGATGCAAAGTCGCAATATCTGAGGAAAAAATTTCCTTGTGTATTGCATGCAGGATAATATATTGCCAGTCATGTGCAATCAATTTTAAAACAACATGCTCCGCTCAATTTGTTTGTTGCATTGCCGCTCAAACGAAGAAGAAGCGCAAGGCTTCTACAATACTAGCACAACCACGTTTGTTACGTTCTGGCAATGGTTCGTCTACTATATCTGAGCCGGAACATACTGACTTTCACACATTTTATGCAGAGTATAAACGCAATTTTTCCATGCTCAATGAGAAATTAGATAAGGAATTAGCCGTATCAGCGAAAGTAGATAAAAGGGAAAGTGATATTGCCAATAATTCCGAAAAAATTGACTCACTCCGCCAGCAGCTGTAAATTGAAAAAGCGCGAACTGGTTACATCGTTAGAAACTGCAATCTTCTTATATCTGGTTTAGTGGAAGTAGCAAAGGAAGATTTGCGAGGGATTATGATGAAAATCTCACAAGAATTAAACATTGATGTCGGAACTCGTGACATTATTGATGTCTATCGTCTACCAATTTCGAATAGCAGAAGCAGTTCAAATACTACATCCAAAAATGACTCTCAGGCACCCCACAGCTCTTCCAGTTATAACAATCGTCCTAGGCCTATACTTGTCAGAGTTGCAGCTCCTAGAATTCGTATTGACTTAATTAAGAGTTCGATAGCTAAGAAAGGCTTGTTCTCGGATTCTGTCGATACATCGCAAACTCGAACGCGGATTTACGTCAACGAAAGTTTACCATCGGATACTCTGGATTTATTAAAAAAGGGAAAGTCACTGTGCTGTGGGCATCCCACTAAAAGATGCTATCTTTATCAAGGCTTAGTTTATTTCCGACCGTGGTCATGAACATGGTCAGTCGGTAATGATCCTGAATGAAGATGACCTGCAGCAAATCAAGGATTAACATCAAACACCTGACCCAACAAGTGACTTTACAATGATGAGTGATTCTTCGATTCATGGCCTGTCTTTGAACAGTTTATCATCATTAGCATCCCCGGAAGAAACAAATCATCACATGACTACGAATAATAATTCAAGAAAAGTTTTAAAAATCGCACATCTTAAGGTAAGATCACTATCAGCACATTTTCCACAAATTGCTGATTTTTAATTCATGGTAAATATAATATATTTTGTATTTCTGAGTCGTGGCTCAATAACACTAATCGAGACGAAGACTACCACATTCACGATTACAAATTAGTAAACGTCGACCGTCTCCATTCAAGGGGGGGGGGGGGGTCGGAATTTATGTTAGATCATATTTTAATTTTTCTTTAATTAAAGCACATTTAGATGAATTTGGTCTCGAACAATTGTGGATCACTGTTCAATTTCATAACATTAAATATGCGGTAGGTGTTCTGTACAGACCAGATAGAGTCTCTTTAAATTGTTTGGATAATATGGATCCCATTTTGTCATCTTTGTATACCTCTGTTGATCACATCCTTATCTTAGGAGATTTAAATGTCGATTTATACAACATCAATTCGTGTGCTACAAAAAAACTCCTTGAATGTATTCGGTTAAATGATCTTCTCCAAATTATAAATTCTCCAACGAGAGCTACGGCTACAACATCGACCGTACTTGATGTCATCTTAATTTCATCCAGGGTTAAAATTATTGATGTCTTTGCTACTGAGGAGCACGAGATTTCGGATCACTTTTTAGTCGGTTGTCTTGTTTCCTGTCCTAGGCCAGAAAACAAACACACGTTTATCCAAACACGTGATTTTAAGAATTTTGATGCTAAACAATTTGATTTGATGGCTGCCTGTTATCCCTGGATGGAAAGTTTTAATTACCAAAGTATTGACGATAAATTAGCATATTTGAATTATCTAATTGTAAGTATCTTTAGCATATTCGCTCCAGAAAAACTCTTCCGCGTGTCCAAACCTCGTGCTCCTTGGATAACGGATACGGTTAAGATATTCATTAGGAAAAGAAATGCTGCGCAATCAAAGTGGAGAAAATTTAAATCGAGCTCGGATTTTCTGTACTATAATTCCCTTAGAAATTGTACCGCCTCGATGATTAGAAGAGAACGAAAATGTTATTTCCGCACTATAACATCCTCGGCGAGTAAACTGTTATGGAAATCTGTCAATTATCTAGGGGTTAAAGATTCCATTTCTCCTGGGTTCCATCTCACCTGTCAGATGTTAACTGTTTAAATCAGTATTTTGCTAATGTTCCAAAAATTTTACCCAACACTGATTCTCTCCAACTCTTCCGTTTGACTCGCTCTTCAAAGATTCCTGAAAATATTTTTGTCTCTTTCAGGGAAATCTCTATAATGGAATTATCTGATTACATCTCAAAATTAATCGCTCATGCTGCTGGATCTGATGGAATCTCTGGAGAAATGTTCTTAAGAGTTTTTAAACATTGCTTGCCGGAAATTTTAAATATTATTAATGGCATAATTCGTTCTAACGTATTTCCCAAAATGTGTAAACATGCGGTCGTGCGCCCTATTCCCAAAGTGTCAAAACCTACTGTATTTTCTGATTTGCGACGGATTAGTCGTCTACCTATTTTTTCAAAACCAGTTGAAAGCATTCTGTATGATCAAATTTTAGAAACAAGTATGATATCTTCCCAGCGTAGCAATCTGGCTTTAGGAAATCCTTTAACTGCGAAACAGCTCTTCTTGATGTTTCTGAGGACATACTTTCGAGCATTGATCATCAAATGTTATGTCTTATTGTGACTTAATGAAATCGTATCTTTATCGACGCTCTCAATCAGTTTCAATCTCTGGTAACAGTGCGATCTCTGAGATAAAAATTTTAACGTGTGGTGGTCCCCAGGGTGCTAAATTAAGCCCCTTACTTTTTATAATATATACAGCTGACATTTATAGTTTATGCTCGGATGTTTTCCTCAAAACATATGCTGACGATACTCAAATACTGTTACCTTTTAGTCCGCGTGCTGCATCGGAATCATTTTCTAGACTTGATTCTGACCTCAATTACATCGCAAATTGGGCAAATGAAAACGCACTTATCCTTAACCCGTTGAAGTGTAAAGTACTCATAATCGGCAATGCGAAACTTCGTAAGACCATCGATCACAGTCTAGTTCCAATTATTGTAAATGGCAGAGGTATCCCAATACCCACACAGCACACTGTCCTGGGGACGTCCTCAGGAGCTCCTCAGGACGTCCCAAGGACCGCGTGCACCATCCTGTTAACGTCCACGCGACATCCTCAGGACACAGAACGCCTTGAGGACGTTAATAGAACGATAAAAGCGGACATTTGGACGTCCTGAGGAACTCCTGAGGACGTCCCCTGGACAGTGTGCTGTGTGGGATAGTCTCTGAGGCAAGAGACCTTGGCTTGATCATAGATACTAACTGGACCTTTTCCCAGCATATAAATAAAAAAAAGCAATTTGTTTTGCTAATTTGCGCCGATTATTCCCATGGTGGCATGTTCTTCCATCGAAAATAAAGTTTAAGCTTTGTAAAGCTCTAGTTCTCTCGCACTTGCTTTTTTGCATTTGCGTATATGTGCCATGTCTCAGTGGGAGCAACTTGTGTAAGGTTCAGGCAGTGCAAAATTCTTGCCTTCGCTATGCATATGGTTTACGAAAGTTTGATCATATTTCCCCTGCTATGAAAAGATCCGGCTGGCTGACAATGAAAAATAGGATGAATGTTGCGTTAACCAGTATGATTTGCCAGGTCCTCGCTTCGAAGGCTCCGGGTTACCTCTATCATCGTATTACCATGCTAGGTCAGAACCGTCAAAATTCCCGAAATTCTGTCGCGTATTCAATGAAATACCCAAGATATGGATCGAAAAAGACAGGTGGAGTCTTTTTGTTTATAGCTGCGAGGGTGTTCAATTCGCTCCCTTTACACTAAGATCCATGTTGTTCAAAGTAAATATTTTTTTGTTTCGTGTCAAAAGTTATTTTTTAACCCATAAGAATTAGCATGTAGATGTGTTAGCCGCTGTTATTGTAGTATTCTTTGGTTGTCATTATTTTTTTTGCATTTATTTATGTTATATTTCATGATTATGTGCTTATTTTAATTAGTTTGTATTGATGCGTCTGAATGTATCTTGCGGGTCAGGCTGTAAAACAGCAGTTTCAGTGCTGTGTCTTGCCTTTCGTACATTGCTCTTATATTGTCCAATAAAGACTTTTTTTTTTTTTTTTTTTTTTTTTTTGGGGGGTGGAAATGCTTTGGGCACCATAGGGGGTTCAAGATGTTGTTTAACTCCCCGTGTGTCGAACTCCCTCACCATGGATAGTGATAGCAAGGTTATCTCTGCTGACAAGCCAAGTTCTTGGACATTTCGAAAGAATTGTCCATGCAATGGCTTGTGGATATGCCTTCTCCAAAATACGGAGTTGTTCCTTCCATATGTTAGCCCTGAGACGCACTGGGCACAGATTGATGATTGATTCAGCTTCCTGTGCATCACTACGACCCACGTTGAAAATTAGACCGAGATTTCGTGCCGCTCGTTCCGCCGCGTTGTACAAAAACGCCCCCTTCCCCTGAATTTCATGCTGATGAACCAGCATCATCAGGGGATCCTCCGTTCGATTGATCACGTCGCAAGCTGTCTCGAAGACCAATCGGCCATGCATACACTCCAGGCTTAAAAGGCCACGACCTCCCATATTTCGGGGCAAATACAGTCGTTCCACGGAAGATCTTGGATGCAAACTGCGTTGCATACAAATCATCTTCCCTGTGCTTCGGTCAAGACCTTTTAGCTCATCAACGTTCCACTTCACTGCTCCAAATGAATAGAGCACTGGTGATACGGCCAACATATTCGTGGCTGCCACCTTATTTCTCCCGGTCAATTCTGATGACCAGATCTGACGGAGAATGCGCCGGTATTTCTTAATGATGTTGGTTTTAGCAGCCTGCACATCCTGGACATGCCTTTGAGGTACGCCCAGGTATGTGTAGGCTTCTTCGGCGCTAAGGTGGCGGATGACATTTCCGTTGACGAGCTCCATATCGTTGTTATGGGAGCCTGACCTTCCTCTGTGCAAATGAACGACTGCACACTTGTCCAATCCGAATTCCATGCCGATATCTCTCGAGTATGTGAGGGCGATGTTCAGAGATCGATGTAATTGATCTTCGCCTGATGCGTACAATTTAAGATCGTCCATATAGAAAAGATGGGTGATCTTATGTACACGTTCACCAGGCGGTCCACACATGTACCCTTGAGATTTCCGGAGAGCAACGGATAGAGGCAATAGTGAGATGCAGAAGAGCAGAGGACTCAGAGAATCTCCTTGATAGACACCTCTTTGGAATTGAACCAGTCTAGACATGGTTCGACGCTTGTCCGATGTCATGACAAAGCGTGTTTTCCAAAGAGGCATCAGGTCTTCTACAATTCTCACTATGTTTGGGTGGACATGGAGGCGTTTGAGCAACAAGCTTAAAAGCTCGTGCGATGTTGAGTCACACGCCTTCATGTAATCCAGCCAGGCTATCGACAGGTTACGCTTGTACTGGACTGCGTCCTGACAAACACACCTGTCGATAAGCAAGTTGTCCTTGCAGCCGGATACACCCATTTTGCAGCTTCGTTGTTCTACTAACCGTTGCCACACCGGTTTCACGGATTTCTCAATACGGTCGTTCAAGATGTTAGTGAACAAATTGTATAACGTATTGAGACACGTGATCGGTCTATGGTTTTTCGGATCGGACAAGTCTCCCGATTTTGGGATCAGTGTCGTTCGGCCCTCCACCAGCCAGTGCGGAATGGGTTGGTCTCCATTTATACAAGAGGTGAATATTCGGGCTAGGTGTTGATGGACAGAAGTGAACTTCTTCCACCAATAGTTGTTAATTCCATCCCAGCCCGGCGAGGAGAAATTCCTCGCTCCTGTGATGGCATTTTTCACCTCTAAAGCACTGACGGGTGGGCAATCTTCACTTTGTTGTGTGACTTCGTCGCACAACTCGGTGAAGATTTCAATACCTGGAGTGTCTGCATTAAGCCTAGATGTTCTCTCGTAGATGCTCCCCCAGAATTCCTCAACTGCGGCCATCGACGGAAACTCGCTTGAGGCTGCGATACGATGTTTGAAGAGGTTGGAAGGATTCGTCCAAAATATTGCATTTTGTCGAATTCCATCCTCCCGTCTTTGCAGCCTCTTTTTGGCATCCGCCAAAACCCGAATTTTATCCGCCAAACGTTGCTTGATGTTGAGCAACTTCAGCTTGTTCAGTGTGTGATAGTACGTCCGCAGTTGTTGTGCGAACTTCTTGACTTTTGCCGTAAATGAACGGCCAGATGTTAAATAGTCGATCACACACTGAACTCGGGAAGCGAGCTTCCGTGTCAGTCGAATCTTGCCGTTCAATTGAGACATGCGTTTTGTAATCTGCCGACTCCCCGATATCTGTGTCAGATTTCGCGGAGTCACCAGATCACTTGCAGCCTCGTAAACGGCACAATTGACTTGCCACAGGTCGCAGTCATCTGGAAGAGCATCCAGAAGTAGGCTATTTGCTCTGTCTAATTCTCGTTGTTTAGGCAAAATTTTTGTTGTCAAATTTTGCCTAAACCCGAGTGTCGTGCTTTCGTAATGTGGAGCATCTCTCCCAGCACCGCGTACGGGCTCAGTTGTTATTGCCCGCACATCCGGTACCGGTTGACAGCTGGGAACAACGAAACCCGTCCGCCTCAGATAGGCCACATAATCTCTCAGTTGTTGTTGAGAAAAGCGATCTGCCAGTTCGGGATGCATTGCTGCAAACCGACTATGCATTCGCGCCATGTAGCCTCTCTGTTGCGGACAGCTCTCCTCGTAGCAGCGCATTAGATCTTGCCTGAGATCCTCCGTCCACTGAAATCGCCCATGGGCATTCGTGCGTTGTTGTCCCGGGACACCTGTTTCGGCTCCTCCACCTCGGGACTGGGCTGCATCCGAAGCAGCCCCTTGATCAGGAGCCCTGCGCGTTATTCTATTGCTAACCGCATCAAATATAGGAAGTAGGGTGGTTAGCCCTACCCCCCGTTGTTATGCCTCTCTCGTTTGTCTCTTACCTCGCCATCCACTGGGGTTGGTTACCCAATCTCTGGCAAGGTTGCTAAGAGTCCAGGGCCCACCGGTTTAATAAGCACACGTGGAGGTGAGAGTAGGCCATTTGGGAAGATAGGCTAAGATGCGGCTTTTTGCATAGCCGCATTCTGTTACGCGTCATTCCCTTTGGGCCCCTTAATTATTATTATTATTATTATTATATCTAGATATCGCCGGACTGAATGCGTCGGGGTTCTCTTCGAGATCCGCGAATATCGTGCCTAATGCCATGATGTTCCCAATTTTCCATCGACGTAGAACTTCATGGATAAAGGGGAAAGGAAGGGAATATCAGACGAGAATGCTGACGAAAATAGTTAGAAATTCCAACGAAGTATAACTTTCGCGATTTAGTAGGGAGGCACTTTCGTTTATTGCGATACGGAGTAATATAATCATCGCGCAGTAGACCAAATATGAAAGGAATGTCTGCATTAAACATGCGTTCAACCTTGATTTTTTGTGTAACGTTAATATCATTGTAAACTGCACAACGGTAATCGAAGTACGGTAGAATCAATGAGGAAACAAGGGTTCTCCGTATATCTGATGGTAGCAGAGCTCGGTTATTACGTATTGTCGTAGGTTGAAGAAAATTTTATTAGGCATTTTTATAAGTTGCTACTTCCATGAGAGCTTCCCATCGAACAGAAGACCCAGGTTCCTCACTGATTTAACCCACGGTATGGCTGAGTTGTTAATGACAATCGGTACGAGCGAATCAATATTAAGGGCGTTTAGATTGAAAGGACTGCAGACAATTAGTGCCTAGATTTTTTCGTAGTTTAAGACGAGGTCTTTGGTGTTCGCCCATTGGCAGAAGCGAGTTATGTCAGATACGTTGGAGAATAAATTAGTGTTATTCAACGGAGAAACAGAGTTAAAGATAGTCATAACTACACAGGTCCCTGTGTAAAAACGAGATTTATATGACTATTTAAACAGTCTAATGAACGATAGTCTCTACATGTGATTTGTGTAGGCTTTGTTTTTAATATTTTAATCCTATATTCAATGCCGATCAAGTCAGGGTCACAGATAAAAGGTAAATTAGTTGCCTATGAGTAAGGACATTTGTAAGATTATCTACAAGGCAGGGGTCGATCCAAGTATCAGTTTGGTTCGTATGATTAGTAGGTTGATACTGCACAATTTGGAGAGCATTGGCTTCTGCAAACTGTTGTAAATATGTAGATTCGAAATTAGCACGATTTAAATCGACATTCAAATCACCTATAATAATGATTGCATCATAGTCCTCGCTATGTTATTGAATTTTAAGTTTAAATAGTTTGAGAAGAGCTTTCTTGGGTGGGCGATAGATAACGGCAAGTAGTACTCTGTCATTCGGCGTGTAAATGCAGCTAACAACCACAAGCACGAACTCAAGGGGATTAAAAGGGGTGCATTGTAAGCGCTCAAGAATTTCAAATTTAACTGAATCATGAATCTATATGGCAACGCCACCACCGAGTTTATGCTTGTGGTCATTGTAGAACAAGTGATAATTAGGCAGAGAAAAATAGGATTCCACCGTTTTAGTTTTAAATCAGGTTTTAGAAAGTAAATTAATATGGTAAAAATTATTAATAAAATATGAGTTGAAAAGTGATATTTTATTAGCTGAACCGAGAGATTGAACTTTTATATGACAAACTTTTAGATTTATATGATTAAAGGTTACTGAAATAGTCGAATTTAATCCATGGTTACTTCCGGAAGTCGGTGCAGCCATTCCCCTGTTGTCGCGAACATTCCGAGCACCACACGCCGAAAGTCATTCCCGAATTTTTTGGAGATCGCTATGACGGATTATGGCGATCGCATTAGCGCCGCTAGTTAGTCGGAAACGTACAATGCTGTGGTACATAAATACATATTTATGCGGATGGATGGTCTTTCACTAAGGTCCGAGCTTTACTTAGCCATTCTAGTGTCGCAGATGGCAACTACTCGTTAACAAACACGCGATTTTTAGCGTAAGAGCTGTCGATATCCGTTGAGAAAAGCATCTTTCTTATGCGCATTCCTTTTATAAACGCAAAGAGCAAGTCGGGATTAGTAAAGCGTAATTAAATTGCAGATGGTCTTGGAGATAATAGCGAAGGTGAAGTCGATGAAGTGGAAGTAGTTGTACTGGAACTGTTCGGTCTAATGAGGCGATGTATAGCTTGAACATTCTGAGGTTGAAGTGATAAATTAAGAATGCTCGAAAGTTTTAGTGAGATTAATCGTTAGTCCCCATTAATGGTTGAAGGTAGCCCTGTGATAACAACATTGCGATTTCGCATGTCATATCCCATCGTAGCTCGCTTGACTCTAAGAGATTCAACTTCGGTTTTGAAGTTATTTAAAATTGGCATCAACAGTTTCGATATGTTCTGCGATCGTTTGTACACAATCCATCTTATTATTCAATTCATCACATCGCACATTCTGTCGGGCTTCAATTTGCTCTTGTCTACCAAAGTATAATTGCAGCGCGTGAGGTATTACCGACTGTGTCAGACGAATCAGATTCAATAAATGTCGCGCTATTTGATCGCAAGAGTCGGGGCGAAGCAAACAGGGATGTATTGAGCTTCCTTTTTTTTACTAGTTGTCGACTGATTTAAGCAACGGACAAAGCACCTGATACTGGGTTCTAAGATTTAATGGGCTTGCATTCAACATAGTACACAAGTGCACAAATGGCACATTTGGCATAATCGTCACTAGTTCATTCCAAATTACAGAACTAAGAGAAATTTAGTGACGCAGCCGCATGGGCGGTCGCACAACAGCAGCGCTTAATGAGAATTATGAAGAGCGTCGGACCAAGACGGGGACCATGTGGGGCTCCTGACGTAGCATACGCGAGTTGAGAAATTTATCCATCAAGACTAAAGTTCGGTCGGATTCGTTTGCGTGTGTACTACGTTTGCAAAATACTTATTTTTTCTTAGTTAAAAGAGGCATCTTTCGTGTCAGCATGGGACGTGTAAATAATGTACCCTGCTCGTTAATTCTAGATCGCAAATCAGACGTGAGCCAAGGAATTGATCGATGTTCGATTCGATTAGTAACAAAAATTATTATTAAGAGCTTCTGTCATACAATGATACTAGGAGTAACGTTATTAGCATGTTCGCTACGTGATGAGCGATAGCTCGATTCAAGTACTGAAATATTCCGTAATTTTAGACGATGTTCCGTATTAACGTCATTCACGATGGACGGATTATCATAGGTTGTGAAAGTACGATATGTAATAGTTTGAGGCGTGGGACTGAGATTACTAAATTGTCATTGGATAGATATGAGACTATGACCAGCGGCAAAGGCTGAAGACGATTTAAAAAATGTTTTTACCTTGTCACTGGAATCCACAATTATAACAACGAATTACCAACATGAAAATCCAGCATAATGGATCGGAGCAAAGGGTACACAAAAAGGGAATAGTTAGAGATAAGATTCTTTCAATATTTTGATTCGAATTACATTATTCAGTTGCAGTTTATATCTCCAGTTATGACAATATTTTTGAATCTTGAAATGTGGCGGTTAAATTTATATAAAAAATCAGCAAGTAGGTGTCCCTCTGGACGTCAATAAATGGTTATAATAAAAATGTTATGCAGTGATGATTGAACATTTATAAACAGGTACTCGGGATAATTAACCGATTCGCTGTCTTTGTCCTCTACTAGTGGATAAACTCATTTTTGTAAGTTATTACGTAAAGTGTTGATTATTCAATGATGTAATAATTTTATTGTGACTTAACAACCAATTAATGCAAATAAATAATATTTTTTTAATTTCTACAATTACTATTAGAAATAAATCAATTTTAACAAGAATTATATCAATTTAAAAAATTTTTCTGCATGTTTTAATGTTCAAAATCGTTTTTGATCGTACGCACTTAATTTGGCACTGAACGGGTTAATAGTCGAATTATTCGAAGAGTCAAGAATTGAGTATAGAAGTGTCTTATGAAGGTAATATGCTATGCTTTCATTTTGCATGTATTGCGTTTGCCAATGTTATAAGTAGAGATCGATACACACGATAACTCAAAATTCGGAGTAATCCATGTTTCTCTTAAAGCCAGATTGTAAGATGATCCGTTGGAAAGCTCACATGCCTCTTTTTGCAGATGATACCGAAGAAAATTTACAATCGCACACGATCTCTTAAATAAATTCACAGAATCACAGACAAACGTAACAATTAGAGGGTTCCGGGTAGTCGAAACTCAGAAGAGGGAGAGAGAGAGATTGATTTATTAAAAACTTATATATTAGTGTCCTGGCCTCTACGAGCCGTGGACATATCAACTCAATATCCTGCCGTTACAATGTTTCGGTCAGGATATAACGATACATAATATAACTCAAAACTATAAAATCTCTGCTATAAGGCGGTAAACATATTAAAACAAAATTGCACTTGAGCCACACGCAGAGTAGTAAATTCGATTAGAAGACGCTCGCATAGTTTAAAACATTAAAATGAAAAACGTAACAAAATTACGGTTGATCAGCCCTAATAAGATGTGTTATTAAGTTAGTACGAAATATAACGAGAGATGTAAATGTGTGAAGACGGCGTGGCAGGGAGTTCCAAATCGGTAAGGCTGTGATCCAGAAAGATTCAGCAAAGATGTTAGTACGAAGAATTGGAAGTTTATATTGAGATGGTTGTTAGCTAGAAGATCGGTGAATGGAATGGTCTAGAGGAATGAATCTGTCAGTAAGGTAGAAAGGTTGGGAGGTATGGTTGAATTGACGAGTGAGGCTACCAAGAAAGTACTGTCGCCTAGATGTTATGAGTAGTCAGTTTGCTTTTTGACGATACGGCGCAAGTCTTTCATCCCGGCGCAGACGATACATATATCTCAAGGCGATGTTTTGAAGGCGTTGTAATTTAGTATTAAGATATGCAGTTGAATCGGCTATAATTAGAGATGCGTAATCGAGGTGTGGGGTGACTAATGCGTTGACGAGCGTGAGTGTGATCTGCAGTGGAAGAAAAGCACCACGAAATTTAAGCCCGTAAAGAACATTATGTACTTTAGATGATATGGTATTAACATGGCGATTCCATGTTAGGTCGGATGTTATTATAACACCAATATCTTTTACTTCATGTGAATATGGTATTACATCCGACCCAACAATAATTTGTGGTATGGTGAGATTTTTCATAACGGTTAAATTCTGAGGTGAACCTAGGATGATGTCCTGAGTTTTGCGCGTATTTAAAGTGAGCCCATACTCATGGAACCACCTCACAAGCTCAGCAATGTCACTGTTCATATTGCGTATCGTTTCAATTAGATAACATATCGGGGTCGAGAGATAAAATTGCTTATCATCAGCAAAGATGATGGTAGTGTGTCTACAATATTTAAGACTCGAGAATAAGGTATTGATAACAATAATGACTAATAAAGGGCCACAGCTCGAGCCTTGCGGAACGCCGGAAGTAATATACTCAGGATTAGATGTTAAACCATCCAGGCCAATTATTGTGTGAGAGCCATTTGTCAAATAAGGATACAGCCATCTCAATGTTGATTTCTCAAAGCCTATGTCTAGAAGGCAGGTTAGAATGACGACATGGTTTAAGGAGTCAAAATCTTTTGAGAAATCGAACAGTACCAAGATAGTAACTGTCCCACGATCTATACTCAAACGTACATCATCCATAAGGTGTAGTAGGGCAGTTTGGGTGCTGTGAAATTTACCGAATCCACATTGTTTGGGATGCGGTATACGATTTATCTCTAAATATTTTGTAATCTGCTGGGTGACAAGGGAATCAAGGACTTTAGAGAGGTGGGGACGATATGCGATTGGACGGGTATCAGAAGGAATTAAGGGGTTAGGGATTTTTTTAAGTGGTATGATGTAGGATGATTTCCAAATGGGAGGGAAATAGCTAGAGATGAGTGAAAGTTTGACAATGGATGTTAAATATGGTGCAATGATTGTAAAAATGGATTTTAGGTACTCTAAAGGAAGATGATCGGGACTAAGGCCGCGTGATTTTTGTGCAACTAAATTAAGACTATGTAAGACATAATGATGATTAATAGCAGTAAAGGTGAATGTTATATGGGAATTAGGTAATGGACGCATGATAATGTTGTTGAGTGTCGCTAAGTCACAAGACGGGTGCCATGACGATATTTGTGCGAAATGACGATTTAATGCAATGGGTGAAAAATGAGGAAGTGCGGACTGTGATGGCTGATTAGCAAGTCCTAATTTTCGTAAGCAAGACCAGAGTTTGTTCGTGCTTGATTGTTGGAGCACTAGTTCGGGTAATTAAAGATTTTTAGCCGCTTTTAAGATATTTTTAATCTCGCGACGCATATTCTTATATTCCTGGAAAATGCGTAGGTTTCGAGTTCTTTTTGCACGCAGGTACAATTTGTCGCATTCCATAATCCTACTTCGTATACAAGGTGTGATCCACGGAATAGTGCGGTGTAAAATACGTTTTGTAAGAAATAACGCATGTAAATCTAAAACTTCGGTAATACATTCTTAAAATTATTTACGCAGTTTATTAGACCGTGTTGTTGCGAATTTGTTTGAAGTTGTGTGTGATCGGAAGCCAAGAGAGGAGGAAACTTAAATTGAAGTAATGCTGAAAGATCTTTATTTAAAGCAGAATCGTCGCATTTGGCGAAGTTACGATAGATGAGAATTTATGGAATGGAATTTTTTTATTTTCAATTGAGGTTAGTGAATTCGTAATGAATCGTAATAAGACAATGACCAGCCGCAATAGGAGTACAAGACGTAGAAAAACTTTTAATCTTATCTGAAGAATCGACTAAAGAAACATCCAGCTGAGAAGAAGAAAAACAAGAATAATGGGTGGTTCCAAAGGGTACAGAAAACAGCGAGTAGTCTTGAATAAAATTTTGGAGATGTGCAGAATCAAATCTATTCTCTAATAAATTACAGTTTAAGTCGCCTGTTAAAATTATGTTCTTATATTGAGAAATATATATATTAAACTTACCTATAAATTCCGCGAGAAGTTGCCCATGAGGGCGTCGGTATATAACTATAAATAATAAATTTGACATCCAAAAAAAGATATTCTGGTGTGTCAATGCTTTCATTTACTGAGCACTCGAGAATAGTGTAAGATAAAGATTTGTGGAGGTAACATGCGACACCTCCACTTAAAATAAAGCGTGTTTGCCCATCGCTGCGCAGTGCCCGATCATTACGGGCGAAATTATAGTTTTTAACGGAAACCCACGATGAATCAAGAAGCGGTGGCATCCATGTTTCGGTGATTGCCAGGGTGTGTGTTGTGCAATCTACTAAATCATTTTCCACATCTTCCAGATGGACACGCAGTGAATTTATATTTATACACGAGATTTTTAAAGACGACAAAGAATCGGACGAAGACACGTTACTTCATACACATTGATTAACAAGATTCTGCTGTGGTTGGCAGACAATGTTATTGAGATCTTGTTCTGTGGCAATTAACAACTCGGGGTTGCCGCCACCTTTTCTTACAAAAACATTGCCATCTCTCCCCCAAACGCGCTTATAACCTGCGTTATTAGCCGCAAGTTTGGCTTTTTTAAACACATTGTAGGTCGATGAGGGCAACAATTCGTCGACGTACACAGTTTTGTCGGCGTTAGCATCTTTAGATAATTCCGGGAATAGTTCCTGGACGGTAATTTTCCTCAACATACGTTCTGTTTTGACAATAAAATTTCGAACGTCGTCAGATTTAAGGCGTACTTTCAAGGAGAAATACTGTGTAGGAGTTGTCGAACCGAGTAGCAGAATTGGAGGTCGATGGTCGATTATGTTCGATTTTCTAAATATCGCTCAATAAACCAGGCAATTTTAAATGGGTAAGCACGCGGAGCATAATGTCATTACATGATAGAGAGCACCGATTTGAGATACCGTTTACTATAAGGTATGTAGTTGGTCGTGCAAGGGCATTGCTCTTTTTCATATATTCAACATCCGATTTAAGAGCATTGCATAAAGTGGTGTTCTGCTGTACTGCAGATGCTAAATTCGAAAGATCTGTTCAAATAGCATGAGTATCGGCTCTAACGTCCGTAAGTTCCTGTCGCACACCGTTAATCGCTTCAAGGATTTGCGAATTTTGCTAAGCCGTATCCATGGTTGCCTCCGTTGGGGGCAAGGTAGGCGAAACAGATAATACTTGCGGAGGGAGGGAACTAGCCGAAAATAGTCGCGACGGTGTTAATAGCGGCTGCACTCGATGAAGAAGAGAGGACGGAGTAGGGAGCGCGAAAAGAGATACGTCACGCGCGACATCAGTAGTTGCGACGGTAGGCGGCGGAAGAAGTTAGTGCGACAAAAAGCGCACACAACACACGGATTCCGATTTACCGCGTATGTAGAGCCGTCCGCCAGACTCGTGAAAACACTTTTCGCAAACGGGACACTTGACGAAATCGATTACAAACTTGTAGCACTTTGCACAAATTACGCGAACAGCTACGTTATGGTCCGATTTGCTGTTACTTCTAGTTTTCGGCATCAGTTTTCGTACCTTGTAATATGTCACTCGTCTTCAACTCAGTGTCGATGACAGTTGTTACTTGAAATAGGCGGCTGACATATTACACCACGTGACTGGAGTGGACTTGCGAAGTTGACGTTGGCCCCGAGATCGTCTTTGATACGTGCCCGGTGAAAACCGTGGAAATGATTTTATGATTTTCCAAAAAAGCACACCGTGGACCCACTAGATATTGCCACTCGGAAAAAACTTCACTAATCAGGTCCACAACTGGTGCACACCTTCTGGAATAACTTCTCGCTCCGGAGAAGGAAGATATTCTTGAATAATAATTAAATAAGGTGGAGCAAGAATTTGCACGTGTGACGTGTTTACTCACCAGAAACAGAAAGCGAGAGCGAGAGAGAGAGAGAGAGAGAAGGAGAGGGAGAGAGAGATAGAGAGAGAGGTTACATTTATTTAATTACCCTGGTACATTAGATTTATTTAATAACGCTAGAATGAACCCAAAGGGAAAGTGTATCACTAATTCATTGAATACAAAGAAAGAATGCTATAAAGAAATTATAGAATGCGTGGTAGAAGTACTCTCATATGTGCAGATACAGTACGCAATTAATACGGTCTACAAGTTCCGATTTTGGAATAACATGCTGGTAATACACAATAGACCTAAAAATGAAAGAACTTACAACTAAAATTTATATATATATATATATGTATACATACATTAGCTTTAGTTATAATAAAATTATGAGATAACAAATTTTATTTTGTTCTCTCCTTCTCACCAGAAACAAAATGGACTACCCACTAAACATATTCACCAGCGCCATCCAAATATAAAATATACTTGGCAAAGATCTCTGGGTGGATCTGAAACTGACGAAAAATTCCATACGGCAGAAGTCATGTTCTCAACAGAGGACAAATTTTGGATTTGCACAGGCTGCCACGACTTCCTACCACCCGAAGAAAAAACACCTTTCAAAAAACTCACCAGTCGATATAACAAGACCTAGGGGGGACCAATTGCTCGATAAATTCTGCGAAGAAGAACTAATGGACGTAAGATAAGTATCAAAATGTCTAAAATGTTTGAAGCTACACATGTTCAGACTAAATGACCTTATAAAGGAAAGGGAAATTCAACCAACGATAATGGCAAATAAACGAATATATCGGTTCGGACCACGACGCGGTGCACCCAAGCAACATATACCGGATCCAAACAATGAAGACGAAGGCTATACCGAATAAAGAAAATAATTACACCATTATAATAAAATTAATAAACTTTAAGTGCATAAAATAAATATGACAGTTACAAATATTGTTATAAATATTAGAAATTTATTTAATTCACGTTTTTCTTTTCCATCCTACTTATAAATATACTATAGGGAAGAATGGATATATCCAAATGTCCACATCGTTATGACAAATACAATTAGCAATAAGAATCACTTAACTCAAACTATTGTTAAACACGATTTGAACGACACGACCAAACACCGATTAAAAGTACACCGATTAAAGAATGGTAAAATGCATTCATATGATAGTATAGATAGCTGCAGCGCCATATCCCAATTCCTGCATATATGCAACCATCAATCGAACGGGAAGTTGCGGGCCCAAATTCAGACTAAGAAGGGGCTATTACGTCTTCGTAACCATTGTATTTCTAAATACATCCCTAATTCTAGCTCGCCCTGGCAAGCGGGACCGAAAGAGAACGACCTACTCCCGAGTCAATAAACATTAGTAATAGCTACCAGAGTAAAGACGCGGCGCGGCGCTCTATGACTTATTTCTCGTATCAAATACAGAAATAAAAATCATACAAAATAATACTATAGACCCTCTTGCAATCGTTCGATATAAAGAATGCGTGAGCTTACTCATTCGCTATGTATGTGCCCCCTTTTCTAGGTAATTAGAATTCGACATGACAAGATGTTACCTAAATTGCGAACAATGATCCCATTCTCTCCTTCCATCCCTTTTGATTTATTCCAACACTAATCCTTATCAAAATACCTATAAAAGGGAGGAGAGGATATAAATATTACCCACTAGACCAAGAGGGGATAGCATTCATTAATAAGCAATCAGGGAACCAGCCAGGCCGCAGCGACACCCACAGTCAGTCAGCAGCATTCAAGTTCGTGCGAGAATCAAAAAATCAAAGAGTTCAATTTTCGAGAAGTTCGGGTATAAGTTCACATCGTGGATATTTAACAGTGTCAGTGAAACAGATCTGCAGAGTCACCGGTTACTGATCTGCAGCCCCGTACTCTAAGGCCGCGATTATGATCACGATGATCATGACGTTTATGATCATCATCGTCATAATCACCGTCATGACCATAATCATATGATCATCATGATCATCTTCATGATAATCGCCATGATCATCATCGTCATGATTACCGTCATCATTACCGTCATGATCACAATCATATGATCATCGCCGCTATGATCATCGTCATGATCGTCGTCATGATCATAATCATATAATCATCATAATCATCGCCGTTATAATAATCGTCACGATCGTCGTCATGATCATAATCATATAATCATCATGATCATCACCGTTATGATAATCGTCACGATCGTCGTCATGATCATAATCATATGATCATCATGGTCATCAACGCCATGATCGTCATCACGATAATCATCTTCATGATAATCGTCATAATTATAATCTCATGATCAAGGGTGGTTCCCCTTACCGTCACCTTTGTGCATACGCATTTCATTCAGTGTTGATGTTCGACGACATTACGATCTTACGACCGGTTACGACCACCTTACGATTGCTTACGACTATCTTACGACTAGCCTATAACCGCTTACGACCAACATACGACAGCTTACGACTACCTTATGACCACACTACGACCGCTTACGACCAACTTACGACCATTTATTACAATCATACAACCACGTTGTGGATGTTGAAGACTGGCTTACAACTGTCGTACGATAACTTTGTGACCCGTTTACAGCCGTGTTGCTTATAAGAAATGTAAATTGTGACGAGTTGCGCAATACTATAAATTCTCAGCTTTAACTTTTAGGAGGGGTATGTAAGGGTGCTTTTTCGTGACAATTACTTTGTGTCTTCTTCTGAGTACAGTAAATTTTCGTTGTTTCTACCGTCGCTGAACGATACCAATTTTGTGCAAATGATTTTTCTGGGAAGACCTGGACGAGTTTCTGAGGTTTGCGTTATAAGTACTCCACGCTTTATCCAATAAGGTCACGACAAAGAATTTTTACATCACCTACCATGAAAATAATCATTTAACAACGAAACTTTGAAAGGTTGTGAGTTATACCTTGGTACTCGAGTAGTTCTGCATAATAATTAGAGGATTATTATTCATTTGTATGTATGTCTTACTCGAACGAAGAAGCTGCGTTAATGTTGTCGGTGTTGGGTAAAGCTGGAAGTTTTGGAGCAGCTGAAAGATTTTAGCAAAATGAATATCCCGATCGCACACCACATTTACGCAAAGTTTTCAGTCGTTTACAACGTCGAGTTATTGTAAAAGGTATCGTTCAGCCGGACCACAATAAGGGAAGGCAAATTCATCGACCAATTCGTTCAGTAAGAGCACCTGATATAATTGCGTCTGCCCTTGGAAATCCGCACGATTTTCTGATGCGTCGAGAAAGAGATAGTGGTGTAAGTTTCCATGATAAGTCGAACTTCTCGAGAACATTCATTGCACCCATATCGGATGTCACCTCACCAGGCCGTGACATTGAACGATCATAGAGAAAGCCGGATAATCCGTATTTTGATTACTGAACAGTTACCTAATTTCCATAGAAGTATTTTATTATCTGATGAGTGTACCTTTAAAAGTGACGGGTGAAGTGAACACCCATAATGTTCGTTATTGGGCATAAGAGAATCCACATTGGTATCGAGAAATTTGGTCATCAAGATCTCTGGAAAGTGAATGTTTGATGTGGAATTATTGATACGCAAATCGTCGGACCATTTTTCTTTCAAGAGAACTTGAACCGTTTTCTATAGGTTGATTTGCTCGAAAACGAACTTCCACATTTACTTGAAGATGTTCCACTTCAAGTACGTATAAATATGTGGTTTCAACAGGATGGATGTCCCGCCCACAAGTCTGTCATTGCTCATCATCAGCAGAATCGTACATTTCCGGCCGAAGGATAGGCAAATACGGTCCACATAATTGGCTACTGCGATCACCGGACCTTACAATTTTAGACTATTATTTATGGGGAAGAATAAAAGACCTCGTATACCGCGAACGACCTGTTGCTGCAGAAGACATGAGGAATAGAATACGACAAGCCATTCAGTCTCTAGATTCTGCCAAAATTCGTCGGGCGACGGATGATTTCCAACGCAGGGTAACAGCCTGTATTGATGCAGGTGGTGGACATATCGAACATCGAGACTGAATAACATGCGCATGCACAAAAGTGATGACAAGGGGAATCACCTTAAAAATCACCCTGACTAGGTGACGGCAAGCGGAACCACTTTTAAAAAAAGCACCCCGACAAGGTGACGGCAATGGGAACCACCTTAATAAAGCATCCTGACGAGGTGACGGCAAGGAGAACCACCTTCAAAAAATGCACCCCGACGATGTGACAGCAAGGGGAACCACCTTAAAAAAAGGACCCCGACGAGGTGTAAGTCCTACCTTGTAACCTCCTCGTGGTACACCTTGGGTAACGCGAATACAGGCGGCTCTGATTATTTCATTTAGAAATGTGAAAAACACTACTTGCCCTCCATTTATGCCCAAGATCGACGTCAAGGTCAAATTCAAGGTCACCACCAGACAGGTCCCTCGAAACCATGCAAATTTTGTCTGACCCATTATTTCGTACAAATGCATCCCTACGTTTTAAAAGGGTGGGACGGGTGTCCTGAAAGATATCTATATTATGATCGTAGCATATGTGAGACGAGTGACGATCTCATAACAATCAGTGACACGGCTGAGACCGGTCACAATTCCCGCGTCTTTAGCATTATATGTGGTTTGTTGTTTGTTTCGCAATCGAGTTTTGATTATCCGAGCTTCTCTTGAGATAATCCTAGGGAAACTTTTTTTTGCGCGTACTCGAACGCCTATCTGGCCGCCCTTGTGGTCGGATAACGCGTGGGAGTCAGTAGGGACGCAACATTTCCACTCCCTTTCTTTTATTATATCTCGCTATGTTTTCCTTAATATTTTAGTTATTTCGGTTAGCGGTTTTCCAACAACATTTTCATACCCCTTTTCTTTCTCCTTTTTTTCCAGTGCCGAACCTACGCAGCTTATTTCGAAGGCAGGAACGAAAACGCGATCAAGCCGCCGGGGAAGCCTCCCTCAACCCTCTCCCCGAACTTCCAACCAATCGAGCCCCCCAATCACTGCCTGCTCCTAAACCCTTTATTCCTTCCTTGCACCCTCCCGGGTTTTTTACCAGTTCAGGGTCATTCGACTCGTCGATCCTCGTGCTCCTTCACCTTCAACGGACCCATTTTCGACCCGTCCTCTCGATCGTCTTTAATTCCTCTAGGCATGCCTTTGAGGGTCGTGCACAGATCTTTTTTGAATCCATACCAGAGTGTTTTTCTGGAATTCCTGATGAGTTTCGCCGTGGTATTAATTTCAACTGACAGTTGAAACTCTATCGTCATATGGTCAAACAATGATGGTGTGTCGCTGACTTTCCAATTCTCGATCATGTCGAGAAGGTTTGAGCTACAGATTGTGAGGTCTAACACTTCCGTTCTGATAGCATTTCGAAAGGTTGGCATACTACAGGTATTCTGAATACCCAGATTCGTTGTGACCAGATACTCGATCAGCAGTTGCCCCCCATCATTCGTATTTGAGCCCCCCCACAGCTGTTGATGTCAGTTTGCATCATATCCCATCAACAGTGGGAGACTTTCGCTTTGGTAGTAGTCCACTACCTTCTTCACTTCAGCCGGTGGATTTGATGTGCTATAATGTGGAAAGTATGCTGAAGCGATCACAATACTTCCCACTCTTTGAAGTTGATACTGATCACCATAAGGTCCCCCGTGCATATGTCCAATAATGGAACCGCATTGATACCTTTGGCGATGAATCAGGCCCTGGGTCTTGCCGCTCCAGGTTTACTGAAACAGAGAATGCCCCCCAGTCATCCGATGGCATTTTTCACGATCAAAGGTTCTTGGATTAGAGCTATGCCTGTGTGCACTCTATCCATGTCCCTCTGCAAACAAGCAGAGGCGCCTGTGGTGCAAGTTAATTTGGGTAATTTGGATTTGCTTGGGCGCTATTAATAAAACGGATAGCCTCTCCTACTACTCTCATATACACCTTCTATCCGGTCACCGAAGCGTCCGATTCGACCTCCATAGCCGCCAAGCCGTCTGGTTTTAGTTTGTTTTTGATTGAGGTATCCATTTTTGGTCCCACGAGAAGCTAGGGAAGCAGACTTCCCCCCGATAGAGCCCTTCATGCCGAGGTGAGGCGACTTAATACGATGGGTGGCGCCTGGTGCCCCAAGGGCCGTTGTGGGACACCTTCGTAACCCCTGGTGCCAAGACATGCAAGCAGCAGCTTGGATGACAAGTCGATCCTCGGCAGTAATCAGGTTACCGGCACGGTTTCCGTACACCTTCCGACTTAGGGGCTGTCTCTTCTTAGTTGGAACCCCACCCGGCAGAAACGAAGCGAAGGTTGACCGACTCCCGCCTAGCCCAACCGAAGATCGGCGGCATAGTCTTCAGGTTGTTCGTTGAGCCCCCCGAGGTTCGGATACCTTTCGGAGTCACACTCCCTGAAGAAGAAATGTGTTGGCAGCAGACGTATATGAACCGGAAGTCGGACACCAAATTGTGTCACACTGCTCAGGCCTACTCCCGGACCCCGGGCTCTTACCAGCGTAACCGTAATCGCCCCTGAGGTCCGGAGTTGTATGACCGACTCCCCCCAAGACTGAGACCTCGACAAGCTTGAGTACCTTAATGATCTATGAGGCTACACCGGCAAGGAGACACGGCTCCCCGGCAGATTCAATCATGCCGGGAAGGCTCACGGTGAAAGGTCAGACAAACTTCAGAAAAACCCTAATGCTAATGTGTACAGGCACCGTGCAGAAGGCATGCATGGCACAAGGTAAGATATGTCCCAAACAGTCCCTCAGTGGGGTCGGGGGGAGCACGCTGAGTATGCAATTCCCTAGGCCGGGCAAGAGGCTCTGTTCGACCGGTCCTTTAGTTCCTCATTACTCGTGGGATTCAAGATGGAACCAATCAACACAAAAAACAAAACTGGAATGCTAAAAACTAAAACGATCATCACACAGACAAAGGCAAAACCGAGCACGTCGATCTCAAAAACAACGGCAACAGGATCAGCAACAACAACCGCAACAACAACCGCAACAACAGCAAAAAATGTCAAATCTGACATTAATAATGAACCTGGCATGGCAGGTATCAAAGTAAAGGAAAATACCAAGGCAAAACCACAAAAGAAGCCCCCCACGCACTCAGAAAGTTCCGATTCGGACTCGGAGATCTCCATTATGGAGGTCGAAGAGGAACCGAGTAAGAAAAGAGCGCTGTCTTCGCCATCAGAGACGGACAGCGACGGAGAAATAACAAAAAAGCAGAGAAATTCAGAAACTCCTAAGACCGGGGAGGCCTCAAGCACTTCAAACACTTAGGATGACCTGGGAACCACGGTAAGACTACCTGCGGAGCTCTTCGCTCAAACAAGCAAAATACAAATGGTACTAAACAAGCTGGACAATACAGAACAAAGAGCAAGCGCTCAAAAGGCAATGAACTGCATTCTCAGTATGTATACAGAAGCAGAGCAGACTGCGCCAATGTCATATGCCGGAGTCGCCACTATGCTAGTCACGCCAAAAACCCAAAATGTCAGAGCGGGGCTAAGACCCCCACCAAAGCAAATCATCCTAAAAGCCAAAAATCCGGAGATCTTCAAAGATCAGGACAAGGCAAAGAAATTACTAATCGAGACATTCGATCCAGCAGAAGAAAAAAAAAATATTAAAAGTGTTAGAAAGACCAGAATAGGTCTAATAATAGAAATTCCGTCGCTGGAAGACCTCGAAAGGCTTAGCAGCAACAAGAAAATTATGAGTAAATTTGCGTGTGAGCGGCCTTCTAAAAGAACGCCAAAAGTGATAATATACGATGTCCCTGAGGACATCAATGAAACAGAGCTCAGGGCCATAATCTTGAGACAGAATAATGACGTGCTGGCAGGAACATCTGAAACTACAGAAGTGATCTTGCCGAAGTTTAAAACCGGGAAGAAAGGTTCCCAAACGAACAACTGGGTGATGGAGGTATCACCCATAGTAAGGAAGAATATACTAGCTAAGGAGAGGATATATATAGGATGGGCATCGTGTAAGGTGCAGGACTACCTGCAGGTTACTCGGTGCCACAAATGCCAAGGGCTTGGACATATCTCAAAGCACTGCACCACAGAAGAAATATGTGCACATTGTGCCGAAAAAGTTCACAAGAGGCAGGACTGCCCCAAAAAGGCAGAACCGCCCATCAAAAAATGCGTGAACTGTATGAAGACAAAAAAGCCTAGTAACCATAACGTAAATGACAAGGCTTGCCCCTCATACAACGTAGCTTACGAAAGACTCATAAACTCCATAGATTATAGCATCCAAGCAAGCTTGGCTCTATGCGCAAGAGAGATGCCTGAAGTGAAAAACTTCGCAGCAGAAAACAAAATTGATGTAATCATACTACAAGAACCAAACGCTAACAAAAACAACAATCAGATCCGTGGTCTTAGTTTCAACACCACGATCGTGAAAGCTACGGATCAGTATCCGTCGGCAGCTACAGCTATCACCAATCCTGAAATCGATGCACTGCAACTAAGTCACCTATGCAATTCGCACTTTGCAAGGGCAGAACTGATATATAGAAATGAAAAAATATACATAGGTAGTGGATACTTCCAATGGAGCCGATCCATAGAAGAACATCTGACACACCTAGAAACAGTTTTAGAAGAACTAGAGGGCAACAAAATCATAATAGGCATAGATGCGAACGCAAAGTCCCCTTTATGGGGTTCGAAAGAAACTGATTTGAAAGACCGCTTGCTGGAAGAGGTTATCGGACAGTGGGAACTCTCTGTCTGTAACACGATAAACAGTGGTCCAACCACTGTAAATGATACGGGATCCAGAAACGTCGACGTAACACTGGCTACGAAGCGAGTCAATAACATCATTGACTGGAGTATGAGAGATAGAGGAATATCTAGCGACCACTTCCCGATGACCTTCGAGCTAAGACACAGAAACGACAAGATGAATAAAATAACATCGCATCGATGACAGACAGAAGGGACCGCATTCGGTTTATCGCTGGCGAGGGCTGATTAGAAAGTTTTCAATAGTGCATTGAGGAAGGAGTGGAATAGCATAGAGATGAAAGTAAACACAAAAGCGGAACTTATAAGCACCATAAGAAATCTGAACGGAAGTACCACTAAGGCTATTAATATTGCAGCACCAAGAAAGTCAAATCACTATAAAAGGGCACCGTGGTGGAATGATGAGCTAAATAAAGAGAAAAAAACGTACATACAGAGCCCGCAGGAAATTCAATGCAGAAAGAGACCGAGACCTACGGCAGGATCTGCACGGAGTATACCAAGAGCAGAGAAAGAAGTATTCAAGGCTGGTTCACAGAACAAAAGTCGAGAGCTGGAAGAAGTTTGCAACATACGAGGGCAACCAAAACTCTTGGAGTATCGTCTACAAACTACAAACGGAAAAAATATAAGTTAAAGAAGTTGCAAGTAATATAAGGGTAGAAGACCGCTACACCTTGGACTGGTCCACAACAGCTGGAGAAGTCCTGAGAAAGCTCTTCCCGGATGACACAGAGGAAGGGGAAATAGACGAACATCGAAAAATCAGGGAAAATATTAAAACACCAACTAAGAAGGGCAATATCAATTTCAACACACAAGAACTCAACCAAGTAATAAACAAAATGAAACTCAGAAAAGCACCAGGTCCAGATAACCTGAACCCAGAAATAATAAAACAAGCCATAACAATCATAAAGCAAGATCTCCTAACAATATTTAGTGCATGCTTGAAACTTGGTGTGTTTCCCAATGATTACAAGATAGCTCGAGTAATAACGATCAAAAAAGCAAAAGACAAGGATCCTACGGATCCATTGTCATATAGACCTATCTCCCTCTTGTCGATTCTGGAGAAGCTTCTCGAGGGACTGATCCTCATCAAGCTCAATAAAATAGTAGAACCTGTAATGAGCGAATCTCAGTTTGGCTTCCGCAAAAACAGATCAACGGAGAATGCTATAAACCAATTCCATAAGATAATAAACGATTCCACAGAAAAATACGTTTATGCGATTTTTCTAGATATTCGGAAAGCTTTCGACAATGTCTGGTGACCAGCAGTATCGAACGAAATCAAAGCACACGATTGCCCGGGTGAGCTGTGTAGAATTTTGGACAGTTATCTTAGCAAAAGGAAAGTTCTGTTGCAGAACAACTCAAGCCGAGTCGAAAAGTTTATCAACAAAGGATGCCCGCAGGGCTCGGTCCTGGGACCGACTCTGTGGAACATAATCTTCGACCCCAACCTGAAAAGACTAGAGGAACTTGATATAAAAACAATTGCATACGCTGACGATCAGGTCATCCTGATAGAAGGCAGAAGTAAGTTGGATCTGGAAGCAAAAGCCACAATAGCAATGAATGGAGTACAGAACTGGGCACAACTAAACAAATAAAACTGGCAATAAACAAATGTGAGGTGCTGATGGTAAAGGGCCCTGCCCTTATCAGAGGCCCGACTATAAAAGTCCAAAATAAAGTCCTTAAAATTGGCAATAGTTATAAATACCTTGGCGTAACCTTCCAGACGAAACTGAAAATGCATATTCACATCAACAACATGGCGTCAAAAATACGGAAATTATTCAACTCCCTAGGACAAGTAGCAAAAAAGGAATGGGGCCTTAGGTTCGGGACTCTTAGAGGAATCTACAAGAAATCGGTACAATCTATTTGTACTGATTGTAGCCTATGCGGCATCTGGTTGGCATGACCGACTACTAGCTGACGATAAAAGAAAACATTAATAAGAGTAACAGGATCCTATAAAACAATATCTGGTATGGTCGCTCCAGTCCTAGCTGGGGTAATGCCAATAAACCTTGAAATCCAAAAACGAGCCGCACACTATAAGATGAGAAAACACAAACAATTTACCATTGGTGAATATACGTACACGCCAGCAGAACTAAACCATAGAAGCAATCTTGCGCTACATCAGCATGCTAGAAAGGAAGTCATGAAACAGCTTCTCGATCAATGGCAAGATGATTGGGATGCAATGGAAAAGGGGAGAGTGACGTATGAGTACTTGCCAAAGGTTAAGGAGAGATTAACATACCACTGGATTCGTCCAAACAAGTGGCTAAACCAGTTTCTAACTGGTCATGGAAACTTTAAAGACTGGAAATATAATATAGGTGTCGACAAAAGTGCAGAAAACTGTTCCTGTGGTGCATGCGACACATCAAAACATGTACTAACACAGAAATCCGCAAAGAATACTTAACAAAAATAGGAAAAACATAACTAAATCTCTCCGAAATCCTTAAAAGCAAGGAACTGTACAAAACTTTCACCGAATTTGCAAAGGATTTGCTGGACGAAAAAATGTGCAGTGAAATCATCGAAGAACTCTTTTAAAAATTTTACGATAGTGATTAACATCTTTGTATAGATAAATTTCTGTACATATTTGAAAATAACGTATCTCTTCTCGGAGAGAACTAGTATTAAAGTAATTGAATTAGTGTAAATCAGGAACAGCAATAGCTAAAAGTAGCAATGATAGACAACAGCAAATAAACAAACTGGTTCGGAATCCAGTATAAACCGTAGGACCTACATATACCTCTCGATTCCAAGCATCGAGAAAACCAAAAACAAAACGCCAACCAAGTAAGAAAGCAATTATTTTTGATAATATTGTAGGATTAGGTTTATAATTTTTTGTATTATTTAATAATTCGAATAAGATGTAATCAAACTAGAACGGGGCAGCGGCCCAGACATGCGGCGCGCGCGCACATGCGCATAGTGAGCGACCTTGCGACGGCGGCAGCGGCCAGTCCGCCGGTGCGTCGGCGCCACACCGAGAGTCTCGATCGAGAAGTCAAGCCTAACACTTCTGTACGACGCGTGGTTGAGGGATTAACTCTGTCCAATTTTGTGATTAAATAAAACGTTATTTCACTTTTATATTAGTAAAGAAGAGAGTTATTATTTATTAGAATATCCTTCAATCCTACAATTGGGGGCTCGTCCGGGATAACGGCCGGAAGAAGAAAGAAGGAAGACGTACGACGAAACCCAAAGAAGAAAGGCGACGACGTGAAGTAAAGCGATAAAGACGGCAAGCTGAAAAGAAAAAGACACGTGACTATCATTGTGACGAAACAACACCAGTGTCAAGTGTACTTGTGCAAAAGTGTTAGCGACGATTGCAAAAGTGATTCTGAAAATAAAAAAAAAAGCTTAGTTGAGATTTCGCGCTTAGAAAAAACTCCACGTGCACGGAACTTTCCAGAACGTTCCAAAGGCGTCTCTTCGGAAGCGGCCATTTTGATTCGGTCGCGGAAAACGACGGAATTTGCCGATCATCGCCGGGAGGCAACGCCGCGCCGCGTTCGTCACGCGCAGGATCGACTCGGTCGCGGAAAGCGTCGGAATTCACCGAAGAATCCGAGCATCGCCGGGAGGCATTTGTCCGCGCCGCGCTTGCCACGCACGGATCGACGCGGAATTCACGCGCGTTATCAAATATGACGCAACTTGGGGAATTCTTCGTGATCAGAGACAGAATAAAATTAGCTTCGCGCACAATAGTAGTGGCCCTTCATAAGATTCTTTTTGAGAAAGAAGGTGATGGAGGCAATCGCCAAAGACTTCGGCAAAGCACCGGATTTGATTTTGACAAAGAGTCAGAAGAATATCGGGCTAAGATGGATTTCATGGCTTCATTTTCTTTCGGTGATTTAGTGTCAGTTTGCAATCTGTTGGGCACCGATCATGAAGGATGGAAAGAAACCATGAGAGGAAATAATATGACGGTGCTAATGGATATCGAGAGCTTCATTCCCAAGCAGGACGACGATGATAGTCAAGAGGAAGATTTCAATGACGGATGCAACGACGGACAGCGCAATGACGGACGGCGCAACGACGACAAGCGTAAAGATGAGCGAAGTGGTGTTCATGAAATCGGGGATGATGACGAACTAAATGGTGAGCGCAACAATGTGCACGATCTTGTGTATGAAGGTTACCGCGACGGTAGACGAATAATTAATGAGGATTTAGAGAACGCGAATACGAGAAGAAATGCGACTCGTAACAGTCATTATTTCGCGTTAAATTTTAAAGACGTCGAGGTTCAAAACGTCCATTTAAAGGGAACGATGATTATCCTGTAGAGAGATGGATAAACGATTTTGAAGAAGCAGCGATTCTCTTTGATTGGGACGATTTAAGGAAAGTGATATTCGCGAAAAAATCACTAGCAGGATTAGCAAGAATACTGCGGATTTACACCAACTTCTGATTGAACGAAGGATGAAAAAAGACGAGGGAGTCCAAGAATACTACTTGGTCATGCGAGAACTTGCTTCCCGAGGTACGATTGAAAATGACGCATTGATCAAATATGTGATCGATGGAATTACCGACGATATCAACAATAAAACATTGTTGTATGGCGCAACTGATCTCGAAGACTTTAAAAAGCGATTAAAGATTTATGAACAAATCAAGAGGACGACTAAGGACACGAGAGACTGGAAAAGGAAAGACGATCACCAGAAGGCAAGACGAGAAGATCCAGCGAAGAAGACGTTCAGAGGTAGTTTAACGAAGAATAGTGATTCAAAACAAGTGCTGTGTTATAATTGTGGTCGGCCACAAATCAAGTGAGTGTCCAGATAAAAATCAAGGTATAAAGTGTTTCCGTTGCAACAAGTTTGGCCACGCCGCAGCGAATTGTTTAGAAGACTCTAAGAACGTACATAAGAAAGCAAATTGTAATATCGTGCAGTCGAGATCGAACAAATGCGAAAAAGAAGTTATTATCAACGGTAAGAGTTTTGTTTCGTTAATAGATTCCGGTAGCGATATTTCATTGATTCGCGAGAAAGAGTATAAAGAGATAGGATCGCCAATTCTTGGAAATCGTAGAATTCAATTCCAGGGAGCCGGTTCGGAAAAACACACGACGTTAGGTAACGCGCAAGTAAATATTCTGATTGATTTAGAATTGTACGATATTGTTGTTCACGTCGTACCTGATTTGATGATTCCACGCGGATTACTTATTGGAACAGATTTTTTAAATGACGTAGAAGTTCACATAAAAGCGGGTGAAGTAAAAATTTACAAACTTTTGAAAGATGACGTACCGGACGTGTATAAAATTGATACGGTTGATGAAAATGTGATTGATTTATCACATGTTAAAGACGAACGCACGACGATTAGCAGCATCAGAAAGAAAAATAGTTGATACGCAAATTCAGGAATGGCTTAGAGACGGTATAATTCGACCCTCGACGTCAGACTTCTCTAGTCCCGTGGTATTAGTGAGAAAAAAGAACGGTAAGACGAGAATATGCGTAGACTATAGAAAATTGAACGAAAAAGTTGTAAAGATGCGTTTTCCTCAGCCGGTAATAGAGGATCAATTTGATCAATTGCAAGACGCGAAATTATATACGACGCTGGACTTGCAAAATGGATTTTTCCATGTAGCGGTTGACGAACAAAGTCGAAAGTACACGGCATTTAGTGTTCCTGGGGGGCATTATGAGTTTATGAAAATGCCATTCGGATTTTGTAATTCGCCAGCGTACTTTGTTAAATACATTCACGCCGTTTTTCGCGATTTATTAAAGAAAGAAATAATAACAATTTATATGGACGATATTACTATACCTTCGAGAGGTTATGAAGACGGAATAGAGCGTCTTCGGTTAGTGTTAAAAGTGGCAAGCAAACACGGCCTACAGTTTAACTGGCAAAAGTGTCAGTTCTTAATGACGAGGGTAACCTATTTTAGGTCACATTGTAGAAGACGGAAAAATTTCACCAGGGGAAGAAAAGACGAATGCGGTGAAGAACTTCCCAAGACCGACAAACGTACGAGGAGTACAAGCGTTTTTAGGCCTATCAGGTTATTTTAGAATATTTGTGCCGCAGTACTCGTTAATAGCACGACCTTTATCAGACCTACTCAAAAACGGAGTGGAGTTCTATTTCGGAGAAGCGCAGGAGCGTGCGTTTGAGCAACTCAAAAAGCTGCTGAGTGAAGCACCAATCCTCCGATTGTATCGACCAACGGCGGAGACTGAACTCCACACTGACGCTTCAGCCCAAGGTTTCGGAGCTATACTAATGAAGAAAGATGACGAAGACGGTATACTGCACCCTGTATACTACGCCAGTGGGAAGACGACGAAGTCAGAAGAAAAATATGACAGTTATAAACTGGAAGTTCTGGCTATTGTAAAGGCTTTGAAGAAACTCCGTATTTATTTAATAGGTATTCCTTTCACGATCGTTACGGATTGTAAAGCCTTTACGCATACGATGAAGAAAAAAGACATTTGTGCTCAGATAGCGAGATGGGCCTTTTTCTTGCAAGACTTTCGGTATTCTATTGTACACCGACCAGGGCAAAATATGCGACATGTGGACGCTTTAAGTCGTCACCCGTTACCAACAGCTATGTTGATAGACGAATGCGAATCTGGATTTCTACACAGACTACGACTTAATCAAGAGGATGACAAAGAAATCAGGACTACACGAAAACAAGTGGAATTGAAGAATATCGACGGTTACGAAATTGTTAAAGGGCTACTGCACAAAATAATAAAGAACGAAAGTTTAATAGTCGCACCAAAGTTGATGCAAACGCCGTTAATTCTACAGGTTCATGACCGTGGTCATTTCTCAACTGCAAAGACGATTCAACTGATACGGAATGACTACTGGTTCAATAACATGCAGGCAAAAGTCGAAAAGGTTATTCGCAACTGCATACCATGCATTATGGCAGAACGCAAGATGGGTAAGAAAGAAGGCTTGTTACATCCAATCGAAAAGGACACCCCGTTAGACACATTCCACATCGGACCGATGCCCTCCACGAGAAAATCTTACAATCACATCTTTGTGGTAATAGACGCATTCAGCAAGTTTGTTTGGTTGTACCCAACAAAGAGTACAGGAGCAAATGAAGTCGTGGATAGATTGACAAAACAATCATGGATATTTCGAAATCCAAGACGTATTGTATCAGACCGTGGAAAAGCTTTCACGTCACATGAGTTTGAAGATTTCTGCAAGAATGAAGGCATAGAAATTGATCCAATCGTAACTGGAGTACCTTGAGGAAACGGACAGGTAGAACGAGTCAATAGAGTCCTTATTCCGTTGATGACAAAGTTGGCTGCGCCTAAACCTGCAGAGTGGCATAAGTTCGTTAGTTCTGCTCAACAGTTCTTAAACCATCTACCAAGTCAAAGAACGGGTATGTCCCCGTACTATCTTCTGTTCGGAACATGAATGAGAATTAAAGAAGACCCTCAGATCAGGGAAATTCTCGATAAAGAAATAGCCTTAGATTTTCAAGAACAACGAGCTAAAATCAGAGACGACGCTCGAGACGCTATAGCTAAGATACAAGCCGAGAATAAGCAAGGGTACGACAAGAAAAGGAAGTTACCGCACCAATATAAATAAGACGAGATGGTAGCGATACAACGCACACAAGGTGGACCAGGCCTCAAATTTTGTTCAAAGTTCTTAGGACCGTATAAAATTACGAAAGTGCTTCGAAATGATCGTTATCTTGTAGAGAAAATTGGAGAAGGCGAAGGTCCTCGGAAAACTTCTACAGCAGCCGACCACATGAAAAGATGGGCTAACTTCTACGAAGAATCACAAGACGAAAGCGACAACGATTAAGACATCTGAGGACAGATGTCGTCGGATGGCCGAGTGTAGGATTAGGTTTATAATTTTTTGTATTATTTAATAATTCGAATAAGATGTAATCAAACTAGAACGGGGCAGCGGCCCAGACATGCGGCGCGCGCGCACATGCGCATAGTGAGCGAACTTGCGACGGCGGCAGCGGCCAGACCGCCGGTGCGTCGGCGCCACACCGAGAGTCTCGATCGAGAAGTCAAGCCGAACCCTTCTCTACGACGCGCAGTTGAGGGATTAACTCTGTCCAATTTTGTGATTAAATAAAACGTTATTTCACTTTTATATTATTAAAGAAGAGAGTTATTATTTATTAGAATATCCTTCAATCCTACAATATTTTCTTTTGAAAATTGCACAATAATTAAATAATGAAATATACACTGGTGTGCTGAAAAGCGGTGGACGGTGGGGTGTAGTTTCCATCAGAGACTACACATGGGCGCTTTTTTTTTGTATGACCAACTCCAGCACTGGTGGGTTAAGGGGAGGTTCTAGTCAAAATCGACCACAAAAACTTTTTTTATTACTTTATTTTCATCCATAAGGTCTTAAAAATGTGTAGGCAAACGTATATTTTCCCATCTAATTTATTTTACGAGTTATAGCATATAGACGAGAGAGCGCGTCGCGTCGGTCGAAAAACAGGTGTTCGTCAAACTTTAAACGCGGGGCCTTCAGGAAGCATTTTTTATTAAAAATTTGTTTGATATTGTTTTTTTAACGTTAAAGCAAATAAAAACAGACAAAAAACTGTGTTTTTTTTTCAAAGGGCGCACATTTTCTTTAAAAAGTGTTTTTTAAAAATCGGAAATTCATGAGGTCCCCAAATTTCATCTACTTTAAGATTTTTTTTTATTTTTCGTTTCACATCACTTGGCAGGGTTGTAGAGTGACCCGCGCACACTATCCACCGACGCGTACGACCGTCGTCAGTGAGGGCTAGAGCTACCATTTTGTATTATTTTTACTCGAAAAAATGTTGTAAACTTTTCAAAATATAGACAAATAAATACCACAAAAGTTAAAAAAAAATATATATCTACTGTCCAGAAAAATATCATGAAATTACGCACATTTTCGGGCCTTTGGACTAGAACCTCCTCTTAATCGTTAAGCCGTTGACTATGCTTCAGCTCCCCCAGCATCTGCAAGGTCGTGAGACAGCTAGAAGGAGTGAGACAGCTAGAGGGAGATGCTTATGTAAAGAAAATGTACTTTTCTTAGAAAAGTATTGTTGGGCACACGAGTTCAGACGGGCGATTTGCGACTGTTCTTGTGCACAAAATGTCCGTTTTCGGCCGCACATGCTGTTGTGTAAGTAAGTAACAATAACGAACGGTTAAAACCGAAATTTGGACTTCTTTCTGCGTATGTATAAAATAAAGTATTCGGATAAGATCAAATATGTTAAATATAAAAATTCATATCCAAGCATCATTGAGTTCTTTGCAAATATAAAGTGGTTCGGTATCTACTATAAATCGTAGGGCCTGCATATACATATACGTCCCAACTCCGTATTGGGTACAACAAAAAACCAATCATGAAAGACAGGAAATTTTTACAGTTCGAAATAAAGTTAAGGTAGACATATCACTGGTGTGCTGAAAGGAGGTGGTCGGTAGAATGTGTTTTCCTTCAAAAACTTCACATAGGTGCTTTTTCTCTCTTTGCAAATATTTTAAAAATAAGCGTTGTTTCCTACTAATGCGAAAAAGGCCTACTATCTTTGTTTCGATTATTTTGAAATTTCTAGTAAATAACTCAGCGTAAGTCCGCTGGGATTTTCGGGATTTAACTTATTTCAGCCTGCCCGAATGAGTTATTTTATTCACAAGTAGAAAAAATTCCTACTTTCTGTTACAACTATTCGTTATTTTTACGTTATTTCACAACAGCGAGTGTGGCCGGGTGGTTACGGCTCAAACTTGCTACACGGAGGACCGGTGTTCGATTCTCGATCGGTTTTTTATTTTTTGATTTATTCCAAATGTACACTTAGAACACGCTATAGTGCCTAACTTTACACTCCGTGGGCGTTTTCATATCTGTTTCAAACGCCTCTTGTTCGTCTCTGGGATACCTTATTTGACGCTTTACGGATACATTCGGAACACTCCCAGTTTTATCAGGGTGTAGTCGACGTTAAATTTCATATTATTTTGTTTCAAAATTTACAAATGATAAATTTAACAGATTGATATAAACGAAGCTTTTTCAAGGTTCTGAGGATACAACCTACCCAGAAAAAATAATTTAATAAGTAAATTAGTATTTAAACGTATATGTAAACAATAAGGGTGATTGTTGTACAGTTTCATGAAGTTAAATTTCACTTTAATAAGGTCTATTGCGCTTTGTCGCCAGGTAAACTAATATATGTTTTTAATAAGACATAACCTAATAATAGCGCACATATATTATACAGAAATGTTGTACATTTATAAGTAAATGTAACGAATATAGAGTAGTGTCTATATTTTTACTTTCAAGAAATTTAAAAAGCAAAAAATTTATTTTTTGAAACGTCTAGTTAGGGTAAACCCTTTAAATGTTCAGCGGGTATAAACGGATAACCTAAAAACGCAACCACCGGCGCTCGATTGACATGACATCGTTAAACGTTGGTAATAGGACACAATTTTATATCCGTGTAACATAGGTGATCGAAATAAACTTGCTTAGAAACTATTTATTGCAAATTGTTACCTAAAATTCTTGTTTCGATTCGTACTTTTTCAAGAATGAAAAGTTTACTGAAAAATACAAACGTGTGATATTCTCTCATTTGATTGTTGGTAAGTTAAAAACGATAAAAACTACTCTTTTTCTGTACAAACTTCAACGATAAATCTTCCACTCGTCATTATGATTCAAATAAAAGACGCGACAATTTATTGAAAGGTTCTAATGTATGTTACCTCACTTGATAGTTAGTTAATAGAAACTGATTATAGTTATGATTAACATTTTTTAAATTAAGGTAATAATTACTTCAGTTTAAAGCAGAAACAAATGTTATGTTGGGAAATGCAGAAATTTAGCTTAGTAAGAAAGCATTGCATTTTTTGGTGATCGAAATAAATTTGCTGATACACTATTTACAATGAAATGTTACCTAAAATTCTCGTTTCCATTCGTACTTCAATGATAAAATATCCCGAAGTCATTTTTAAACAATGAAAATTTTATTGCAGAATAAAAGTGTGTAAGAATCCGTCATTTGATAGTTGGTGAGTTATAAACGTCAAAAAAAAAACATTTTCGGTACAAAATTCAACGATAAATACACCGGACGTCATTTTTATGCAAATAAAAGTCGCGACAGTTAATAGAAAGGTTTTAATGCATGATGTCACATCACTTGACAGTTAGTTAATCAAAAATAAAATAAAAATTCTCAAATTTTGTTCACAATATAAGAATTGGAAATACTAACGTTATTTTTCTCTAAATAAATAATACTACACAAAAAATGTCCTCACATTTCAGTGCTATTTTATCAAATATCAATCAATAATTTTAATTTTGTATCCGTAGAATCTCATACACAAACCTCGAAGTACTTGTTATTCATATGACAGATGTATTAGTTTATTAAATGATTGCAGAATTTTCTAGCATATGACAATTGGTTAATGCGAAATAAAAGAAAAATCTATACTTCATTTCCTACTTACACCACAAAAATTCGGGACGTTATTTCTATAAAAATAAATGATGCCACAGTTTAGAAGAAATATTAACGTATGATACCAAACTCTCATTTTATAGTTATATAATTTAAAATCAAGAAAAATTATCCGTTCGTACTACAACAAGCAAGAAAACTACGGCCGTTATTTATATCCGACTAAAAAATAATAAATTGAAGTAATGATCAGCGTAGAAAACCAAAGCATTAGCAATATATTAGCAATATATAGGCCGTTGTAATTGGCAATATATTGTCGTTATATTTCTCATAATTAGCCAATAAGTGGACAGTATAGCGCTAAATAACATCCTCCAATATATTGACAATATATTACTAAAATTAAATTATTTTTAATTTCTGAAAAAAAATTGTTTTTAATATTCCTTTAACTTTCATTATTAATACCCGAGTTTAATAATTTTCACGCTCACAAATAAATTAAAAAATCCTACTCTACCTTGACGAGATTCAAACCTGGGACCCTCCCTCGCAAAGCACGCGCCTGAACCACGCGACCATACCCGACGTTGCAAATTCTGCGAAAAATAATTAATAGTTGAAACCGAGATTCGATACTTATTATTCCTCGATGTATGAACTTTAATACAAAGCGTATTAATTATATTATCAATAAATATAGACATATTGGTAATAAAACTAAACATCATTTCATTGCCGCTTTTAACGGAGCGTTCGGAAGATTATGCGTAGTGCTCTTGGGAACACAACGATCTTTTCGCGGCATTTAAATAATGTAATTATAATAACCATTGCGTCATGAATATTAACCCGTAATGGTCACACTGGGTTTCTCTGACCTAAGGCAATTTTTGACTTAATGTAGATTCTATGATATGATTCAAACTAGAACCTGTGGCGCCATTTGTTGATTCCAGAGGGTTCTACAATAATCCCCAACGGTTTACATAAGTTTTCGCGACTTCAATGCGTCGGCATACATCGACTAGTACGGACAGGTTTTTTTCTCGGGTCAAATAGACGCAGTGTGACCATAGTGCGTGCAAATCGAGCAAAAATAAGTTGCTTTAAAAGTTCGTTTTTATCGTGAAAGTGTGCGTAAGAACGTAAGTATCAATGCACGGACTGTTATATATTTTTTTTTTGCAAAAAAATAATTTTAATTACATTAATATAGATGTCGTACAATTTACGTTCACGATCGATCGCCGAAAATCTTCGTTATGAAGTGGAAGAGGAAGAAATTTTTTATGGAAGTTTTTCAGAGTTTGAAGACAATGTTTCGGAACAGTCAGAGGAGTCGGAAGAGTATGATATGGATTCCGAAAGTAACGAATACTCTGACAGCGAAATGGAATGTGACTGGGAAAATGCAACACTCGCACAACGTGTGTTAGATTCGCGCGCTCGCGGTCGCCCCACAGCAAAGCTGAAAGGAAAGAATGGTTTTGTTTGGAATACGAAAATGCCACAACGACATTCATATGTATTGATTATGTTTATGTCTTTGTGTGTTTGTATTTATAAATACAGCATTTAGCTTTAGAATTATTTCCAACTGATATTTTACAGCAGTTTCTTTTAGTTCTTTATACTTGATAATAAATTAATCAAGAAATAATAATTAATAAATAAATAATCTGAATAAATAAAATAAATAATAAATCAGTATAAAAATGTATTTAAAAATATTTTTATAATTTTTTCTTATTTATGATAATACTAGCAGTTTCGTAATTTTCATTTTTTTCCTGTGCTTTTATTTGGCAGATCGCTACAGAGATGTTGATCCTATTCTTATCGCAGAATCGGCCGGCCCTGCTGAAGATTTTAAAAGTATTGAACAATTTTGGGATGGTCTTATGAGTCAAGATATAATAAATATTATTGTGGAATACACTAACATGCAAATAGAAGATTACTGTGCTCATCTGATCGCGAGAGGCCAAAATACACAGTCATATCATAATCATACCGATGATATAGAAATACGAGCGTATATCGGAGTGCTCTATTACAGTGGTTCTTGGAAGTCAGGTGGTGTAAATACTCATCATCTGTGGAGTTATCAGAACGGAGTGAATGTTTATCGCTGTATCATGCCGAGAGCGTTTTATGTTTTTATCGTCGTGCTTAAGATTTGATAATAAAATCACAAGAAATACGGACGATCGATTCTCGCCCATTCGGAAAGTATAGGATATTTTTATTTCCAATTGCACCAACAGCTATCAGCCAAGTCGCGAGTGCACAATTGACGAAATTTTACTAGGATTTCGCGGCCGTTCCAAGTTCCGCATGTACATAAAATCGAAGCCTGACAAGTATGGGTTAAAGTTTTTTGCTCTAAACGATCCTACTACATCATATTTGATTTATACACTTCCGTACTTGGGTTAAATTCCATTGGACGATAAGCTGCCGAACGAAAACCTTACAGAGTATTATTTTAGAAAAATAACGGTTCAAATTCACGGCAAAAACTACAATGTCACATGCGATAATTGGTTCACTTCTGTGCCTCTTTTGAAGCGAATGAGAGAGGAACCTTAGAGCATGAAAATTACCGGAACGCTGAAAAAAATAAACAAGAAATACCTGTGGAAATGAAAGTATCAAATAAGACTGTCCCAGGTGCGAAATTCTGCCATGCAGATGGTATGACGCTTGTTTCATACACACCTAAAAAAAAATAAAATAGTGTTGCTAGTCTCCTCTGAGAAATGCACGGACGCAATGGAAAACGAAAAACCTACAATTGTGTTGCACTATAACGCTACTAAAGAAGGCACATACTGTTTCGATTGGCTGTGCCATTCGCATTCTGTTGCCTACAAAAGCAATCGCTGGCCAGTTAGAGTCTTTCTGGGAATGCTCGACATGGCATCAGTGAATGCACGGATTTTAATAAAATGCAGATTGGTCAACGGGCGAAATAGTAGCAGTGTCATCAATGGATTGACTGCGATATATTGCTTAGATAAGCTCTGCATGCACCTCGTCACGCCGTACTTAGAAAAGCGTTCTATGGAGCCAACTCTTCGGGCCTCGATACGTATGGGTATCAACACTATGTTGAATAAAAATATCCAACCGGTTGACGAGGAGCGCGTTGAGTTCGCTAGCAGAAAACGGTGTGGGCTCTGTAAGTCAGCAAGTGACAAGAAAAAAAACTTCAATGTCCTTCTTGTAAGCGGCCCATGTGCAACGAACATCGCGCATATTTATGCACCGATTGTGCAGGACAAGATTGATTTTTGTACAGACGGCGTGATGGTCGTGCGGGCTAAGGCGTCAGTCTTAGTCCGCCCGAACTGAACGTCGCGAAGGGCCCGAGTTCGAATCCCCGTCCTGCAATTTTCTCTGCTTATGTCCAGTGTGGAATAACCGGGGAACTTTGCTGGGCGAAGGTACGAATTTGGGACCGCTGCCGACCCCCGTCGGCAGTTATCGGTACCATCAGCGTCTTATCCGCGGTCGGTACGTCGTGGGTCTTATCTCGGATAAAGATGGGATAAGCCCCGCGTCGTACTCGCTAAGGCACAGACCGCCGAATCTGCTGGTGGTACCGATATTGGGGTAGGGGGGACTGGCTCTGGGTGGGTGTTGTGTTGTATATGCCTAGTTCTGTCATTGTACTGTCTGTCTCTGTCCTGTACCTCTCCACCCGAGAGCCGACCCGCAAATAGACAAATCGTCATTAACGCGGGGGAAATATCCTGTCCTTTGTCCTTTTTTTTTTTGATTGATTTTTGTAATTATTATACTTCTTACTTTTTGTAATTCTTAAACTTCAACCTTCAAAATAAATATACTTTTTGAAATGCCCAATATAATACTATTTTTTTCTTAAAAGTATACTACTTCTGGAGTAAAACCGTGAAGGTTATTTCCCTTTAACTTAAAAATTGAAATTTTGAGGAATTTTCTAATAAAAAGAAGGCATATTTTTCAAAATCTTTTTCCTTGTGGTTTTTCAATATCACAAAATTTACAAAAGGATTTATAAATGATGTAGGTACGAAAAAGAAGTCTTAAACTTCATTTTCACGAAGGGTTTAAGTCGATAGGTCAAATAGAACGATAACAGCGACTGTTTCTTTGCGACGGGTCAAATTGACCGAGTGTGACCAAAACGTTATTTTTAAGAGGTGTGACCACTACGGGTTAAACAATATTATCGATATCAGACATTATGAAATTATAAATAGTTTACAAGTTAATTAGAAGAAAATGTATTAGATTAATTGTTGAACTATTTTAAAATGTTATTTTAAGACTTTTGTAAAATATAGAATACAAGATTATGGAATAATATAAAAACAATATAAATAAACAAAAAAATTACGGATCATAATGTAAACAATGCTTGGAAAAGTAATCTCAATTGTGTAATAATTCATTTTATTTTTTTAAATGAAATTACTAATGTTTACGCTATCATATAATTAAATTAAAACATCATAAATCATGAAATACAAATTAATAGTTTTATTGTAATTTATAATAACAACTTTGTCCAAGAGCGGAGAGATTACACTAATTAAACTAAAAACTTGGTATTTGAGTGCGTTGATAATTATATCGAGTAAAGAAACGTCGACGCTTCTTTGAAGTTGATTATTCATTGACACTTTTTCGAGTCACCTTCAAGTCAAACTACGGCTTCCTACGATGTTGCCGAATAGACGGCACTAGATCGTCCAGAAACACCATGGTCGAACTCCATCTTCTTTCACGGATCCGTGGACATGGATAATTTGATATTATTTGTCCACGTTCGAATTATTTGAGATTAAATGACAAGAAGGTAGGTTGTTTAGCTTACCCACGGAATCGCCGAGGAGACGGCACTCGATCGTCCTGCATGGACACTCCTCGGCAAAATGCAGCTTTTCTATTTTTACGGAGAACGCTCTTCAGATCTTTCACCACGACGAAGATACTATCAGGACCATGTCCAAATTCCTTGGAGAGAAAAAAAGAAATGCTTCCATCAGCCGTTGATACCAGAGTCCATAAATCTCATAGGAGGAGATAGCTGCGTGACCAAATGACTTGATGGTTCCGTACCGTCTGTGCTCGTCGAACGCTCAGGAATGAAGTACTTCGGACTCTTCGTGTTCCGAAACCCAAACCGAACTTTTACGGAAAACTTCTGCATTTGAGAACGACGACTTGCTCTAGACGTCTGTTGACAATTTCGTCAACGCATCTTGCATAGGCACGTAGGAAGGTATAACGTATCCGATGATTGGGCATAATCTCTCATTGCGGATTACGGTCCGATCTTGATTACGGAATTATCGGTAAAAAGAGGTGACTTCGGCATTCTTCATGACCTCGCACATTACTTGGCATATGTAACTGACTCTCTCTCTCCCCCTCTCTCTCTCTCTCTCTCTCTCTCTCTCTCTCGCTCTCTCTCTCTCTCTCTGTTTCTGGTGAGTAAACACTTCACACGTGCAAATTCATGCTCCACTTTATTTGAATATTATTTACGATTATCTTCATTCTCCGGAGCGAGAAGTTATTCCAGAAGGGACTGGCTCTGGGTGGGTGTTGTGTTGCATATGCCTAGTTCTGTCATGTTCCGTCTTTGTCCTGTACCCCTCCACCCGAGAGCCGACTCGCAAATAGATAAATTGTCATTAACGCGGGGGAAAATAACCTGTCCTTTGTCGTTTTTTTTTTAATCAATGTGTATCAAGTAACGTGTGTTCGTCTGATTCTTTGTCGTCTTTAAAAATCTCGTGTATAAATATAAATTCACTGCGTGCCCATCTGCAAGATGTGGAAAATGTGTTAGTAGATTGCACAACACACATCCTGGCAGTCATCGAAACATGGATGACACCGTTTTTTGATTCATCGTGTGTTTCCGTTAAAAACTATAATTTCGTCCTTAATGATCGGACACTGCGCAGCAATGGGCAAACACGCTTTTCTTTATCTTACACTATTCTCGAATGCTCAGTAAATGAAAGCATTGACACCCCAGAATATTTTTGTTTGGATGTCAAATCGTCTTCAAGAAATTTGCTATTTATAGTTATATACCGATGCCCTCATGGGTAACTTCTCGCGGAATTTGTAGTTAAGTTTAATACATATATTTCTAAATATAAGAACATAATTGTAACAGGCCACTTAAACTGTAATTTGTTACAGAATAGATTTGATTCGGCATATATCCAAAATTTTATTCATGACTATCGCTTTTTTCTGTACCCTTTGGAACTACCCATTAATGTGGTTTTTCTTCTTGTCAGCTGGATGTTATGCTAGTCGATTCTTCAGATAAGACTAAAAGTTTTTCTAGGTCTTCTACTCCTTTTGTGACTGGTCATTGCCTTATTTCGATTCAATACGAATTCACTAACCTCAATTCCATTCCACAAATTATCACCTATCTTAACTTCGCCAAATGCGACTATTCTGCTTTAAATAATGATCGTTCAGCATTACTTCAACTTAAGATTCCTCATCACTTAGCTTCCGATCACACACAACTTCAAACAAATTCGCCACAATACGGTCTAATAAACTGCGTAAATAATTTTTACAAATGTATTACCGAAGTTTTAGATTTACATGCACCATTTATTACAACACGTATTTGCACCGCGCTATTCCGTGGATCACACCTAGTGTACGAAGTAGGTTTAAGGAACGCGACAAATTGTACCTGCGTGCGAAACATACTCGAAACCTGCGTCTTTTCCAGGAATATAAGAATATGCATCGCGAGATTAAAAATATCTTAAAAGCTGCCACAAATCGTCATGTAGCCGAACCAGTGCTCCAACAAACAAGCACGAACAAACTCTGGTCTTGCCTACGAAAATTAGGACTTACTAATCAGCCATCCCAGTCCGTATTTCCTCATTTTTCAGTCATTGCATTCAATCGTCATTTTTCAGAAATATCGTCTTGTGAATTAGCGATACTCAACAACATTATCATGCGTCCATTACCTAATTTCCATACAACATTCATCTTTCATCATTACGTCCTACATAGTCATAAGTTAGTTGCACAAAAATCACGCGGCCTTAGTCCCGATCATCTTCCTTTAGAGTACCTAAAATCCATTTTTTACAATCATTGCACCATATTTAACATCCTTTTTCAAACTTTCACTCATCTCTAGCTATTTTCCTCCCATTTGGAAATCATCTTACATCATACCACTTAAGAAAATCCCTAACCCTTTAATTCCTACTGACACCCACCAATCAGATATCCTCCCCACTTCTCTAAGGTCATTGATTCCCTTGTCACCCAGCAGATTACAAAATATTTAGAGATAAATCGTATACCGCATCCCAAACAATGTGGATTCGGTAAATTTCACAGCACCCAAATTGCCCTACTACACCTTATGGATGATGTACATTTGGGTATAGATCGTGGGGCAGTTACTTTTTTGGTACTATTCGAATTCTCAAAAGCCTTTGATTCCTTAAACCATGTCATAATTTTAACCTGCCTTCAAGACATAGGCTTTGGGGAATCAACATTGAGATGGCTGCATTCTTATCTGACAAATTGCTCTCACACAATAATTGGCCTGGATGGTTTAACATCTAATCCTGAGTATACCACTTCCGGCGTTCCGCAAGGCTCGAGGTGTGGCCCTATATTGTTCATTATTGTTATCAATACCTTATTCTCGAGATTTAAATATTGCAAATACACTACCATCATCTTTGCTGCTGATACGGTATTTTGAGGTGGTCCCATGATTATGGACTCACATTAAATACGAGTAAAACTCAGGCCATCATCCTAGGTTCACCTCAGAATTTAGCCGTTATCAAAAATCTCACCATACCACAAATTATTGTTGGGTCGGTTGTAATACCTTATTCAGATGAAGTAAAAGATCTTGGTGTTATAATAACATCCAACCGTACATGGAATCGCCATGTTAGTACAATATCATCTAAAGTACATAATGTTCTTTACAGGCCTAAATTTCGTGCTGCTCTTCTTCCACCACACATCATATCATTCAACTGCATATCTTAACACTAAATTACAACGCCTTCAAAACATCGCCTTGAGATATATGTATCGCCTGCGCCGGGATGAAAGAATTGCGCCGTATCGTCATAAAGCAAACTGGGTACCCATAACATCTAGGCGATAGTACTTTCTCGGTAGCCTCACTCATCAAATCATCCATACCCCCCAACCTTCCAACCTTGCTGACGGATTTATTCCTCTAGACCATTCCATTCGCCGATCTTCTCGTTTACAATCATCTTAATATAACCTTCCAATTCCTCGTACAAACATCTTTGCTCACTCTTTCTGGATCATAGACATACAATTTTGGAACTCCCTGCCACGCCGTCTTCATACATTTACATCTCTCGCAAAATTTCGTACTAACCTCATAACACATCTTATCAGGCTGATCAACCGTAAGTTTGTTACGTTTTTTAATTTAATGTTTTAAACTATGCGAGCGTCTTCTAACCGATTTAAACTACTCTACATGTAGCTCATGTGCAATTTCGTTATTTTTTATGTACAATATAGTATTTATAAAGATCTATAATGCGTTTACCGCCTTATAGCAGAGATTTTGTCAAGTTATATCATGTATCGTTATATCCTGACCGAAACATTGTAAAGGCAGGATATTGAGTTGATATGTCTACGGCTCGTAGTGGCCAGGACACTAATAAATACGTTTTCAATCAATCAATCTCTCTTTCACTCTCTCTCTCTCGCTCTCTCTCTCTTTCTCTCTCTCCCCCCTCTCTCTCTCTCTGTTTCTGGTGAGTACACGAACTTGACGTGAAATAATTTGCTCTGTAATTTTCGCAGAATTCTCACCATTTATTTATTCTCCGTCAACTACGCAAGTCCTGAAATCACTTGAGGAAACATGTCGGCCGCCTGTTTCATGCATTAACTGTCATCGGACCGATTGTCGAAAAGGTACGTAAACGAATGCCGAAATCGCGTAGCAGCAATTACCCGGAACAAAAAGCAACTGAACACATTATCTGTGCGAACTACCACAAATCGGTCATCAACTTCGTAAAGTGTCTTTCGTGTGGCAAGTGTATTCACGAGTCGTGCGGACTTTGTCGCACTTACTCCTTCCGTCGTTTACCGTCGCAAGCACTGCAGCCGCGCTGCCTAATTTTTCTTCTCTCTCGAACTCCTCACAAAGATCGGTAATAGTACCATCCCGAATACTTTCGGCAAATCCCCACTTTTCGCCTGTACTATCCGATACAAAAGTAAAAGCCGATACAAAACCTACATGTGACCAACTTGATGCGTTAGCGGTTAGAGTGCAGAAGAATACTACTGCATGCAATGCCCTTCGAGCCGAGGTGGAATATATTAAACATGCTAATGCCCTAGCACGACCAACGGCGGATCTCATCATAAATGGTATCCCTAATCGATGCTCCTTGATATTATGATTCGTATACTAATGCACTTAAAATTACCCAGCCTGTTTAACGATGTTCTTTCGGTTCCAAAAATTGATTTAAAGCGTCAATAGCCTTCGAATTCTACTGCAGTTAGTCAATCTGCCTCTGGCCAGTATTTTTGCATTTTAGTCCACTTTAAATCCGTGGAAGTGCGTAATTTCATTGTGAATGCTAAGCGGAAGCTTGGAACAGTCACTGTCCAAGAACTTTTTCCAAAATGCAGGTTACAAACGTGTTTACGCGAGAGATGGAAATGTTTTCGATCGTAGAGATGGTGTCGTTCCCGTGCTGTTGATTGCTACAGAGGAAGATATCAGTAAGATTGTTTGACAATCACAGTGTAGCATTCCAAATAAATCTATTTTAAATAAAATGTGTTCGTATAATTCTAAGGTTTCATTAAACATTTGTAGTCTTAATGTTAATTCACTGCGTGCCCACCTGCACGACGTAGAAAATGAATTATCGGATTGTGCGATTCACATTATGGCAGTCACTGAAACATGGTTGACACCTCTCGTCGACTCTTCGTGTGTTCTTATTAAAAACTATAATCTAGTCCGAAATGTTCATGCAATTCGTGTGGATGGGCAAATTCGCTTTATTCAAGGTGGAGGCGTCGCATGTTACCTTCACCAATCTTTATCGTATACTATACTAGAGAGCTCATTAAATGACTGTATTAACACCCCAGAATATCTTATTCTGGATATTAAATCTTCTTCCAAGAATGTGCTATTTATCGTTATTTATCGACGCCCTCAGGGGGAATTTTGTACAAAATTTTTAGTTAAATTTAATGCATAAATTTCCAAATATAAAAACATAATCGTAACTGGAGACTTAAATTACAACTTATTAGGTAATACATTTGACTCTAACTATCTTAAGGATTTTATTCGCGACTACTCCCATTTTTCTGTGCCTTTCGGACCTACTCATCATTCAGGATTTTCTTCATCGCAATTAGATGTTATGATTGTTGACTCCTCCGATAAGATCATAAACTTTTCTACATCTTCGACTCCAATTGCTGCTGGTCATTGCCTCATCAGCATTCAGTACGAATTCGCAAATTTAAATTGTATCCCTCAGGTCATTACATATCGTAACTTTTCTCACTGCGACTATTCCGTCTTAACTACAGATCTCGTAGCATTACTTCAAAGCAAGCTTCCTAACCTCCTTGCTCTCCAGAGTAACACTAGTGCAGCAAATTTGAAACCTGAAGATCTATTTGAAAATCTTAATACTGTGCATGGTTGTATTACCGAAGTTTTGAATTTACACACGCCCTATGTTACGAAGTGTATTACGCATCGCCCTATTCTATGGCTCACGCCTGAACTGCGTAGTAGAATTAAGGAACGCGACAAATTGTACCTTCGTGCGAAACAATTACGAAATCTGCGTCTTCTTCAGCAATATCGAACTATGCATCGAGAAATTAAAAATGTATTAAAAGCTGCTAAAAAACGGTACTTAGCTGATCTCGTGCTTCAGCAAACTAGTCCAAACAAACTTTGGTCCTGCCTTCGAAAATTAGGTTTTGCGGACCAGTTATCGCAATCTCCTCTCCATCATTTTTCACCCACTGTATTAAATCGCCATTTTGCATATACATCATCCTCTCATCAGTTTTGTGATTTAGTGACACTCAATAACACCATTCAGCGGCCATTATCTACCTCTCACCCAACATTTACATTTTTCCTAATTAATCACTTTGAAGTCTTACATAGTCTTAATCTAGTTGCACAAAAATCGCGTGGGCTTAGTTCAGATCATCTTCCCTATCAAATCCACGTTTTTATCCATTGCTCCATATTTAAGAGCTATCTTCAATATCTCACCTATTTCTGGATTTTTTCCGCCCATTTGGAAATCATCGTATATCATACCGCTTAAGAAAACCTCAAATCTTTTAAGTCCATCAGACACTCGTCCAATCACCAATCCTTCTCACCTCTCCAACGTCATCGATTCTCTTGTCACTCAGCAAATCACCAAATACCTCGAGACAAACCGACTATTACATCCCAGACAAGGTGGATTTCGTAGATTTTACAGCACCCAGACAGCTTTGTTACACCTCATGGATGATTTACGTTTGGTTATAGACCGTGGAGCGATCACTATACTAGTCTTATTTGATTTCTCGAAAGCCTTTGACTCTCTGCATCATTCAGTAATGTTAACCTGTCTCCGAGATATGGGCTTCGAGGAATCAACATTGAGATGGCAACACTCCTTTCTAACAAATCGTTCGCTTGCAATAATTGGCCTTGATGGCTCAGCATCCGACCTAGAGTATACTATTACTGGTGTGCCCCAAGGCTCGAGCTTGGGACCGTTATTATTCATTATTGTTATAAAATTCTCTAGGCTCAAATATTGCAGCGATACAACGGTCATCTTTGCCAACGACACCCAATTTTACTTATCGACTCCAATATGTTGTCTAAATAGTACGATACGCAATATAAACCATGACATTACCGAGCTTCTGAGGTGGTCCCACGATTATGGCCTTACCTTAAATACTCGGCACATCGCAAAATCTCGCTACCATCAGTGACCTCACTATACTACCGATTATTGTTGGGTCTGATGTAATGCCTTATTCCAACCAAGTAAAAGACCTAGGTGTGATAATTACGTGTGATCTAATATGGAATCGCCGTGTCAACACGATCTCATCTAAGGTTCACAATGTATTATACAGGTTAAAATATCGTGGGGCTTTCCTTCCGTTAACCATCAAACTATCCCTTGTTAACTCACTAGTCATCCCACACCTCGATTATGCATCCCTCGTCACCAATGATCTCTCCACGCGCGCATACACACATACACACACACACGCACGCACGCACGTACGCATGCACGCATGCACTCACGCACACACACAGACACACATACACACCCGCCGCAGTCTTGCAGGTTCCATCTAACGGGCGCGTCCCCAAGTGGCGAATCGGGGAATACTGGTAAAAGGTATTGGACAAATAAAATATCCGATGCGGACTAAAGAACTAGCTAGGGGAAGGAACCCCGAACAATAAACCAACTATGGAAGATCAGCTACAGATAAAAGCTGGCGGTGCAGGGGTCGGATCCCCAGTTCCGGCGTCGGGTGCGAGTGCGCAAGCGGGATCTCCGGCATCCTTATCAGGCAACCTCAGTGTTGTTGGAGTTGGTCATTCGGACCCAATAGCATTAAATGTTACAAGTGACATTCTGTCAGGAAAGGCGAGGCTGTTAACTTCGAGCGCCGTGAAGAGAAACTTCAGCTCCTTGCGGAATTTATCCAGGAAAAGAAAAATCTCCACAAGGAGCTCCAGAATATGGCCAGAGGCTCATTGCGTGCCTTTAGCCATTACGCCAAGGTACGAGAAAGCTCAGGGGCTTCGCAGGCGTGCATCACCTGCAAGGACGGGGCGAGCCAAACGTCGCCCCTGTTCCGCAAGCCCTTAGACCTTCCAGAGCGTAAAGTTAAACTCTCGCTATGTTACTATTTCTATACTTAAAATTTTTGAACATTCACCTTGAAATGATCTTGACATTACATTAAAGGGCATGGTTATAGTAAGTTTTAACGTCAGTCTTTCCACTCTAAAAATAATGGTTCCCATTTCATCGTCGAGATACTATTGTTATACACGGATTTATGAGATATTCACCTTGAAATAACCTTGACTATGACTTCACGGTATATTCAAGGATATTTCCTGAACGTAGAATTTTCCCCACTTTCCAAATTCACGGTAAAAAATAGTGGTTCCCATTTGAAAAATTGAACTTGACCTTGAAATGACCTTACCGGAAAAATCGACCATATCCTATTCGGACGTAAAATTTCCCGCTCTTTCAGAATCCATAAAAAAAATAGGGGTTCCCATTTAAAAAAACAAACTTGACCTTGAAATATCCTTCTAGGTCATGTTCCAGGTTGTAACGTGCAGGTACGAAAATAAATGGACTCGAGAGACGGATTGTATGGTATACAAAAATATATTTATTATTTATTCTTTTTTATCTTTTCGAATACAAAAGCACACACAACTCTTTGTGAATGCGTTTTTATAAGCATTACTCTGGTTCCTCCACCTATAAGGATAAAAAAGCATTTATTAATTATTAACAAAGGGAACCTGCCTACCCGTCCTTGACAGGGACACTAGGTGCGCTGACCTTAATGCCGCTGCAAGTTGAAGCTATGCACGTTCTCAACCCGCCTACGGATACTAGAGTAGCTGGGGAATCGGAGCGCGTGCTCGATTCGGTCTGGCGACGTCCAAAATTCAGAGATTTCCCCCCAATTTATACGCTGAGGTCCCGCCTCGTTACGCGACACTCACACGCTTCTTACGCTCACGCACACACGCATGCATTGTTTAGCGCTACCGGCGAATCTGTCCGTTACAAAGTCAATTTCACTGATACCATTAAATAGCCAGCGACAAATCCTCAAATTTTTGTCGAAAACATTTTCCCCGTAAATGCACTCCCGCTGAGATATTTAACCGTTCCTGAACTTTTTCCCATCACTGTATACTGCAGTAACTAGTATCATTGCCAGCTACTTAAACTTTCGTTGGGTGAAAATTTAATAAGAAATAAATAAGTTACTCTTGAAATCTGGAAGCGATCAATAATAAATTTATTCATGTATACTAATTAATTTAAATGTCATTTATTATAAAAATAGATTTGAACAATTGTGGAAGCACTTACACGAGAAAATAAAATAAATTAAATTATATATCATCTATCGTGTGGTAAATTAGTATTTATAGTAATAAAATATAATAGGTCAGATTAAATTAAGGGGAAGATTGGTCGCCTATTAGTTTGACGACCCCAGATACTGTTACAAATGGGCAATAGTAAGTAAATAGCAATGTAAAACTGACTTGTCGAATAAATTGTGACGCAATAGTCCAAATCAGCTAATTTCTATGAAATTTGAAGGAATTATTCAATAAAATTGCCCGATATAGATGTATTATGAAATTGAGTCGATTTATAGCACTCGCAGAGAGTAGACGCGTTTATGTTTTCTCGTCGCGAGGCCTGTCGAATGAATGCGGATGATTATGTTAGTATGCAAGAATTTAAATTTAAATCTTGTGCGCAATAACAAAGCATACTCATACACATGGAAGCTTCAAAAACTGAAATAGGCAATATGAACACCCAAGAGTGGACAGTGGCTCACAATAAAAAAAGAATTAGAAGTAGTCCTGAAGAAATTCAAAGTCGAGCGAGAAAAAAATACCAGACCAGTATAAAAGATGACTGGTTAAGCACACGTGTTACAAGACAAAACCGATTCAACATTCTTAGGCATTTGGATAATACTACTTCTGATGATTAAGCAAAAAAAGCAACTGAAAAAGTAACCGAAAAGAATAATGGTGAGCCAACGAAAGATGCAAATAGACCTCTAAGCCTCCACCAATCTTTGTTTACGGTGTTGAAAATATAAACCCACTGAAAGAACTACTTAAAAATATCACTGAAAATAACTATACCTTAAAAATACTGCACAATAATCAAGTTAAAATCCAACCAAATTCTTCCGAAAATTACCTCCCTTCAGTGGAACAACTTAAAAGCAAAAATACTGAATTTTATACATATCAATCAAAACAGAATAAAAACTTCAAAGTAGTTTTGAGAAATATGCATCCATCAGTCAACCTAGTCGAATTAAAAGAAGAAATTGAAACGTATGGACATCGCGTTTCAAGAATAACTAATATAAGACAAAATCTCACTAAAATGCAGTTACCTCTCTTCTTTATCGAATTGGAAGTAAGTACGAATAATAACGAAATTTACGATATAAACACAATTGTTAGCTTCGAACCGCCACGCAAGAAAAGAGAAATACCTCAGTGCATGAACTACCAAGGATTCGGGCATACGAAAAATTATTGCCACAAAAGTCCTGTATGTGTGAAATGCGCTAAAAATCATTTAACAGTAAACTGTAAAATAAAAACAAAAACTCAAGAAGTTATATGTGTAAACTGTAATGGCAACTATCTCGCCATTTATAAAGGATGCATTGTACACAAACAGCTACAGCAAAAACTTTTTCCTGCATTACGAGAAAAAAGAGTTCAACCATCACAGCAATTAAATAAAATGCAAAATGCTACTCGATCAAATATCTCCTGCTCACAGGCAATAAGTAATGGTGATAGGAATGTAAGTAATAATGAAACTAATCAGTCGGAAGCACAAACACAAATACAAACAACGGAGCAAATTGTAAATATAAACAAACTTGAAACTATGATGCTTCAATTTATGAATCTATTAGACAAAATGTTAGAAATTCTTACAAGTTAATTAAATAAAATTATATTATGAACGAAAATCTGAAAATAGCTTTCTGGAACTGTAACGGTCTGAACCAGAGAACCATAGAATTAAAAACTTTTTAAGCAGGGCACAACATCGACATTATGTTTATCTCCGAAACGCATTTCACTAAGAAAAATTACTTACGAATTCCAAATTATACAATTTACGATACGAAGCATCCGGATAATAAGGCACACGGTCGTACTGCCGTAATAATTAAATCAAATATTAAACACTTTGAAAATGAAAAAAGTGTAGAATACTATTTACAGTGAACTAGCGTGACCATCGCAGATCGAACTGGACCAATGACGATGTTAGCAATCTATTGTCCACCTAAGCATGTTATCAAGCAAGATGCATTCAAGAAGCATTCACGAAATACTTTAATAGTTTGGGACATCGTTTTATAGTAGCAGGTGATTTCAATGCCAAACATACTTGATGGGGCTCAAGGTCAACAACACTAAAACTAGAGGGCGGCAACCGTATGCATCTACACGGAGAAAAATTGCCTCGGTGTTACACTGGGCAGCGCTGGCGAATCGGTGCTACTTGACTTGAACGTGGAATAGCGCGTAGGAGCATCCACGAAAAGTTTACAGAGAGAGTCGAAACTCTGCGATCACTAGTGCCCCCATGGAATTTCGTGCATCGATATGCTGAATCGGTGGTACCCTACTTCCCCGCGTAATGGCGTGCGAAGCGTCGAAAGAAGCTTTACACCGCGAGTCGAAACTCTCGGCATATACATGTGTAAACTTTTTCGCTGCTGGGTCTGCAGAGTGCATGCAGTCAGTGCACAGACTTTTGCCGTGCAGCCCCCAAGCAAACGAGTGTGCATATGTATGCCCAGAGTTTTAACACACGTTGTAAACGGTTTACCGGCGCTTCGCACGCCATTCCGTGGACAAATCAAGAACCACCTATTCCCCACTACCGCTGCACAGATTTTCACGTGATAGGTGTTCTAACAAAGTCGCGACACTTTCTGTAAAGCTTTCTCCGGTGTTGTGCCGCCCCATCCCTCGGGCAAATCAAGTACCACCGACTCGAACCATGTGCTGCACGGAGTTATAACGAGACAATTTTTCTCCGTGTATGCAGTCCCTAAATTGTGTACCAGTGTCAACTGGTGAACCTACTTATTGGCCAAGCGATAGAAATAAAATCCCCGATTTAATCGATTTTGCTGTCATCATAGGTATGATTGCCAATTTATTTACAGCTACCTCTTGCTTAGATCTTACCTCGGACCATCCACCTGTTATTATCCATTTTTATGTCCGTATTATTGTGATAAAAAAAACTACATTTCTATACACTAAAAAAACTAATTGGAAAAAATACCAAGAATTTATAGATGCTAATCTGTCTTGTAATATCAGTTTTAAAACCGAAAATGATTTAGAAAATGCAATAAAAAAATTTACCGGGCTCTTACAAACGGCTGCATTGGTTGCAACTCCTCCCACATCTGAACTTCACTCGACATCAATTCCTGAACACGTACTTGCGAAGATTAAAGAAAAAAGAAAACTAAGAAAAACTTGGAAAATTACCAGAACGGATTTAGATAAAATTAAATTGAACCGATCTATTAAAGAACTCAAAAAGCTACTACACGAAGAAAGAAATCTTGAAGTCGACAACTACTTGAAAAATCTGTCCGCAACCAAAGCTAACGATTATTCCCTTTGGAAAGCGACAATAAACATCAAAAGACCTCAACAACTTAAAAATCCAATTAAGTTAGACAGTGGTAATTGGACCAGGAGTAGTGAAGAAAATTCGCATGCTTTTGGCGCATATTTTGAAAGGGTTTTTGAGCCAAACTCTAGGAAAATCTCAGAACGAGAAGAACTCGAACTGTTGCATAAAAGGGATGATAGTCATACAAATAATACAGAGATCAAAGGCACAACATTCAAAGAAGTTTAAAAAATTATATCACAAATTAAAGTTAAAAAATCTCCTGGACACGATAAAATTAATGGCAAACTTCTCAAAAAACTTCCTCAGAAGGCAGTTAGATTTCTATCTATTGTAATAAATACAATATTTAGACATCAACACTATCCAAATCAATGGAAAGTTGCTGAGATCATTCTCATACCTAAGCTCGGTAAAGCGCCAGAACTCATCATGTCATATAGACCCATAAGTCTATTGCCAATTATGTCCAAGATTTGCGAAAAAATAATTCTAACTAGACTGTATCCTATTATATTTAACAAAAAAAAAACATTCTAAATCATCAATTTGAATTTAGAAACCAGCATTCAACAATAAAACAAATGAACAGGATTAGCAAACACATAAAAGAGACTTTCGAAAAGAAAAAATATTGTTCAGCCGTTTTCTAAGACATCTCGCAAGCTTTTGATAAGGTCTGGCATACTGGGTTGTTATATAAACTAAAAGAATATTTTCCTTTGCAACATTACCAACTATTAAAGACATACTTAAGTAATAGAAATTTTCACATCAAATCAGATGACGTTCTTACAAAACAGTATGCCATAAAAGCTGGTGTTCTTCAAGGCAGCGTTTTAGGACCTAGATTATACCTGATCTACACGTCTGATTTACCTACATCGCAAGATACAATCACGGCTACTTATGCAGATGATACCGCTATTCTATCATCTCAATCAAGTGCTTCCAATGCGTCTGATCACCTACAGTTACATCTTGACAATATCGAAACCTGGTCGAAATCTTGGAGAATTGAAATCAATGAAAGTAAATCCATTCATACTACTTTTACACTACGCAAAGAGGACTGTCCTTCGGTACGTCTGAATGACAAAATTATTCCACATAGTAATCATGCAAAGTATCATGGAATGAAATTAGATCGCAAGCTAACGTGGAAAGGACATATTTGGTCTAAGCGTAAACAACTAAACCTGAAAATTCAAAGAATTCCTGAAAATTTGGAAGGTAGAGTTTTTAAGTTATTCAACACTAAAATTTAGGGGGAAAAATCACTTTTTTTGAAATATCTCGGCTCTGTATGAAGGTATCTTAACGAACCGAAGCTCATTTTAAAGATATTTTCAAGCTATATAAGTTGTATCTGTTGATTTTTAACCTGCAATGAATATTTCTCTTGTTATAGCCATAAAAACGGGGGTAAATACCGATTTTTCAGGTTTTTCGCGTCTAACTTGTTTGGACACATAGCTATCGAAATATCACACTGGAAAAAGTTGTGTGCCTTGAAAACACAAACATTTTTTGTCCTCTAATACGATGCGATTAAATTAAAACTGAACCCTATTTGTACTCGTTTTCATAACATTTTGTTATTAATATCGATTTATTTGTCGAACTGTATTCTGTCAACTTTACGAGGCTCTTGTAGGGTTCAGTTTTAATTTAATCGCATCGTATTAGAGGACAAACAAATTTTGTTTTTTCAAGGCCTACAACTTTTTTCTGTGTGATATTTCGGTAACTATGTGTCGAAACGAGTTAAACGCGAAAATCCAGAAAAATCGGCATTTATCCCGTTTTATGGCTATAACAAGAGAGATATTCATTGTAGATCAAAAACCAATAGAGACAATTTATAGAGCTTTAAAATATCTTTAAAATGAGATCCGGTTCGTTAAGGTACCTTCAAACCGAGTCGAGATATTTCAACAAATGTGATTTTTTCACCTAAATTTTAGTGTTGAATAACTTAAAAACTCTACCTTCCCGAACATTTTTTTAAAGGAAAAAGTTGTTCAGAATTATCTGTAGAATCTAGAGTTAGCCGCTGGGTAATGGTTGGCCGATCACCCTGTATATATAGCACGCGGCGACCGCTACTATTTACCGCGACCAGAGACTTATTTCATGCGCGCCCAATGCAGTGTGCGTTTTCCTATGTTTCAGACTGATAATCGGGAGTTCTGGATATGCCCAATATGTTCTATTGTTTTTTTCTTCAATTTGAACCGAATTCGGACGGAATCCGTTGGGTAGATCGCTCGATATCGTTATTTTATTTATCATGTGATTGATTTCAATTATACCTTTTTCTTTTTTCCGACCAATATGACATATACAAGGTGGCCGATTTATCTGAAGACATAGAAATATCTCGAGAACTACGCACAGAATCAAAAAAGGTGTGGGATGAAAGTTGTTCCATACGAAGGGGGGCATCCAGTGATAATGAAATTGACCTCCTCCCCCGCTCCCTGTCGGCGCGGTGGGAGAAAAACAATAAAACTTAAATAGGAACTCCCATTTTTTATTGTAGATTTGGATTCTCCGGAAAAAAGTACACCAACTTGATCTAGGAGCTATTGCATTTCGGTTAACAGGTGGCGCTGTAATCGATAAAAATCCAAATTTATCTGAAGACATTGATATACCTCGAGAACTATGCACAGAATCAAAAAAGGTGTAAGATGAAAGTTATTCGACACGAAGGGGAGCATCCAGTAATAATGAAATTGACCATCTCCCCCACGTCCTGGGGGTGGGGTGGGGAAAAAACAATAAAACTTAAATAGTAACCTCCATTTTTTATTGCAGATTTGGATTCTCCGGAAAAAAGTACACCAACTTGATCTAGGAGCTATTACATTGTGGTTCACAGGTGACGCTGTAGTCGACAAAAAGCGAAAGTAAAAAATCCCTAAAATTCGACGTCGCCAGAATTCACATCACATCTGATAAATAATAGTAGACGTATTTTATTTTAAAAATACTATTCAATGCCACCACTACGAAATGTTCGATGTTCTTTGACTTTATATTATTCTTGTAATGTGTTTTCTAGCCGCTACAATGGAAATTATCTGAAAAATAATTATGGATTTGGTTGTGTGTCCAAAATAGTATATTATGCTTTAAGGGAGGAAAGAGCGTGATCCCTGAGTGGAAGGTTTGCTGCGGGAGCGAAGCGAGGTTCACAGGTGGCGCTGTAATCGATAAAAATCCAAATTTATCTGAAGACATTGAAATATCTCGAGAACTATGCATCGAATCAAAAAAGGTGTGGGATGAAAGTTGTCCGACACGAAGGGGGGCATCCAGTGATAATGAAATCAACCCCCGCCCCCGCCCCTGTGGGACAATAAAACTTAAATAGGGACCCCCCATTTTTTATTGTAGATTTGGATTCCTCAAAAAAAATGCACCAATTTGATCGACGAGTTTTTGCGTTTTGCTTCGATTATAAAATGAAAATGTGTAAAATGCTGTTACAAATTGAGAATGTCACCAGAATTCGTTTCAGATCAAAAAAAGTAAAATGGTTGCCCAGCACTTTTTTCAAGAGTAGCAAGGGAAGTACTAGACCGTGATTCCAATGGTCGGTGGATTGGTAGAGGTGGCCCCATTAATTGGCCGGCGAGGTCACCTGATTTAACATCCTATACATCGGATTTCTTCCTATGGGGTTACCTAAAAGGTAAGGTTTATGAACAAGTATCAACGACTCGTGAAAACATGGTGGAACGCATTAGAACTGCTTGCGCAGAAATTTCTGCAGATATGATACTATCCTGAATAAAGTCATTTGAAGAAAGAATAAATAAATGCATTGAAGTGGAAGGTCAACATTTCGAACACTTACTCAAGTAAATGATCAGTGAGAGGCAAGGGGACTCACGTAAAACCAGCACCCCAAAGGGAACAGAAAAATACTACGTCCACGTCGTTGTTCCTGGGTAACGCTAAATGTATTTTTTCCCGGCTTTGTTAGAATGACCGTATTCCATATCTGCTACGCGGGGCGAAAGTTGTCAATTCCGTCTGAATGCCCGTGCGCATGCGCACTTCGTTCTCATTACTCCCATGGGACGAAAAGTGCTGCCCTCGGGAGTAATGGATGCGGCCAGGAAAAAAACTATCGTATGCTTCACGAGAGGAATGCGCGCGCACCTCGTGAGAGGGCTGCCCTTGATTCGCTCGCGCAGCAAACCTTCCTCTCGGGGATCACGCTCTTTCCTCCCTGAAAGCATAATATACTATTTTTTACACACAACCAAATCCATGATTATTTTTCAGATAATTTCCATTGTAGCGGCTAGAAAACACATTACAAGAATAATATAAAGTCAAAGAAAATCGAACATTTCGTAGTGGTGGCATTGAATAGTATTTTTAAAATAAAATACCTCTACTATTATTTATCAGATGTGATGTGAATTCTGGAGACGTCGAATTTTAGGGATTTTTTACTTTCGCTTTTTGTCGACTACAGCGTCACCTATGAACCACAATGTAATAGCTCCTAGATCAAGTTGGTGTACTTTTTTTCGGAGAATCCAAATCTGCAATAAAAAATGGAGGTTCCTATTTAAATTTTATTGTTTTTCCCCCACCCCACCCCCAGGAAGTGGGGGAGGTGGTCAATTTCTTTATTACTGGATGCTCCCCTTCGTGTCGAACAACTTTCATCTCACACCTTTTTTGATTCTGTGCATAGTTCTCGAGGTATTTCAATGTCTTCAGATAAATTTGGATTTTTATCGATTACAGCGCCACCTGTGAACCAAAATGCAATAGCTCCTAGGTCAAATTAGTGAACTTTTTTCCGGAGAATCCAAATCTGCAATAAAAAATGGGGGTTTCTATTTAAGTTTTATTGTTTTTCCCCCACCCCATCCCCAGGGGGTGGGCGAGGGGTCAATTATATTATCACTGTATGCCTCCTTCGTGTCGAACAACTTTCATTCCACACCTTTTTTAATTCTGTGCATAGTTCTCGAGATATTTCTATGTCTTCAGATAAATCGGCCACCCTGTATAATGGTGTACGTAAAACCTCAGTTTCCATGAGTCTCTTTCGCGGCAATCGCGACCGCTGTCGTCAATACGAACAGTGTTGACGTTTTGACGTTTGTGGAATAGAAGAAAACACCTTTGTGAAAAAATTAACCTGTGGGCTGTGAGATGACAAAATAGAGATCTGCCTGAAAAGTGGCTTGGAGAACCTGATTGGGTTCCAAAAACTCTACAAAAACGTAAGTGAACTTTTCTCAATGTAATGTTGAAATGATCTTGTAAGTGTAGTCTATAATTTACAAAAGAATCTTCGTAGTTGATTGCTGGAAAGAAATTGAAAACGATTACAAAAAACTGTAAACAACGGTATTAAGAATTTAAATAATTTGACGTTATGTCATGTATCATGTACAGAGAGCAGCAAATACTAGTGGTTTGTCTTTGCGACACAACTGGCTTGTGTCTATTAATGTTTTGTGTGTAAAGACAAGTAGTCAAGTAGACAAGTAGTTCGTCTCTATACATTAATGAGATGTCTTCCACTATTAGGGAGTTGTCCTCCGACATGAGCCAGTCGTCTTTGGACATTAACCACTCGTGTTTGATGACGATTCACTAACGGTTCGAGATGAACTATTTTGTTATGAATAATATATGTTATTATATATTTATATTATTTATATTATTATTATTTATTATATATTATTTATATAATTATATATTATTATATATTATAATAATAATATATTAAAAATACTTGTCTATGAAAACAAAACAGTATTAGACACAAGCCACTTGTGTGGGAAGGACAAACCACTAGTTTTTTCTGTTCTCTGTACATGATACATGACATTACGAAAAATTATTTAAATTCTTATTACCGTTGTTTACACTTTTATATAATCGTTTTCAATTTCTTTCCAGCAATCAACTACGAAGATTCTTTTGTAAATTATAAACTACACTTACAAGATCATTAGTATCATAGTTCGTACAGCTTCTATGTTTATTGTTTACACATTTTTAAGCATTTCTTGGCATTTTGAGTATGAAATGCACTAGTAATGTATTTGTGATATATGATAATTAATAAAGAAAATAACTAATAATATACTTGATTGATACAGTCGATTGTCGATGATATGAAACAATTGAGTTACGAAACAGTCCCTCTTGTTCGCTTCAATGCTCTTTACCATGAATAATTATTGAAGTGTAGCTGGGGACAGCTTGACGAGATTAATGTGTTGACATCGGTTTTCTGACATCCTGGGTGTTGAAAAAGTAGACATTTTGTAGCTTCTGAAAATTTATTAAAACGTAAGTAAACATTTCTGAAATGTAATCTTCCAATGATCTTGGGAGTACATTTTTTCATTTAGAAAGGAATCTCCGTAATTGACTTATAAGAGAAAGGAAAAACCGATTATAAGCATGTGTTACTTCTAATTATCTTATTAAGAATTTAAGTTTTTATACATAATGATATATTCTGCTGTTATATCAAGCACCGAAGTTCTTCCATCTTTGTCTATTTGCATTTTTTTAAATATTTTCTGTCATTTTAAGCATGAAGTGCACTTGTGATAAAATTGTGATACGCAACTATTCATAATGAAAGTATCTCCGGATATATTTATCTTCTGCAGTCGATTGTCAGGATTTCCATAACAAGGAATGCTACAAGAAGTACAAATAGATAAAGCTATAAGAACTTAGGAGCTCGAAATAATAGCAATATATCATATTAGGATAAAAGATTTAAATTCTTAGTACGATTGCTCACAGTTTATTGCAATAAGTTTTCAATTTCCTTTCTTTCGTAAGTCAAGTACGGAGATTCTATTATAAATTAAAAAACATACTCCAAAGATCACTGAACGTTACATTTGAGAAATGATTACGTTTCAGTAATTTTTCAGGACCTTCAAAAATCAATTTTTTTTCCAGCAAGGATTTCGTAGAAGTGCTGTCAAAACACCAAGTTCCCAGCTGTTTCCAGCTACACTTCAATGGTTTCTTATGGTAAAGAGCATCGAATCCAACGAAGTGGACTATTTCGTGTTAAACAGGCCCTGTCAGTGGAACCATGGCTATGTATCAACAATCGACTGCAATAGACATGTGTTTTGTGAGATAGTTTCTTTATTAACCCTGTGGGTCTCAGTGGGACAGACGTCGTCCCACTTACATATACATAAATTTTGCTGTTTTTCTCGTGAAATCTATGACCCATTTTGATCAAATCTTTCTCTGTTAATTATATAGACCCTAATAACCAGTAAAAAAATTGTTTTCCCTTCATTGCTATTACAATTGTTATTAACAAAACAAGTTTAAAAAATTAGTTTTTTATCGAAAAAATTAGTTTTTTATCGAAAAAATGGAGTTTTAAGAAAACCTCCCATTGTTTTTTTCTGACAATTTTTTCACAGAGATTTTTGGTATCGCTGATTACGAATACGGGGTTAGTCTTTTGAAATTCAAAATGGCTGATCTGAAATGGCGGATACAAATTTTAAATATAACTGTATTTGGACAAAATTTGGTACTCGAGTGTTTTCGGGGTCGCTGATTACGAATCCGAGGTTAGATTTGCCAAATTCAAAATGGCAGATCCAATATGGCGGCACAAATGTTAAATGTAACTCGAGACAAAATTTATGAAATATCTAATTCTAATTACACATTGGAAAAGAGGCTAAGGGCTAGGATTCCTTACTTCATAGAAGCTTCCAGGGCATCAGAGACTCACTACATAGACGTCCCTCAGTCCGATTTTAAGTCCCTTTTTTAGTTTTTTAGTTTTTAAAATTTTAAAATTACAAAAAAAAAAATTTAATATTTAAATGTAATCATACTAAGATTTATTTATTAATGATATGCAATAAAATATTTTTTTTTAATCTCAAGCACAACGGAAAATTGAAAACTTTGCACATAAATTGTGTTCTATATTCATGAATTTTAGTACTACATTGAGCACATCTCCTTCGCAATTTATTCGGTAACATTATAGATAAGTGTTCTGCTTTTGCTTTTCGTTTTTCCAGCGAAACTTGAGCTTTCCGACAACTCATTCCTCTTCTTAAAGATTTTCGACATTTTTTTATGGATACAGTATTTACTAATAATTCATTTATGACTATTTTTCTAAATTGTTTCAATTTCCTGTGTTTTTCCTTATAATAAATGCTTATAAACAATCGGCGAATGATGATATATTAGAATTATTTATTATATATATGTGGCCTACAATTAGCTTCAATTTTTACATAATTCTTCACACATATATTTTTCCACGCGGGTAACATCGCATTGACGATCAGCTACCTGAAAATTGCCGGAATAACGGATATCGTTCAAATAGAGTAATAGTTGACAATGTGCACATGTTTTATTAGATTTGAGATTTTTAAAACTAATTCGGATAATTAATTAGCAGCAATAAAAATCCCCGATTAACAAATTTTGTCCAAATAGAATTATGTTTTAAATTTTTTCCGCTTTATTGGGTGTGGCCATTTTGAATTTCACATATCTAACCTCGGAATCGTAATCAGCGACCCCGTAAACCCCAGAATGCCAAACTTTGTCCAAATACAGTTATATTTAAAATCATTGTCCGCCATATTGGATCAAAAAATTTGAATTTCGTAAATTATATTAGTAATCAGCGACCCCAAAAAACCCCTAGTAACAATTTTCAGCTAAATTGGACAAAAGGAAAAATGCGTGACTCAATGGTTTGATTTATTTCTGTAAATATTTCTAGTACATTCTATACTTAAAATGCTAGGAAATGCTTCAATTATACATGCACGAAGCTGGATGAACTTTAGAGCTGAAAATAATAACAAAATATGACATTACGAGAAATTGTTCAAATTTTTAATACGGTTGTTCGCACTTGTTTCCAATCATTTTCGATTTCTTTTTGCTCATAAATCTAGTATGCAGAATCTTTTGTAAATTAAAAAATGCGTTTTCAAACTCGTTTCAGTATCACATTTGAGAAAAGATTTCTTACATTTTCGTAGAATTTCAGAAGCTACAAAATTTTCATTGTCAAGCTATGCTTCAAGCAGATCCCAGTTTTGTGTCATCACATAGACAGCAATGTTAGACTTCACTTTTTATTTCTATGAAGGTGTTTCCGAAATTGTGGGCCAGTTGAATGCTTACAATGTATGATTTGATTTGATTTGATTTGATTTATTGAACTCATTTGACCCCACAGTCACGAAGACCACTAGGGAGCCGAGTATAAACATGGTTACAACTTATAAAAATAATCCTAAATTTATGAGTGTGCACACTACGCGAGAAACTACTGCCGGAACGCGGAAAGGATGACATTAATGTCGGTGGAGAACAAATCAACCTGCGCAGTTGTGGTTGATGTGAAGCGAATAAAAACCGTAAACATTTTATTCAGATGGGAGTAAGGACCAATGTTGGTACGGGGCCGAGCCAGTGCAAGAACCTGCAGTAAACGAAGGTCGCATAACTGACCACGCAAGTTGATTTGATCCAAAAGTTCGGCGCAATCGAAGAACCCTTGACGAGTTTACATAAAAAATAAAAATGCACATATCTGAGGGCGGTCAGCGAGTGACGCAAAACTTGTCGATTGGAGTGGAGCCGGGTGGTCGGTTCCACGAGGGGGATAAAACTCTGACTGCTTAAAAATAAGAAGCTTGAGCAGAGGACGCTGCATAGCTTCAAGTTGGACGATATAGGACGATTGGTATGGTGACCAGACCACACTACCGTACTCCAAGCGACTACGGACGAAAGCTCGATATAGCGTGACGATGGTCCGTTCACCACGAAAGGACATCAAAGTCATGCCTAAATACAGAATAATACGCAGAGTAATACGAACAGGGAAATACAAGTGAACTCGCGACGGTCGGTTTAGCCACTTTTCGGTAAGCGCGAAGACATCAAAATTTAGAGCACCCGAACTAATTGATGCTAATTCAAGTATAGTATTGAGGCCGCGAACGTTCTGATACAGATCAGATAATAACGACGAATCAACGCATTGCGACGTAGACGAAGCATATACCGATACATTCGACAACACAGCAGACGCGGTGGCACAGGGCACACGAGAAGAAAATCGCAGGCTAGTCCACTTGGCGATGTTGTGGATGGATTTTTGCGACATATGGACGACCATCCCTGTACTTTAGGGTGTAGTTCCTCTGGGCTTTTGCTGAGCGGCTGTGTAGATCGTCTAGTGCTTTCTGCAACTCCAAACGCTGAAGAACGGTCCGATCTGGACCGATCGAAAAGGCGAGGCCTTCCAAAATATTGGGAACTTCTATCGGCTTGGACTGACGAAAACGTTTCAGAAGTTCTGTCGCCGTTTTTTCGCCTTATAAAAATATTTTGAGTGGTCCTGGCCTCTGAGCCTCCTGAGACAGTCGACCAACACGTGAGAAACTGAGAGGGCTCAGCAGCTCAATATTATAAAGATAAAAAAAAGCCGTAATAATTTCGGTTTCGCGGCTCCTAACAGAATCGGGATCCGCATCATGAATTTCCGGAACAGCATAAACCATCACGTTTTTAGCACATCTCGATTGAGCACGGATTTCTGCGACCACTTCAGACATACCTTTGCGGTCATTCCCGACTGATGAGTTCTAGCTCCTCCACTCTGGCATCTAGTGTAGACACGCCATTATTTAGCAACTCCTGTGAATCACTAAGATCTTGCACTTGCATAGCGAGATTATCTTGTTGTATTTGAAACGCCGCAAAATCGCTTGTTAGTCGAGCAAGCGAAGATTTGATGTCTAATAAATCGGAACTAAATGACGCACGAAAGTCACACAGAGCAGCCGTGATTAATTGCAGCAGATCATGATGGAGATCGGCAGTAGGGAGAAATTGGGCAACAGCGGGTACATCAACTGGAACAGATTCTTGAGTTGGTTGAGCGGCAGATACTTGGCCTGGATAGCATGCAGCACAGTGCAAAGCACGTTCAGTGTCAAAAAATCCTTTGGCACGCGCTGCACAGCCCGGATGAAAGGCTCTATTGCAATCGATGCAAAACACGGCACTGCGTCGAATAATTTTCCCAGACATGCATGACTTATACACACATGGAATCCCTTTTGCCGGTAGCGGTGACGGACGAGTAATGAGAGCATTGGTAGATCGGGCGTTGTGCAGGTCTCGGCCATTGGTAGATAGGTGATAGGCGTATGTTGTCACAATAAATAAATAAATTGATTTGTATGTTATTTTATTTAAAATTTGTACACTAATTTGAAATGTATGAAATGAATATATGTTCTTATCTAAATAGTCTTCATTTATGATAAACATCTTATCTTTTCTTAAACAGCTCGTTTTATTTAATTTAAAACTGTATCCAAGAGAGGTTCAGAAGTTGTTAACGATCGCCAATTACGGGGGGTCCAGGTATCGGCTCTATAATTTCTCATTTTATCAGATAAAATATTTGTGCCGGGTCTTACAAAGGTAGTCGCGCATACTATTTTCAGAGCACCTGGCGAAAAGGATCACTGATGTCCAGGTCTTCCGCTCCATACTTTATCTCATTAGCCCAAATATCTCCACAATGTATTTAAGTTCTTGCGGTTGCACTTGGAGGTCATTTCAAGGTGAAATAATCTACTCGGATTTGTATATGTGTTGGAGATAACTGTAAACAAGGGCACTACACGAGTATGTTACGAAATGGAAAGTCTAGGATTCATGTAAACGGCAACATTATAACAAACAAAATATGTCCAAGAAATTCTAAAGATTTATACGACCTTAATTTACATGAAGTTTACATTTTCAAAAATACGATATTACATATGGTATTTTTTATCAACTATTGTATATTAGCAAAAATGAGTGAAATCCCCCCAAAAACAATTCTTGTAAAAAAACTCGCCAAGTTCTCATTAGTAAAACATAATTACCACAAAAAATGCTATCATAATTGAATTATGTGCAATTATAAGGCTATATTCTTATTCTACAAAAAACATTGAAATCATATATTAAGGCCAAGTTCTTTGTAATAAAGGGAAATATCCATTAATCCAATATACAAGAATTAAGAGAGAAAATTTTGCGTACATTCAGAACACCACAAAATTTTTCAAAAAACTTAAAAGTAATTTTAATCATTTGTTTAATGAAATTACCATTTAATAAAAAAATGTTATTAATGAGTTTAATGAACTTTAAAAATCGATGTAATATCATCAATAATATACACATGGCCCTTATTCCAAGCATTTCACAACTGGCTTGTCAAAAACTTGGCTGCCCTTTTAGTTAAGTTTTTCGGAGAATCTTGGTCCCTGAAGAATGGTCCCCATTTCGAAGTGCCATGCAATTTTCATAATACATGCATTAGTTTGTCAGTCAATACATTATTGTACTATTTGCAATTTCTTACATTTCGTTACGCACATATTCCAGTTAATTCATCATCACAGCATTTATATTCATTTGCACAACAAAATATTCAGCTTTACAATATTTGGTACGACAAAAAAATCTGGTATTATATAACTCTATTAGAAAACAAATCTAATATAAAAATGGGGTACTTATTATTGTATAATAAGATGAGGGGAAAAAAGCATAGTAAGAGTATCGTATAGTATTTTTCCTATTAAGTGCGCAAAGTTCAACACATATACAGGGTGTCCGAAAAGTATGGAAACACTCAAATATCTCGGAAAATCGACATCGAATCGTAAAAGTAAAAATACACGTATTCAATGGTTTCAAGAGAGCTATCCAGTGACACCTAACACAACCCCCCACCCCCACCCGCTGGGGGTGATAGAGGGGGTAACTTAAAAATTTTAAATGGGAACCCCCAATTTTTATTGCAGATTTTGCTTCCTCAGAAAAAGTTACGTAAATTTTGCCTACCATTATAATTGTTTTTGTTGACAGATGGCGCTGTAATCAACGAAATTAAAAAATTATTCTAAAAAGTTTTAAAAATCTCGCGAAAAACACAACGGATCAAAAAAGTAAAAACACACGTATTTAATGGTTTCAAGAGAGCTATCCAGTGACACCTAACACGACCCCCCACCCCCACAGGCTGGGGGTGATGGAGGGGGAAACTTAAAAATTTTAAATGGGAACTCCCAAATTTTATTGCAGATTTCTCTTCTTCAGAAAAAGTTACGTAAATTTTACCTATTATAATTATTTTTGTTAACAGATGGAGCTGCAATCAGCGAACCACGTACCTGGAATAGCGGACCACGTTTCCAAAATTTTAAATGACGTCTTTTGCCTTTAAATATTTCAAAGTTCACCGATTCTTACCGCGAGGAGGTAGACGATTTTGAGAATCTTTTTTTTTATTTTTGTATATTTTTTTTTTGTTTTTACCTTTTATTTGTTTTTTTTTTTTTTTTTTTATTTTTTTTCTATTTTAAAGTTTAAATTTTCCTTCGCTTCTATTTTCTTTACTGGATTTTTAACATGTCTATGCCCACTAATTTATAAGATGTTCGAATTGAAGTCCTTCAGCAACTTGACAATATCCCAATCGTGCATAGAAGTTATCATAAACTTTTTGCAGCATTTCTTGAGATACTGTATTAGAACCTTGAATTATTTTTTCTTTCAACTCATCAATGTCTTTTGGTTTCGTTTCGTAGACCTTGTTCTTCAAGAAACCCCAGTAAAAATAGTCCAGAGGAGTTAGATCAGGTGACCTCGGTGGCCACTCGATCGAACCCCTCCTACCAATCCAACGTCGGGGGAAAATATTATTTAATAGATTGCGTACAATCAAACCAAAATGACAAGGAGCTCCATCCTGTTGAAACCAGACATTATCAAACGCTATACCAGCAATATTTCGTATTGCCGGTATAATCTGGTTATTTAACAAATTACAGTACCTTTCAGCCGTGAAATTCTCTTCAACGAAGAAAGGCCCAACAATTTGATTGCACAAAATGCCAGCCCAAACATTGATTTTCTGTGGATGTTGTGTGTGAGTATCTCTCATCCAATGAGGATTTTCGTCCGACCAATATCGTAGGTTGTGCCTATTAACTTCTCCACTCAACTGAAACGTAGCTTCATCAGAGAAGCATATCCAGAAAGGAAATAATTCATTTTCGTCACAACGTCTCATCATTTCCTCACAAAATTCTAATCTCCGATCGAAGTCATCTTCCGAAAGTTCTTGTACATATTTTATTTTATATGGATGGAACTTATTTGCTTTTAATATTTCATGGACAGACGATTTGCCGATACCAGTGGCTTGCGCAATCTTTCTTACCGAAGTATGGACGTCCTCAACGACACTTGCACAGACCGCTAAACTGTTGTCTTCGTTCGTGGACGTTTTTGGTCTTCCTGATTTTGGTCGATCATTGACAGAGCCAGTATCTTGAAACCGAGAAACAGTCTTACAAACAGTTGATTTGCAAATAGGTAGACGATCAGGATGGGTATCATTAAATTGGCGGACGACTTGTTCGTATGTTCTTTTTTTATCGCCGCATCCTCGCAGAATAAGGATTTCGATCCTTTCTTTTTGTGTCAAAGACATAGTATGCCAAATTACAACAGGAGGCAGAATACAGAATGTATCGAAATGGAAGAAATATGAAGCAAAGAATGAAGAAATAAAAGAAATATAAAAAATTAGAAGAAATTCAAATGTTAGAGAAACATTACATTAAGTATCAAATAGCGAGAACGAAGAGAATTGCGATTTTTTGCGGTACGAATTTGACCAAGTTTTCGACAAGAGTGACGCTCGCATGTGTAATTTTCACAAAGCTGAAAAATAACCGAGACCTTGACTCATTCAAACAATAGAGCTTAACTAATACTAAGACGTGCTGTTTTGATTTGGACGCTGACGATGTTCGATTATTGACTACTTTCTCTGTAACACTGGCAGTTGAAAAAATCGACCGAGTGTATGCAATGGGTTTCCGCAAGCGATACCTACAGTACTTTCACACAAGTATACAAAATCACAGTCATGCAAGAAAGCCATAACACCATATGCGGATTTGGTCACCATTTACGCTATTCGGATACACGACATTCACTTCCTCGTAGAATAAGGATGTCGATTCTTCATTTTTCTGTCAAAAACTTTGTATGCACAATTACAAGGGGGGAGCGAATAAAGAATTTTAATATCTGGAAGAAAAGGTAAGCAAATACATTAAAAAAAAACATAAAAAAATTTAATAGTGAAGAATAAAAAAAAGGTAAAAAACAGAAATCAAATAAAAAAAAAAGTAAAACAGAAGATTCTCAAAATCGTCTACCTCCTCGCGGTGAGAATCGGTAAACTAGAAATATTTAAAGGCAAAAGACGTTATTTAAAATTCTGAAAACGTGGTATGCTATTCCATGTACGTCAAGTTAAATATTTTTTAGTAATTTTTTAATTTCGCAGATTGCAGCTCCATCTGTTAACAAAAATAATTATAATAGGTAAAATTTACGTAACTTTTTCTGAAGAAGAGAAATCTGCAATAAAATTTGGGAGTTCCCATTTAAAATTTTTAAGTTTCCCCCTCCATCACCCCCAGCCTGTGGGGGTGGGGGGTCGTGTTAGGTGTCACTGGATAGCTCTCTTGAAACCATTAAATACGTGTGTTTTTACTTTTTTGATCCGTTGTGTTTTTCGCGAGATTTTTAAAACTTTTTAGAATAATTTTTTAATTTCGTTGATTACAGCGCCATCTGTCAACAAAAACAATTATAATGGTAGGCAAAATTTACGTAACTTTTTCTGAGGAAGCAAAATCTGCAATAAAAATTGGGGGTTCCCATTTAAAATTTTGAAGTTACCCCCTCTATCACCCCCAGCGGGTGGGGGTGGGGGGTTGTGTTAGGTGTCACTGGATAGCTCTCTTGAAACCATTGAATACGTGTGTTTTTACTTTTTTGATCCGTTGTGTTTTTCGCGAGATTTTTAAAACTTTTTAGAATAATTTTTTAATTTCGTTGATTACAGCGCCATCTGTCAACAAAAACAATTATAATGGTAGGCAAAATTTACGTAACTTTTTCTGAGGAAGCAAAATCTGCAATAAAAATTGGGGGTTCCCATTTAAAATTTTTAAGTTACCCCCTCTATCACCACCAGCGGGTGGGGGTGGGGGGTTGTGTTAGGTGTCACTGGATAGCTCTCTTGAAACCATTGAATACGTGTATTTTTACTTTTTCGATTCGATGTCGATTTTCCGAGATATTTGAGTGTTTCCATACTTTTCGGACACCCTGTATACAAGATTTAAAGTGGTGGAGCAAGGGCGGTGGAGAAGGGGGGTTCGGGGAGGGGGCCCAAAACAGTATTTGTAAATGCTTTTGTAATAAATCGACTAAATTTAGATATAAATATATATATATATATATATATATATATTTATTCAAATTATTAATTACATTCTAACAATTAATATTAATAACAATATAATACATACATATATATATATATATATATATATATATATATATATAATATATTATTTATTATCGTTATTACTGTTAATTGTTATTAATATTAATTGCTAGAATGCAATTAATAATTTGAATAAATTCTAATGAAAGCACCAGACCATCAACGCAGGAGAGTATGTCGTAGCGTTGTAAGATGAACCATTCTTTGTTTACCATTCGAGGTATTGCTTGTCAATGCAATCATATCGATGTCAATATCATAATTGATGTTTTACTTCCTGTAGATTTCTGCAATTTTATCTATTTAGCATACATTTTTGGCGAATGATAATATGGCGCTATCTAGAAAAATGGTACCACATTGAAAATTGCAAGAACTTCATGTTCAGAAAAATAGTTTGGTAATTTGGGATAGAATTATACTTTCATTACTTAACACCATAAACAGATTACTAAATGACGGCGTTTTTTTTAACTCTCAAAACTTGACTAAAAGGGCAGCCAAGTTTTTGACAAGCCAGTTGTGGCATGCTTGGAATAAGGGCCAATGTGTACATTATTGATGATATTGCATCGATTTTTATAGTTCAGAAAATTCATTAATAACATTTTTTTATTAAATGGTAATTTCGTTAAACAAATGATTAGAATTACTTTGATTTCGAAGAAGTTTTTTGGAAAATTTGTGGTGTTCTGAATGTACGCAAAATTATCTCTCTTAATTATTGTATATTGCATTAATGGATATTTTCCTTTATTACAAAGAACTTGGCCTTAATATATGATTTCAATGTTTTTTGTAGCATAAGAATATAGCCTTATAATTGCACATAATTCATTTCTGATAGGGATAACAAAATCGCCAGCTGGCTGATACATGAAAACTTACAATGATTCGCGTCTTCCAGCTCTATACCATTCTAATCATTCATATCGAAACGGAAAGTGAGGAGAAGGATGGAGTAGAGAGGAATCCGGATGATAAACGTAAAGAGAATCGTAGCGGTTACGACGTACAATAAATGAAATTTACGATGAGATACCTGATGCGGTCGATCATTGCGAAAAGCGGGGGGGGGGGGGGCGGGGTTTGCGGTATTCGGGCCAACTGAACGCAACGGGACAACAGCGAGGAAGACTCAACTCGCTTTGATCCTTAAGATACTAAGTCCCGTAGTTAATAACCTAAAGATATGTACACCTGGTCCCGAATTTACACGGTGACTGAACTTCGATACTCTCAGTGACTTACACGATTTTCTCGATTTTCTCGAAGTATGTCCGTGTAAATACTGTATCCATAATGACGTGGATAATGACGTCACGCCTGACTACCTGACATGACGTCATGCTACCGATACTATAACTCAACCTAGGCTCTCATATGGTAGGCTTGGGGGAGAGAGCATTTTACGTCATGCTCGGCAGTGTAGGCGACTGCCCAGCATATATGCAATTGCACCATATTTACAGGCCAGCAAAACGCAAAGGACAACCAGTACCACTGCAGGAGGGTACTATTTATCGAAACTGAGTGTCTTAAATGAGTTAAAGATTTATTGCGACGTAAACCAACTAATTAAATACGTGGCTTAACAAAGGGCCACCAGAACATGTTATGGCGGCGAATTAGCCCCATTTAGACCAAAAGTCATCGACTCTATGATGTAGCTTGAAAGAAGAATAAAAGTAATTAACTGAGCGATTTAGCGCCAAACAGAAATGAACTATGTAAATGGGCGACTTCAAGCAGGGTCCAAAATAATCTTATTAAATACTCGATTCAGTGCTAGACTAAATGAAACGGCGATTGCGCGAATCAAATGCAACTGTATAATTTGCGCGGCATGACGCGAATAAATTTCAACTAAATAATTTGCGCGACTTAGCGCGATTCAGATTAAATTCAATACCTTCCGCGAATTAACGCGAATTAACTTACATTACGTACGCATACCTTGTCGTAAGCAAAAATTGAATTTTATTAAGGGGTATGCCTCAACGCACTTGAATTTAACAGAATGAACCCAACTTAGAATGTTACTAGAGGTTACGACTTAACGTAATCAACGTTAAACGCGTAATCTAGCGCAAACTGAACAGACCTTTCTGAAACTGTACATGTTAATGTAATATGAACTTAACCGAATGAATGTGCGGAGGCATGGGAGGAGTTATGTACACCATCAGGTGAGTCATACGCAATGGCTTTGCACGATCGGGACAACAGTATAACGCAACGGGCCAGCCAAAAAAAAAGTAGAACCTTATACAGCTAGGGGATAATAGTCTCATCCAAGCAGTCGCCAAACTAGAGACTATAGTTCCTGTAGGTAAACGCAATATAAAACAAGTAATTGCAAATAATTCAGCGTAAAACTTGGTCGCGAAATATCTCGACATACGCATAGCATGGAGTAACAATACTCCACAAGGGCCAACATCATCCCAAGGGACAGCGGTTTGGAGCAATATAAAGCAAATAAGAAAAGCTGTCGGTATCGCCAAATCATTCCCGAGATCTTCAATCTCAACAACATCCAGTTTCCGCAGTAGTGCACGCAAAGGTTCCAAACAAGTGACTCTAGCGGAACGGTGTTGTTGGAATTGCGGCCGTCGGGGTCATCTGTTACAACAGTGCCGCCGATTAAATGGGCGGTCACGCGGTCCGATCGCGGACCGTTTATCAGGCCACCTACTTCTTTCCCCAATGCGGTGTAGACTTTCAAAATCAAACAATATTTTCAATAGGGTCCTCTGAAAATCGAGGTGCCAGTGCAGCAGCCAAGCCCAACGGGATCGTGGACCCTGACGTCGTTCACGTCATGGTGCGGGTGGGAGGAGCGTACGCGGCGGGGGCGTCCTACACGGAGACCTGGGCGCCTGTGAGTACACATCGGCGCCGCCGCGTGCCGCCACGCGCCGGCACTTACGACTACACGATCGCGCGTAGGCCATGCTGCGGCATGGTTTACTCACTACCTTCCACTATCAAATCCGGTTTATCGCGGATTTCGTAAAGTCTTTTGAAAGGACAAAGGACAAAAGGACAGGTTATTTTCCCCCGCGTTAATAACGAAATATGTCTGTTTGCGGGTCGGCTCTCGGGTGGAAAGGTACAGGACAGAAACAGACAGTACATGACAGAACTATAGGCGGATACATACACAACACCCACCCAGAGCCAGTCCCCCCTACCCCAATATCGGTACCATCAGCAGATTCTGCGGTCTATGCCTTAGCGAGTATGACGCGGGGTTTATCCCCTCTTTATCCGAGATAAGACCCACGACGTACCGACCGCGGATAAGACGCTGACGGTACCGATAACTGCCGACGGGGGTCGGCAGAGGTCCCAAATTCGTACCTTCGCCCAGCAAGGTTCCCCGGTTATTCCACACTGGACATAAGCAGAGAAAATTGCAGGACGGGGATTCGAACTCGGGACCTTCGCGACGTTCAGTTCGGGCGGACTAAGACTGACGCCTTAGCTCGCACGACCATCACGCCGTCAAGTCTTTTGAAAAGACGGAAGGAAAACTCAATATTGTCACCGAAATGTGGCTCAGCTCTAACACGCTACAAAAGGGTACGTAAGCTCAAAATCACTTTTCAGTGCAGCTAAAGTGCACTTAATCTAAATTCGACAGCAAAATCAAACTCTAAGGGGTTTAAGCAAATGTCAAAACTCAAAAGAGGGTACGCAAATGTAAACTCAAAAGGTACTACGCGAAATCACAATCACACGGTGCGATTAAATTTATGGACGCCGAGGGTTTATTCTATACTACCGAGGAGGGTTGCACTATGTTCGAAACGCCGAATATGAACGGGTGCAAATTCGCGAGGGACCTTTGTAATGGCTTCTAAAATCCGCGTGCATGCAGGACTATTATTGCAATACGGTCCTGGGCATTCGCAAATTCTAAAGAAATAATTAGATGAATCCTGATTCTGCCAAATTTTTAATTGTCGGTAACGGGGATTTCGAATTCTGTTCGCAGAGGAATAGTAATCGGGTCTGGGGCAGTATATCGGAGTCACTTCCGCCAGAGAGGGGATCCGGAGGAAACCTGCGTATTCACCATCGCAATACGTGGGCGTCTCCCTTCTACGGGGATCCTAGGTGGCACGGGCCGTTGAGGCCGGGTACGTGCACTGCCATCTGCATGGGCTAAAATAGCCTTTTTAGTCCCAGGGGTGCGGGCTGAAGGTGAGAGTCCACGCCTTGTCTTCCTCTCAGTCGGCGCGGTAGCTAATTGCTTCCTGATTCTCCGACGCGGTGTGGGGTGCGGGTACCCGTGAGAAGGTACTCGCGATACAGTGTGGGGGGCCCAATAAGTTTTCCCCTGACGGGCCGTCTTCTTTACAAGAGTGGTGTGCCGCGCAACCTGGCGTGGAGGCGCCGTGCGGGACGTATTCCTCGGAGTGGGTAAAGAGCGGGGGATGTCGGATTCGTGGAGGACACGATCCCTTCGACCGGGCTCCGACAGATGTGCTTGCTGAGGGAGTATTAAATCCTCGTATTTGTGAACTACGAGACCCTCTTCTGCAAGTGAGATTGGATCAGTGTTGGATGTCATTGTAGAACTATTCGAGAAAAATCCTTCCAAGGGGGAGATTGAATTTGGAGTTCGAACATAACCCTTTACTATATTATTCTGCGATAAACAGAAGGTTGGACGCAAGGGATAGAGAGGATTTATCAATCTATAGCACGTTTTGCAAGGGTTGGTAAGTGGTCCACCTAGGACACTCTCTAGAGGTGAACAACTGAATGCCTCGGCCAGTGCATAGGGGGGGGGGGGGGTGATCCCCCCGCCCATCTGCATAAATGTCCCATTTGACCCGGGTGTCGGGAACTGCCGCAAAATCGTGTACCGGGCGAGTCAGTCACGAATTGCTTCTATTGACCGGGCGATTAGTAACTTGGCCTTATCGCACCGGCCGATGAGGTCACGCAAGTCGACTATCCTGTCGATCTCTGCCCGGATGGCGGAGATTTGCTGAAGGCTGGCGATGCGTCGCCTTCAGCTATAGCTGATTATCGTTACGGGGCAAAAATGATCATATTTAACCATTTTTAGAGGCGTGAAAAAAACAAAATTTTTGTTGTAATTTGGGTCTTAAAGATGCATACTATGGGCACAATTTAAGAGAAAAAAAGGCAAGGAAAAAAAAATCGCAAAGTTACAGGAAAATTAATAAAAAAACACCCAAAAAACGACGTTTTTGACGCGCATGCGCGAATGCTAGATATTTAAAAAATTTTTTTTTATATTTCCTTTCGTGAATAGGGCATCTTAAACTATCGTTTTATCACTACTCACTTCGATTTTAAAAAATTCGATACACCCTAATATATATATATCTATATACAGGGTGGCCGATTTATCTGAAGACATCGAAATATCTCGAGAACTATGCACAGAATCAAAAAAGTTGTCGGATGAAAGTTGTTCGACACGAAGGGGGGCATCCAGTGATAATTAAATTTACCCCCTCCCCCATCCCCTGGAGGTGGAGTGGGGGCAAAAACAATAAAACTTAAATAGGAACCCCCAGTTTTTATTGCAGATTTGGATTCTCCAATATTGACAATTTTCGCCCGCGTAGCGGATATGAAATACGGTCATTCTAACAAAGCCGGGAAAAAATACATTTAGCGTTACCCAGGAACAACGACGTGGACGTAGTATTTTTCTGTTCCCTTTGGGGTGCTTGTTTTACGTGAGTCCCCTTGCCTCTCACTGTCTCACTGTTCACTTACTTGAGTCAGTGTTCGAAATGTTGACCTTCCACTTCAATGCATTTATTTATTCTTTCTTCAAATGACTTTATACATGATAGAATCATATCTGCAGAAATTTCTGCGCAAGCAGTTCTTATGCGTTCCACCATGTTTTCACGAGTCGTTGGTACTTGTTCATAAACCTTACCTTTAAGTAACCCCATAGGAAGAAATCCAGAGATGTTAGATCAGGTGACCTCGCAGGCCAATTAATGGGGCCACCTCTACCAATCCACCTACCATTGTAATCACGGTCTAGTATTTCCCTTGCTACTCTTGAAAAATGTGCTGGGCAACCATCATGCTGAAACCACATTTTCCGTCGGACGTCCATAGCAACATCCTCAAGTAGTAATGGTACTTCTTGTTCTAGGAAATCTCGATATTTTGTTCCATTCAAATTACCTTCAATGAAATAAGGACCAATGAGTTTATTTCCTATGATTCCACACCAAACGTTCACCGACCAAGGACGTTGATGATTAACTTGTCGTAACTAATGGGGATTTTCTACGCTCCAATAATGCATATTATGCCTATTGACGCCACCATGGTTCGTGAATGTAGATTCATCTGAAAATAATACATTAGCAAAGAAATTGTGGTTCGTTTGCATTTTTTGAAATGCCCATTCACAAAACACCACGCGGTTATGAAAATCATCGCCATCTAGTTCCTGGTGCAGTGAAATGTGATATGGGTGAAACTTATGACGATGCAATATTCTTTGAATACTGTCTCTGGAAATGCCGGAATCGCGATGTAATTGTCGTGGGCTTACATGTGGATTTTGGTGAATAGCTGCTAGTACAGCTACTTCGTTAGCTTCTCCTGTAACTGTTAATCTTCGCTTCCTTTTTTTCATTTGTACGCTGCCATCAGAGTGAAAGGCATTCACAACTTTGTAAAAAAAAGAACGCGAGCGAGCATTATTTGGAAAACGCTCAGCATACAACGCAACAGCATCGTCAATATTCCTCTTACATTCACCATAAATAAGAATCATTTCGATTTTTTCGGGAACTGTAGCAGGATTCATTTTTAACTTGCAATTCGATTTAAGCAATGAAGGGTAGACAAAAAATAGTCACGTAAACGGAAAGTTGTTATTCTAAAAGCAAAGTGACCTCCGACCGAATTACTACCAATACAATGGACTTCAAAAACAGTCTTACACTGAGAGACCGTGAATACTAAATTTTAATATGGGGATTAGAAAGTCGCGATATCCATTTACTTCCCTTCAGGAAAGTAGAGAAAAATGTAGGTGAACTGGTTACGTGTGACTCAACTTATGTATAAAATGATATGCTACTTTATTTTCGAGTTATGTCGCCGTCTAGCGTTATGTAACAGAACCGGCGCCGGTGATGGCCGAAATGCAAGCGATGTACATGTATGAAACCACGTGAGTTCTCTCGGGGTCCGGTAGATGGCGACGAAATCCCCAAATGAAGTAAGAGTTTCGTTTTTTTAATAGAAGCTGGTTTGACCGTCAATGCTCAGCTTATTTATTCCCATTTCGGAAAAAACATACAGAGAGAGAATGAATGAGCCGAGTGAAGGGACATGACGCGTTTTTTAATGGATTGCGTGATGTCCTCTTTTTGTTTATTAAATAATAAATTTAAAACCTAAAATGTAATTTTATTGAAGGTAGAAAACTTATTTATAAAATTGCTTCCATATTGTATGCACAATTTTTATGTAATCAGTTTTGATTTTTAATATGAAGAATATCAATTATTCATAATCTTAATTTTTCGAATGGACATTATTAAAATTTCATATTCAGAATAACAATTTTCGCAATTGATATTACTAAATTCTAATATTAAAAATTCTAATATTAGAATTTTTAATATTAAATTTTCATAAAGGGATCAAATTGTCCCTATTTGCCCCCTGGATGCACCCCTTCGTGTCGAACAACTTTCATCCGACAACTTTTTTGATTCTGTGCATAGTTCTCGAGGTATTTCAATGTCTTCAGATAAATTTGGATTTTTATCGATTACAGCGCCACCTGTGAACCAAAATGCAACAGCTCCTAGGTCAAATTGGTGTACTTTTTTCCGGAGAATCCAAATCTGCAATAAAAACTGGGGGTTCCTATTTAAGTTTTATTGTTTTTGACCCCACTCCACCCCCAGGGTATGGGGGAGGGGGTAAATTTAATTATCACTGGATGCCCCCCTTCGTGTCGAACAACTTTCATCCGACAACTTTTTTGATTCTGTGCATAGTTCTCGAGATATTTCGATGTCTTCAGATAAATCGGCCACCCTGTATACAGGGTGACCCATTTTAACTTCCCCACTAGATTATCTTGAAAGGCATGCATTTTCTGATGAAAAGTTTCAGACATGAGTTTTATTATTTTTTCTTGGCTATTTAATGATGATATTGAATTCGACCTTGAACATGACCTTGAAGGTTATTTTAAGGTCAAGTTTGTTTTTTTAAATGGAAACCCTTATTTTTTGTCACGGATTCGGAAAGAGCACAACATTCTACGTTCGAATATGATATGGCCGATATTTTGATCAAGTCATTTTAAAGTGAAACTTAAAAGTTCCCGTATGGGCGAATTACCTCAGCGGGAGTGCATTTTCGGCGAAAATGTTACAGACAAAAGTTTAAGAATATATCCCTCGCTATTCAATGGTACCATTGAAATTGACCTTGAACATGACTTTGAAATGACCTTCAATTTCTATCCCAAGGTCAAACTTACTTTGCCTTGAAATTCGTCCCCAAAGTCAAACATACTTGACCTTGAAATAACCTTCAAGGTTCCGACACCCGGGACACCTTGTTAGAGTACTCTTCCTATACGATGAAGAAATACGGAAGGCGAAACTTGGCCCTCGTGATCGGCGACCCCCAGTAACTGGTGCGTACATTTTGGCTAATAGAATGAAATACTACGAAACTCGATACCTGGACCCAGTGATCGGTGAGCATAAACACCTGGAGCGTGTTGAACGCAACTTTCGTCAAAGATTAACTGCGTGCTTGGACAATAATGGCGCCCATTTTGAACATTTACAATAAATTCGGATTACACACACACACACACACGCCGGAGTCTTGCTGGTTCCTTATAACGGGCGCGTCCCTAGGTGGCGAATCGGGGAATGCTGGTAAAAGATATCGGAGAAATAAAATACCCGATGCGGACCAAAGAACTAGCTAGGGGAAGGAACCCCGAACAATAAACCAAGTATGGAAGATCAGCTGCAGATAAAAGCTTACGGTGCAGGGGTCGGATCCCCAGTACCGGCGTCGGGTACGGGTGAGCAAGCGGGCTCTCCGGCGTTGTTATCAGGCAACCGCAGTGTTGTTGGGGTTGGTCACTCGGCCCCAACAGCATTAAATGTTACAAGTGACACTCTGTCAGGAAAGGGGCAATAGACTGTAAGTTTCGAGCGCCTGGAAGAGAAACTTCAGCTCCTTGTGGAATTTATCCAGGAAAAGAAAAATCTCCACAAGGAGCTCAAGAATATGGCCAAAGGCACACTGCGTGCCTTTAGTCATTATGCCAAGGCACGAGAAAGTTCGGGGGCTTCGCAGGCGTCGGTCACCTGCCAGGACGGGGCGAGCCAAACGTCGCCCCTATTCCGTAAGCCCTCCAAACGTCCGGAGCGTAAAGGACCCTCGCCGTTGAATCTGCCACCGACAACACGGGTCAGGAAAGAAGAGGAGAAAAAGGAACGCCCCGTACCACCAGCTGCAGAACAACGGCGGCAACCTCAGTCGGAAGACCAGGACTGGGTTACGGTGGTCAGAAACGGCCTAAAGAAGAAGGCGAAGCAGCAACAACAACCGCACCAGCATCAGCAGCAACAATATCCGCAGCAGCATCAACAGCAACAACGACGGCAGCAGCAGCAGCAGCAGCAACAACATCAGCAGCAGCAGGGAACGGATGTCGGCAAGCGACACAGGGAGAAGCCGGAATCAAAAGCCGGCCTCCGACCCTTCCGCCCCGATGCCATCAAGATCAAGGCAGCGGACGGTGCGTCATATGTCCACATCATGAAGACCATAAAAGCTGCGCCGGAACTGCGGAAGTTAGGAGAATGGGTGACCGCCATCAAGCGGACGAAAGCAGGCGAACTGCTCATAGAGCTTGCAACGCTTGGCGTGTGCACCTAAGAGCTCCAAGCAGCAGCCACGTCCATCCTAAAAGGGACAGCTGTCGTACAGGCTTCTGTCCCATAAGGAAGCCATCACCATCAAGGACATGGACGAGGCCACAACTCGGGAGGAGGTGGCACAGGCCATCATTGAGATGACTTCACTGGAAGCAGTGACCCCTGAGAATATCAAGCTCAGGGAAGCATATAGCGGAACCCAGGCGGCCAATATCTTGCTTCCCGTCGCAGTAGCAAACACACTGCTGCAAAAGGGGAAGCTTAAAATTGGCTGGATTAATTGCCGGGTTCGACTGCGCCAAGGACCCCCGCGCTGTTACAGGTGCCACGAGAGCGGACATCTGGCAAGGGGTTGTATGAGCGCGGTCGATCGCTCGGCGCAGTGCTTCCGGTGTGGCAAGGAGGGCCACAAGATTGAGGACTGCGTAGCCAACCATCGTGCAACGCAGGAGGTTGGAGCACAGACCAACAATGGCTAAGGTGCTCCAGATAAACCTCAATCACTGCGGTGGCCCAGGACCTGCTGTTCCAACTGGTCAAGGAGGAGAAGGCCGATATCGCCGTTTACTGGGATCTTTGTAAACCGAGCTGGGTGAAGGATTCCACCAGCAAGGCGGCCATCTGGGTGTGTGGGAATCTCCACATATCCAATAAGATGTCCTACCCCCTGCCCAGCTTCACCTGGATGGAGGTGGCTGGTATAAGACTATACAGTTGCTACCTCCCTCCCAGTCTTACCATCGACGAGTTCCAAGGATCCCTGGAGGCCATCGTCGCCAGTGCAAGAACCTCCCGACTCTCATTAGTGGTCGGGGGGGGGGGGGGGGGGGGGACTTAAATGCATGGGCGATGGAATGGAGTAACGCGAAGACCAACCATCGAGAATATGCCCTCATTGAGGCCTTCTCGTTACTGGAGTTGGAGATTGCTAACACGGGGGGAAAGCCGACCTACTCCAAGGCCGGCAAGTCCTCCGTAGTCGACCTGACCTTCGTCGACCCAAAATTGATGCGGGAAGGGTTGGGCTGGAAAGTTAGCGACCGATACACGGGCAGTGACCATCAAGCCTTGGTGTACCAGCTCCAACTGACCGGCAGAGCAGCAGGAAAGGTGCAGAGCGCAAGCAAAGAGATATGGGCACCGGCCACCTTCGATCGGGAAATGTTCCTGACACTTGGTCCCTACAGCTTGGAACAGACGGAGGTGGAGGGAACAGCAGAGGAGAGAGCCCGATGCCTCTCCCGAGCCATAACAGCGGCTTGCGATGCCTCTATGGCCGTGAAGTCAAATCCTTGCGGCCGACCCCCAGTTTACTGGTGGAACGAGGAAATCGCAGATATCCGTCGAGAGTGCCTTCGGGCTCGAAGGCTGCACCAGAGAGCAATTCATAAGCCCCGGTACTATCAACTGGCCGCGGACTATGAAAGAAAGAGAAAGAGGCTCAAGATTGCCATCAAGGCCGCGAAAAGAAAGTGCTGGCAGGACTTTTGTGAGGAGGTGGACCGCGATCCCTGGGGGCGACTGTCTAAAACGGTCATGAACAAGATGAAGCTCAGGGGACCCAACGCACCATCTTGTCCATCCTTCCTTGGCAAAGTCGTCGGTCATGTATTCCCAGAACAGCGGGAACGGCCGATTGGCACTGGCCTGATGGCAATTGCTGGTGCAGCCGAGCCGCCAGATGTTACCGAAGCCGAAGTAATGATGGCTGCTAAGAAGATCTCCACCCGTAAGGCCCCAGGAATGGATGGGGTACCTGGAATGGCAGTGAAGATCGCAGCGCTAAATGTACCAACCATCTTCACATTGACATTCAGTGCTTGCCTGAAGGAAGGATGCTTCCCGGCGCAGTGGAAGGAACAGAGGTTGGTGCTGCTTTCTAAGGGAAACAAACCCCCGGACAACCCATCCTCATTCCGACCGCTCTGCATGCTTGACATCTCCGGGAAGCTATATGAGAGGGTTATCTCTGCCAGACTGGAAGCAGCCATCGAAAATGCCGGAGGTCTTTCCGAAAACCAGTTCGGGTTTCGGAAGGGGCGCTCAGCCATCGATGCAATCGGCCGAGTAAAAGCAATAGCCACGGATGCCATCAGTGGCAGCCGAAACACCAGGTGCATGTGTGCCATCATTGCCCTGGATATCCGGAACGCGTTCAATTCAGGTGGGATTGCATCATGCAGGCACTCGAAGATCTGAAGGTGCCTCTCTACCTAAGAGAAGCCATCTCAAGCTACCTAACAGACCGAACCCTGTATTATGACACCGATGATGGCAGGCACTCCTACAACATCACGGGAGGCGTGCCACAGGGTTTGGTTCTGGGACCCTTTCTCTGGAACGTCTTATATGACGGACTGCTCAGGCAATCCCTTCCAGACGGGGTGTTCATGGTAGCTTCCACAGACGACCTTGCACTAATAGTCGTCGCGAAGACCATCGACGAGGTGCAATTTAGCGGAGATGCAGCTATCGAGGTAGTAGCTAGGTGGTTGAGCAACCATGGGTTAGATCTGGCGGCTGAGAAGACGGAGGCGGTGCTCATCTCTCAAACAAAGAAAAGGGTATACGCCACCTTCACGGTGGAAGATACGCAGATCAGGACGGTGGACACTATTAGATATCTTGGATTCACTCTAGATGCGGGACTGTCGTTCAAACAACACCTGATGAACGCAGGCGCAAAGGCCTCCAAAGTGGCTCGTACGCTCTCCAGCATCATGCCCAATATGGGGGGGGGCGGGGGGGGCGAAACAGCCGCGACGGTCCCTCTTTTCATCGGTAGTAAGCTCCGTTATTCTTTACGGGGCACCGATCTAGGCTGATGCCATGAACATCCATAAGAGCTACGGAGCCACCTGTCGGCGGGCTTATAGAACAGCCGCCCTAAGAGTGGCCCGTGCCTTCCGTTCTGTATCGGACATCGCTCTCTCGGTGGTCGCGGGACTCCCTCCCATAGACCTTCTTGCTATGGAGAGGACAGCAGTACACCGCGAAGGCAGGTGTATAAGGCAGGACATCACCGACCAGGAGCCGAACCACGACAAATGATCCATGAGGACCATAGAAGAGTGGCAAAAAAGATGGGATTCAGCGGATTCGGGGCGGTGGACCCACTGCGTCATCCCAGATGTAACAAAGCAGACGGGCAGACAACACGGATACACCGCCTTTCATCTCACCCAGGTGCTCACCGGGCACGGCTGCTTTCGCAGCTACTTACATCGTTTCCGCATTTATCAAAGCGCGGAGTGCCCGGCATGCCATGGTGTCGACGAAGGCGTGGCCCATGTCCTCTTCCACTGTCCGAGATTTGCAGCGGAACGGGAACAGTTCCGGATCTCGGGAGGAGGACCATTAACACCTGAGGGCATTGGGGAATGTCTGCTCGCCTCACAGGAGGGATGGGACGCGGTGGTCATCATCGCCACCTCCATCATCGATAGGCTGAATGCCATCAGAAGAGAAGAAGACGAAAGAGAGGGTTTGGAGTCGGAAAATAGTGTGGAAATGAAGAATCACGGGGTCCTGATCGCTGGTGTGGCACATACGTGCGCACGCACGCACACACATACACATACACAAACACACAATGGTACCATTAAATAGCCAGGGAGATATTCTTAAACTTTTGTCTGTAACATTTTCCCCGAAAATGCATTCCCGGTGAGGTAATTCATCGTTACGGGACCTTTTAAGTTTCACCTTGAAATGACCTTGATCAAAATATCGGCCATATCACATTCGAACGTAAAATTTTGTGCTCTTCCCGAATACGTGACAAAAAATGAGGGTTTCCTTTTAAAAAACAAACTTGCCCTTGAAATAACCTTCAAAGTCATGTTCAAGGTCAAATTCAATATCATCATTAAATAGCCAGGAAAAAATAATAAAACTCATGTCTGAAACTTTTCTTCAGAAAATGTATTCCTATCAAGATAATCTAGTGGAGAATTTAAAATGTGTCATCCTTTATATATATTGGTATAGTATGATAATTCTAAAACAATTTTGCATCAACGCAAAAGCTGCGTATCACTCTTCGTTTCCTTGTTGGGGGAGGGGAATCCTATACCTGGAAATCGCGAAAATCGTTAACTAATTTTCAAAACAAAGAAAATTGCTTTCAATTGAATTTCAAAAAATTGTCTATTTTATAATTTGCACTTTGTTACTAAGTCATTAGGGAAAACCAAATCCAAAAATAGTTGAATTTCAATTCTAAAAAAACAAAATCACAAATGTGAAGCAAATTGAAAACTTTCAGAAACTTTCGAAAATTAGAAAATCTGCTACTTGAATTTAAATTTTTGAATTAAACTCGATTGCAAATTCGATATTAAATAAGCAACCTTATAACAAAACTCTGCAAATATAAATAAAGATTATTTTTCTAATTTCTCAGTAATTCTATTTATTTTCAATACAACGCAGTAGCTATTACGGGACGGTAATGCACGCCTCCATTGCGTCATGCTATCGGGCCAACGTGCTTGTACTTACCTGGAGCGGCACGAGGGAGGGACTACAGGGGGGAAGTAGGACAACGTAAACAGGGCTCGTCTCCGAGCTGGTTCTCGGAACAATAACATTTCGAGTTTTTTATTTTCAAGTTCGTATCTACGATCTTGAATTGTTATTTATTTCCTGAAATTATGAAATTATTAAATTAACATACACCTAATTATAGGCATTTATCTTGGATGTGAATTTTTGTAACACACTAAAATTGAAATTCGTTAAGTATGGTTCGAACACTTATGTATTCAATGTAGGCGAAATCCAAATTAAAAGTTTCCTTTACTGGGCTTAAACATCCATTTAAATCTGAACATGCGACGGAAAATATATTTGCTAATTTTTCACTTTATTTTCTTTTTCTAACGGCTCGGGACAGCAAGGCGGATGTTTACCAATACATCGCTATTACCGGGCCAACTTGTTTACTTCAGGGTTATTTTCGAATTTGTTTCCAAATACGAACACAAGTATCCGACCGTTACTCAAACTTTACGAAAATAATAATTTTCAAATTCTGAAATTATTTTCCTTTAAAAATCTGTCTTTTTTGGGACAGGTTAGGAGTTTTCTAGATCGGGACGAACCAAGGGCATTTACACTATTATTTATTAAATTCTCTTCTAAATATTTCTCTTAAAGTTATTCCCGCCGCAAGGGCACTTAGGAGACGCGGAGCTGAAAAGCACGAAAATGTAACGTGCACGGAAATGACGTCCGCCGAACTCGTAATGACTATTACTCAAAAAAAAAGGAAATTAACTTTTTAATTTTGTTGGGAAGACTATTTTGACTTTCCCCACCAGGGATGCCATTTGTAACTAAGGATGCATCCTAACCAACTTGCTCCCAATCTCTTACAGCGACCAAACACGGAATCAAGATTCAATAAATACCGAGCGTTGTAACAAATTTTCATCACTTCAATTTTCAAAGTTTTTCAAAGTTTTTCATAATATCACGTTATAAAACCAGCTCGTTTCCTATGGGAAATTGAATGTTAGAACCAAGCTATATGTCATGGAATATAAAATTTACCAAATGTTGTTCATACAGATTGTAAATAGAATTAAAGTTAATTAAAAAAAAAAAAAATATTTCATATATGGTGTGGTAATTTAGTATTTATAGTAATAAAATATAATAGATCAGATTAGATTAAACGGAAGATTGCTCGTCTAGTGGTTTGACGACCCCAGATATTGGGGTAATAGTAAGTAAATTGCAGTGTAAAACTGACTTGTCGAATAAATTGTGACGCAATATTCCAATTCAGCTCATTTCTATGATATTTGAAGGAATTATTTAATAAAATTTCCCCGGAATGGATTTATTATATTGATTTGATTGGGCAGAGTACCATGTTAGTAATTAAGTATAGGTTCATTGTAAAAACGTAGCGATGAAGCAAATTAGAAAAGTTAATGGATCATTAGAAGTGAAACTTATATAAAGAATTATTTTTTTTTATTTGCATTTTTGAATAAGAAGACGATTGAAAGCGTATTATTGTTTGAAAAATAAATAAATATTTTAAAAATATCACGTCGAATTAATTTACTAAAGTTTTAACTATAACGGCAGTTTTACGTTTTATAGCTGCGATTTTTTTACAACGATGGCTACATCCAACCGAACTGAATTCGGTTGCAACCACACCCGTTATAACTTCTGAAACCCAGGAACCGAACTTTTTAGCTGACCGGCTCAATATTTGAACAATTCGAACAATCGTTCGAATTGACCGCGGAGAGGGGCTGGGTTCTTAAAAAAAGGTTATACGATATCTATATGAAATGACAAAGGTTTATTAAAAAGAAAAACACAGAATATAATTCGATGGACGATTCAAAATATTCGCGAAACGATCGGAATCTAAATCTAATTTCTGCGATTCCCCGTGGACCGTTACTTACCGGCCACTTTAAAAAAGAACATATTTCGGAATCGAAATAACTTCCCTATCGCGAAGGTATCTTGGAGGACGTCGCGCTTCGAAAAATCTGGAAAACCCTTTCGAAACGGATCTTGCAGAATAAATAATTGCCTACTTACAATAATCAGGCTACAGCCTCCTACGCAATTTCGATTCTGATCAGGCGTCAGCCTCCGGTCTTCCTCGTACCAATCGGGATGTTTCTCCCAACTACACTTTAACTTGGCGATCCCGGGACGCGCGCACACACTTCGACCGACCTTGTTCTTACAATTTTCTACAATTTACCACGACGGCTCGGACACGTCTGCTGCTAGACTCAGACAGACTTTTCGGCGGGTCCAGTGTCGTGCCGCGGATCAACCAATGACAGGACATGATGCCCCATCAATCAAAATTCGATATGAACAAGGCTACCTGTCTTTTCTTAACATTCGGCACTTATGCGTGCTCTCTTTCTTTCATTCGCGCTTCGCGCGAGCGCTACCATTTCGTCGCAACGTTCGCCAATTTCTTCCTTGTCTCTCCCACATGAAACATATAAGTCGCTTTCGCGCATTAGAATTAAATACCGGTCGCTTCTTCGGAATTGCCCGTGGAGCAGACGTGCACTTCTCGCGATTTACGCGGACTCTCATACTTGCGTATACTCACGCACACTAACACGCTATTTGTCGTGTTACATAACTTTTAAACTATTTTACATATTAGGACGCTCAATAAAAAAAAATTATTTTAATTATTTAACAAATGTATTAACTGATGTAATTGTGTCTACGTCTTAAAAATTTATTTTTAATGTGAAATTAAACTCGTATATTTTTAATAAAATTGACATAAAGTCGACAATAATTTGTTGAAATTTTGGTTTTACCAATTAGACGTCTTAGAATTAAAAAATTTTATTTATTTATTTATTTTTCACTACTTTTGACCGTAAATAAATAAATGGATGACTTCGTCTGGTTTACGGTGGTCATAAGTATTAGCATAATTTTAATCTATTTAATTGCTGACAATATCGATAACATAAGAATTCATAAGAAAAAGATAAGTAAAAACGAGTACCGCGAATTGGACGAATGGGTATTCCATTTGTCGACCTACGAATAGGACGAAGCATTAGAACGCCTCCAATTTAATATATCGGGTAGACCACGAATTTGCGTCAGTCGTCTTCTAGATCGACTTTAAGGAAACTATAACGTCTCATCCACATCGCATCGAGATGCTTTACTAGAGACTTCCGTAGAGTTTATTGAAGAGACTCGAATTAGAAATAGGGCTAGAGTTCAGGCTCAAATACATCTAGAGCAAGAATCATCGTCTATCAATAATATACAAGAGGAGAATTTAAATCAAGATGCAGCTGAGATACACGAACTCGCACATGGGGCGAGTCGAATAGTCATCTAACAATTGAATAGTGGATGACCGGGAAGAGCGCATAGCACTGCACTGGGCTAACCGGCCAGAAATGACGGAGTGACGTTCCGTGACACATTCGACATCAATTACCCATTAGTGTCGGATGAAAGGCATGAAGACAATGGACAAGAGTCGCCACAACAAGGTCGACGACAGCCAGAAAGTCAGGCTGCAACTCCACCCGGTTAGTTCGAACTTAGGGAGGGGGGAGGCCATTCAAACAAAGTGAATGAAAGAAGCAGTCAACAAATGGCGTGGAATAGAAGTCAGAACCTTCGGATAAGAGACCTAGGAGAAGTGGGCCGACGTTGGAACGTCACACATGCTCGGGACGAACAGCACAGCATCGAGGATTTTTTTACTTGTGTTCAAGAATGCAAGGTACCGCTTTTCGTATAAGAGTTGACATACCTGGGAACAGTTTTGTAGGGACGCCCATTCATGTTATGGAAGCGATCGTAATATCCAGCATCGACTAGAAAAAGAGACCGGTCCCAGGGTTCTGACGAGCCAGTGCGGGACTACATGATTTGTCTCGGGTCCATTTTGAATCGGTGGGTGCCGAAGTCGTCTATGGAGACTATGGGGACCTCTGCCGTGTCAGAGGCCCATACTTAGATGTGCGGCGTCATACCCCCTACCCAAGGTCTTCTGCCGCTCGGCTCAACAAGCCCCGCTTGCGCGGGGTAACTCACAAATCGGGGGTAGCCGAAGCCACTTGTGTCAGGTCCCTCGGGGCCGACCACGTGCCCGTAGCCTGCCGTTCAGTGTGGTGGGTAGCCCAACACCTTCCGACCGACTCCCTGAGGTTATCTAGGGCAACACGGGAGGCCACACTCTCTCCCTTAGAGGTAGGGGAACCCAGGCGGAACACGTTGTCTCCCTCCTCCTTCCCTGAGGTACGATGTAGCCTCGGTTCCCCGACCCGGGATCCTCGGCCGCCCACACACTAGAACCCGCTTGCGCGGGGTATCTCAACGGTTCGCAGCCGAAGCCACTTGTCTCGGGTCTTCGGGGATGACCACGTGCTTGTAGACTACCGTCCAGTGTGGTGGGTCACCCAGCACTTTCCAGCAGACGCCCTGAGGTTGTCTAGAGCTGTCCCAGGAACGACAAACTTCCCGAGGGAGCAGCAGGCTCCACACTTTGGATTAAATGGAGCTCCGACATAATCATTGTCACCGAGTCTTTTGAGGAGCATATCAAATGGGTAGAGTATGTCTTAAATAAAATTAAAGAAGCAGGATTAACTGTAAATTTAAATAAAAGCGTCTTTGGAAAGAAGGATGTCCGATATTTAGGCATCTTAGTTAATAAAGATGGCTTCCGACCTGATCCTGAGAAGATACGACCGATTGTCGAGTACCCGGCGCCAAAAAATCTAAAACAGTTGTGAAGATTTATTGGCATGGCGTCGTGGTACAGGAAGTTTATGGGCGACTTTGCCATAATAGCAGAGCCTCTTACTGAGTTAACTCTGAAGGACCAGCATTATATATGAGGGCAGGTACAACAAGAATCGTTTGAAAGACTCAAACATTGATTGAGTACTGCGCCTATTCTACACAGGCCTGACTTCTCAGAGGAGTATATTTTGGAAACCGACGCCAGTGATACAGGTCTCGGTGTTGTTTTGTGTCAACGATTCGATGATGGCACACGTGTCCTAGTGCTTGCCAGTCGAACCTTAACTCCTGCAGAGAGAAATTATTCGGTGTCGGAACGCGAGTGTTTGGCTGTTCTTTGGGCCATACAGAAATTTCGAGAATACGTTGAGGGTTATCATTTTACGGTAATCACAGACCATAAAAGTCTCGAATGGCTAGGTGATCTACGAAGCCCCAAGGGTAGACTAGCTCTATGGTCCCTAGAACAACAAGGGTACCAATATGATGTTAAACACCGAAAAGATGCCTTACATGATGTGCGCTCTCACGTATGTATGAGACGAATGATGGTATCCCAATAAGTTCGATGGAAGAGACTCCAAAGATTCAAGATAAGTGGTATAATGCCATCTTCAAAAGCGTCAACAAGTAGAAGAGGTTCCATATAAATTTTCCTTTTGGAAACTAGTGGGTGGTCGACTCTATGTTTATCGACCTGATTCAATACTGGATACAATGTTGTACGACGAGGACGCTTAGAAGTATGTTGTTCCAGAAGAGAATCGATAAGATTCTAAGGGAGAGTCATGACGTCCCGATGGCTGGCCACCTAGGCAATTGTAAAAAATATGATAAGGTTGCTCGATATTATTTCTGGCCAACGATGAGGAAAGACGTGGTGAAATACGTGCGGAAATGTTCCGTACGTCAAGGAATGAAGATTCCACCCGTTGCTCCAGCCGGATTAAGGGGTCCACGATCAATTCCTGGGCCATGGGAAATGATTGCTGCAGATACCATGGGACCATTTCCTAGAAGTTCTCAAGGTCGAGCATTCCAGTTTGACAGGTCACCGATCCAACGGTGATTAAGGCATTGAACGAGAGAATAATCTTTAGATTCGGAACGCCAGAAGTCGTTCATACCGATAATGGAAAAGCCTTCTGAAATAAAGGTATCGACAAATATCTAAGGGAACCAGGAATTGAATCATCGACCATCCCACCATACCATCCACATGCTAACCCGGTGGAACGGACAAATAAAACCTTAAGAGGGATGATTATCTCGTTTGTTGAAGGGAATTATCGTACATGGGATAAATATATAGCAGAATTTGCTTTTGCATACAATACGACTAGCCACGACTCTACGGGTATGAGTTCGGCTATGATAAGTTATGGACGTCAATTGGTTCCACCGGCTCAGGAACGTCAAGCTCAGTAATATGACGCACGACGAAGAGACGTTCAACATGAAATAGGAGACGTTGTCTTAAAGAGAAATTACGTCCTCTCTTCACCAGCTCAAGGTTTTGCTGCAAAATTGGCTCCTAAATTCATAGGACCCTATACTATTTCTGCTAAATTGGGGTCCAATGTTTATGAACTAAGTGATGGATGCGGAAAAAGTATCGGGAAGTGCCATGTCAATAAATTGAAGGCGTATCACAAAGAGATTGATCCTTCAATGAGGATCCGACACTAATAGAGGAAGAGGCATCGATCCACGCAGAAGAAGAAGACATCGAGCATCGATCAACGTTGCTTGAGCCTGAACAAGAGGTAGTAGACCGGTCGAGCTTTATTTTTATACACGCGGATGTAGCTAGAGAGGATGAGGTCGAGCGATGACCACGCGGTAGGCCGAGAATCATACGTGCAACCGGAACTTAACTTTCATAATTGGCATGTGGCATTGATAATTTTTTATTGTTATAGTCACTTCATTATTCATAGGTGATAGACGACCACCGTAAATTCTAAAATCCGAGTTGAGCGGGATGAAACGGGCACTCATGGAATATGCCACCAATGCCCAATTGGACGAGTTGATGGCTCAACTGCAAATATTCGGCGACTTCCAGGTGTGGGGAGCATCAGACGAACAGTGAAGAGTGTGACCACCGAGGCTGACCATGCCGAAGAGGAGACGTTCCTGTCAATCCTCGAGAAATGGGCTAAACTCGAAAGAGAAATGTTGGCAGTCCGACAACAGCGGATTGGTCTTGAGAAAACGGAAGAGGCCCTATTCCAACAGATGGACACCTTAAAAGGGATTGCTAAACCAGCCCGTATCCATGGAGCATCTACAACGAGCCATTGCCGATTACCCGGAGAAATTGACGATACGCAGCCAACTTCGCGGAGGGCATCAGCCCAATCTGGGGGAGCTGGAGATGGCCGTCTTCTAAGCCCAACAGGAGGTATTGGACCTCCTAGGTCAACACGACCTGAAGACAGAGTTGAAGCACGCTCGAAAGAAGCTCGAGTGGACCAAGTCCCGTTTTGCGTATGTTCAGTTGGACTTGTAAGTTCAACTAAGTCAGGCTCGCGCCCGTTGCAAAGTATACGAGAGGAGTGTATCCTCTGAGGTCGACAACGTCGCTAAAATTAGCCTAGACGACCACTAATAAAGATAGGACGTCCATAAATATGTTCCTTTTTTTTTCCTCCTCTCTTTTCATTGTACCAGATTTTGACATTTATAATTATACGGGTTGATGTATGGACGCCCATAAAGTCATGTAATCAGAATTTAATCATTTGTGGTTTGTTGCATTTAACCTTACACCTTTTACGTGGGCTGTAAATCTATAACCTTTACTTCATTTAGTATTTTTCTTTAATTTTACATAAAAATATTCAACAAAGCTGATTTTTTTAAATTGATATGAATTATGCCTGAGCCTGGGGGGCTGGTATCATAGTTGGTATCATAACCGGATAGGCAGCATCTGGGATGGGGTGTAACGGAAAGCATGGTATAATGTGATTGGCTAGAAGCATTCCGTTATTCCCGAAACTCCGGCAGTCGTTTCATTCCTATATTAGTTTTATAGTAAGTTTTGCAGGACTGGACTGCGGCCGTTTCGGGCGAGTTCCGGCAACGCTGCGGACCACAGCGCATATGGACGAAAAATGCAGAACCGAGGACAGACTTCTACTCGCGTGCGATACTCTTTTTTTTGCTACCGAGTTTAGAGATAGAAACACGTGCGGACGGACGATTTAATCTATATTTTGACCGGTCGTCTACTTTTATTATTTGCCTGACTGGAAGTGTACATTCTGGAACTGATTAGTTTCCCGCAGGATGGCTACAATTGTACTTCGGTTAGGTATCCGATTCCCCGGTGTGTTTGTGTGTTTGTGTGTTTGGGTGTGTGCTTGCGTGAGAGAGAGAGAGAGAGAGAGAGAGAGAGAGAGAGAGAGAGAGAGAGAGAGAGAGCGGAGATCTCCAGCGATCGGGGCGAAAATTGTAAGTACCAGGTCTGAACCATTGTTTTCCCTTGAATGCAGGCAAAATTTAAATTAAGAATTGATTCGAACAATATCTTATTATAACTTTATTACCTGGCCTCAATTCGTTTTGTGTTCACCCTTTCTTGTTTGTTTAATTAATTGAAAATTGGTTAAAAAATTAAAAATCTCATGCTTTTACAGGTTGTGTCTTAATTTATGGTCGACACATTTGTAAATCTCGGTACTAGACTGACCTTGATTCTTAATTAGAAGCTTTAGTCGTCAACTTACTAATTTATTTAGGAATAACTAAAAGACAGTTAATATAAGTATCGAATCTCGGTTTAGTGGTCGGGTGTTTAGGGCGTGTGCTTTGCGAGGGAGGGCCCCCGGTTTTTTAAATTTATTTGCGAGCGTGAAAATGATTAAACTCAGGCATTAACGAAAGTTAAAGGAAAATTAAAAATAATTTTTTCATAAATTAAAAATAATTTAATTTTAGTAATATATTGGCAATATATTGTCAATTGCAAGGCCAATATATTGTTAATATATAGCTAATGCTTTGGGTTTCGACACGGTGATTTCTGAGGTACTGAGTTATATTAATTAATTGTTGGTTCATCGAAAACCATTAATTAACCCTATGAAGCATACATTTTTACCTTCGCGAAAAACAGCTGAAACTGATTACTCAGAGGTTTTCGGGGTCGCTAATCACGAATTCTTAATCAGATTTTCAAAATTCAGGATGGCGGAACCAATATGGCTTACTAAATTCAGAAAAAGTTAGTTGAGTACGCTGAAACTGGGTACTCGGGTGGTTTTTAAATGTTCTATTTGAATAACAAGTACATGGGGATTTATAAATTTTATTGTACGAAATGAAAAGTAATTTAATTAATGCTTATCGATAAACCAAAAATTAATTCAGATAACTCAGTACCTCACAAATCATTATTTTAGTTTATTATTTTTATGTCGGTAAAAATAACGTATGTAGGATTTCTGTTTGTTTTTTTATTGAATGATGAATTTTTCTTGATTTTCAATTATCCAACTATCAAATGAGAATTTCGTATCGCACGTCAGTATTTTTTCTAAACGGTGGCATCATTTATATGAATAACAAGTACTTTGAGGTTTGTGTACGGGATTCTACGGATATAAAATTAAAATCATTGATTGATATTTGATGAAAGAGCTCTGAAACGTGATAACATTATTTGTGTAGTATTATTTATTTAGAGAAAAATAACGTTAGTTATGAGAATTATTATTTTATTTTTGATTAACTAACTGTTAAGTGAGATGACATCATGCATTACAACCTTTCAATAAACTGTCGCGTCTTTTATTTGCATAAAAATGACGTTCGGAGTATTTAACGTTGAATTTTGTACCGAAAATGTTTTTTTTTTAATCGTTTTTAACTCACCAATTATCAAATAAGAGAGTATCGTACGGTTGTATTCTTCAGTAAAATTTTTATTGTTTAAAATTGACTTGGGGACATTTTATCGTTGATGTACGGATCGAAACGGGAATTTTAGGTAAGATTTCAAAGTAAACAGTTTATCATCAAGTTTATTTCGATCACGAAATAAATGTAACGCTTTGTTACTAAGCTAAATTTCTACCTTTCGCAACAAAACATTCGTTTCTGCTTTAAACTGAAATAATTATTACGTCTTTGCGAAATAATTATTGAGGTTCTTTGAGATTCATTTAAATTTAAAAATTGTTACGAATTGATGGATTTTAATTGATGCATTCACGCAGCGTCAAAAATCATCTGATTGTTTCGGTAATTCCTTCCCGCAAAAAAGCTGTGATTTCAACTGCTATCGTAACTCGTGCTTAAGTAAGTCGGATGGTTAATGTCCTGTTTCTCAGTGGGGCAAGTGCCTTCAGATCGGGGCTTCGAAAAATTAAAGCTCGTGTTTTGCCATAAATGCAGAAAAATATGCGGGAAAAATAATGCGCTCCTTGATACGTGGCGTCGAAAAATTTAACCTAATACTTCTACCATACTTTAAAAAATGTTAATCATAACTAGATTAGCCGGAATCACTCCCGCAGTAGTAGAACGCGACTTCGAAGATTAAAACGAAAATTGATAATAATTGTAAAAAAATATACTCATTTTTTTAAACCGAGAATATTTCTGCATTAATCTGACGAATTTTAAGCATAAACAAATCGATCTTACACACTCAAGGAGGATTAAATTGATCCTACTCATTCCCGCAGAATTCAAACGCGACTTAGCAAGATCTAAGCTGGTCTTTCGCCATAATCGCTAAAATATATGCTAGTATCTTCACCTGAGAATATTTCAACATTAATTTGAAGAATTTTAAATATAATTAAATCGATCACGACTTACTCCCATAGTGAAAGAACACGACTACAAGAAATGAAATCCCGTATTTTGCAATGATCATAAAAAATATGCGCGTTTTTTCATTCGAGAATATTGTTGCAACAATCTGACGAATTGATGCACAATTATATCAATCGGACAAACTCCCATAGGATCAAAACGGAGATCGAAAAAACAAAGTTCGGATTCCAATGCAGTTATTTTTATTTTGGCATGAGGGGAAAGCTCTTTGACCCCCATTAAATAGAACATACAAAATGATTTATCTATTTCGTAGATTAATATACTAACCACGAGCATATATACAAATAAATAAAAAGAGTATTATAAAGTATATAGTAAGGTAAGGTGGAACATAAAAGTAAACAAGACATTAATGACGCCAGGTATTGAGCGCGATTATGAAGTTAGAGATTAAGAACGATGCCATGCGCAAAAAGATATGTAATATACATTGAGGTAAATACATGTACACATAAATGGACCGAGAAAAAACAATAATAATAATAATAATAATAATAATAGTAATAATTAGGGGCCCAAAGGGAATGATGCGTAACACAATGCGGCTATACAAAAAGCCGCATCTTAGCCTATCTTCCCAAATGGCCTACTCTCACCTCCACGTGTGCTTATTAAAGTCGGTGGGCCCTGGACTCTTAGCAACCTTGCCACAGATTGGGTAACCAACCCCAATGGATGGCGAGGTAAGAGACAAACGAGAGAGGCATAACAACGGGGAGTGGAGCTAACCACCCTACTTCCTATATTTGATGCGGTTAGCAATAGAATAACGCGCAGGGCTCCTGATCAAGGGGCTGCTTCGGATGCAGCCCAGTCCCGAGGTGGAGGAGCCGAAACAGGTGTCCCGGGACAACAACGCACGAATGCCCATGGACGATTTCAGTGGACGGAGGATCTCAGGCAAGATCTAATGCGCTGCTACGAGGAGAGCTGTCCGCAACAGAGAGGCTACATGGCGCGAATGCATAGTCGGTTTGCAGCAATGCATCCCGAACTGGCAGATCGCTTTTCTCAACAACAACTGAGAGATTATGTGGCCTATCTGAGGCGGATAGGTTTCGTTGTTCCCAGCTGTCAACCGGTACCGGATGTGCGGGCAATACCAACTGAGCCCGTACGCGGTGCTGAGAGAGATGCTCCACATTATGAAAGCACGACACTCGTGTTTAGGCAAAATTTGACAACGAAAATTTTGCCTAAACAACGAGAATTAGACAGTACAAATAGCCTACTTCTGGATGCTCTTCCAGATGACTGCGACCTGTGGCAAGACAATTGTGCCGTTTACGAGGCTGCAAGTGATTTGGTGACTCCGCGAAATCTGACACAGATATCGGGGAGTCGGCAGATTACAAAACGCATGTCTCAATTAAACGGTAAGATTCGACTAACACGGAAACTCGCTTCCCGAATTCAGTGTGTGATCGACTATTTAACCTCTGGCCGTTCATTTACGGCTAAAGTCAAGAAGTTCGCACAACAACTGCGGACGTACTGTCACACACTGAACAAGCTGAAGTTGCTCAACATCAAGCAACGTTTAGCGGATAAAATTCGGGTTTTGGCCGATGCCAAAAAGAGGCTGCAAAGACGTGAAGAAGGAATTCGACAAAACTCAATATTTTGGACGAATCCTTCCAACCTCTTCAAACATCGTATCGCAGCCTCAAGCGAGTTTCCGTCGATGGCCGCAGTTGAGGAATTCTGGGAGAGCATCTACGAGAAAACATCTAGGCTTAATGCAGACACTCCAGGTATTGAAATCTTCACCGAGTTGTGTGACGAAGTCACACAACAAAGTGAAGATTGCCCACCCGTCAGTGCATTAGAGGTGAAAAATGCCATCAAAGGAGCGAGGAATTTCTCCTCGCCGGGCTGGGATGGAATTAACAACTATTGGTGGAAGAAGTTCACTTCTGTCCATCAACACCTAGCCCGAATATTCACCTCTTATATAAATGGATACCAACCCATTCCGCACTGGCTGGTGGAGGGCCAAACAACACTGATCCCAAAATCGGGAGACTTGTCCGATCCGAAAAACCATAGACCGATCACGTGTCTCAATACGTTATACAAATTGTTCACTAACATCTTGAACGAGCGTATTGAGAAATCCGTGAAACCGGTGTGGCAACGGATAGTAGAACAACGAGGCTGCAAAATGGGTGTATCCGGCTGCAAGGACAACTTGCTAATTAACAGGTGTGTTTGTCAGGACGCAGTCCAGTACAAGCGTAACCTGTCGATAGCCTGGCTGGATTACATGAAGGCCTATGACTCAACATCGCACGAGCTTTTAAGCTTGTTGCTCAAACGCCTCCATGTCCACCCAAACATAGTGAGAAATGTAGAAGACCTGATGCCTCTTTGGAAAACACGCTTTGTCATGACATCGGGCAAGCGTCGAACCATGTCCGACGACTGGTCCAATTCCAAAGAGGTGTCTATCAGGGAGATTCTCTGAGTCCTCTGCTCTTCTGTATCTCACTATTGCCTCTATCCGTTGCTCTCCGAAAATCTCAAGGGTACATGTGTGGACCGCCTGGTGAACGTGTACATAAGATCACCCATCTTTTCTATATGGATGATCTTAAATTATACGCATCAGGCGAGGATCAATTACATCGATCTCTGAACATCGCCCTCACATACTCGAGAGATATCGGTCGGTACGTCGTGGGTCTTATCACGGATAAAGATGGGATAAGCCCCGCGTCGTACTCGCTAAGTCACAGACCGCCGAATCTGCTGGTGGTATCGATATTGGGGAAGGGGGGACTGGTTCTGGGTGTGTGTTGTGTTGTATCTGCCTAGTTCTATCATGCACTGTCTGTCTTTCTCCTGCACCTCTCCACCCGAGGGCCGACCCGCAAATAGACGATTAAATGTCATTAACGCGGGGGAAAATAACCTGTCCTTTGTCCTTTTTTGTCCTTGTAAATATTTATTAAGTTTGTTTGCAAGAAAGTGACTATTGGGGATGGTCAAATTGCTCCAATCGCATTGTTATAGATCATTGAGCAGGAGAGCACGATCAAAGAATCTGAAGTCGCGAACTGTTATGGGTGATGGTCCAAAACGTTGAGCTTCGATTTTGTATTCGATATTTATAGATAAATTCGTGAGTGATGCATCTCGTAAAAGATTACCGGAACCGGTCGATATCTTGCGTCGAAAGCAAAAAGACGCTCTGACGTCATCGCGAAAAAAGAGAGACTCGCGATAGAAAAAATTCATGCAGAGGCGCGCGCGGAGAGGTCGACGATTGATACGGAGCTCGGTGCTTCAATTTTAGATACATTACCGGAACAAAGCGATCTACCGCGTCGTATGAGGCAGATTCGAGGAACGCGAACGTTGGGTTTAACACGCCGAACTTGACCGCTGGAGATTAGGCACGACAACTTTCATTGATTCGAGGTCATCTCAGACAGGCACAGGTGATAATTTATTACACACAATAAGTGCAGCCCTTGCTGCCGACTTTCGACGGAAACATTTTAGAGTGACTCCGATTTAAGAAAGATTTGATATTTCATCGCAGATAGGAAGTTATTCAGATTATGAGAATCAAGCACGGTTATACGAAGCTCTGAGGGAGACCGAGCGTGATCTCTAGAATCCCTCATGATTGGCGCTTGCACAGCCGCTGAGATAGTGAGAACTTTAAAAGTTCGATTTGGTAATCCCGATCCAGTTTTGGAAAAGATGGTATGGGATATTAAAAAGCTACCGAAATTATTCACTGGGAAAACAGATTTCGCTACGAAAATACAAAATTGTGTATCGACTATGCGTGCCATGAACCATGTGAGATATCTGCAGAGCCCTGAGCTCGCGCGGGATATAATATAGAAACTGCCATCCTCGTTAATATTTAGGTATAATGAATATGCAGCATCTGTTGATAAGCTTCGTTTCGTTAGCCTCGCGAAGTTTTTAATGAAAGGCCGAGAATCAGCGGCAGCCGGAATGCTCGTTATTCGCGCATCAAATTCGAATGTCACCTCAAGGTTAAATAACGCGCCACTCGTCATCGGAATTCCGATCCATATATTGTTTATATGACGCGTCATGAATGCGATAATTCCCGGAATAAAAACGTGAGAATATCGACGTCAGAACGAAGAGGTGGTTGTTATTTTTACTACAGGTCTGGGCAAAAGGTCACGAGCTGTTTCAGTTTCAAACGTTTAAGCATCGGAGAGCGCGAACAATGTCAAGGCCGTTGTTCTCGGTGTTTTTCCGTGTCGGGAAAGATCACGTCGGGAAATTTAATTTATTGCACGAACTCTGCAATTGGGACTGAGACTTTGCAACTTGCGTCAAATGACGAGGAATTACATATTCTGGTTAAATCATTTTTTTAAAATAGATTCGTTAGGTATCCAAAGAACTAATCTCACCGACCCTTATTAATTATTAATTTACCCTTAGGAAATATTAATTATTTCCGACGGATTTGCCAAAAAGGTAAATGAAAAATTATTGAATGGACCAATATGGCACTTGCCCTACTTTGGGGTTCAAAATAAAAATAATCCAACTAAGATTAGGCTAGTATTTGATGCTGCGGCTACATGCCGAGGTACGAGCCTAAACGATAAGCTTCTGTCAGGTCCATATTTATTGAAGTCATCGTTCGGTGTCCTCATGGGGTTTAGACAGCGGCATATTGTGGTCAAAGGAGATATAACCCACGTGTTCCTAAAAATTAAAGTACGTAAACAGGACCGTAACATGCAGCGCTTTTTATGGCGAGGGAAAGAAAGGCGCAGGGAACCAGACGAATATGTGGTGACCTCCTTAATAGCCGCCGCAAGGTCAAGGCCATGTAGCGCGTTGTACGTACGAAACAGAAACGCTAATGAATTCAAGGATTCTATACCTGAAGTCGCGGTGGGAATAATTAGAAATAGCTGCATGGCCGATTATCTTGACAGTTACGGCTTCGAGGAGAAGGACATACAGAGGGTAAATTAAGTCCGTCAAATAAATTCGCAAGGGGAATTCTATATGCACAGCTGGGCTTCCAATAGTCCGGGAGTAGTTCAGTCCATTTTCGAGGATAGTAGCACTTTAGGTGCCGAAGATCTCTCTAACTTAGGTCAACGAGGAGATCGTACAATGGCATTAGGGTTGCAATGAGATATAAATATAGATGTCTTTAAATTCAACGCAAGTCAAGATTTAAATCTCATGATTTCCACCGTTGAATATAGGCTAACAAAGTGAGAATGCACCTAATAAGGGCAAAATTACCTATGCAGGCAATATGGGTGAGCGGTATCGGATGGACAAGGTGTTGCGCGATGAGGAATTTTTAGTTTGGAGGCAGTCTGTAATTGATCTGCTCAAAACCGATCCCTTGCAGATACCGAGGTATTACTTATCTGGGAACATGAATTATGATACAATCGAGCTGCCGGTGTTCTGCGATGGCGCTTTAATCCTAAAAATGGGAAATATGTTACGACAATAATTTTCTCAAAATCTCGCGTAGCACCTTTGAAGCCGATTTCAGTGCCGCACCTAGAGCAAGCGGTATTAATTGGCGCTAGACTTGCAAAGACCATTAAATCGGAATATGAATTCCAGATAACGCGTCGCGTATTTTAGTTGGGTTCTATTACGGTTGTCCAAGGGATTAAATACGATCCGTGTATTTATCATACTTTCGTATCGCATAGATTGGGGGAAATAATCGAACTTACTGTAACATTAGAATGGAAATGGTTATCTTCAAACTTAAATCCATGCGACTTAGCAACGAAATCCTATAATCTAAGGAATCACATAATTAACGGCGCTTGAATCCGAGGTCCCCAATCTCTTTCTAGTCTGGAAGCGAGTGGCTTACTCGTACAGTCGTTATCGCTACGCGTGATGATTTCTCAGTGCAAAAAGGAAGAAAAAAAAGAGTTTTGTAGAATTGTAGAACCAGTGACTATTTACCAGAGAGGGAAAAGTTATCTTCATGGCAGCGGCTAATCCGAGTATCTACTCTCGTATTAGTTTTAGGGCGTTGCTGGCCTCGACGTTTAAAGGTTCAGTCAACGGCGAGCAACATTAGTAGAGCTGAGGAGCTATGGGTACACGTGATCCAATCGGAAAGCTTCGCATTGGAAATCCGTAGTCCAAGAGATGCTCACGCGATAAGTGTGCGAAGTCGTATTGCGTCGTTATTACCTTTTCTCGATGATCGCGATACTTTACGAGCACGTGGACGTGTTACGAACGTTGTTGGAAGCTCATTTAACAATCAACCGATAATCCTCGATGGGGGCCATCACGTCACGCCTTTAATAATTATGGATCATCATCGTCGTTTTAACCATTGCGGAAACGAAACTGTCGTCAACGAGCTGCGACAACAATTTTGCTTAACTATTATCTCTAGATGTCAATTTTGTCGCTTGAAATGGACCATGTCCAAAGCTTCGCTGATGTCAGCCCTTCCGATACTCGATTGGCATGTAGACAGCGACCCTTTAGTCATAGTGGTCTGGACCCATGTGCGTCAAGGTTAGGCGAAGACTGGAGAAACGTTGGGGAGTGTTATTCGTTTGCATGAGTATGCAAGCAATTCACATCGAAATAGCGCACTATCTTTGCGATGGGGGCAACCATAGGCTATATATTCGGACAACGAAACGTATTTCAGAGGCGCGGACCGAGAGCTAAGAAACGCATTAAAAGAAATCGATTCAAATGTTTTCTTAGAACATGCTAATTGCAAAGGAATTGGATGGCACTTTATTCTGGCAGCCACCCCGTATATGAGGGGAAGCCTAGTAAAGTATGGTTAAATCCGTAAAGGTGGCATTAAAAGCTGGATTGAAAGAGCAGCACTACACAAAGATACACTTTTGACACTGCTATCCGAAGTAGAGTACATAGTGAACTCTCGCCCTCTCACACACGTTTCGTTAAACCCACGGGATTTAGAAGCGTTGACCCCAAACCATTTCTTTCTAGGTTCCTCTTTGGAAATGATACATGCTGCAAAGTACGTGCCTAAGAAGGCAGTGGCAAATCACTTAAACCTTTGCGGATGCGAACTCATCTGGAAACGATGGCTCAGAGAGTACCTTCCCACCTTGCTACCGCGCAAGGAATGGTTAACTGATACAGAGCAAATAAAGACAGGCGACGTTGTCTTAATCGCGAATAATCACTGCCCTAGAAATACTTGGCGAAAAGGATTGGTGGAGAGGGTATTCCCAGAGGCTGACGGACGAGTTCGTGTGGTTGAAATTCGAATGGCAAATGGCATATTAATTAGACCGTCAATAAAATTAAATAAACTCACTCTTTCGAATGAGATTCGCGACGATCATTTCGATAATATTTAAGTAAAATATAATAAGAAAAATAGTTATAAGTTATTAGATATAAGTTTGTTCCTGATACGATTAAAACGTAAGGTCTCAATATTGTTCAGATTGTTCGAGAGCATGTGTTATTCCAGTAACTGTCTTGGAAGTTTATATTTATTCTGTATCTCGATCGATCTAAAAGCGACAGACCTCCAAAACTACTCTAAATATTCATGTTTCGCTTATCGATAATGAGGTGTTTTCTCTATTTATTATTGTATCGGGGTTCCACGTTACCTCCTGTTAAACAGACTTGATATTGTCCAATTCGAGAGTCAGACAAGGGGGGAGGATTGGTTCGACGAAGTAGGATGCGTAACGCGGAATTATTAGAATTAAAACAAAATATTAATTTACAGTATAATCAGATATTAAAGGCTTTATAATGAACAAATATGATGGAATTTTTGCAACATATTTTTTAAATCTTTCGGTTCTTTGCCCCCTGAAGTCAGAAACTTGTCTGCCACATCAGAGGAGTTGCGAAATTCACCGAAAGATTATATGTCATAATTACAGGTACCGGATTTTCGCAATAAGCGAAATTCAGTTTACTTCGTATAAATGACTTTCGATCTAATAGTTATAAAAACGGCGTACAGAGCAGGTCTGTATCACAAAGCCCTGCGGATGATTCCAGCTGATACAGACCGGGATGAAATGCCAGAAAGAGGTTCTCTGCAGTTTTTAATGGAAAAAATCTTTCTCGATGGTCTGATGACAAAAATAATTTTTTTTTTTCTAAAAAAAACCTTCCACCTGCTTATGACATATAACTTTTCGATGAATTTCGCAACTCCTCTGATGTGGCAGACAAGTTTCTGACTTCAGGGGGCAAAGAACCGAAATTCTGAACTACCGGAGAACAAGAAGTTTGAAAGTTCGTAACCTAGCGAAACAAATAGTCGGCCGGCAATTCGCCCTCAGATGGACAGTAACCGGTAGCGTTCTTGCACGGGGATCCGGGAGTCGATTGCTGCCGTTGCTGAACAACTGGCGAACAAGAAGTCTGAAGGTTCGTGAACCGGAGATCGACAGTTGGTAATTTATCGACCGTTAAGAGATGGTTCCATTCCTATCTGTCCATCGTTTTTTGATCATCGAATTTTCATCGGTAAGAGAGAGTGAGTGAGAGAAGGGGGGGGGGGGAGAACGTTGAGTTCCCTTAAACTCGAAATCGAAATTTCTGGATCTAACAAGACGATAAAATAAAACAATTGACGAGAGTTCCTTAACGACGAAGTTTGATTCCCTAGCAACTAGCCTGTATAAAAACGGACAAGTCCTCAGTACCCGACACACTCATTTTCGGTATTAGGATATAGCGGGATCGTTACGGTCGGTCGTCACCTCGAAAATATCATCGCCATCATCTTGAATAAACTTTTTAATTATTTGAAGTAGAACCAAGTCGTTTTCTTTTAGTTTGCCAGTTCGCCCGGTTTTATCACGAACACAGTATATACTCATAATATGCTATGATGTTTTGACATTACATGTGTATACTTATAATATTTAATAAGTCAAACGGATTATTTGTTTAGGTACGTTTTTATCTATTAATATTTTAAAATGAACTATATTGCCTTATATTTACAAACTATCTAGTTTTTAAGATATACCATTTATGCAGAGTGTCTCCAACCTATGTCACCCGAACACTGATCAATTATTTAGATAATTCTAAGAAACTTTTTCGATTGAAACATTTTGAGATTGCTATAGTTTTCGAATTATTCAGAATTGAAATTGACAAATAGGAACTTCAGATATTCCATTGCCGGGGAGAAATTCGAAAAGAAGCATTATCGGCTAACATCACGTGGATGAAATCAAAGAACATGAGGATCGCTAGAGCGGGTAAAGGAATACGCTTATCTGTTTTCGACCAGCATCACGGCATACGACATACTGGTCGAATATCTAACTTAAAGCAAGATTTCGACATTTAAAACAAATTCACAAAATAATACTTGTATTATATATTTTTTTTTTTTATTTATTAATTAACGGACGGAATCGCCCTTTTTACTTAATTTTTGACACATTGTTTTTCAATCGTGAGAATTTTGCGAGAGCTGCAGATCGACTTAGAAAGATGGCGCCATACTTCACATTTGTGTATGAAATGTAGGACTGCAGAAACCTACACCAAGTACAGCGGCGGTCATGAGTCGATTTCCGTTAGATAAACAATATTTTCGAAACGTAAACAAACATCGGAGCTCGTCTTACCAACAGCGAGCTGCTGCTTGAAAACGAAATCGAAAAATTGTTCACCGGACGGGGATCGAACTCACGACCTACGACCCATAGTCCAGTGCGTTAACCGCCTGAGCCACGAAGCCGATAGTATTAGACAAATTTTTAAATACGAGGGGTAAAATCCGAAAATTATAAATGTGAAATATTTAAAGCCTAGAAAGAAAACGAAACAACAACAAATTTCTAAATTTTAAGATATATTCAAAATTTTTACTGAATTAACAGATAAAAGAACTTGCATAATTTGCGATTTATGGCGTAATTGTTATTTGTTGCAAACTACTGAAGTTTCAAAAGAAAAAGAAAATTCATGATTAAGTTTGTGTTCATGAAATAAATAATTTAATTTACAGTACATAAAAGTAATTTTAAAATGATATAAACAATGCATAAACTCCCACATATTTCGACGGGGTAAAAAAGACACCAGAAGTTTAGTTGATTAAGTTGTTTTGAAACCGGAAAAAATGTCGACCATTCGTAATGCCCCATTATTTAGTGTTAATTCAAAAAAAAATATTCAGACTTCTACTTGATGAATGCAAAATAAGAAAATTATAAATGTTTAATGCATTTATTTATTTATTTAACTTCACACTTACTTTTCTGTTACTTAGCTTCAAATTCAGTAATTCCTTATTTAAAAACCGTTAATAAATAGTCGATTTTTTCGGACTAGATTTTAGAACTAATAAATAAATAAAGACCGCTCAATTGCATGGAGCGTTAAAAAACAAGAGAGGACCTGGAAATATCAAAAGTATTTATAATTTTTTAAATAATCTATGAAATTAAGAATGAGGACAGTCAATTAATTATTTCTTAAATACTAAAATAATCCTATAAACAATCTATTAAATCTTACATTAATGTAGAATTTTATTTTTACAATCGTCGTCTCTATTAACTGAGTAAAAATTATACCAGATGCTGCGAATTCTCTTGTCGTAACACGAAATAAAACTTCAAACCTGCATTGTGCTACTTAAATTTTGTTCTTTGATCAACTGGCATTTATTCCGATAAAAATGGCACCTGGGGTTGATAAAATTGTTGCTGAAACTGGTAGAGATGTTAGTAATTTATTTTTAAATAGAAAGTCTTAATTTGTCTCATAATACCCAAATTTGGTCAGCATGAAAAACAGCATTCACGCTGTGGCTCGCCATTTGTACTAAACGGAACGTATTATACCTCTCTTTGATGTCAATAAAGTCAAAATAATAATAGTAACAAAAAGGGGCGAGATGGTTGCGATGGCTTAGGCGTCCGCATTGTTTCGTAACTTGAACGTCTCCGAAGGTTCTGGGATCGAGTACCGGTGTAGACAATTTTCTGCGCGTTGAATTGAACTCAGTATCGACACTGCAATCACCTACCTCATGGTTTAAGGCGTGGTTGCAGTGAAATTTCACGCTAATCTGGTAGAGATTTGAGCAAAAAAATTTCTCATTTTTCGGACAGATTGAGCGACATAACAAACCAATGTTGTTGTTTAAGTTATTATTAAAATAATAATAATAACAATAACAACAAGAATAACAATTAGGGCCCCAATGCGAATGATGCGAGAAACACAATGCGGCTATGCAAAAAGCTGCATCCTAGCCTATCTTCGCAAATGGCCTACTCTCACCTCCATGTGTGCTTACTCGCACAACAAAGTAAAGATTGCTCACCCGTCAGTGCATTAGAGGTAAATAATGACATCAAAAGAGCGAGGAATTTTTCCTCGGCGGGCTGGGATAGAATTAACCACTATTGGTGGAAGAAGTTCACTTCTGTCCATCAACACCTAGCCCGAATATTCACCTCTTATATAAATGGAGAACTACCCATTCCACACTGGCTAGTGGAGGGCCGAACGACACTAATCCCAAACTCGGGAGACTTGTCGATCGGAGAAATCATAGACCAATCACGTGTCTCAATACGTTATTCAAATGGTTCACTAACATCTCGAACGAACGTATTGAGAAATCCGTGAAACAGGTGTGGCGGCGGATGGTAGAACATTGAGGCTGCATAATGTGTGTATCCGGCTGCAAGGACAACTTGCTTATCGACACGTGTGTTTATCAGGACTCAGTCCAGTACAAGCATAACCTGTCGATAGCCTGGCTGGTTTACATGAAGGCGTATGTCTCAACATCGCACGAGCTTTTAAGCTTGTTACTCAAGCGCCTCCATGTCCACTCAAACATAGTGAGAAGTGTAGAAGACCTGATGCCTCTTTGGAAAACACGCTTCGTCATGACATCGGGCGGGTGTCGAACCATGTCTACACTGGCTCAATTCCAAAGAGGTGTCTATCAGGGAGATTCTCTGAGTCCTCTGCTCTTCTGCATCTCACTATTGCCTATATCCGTTGCTCTCCGGAAATCTCAAGGGTACATGTGTGGACAGCCTGGTGAACGTGTACATAAGATCACCCATCTTTTCTATATGGATGATCTTAAATTATACGCATCAGGCGAGGATGAATTACATCGATCTCTGAACATCGCCCTCACATACTCGAGAAATATAGGCATGGAATTCGAATTGGACAAGTGTGCAGTCGTTTATTTGCACAGAGGAAGTTCAGACTCCATTAACAACGATATGGAGCTCGTCAACGGAAGTGTCACCCGCCACCTTAGCGTCGAGGAAGCCTACAAATACCGGCGCATTCTCCATCAGAATTGACGGGGAAAAATAAGGTGGCAGCCACCAAAATATGTTGGCCGTTTCACCAGTGCTCTATACATTTGGAGCACTTAAGTGGAACGTTGAAGAGCTACGAGGTCTTGACCGATGCACATGGAAGATAATTTGTATGCAACGCAGTTTGCTTCCAAGATCTTCCGTGAAACGATTGTATTTGCCCCGAAATATGGGAGGTCGTGACCTTTTGAGCTTGGAGTGTATGCATGACCGATTGGTCCTCGTAACGGGTTGCGACGTGATTAATTGAACGGAGGATCTCCTGATGATGCTAATTCATCGGCATGAAATTCAGGGGAAGGGGACTGTTTTGTACAAAGCAGCGGAACGAGCGGCGCGACACCTCGGTATGTTTTTCAAGGTGGGACGTTGCGGTGCACAGGAAGCTGAGTTAGTCATCAATCTGTGCTCAGTAGGTCTCAGAACTAAAATTCGAGACTGAATCATTGTATACATAATCATATTTAATAACGATTTCTCTCGTATGCTTAAAACGTGAGCAGAAAATTCGTTATAAAGGTAAGATTTTGCATACACTTCAAAAACAATGTTTGAAATAAGGAAATTATCGTTTTGAAACAATTCGCGAAGGAATCATTGTTTAAATAATCATTTTTTATAATGATTGCTGTAAAATGCATAGAACTTGTGCAGAAAATTCTATATAAATATAAAATATTGCATACACTTCAAAAACACTGTTTGCAATAAGGAAATTATCAGTTTGAAAAAAATAGCCACGGAATCACTGCTTAAATAATTATTAATCAATACTAATTCCGTAAAAGGCGTACAACTTGTGCAGAAAATTCATTATACAGTTAAAATTTTGCACAAACATGAATAACACAGTTTGAAATAAGGAAATTGTCGTTTTGAAACAATTCGCAACGGAATCATTGTTTAAATAATTATTTATTATAATGATTGCTGTAAAATGCATAGAACTTGTGCAGAAAATTCTATATAAAGTTAAAATATTGCATACACTTCAAAAACACTGTTTGAAATAAGGAAATTATCGTTTTGAAACAAACAGCGACGGAGTCACTGTTTAAATAATCATTATTTAATACTAATTCTGTAAAATGCATACAACTTGTGCAGAAAATTCTTTATAAAGTTAAAATATTGCATACACTTCAAAAACACTGTTTGAAATAAGGAAATTATCGTTTTGAAAAAATTCGAGACGGAATCATTGTATATATAATCATATTTAATACCGATTTCTCTCGTATGCTTATGTTACGGACGCTAGGCTACACGTGTAGCAGCGAACGGAGTCAGGAATATTCGCCTGTTAATAAATTATAAAGCGGACACCTGAGATGTCCACAGCGACGTCATCCATCCGTTCGAGCCACACGTGCAGAAAACCGTTGAAAGTTAGAGATTAGGGTGTCCTATTGTTAGCCTAATTGTTATAGTAAATCGCGACATTTGAAGACATCCGCTGTAGATTAGGAGGTCGAATTAACGAACAATTGGCTCATCGGAACCTGCACGTGCAGATATTCGAGCCCGTTCCGGGAATCACCGAATCACTAAAGCATCGATATCTGACACGAAAGCGGCGATTCGCGGTGTCTCGTAAACACCCCCGCTACCGAATTATGCGCGAAACCGACCTGACTTGTAACGGACAATTGTATTGGGCAGTCAGAGTCGCAACGTGTACGATCCAGAGAGGATCTCCGTTAGAGTCGCACCGTCTATAACGCCGTGAAGATCTCGGTGCAGAGTCGCACCGTGAACGAAACCGAAAAGATCTCCGCCAGAGTCGCGCGCACGGGACTTAGAAATTTCGCGACACATTAATCCGTGACTCTCCGCGAATCAACACAGGTCTTAGCTCCTATATACCTGGAGGATCTGTACAACCTGCAGTTTGAATTTCCCTAAGATAAAATAAAGTTATTATTATTAAATTCGCCAGTATTTCGTCACTTGGGGTGTCGATCCCCTTTATGCGGAAGATCCCAGAAACGATTCTCAGCTACCGAGAATCATCCCTTACAACTCCTGATCCTGATAAAAATTGCATTACGAAAAACATAAAAATCGTAACATAAAAAATGGTGGCAGCAGTGGGCTCCGCAAGTGACTGGTGAACTTCATAAATAACTTTTCAAGAAAATCAGAACGGGTAAACGGAGTCCAGTTCGCGTAAAATAACCTTCCGTACAGAAAGTTGTGAATGAACACGAGCTGTTTCCAGACTCAGCTATCCAGGATTCATTGCTCCGGAACGCGGAGGAGGCCTTATCCAATTCAATGTTCACGAGGGCGCTTCACTAACCTGAGGGACTGTCAGGTAACTTGAGGAAGCTCAACGCATCAACTAGAGCAGAGAAGACATCGAGGACGCTGATAGCCTACTTCATTAGTGCAGCTACGTAAGTAAATTTGCATTTCTGTACAAATTTTCTCAAAAAAAAAACTTTGGAATAATTTATCAATCTTTTGCTCAGAAGCATATTTTAATTTCACGAACAAAAAGAGAGAAAATTTGTAAACTATTTAACGATTGATGTGGATTTTATGAACTTAGAAATATTATTGATTTTTAAAAAAAACTATTACAATTCATTTTGAAACACTATTGTAATTCATTTCGAAGTGCTTATTCAATTAATGTTGAAATACTGTCGCAATGAACTTTGAAATACTGTCACAATTAACTTTGAAATATTGTTGCAATTAACTTCGAAATATTAATTTAACTAACTTTGAATATTATCAAATTTACGATTTGTTACATCGTGCGAACATTTAAAAAAAAAAAGGGAAATTTTGGATACGAAACAAACGCGATTCAGAAATTAATAATAGCGACTTTCGAAAATAAATACAAAAAATGGCGGGCTATAAAAGCGGAATAACGACAAGCGGTAGCCACCAAGTGGCCCCCGCAGGTCCGGTATATGTGGTAGCACGAGCACCACCAATTGCGGAAGCAGTGAGCAGTGTGCCGGAATTTGATTCAGATTATTATCGGCCGACGAAACCCGGATCTATCTACACATGATGAGGAAAAAGCTTTCCGGGAAAGCGAAAAATTTCTGCGAAAAAATGTCTACACACGTGACAGTAGAATCCTTTCTGGCCGATCTAAAATCTGCCTACGGCATTTCTAGTGATCCGCTCAAGTTGCTAGCGGGATTAAAAAATGCTTACCCCGGACCGACGTGAAAGTTTAGAAGATTTTGGTTACCGTTTATTACGCGATTATCGAGCTCTCGAGAAAGCCATAAACTCGTCGAGAGATTTTGATGCATTTGCCGGTCAGAGATTATTAACTTTGGCAAATCGTGACGGAAAGGACTATTTTATTCACTGCGCGAAAGGCCCTATGGAAGTACGTCTCACGCAGTTGAATCCAGATACGCTCGAGGCTGCCGTAGAACACGCTAGAAAACTGACCAAAAAATACAGCGCGAAAGCCGCAGGATCCGATCCTATGCTGGGAGGTCGCGGAGAAAGATATTATCAAGCGTCTGATCATTTAGTTTCGAAAGGTCCGCAATATCAGCATGACTATTTAGACCGGCCAGGACGTTATGAAATCGATCCTGAATGGCGAAATTATAACGACATTCAATGTAGTTATTGTAAAAGAATAGGGCACTCTCGAAAACAAAACCGAACTCTAAAAAATAGGAATTTCGATACCCCGGACATGCAGAGACATTGCACTTGGTGTGATCGCATTGGTCACACCAGAGATAATTATCCCGCGCAAAGATTTAATCTACAAAAATGCGAGTTTTGCCAGTGAATGGGTCATGTCAGTGAAACTTGTTTTTTTAAAAACGGCGTGAAAAAAAAGATTTCAGAGGCAAACTTTCAGGATAAGTCAAAAAATAGGTTTGTAGAAAATAACCAAACCTCTTTTAATAATGATCGCCGGGACGAATCGAAATTCCGGAATAGGGAAAACCTTCCTAGTTTTTCTGGAAATCGTTCGTTCTCGGGAAATTATCATTCGTCTCATCAGACTAATGATAGAAGGCTGAGAAATAAATACGGGAATAATCAAGACACCGATAAACGAGAAAACATTTCATCCTACAGCAAAAATCACAATCATTTAAACACCAGGGGCGCTCGACAGCAACCAACAACGTCGAGCGACGCCCGAGACAAAAACTCCACTCGGAAAATGCGCGCTGTAAAAGCGGAACGGCCAGAGTCCATTTCGGGCATGTTAGTTTTTCAGAATGTCCACGAATAGACATTTCTAGCCCCGATCTGCATTACGGAAACGGAATATTCTTGGTCGATTCCGGAGCAGAAATAAATCTTATAATCTGAGTAAATTACGTCGAGATCTGTATCCCGATCAGGATATCAAATTCGATTTAAGCGGAATCGGCAAAGAAATAATCGGTACGCTAGCTTGTGCAGAAGTACAATTTAATGAAGAGATTATAGGGTTACAAATAGTGAGAGATGACTTCCCAATCGATGAAGATGGAATCATGGGAAACCCGTTCTTCCGAACGCTGGGAGCAAAAATCGATTACGAACAAGATTGCGTACATATAAGAAATGATATAATCCCATTTATTAATGAAGAATTCATACAGATTTCGCCAAGAAGTCGCAGAGTAGTTCGCGTAGAAGTTCTACACAACTTAGACTTCGGATTTGTACCAAAAGTCCACATCTGCAGTGGTTTATTTTTTGGTAATGCCCTAGTAAAAAATCGTGATGGATAGGCATATCTGTATGTCATAAATACGAATGACTACGAAATAAAATTTACCGTCCCACAAATTGAATTGGAAGAATGCGAAGTAGCAGAAAATATACAAAGAGAAAATAATGTTATAAAAACCATGCAGGATCATAAGAATTACGAAGATAATCGGAAAAAGCAAAATCACGCAAAAATGCAAGTGGCTATGGGACGTGATAAACGGAGAAATAACGATGTTTTGAAGCGGATAAATGTGGACGGCTTGTCGGACGAGGAATGAAAACATATGGAGATTCTCGTTCACGACTGCGCTCACATGTTTCACCTACCAGGGGAACCATTAGGCGCGACTTCCGCATTTAAACACCACATTCATACCACAAATGATGTGCCAATACGCGCTAAACGTTTCCGGCACCCACCTGCTAGAAAAACCGAAATGCAGCGACAAGTGGATGAGCAGCTCGAGGCAGGATTGATTAAACCGTCCTGCTCTCCATATGACTCTCCAGCTTGGGTTGTCCCTAAGAAACCAGGACCTAACGGCGAAAAGCGATGGCGTTTAGTTATCGATTTTCGCAATCTCAATGTGAAAATAATTAGGGATGCTTATCCAATTCCGAATATTACTGACGTTTTGGACCAATTAGGTCAGTCCGTGTATTTTACAACTCTCGACCTTAAATCTGGGTTCCATTAGATAATGATGGATGAGCGAGATGCACATAAAACTGCGTTTTCTACTCCAAACGGTCACTATCAATATGTAAGAATGCCGATGGAAATAAAAAACGGCCCCAGCGATTTTCAGCAATTTGTGGATCTAGTATTAAGTGGCTTACAAGGTATAGAGCTGCTAGTATATCTCGATGACATAATTATTTATGCAAAAAATTTGTATGAACATGAGGTTAAATTTAGACGCCTCATGAAACGACTTTAAGACGCAAATCTTACGTTGGAACCCGATAAATATCAGTTCCTACGCAAGTAAGCCACGTACTTGGGGCACACTATTGGCAATAATACAGTTCAGCCGGATGCGAAAAAGATCGAAGCGGTAAGGAAATATCCGGTCCCCAAACATCGAAAAAACGTTAAACAATTTCTTGTACTAGCGGGATATTATAGACGATTTGTTGAGGGTTTCTCAAAAATCGCCCACCCGTTAATTATCTTATTACGTCAGGATGTCAAGTTTACATGGGGTACCGAGTAGATAGAAGCGTTTGAGAAACTAAAGGATCTGTTATGTAATACACCAATCTTACAGTTACCAAATTTCGACGAGCCGTTCGTTTTCACTACGGACGCCTCGGGAGTAGCACTTTGCACTATTTTATCGCAAGGCAAGATTGGAGAGGATCTACCTGTCGCATACGCATCACGAAGTTTGAAAGGAGCAGAAACCCGATACACTACATCGGAAAAAGAAATGTTAGCTGCGGTGTTCGCCGTAGAACAGTTCCGTCCATATTTGTATGGTCGAAAATTCACTCTAGTAACAAATCATCAACCGCTATGATTCCTTAAAACTAAGAAGGATATGAATTTGAGATTACACCGTTTTCGCATAAAATTAGAAGATTACGAATACGATGTGGTATATAAAGAGGGGAAACGTAATGTAAACGCGGACACATTATCGCGTAACCCAATCGATAGGTCTGATCTCGAAAATGAAAATAAATATGACGATGAAATAGATATGGTCGATTTTAAAATAAATAAAGAGAATAAAACGATTAAAAAATTAAAAAACGCACGAAAAACTGAAAAATCGTGTATGCCAATTAAAGGCGGTAAAAATGATAAAGAAAACAAAAAACGATCAACAAACGATAAGAGACTGCGAGTCTCAGATGCTGACGGGTCAGGAAATCCTGCTCCGAAAAAAACGTGATAAGGATTTCGATGAAGAAACCGATACGTATGGAGATGTTGAAGACAACGTGACTGACTGCGACAAAGAGAGCCAGAGTTCCAATGTAAAAATGCTGGGAGTTGAAAAGACAGCTCGAAAGAAATACATAACCGAGATCGAAAAACTCGAATTGCCAGCCTACATGAAATTAGGAATGTCTCGGTCGAGACAGCAAGACGGATCAACCTCCTACACGGGTGAAGAAAAAAAACAAAGAAAACAATATATAACGGAAGTAGAAAAACTACAAGTGCCGGATTATTTGAAAATTGACCCTACAGTAAAGCGAGCTCAGATAAAAGAAAAACCCAAAATAATAAAAAATGAAGTGCTATCCGAAGCAGGAACGAAATTAAACTATAAGAAACGGTTAGCTGATGTTCGAGACCGTTCGAGGGAAATAGAAGAATTCCCTACTGAGGACGAACTTACATCACAACCAGATACAGAAACCACATATTCCGAAATGGAAGAACTAAGCGTCAGAGAAAACTCGAAGAAAAAGACGAAAATGAAAAATCGAAAAAGTCATACGTCGGACAACGAGGACCTAGAAGATTCATGGGCGTCGGATTTTTCCGTCGGCCCGCCCGAAGAAACTATACGTTTACTTCCCCATTCGACGCCCAAGGAGAAGGGCCCATTTAAAAATAGTTCTTACTCGCAAGCGCAGAGAGCTAGAGAAGCTACTATCGACGGAGAGGGACACGCTCGCCCGAGCACCGACGAACGGCCCGGAAATCGGGACGAAACGAAAATCCTCGACGAGTCGATGGAACTCGACGAAATCCCCGTTGAGCCTAACGAAATCGGAGAAAACGAAATGCAGGTCGACGAAACGACCATGCGTGCGTCTGAGAACGATGAATTGTCTCGTCTTTTAAATTATTCACTCTCAAACTCGTGTATGGAACCCTACAAAATTCTAAAGGAGTATACTGACATAGCGAAAGACGGAAATTGCCTTTTTACCTCTTTAATCAAATAACAACAGTTAAATACGAGCCCTCAAAAATTAAGAGAAACGCTGAAGGACAGCGATTTTCTATTATCCTGTGCTGAATATGTACGTGCATTTTCCATACTGGAATCTACATCGGAATTTGGCGACGATAACATTTTAATGATATTTGCACGACATTTCAATACAAATATTTGCATACATGAGCATAGTCCGACAGATAAAACACAATTTTATCACATAAAACCGGAAAATGCACACCAAACGCACCATCTACATCTCGATAGGCTACACTACACCCCACTCTTGCCCGAGTACATAGGCATATTGGGACTAACAGACTCGGCGCTAGGGATTACGTCATCATACGTCGGGAATTTCTCGAACGCAACGGAGCCGATTGAGGCAGGTCACGATCCCAACGTCTCGACGACAATCACCCCCATACAGCACCGTGGAGGGAATGGCCCGAAACGTAAACAGAAGTCCTACGATCCGAAAGACGCTGGGAGAAACGAAGACTTTTATGAGCCTGTCGATTCTAAACTAAGAATAAATACTATCAACGATCACGTATTTAGTAAAAAGGGACATATTGTCTACTTTACCACGGCCAATGGACATTTAGATAGCGAAATCGGTCTAGGCCTTGTGGAACGACATTTAATTAATCGCGACGAATTGTCGTTCAAACGATTAAAATTCGGTGAAGTGATTGTACATAAAAAAGGTAAGACCCGACTCTTCGGACTTGTCGTTAAACAAAACCTTGATGTCCGACGAGAACTAACGATCACCTTTTGTAAGGACAACCGTTCCATACCTCCAGTAAGCGAGCGATTCGCCATAATAAAAGAACACCATGATTCAGTTATAGGAGGTCACAAAGGAGTGACCAAAACGTATCTTCGCTTATGCGAAATTTTTTTTTGGCGAAATATGAAAAGTGACGTCACGGAATACGTAAAAAGATGTGCCGGATGTCAAAGGAAAAAACTCGTACGCGTAAAAACACGGTTACCAATGGTCATTACAGACACACCACGAAATGCGTTTGACAAAGTGGCCCTTGATATATGGGGACCAACAGATATCACTGAGCGCGGGAATCGGTATGTATTAACCATACAAGACCTACTCACGAAATACTCTCTTGGAATTCCGCTAGAGGAGGCATCAGCAATAGTAGTCGCAAAGGCGTTTGCAAAACATTTTATTTGCAGTTTTGGAGCCCCTGTATCTATGCTTACCGACCAAGGTCGGTGCTTTATCGCAAAGATCATGAAAGAATTTGCGAAAATTTTTAAGATTAAAACGTTCGTGACATCTGCTTACCACCCGCAAAGCAACGGAAGCCTAGAAAGGCGTCACCAGGTGATGGTCGACTACCTGAAGAATTTTGTCGAGAAATGTAGCGATTGGGACATTTGGCTTCCATTCGCCATGTTTTCTTACAACACGAGTGTTCATGAAGGGACAAACTACTCGCCGCACGAGCTTGTATATGGGACAAACGCACGATTGCCAAGTGCACACACCACCCGCGAGAAACTCATTACATACGACGATTATTTGGCAGAATTGACCGAGAGAATCACGGAAGCACGGACGTTAGCCGCGATGAATCTCTCACAAATGAAACATCGGTCGAAAAAATATTATGATCGAAAATTAAATATTTGCCATTTTCGCGAAGGTGAAATGGTATTATTATTAAAAGACGACGAATACACTGGGCCCTACGAAATTATTGAAATATGTGGCTCACGAAATATAAAATTACGCATCAATGCTCGAAAAAATAAAATAGTACACATTGATAAAGTAAAAAAGAACCATGACCTATTGATGGATATTTGTTTATAGAAAATTAATATAAGACAGAAAATATACACATTGAAACAAAAAAAAAAAATTTTTTTTTTATATAGAAATATTTTAACTGTAAGGGTACTTTAGCGAACAAGTGTTAATAAGAAACGCAGTACGCACGAAGAGAAAATCGAACGAACAGGGAAAGAATTGCGCTTTACACGCCCGAACGAAAATAGGAAAAATATATATTAAACATAAAAATTGTTAACTGGTTAACCCACACGTTAAAGAGACACATACGTGGAACATTGGAGAAATGAAAGCCTGATAAAAGGGTGCACTACATTTTTACGCATCTTTAGAACTTACCATCATTCCACCGTTGTGTAATCACAGAATCCGTGGACCAGATATCAGCTGGCGATTTCATAACAGCATAATACAAGCACTGAAACAACACCTCGACACAGAAAGGGCACCAACGCCCACCCCGAATTGCACTACCTTCACACACGGTAGATACCCGGTGAAAGGGCAACAAAAAAAAAACCAGCAAGTTGAGATAAAGTTAACAAGATAAAGACAAGAAAAACACACACGGGAAGAATCATAAACGACGAAAAACAAATAGAAAACAGTCGTTAAATATCACTGAACATTTTTTATTTTTTTTTAATTAAGGAGAACACTTCCTCTCACTTCGCTCTCGACGACACATTCGGAAGAAATCCACACGCCGAGGAGCGCCGATGATTCGGTAGGCACTGTAATCCACTCTGAACATACCAGCCGACGCATCATCTTCGAAAGCACAATAAGAACTGAATGACAGATTTGGACGAGATCGAAACGTAAGAAGACGAAAATGCAACTATCGATACTGAATCAATCCACATTTGCTTAGCTCAAGTGGAAAGATAAACATTTTTGAAACAAGCCATTTCTAGAACAGAATCCCTATTGTCTAGGACCATACGGATCGTGTAGAAAAGCGAAAGAATCATATAAATAATTGAAACTCTCAAGTTACATCACCAGTAAGACATTATCGAAAAATGCGATACGCGGGAAAAATGAAACCCGTAGAGTGGGCCTCAGGAATAAACACACTTAAGAAGAAGAGAATAAGCAGGGGAGGCCCAAGTGCAGCATGGGAGGAACGCGTGCACACGGTTCCTTACAATCTTCACCCCCTTCCATTTTCCCCATCAATATATCGAAACACAATTGATGTACTGAATATAAATTTTGGAACATTTTTTTTGTTAATAAATACACCAAATAACCGAGGATATAAAGATTTGCTACAGAACGCAGATACAAAAAATCCGCCTCAGCAAACTGAACGTCTATATGTTGTACAAAACAAGAATTATTTTTTATTCTTATATCAAACGGATATGATTATATTAAAAATACGGAAAAAAGATGATACAGAAGTTCTATGTATATAAGATTTTTTTTTCAATAAGCATTTCAATTACACTAAACATAGGTATTTCAATGAATATTCCAATTATAATACACATAAGTGTTTCAACAAATATTTCAATTATAATACACATAAGTGTTTCAATAAGTATTTTCAATTATGATACATAGAAGTATTCACAGCAATCGTCATGTTTGGTTGTTCCATGAAAGTGTCAGTAGTGACTCCATGGAGTAGCAAAACTCAGAAATGCATTTTTACAAAGACATAGGCAGCATAGTGCACAATAGCATAATAGGCAGTGTTAGTGATGTGTAGTGTCAAGTGTGTATAAGATATAAATAGACTTCCGAACACAGACCCCGTTACGGCTAGCCCGGCGTCCGAACGAGACAAGGAGGCGCTATAGGGCTACAGCGGACTTTTTTATATATATGCACACCACGGGATGCGTCATAACATGTCATTTTATAAGTCATTCAATACGAACGCCTAACTGTAAATTAAGATACTTTGAAATGTATAAGATGACCCAATAAGACAATAATGTAACATTTTTTCTACTAACAATAGCCAACTGAAGGTCACGGGTATAATTTAAGTTGCGTATTGATTTTTTTGTACGAGCGTTGATTGACGGTGGATCGTCAATTTTTTTCAAACCCGGGCGTGTTTTTCAGAAAACCGTTGAAAGTTAGAGACTAAGGTGTCCTATTGTTAGCCGAATTGTTATAGTAAATCGAGACATTTGAAGACATCCGCTGTAGATTAGGAGTTCGAATTAACGAACAATTGGCTCATCGGAACCTGCACGTGCAGATATTCGAGGCCGTTCCGGGAATCACCGAATCACTAAAGCATCGATATCTGACACGAGAGCGGCAATTCGCGGAAGACGACTCTTATCGGACACCCTGGTTGATGGTGTCTCATAAACACCCGCTACCGAATTATGCGCAAAACCGACGTGACTTGTAACGGACAATTGCATTGGGCAGTCAGAGTCGCAACGTGTACGATCCAGAGAGGATCTCCGTTAGAGTCGCACCGTCTATAACGCCGGGAAGATCTCGGTGCAGAGTCGCACCGTGAACGAAACCGAAAAGATCTCCGCCAGAGTCGCGCGCACGGGACTTAGAAAATTCGCTACAAATTAATCCGCGACTCTCCGCGAATCAATACAGGACTTAGTTCCTATATACCCGGACGATCTGTGCGACCTGTAGTTGGAATTTCCCTTAAATAAAATAAAGTTATTATTACGAAATTCGCCAGTATTTCGTCACTTGGGGTGTCGATCCTCTTTATGCGGAAGATCCCAGAAACGATTCTGAGCTACCGAGAATCATCCCTTACAACTCCTGATCCTGACAAAAATTGCATTACGAAAAACATAAAAATCGTAACACTTAAAACGTGAGCAGAAAATTCTTTATAAAGGTAATATTTTGCATACAATTCAAAAACAATGTTTGAAATACGGAAAATATCATTTTGAAACAAATAGCGACGGAATCACTGTTTATATAATCATTATTTAATACTGATTCTGTAAAATGCGTACAACTTGTGCAGAAAATTCTTTATACAGTTAAAATTTTGCATACACCTGAAAAACACTGTTTGAAATAAGGAAATTGTCGTTTTGAAACAATTCGCAACGGAATCATTGTTTAAATAATCATTTTTTATAACGATTACTTCAAAATGCGTACAACTTGAGCAGAAAATTCTTGATACAGTTAAAATTTGCATACATATCAAAAACACAGTTTGAAATATGGAAAATATCGTTTTGAAACAATTCGCGATGGAATCATTGTTTAAATAATCTTTTTTTATCACCATTTCTGTAAAATGCGTATAACATTTGCGGAAAAATCTTCATAAAGTTAAATTTTTTCACACACTTCAAAAATACTGTTTGAAATACGGAAAATATCATTTTGAAACAAATAGCGACGGAATCGCTGTTTAAATAATCATTTGTTACGTCCTACGTAACGCACCTAATTTCAAAAATACCGACCAAATATCCGATGCAATAGCGCGCCTGGCGTATACTAACCGAATCTCTTAACAAATAACTTACCGATACCGATCGAAAATAGAGAATTCCTGAATTTTCACTCCTACTTAGTTTCCTACATTACCAGTAGAGAGTAAAAATACCATTAATTATTTTATATAAACTTTCCGAAATAGTCTCAAAGGAAAATGTACGGAAAAATCTAAAAGCATCTTTAGAAAGCGCAGAAAACCGGACTAGCAACCCGTACCCTTGACCAACTCTATCTATTTTTAAAAAAGTAATAAAAATTCCAAAGTACATCCGCTTTCTCATGCACACGCTTATATGACATACTTTTCTTTTCCAAGAAAATTCTTTTCCAGATAGCTTTTCATATAATATAAAAATTATAAACCAAAACTAACAAACAATAGAATGATAACATTGGTCGGATTAGTATCCATATTTAGATCCAAATTCTATTACAAAATAAAGTGCTGGTTTTGCAGAAAACACATTTATAAAATAAAATGAAACGTTTATTTATAATAACTAACAAATTCCGTTTTCTACTTTTATTACAATAGATTCAACCACAAATTCATTAGTCAAACTTCCAAACTGGTACCGAACAAACGAATAAATAAACATTAGCGTATAGAACATTGTAAACACCATCTCATGAATAAACAATGAACCTTTTATTTACATATATCTCTATTACAAAATTCAACCTCCTTTAAAATTTAGCATCTCGATAATCATGTTTTCAAAGTTACAATAAAACAAAATTTATAAAAACAAACAATTATTTTAAGAATATCTCATTGTTTATTCATGTCTTGTACGAAATTCATGCTTTGTATCACTATGTGTAAATTGCTCTTAGAAGCCTTCAATAAAAATACTGTTAAATTGTACAAAAATCAACAACAGTTGTATTAAAACAATTAATGCAAAATAGTTTATTAAAAATTTACTATTAAAACAACACAAAGACATATAAAAATTGCATAAAATATATCGGATTATTAAAAAACTAATTTAGTAAATATTAACAAATAAATATCTACAGTTCTATACAAGATACAACTGCCGTTCATTTTTGTACAATCTTCAAATTAACGTAATTTTAATAATTAATAAAAATTCGGACGGAAGGTGCAAATCTTGCATTCACATGAATTTTAGATAGAAAACTGTGACACGACACAACGCTTCAAAACGGGACTGGGCGTCACGGGCGGTATCCAGTATAAATACAGCACCTCCTGGACCAAAAATAAAGCAGTTAAGGTTGAACAGTTAAGCTCGAGCAGAAGTTCAGCTCGACAAGTGCATCGCGTCAGCCCAGCAGTCCAAGTTCTGAAGAGGGTTATGGACTTCCACCGGCACAGAAATAATAGTGAGTATTTTCCACTAACCTAGATTCCAGGCGACTAACCTGAACCCGGACAGAGCACGGGACCAGGGCCAAATCTTTTGGCCCGGCGTTTCGATCCCTCCGGATACGGGCGAACTAGTCTCCGCGGCAATTCTTTTTTTTATATATTTTTTTTGGGTAAACTAGTTCCGAAAAGGGACAGAGCTCGGGACCAGGGCCAAATCTTTTGGCCCGGCGTTTCTATCTCTCCCTCGAGGAACTCGTAAACCCTTTCCTTGGTTTATTCCGGAATTGGTACGTGCCAATGCGGAATCGACCCATAGGGAATTAGGTGATAGCCTTTTCATTTTTTTTCAATATTATTTTTTATCAGTTTCCCGCGTTTCTCCTTCCGCGAAACTAAATTTTTTACGTTTTGGCAGTGGCCCGAAATAATAAGGGTGTCCGGCGTAGGAAACGGGAGCGAGCCCGGAAACTATATAAATTCCTATTGGAGCAACGCGCCCAACGCGAAGGACAGCCAGCGAGCATCGCCGACCATAACCAGCCTCCTCCCCCGCAGAAAGTAAAAATCACGCTGGAGGAATATCGCCGCCGTAACGCAATCCCAAAATAAAAAAACCTATAAGAAAAAGAAAATCGAGTTGACATTTATTTCCACCTTTCTCTTTTTTTTTTTTTTTGAACTAACACATTCGGCAGCTCCGTCCACCCTTCTGGTCGATTTGGTCCTTTCACGGCAGAGAGGTGGCGTCCACTTTCGGGCGCCATCCCAGCCATAACAATTGGTGACAGCGAAATTAGGGCGGAACTCGAATGTGTCCAACAAATAGGAAAGTAGTTATCCCATCCCGTCACAGAACAATCGGTTAGGGCGGAACCCGAGAATATTCAACCAATAAATATCCTGACAAAAAAATAGTACTACCTGAAACTGGCGTGACTACAAAAACAGAAAGTACCCAATAAGCTGGCTGTCCTTGCCGTTGTAAAAAACCTTCACTTTTTTTTCTTGGTAGAAAGATGCTTCCTTTTAAATGCAGATTCTACTGAAAAATCACATAAACCAAATAAAAAAATCTGCATAATCGAACTTCTAATGAAAAAAGATATAAATTAACATATATATTATTATTTTTTTTTTTAATGTCCAATATTTCATAAATGTCTAACAAAAGAATAACTCGAAAAGAGACACAAAATTTAAATACAACCGATAAAAACACATGACTAGGAACAGGACTAACTAACGATAGAAAACCTAAAAAACCGTCAATTGAAAAGTTAGAAAAAATTACGGAAAAACAAGAAATTGTAGAAGAAAAAGCTATAGAGCCTGAACTAGCCCCAAAAAACTCCGAAACCCCTCAAACCGAAGAACAAAATATCCTAGAGACAAACGAAAACATTCAAACGCTAAAACAACACCCAGACAATATAGAACAAAATACACTCTCACGAAAGACGCACATCGACGATGTAAGAAGTAAATTTAACGAAATAGTTACAGAATTCGATTGTCTCATAGATAAAACTCCAGAGAAAAAAAATACACAAATATCAGAATCCCGAGACTGGTACACAAAACATACACCGCTATGTGCCAGCACCCCAACAAATAGTAATATAAACCAGCAACACAAAAAAAGAACCAACAACGAAGAATATCAGATTATTAAAGAAAACCCCGTACATGGAAGTACTAGTTATAAGATAGGAAATCATAACATCGAAAGCGAAGGTGAAGACACCTTCAGAACGATAAATAACTCCAATCCATATTTTTTCGAAGAAGAAATAGCAAAGATGGCGAACTACAGAGACAAACTAAGTCTTAACCACGCTATAGAAAATGTACCCAGATATGACGGAAACCCGAAAACTTTTTACGCTTTTGTCGACGGTTGCGAGGAAGCAAAAGATATGCTACCCGAGGAATCAGAAGTAGACTTAGTAAAATTAATAAAAAGTCGACTAAAAGGAGAAGCACGACGAGCTGTAAAAAATAACACATTCGAAACCGTATCAGCCCTGCTTAAATGTTTACGAGAAATTTATGCCCCGGCACATTCAATAACAGAAATCAGACAAGAATTAATAGGGATGCACCAATTTAATTTTGAAAGTGTCGTCGAATATGGAAATCGCGTCAGAGAAGCAGGAGATCGAATATTAGAAATTTACAAAGCCTTGAGCGAAGATGACGAAGTAACAGACATAGACAAAGAAAGAACCGAACAAGAAATTCTAGAGACATTTTTAACTGGATTAAAACCCGAAATAGAAGTTAGATTATTAAATTCAGAACTAACAGACCTATCAGCTGGTATACATAAAGCAATACAGATAGAAAGAAGACTAAAACACGCAAATAATATAAGAGGATTCCCTCTTGAAGAACCAAAAACGAAGAAGAACCTAAAACACAAAGAATACAATTTTTAACTACAGAAAAAAAATGTCAAATCTGCAAAAAAATAGGACATGAAGCTGATGCGTGCCTCTTCAGAAACTCAAATCAACAAAAATTTCAACCAAACAACTATCAACCTCGAAATTATCAAAAGCAATCTTACAACTCTCAAAATCACCAAAAAAATCAACCACAACGTTATACAAACAACTATAATCAGGAACAACACTATAATCATCCAAAAAGGTTCCAAAATCCACACAATCAAAACCAAAACTTTAAACATCACAACTACCACGAATCTAACGAATCAAAACAATGTACATACTGCAAGTCTATAGGACACATATGGCAAGAATGCAGAAAACTAAAATTCAAAGAACAGAAACGAGCAGAAGAATTAATCAAAAGACTCAACAAATCCGGGAAACGAAAATGGTCTCTCCAGAACAGGCGCACAGAGGGAGACTGGAAACAAGCGCCAAATGAACCTTGTGACAAAATCAGCAACCAGCCCAGAGAAATAAAAACAGTCAATCTAAATAAACATGAAGCCCCATTAATACAAATAAACTCAAAAGATTTACATACAATGATAAACCTAATGGTTGACACCGGAGCCAGAGTAAACATCATTAAAGAAAAATATGTAAAAGGAGAAACATTAATAGACGAAACCAATATAATAGATCTAAAAGGAATCACGGAACAACCAGTAACTACAATGGGGGTAGTAATAATCGAGATATTAGGACATGATACACTATTCCACGTAGTTAAAAATAACTTCCCAATAGATTGCGAAGGAATTTTAGGATCAGAATTTTTAAAAAGCAATGAAGTTGAATGAAGACAAAAATAACCTTATTAAATGGAAAAATAACACAAAATATTTCAACAGCCCAGAAACTATAAAAATTCCGGCTAGAGCAGTATCTACAATGTTCATAAAAATAAAAAACAATAACATTCAACAAGGGTATGTACCACACATCAATATCAAAGAAGGTGTATTCTTGGGCGAAGCACTTGTTAAAAATAATGAAGGAAAAGCATATTTACAAATTTTTAATACAACAAATGAAGTATTAAATTTAGACATTCCAACAGTCGAAATAGAAGAAATAGAGGAAAATGTAGAACACATAAACGAAAACAAATATGAAAATGAAATAATAAATGAAAACAAATATGAAAATGAAATAATAAATGAAAACAAATATGAAAATGAAATAATAAATGAAAACAAATATGAAAATGAAATAATAAATGAAAACAAATATGAAAATGAAATAATAAATGGAAACAAATATGAAAATGAAATAATAAATGAAAACAAATATGAAAATAAAATAATAAATGAAAACAAAAATGAAAATGAAATAATAAATGAATATGAAAATGAAAATGAAATAATAAATGAAAATAATGAAATAACCAACAAAAACAAATATGAAAACGAAATAATAAATGAAAGCAAAAATGAAAATGAAAACGAAATAATAAATGAAAACAAATATGAAAATGAAGATGAAACAACGAACGAAAATGAAATTAACCAAATAACAAAACAACACTTACCGAAATCTTTCAACTCCTCAATATAGGAAGATCAAGACTTCTATAATGAAAATGTGAAGCTACTAATCTTACAAAAGAGGAAAATAAACAAACAACACCAAGAAACAACATCAAAGAAACCACACGAATACAAGGAAAAAGATAAAAATAAACCCGATGTGGACCTAATAAATAAAAATATTACAAACGAAACATCAACTACGAAAAGGGATAATCATATAATAATACACGGTTCAGAAGGACCAAACAAATATCCCAATAAACAAAAAAAACTCTTTACATACACAGAATATTTAAACGAACCCCTAACAAGAATGAAAACAACTAAAGTATATCACATAACCAAAGAAACAAAACGAGCAAAACAAGTAAAACAGCTATTACGAATGGATCATCTAAACACTGAGGAAAAAGAAAGTATAGATAGAATAATAAATAAAAATGCAGACACATTTCATTTACCAGACGAGCCTTTAGGCTTCACACCACTTATAAAGCATAAAATAATAACAACTGACGAAGTTACTATAAACACAAAACAATACCGATTCCCCCCTATACATAAAGAAGAAATTAATAAGCAAATATCGGAACAATTAAAGAATGGTATAATAAAACCATCAGAATCACCATATAACACGCCCATATGGATAGTACCTAAAAAAACGGATACTCAAGGTAACAAAAGATGGAGAATGGTTTTAGATTTCAGAAAATTAAATAACAAGTCAATAGGCGATTCATACCCTATTCCAAACATTGTCGATATACTAGACCAACTTGGAAGTGCTAAATATTTTTCAATTTTTGATCTTGCATCCGGATTCCTGTAAATAAAAATGCATGACAAAACAGCCTTTTCTACCCCACATGGACATTACGAATTCGATAGAATGGCATTCGGATTAAAAAATGCACCAGCAGCCTTCCAAAGACTAATGGACATAATCTTATCAGGCCTGCAAGGTAACGAACTTTTTGTATATCTTGACGATATTGTGATATACGCATCATCTTTAGAAGAACATGAGATCAAATGCGAGAAATTAATGAAACGACTAAGAAACGCAAACCTTAAATTACAACCAGACAAATGTGAATTTTTAAGAAAAGAAGTTTGTTATTTAGGACATATAATTAGCGAAGAAGGTCTAAAACCAGACCCGAACAAAATCAATTGCGTACAGAAATTTCCAATACCTAAAAATCAGAAGAATATCAGACAATTTCTCGGACTCGCGGGATACTACCGTAGATTTATTGAAAATTTTTCATCTATAGCCAAACCTTTCTCAAATTTACTAAAAAACGATATATCGTTCCAAATGGGAACAAGAAGAAAACGATGCATTTAACACACTGCGTGAAAAGTTATGCAACGCACCTGTCCTACAGTACCCTAACTTCAATGAACCTTTTATAATCACTACAGATGCATCAGGATATGCGATAGGCGCAATACTATCTCAAGGAGAAATAGGTAAAGATAGACCTATTGCTTATACCTCTCGCGTACTAAACGATCACGAAAAGAAATACGAAACTTATGATACGAAGCTCTCGCAATATACTATGCCATATTACATTTCAGACATTACGTTTATGGAAAACATTTTACGGTGGTTACTGATCATAAACCCCTCACATCATTCATAACAAAAAAAGATCCCAATTCCAGAGTTGCCAAATGGATGTACAATTTATTAGAATACGAATTTGAAGTAATACATAAAGCAGGCAAATCAAACGTCAACGCAGATGCATTATCCAGAAATCCTATAGAAATACTAAAAATTACCGAATCAAATAAAAGAGCATACCTTAATAATACCATTACTAAGATGATGGAAAATATGGGATGGAGAGGAGCCGGAATAGGCAGATATAATCAAGGAATTAGAGAACCAATCAGAATTAAAACCCAAACCGACCGAAAAGGACTAGGATTTAATGGAGACAGTAATTACTGGATTAATTACAGCAACCAAGATGCACAAGCACTAAAGCCAATTAAATTCATTAAAAGTAAACACACAATAGCAAAGAACAAAATTCTTAAACAAATACTAGTACACAGTCCAATTATAATATTCAAAAACCTGGAAACGATAAAGTAAATTACACAGGACCAAAATACAACCTTCCGGCTGTAATACCATTCTGTACTAAATGTTGGCTCGAAATTCCTGAAGTGGGCCACAAAATTTTTGATGGAGAAAGTTTTATAAGTTTTATCGGCCATTTGAGAGTATTTTTATATCGGAATACAACCCTAAAGTTGTTTTGCAAAATATTAATTTTTTGACGAGTTATTGTGTAAATAATTTTTAATCAACAAATTAGTAATAAATTTTTTCTGACCGTTCTATTTGATGGATTTGGCTAAAATTTGGTATGAGTATTACACAATAGTAGTACTTTGAAACAAAAAATACTTGTTCGATGAGGTGCGTAATTTGTTTAAAATAGCAACAATTGTTATAAACAAATAAAAATAAAACAAACTTCTCCGCCAAATTCCGAATTTTTTCTCAGCAATTAAGATTCCCTATTTTATTACGAAGAATTTAAAAAAAAAAAAGTATGTGTACTCTATTAGGTCCAAATTTATTAATATTCTTGTGGCCGCGTTCCGAGAAATGAGCGCTACGCTGGCCGCGCGCGTTCGAACAGGTTGGAACACGTGCGCGCTTATGGACTTCTCTGCATCTTTGTTCCTCGTGTGCACGCGTATCATTTAGTTTGTTATTATATGTATAATATTAAATTTCTTACAATTAATTTAAAGTTTATAGTTTATTACTCTTTAACACTTTAATTATTACACAGATAAAATTGCCTACCCAATGTAACATGACTCACAAATACAATTATTGCCATGCTGTAATTACATTATTTTGTATTCTCCCGATTCCATTACGACAGCTTAATCGTTACTGCTTCCTCTTGTCCGGAAAAAAATTTTGCACAATAATGTGTCGTTTTTACCCGGCTGATAGCAATGAAATGAACGCGTTTGATTAATTGTTTTAGCCTTTGAAAATCGTAATTCTAGACGTTTTCTATGACACTCATGATCTTCATTCGAACACAGATAGAAATGAATTTTTTTGAAAAATCCCCTCGCCCACTCGTACAATTGTTTTGGAGTTGTCAATAAAAGATTAGTGTCTTTTTGCAGAGATGTGAAAAACGCATGTCTTTTGACTGTACCTCCTATTCCGTCGCACGCTCCTTTACCGTGGGTATCTTTGTTCCTCGTGTGCACGCGTATCATTTAGTTTGTTAATTTCTCACAAAGCTTATTAAAAAAATCGATCGGAAACTGTAGTAAGTATATGTAAGTATTTTAAATGCGTATTCGTCGAGTAATGCTTTAAATTTTCGTATATTAGTGTACAAATATTTTTTACATTGTAGTTCTCGTTGTCCCGAAAGGTGAAAATGCCGTCACCGAATGCGTGCTGTAACCCCTTGCTAAAGGAAAATCATAAACGTGTGCGGAAAAATCTTTATTTAGTGACTGAGCAATGGGATAAAAAATTTTCCAATTTAGTTGGGAAATACATTTGCGCATCGTGTAGATCAGTAATTTACAAAAACAGTAGTTATGTACAGTTACAAGAATCTGAAAAAGTAAAAATTGCAAGTGATGTTGAATCGACTGACGAAGATGAAGACGACATTTTGAAAGACAGCTCTTACATTCCTGAAAATTCTCGCAGTGAAATTGAAAACGAAGATTTAATGGATTTAGTGAAAAGTGTGTCGAGATCATATGGCAAAAAATTTTAACTTGATATTTCTGATGACGAACGAAAAAAACTTGTGGAAATATCGGAAAAAATTCAATTGCAACTGAGACGTGGAAATCCTTCAGAAAACGAGCAGAATGAAATATGGGTCGATGATTTGAAAGACGCAATATCAAAACAAACGTCAAAAAATGAAAAAATTTTTCTTTTAACCACAATTCCAGTTGAGTTGAGCGTTCGGAAAACTGCAAAACTTTTTGGCGTTTCTCGTCGTCTAGCAGCTCGAGCCAAAAAATTACGCTTAAATAATGGTTATGCATCTCACGTTGATCCAAAGACTGGCCGCCCCATGGATCAATCCGTATTGGAAAAAGTGACAAATTTTTATCTACGCGATGAAATAAGTCGTGTTTTACCTGGGAAAAAAGATTCCAAATCAGTAGTAATTGACGGAACACGCCAACATGTCACAGTAATTTATTTTATGTTTAACTTTTCTTTAGTAGTTTAGTTTTTGTAATTTAGTCGGGATACTGATCGATTATTTAAATTATTGCAAAAACGATTGTTGATGGGCAACCTTAACGAGCTACACTCCCAATTTTTAAAGGAATTCCCTGAAGAGCAAATATCTCTCGCAAAATTTCAAAGTTTGAGACCACCCCAATGCGTATTAGTTGGTGCGAAAGGCAGTCATAATGTTTGCGTCTGCAAAACACATCAAAATGTCAGATTAAAAATGCAAGCTCTGAAACAAGAGCTATTGAAGAAAAAAATAGATTTAGCAGCAAAATACCATGATTGGCTTGAAAAAATCGTTTGTGAAAATTCTCGTTCGGAATGTTTCCTTTTGAAATGCAATAAATGCCCTGGTACAAAAAATGTTTTGCAAGAAATCAAATCGACTTTGATTAGACAGGGCGTAAAAGAGATTTCATTTCATCAATGGCTTTCGACTGATAGGTAATCATTTTTTACTTTACATTTTTATTCAGAATCTTTTACACTGTATGCATATGAAACATATTTTTTATAGATGTCAATTTTCAATCGTCACAGAATCAAGGAAAGATTTTTTAGAAAACCTCGCTAATGATTTATTGATACTTTTGAAGCATGATTTTATCGCGAAATCTCAAGCAGAGTATTTATCAAAATTGAAAGATGCAATAGACGAAGGTGAATTTATTGTTACAGAGGATTTTTCAGAAAATTATGCATTTAAAATACAAAACGAAATTCAAGCACAACATTGGTGTAAAGATCAAGTCACGCTTCACGTTCACGTTGTTTATTATAAACAAGAAGGTATTTTACGAAACGAAAATGTTGTGATTTTGTCCGAGAATTTACAACACGACTCCGTGGCTGTTCACTTGTTCAATGGTAAATTAATCGCTCATTTAAAAGAAAAATTCGGCGCCGAAAACGTAAAAAAAATTTATTATTTTTCTGATGGAGCCGCGTCCCAATATAAAAACAAATTCAATTTATTAAACTTGTTCAATCATAAAAAGGATTTCGGTATTGATGCGGAGTGGCAATTTTTTGCTACCTCCCACGGTAAAGGAGCGTGATACGGAACCAACCAGAAAACAGCAGCAAAACGACACGAATTACAACCTAAATAACGACAATATAGAATTAGACTCAAGTAATGAAAGCAACGACACTGACGAAGAAATCGCTAACAAATATAATAAACGCTGTTGCAACAAAAACATTATAGAAATTAAAAATTATATATATATATGCAAAAAGACAACGTAGCCCATTTCGTAACCACATCTGGAAAACTATGCGATAATAGAAACTACACAAAAAGAGAAACGAACTCCCAAAATTTGAAAACCTTACTTTAAATCAAATCTCAATATCAAAACAAAAAAATAAATACCATTTTGCACTTCCAATAGCAACAGACACAGGGGAAAGTCAATTAACAATATTAAAAAATATTAAAACTGTAATAAAATCTTTAAAAAAAGAAGCAAATAACTTAGATTTAAACACAATTAGCATTTCAAAAACAGAAAACCTAATAGGCATAAACTGGACAAAAGTGATATATATTTTAGAACAAAATTTTAAAAACGGCAAAACAAAGATAATAATCTGCAACGGAACAATTAACCACCGCGATGAAAACGACAGGGAGGACATTATAAAAGAACTACACTCTTCACCTGTAGGAGGACACAAAGGAATCAATAAAACCCTCAACAGAATTATACAAAACCACTACTGGGAAAACATGAAATCCGATATAGAAAAATTCATTCAATCATGCAAATCCTGCCAATTAAAAAAATTAAGTAGAATTAAAACCAAACAACCAATGGTCATATCTGACACACCAAGAAAAGCTCTAGAAAAAATAGCAATGGATATTGTAATACCAAACAATAAAACCGAAGAAGGCTATGAAAACATCTTAACTATCCAAGACAATCTAACAAAATATTTAGTAGCTATACCTTTAAAAAAAGCCACAGCCTCAGACATAGCAGAGGCACTAACCAAACGATTTATAAGCATTTTTGGAAATCCAAGAAGCATCCTAACAGACCAAGGGAAGAACTTTTTGAGCAAAGTAATGAAAAAAATGGCAAAACTCTTCAATATAAAACAAATAAAAACTACAGCATTTCACCCTCAATCTAACGGCTCATTAGAACGATCTCATCATGTAATAAAAGAATACATTAAACATTTCACAAACAAACACTCAGACTGGGATAAATGGCTAGAATTAGCTACTTTTTCCTATAATACTACCATTCACGAGGGAACTAAATACACACCTTTTGAACTAATGTTTGGTAGAATAGCAATATTACCGTCATCAAAACTTATCGAAAACGAAACCCAGGAAACATACAGTGACTATGTACAAAACTTAGCCTCAAAACTTTACGACACACAGAAATTCGCAAGACAAAATCTAACAACCACTAAACTAAAATCAAAACATTACTACGACAAACATATTAACCCAATAACATTTAATATAGGAGACCCTGTTTTTCTTCAAAAAAATCACAAAACTAGCAAATTCGATGACGAATATCAAGGCCCCTTCGAAGTACTCGAACTATTAGATAACGGAAATATAAAAATAAGAATAAAAAACGAAGACAAAATAGTTCACGCGAATCGACTAAAATTATCAAAAATACCAATACAGTAAATTTAAGTATATATATATATATATATATATATATATATATATATATATATATATATATATATATAAAAACAAAACAAACTAAAAACAAAAAAAAATAATATAGATATATATATATATATATATATATATATGTTTAACAGGAATGAACAATTCTGGACGTTCAAGCATTTATAGCATTCGATTGCGGAGCATAGAGTTCAACCATATCCACAATCTCATTATTAAATACACAAGATTGCGAAATAGAAAAAAAATCAATCAAATCTGAAAAAATTAAAGCCCAGTTATTACAACTAAAAGAATATGAAGAAATTCAAGTAACACAGTGTAAAATAGAAATTAACCGAATCACCCAATATTGCGGAATGCACTCACATATGTCTACAGTATCAAACGGTTTAGCAACATATATACTAGAAGTATCACGAGACGAGTGTGACAAAATACATAACACAGGGACGTTAACTATAAATTCCAATATATTCCTAGATCAAATAACTCCTAACAAATTACACGGTGTTTTTATGTAGAAGTTATATATAATAAAAATAATAATAGGGGTTCGGCTTTGTCCTACAAAGTTGGTTGCTGTTGATTTTCCTCGACGTTTCGAACGACTTGCGTTCATTTTCAAGGACAGTAACCTCTTGGAATAACCAAATCATTTATTATAATGATTGCTGTAAAATGCATAGAACTTGTACAGAAAATTCTATATAAAGTTAAAATATTGCATAGACTTCAAAAACACGGTTTGAAATAAGGAAATTATCATTTTGAAACAAATAGCGACGGAATAACTGTTTATATAATCATTATTTAATACTGATTCTTTAAAATGCGAACAACTTCTGCAGAAAATTCTTTATACAGTTAAAATCTGCATACATATCAAAAACACAGTTTGTAATAAGGAAATTGTCATTTTGAAACAATTTGCAACGGAATCATTGTTTAAATAATCATTTTTTATAACGATTGCTGTAAAATACATAGAACTTGTGCAGAAAGTTCTCATATAAAGTTAAAATATTGCATTCACTTCAAAACACTGTTCGAACTAAGGAAATTGTCGTTTTGAAACATTTCGCTACAGAATCATTGTTTAAATAATCATTTTTTATAACGATTACTGTGAAATGGGTATAATATTTGCAGAAAAATCTTCATAAAGTTAAATTTTTTCACATACTTCAAAAATACTGTTTGAAATACGGAAAGTATCATTTTGAAACAAATAGCGACGGAATCAATGTTTAAATAATCATTATTTAATACTAATTCTGTCAAATGCGTAAAACTTGTGCAGCAAATTCTTTATACAGTTAAAATTTTGCACACTCATGAAAAGCACAATTTGAAATGAGGAAAATATCGTTATGAAACAATTCGCGACGGAATCATTCTATAAATAATCATTTTTAATAACGATTTCTCTCGTATGCTTAAAACGTGAGCTGAAAATTCTTTATAAAGGTAATGTTTTGCATACACTTCAAAAACAATGTTTGAAATAAGAAAATTATCGTTTTGAAACAATTCGCAACGGAATCATTGTTTAAATAATCATTTTTTATAATGATTTCTTTAAAATGTGCACAACTTGTGCAGAAAATTCTTTATATAGTTAAAATCTGCATACATATCAAAAACACAGTTTGAAATATAGAAAATATCGTTCTGAAACAATTCGCGAAGGAATCATTGTTTAAATATTCATTTTTTATAATGATTTCTTTAAAATACGTACAACTTGTGTAGAAAACTCATTATACAGTTAAAATTTTGCACAAACATGAATAACACAGTTTGAAATAAGGAAATTATCGTTTTGAAAAAATTCGCGACGGAATCATTGTTTAAATAATCATATATAATAAAGATTTCTCTCGTATGTTTAAAATGTGAGCAGAAAATTCTTTATAACGGTTATATTTTGCATACACTTCAAAAACAATGTTTGGAATAAGGAAATTATCGTTTTGAAACAATTCGCAAAATATCAAGCCAGAATAAATCTTAATGAAAATAGATTACATTTAAGATCAGGAATATCATATCCTTTAACAGATAAATCTTGCCTAGACATCGAAGGCGGAAATATGGGAAATGTCCCATACTGGGACACAATCCCGAAAGACTTCTGTGGAGCTAACAAATATGACGTATTATACGAAGGATTTGTTGATAAGACTTATAATGAAGACAAAACAATAGTCTATTCACTCACAACAGACGAAATAACCTTTGCATTAGGGAAAAAAAAGGAAAGAAGAATATATGTGGCTATAAATTAACATTTACAGAACATTCTACACTCATAATATTTGAATCACAAAATAACGGAGACTTCAAGAAACGCCCCATAAAAACATGGAACCTCCATATATTCTCATATGTAAATTCCAAATTTGTTTATGTAGAAAGACACGTAAGACATCAGATAAAACAACTTTACTATAACATGTTGGTACAGAGATGTGCCTTAAAAAAACAAGTACTTCACAACGCTCTATCACTAGCAACAGATCCCCCAGATGAATTTGCCTACAATATCGTGAAAGGCCCTGGATATATGGCAGTAGCAGCAGGAGAAGTAGCATATGTAATGAAATGTATCCCAGTCGAAGTAAAAATTAGAAGAACAGAAGAATGTTACTCTCACTTACCAATTACATACATCGAAAAAGAAATGCATATGACACCCAAGACAAGAATAATTATGAATAAAGGAAATCAAATAACATGCAATACTCTAGTGCCACCAATGTATTCAGTTAATAATATTTGGTACAAACTCCTACCAAATCCAGTACAGGCATCAGCCCCAGAACAATTAAAACCTCTAACTAAACAAACTTGGACATATATAAACCCTCAGAATTTAGCCAGAAATGGAATCTACAGCCAAGAAGACCTCAAGAAACTAAAAGAACATATAATGTTCCCCGCCGAAAAACCAGCACTCCTCAATACTGTAGCAAGAGGTTTAACAGGACAATAAACAAACTATCAAGGTACATCAGTAACAAACTTATTAGACGAAAACTCCATAGGGAAAATCATAAAATCAGCATGGAACAAAACTTGGCAGAAGTTTATAATATTCGGATCAACAACAGCTGGTATAATGGGAATATTTGTAATAGTAAAAATAATAAAATCTATAATAGACACTGCAATCCATGGCTACGCACTACATAATGCTTATGGATGGTCAATCTTTTTATTGGGAGCTATTTGGGATTCTGTAACTCATCTTCTACTACACTTATCAAGGAAACACAATAACAAAAACAATAACAATGATACAAACTACCAACAAATTCCCCAAATCGAGCTTCAAGAAATAAAAATTGAACAAAACGAAATACCTAATTTACACCTATCACAAGACACTAGAAATGTCGAAAACAATCAAATATACCCAAACCTACACAAAGAAACCATAGAAATTCAAAACGAACCGTCGGAATTAAACGTAAAAAACCAATTTCCTAATAGAGAAAACAAAGTATTTACATTAAAAAAATAATAGTCTATTCCTTATTTAATTTTTTTTATATATTTACTACAAAAATTCCTTTCTATCCACAGGAATAAAAAAAAACAACAATGAATACCACACTTTTACATTACTTACTACTCATAACCTTAGGAGTAAGAATCAAAGGCGAAACGATACTTGTAAAAAGTGGTGAAGTGAAATTTATGAAAACAATAGACTCATGTGACAGAAAATTAATAGTAGAAGACGATAAAAAAGTTAATATCTCAGTAGAATATTGCAAAAACATGCACAAGACTCGCAAAATACAACTTCTTGGAGTAGAAATCAACGATTTAGAAATAGACAAATATGCGGAAAAAGAACTGACGACATTTGAAGACTGCAAAGATGATGGAGTTAACACAGAAATAACAAACTACCTAATAAGAGCAATAATAACAGAATATGAAACACTATTAGAAAATAATAACGTAATACTATATAACGGACAAGAATGCCCCGTGAATGGAACATGCTCCGACGACTATGAAGGCAGCATTTGGGATACAATAATTACCACAACGACACCATGTCCCAGAATAGAACCAACTGCAGAAATAATACAAAATAGCGATAACCATACAATAATCGAAAGTATGAAACCAAATAACAACGATACACCAACAGTGGAAAACTTATCATCACAAGCACTAATAGTTGCTGGGATTTACTGCTTTATCGTTACCATACAACTATTATAATAGTAAAATTATATAAACAAAATAAAAACAAACCTACAAACCAACAAAACACGTATGTAAAATTTAGTCAAGACGATATCGAAATAATGGCACATACAGGTTCAAAACAAGATGAACAATATACAACAATAAAACGAAAATCAACTTTGATAACATCAAATTCATTCTAACTCCTACTCAAGAAGATTCAATACAGGAACCCATATATGATATACCTAAACCAACTACAAAAATAACTAAAATTGAAATGATACACACAAATGAAGAATTACAAAATTAGGTTAAAAATGTTATAAATTTGTTTTAATCCTTAAAGAAGTCTACCTTATTCTCACCTGACATTTCTCCTTTAACTCTATTATTTTAATAAGAAAATCCATGCCATCACATTACTGTACTACTTTTGTTTTTCTTTCTTATTCTTTTGTTTTAATTCTCTAGCTTCATTAGTATTATTTTTCTCATATCCTATAGTTATAAGCGTTGCAAGATGGAGCCAAGCCTAAAGGCAGGTAAAAATTACCTCACCAAAAGAGAAATACATATTTTTCTTTTTAGGAGAAGGTAGGGCGCAAGTTCTCATTGGTATAACCGAAATAACATCTTTCTACATAACAATGAAGAAAACTGAAAACTCCGCAACAATTTCTTTTTTTTTCTTTTCTCTTCCTTTAATAAAAAAACAATAGAAAGCATACAAGGGATAGCATATTTTTCATCTGTAGGGAAAAGAAGTGAAGATAAATTTATATATATTCGCACATACAAGTATATGTACTTATCATGAATAATAACTGACTACATATACACAAATGCAAAACAGCATATGTGTATATGAAAACTCTGTTTCAGGAACACTATCTACACACGCAGACAAAATAAACAATACAAAACAAGCATAATAGATTTCAATTTACATCCTTACAAATTTTCATAAATACACAATTTTTTTTATAGAATCTTTATTCCTTTTTTTTTCTCCTCTTTAAATCATAACCAAAAAAGAAAAGTATATAATAATATTCTGCAATTGTGCTGCATAACATTGAATTTGATGAAATGAACAAAAAGTATATATATGTAACGTATAAAGGATTCATCATTCGATTCACTACGAAAAATACCAATGTAACAATTACGTTATCACCAGCCCGCCTCTACAAAAATTGTAATAATAATCTCTTTAAACATTTGTAAAGCCCATTACAATGACTAGTACCGGTTGATCCGTTAACCCTTACAGAAATGACAAGTCTTATCACTTTACAAAACAATCAAAAGCTACCAAAATGTGCCACCTAGACGAAATTTGCACAAAGCATGCAACCATACTCAAGTGGAGGGACAATCCAGCCAATGTCCGTAATACATGGAGCACAAAAGAATTTCAGAGAATTCTATCATGAAACGCAGGAGGAATCCAGCAACTCATATAATAATATATATCAAACGCAGGAGGAATCCAGCAACTCATATAATAATATATATCAAACGCAGGAGGAATTCCAGCAACTCATATAATAATATATATCAAGCGTAAGAGGAATCCAGCAACTCAAATAATAATATGTATCAAACGCAGGAGGAATCCAGCCAAAACAAAAGAAAAAGCACACACAAAATCCAATAGAATTTCTTTCTTTTTCGCTACCAACAGAGATGTATTTCCCATGGATCATATTTATCAACACTACGATGATAACCATGCGAGATATATGCATCAACACTTGAATAACTATGAAAACATGCAACCAAACGCAACATGTCTATACAAATGACAAAGATGAATGGTTTTATCATCAGAATCTACCTTGCCACAAAAAGAAACTAAAACAATAAAACTAACAGGCATTCATTAACAAACGACATATAACACGACATTTAATTGCGAATCCTGCAACAGACTACTACTTAGTAGAAGACCAACCACTTCTTGCATGAAATATTTAAACAATCTCACGGATCGCATAAACTGTTTAATCAAATATGGATTCCACAAATAGAAGGAACGAAAATGTATCGACTCAAACTACAAAACAACATAGATGACATCAATATTGCTAATCCCACAAAAGAAGATAACATCTACTAGAAATAAAATACTGCATTTCTTCTAGGGATTCACGGAGCAAAAGGTTCTAGACACACGAAGAGGCTAAACTCTTTTTATTAATTTTATGTATAACAATTAAAAATATAAACAGAAAGCGACTGTAATAAAAACTATTTGTAATACCAGCGGAAATCCCATATTGGTTAATCATCACACTACAATGATTCTGCACTAACACACTTACTAACGCACGTACTCACAAAGTCGGAGGGCCGACTTTCGACCGAGCAGGGGGGTGTTACATCCTACGTAACGAACCTAATTTAAAAAATACCGACCACATATCCGATGCAATAGCGCGCCTGGCGTATACTAACCGAACCTCTTAACAAATAACTTACCGATACCGATCGAAAATAGAGAACCCTATATTTCCTGAATTTTCACTCCTACTTAGTTTCCTACATTACCAGTAGAGAGTAAAAATACCATTAATTATTTTATATAAACTTTCCGAAATAGTCTCAAAGGAAAATGTACGGAAAAATCTAAAAGCATCTTTCTAAAGCGCAGCAAACCGGACTAGCAACCCGTACCCTTGACCAACTCTATCTATTTTTAAAAAAGTAATAAAAATTCCAAAGTACATCCGCTTTCTCATGCACACGCTTATATGACATACTTTTCTTTTCCAAGAAAATTCTTTTCCAGATAGCTTTTCATATAATATAAAAATTATAAACCAAAACTAACAAACAATAGAATGATAACATTGGTCGGATTAGTATCCATATTTAGATCCAAATTCTATTACAAAATAAAGTGCTGGTTTTGCAGAATACATATTTATAAAATAAAATGAAACGTTTATTTATAATAACTGACAAATTCCGTTTTCTCCTTTTATTACAATAGATTCAACCACAAATTCATTAGTCAAACTTCCAAACTGATATCGAACAAACGAATAAATAAACATTAGCGTATAAAACATTGTAAACACCATCTCATGAATAAACAATGAACCTTTTATATATATATATCTCTATTACAAAATTGAACCTCCTTTAAAATTTAGCATCTCGATAATCATGTTTTCAAAGTTACAATAAAACAAAATTTATAAAAACAAACAATTATTTTAAGAATATCTCATTGTTTATTCATGTCTTGTACGAAATTCATGCTTTGTATCACTATGTGTAAATTGCTCTTAGAAGCCTTCAATAAAAATACTGTTAAATTGTACAAAAATCAACAACAGTTGTATTAAAACAATAATGCAAAATAGTTTATTAAAAATACAAATTTACTATTAAAACAACACAAAGACATATAAAAATTGCATGAAATATATCGGATTATTAAAAAACTCATTTAGTAAATATTAACAAATAAATATCTCCAGTTCTATACAATATACAACTACCGTTCATTTTTGTACAATCTTAAAATTAACGTAATTGTCTAAACGCGCAAAAAGATTCTGTTCAATTCGGACCGAAGCTGCAAATCTTGCATTCACATGAATTTTAGATAGAAAACCGTGACACGACACAACGCTTCAAAACGGGACTGGGCACCACTGGCGGTATCCAGTATAAATACAGCACCTCCTGGACCAAAAAAAAAGCAGTTAAGGTTGAGCAGTTTAGCTCGAGCAGAAGTTCAGCTCGACAATTGCATCGCGTCAGCCCAGCAGTCCAAGTTCTGAAGAGGGTACGGGACTTCCACCGGTACAGACATAATAGTGAGTATTTTCCCCTAACCTAGATTCCAGGCAACTAACCTGAACCCGGACAGAGCACGGGACCAGAGCCAAATCTTTTGGCCCGGCGTTTCGATACCTCCGGATACGGGCGAACTCGTCTCCGCGGCAATTCTTTTTTTTATATATTTTTTTTGGGGTAAACTAGTTCCGAAAAGGGACAGAACTCGGGACCAGGGCCAAATCTTTAGGCCCGGCGTTTCTATCTCTCCCTCGAGAAACTCGTAAACCCTTTCCTCGGTTTATTCCGGAATTGGTACGTGCCAATGCGGAATCGACCCATAGGGAATTAGGTGATAGCCTTTTCATTTTTTTTCAATATTATTTTTTTATCAGTTTCCCGCGTTTCTCCTTCCGCGAAACTAATTTTTTTACGTTTTTACAGTGGCCCGAAATAATAAGGGTGTCCGGCGTAGGAAACGGGAGCGAGCCCGGAAACTATATAAATTCCTATTGGAGCAACGCGCCCAACGCGAAGGACAGCCAGCGAGCATCCCCGACCATAACCAGCCTCCTACCCCGCAGAAAGTAAAAATCACGCTGGAGGACTACCGCCGCCGTAACGCGATCCCAAAATAAAAAACCTATAAGAAAAAGAAAATCGAGTTGACATTTATTTTCACCTTTCTACTTTCCTTTTTGAACTAACACATTCGGCAGCTCCGTCCACCCTAAAAGAATCCTATAATCGACCCTTCTGGTCGATTTGGCCCTTTCACGGCAGAGAGGTGGCGTCCACTTTCGGGCGCCATCCCAGGCATAACACATTATTTAATACTAATTCTGTAAAATTCGAATAACTTGTGCAGAAAATTCTTTATACAGTTAAAATTTGCATACATATCAAAAACACAGTTCGAAATATGGAAAATATCGTTCTGAAAACAATTCGCGAAGGAATCATTTTTTACATAATCATTTTTGATAATGTTTGCTGTAAAATGCATAGAACTTGTACAGAAAATTCTATATAAATTTAAAATATTGCATACACTTCAAAAACACTGTTTCCAATAAGGAAATTATTAGTTTCAAACAAATAGCCACGGAATCACTGCTTAAATAATCATTATTTAATACTAATTCCGTAAAATGCGTACAACTTGTGCAGAAAATTCATTATACAGTTAATATTTTGCAGAAACATGAATAACAAAGTTTGAAATAAGGAAATTGTCGTTTTGAAACAATTCGCAACGGAAACATTGTTTAAATAATCATTTATTATAATGATTGCTGTAAAATGCATAGAACTTGTACAGAAAATTCTATATAAAGTTAAAATATTGCATAGACTTCAAAAACACGGTTTGAAATAAGGAAATTATCATTTTGAAACAAATAGCGACGGAATCACTGTTTATATAATCATTATTTAATACTGATTCTTTAAAATGCGAACAACTTCTGCAGAAAATTCTTTATACAGTTAAAATCTGCATACATATCAAAAACACAGTTTGAAATATGGAAAATATCGTTCTGAAACAATTCGCGAAGGAATGATTGTTGAAATAGTCATTTATTATAATGATTGCTGTAAAATGCGTACAACTTGTGCAGAAAATTCTTTATACAGTTAAAATTTCGCATACACCTGCAAAACACTGTTTGAAATAAGGAAATTGTCTTTTTGAAACAATTCGCAACGGAATCATTGTTTAAATAATCATTTTTTATAACGATTACTGTGAAATGGGTATAATATTTGCAGAAAAATCTTCATAAAGTTAAATTTTTTCACATACTTCAAAAATACTGTTTGAAATACGGAAAGTATCATTTTGAAACAAATAGCGACGGAATCAATGTTTAAATAATCATTATTTAATACTAATTCTGTAAAATGCGTACAACTTGTGCAGAAAATTCTTTATACATTTAAAATTTTGCATACACCTGAAAAATACTGTTTGAAATAAGGAAATTATCAGTTTGAAACAAATAGCCACCGAATCACTGGTTAAAGAATCATTGTATAATACTAATTCTGTAAAATGCGTACAACTTGTGCAGAAAATTCTTTATACATTTAACATTTTGCATACACCTGAAAAATACTGTTTGAAATAAGGAAATTATCAGTTTGAAACAAACAGCGACGGAGTCACTGTTTAAATAATCTTTAGTTAATACTAATTCTGTAAAATGCATACAACTTGTGCGGAAAATTCTTTATACAGTTAAAATTTTGCACAAACATGAATAACACAGTTTGAAATGAGGAAATTGTGGTTTTGAAAAAATTCACGACGGAATCATTGTTTAAATAATCATTTTTTATAACGATTGCTGTAAAATACATAGAACTTGTGCAGAAAGTTCTCATATGAAGTTAAAATATTGCATTCACTTCAAAACACTGTTCGAACTAAGGAAATTGTCGTTTTGAAACATTTCGCAACGGAATCATTGTTTAAATAATCATTTTTTACAACGATTACTTCAAAATGCGTACAACTTGCGCAGAAAATTCTTGATACAGTTAAAATTTGCACACATATCAAAAACACAGTTTGAAATAAGGAAAATATCGTTTTGCAACAATTCGCGAAAGAATCATTGTTAAAATAATCATTTATTATAATGATTGTTGTGAAATGCATAGAACTTATGCAGAAAATTCTATATAAATTTAAAATATTGCATAGACTGCAAAAACACGGTTCGAAATAAGGAAATTATCAGTTTGAAACAAATAGCCTCGAAATCACTGCTTAAATAATCATTATATAATACTAATTCTGTAAAATGCGTACAACTTGTGCAGAAAATTCTTTATACATTTAAAATTTTGCATACACCTGAAAAATACTGCTTGAAATAAGGAAATTATCAGTTTGAAACAAACAGCGACGGAGTCACTGTTTAAATAATCTTTAGTTAATACTAATTCTGTAAAATGCATACAACTTGTGCGGAAAATTCTTTATACAGTTAAAATTTTGCACAAACATGAATAACACAGTTTGAAATGAGGAAATTGTGGTTTTGAAAAAATTCACGACGGAATCATTGTTCAAATAATCATTTTTTATAACGATTGCTGTAAAATACATAGAACTTGTGCAGAAAGTTCTCATATAAAGTTAAAATATTGCATTCACTTCAAAACACTGTTCGAACTAAGGAAATTGTCGTTTTGAAACATTTCGCAACGGAATCATTGTTTAAATAATCATTTTTTACAACGATTACTTCAAAATGCGTACAACTTGCGCAGAAAATTCTTGATACAGTTAAAATTTGCACACATATCAAAAACACAGTTTGAAATAAGGAAAATATCGTTTTGCAACAATTCGCGAAAGAATCATTGTTAAAATAATCATTTATTATAATGATTGCTGTGAAATGCATAGAACTTGTGCAGAAAATTCTATATAAATTTAAAATATTGCATAGACTGCAAAAACACGGTTCGAAATAAGGAAATTATCAGTTTGAAATAAATAGCCTCGAAATCACTGCTTAAATAATCATTATATAATACTAATTCTGTAAAATGCGTACAACTTGTGCAGAAAATTCTTTATACATTTAAAATTTTGCATACACCTGAAAAATACTGCTTGAAATAAGGAAATTATCAGTTTGAAACAAATAGCCACCGAATCACTGCTTATATAATCGTTGTTTAATACTGATTCTGTAAAATACGTTCAACTTGGGCAGAAAATTCTTGATACCGTTAAAATTTTGCATACACCTCAAAAACACTGTTTGAAATAAGGAAATTATCGTTTTGAAAAAATTCGAGACGGAATCATTGCTTAAAAAATCATTTTTTATAATGATTGGTGTAAAGTCCATAGAACTTGTGCAGAAAATTCTATATAAAGTTAAAATATTGCATACACTTCAAAAACACGGTTTGAAATATGGAAATTATCAGTTTGAAACAAATAGCCACGGAATCACTGCTTAAATAATCATTATATAATACTAATTCTGTAAAACGCGTACAACTTGTGCAGAAAATTCTTTATACATTTAAAATTTTGCATACACCTGATAAACACTGTTTGAAATAAGGAAATTATCGTTTTGAAAAAATTCGAGACCGAATCATTGTTTAAATAATCATTTTTTATAATGATTACTTCAAAATGCGTACAACTTGAGCAGAAAATTCTTGATACAGTTAAAATTTGCATACATATCAAAAACACAGTTTCAAATAAGGAAATTATCATTTTGAAACAAATAGCGACGGAATCACTGTTTAAATAATCATTATTTAATATATATTTATTTAATGTTCCACATACATGTGATTACATGACCTCTGTTTCTTATATCTTATTTCTTATATCTTACATGCGTTCTCATTCTCTCTCTTCTACTTCCTACTCTAATATACACTTATATTCCTTATCCTATACACAACATTCCTTTTCTTTTCTTTTTTTCTCCACCCTCTTCATCCATACATATCCTCTACCATCCTCATCCAGTACTTCATTCACACTACCTCTCATTCTTTCAAGACCCTCACACTCTTTTAACATATGCTCTAAATTCTCCTCTCCCCTCCCACAAATTCTACATTGTCGATTCCTTTCTTTCATCCAATATCTATTATTCCATTCCTCATTTCCGCATCTCCACCTAGCTATCGTTTTTATTTCATTTCCTTCACACTTTTTACCATTTTTTATATATTTCCGTATGTCCTCTGCCCATATTCTTTTATACCTCCCACAGGACCTCGACCCATTTATCTTTATCCATCTTTCTTGTCTATCTATTCCACCATCTTTTTCTATCATCCAATTCCATTTATTTTCACCTAACTCTTCGAATGCTTCCTCACTCACTCCACATCTCCATATATATTCTCTTCTTTCCATACTTTCATTATTCCATTCACAATCCCCCTTCTCCCCTTCCTTTCTTTCTTTCCAACATTCTCTTCCGATTGCACTTATTTCTCCCTTGCCTAGCTTTTCATCAAATTTCCCTGCCCTTTTACCTGTTTCTACCCTAATCTTTCTCCTTTTCAGTTCCTCTCTACATATGTACCCAGGGGTACTCCTATCTAAACCTAAAACCCATTTAATATATCTTTCTTGTAATCTCTCAATTTCCTCCCATTCTCGATATCCCCAAACCTCTACTCCATACATTACTACACTTTTCACTAAACTATCAAATAGTTTCATTCTCCATTTTATGTCTCCACTAAATCTTCTCTCCCCCATACTCCAAACCCACCCCATTACTATCTTTGCTTTCCTAACCCTGTCTCTAACTTGGCCTTCTTCTCCATTATTTCTGCTCATTATATATCCTAAATACTTTACTTCCTTTACTTCCTCTATTCTTTCTCTTCCCCACCACCAGAACCTCTCTTTTTCCCTACCCCCTCCTTTCCTAAACCCTATTATCTTCGATTTTTCTATGTTTAATTCCAATCTCTTTCCCTTTAAAAAACTCTTTAATCCCCTAATCATACTTCTCATGTCCTCTTCGTCCTCTGCCACGAGTACCACGTCATCTGCATATTCTAGGCACCAAATCCTATCTTTTCCTATCTTCACCCCCTTTGTACCTTTTTTCAACTGTTCTTCTAAATCCGCTAAATAGATGTTAAATAAGGTTGGGCTTAAGGGGCATCCTTGTCTAACGCCTTTCCTTACCCAGAATACCTCCCACTCTTACCTTGCATCTAGTTTCTTCGTATATCTGCTTTACCCTTTCTATTAGATCCTTGCTTATCCCTCTTTTCTGCATCATATACCACAATACCTCTCCATCCACATTGTCAAAAGCCGCCTTTAGATCTATAAAAAATGCCCACAATCTTTTCCCCTTTACCTTTATCCTCCGTCCTATTATATGTTTCATTATTTTAATATTCTCTATAGTTCCCCTACCCTTTCTAAAACCTGCTTGCGTCCTACTCCACCCATTCTTATCATCTAATTCCTTCACTATTTTCTTGTTCAAAATATTGGCATAAATTTTATAAGCTGTACTGGTTAACATCACCCCCCTATAATTACCAACACTATCCCTATCCCCTTTCTTCCATATCGGGATGATCACTCCAGTCCTCCATTTATCAGGAAAACCTTCTCCTTCCCATACCCCCTTAATAATCTCTACTAGCTTGCCCCCGATTTTCTGCCTACCGGATATCCATGCTTCGTTCTTAATCCCATCCTCCCCTGCTGCTTTTCCTTTCTTTAACTTCATAATCTCTTTATATATCTCCCCCTCTTCTAAACTATCACTATTGTCTCCTATGAAGTCTTCCTTTTCTCTAACAAACTCATGTATTTCTGATACTCCTCCAAAGACCCCCTTAAAATGCTCTGCCCATTCTCCTATACTTATTTTCGTCGTCATCTGCTCCCTTCTGGTCCTATATCTATTTATAAACTTCCATGCCTGAGTTTCTGTTTTTATCTCCTCTATTTCTTTTTCTTCTTTTTCCTTATACGCTAGCTTTTTCTTAGTACATGTCTCCCTATACACGCTTCTCTTTCTATAAAATTCATTCCTCGCTATTTCTCTATGTATCTCTTTCGCTTTCCTAAAGTTTCGTTTCGCTTTTTGTGCTGCTCTTTTTCCCTCGCTACATTCCCTATCCCACCACGGAGTCCACCCTATCTTTCTTACTTTCTTTCTATCTTTATACTGAGTTGCTCTTTTCACCACTTCTTCCATTTCCCTCCAGCCTTCCTCTACCCCTACACTATTCCATTCTATAATTTCTATTCTCTTTCTATATTCCTTTTCCCCTTCTTCCGACCAATCCTGCACCTTTATCCCTTCTATCTTTTGCTCCTCTACATTTATTATTTCCTTCCCTATTCTCGCCATTATTGGCTGATGGTCCGATTCTATTCTTACCCCCACTTCAAATCTTTCTATTTTTTCCCATGCTGTCCAGTTAACCAACCCTAAGTCTATCACCGAGTTTGCAATCCTTTGACCCTTGCCTTCATACGTCCATTCTCCTTCTTCATCCCCTTCATTATTCCCGTTTAACACTAACCACCGTCTATCTTCAATCAAATCATTTAACCGTCTTCCTTCCTTATTCATTACCTTGTCTTTTGATTTTCTGTCTTCTTCCCTCCCTTCCTCATCCACTGTACCCCCACTCCCTTTCGATCCAATTCTTGCATTAAAATCTCCACCTATTAGTAAGCTACCCTCATCTTCTTCCTTTACCATCTCATCCAAATCTAGTAGCACTTGCTCATTGCCTGCTCTATTATACACTGTCACTATTGTCCATACCTCGTTTCCAATTACTATTTTTCTTTCCTGGATACCTTCTTTGTATATCCTGTCTATATCCTTTTCCTTTAATCCTGTCCTCACTCCGGTTATTATTCCTCCTCTCGCTCTTCCTTTTCTATTTTCTCTCTTAGCTATTTGGGCTTTCCATTCCCACCCTTCCGGCAATCTATTTTTCAGTTTCTGCCACCCTTTCTCTTCTAACCACGTTTCCGTCAAACCTACTACATCGTACCCTTGAATAAACTCCCAGAAATCCTCGTCCTTATTTTCTATTCCCGCTATATTCCAAAACATAACTTTTATTCCTTTTTCCTTAAATTCTCCCTCCCTATTTTCAAACTTCCCCTCTTTCTGCTTATTGTTATTTTTCTTTCTCCCCTTATATTGTTTCTTATTACTAGCTACTCTATTACCCTCTCTGAGCGCCGAAAATCCCTCCCCCGTCTACTATACTCTTCCTCATTCTCTCTCGCATACACCCTTTTCTCTTGCATACATTTTTCTCTTTCATTCCACACATACTCCATGCCATTCGCAAAACCTTTTCCATACCCTATATTTACTCTCTTTCCATTCTCTCTCTCCTTCTTCGCCCACATCCTTACTTCTCTTTGCATATTTCGCTTCATTCTAGTTAAATCTTCATTTGCATACACCTTATCTAAACTTGTCCCTTTCAACTTTTTACAGTTCTTTAAAATTTCTACCTTATCTTCAAATTTGACCAATTTTGCTATTATTATTTTCTCATTTACTCTCTTAACTATAAAAGCGTCCTCTATCTCAACTTCATTTAGCCCCGTTTCCCTTACCACCTTTTTAACTACATCTTTCACTCCCTCATTCATCGCCACATTCACACCTTTAATAACAATATTGCGTTTCTTCTCTCTTCTTTCCATTTCTTCACATCGTTTCTGCATGTCCTCTATCTTTTCCCTTAGATGCTGGTTCTCTTTCTTCAGCTCTGCAAATTCTTTTCTAAACTCCTTCCATTCTTCTTTTCTTTCTTCTCTTATTTCCTTTATTATTTCTTCCTTTACTTCTCTTAAGCACTCCATCATTTGTTCTTTATTCATCTTTACTTCCTCGTTTTTCTTCTCCTCTCTCTTCTTTACCTTGCTCTTTCGACCTTTTTCCACTGGACTTGCTGAACGACTGTCTCTTCCTCGTTTTGCATGCAGCGCTTCTATAATTGACGATGCGCCGCTTCCTAATCGCTGTCGACTTACTTCTCCCAAGCTCTCTGCTTTCGTCGGTCTTCCTCTTCTTCGTCTACCTTCACTGCTTACGCTTCCCTTTCTCTGTCTACTCCCGCTCTCTTCTTCTGCGCCGCCCGGTCCACCAAGCTTTTGACCAAATAGCCACGCGAGCGTTCGCCTTTCGGCTGGTTCCGACTCTATTGGCAACTTCGGTTGTTCCTCACTTTTCTCCCCGCTCTTCTCCATACACTCTCCGCGCACTGCTTTTGTTATTGCGCGCACTTGTGTGTTATCGTCGTGGTGTTTTCGACAATGCTATTTATCGACGGCTTATCGAATCCGTCCGAGACCGTTGGGAAAATTCGCCCTCGATATCTCGCTCTTCACACGTCACTTCCACCACGTGCCCTGTTCTTTTTATGCACTAAGATGTACAAAATAAAGAGGGGGATCACCCACCTTAAGCAGCTATGATCGCTTCTTGGTCTAAGTTCTCTTCTGCGGCACCTATAAGCTCCTCCACTTCTTATTTTCTGCTATCCCCGATGGATGTGTTTTGAGGTTAGAGCGCCTGTCAGAATCTCTACTTGCCCTTTTCTTTCCTTTATCCAACCGCTCGTTCTGCAACGGCTATTAAAAATCGCTTAGCCAATCCTGCAATGAAACACGTCCCTCACGGGACAGAAAATTGCAGAATCAAGCCTTTTTTTTAAATTTTCGCTACTCTCACTTTCCAATATGTCTATAACGTAACTTACCCAAAACGGAAGTCTCAAATAATCATTATTTAATACTAATTCTGTAAAATTCGTATAACTATAAAAATATCGTTTTGAAACAATTCGCGAAGGAATCATTGTTTAAATAACGATTGCTGTAAAATGCATAGAACTTGTGCAGAAAATTCTATATAAATCTAAAATATTGCATAGACTTCAAAAACACTGTTTGCAATAAGGAAATTAATAGTTTGAAGCAAATAGCCACGGAATCACTGCTTAAATAATCATTATTTAATACTAATTCCGTAAAATGCGTACAACTTGTGCAGAAAATTTATTATACAGTTAAAATTTTGCAAAAACATGAATAACACAGTTTGAAATAAAGAAATTGTCGTTTTGAAACAGTTCGCAACGGAATCATTGTTTAAATAATCATTTATTATAATGATTGCTGTAAAACGCATAGAGCTTGTGCAGAAAATTCTATATTGAGTTAAAATATAGCATAGACTGCAAAAACACAGATTGAAATAAAGAAATTATCATTTTGAAACAAATAACGACGGAATCACTGTTTATTAAATCATTATTTAATACTGATTCTGTATAATGCGTACAACTTGTGCAGAAAATTCTTTATACAGTTAAAATTTTGCATACACCTGAAAAACACTGTTTGAAATAAGGAAATTGTGGTTTTGAAAAAATTCGCGACGGAATCATTGTTTAAATAATCATTTTTTATAACGATTGCTGTAAAATACATAGAACTTCTGCAGGAAATTCTATATACAGTTAAAATATTGCATACACATCAAAAACACGGTTTGAAATAAGGAAATTATCATATTAAAACAAATAGCGACGGAATCACTATTTATATAATCATTGTTTAATACTGATTCTGTAAAATGCGTTCAACTTAGGCAGAAAATTCTTTATACAATTAAAATTTTGCATACACCTCAAAAACACTGTTTAAAATAAAGAAATTGTCGTTTTCAAACAATTCGCGAAGGAACCATTGTTTAAATAATTATTTTTTATAACGATTGCTGTAAAATGCATAGAATTTGTGCAGGAAATTCTATATACAGTTAAAATATTGCATACACATAAAAAATACTGTTTGAAATAAGGAAATTATCATTTTGAAACTAATAGCGACGGAATCACTGTTTTAATAATCATAATTTAATACTGTGTTACGGATGCTGGCTACGCACATAGCAATCGTAACATAGACAATACTTGTCTTTATAAGATCGACAAGACACACACACCGAAGGGCCCGATTCGGCGTCGCACATATATTGCACACGTGCTGTAACTTACGCTGGGAACCACGGGTTCCTCTAGCTGCAAGCCCAAACGGTCAAGAAAAGAATGTGCCACGCCGTGGAAGATGGCACGTGGCAAACAAGAAGTGCAGGTGTCCATCAAAAAGGACGATGATCTCATTGACATCTACCATATAAAAAGGGCAATCACATTGCCCGAAATCAGAGTCGCCCCGTTAATGATCGAGTGAAGATCTCGGTGCAGAGTCGCCCCGCGTACGATCAAGCGAAGATCTCCGTTAGAGTCGCCCCGTTAATGATCGAGTGAAGATCTCGGTGCAGAGTCGCCCGGCGTACGATCAAGCGAAGATCTCCGTTAGAGTCGCCCCGCGATTGACGCCGTAAAGATCTCGGTGCAGAGTCGCAACGTGTACGATCCAGAGAAGATCTCGGTACAGAGTCGCACTCGAACTTAGAAGCTTCGCGACACATTAATCCGCGACTCTCCGCGAATCAATACCGGACTTAGTACTTATATACCCGGACGATCTGTACGACCTGTAGTTGGCATTTCCAAAAATAAATCAAAGTTATTATTACTAAATTCGCCAGTATTTCGTCACTTGGGGTGTCGATCCCCTTTATGCGGAAGATCCCAAAAACGATTCTCAGCTACCGAGAATCATCCCTTACAACTCCTGATCCTGATAAAAATTGCATTACGAAAAACATAAAAATCGTAACATAAAAAATGGTGGCAGCGATGGGATCCGCAAGTGACTGGTGAACTTCAAAAATAACTTTTCAAGGAAATTAGAACGGGTAAACGGAGTCCGGTTCGCGTAAAATAAAGTTGTGAATGAACACGAGCTGTTTGGAGACGCAGCTATCCAGGATTCATTGCTCCAGAACGCGGAGGAGGCCTTATCCAATTCAAGGTTCACGAGGGCGCTTCACTAACCTGAGGGACTGTCCAGTAACTTGAGGAAGCTCAACGCATCAACTAGAGCAGAGAAGACATCGAGGACGCTGATTGTCTACTTCATGAGTGCAGCTACGTAAGTAAATTTGCATTTCTGTACAAATTTTCTCAAAAAAAAAACTTTGGAATAATTTATCAATCTTTTGCTCAGAAGCATATTTAAATTTCACGAACAAAAAGAGAGAAAATTTGTAAACTATTTAACGATTGTTGTGAATTTTATGAACTTTGAAATATTGTTGATTTAAAAAAGAAAACAATTCCAATTCATTTTGAAACACTATTGTAATTAATTTTGGAGTGTTTATTCAATTAATGTTGAAATACTGTCACAATTAACCTTGAAATATTGTTATAATTAACTTCGAAATATTCTTTTAACTAACTTTGAATATTATCAAATTTACAATTTGTTACATCGTGCGAACATTTTTTAACAAAAAAAAAAAGGAAATTTTGAATACAAAACAAACGCGAATCAGAAATTAATAATAGCGACTTTCAAAAAAAAATATACAAAAAATGGCGGACTATAAAAGCGGAATAACGACAAGCGGTAGCCACCATGTGGCTCCCGCAGGTCCGGTATATGTGGTAGCACGAGCACCACCAATTGCGGAAGCAGTGAACAGTGTGCCAGAATTTGACGGCACCCGCGAAAAATTCTCAGACTTCGAAAGTGCGTGTCGCGACGGATTCAGATTATTATCGGCCGACGAAACCCGGATCTACCTACACATGATGAGGAAAAAGCTTACCGGGAAAGCGAAAATTTTCTGCGAAAAAATTTCGACATACGCGACAGTAGAAGCCTTTCTGGCCGATCTAAAATCTGCCTACGGCATCTCTAGTGATCCGCTCAAGTTGCTAGTGGGATTAAAAAATACTTACCCCGGACCACGCGAAAGTCTCGAAGATTTTGGTTACCGTTTATTACGCGATTATCGAGCTCTCGAGAAAGCTATAAACTCGTCGAGAGATTTTGACGCAGTTGCCGGTCAGAGATTATTAACTTTGGCAAATCGTGACGGAAAGGACCATTTCATTTACTGCGCGAAAGGCCCTATGGAAGTACGCCTCACGCAGTTGAATCCAGATATGCTCGAGGCTGCCGTAGAACACGCTAGAAAACTAACTGAAAAATACAGCGCGAAAGACGCAGGATCCGATCCTATGCTAGGAGGTCGCGGAGAAAGATATTATCAAGCGTCTGCTCATTTAGTTTCTAAAGGTACGCAATATCAGCATGACTATTTAGACCGGCCAGGTGTTATGAAATCGATCCTGAATGGCGAAATTATAACGACATTCAGTGTAGTTATTGTAAAAGAATAGGGCACTCTCGGAAACAATGCCGAACTCTAAAAAATAGGAATTTCGATACCCCGGACATGCAGAGACATTGCACTTGGTGTGATCGCATAGGTCACACCAGAGATAATTGTCCCGCGCAAAGATTTAATCAACAAAAATGCGAGTTTTGTCTGCGAATAGGTCACGGCAGTGAAACGGCCGTTTTTTTAGAAACGGCGTGATAAAAAAGATTTCGGAAGGAAAATTTCAGGATAGGTCAAAAAATAGGTTTGCAGAAAATAACCAAACTTTTTTTAATAACGATCGCCGGGACGAATTGAAATTCCGAAATGACCGAAATAGGGAAAACCTCCCAAGTTTTTCTGGAAATCGTTCGTTTTCGGGAAATTATCATTCGTCTCATCAGACTAATGATAGATGGCAGAGAAATAAATACGGGAATAATCAAGAAACCGATAAACGAGAAAACATTTCATCCTACAGCCAAAATCACAATCATTTAAACTCCAGGGGCGCTCGACTGTAACCAACAACGTCGAGCGACGCCCGAGACAAAAACTCCACTCGGAAAATGCGCGCCGTAAAAGCGGAACGGCCAGAGTCCATTTCGGGCATGTTAGTTTTTCAGAATGTCCACGAATAGACATTTCTAGCCCCGATCTGCATTACGGAAACGGAATATTCTTGGTTGATTTGGTTGACGGAGCAGAAATAAATCTTATAAAACTGAGTAAACTACGTCGAGATCTGTATCCCGATCAGGATATCAAATTCGATTTAAGCGGAATCGGCAAAGGAATAATCGGTACGCTAGGTTGTGCAGAAGTACAATTTAATGATGAAATTATAGAGTTACAAATAGTGAGAGATGACTTCCCTATCGATGAAGATGGAATCATGGGAAATCCTTTTTTCCGAACTCTCGGAGCAAAAATCGATTACGAACAAGATTGTGTACATATAAGAAATGATATAATCCCATTTATTAATGAAGAATTCATACAGATTTCGCCAAGAAGTCGCAGAGTAGTTCGCGTAGAAGTTCTAAACAACTTCGGATTTGTACCAAAAGTCAACATCTGCAGTGGTTTATTTTTTGGTAATGCCCTAGTAAAAAATCGCAATGGATACGCATATCTGTATGTCATAAATACGAATGACTATGAAATAAAATTTACCGTCCCACAAATTGAACTGGAAGAATGCGAAGTAGCAAAAAATATACAAAGAGAAAATAATGTTATAAAATCCATGCAGGATCTTAAGAATTACGAAAATAATCGGAAAAAACAAAATCACGCAAAAATACAAGTGGCTATGGGACATGATAAACAGAGAAATAACGATGTTTTGAAGCGGATAAATGTGGACGGCATGTCGGACGAGGAAAGAAAACATGTGGAGAATCTCGTTCACGACTACGCTCACATGTTTCACCTACCAGGGGAACCATTAGGCGCGACTTCCGTATTCAAACACCGCATTCATACCACAAATGATGTGCCGATACGCGCTAAACGTTTCCGGCACCCACCTGCTATAAAAACCGAAATGCAGCGACAAGTGGACGAGCAGCTCGAGGCAGGATTGATTAAACCGTCCTGCTCTCCATATGACTCTCCAGTTTGGGTTGTCCCTAAGAAACCAGGTCCTAACGGCGAAAAGCGATGGCGTTTAGTTATCGATGTACGCGATCTTAATGAGAAAACAATTGGGGATGCTTATCCTATTCCGAATATTACTGACGCTTTGGACCAATTAGGTCAGTCCGTGTATTTTACAACTCTCGACCTTAAATCTGGGTTCCATCAGATAATGATGGATGAGCGAGATGCACATAAAACTGCGTTTTCGACTCCAAACGGTCACTATCAATATGTAAGAATGCTGATGGGAATAAAAAACGGCCCCAGCGATTTTCAGCGACTTATGGATCTAGTATTAAGTGGCTTACTAGGTATAGAGCTGCTAGTATATCTCGATGACATAATTATTTACGCAAAAAATTTGTATGAACATGAGGTTAAATTTAGACGACTCATGAAACGACTTCAAGACGCAAATCTTACGTTGGAACCCGATAAATGTCAGTTCCTACGCAAGGAAGCCGCATACTTGGAGCACACTATTGGTAATAATACAGTTCAGCCGGATGCGAAAAAGATCGAAGCGGTAAGGAAATATCCGGTCCCCAAAAATCGAAAAAACGTTAAATAATTTCTTGGACTAGCGGGATATTATAGACGATTTGTTGAGGGATTCTCAAAAATCGCCCACCCGTTAATTATCTTATTACGTCAGGATGTCAAGTTTACATGGGGTACCGAGCAGATAGAAGCGTTTGAGAAACTAAAGGATCTGTTATGTAATACACCAATCTTACAGTTACCTAATTTCGACGAGCCGTTCGTTGTCACTACGGACGCCTCGGGAGTAGCACTTGGCGCGATTTTATCGCAAGGCAAGATTGGTGAGGATCTACCAGTCGCCTACGCATCACGAAGTTTAAAAGGAGCAGAAACCCGATACACTACATCGGAAAAAGAAATGTTAGCTGCAGTGTTCGCCGTAGAACAGTTCCGTCCATATTTGTATGGTCGAAAATTTACTCTCGTAACAGATCATCAACCACTAAGATTCCTTAAAACTATGAAGGATATGAATTTGAGATTACACCGTTTTCGCATAAAATTAGAAGATTACGAATACGATGTGGCATATCAATAGGGGAAACGTAATGTAAACGCGGATGCATTATGGCGTAACCCAATCGATAGATCTAAAAAACGCACGAAAAATTGAAAAATCGTATATGCCAATTAAAGGCGGTAAAAATGATAAAGAAAACAAAAAACGATCAAGAAACGCTAAGAAACTGCGAGTCTCAGATGCTGACGGGTCAGGAAATCCTGCTCCGAAAAAACGTGGTAAGGATTTCGATGAAGAAACCGATACGTATGGAGATGTTGAAGACAACGTGACTGACTGCGACAAAGAGAGCCAGAGTTCCAATGTAAAAATGCTGGGAGTTGGAAAGACAGCTCGAAAGAAATACATAACCGAGATCGAAACACTCGAATTGCCAGCCTACATGAAATTAGGAAACCATAAAGGAAAAACTCGGTCGAGACAGCAAGACGGATCAACTTCAATGAAAAAAACTCCTACACCGGTGAAGAAAAAACAAAGAAAACGATATATAACGGAAGTAGAAAAACTACAAGTGCCGGATTATTTGAAAATTGACCCTACAGTAAAGCGAACTCAGATAAAAGAAAAACCAAAAATAATAAAAAATGAAGTGCTATCCGAAGCAGAAACGAAATTAAACTATAAGAAACGGTTAACTGATGTTCGAAACAGTTGGAGGGAAATAGAAGAATTTCCTACTGAGGACGAACTTACGTCACAACCAGATACAGAAACCACGTATTCCGAAATGGAAGAGCTAAGCGTCAGAGAAAACTCGAAGAAAAAGACGAAAATGAAAAATCGAAAAAGTCATACGTCGGACAACGAGGACCTAGAAGATTCTTGGTCGTCGGATTTTTCCCTCGACCCGCCCGAAGAAACTATACGTTTACTTCCCCATTCGACGCCCAAGGAGAAGGGCCCATCTAAAAATAGTTCTTACTCGCAAGCGCAGAGAGCTAGAGAAGCTACCATCGACGGAGAGGGACACATTCTAAACTAAGAATAAATACTATCAACGATCACGTATTCAGTAAAAAGGGACATATTGTCTACTTTACCACGGCCAATGGACATTTAGATAGCGAAATCGGCCTAGGCCTTGTGGAACGACATTTAATTAATCCCGACGAATTGTCGTTCAAACGATTAAAAATCGGTGAAGTGATTGTACATAAAAAAGGTAAGACCCAACTCTTCGGACTTGTCGTTAAACAAAACCTTGATGATCGAGCCTTGAAATCAAACATTGTCAAATCCATCAATATATTGGATGCCCTTTTAACAAAATTTAAGATTTCATCCATAATAATCGGGCAGGATCGCGACATGTTCCCACATATTCAATGGCGAGATATCCAAGATACAATTCAATCACTACTTGGCCGACGAGAACTAACGATCACCTTTTGTAAGGACAACCGTTCCATACCTCCAGTAAGCGAGCGATTCTCCATAATAAAAGAACACCATGATTCAGTTATAGGTGGTCACAAATGAGTGACAAAAACGTATCGTCGCTAATGCGAAAATTTTTTTTGGCGAAACATGAAAAGTGACGTCACGGAATACGTAAAAGGATGTGCCGGATGTCAAAGGAAAAAACTCGTACGCGTAAAAACACGGTTACCAATCGTCATTACAGACACACCACGAAACGCATTTGACAAAGTGGCCCTTGATATATGGGGACCAACAGATATCACTGAGAGTGGAAATCGGTATGTATTAACCATACAAGACCTACTCACGAAATACTCCCTTGGAATTCCGCTAGCGGAGGCATCAGCAGTAGAAGTCGCGAAGGCGTTTGCAAAACATTTTATTTGCAGTTTTGGAGCCCCTGTATCTATTCTTACCGACCAAGGTCGTTGCTTTATCGCAAAGATCATGAAAGAATTTGCGAAAAATTTTAAAATTAAAACATTCGTGACATCTGCTTGCTTTTGTCGAGAAACGTAGCGATTGGGACATTTGGCTTACATTCGCCATGTTTTCATACAACACGAGTGTTCATGAAGGGACAAACTACTCGCCACACGAGCTTGTATATGGGACAAACGCACGATTACCAAGTGCACACGCCACCCGCGAGAAGCTCATTACATACGACGATTATTTGGCAGAATTGACCGAGAGAATCACGGAAGCACGGACGTTAGCCACGATGAATCTCTCATAAATGAAACATCGGTCGAAAAAATATTATGATCAAAAATTGAATATTTGCCATTTTCGCGAAGGTGAAATGGTATTATTATTAAAAGAACCCCGGAAGGGCAAGGTAGACGACGAATACACTGGGCCCTATGAAATTATTGAAATATGTGGCTTACGAAATATAAAATTACGTATCAATGCGCGAAAAAACAAAATAGTACAAATTGATAAAGTAAAGAAGAACCATGACCCGTTGATGGATTTTTGTCTATAGGAAATTAAAAAAAGATGTGGAAAAAAGATATATACAATAATGATACAAAAAAAATATAAATAAAAACTTAACGGATATAGAAAATTAAAATAAGACGTAGAAAAATATATACACCAACGATAATGATACAAAAAAAATATAAAAAGTTGATGGATATTTGTTTATAGAAAATTAATATAAGATAGAGAAAAATATATATTAAACATAAAAAAGTGGATAACTGACTAACCCACACGTAAAGATACACATACTCGGAACATTGGAGAAACGAAAGGATGCACTACATTTTTACGCATCTTTAGAATTTACCATCATTCCTCCGTTATACAATCACAGAATCCGTGGACCAGATATAAGCTGACGATTTCAGAACAGTATAATACAAACACTGAAACAACACCACGACGCCGGGAGGGCACCAACGCCTCCCCCGGAACGCACGGGAAGAATCGTAACCGACGAAGAACAAATAGAAAACACTTGTTAAATTTTCACTAAACATTTTTTATTTTTTTTTTCAAAGAAAACACTCTCTCTCACTTACAGAAGAAATCGGCACGCAGAGGAGCGCCGATGATTCGGTAGGCACTATAATTCACTCTGAACACACCAGTCGACGCATCATCTTAGAAAGCACAATAAGAACGGAAAACGAGATCGAAACGTAGGAAGACGAAAGTGCAACTATCGATACTGAATCAATCCACACTTACTTAGCTCAAGTGGAATGATAACATTTTTTGAAACAAGCTATTTCTAGAACAGAACCCCTATTGTCTAGGACCACACGGATTGAGTAGAAAAGCGAAAGAATCATATAAACACTTGAAACTCTCAAGTTACATTACCAGTAAAACATTATCGAAAGATGCGATACGCGAGGAAAGCGAAACCCCTAGAGTGGGCCTCACACTTAAGAGAGAGAAGAAGAGAATAAGCCGGAGAGGCCCAAGTGCAGCATAGGAGTAACTCGTGCACGCGTTTTCTTATGATCTTCATCCTTCCACTTTTCTCCTCAATACATCGACACACAATTGATGTACTAAATATAAATTTTGGACATTTTTTTTTAATACACCAAATAACCCAGGATATAAAAATTTGCTGCGAAACGCAGATATCCAAAATCAGCCTTAACAAAGTGAACGTCCGTATGTGACATTTGTTGTACGAAAATAAAAATCATTTTTTATTCTTATATCAAATGGTCATTAGGACATGATTATTTTAAGAATACGTGAACAAGATAATACAGAAGTTCTGCGTATATAAGATTTTTTTTTAAAAACTTAACCAAAATTAGAGATAATATTCAAACCAAAATTTTTTTTTTGAAAATTTCAGTCATACATACGAGTATTTCAACAAGTTTTTCAATGATAATATACATAGGTATTTCAATGAATATTTCAATTATAATACACATAAGTGTATCAATAAGTATTTCAATAAGCATTTCAATTATACTAAACATAGGTGTTTCAAGGATTATACCAATTATAATACACATTAGTATTTCAATTATAATTCACATAAATCTATTCAATTATGATATATAGAAGTATTCACAACAATCGTCATGTTTGGTTGTTCCATGGAAATGTCAACAGTGAAATCTCCATGGAGTAACAAAACTCAGAAATGCATTTTTACAACGCCATAGACAACATAATGCGCTATAGCATAATAGGCAGTGTTAGTGATGTGTAGTGTCAAGTGTGTATGTAAGATATAAATAGACTTCTGAACACAGACCACGTTACGGGTAGCCCGGCGTCCAAACGAGACAAGGAGGCGCCATAGGGCTACAGCGGACTTTTTTATGTATGCACACTACGGGATGCGTCATAACATGTCATTTTATAAGAAATTCAATACGAACGCCTAAGCAAGCGCATATATATATATATATATATATAAGAAAAATGTAACACTAACCATAGATTAAGATACTTTGGAATGTATAAGATGACCCAATAAGACAATAATGTAAAATTTTTCTTACTAACAATAGCCAACTGAAGGTCACGCGTATAATTTAAGTTGCGTATTAATTTTTTGTACGACCATTGATTGACGGTGGATCGTCAATTTTTTCAACCCCGGGCGTATTACGGATGCTGGCTACGCACATAGCAATCGTAACATAGACAATACTTGTCTTTGTAAGATCGACAAGACACACACACCGAAGGGCCCGATTCGGCGTCGCACATATATTGCACACGTGCTGTAACTTACACTGGGAACCACGGGTTCCTCTAGCTGCAAGCCCAAACGGTCAAGAAAAGAATGTGCCACGCCGAAGCTCGAAGTAACACAATCCTTAAGATTGTGACTCACACACGCACACAATAGCACACGTTCCCCGAATCGCCAAGGTTACCGATAAGTCAAAAGCGGTGAGCGATTCGTGGAAGATGGCACGTGGCAAACAACAAGTGCAGGTGTCCATCAAAAAGGACAATGATCTCATCGACATCTACCATATAAAAAGGGCAATCGCATTGCCCGAAATCAGAGTCGCCCCGTTAATGATCGAGTGAAGATCTCGGTGCAGAGTCGCCCAGCGTACGATCAAGCGAAAATCTCCGTTAGAGTCGCCCCGTTAATGATCGAGTGAAGATCTCGGTGCAGAGTCGCCCCGCGTACGATCAAGTGAAGATCTCCGTAAGAGTCGCCCCGCGATTGACGCCGTAAAGATGCAGAGTCGCAATGTGTACGATCCAGAGAAGATCTCGGTACAGAGTCGCACTCGAACTTAGAAGCTTCGCGACACATTAATCCGCGACTCTCCGCGAATCAATACCGGACTTAGTACTTATATACCCGGACGATCTGTACGACCTGTAATTGACAGTTATTATTACTAAATTCGCCAGTATTTCGTCACTTGGGGTGTCGATCCCCTTTATGCGGAAGATCCCAAAAACGATTCTCAGCTACCGAGAATCATCCCTTACAACTCCTGATCCTGATAAAAATTGCATTACGAAAAACATAAAAATCGTAACAACTGTTTCTGTAAAATGCGTACAACATCTGCAGAAAATTCTTTATACAGTGAAAATATTGCATACACCTGAAAAACACTGTTTGAAAGAAGGAAATTGTCGTTTTGAAACATTTCGCAACGGAATCATTATTAAAATAATCATTTTTTATAACGATTACTTCAAAATGCGTACAACTTGAGCAGAAAATTCTTGATACAGTTAAAATTGGCATACATATCAAAAACACAGTTTGAAATAAGGAAAATATCGTTTTGCAACAATTCGCGAAGGAATCATTGTTAAAATAATCATTTTTTATATTGATTGCTGTAAAATGCATAGAACTTGTGCAGAAAATTCTATATAAATTTAAAATATTGTATACACTTCAAAAAGACTATTTGCAATAAGGAAATTATCAGTTTGAAGCAAATAGCCACGGAATCACTGTTTAAATAATCATTATTTAATACTAATTCCGTAAAATGCGTACAACTTGTGCAGAAAATTTATTATACAGTTAAAATTTTGCACAAACATGAATAACACAGTTTGAAATAAGGAAATTGTCGGTTTGAAACAATTCGCAACGGAATCATTGTTTAAATAATCATTTATTATGATGATTGCTGTAAAATGCATAGAGCTTGTGCAGAAAATTCTATATTAAGTTAAAATACTGCATACACTTCAAAACACTGTTTGAAATAAGGAAATTGTGGTTTTTATAAAATTCGCGACGGAATCATTGTTTAAATAATCATTTTTTATAACGATTGCTGTAAAATACATAGAACTTCTGCAGGAAATTCTATATACAGTTAAAATATTGCTTACACATCAAAAACACGGTTTGAAATAAGGAAATTATCATTTTGAAACAAATAGCGACGGACTCACTATTTATATAATCATTGTTTAATACTGATTCTGTAAAATGCGTTCAACTTGGGCAGAAAATTCTTGATACAGTTAAAATTTTGCATACACCTCAAAAACACTGTTTGAAATAAGGAAATTGTCGTTTTCAAACAATTCGCGAAGGAACCATTGTTTAAATAATCATTTTTTATAACGATTGCTGTAAAATGCATAGAATTTGTGCAGGAAATTCTATATACAGTTAAAATACTGCATACACTTCAAAAAGACTGTTTGCAATAAGGAAATTATCAGTTTGAAACAAATAGCCACGGAATCACTGCTTAAATAATCATTATTTAATACTAATTCCGTAAAATGCGTACAACTTGTGCAGAAAATTCTTGATGCAGTGAAAATTTTGCATACGCATCAAAAACACTGTTTGAAATAAGGAAATTATCGTTTTGAAAAAATTCGAGACGGAATCATTGTATTCATAATCATATTTAAAAACGGTTTCTCTCGTATGCTTAAAACGTGAGCAGAAAATTCTTTATAAAGGTAATATTTTGCATACACTTCAAAAGCAATATTTGGAATAAGGAAAATATCGTTTTAAAACAATTCGCGGAGGAATCATTGTTTAAATAATCATTTTTTATAATGATTGCTGTAAAATGCATAGAACTTGTGCAGAAAATTCTATATAAATTAAAATATTGCATAGACTTCAAAAACATTGTTTGCAATAAGAAAATTATCAGTTTGAAACAAATAGCCACGGAATCACCGCTTAAATAATCATTATTTAATACTAATTCCGTAAAATGCGTACAACTTGTGCAGAAAATTCTTGATGCAGTGAAAATTTTGCATACGCATCAAAAACACTGTTTGAAATAAGGAAATTATCGTTTTGAAAAAAATTGAGACGGAATCATTGTATTCATAATCATATTTAAAAACGATTTCTCTCGTATGCTTGAAACGTGAGCAGAAAATTCTTTATAAAGGTAATATTTTGCATACACTTCAAAAGCAATGTTTGGAATAAGGAAATTATCGTTTCGAAACAATTCGCAACGGAATTATTGTTTAAATAATCATTTTTTATAATGATTTCTTTAAAATGCGTACAACTTGTGCAGAAAATTCTTGATACAGATAAAATTTGCATACATATCAAAAACACAGTTTGAAATATGGAAAATATCGATTTGAAACAATTCGCAAAGGAATCATTGTTAAAATAACCATTTTTTATAATGATTGCTGTAAAATGCATAGAACTTGTGCAGAAAACTCTATATAAATTTAAAATATTGCATACACTTCAAAAACACTGTTTCCAATAAGGAAATTATCATTTTGAAACAAATAGCGACGGAATCACTGTTTATTAAATCATTATTTAATACTGATTCTGTATAATGCGTACAACTTGTGCAGAAAATTCTATATACAGTTAAAATATTGCATACACATCAAAAACACGGTTTGAAATAAGGAAATTATCATTTTGAAACAAATAGCGACGGAATCACTATTTATATAATCATTGTTTAATACTGATTCTGTAAAATGCGATCAACTTGGGCAGAAAATTCTTGATACAGTTAAAATTTTGCATACACCTCAAAAACACTGTTTGAAATAAGGAAATTGTCGTTTTCAAACAATTCGCAACGGAATCATTGTTTAAATAATCATTTTTTATAAAGATTACTGTGAAATGGGTATAATATTTGCAGAAAAATCTTCATAAAGTTAAATTTTTTCACATACTTCAAAAATACTGTTTGAAATACGGAAAGTATCATTTTGAAACAAATAGCGACGGAATCAATGTTTAAATAATCATTATTTAATACTAATTCTGTCAAATGCGTAAAACTTGTGCAGCAAATTCTTTATACTGTTAAAATTTTGCACACTCATGAAAAGCACAATTTAAAATGAGGAAAATGTCGTTAGGAAACAATTCGCGACGGAATCATTCTATAAATAATCATTTTTAATAACGATTTCTCTGGTATGCTTAAAACGTGAGCAGAAAATTCTTTATAAAGGTAATATTTTGCATACAATTCAAAAGCAATATTTGGAATAAGGAAAATATCGTTTTGAAACAATTCGCGGAGGAATCATTGTTTAAATAATCATTTTTTATAATGATTGCTGTAAAATGCATAGAACTTGTGCAGAAAATTCTATATAAATTTAAAATATTGCATAGACTTCAAAAACACTGTCTGCAATAAGGAAATTATCGTTTTGAAAAAAATCGAGACGGAATCATTGTATACATAATCATAATTAATAACGATTTCTCTCGTATGCTTGAAACGTGAGCAGAAAATTCTTTATAAAGGTAATATTTTGCATACACTTCAAAAGCAATGTTTGGAATAAGGAAATTATCGTTTCGAAACAATTCGCAACGGAATTATTGTTTAAATAATCATTTTTTATAATGATTTCTTTAAAATGCGTACAACTTGTGCAGAAAATTCTTGATACAGATAAAATTTGCATACATATCAAAAACACAGTTTGAAATATGGAAAATATCGATTTGAAACAATTCGCAAAGGAATCATTGTTAAAATAACCATTTTTTATAATGATTGCTGTAAAATGCATAGAACTTGTGCAGAAAACTCTATATAAATTTAAAATATTGCATACACTTCAAAAACACTGTTTCCAATAAGGAAATTATCATTTTGAAACAAATAGCGACGGAATCACTGTTTATTAAATCATTATTTAATACTGATTCTGTATAATGCGTACAACTTGTGCAGAAAATTCTATATACAGTTAAAATATTGCATACACATCAAAAACACGGTTTGAAATAAGGAAATTATCATTTTGAAACAAATAGCGACGGAATCACTATTTATATAATCATTGTTTAATACTGATTCTGTAAAATGCGATCAACTTGGGCAGAAAATTCTTGATACAGTTAAAATTTTGCATACACCTCAAAAACACTGTTTGAAATAAGAAAATTGTCGTTTTCAAACAATTCGCGAAGGAACCATTGTTTAAATAATCATTATTTATAACGATTGCTGTAAAATGCATAGAATTTGTGCAGGAAATTCTATATACAGTTAAAATATTGCATACACATCAATAACACTGTTTGAAATAAGGAAATTATCATTTTGAAACAAATAGCGACGGAATCACTGTTTATATAATCATTATTTAATACTGATTCTTTAAAATGCGAACAACTTCTGCAGAAAATTCTTTATACAGTTAAAATCTGCATACATATCAAAAACACAGTTTGAAATATGGAAAATATCGTTCTGAAACCATTCGCGAAGGAATCATTGTTTAAATATTTATTTTTTATAATGATTTCTTTAAAATGCGTATAACTTGAGCAGAAAATTTATGATACAGTTAAAATTTGCATACATATGAAAAACACAGTTTGAAATAAGGAAATTATCGTTTTGAAAAAAATCGCGACGGAATCATTGTTTAAATAATCATTTTTTATATCGATTACTTCAAAATGCGTACAACTTGAGCAGAAAATTCTTGATACAGTTAAAATTTGCATACATATCAAAAACACAGTTTGAAATAAGGAAATTATCGTTTTGAAAAAAATCGCGACGGAATCATTGTTTAAATAATCATTTTTTATATCGATTACTTCAAAATGCGTACAACTTGAGCAGAAAATTCTTTATACATTTAAAATTTTGCATACACCTGAAAAACACTGTTTGAAATAAGGAAATTGTCGTTTTGAAACAATTCGAAACGGAATCATTGTTTAAATAATCATTTTTTATAATGATTTCATTAAAATGCGTACAACTTGTGCAGAAAATTCTTGATACAGTTTAAATTTGCATACATATAAAAAACACAGCTTGAAATAAGGAAATTATCGTTTTGAAACAATTCGCGACGGATTCATTGTTTAAATAATCATTTTTTATATCGATTACTTCAAAATGCGTACAACTTGAGCAGATAATTCTTGATACAGTTAATATTTGCATACATATCAAAAAAACAGTTTGAAATAAGGAAATTATCGTTTTGAAAAAATTCGCGATGGAATCATTGTTTAAATAATCATATATAATAACGATTTCTCTCGTATGTTTTAAATGTGAGCAGAAAATTCTTTAAAAAGGTGATATTTTGCATACAATTCAAAAACAATGTTTTGAATAAGGGATCTATCGTTTTGAAATAATTCGCAACGGAATCATTGTTTAAATAATCCTTTTTTATAGTGATTTCTTTAAAATGCGTACAACTTGTGCAGAAAATTCTTTATACTGTTAAAATTTGTATACATATTATAAACACAGTTTGAAATATGGAAGATATCGTTTTGAAACAATTCGCGGAGGAATCATTGTTTAAATAATCATTTTTTATAATGATTGCTGTAAAATGCGTACAACTTGTGCAGAAAATTCTTTATACAGTTAAAATTTTGCACACTCATGAAAAGCACAATTTGAAATGAGGAAAATGTCGTTATGAAACAATTCGCGACGGAATCATTCTATAAATAATCATTTTTAATAACGATTTCTCTGGTATGCTTAAAACGTGAGCAGAAAATTCTTTATAAAGGTAATATTTTGCATACACTTGAATAGCAATATTTGAAATAAGGAAAATATCGTTTTGAAACAATTCGCGGAGGAATCATTGTTTAAATAATCATTTTTTATAATGATTGCTGTAAAATGCATAGAACTTGTGCAGAAAATTCTATATAAATTTAAAATATTGCATAGACTTCAAAAACATTTTTTGCAATAAGAAAATTATCAGTTTCAAACAAATAGCCACGGAATCACCGCTTAAATAATCATTATTTAATACTAATTCCGTAAAATGCGTACAACTTGTGCAGAAAATTCCTGATGCAGTGATAATTTTGCATACGCATCAAAAACACTGTTTGAAATAAGGAAATTATCGTTTTGAAAAAATTCGAGACGGAATCATTGTATTCATAATCATATTTAAAAAGGATTTCTCTCGTATGCTTAAAACGTGAGCAGAAAATTCTTTATAAAGGTAATATTTTGCATACACTTCAAGAGCAATATTTGGAATAAATATCGTTTTGAAACAATTCGCGGAGGAATCATTGTTTAAATAATCATTTTTTATAATGATTGCTGTAAAATGCATAGAACTTGTGCAGAAAATTCTATAAAAATTTAAAATATTGCATAGACTTCAAAAACATTTTTTGCAATAAGAAAATTATCAGTTTGAAACAAATAGCCACGGAATCTCCGCTTAAATAATCATTATTTAATACTAATTCCGTAAAATCCGTACAACTTGTGCAGAAAATTCTTGATGCAGTGAAAATTTTGCATACGCATCAAAAACACTGTTTGAAATAAGGAAATTATCGTTTTGAAAAAATTCGAGACGGAATCATTGTATTCATAATCATATTTAAAAACGATTTCTCTCGTATGCTTAAAACGTGAGCAGAAAATTCTTTATAAAGGTAATATTTTGCATACACTTCAAAAGCAATATTCGGAATAAGGAAAATATCGTTTTGAAACAATTCGCGGAGGAATCATTGTTTAAATAATCATTTTTTATAATGATTGCTGTAAAATGCATAGAACTTGTGCAGAAAATTCTATATAAATTGAAAATAATGCATAGACTTCAAAAACATTGTTTGCAATAAGAAAATTATCAGTTTGAAACAAATAGCCACGGAATCACCGCTTAAATAATCATTATTTAATACTAATTCCGTAAAATGCGTACTACTTGTGCAAAAAATTCATTATACAGTTAAAATTTTGCACAAACATGAATAACACAGATTGAAATAAGAAAATTGTCGTTTTGAAACAATTCGCGACGGAATCATTGTTTAAATAATCATTTATTATAATGATTGCTGTAAAATGCATAGAACTTGTGCAGAAAATTCTATATAAATTTAAAATATTGCATAGACTTCAAAAACACTGTCTGCAATAAGGAAATTATCGTTTTGAAAAAAATCGAGACGGAATCATTGTATACATAATCATAATTAATAACGATTTCTCTCGTATGCTTGAAACGTGAGCACAAAATTCTTTATAAAGGTAATATTTTGCATACACTTCAAAAGCAATGTTTGGAATAAGGAAATTATCGTTTCGAAACAATTCGCACCGGAATTATTGTTTAAATAATCATTTTTTATAATGATTTCTTTAAAATGCGTACAACTTGTGCAGAATATACTTGATACAGATAAAATTTGCATACATATCAAAAACACAGTTTAAAATAAGGAAATTGTCGTTTTGAAACGATTCGCTACGGAATCATTGTTTAAATAATCATTTATTGTAATGATTGCTGTAAAATGCATAGAACTTGTGCAGAAAATTCTTGATACAGTTAAAATATTGCACAGACTTTAAAAACACGGTTTGAAATAAGAAAATTATCATTTTTAAACAAATAGCCACGGAATCACTGCTTAAATAATCATTATTTAATACTAATTCCGTAAAATGCGTACAACTTGGGCAGAAAATTCATTATACAGTTAAAATTTTGCAGAAACATGAATAACAAAGTTTGAAATAAGGAAATTGTCGTTTTGAAACAATTCGCAACGGAATCATTGTTTAAATAATCATTTATTATAATGATTGCTGTAAAATGCACAGAACTTGTGAAGAAAATTCTATATAAATTGAAAATATTTCATACACTTCAAAAAGACTGTTTGCAATAAGGAAATTATCAGTTTGAAACAAATAGCGACGGAATCACTGCTTAAATAATCATTATTTAATACTAATTCCGTAAAATGCGTACAACTTGTGCAGAAAATTCTTGATGCAGTGAAAATTTTGCATACAATTCAAAAACAATGTTTGGAATAAGGGATCTATCGTTTTGAAACAATTCGCAACGGAATCATTGTTTAAATAATCATTTTTTATAATGATTTCTTTAAAATGCGTACAACTTGTGCAGAAAATTCTTTATACTGTTAAAATTTGTATACATATTATAAACACAGTTTGAAATATGGAAGATATCGTTTTGAAACAATTCGCGGAGGAATCATTGTTTAAATAATCATTTTTTATAATGATTGCTGTAAAATGCGTACAACTTGTGCAGAAAATTCTTTATACAGTTAAAATTTTGCACACTCATGAAAAGCACAATTTGAAATGTCGTTATGAAACAATTCGCGAAGGAATCATTCTATAAATAATCATTTTTAATAACGATTTCTCTGGTATGCTTAAAACGTGAGCAGAAAATTCTTTATAAAGGTAATATTTTGCATACACTTCAAAAGCAATATTTGGAATAAGGAAAATATCGTTTTGAAACAATTCGCGGAGGAATCATTGTTTAAATAATCATTTTTTATAATGATTGCTGTAAAATGCATAGAACTTGTGCAGAAAATTCTATATAAATTTAAAATATTGCATAGACTTCAAAAACATTGTTTGCAATAAGAAAATTATCAGTTTGAAACAAATAGCCACGGAATCACCGCTTAAATAATCATTATTTAATACTAATTCCGTAAAATGCGTACAACTTGTGCAGAAAATTCCTGATGCAGTGATAATTTTGCATACGCATCAAAAACACTGTTTGAAATAAGGAAATTATCGTTTTGAAAAAATTCGAGACGGAATCATTGTATTCATAATCATATTTAAAAACGATTTCTCTCGTATGCTTAAAACGTGAGCAGAAAATTCTTTATACAGTTAAAATTTTGCATACACCTGAAAAACACTGTTTGAAATAAGGAAATTGTCGTTTCGAATCAATTCGCAACGGAATCATTGTTTAAATAATCATTTTTTATAATGATTTCTTTAAAATGCGTATAACTTGAGCAGAAAATTTATGATACAGTTAAAATTTGCATACATATGAAAAACACAGTTTGAAATAAGGAAATTATCGTTTTGAAAAAATTCGCGACGGAATCATTGTTTAAATAATCATTTTTTATATCGATTACTTCAAAATGCGTACAACTTGAGCAGAAAATTCTTGATACAGTTAAAATTTGCATACATATCAAAAACACAGTTTGAAATAAGGAAATTATCGTTTTGAAAAAATTCGCGACGGAATCATTGTTTAAATAATCATTTTTTATAATGATTTCTTTAAAATGCGTACAACTTGTGCAGAAAATTCTTTATACAGTCAAAATTTGTATACATATCATAAACACAGTTTGAAATATGGAAGATACCGTTTTGAAACAATTCGCGGAGGAATCATTGTTTAAATAATCATTTTTTATAAGGATTGCTGTTAAATGCATAGAACTTGTGCAGAAAATTCTATATAAATTTAAAATATTGCATAGACTTCAAAAACACTGTCTGCAATAAGGAAATTATCGTTTTGAAAAAAATCGAGACGGAATCATTGTATACATAATCATAATTAATAACGATTTCTCTCGTATGCTTGAAACGTGAGCAGAAAATTCTTTATAAAGGTAATATTTTGCATACACCTAAAAAACACTGTTTGAAATAAGGAAATTGTAGTTTCGAAACAATTCGCAACGGAATCATTGTTTAAATAATCATTTTTTATAATGATTTCTTTAAAATGCTACCGTTAAAATTTGCATACATATCAAAAACACAGTTTGAAACAAGGAAATTATCGTTTTAAAAAAATTCGCGACGGAATCATTGTTTAAATAATCATTTTTTATAATGATTTCTTTAAAATGTTACAGTTAAAATTTGCATACATATCAAAAACACAGTTTGAAATAAGGAAATTATTGTTTTAAAAAAATTCGCAACGGAATCATTGTTTAAATAATTATTTTTTATAACGATTACTTCAAAATGCGTACAACTTGAGCAGAAAATTCTTGATAGAGTTAAAATTTGCATCCATATCAAAAACACAGTTTGAAATACGGAATGTATCGTTTTGCAACAATTCGCGAAGGAATCATTGTTTAAATAATCATTTTTTATAATTATTGCTGTAAAATGCGTACAACTTGTGCAGAAAATTCTTTATACAGTTAAAATTTTGCACACTCATGAAAAGCACAATTTGAAATGAGGAAAATGTCGTTATGAAGCAATTCGCGACGGAATCATTCTATAAATAATCATTTTTAATAACGATTTCTCTGGTATGCTTAAAACGTGAGCAGAAAATTCTTTATAAAGGTAATATTTTGCATACACTTCAAAAGCAATATTTGGAATAAGGAAAATACCGTTTTGAAACAATTCGCGGAGGAATCATTGTTTAAATAATCATTTTTTATAAGGATTGCTGTAAAATGCATAGAACTTGTGCAGAAAATTCTATATAAATTTAAAATATTGCATACACTTCAAAAAGACTGTTTGCAATAAGGAAATTATCAGTTTGAAACAAATAGCCACGGAATCACTGCTTAAATAATCATTATTTAATACTAATTCCGTAAAATGTGTTCCGTTGTGTCGCTCACGATGATAAGACGTGATTTCGTTGCTCGTGTGTTTATTGAATATTGGCATTGATGCGTGTTATATTTTTCGTCGAGATTTTGACATACTTAACAGGCTTTAAAAGTACAAGTCACCCGTCTCTTTTTAACAGTGTTTTTTTTCGCTGTATTAAAGTCCAATTTAATTTATTTGATTTGATTTTAATTTCATACATATTTGTGCAGTGCCGTTATTTTCACTATTTACGTGCTCACCTGGCAAGCGGTGATTGTTATTGTTTATCGACTTGTGATATATTTTCGTTTCACGGCTCTCTACGAATTAGTGCCTGTCAACGTCTACGGATTTTGAATTTATTGTTGCATAATGAGTGATCAATCGATCTTCTCACATGAGTTGCAACTGGATGATAATTCATCCCCATCATCAATTAAATGTGCATATCCATTATGTAGCATATCCGGTGGCTATGTCAAACGGCGTCAGCAAGGTGTCACTTGTAAGCAGTGCAAAGTGGTTTACCATGCAAGCTGTGCCAGGAAAATAAATGGAAAATTTGTGGATTTAACTTTCTATTGTGAATTATGTGTAGTTAATGTTTTTAAGGATTCTTTGCCTCTATCATCATCTACTGATTTAACTGTATCGGCTACAGGTAATAGTTATTTATTACCACAAGAATCCGAGCCTCCGATCATCGGTATTCCTTCAAATGTTGTACCACGTGGCGGCACCTTGCCGAACCTTGGTACTTACTCATCACAACTACCTAATGCTGCAAATTCATCTTTGTTACCGGTTAGTGACTTCCTATTGCCCGAAACTGTTTCTGCAACTCAACGTGTCAATCTCGCCAACTCGTCGACGTTAATAGACATACTCTCTTCTAATGACAGTAACTTCCCGGAATCCTGTATGCAACGCATCGAGAATTTGATACTTGGAGTGCGTACTGCATTGATTACCGATTTGGAAAGGCTATCAAATAGATTATCGTCACAAATTAGTTCGCTTGAAAATGAAGTGAAGGAGTGTGCCTCCAAATGTGACGCACTTCAAGCCTCGAACGAAGATGTAATATCTAAATTGAACGAAATGTCCGGCAAGCAGACAGATTTCGAGAAGAGATAATCGGACCTTGAAGAAAAATCTTCTGCTATGGGTTCTCCGGATTTCGATACCTTGGCCTCTCAATTATCTAAGGAAGCAGAAGATCGGCAACGCCGTGCGAACAACTTGATCTTATATAATGTAAATGAGTGTAATTCCGGTGACGCCATTGCCCATGATTCCGATCGAGTAAAGGAACTTTTAATTCCATTGGGATTTTACTGTAATTTGCTGCATCCACGTCGTCTGGAGAATCCCCGCTCTACTGGTAGTTGCCGACCTCTTCTCGTCCAGCTTTGCTCCAATCTAGAGGTCATGCATGTCATATCTAAGAGGAACTTGCTTCCCTCTGGAGTCTCTGTATCTTCTGATAAAACTGTGCAGCAGAGGGAAATATTGGCCAAGCTACGGAAGCAAGTTGTTGATCACAACGCCTCTCACCCTTTGGACCTACGCTCCATAAAGTATCGCGACGGGTTTCCAACAATAGTGCCGCAGTTAGCTCAACGCAGTTTTGTTCCAGCTACGACAAGTTCCTAAACATTTACTACCAGAATGTTCATTCTCTCAATAATAAACTCGATCACCTGAGAACTAATATCCACCTACTGGTACCATCACCAGACATTCTAGTTCTAACGGAGACCTGGTTAAAAAATGATACGGAAACTTCCGAACTTGGTTTGTCTGGATTTAACATCTTCAGGCTGGATAGGGGACGTGGCTTGAACTCGGTCAAGAGAGGGGGCGGTGTGCTAGTTGGTATTAAAAAAAGCATTCTATCGTCTCAACTAACTACTAACCTATCCACCGATTGTGGTGTGGAAGCCGTAGCTGTACGCCTTGCTTACAAACAATGCAAGTTTATTGTCGTTGGTGTCTACGCTCCGCCCAGGTCGTCAAACATCGACTTTAGTGCATTTTGCAAAGAAGTTGAAGCTCATGCTCTCTTGTATCCTGACCACAAGCTCCTTATTGTTGGCGACTTCAATATACCGTCTGTGAACTGGATTAATGATCCTCCGGCCGTTAAGCATATTGGTTATGTTTCTCCAGCATGCCATAATAACGCAATGTCACTTCTTAATCTGGCAGTGTCGTTAGGACTTGAGCAATGTTATCCTGCTCATCCTACCAAAGGCTACACACTGGATCTCTGCTTTGCTACTTCGGAATTTTTTTCTCCTGACTTCAACTACGATCAACTTCTCCAGACGGATGCCCATCATCGTGGCCAAGCCTTTATTATTAATGTTTCCAGTGTTCCGCGTAATAGCACCATGCGATTTTTGTATTACCGTGATTTTGCGAATGCCGACTATGCCTCGATTAACCGCGAGCTTTGTACCGTACCGTGGAATCTTACTTTTAGTAAAAATAATATTGATGCAGATATTTCTTCTTTTTATCGCGTTTTAAATAATATTATTGACAAATATGTTCCTCTTAAAAAGCGCTCTCATTCCTACAACACATTTCCTAGGTGGTACTCCAAAGAGCTGATTAATTTAATTTGTAGAAAGAAACGTTACCATTTACTTTGGAAAACCACTTGTCATTTAGATGATTATATTGAATTTAAGAGATTACGCGCACGTTGTATACGTCTTTCTCGTGAACTGTATAATGATTATTTATCAGCTGTGCAGTCCAACTTACGTTCGAACTTACGCTCGTTTTGGTCTTATGTAAATAGTCTTAAGTCGACCAGAACCTCACCTAGCCAGATGTCGTATGGCGGCACTACTATTGACTCTGATTCGTGCATTGCAACTCTATTTTCATCTCATTTCGGTTCAGTTTATTGCGTTCACTCTTTTAATGACTACACCGGGCCTTCCTATTCACCTTTATCTAACTCTTATATGATATCGAAATCGGACTTAATTAACGCGTTCAATGAGCTCGACTACAACACACACGGTGGGCCTGATGATATTCCCCCTCATTTTTAAAAAAAATGTCTCTCTTCCTTGATTGATCCCGTGCTTTTTCTGTTCAATAGTTCTCTATCTGCCGGCATTTTTCCTACCGAATGGAAATCTGCTTTTGTTCAACCAATTTTTAAATCAGGTGACCGACTTGCCGTATCCAATTACAGACCCATTTCTATACTGTGCACCTTATCTAAGATATTTGATAAAACAATAGCTAAATATATTTCTACCCTTATATTTCCAAGACTCGTTCAGGAACAGCACGGTTTCACCCGGAGGAGGTCAACAGCTTCTAATCTGTTTTTATTTTCTGAATTTGTTTCCTCCGCCCTTGATCGTCATACCCAAGTCGACACCATTTACATTGATTTTTCCAAAGCTTTTGATCTTGTAAACCACTCACTCCTTATTCAAAAATGTGATGCAATCGGAATCAGAGGTAATCTTTTGTGCTGGTTACGATCGTATTTGGCAGGTAGAACTCAGAGGGTTCGTATTGGTGACAGTGTCTCAAATCCCATCAATATTAGCTCTGGCGTTCCTCAGGGATCTAATCTTGGGCCGGTCCTATTTTCTATTTTTATTAACGATCTTCCTAATAAACTCTCTTTTTGTTCGCTCCTCCTATATGCCGACGATATCAAAATTTTTAAAGTAATTAATTGCCCTATGGATGCATCTTACTTACAAAGAGATCTTAATTCTCTTTGGCTGTGGTCCTTTCAAAATGGTCTTCCAATCAACATATCCAAAACCTCTATTCTTTCCTATTCCCGGACGTGTTCTTTTGAGTTCAACTACATGCTTAACGGCTCTCAGATTTCTAGAGTTTCCTCAGTGATAGACCTGGGGGTTCGATTCGACAAAACTCTGTCATTCAAACCACATATTGAGGAGGTTTCAATACGTGCCAACAAAATTTTAGGTTTTATTAAACGTACTTCAATTAATTTCACTGATATTTCGTCCATAATTCATCTTTACAAATCCCTTGTATTGCCTGTTCTAACTTACTGCTCCGTTATTTGGTCTCCACACTTCAGCACTGATTGGCACCTCCTTAATGCAGTACATCACAAATTCCTAAGATACCTTGCCTGGAAGTCTGGGTGTCCTATGGACTTTATGGATCATAATTACGACCCATTGGTACGCAAATTTCAACTTCCTCTGCTTTCCTCTGTTCATACTTATTTTGATCTAAATTTTGCTTATAAAATCATGTTTAATTTATTTAATCTTCCTCATATTTCATCGCTATTTTCAACCCGAGATTTGGACTATAACCTGAGGCATGTCAGAGCGGTTGTGGAGCAACCTTCTAGGTCATCCTTTCGTTTTTTTTTCAACCCTTCCTCGTCTTCGCCGTCAGTAGAACTCTATTCCTTATACCCTCCAGCGTGCAAGTCTCCGTGAGTTTAAAAATGGCATTAGGCGTATTTATTGCTCAAATTGATTATTTTTAACTTTATGTGTTTTTCTATTTAATTTGTATTTCGTATCATTTATTTATATAATTATTTTCTTTGTCTTTTATCGCGTATTTCTATTTATTGTAAGGGCTTGGCCCGTATATATTGTAAAATAAAAATAAAAAAAAAATAAAATAAAATGCGTAAAACTTGTGCAGAAAATTCTTTGTACATTTAAAATTTTGCATACACCTAAAAAACACTGTTTGAAATAAGGAAATTGTAGTTTCGAAACAATTCGCAACGGAATCATTGTTTAAATAATCATTTTTTATAATGATTTCTTTAAAATGCTACAGTTAAAATTTGCATACATATCAAAAACACAGTTTGAAATAAGGAAATTATCGTTTTAAAAAAATTCGCGACGGAATCATTGTTTAAATAATCATTTTTTATAATGATTTCTTTAAAATGTTACAGTTAAAATTTGCATACATATCAAAAACACAGTTTGAAATAAGGAAATTATCGTTTTAAAAAAATTCGCAACGGAATCATTGTTTAAATAATTATTTTTTATAACGATTACTTCAAAATGCGTACAACTTGAGCAGAAAATTCTTGATACAGTTAAAATTTGCATACATATCAAAAACACAGTTTGAAATACGGAAAGTATCGTTTTGCAACAATTCGCGAAGGAATCATTGTTTAAATAATCATTTTTTATAATGATTTCTTTAAAATGCGTACAACTTGTGCAGAAAATTCTTTATACAGTTAAAATTTTGCACACTCATGAAAAGCACAATTTGAAATGAGGAAAATGTCGTTATGAAACAATTCGCGACGGAATCATTCTATAAATAATCATTTTTAATAACGATTTCTCTGGTATGCTTAAAACGTGAGCAGAAAATTCTTTATAAAGGTAATATTTTGCATACACTTCAAAAGCAATATTTGGAATAAGGAAAATATCGTTTTGAAACAATTCGCGGAGGAATCATTGTTTAAATAATCATTTTTTATAATGATTGCTGTAAAATGCATAGAACTTGTGCAAAAAATTCTATATAAATTTAAAATATTGCATAGACTTCAAAAACACTGTTTGCAATAAGGAAATTATCAGTTTGAAACAAATATCCACGGAATCATTGCTTAAATAATCATTATTTTTTACTAATTCAGTAAAATGCGTACAACTTGTGCAGAAAATTCTTTATACATTTGAAATTATGCATACACCTGAAAAACACTGTTTGAAATAAGGAAATTGTCGTTTTGAAACAATTCGCAACGGAATCATTGTTTAAATAATTATTTTTTATAACGATTACTTCAAAATGCGTACAACTTGAGCAGAAAATTCTTGATACAGTTAAAATTTGCATACATATCAAAAACACAGTTTGAAATACGGAAAGTATCGTTTTGCAACAATTCGCGAAGGAATCATTGTTTAAATAATCATTTTTTATAATGATTTCTTTAAAATGCTACAGTTAAAATTTGCATACATATCAAAAATACAGTTTAAAATAAGGAAATTATCGTTTTAAAAAAATTCGCGACGGAATCATTGTTTAAATAATCATTTTTTATAATGATTTCTTTAAAATGTTACAGTTAAAATTTGCATGCATATCAAAAACACAGTTTGAAATTAGGAAATTATCGTTTTAAAAAAATTCGCAACGGAATCATTGTGTAAATAATTTTTTTTTATAACGATTACTTCAAAATGCGTACAACTTGAGCAGAAAATTCTTGATACAGTTAAAAGTTGCATACATATCAAAAACACAGTTTGAAATACGGAAAGTATCATTTTGCAACAATTCGCGAAGGAATCATTGTTAAAATAATCATTTTTTATAATGATTTCTTTAAATTGCGTACAACTTGTGCAGAAAATTCTATATAAATTTAAAATATTGCATAGACTTCAAAAACACTATTTGCAATAAGGAAATTATCAGTTTGAAATAAATAGCGACGGAATCACTGTTTAAATAATCATTATTTAATACTAATTCTGTAAAATTCGTATAACTTGTGCAGAAAATTCCTTATACAGTTCAAATTTGCATACATATCAAAAACACAGTATGAAATATGCAAGATACCGTTTTGAAACAATTCGCGGAGGAATCATTGTTTAAATAATCATTTTTTATAATGATTTCTTTAAAATGCGTACAACTTGTGCAGAAAATTCTTTATACATTGAAAATTTTGCATACACGTGAAAAACACTGTATGAAATAAGGAAATTGTCGTTTCGAAAGAATTCGCAACTTAATCATTGTTTAAATAATCATTTTTTATAATGATTTCTTTAAAATGCTACAGTTAAAATTTGCATACATATGAAAAACACAAGTTGAAATAAGGAAATTATCGTTTTGAAAAAATTCGCGACGAAATCATTGTTTAAATAATCATTTTTTATAACGATTGCTTCAAAATGCGTACAACTTGAGCAGAAAATTCTTGATACAGTTAAAATTTGCATACATATCAAAAATACAGTTTGAAATAAGGAAAATATCGTTTTGAAACAATTCGCGATGGAATCATTGTTTAAATTATCATTTTTTATAACGATTTCTCTAAAATGCGTATAACATTTGCAGAAAAATCTTCATAAAGTTAAATTTTTTCACACACTTCAAAAATACTGTTTGGAATATGGAAAATATCATTTTGAAACAAATAGCGACGGAATCACTGTTTAAATAATCATTATTGAATACTAATTCTGTAAAATGCGTACAACTTGTGCAGAAAATTCTTTATACAGTGAAAATTTTGCATACGCATCAAAAACACTGTTTGAAATAAGGAAATTATCAGTTTGAAATAAATAGCCATGGTATCACTGCTTAAATAATCATTATTTAATACTAATTCTGTAAAATGCGTACAACTTGTGCAGAAAATTCTTAATACAGTTAAAATTTTGCACAAACATGAATAACACAGTTTGAAATAAAGAAATTGTCGTTTTGAAACAGTTCGCAACGGAATCATTGTTTAAATAATCATTTTTTATAATGATTGCTGTAAAATGCATAGAACTTGTTCAGAAAATTCTATATAAAGTTAAAATATTGCATACACTTCAAAAACCCTGTTTGAAATAAAGAAATTATCAGTTTGAAACAAATAGCCACGGAATCACTGCTTAAATAATCATTATTAAATACTGATTCTGTAAAATGCGTACAAGTTGTGCAGAAAATTTTTTATATACTTAAAATTTTGCATACTCATCAAAAACACTGTTTGAATTAAGGAAATTATCGTTTTGAAAAAATTTGAGACGGAATTATTGTATACATAATCATATTTAATAACGATTTCTCTCGTTTGCTTAAAACGTGAGCATAAAATTCTTTATAAAGGTAATATTTTGCATGCACTTCAAAAATTATGTTTGAAATAAAAAAATTATCGTTTTGAAACAATTCGCGAAGGAATCATTGTTTAAATAATCATTTTTTATAATGATTGCTGTAAAATGCATAGAACTTGTGCAGAAAATTCTATATAAAGTTAAAATATTGCATACACTTCAAAAACACTGTTTGAAATAAGGAAATTATCATTTTGAAACAAATAGCCACGGAATCACTGTTTAAATAATCATTATTCAATACTAATTCAGTAAAATGCGTACAAATTATGCAGAAAATTCTTTATACAGTGAAAATTTTGCATACGCATCAAAAACACTGTTTGAAATTAGGAAATTATCGTTTTGAAACAATTCGCGAAGGAACCATTGTTTAGATAATCATTTTTTATAATGATTGCTGCAAAATGATTAGAATTTGTGCACAAAATTCTTTATACAGTGAAAATTTTGCATACGCATCAAAAACACTGTTTGAAATAAGGAAATTGTCGTTCTGAAACTAACAGCGACGGAGTCACTGTTTAAATAATCATTAGTTAATACTAATTCTGTAAAATGCATACAACTTGTGCAGAAAATTCTTTATACAGTGAAAATTTTGCATACGCATCTAAAACACTGTTTGAAATAAGGAAATTATCAGTTTGAAACAAATAGCCACGGAATCACTGTTTAAATAATCATAATTTAATACTGTTTCTGTAAAATGCGTACAACTTCTGCAGAAAATTCTTTATACAGTGAAAATTTTGCATACGCATCAAAAATACTGTTTGAAATAACGAAATTATCGTTTTGAAACAAACAGCGACGGAATCATTGTTTAAATAATCATTTTTTATAACGATTGCTGTAAAATACATAGAACTTGTGCATAAAGTTCAATAGAAAGTTAAAATATTGCATACACTTTAAAAACAATGTTTGAAATAAGGAAATTATCGTTTTGAAAAAATTCGAGACGGAATCATTGTATACATAATCATATTTAATAACGATTTCTTTCGTATGCTGAAAACGTGAGCAGAAAATTCTTTATAAAGGTAATATTTTGCATACACTACAAAAACAATGTTTGAAATAAGGAAATTATCGTTTTGAAACAATTCGCGAAGGAATCATTGTTTAAATAATCATTTTTTATAACGATTGCTGTAAAGTGCATAGAGCTTGTGCAGAAAATTCTATATAAAGTTAAAATATTGCATACACTTCAAAAACACCGTTTGAAATAAGGAAATTATCATTTTGAAACAAGTAGCGACGGAATCACTGTTTATATAATCATTATTTAATACTGATTCTGTAAAATGCGTAAACTTGTGCAGAAAATTCTGAATACAGTTAAAATTTTGCATACAACTCAAAAACACTGTTTGAAATAAGGAAATTGTCGTTTTGAAACAATTCGCGAAGGAGCCATTGTTTAAATAATCATTTTTTATAACGATTTTTTAATAACGACACACACACATTAAAAAACGGTCAGGAACCTGATTAATTACATTATCCACGTGTCCAAACTCGTATAGCTTTGGTTCGAACGTCATGAAAACACGTAAATACCGTGAATAGATAAATGCATAGGGAATAAGCATGTCATCCTCTCTTTCTAATTACTGCTAGCTTCTTCCATCATTTCTATATTATACATTTTAATACACGCTATTCGGATTATATGAAATTTATTACTATTTAAATATTATTATTGCAAATGATTTATTTATTTATTTATGATATCTTTGTTAACGAAGGGGTGAGTTGGCCTACAGGTGGCCCACCAGGTTATTCCTAAATAAAATACGGAACTGAGATCATCTGCTTTCTATTATGGCGGAGGTTGTCTAAATTTGGGAAAGAGAAAATGTGTCACTTGGTATATGTTTGGATGAAATTCCGCAATGACTTTAAATGCGTCTGAACCTGTATACATGGAAAATATATGGTGAACATGATCGGCGGGTAATCGGCGATGACGATGACCGTAATAACGGTATAATGCTAAAGTTAATGGATATAACAAAGAGTATGCAAGAGCGTGCGAAATGGTAGTAGAACACAGGAGGAAAAGGTCATTATTAGAATTCTACGTTCACTTTCACAATACGGTTCCTAGTCTACGATGTATTTCCACACAGGCACCGAGAAGCGACTACGATGTAGCAATAGCTGACCTTTATGGTAGCCATTATTGCGCATGCGTCAATAAATAAATAAAATGCGTTTATACTTTAATCGCTAGTGAATCAGTTTCATACGAAATGGAATATATTGTAGACGTTCAGGGATTCCGCGGGCCTGGTAATCGCTTCATACGGAAGGAAATGTCTATAATGAATATTTTCGTCGGTGAAATTGAGGCATGTGTGTTTAAACCACCATATCAATGGGTGTGGTTACCGTGACACTATAAAAGAGTCAATAACTGTTTAATGCATAATTACCACGACTTACCATGGCAATCCGGCGACGTTCCCTTTGATGCTATAAACGAGACTTTGGAGGATATCGTTAAATGTGCCAACAAAATTTATGTAAAAGGAGTCGATAAAAAATGTTGGTTGGAGGATATATGAACCGCTGAAAATGTTATTGATCTCGACGTTTTGGACTGTCCATCTCTGACAAAACTGGAGCAACAGCAGCAATATGATTTGTTGGAGACGTGTGAAAATCATTCGCTTAATGGAACTTGCACTAAAGAAAATGTACAAATACTTAAAAATTGGGTATTGGGAAATCTATTTTAACAGCCTGCATCTCTTCAACGTTCATTACGGATTTATTACGAAGTGAAACGTCTCGCATTGATGGAAACAAAAGATATAGAATGTCTACCGATCGATGTCATCTGCATGTTTGCTGAACGACAAATTGAAGAAGCATGGACCTGCTTGCCACCTGCTATGCAAATGCATCCTGAAATACGTGAATGTCGACGATGTTATAAACATTTCGAATCAAGCTATGATACGATAGATGGTGGGCCGCCTATGATTAAAGTCTGCATCAGTTGTCAAATTAAAAGCGATGCATTAATTGACGATATTGAAAATATAAATATTATGTAATAGCTATTTTATATTCTTATGTATAACAATATTGTGAACAAAACAAATTAATGTAATGTATGAATATGAATGTGAAAAATACAATTTATTAAATATATCTTCTCTATTTTCTTCATCTTCCTTCCTGCATGATATTGTACCAAAATAGAAAATGAGTTATTATTTAAAATGGTCATATTTAACAATGAGTTCAAGACTGAACCTTCTTAGGAACGCGTGGAGACTTGCTTGGCATCTTATATGCACCTGTCGTAGCTGTAAGGCCCCGAACGTTAGTAGGTCATCGTCACGCCTCGGGCGTCGGCCCTGGTCGTAAATCTTAAAAGCACGGTTAGAATGAGATCATGGGGGATGTAATAACTAATGGGTTTTTCACGCGTCTCAACTCGTATACCATCTTTGAGAGACATAAATCCCGACATATTATATAATATGCTCGAAATTTACATGTGTTTTCCCAAGGATGGTCGAAGTTACATGTGTTTTCCCAATAATTGGAATCTCGAACGAGCGCTTTCGAAAGGGAGATGTAGGAAAAATAGACCTGCCGGGTTCCGCGCATCAGGGGGTCGACGTGTTAGGTCTTTTGAACGTATTGAGACTTGCTTAGAGGCTTTTCTGAATTAATTTTAAAATGGTCTTAGCGGTTTTGTGTGAAGGGACGCAGCGGTTTCGTCACTATTGGAGATCATAGAGTTACGCTAACGGCTTGTCAAGACGACTGTCATATTGCTGGATAGATTTCCCCGACGAGAGAAAACTCTGAAAGGTGAATTCGAACTTACAACATGACAGGGGAGAGGTCAAAGCCCTTATTGCATCACTAACGAGTAACAGGTTTTTAAAATTTGTGTGAGATTTAAAAAGTAGGTCGTCGATATACGATATTGGGCCAGACACCTTCAAGCTGGTTTTTAGACTAATGGAAATCTACGCTTTCAATTCATCAAAAATGATATGTAACATCCGAATTAGGTCGGTAACGGTGTGCCATATTGAAAGAGAAATTTCCCAACAGGGTACATTTAAAAGATCGAAAGATATGTGCATAACGCTACAGCATTAATCTTCGAAAACTCAATGGGACCGTCCACAAAGTCTTCCGTCATCTTAATGACCTCATTAGTGACGGTCAGATTTCCCAATGAGTCTTGAATTATAAGCCCGCGTACTAAACAGCAAATCAAAAATGCGAATCAATCCGCGAATCGGCCCGCGAGTCAGTCCGCGACTCAGACCGCGAATTAGTCCACGAATCAGTCTGCGAATTAGTTCACGAATCTACCACCTCGCATGCTGCGACAGCGCCGCGACTGTGGCGACGCCTGGTGGCGGCGGCGGGAACTTCGTGGGGACGGTCATTCTTCTACTACTCATTTGGTTCGAAGTTTTAAAAATATTAATTTTTAATTTTTCGACCTTTTAAATACAAAGCATTTAATACATAGGCATTAGTTTGCTAATTTCCTATTATTTGATTACTTACCCTTCTTGTTGGAGGAAATGCGCTATCAAATGTAAGAGATTTCTTTTCCTCTGTTGAGCACGTTTTTTATCCTAAGATCAAAATATAAAATTATTTTAGTAGCGTGCATTATATAGCTTACATTACATATTTCCAACATTTTCATTTAAAAGCTTATATTAGCATTTATAGCATTGTTTGCTACGGAGCATTTCATATTGTTTGGTTCACCTATAGCTACAGTGCAACATATTCAGTTCGTACGTGCTTGGGCTCGCTACCTATTGGGTTCGAAGTCTATATGCCCAGCCTACTGTTACATCCCAGATAACATTCGTACACGGAAAATATCTTCCGGTAATATCCGCACTCTTCATTGCCAAGCAGCGCTACGATAGGTTTGATCGAGACGCGGACCGACTTTTAGGAAGGGTGGCGACCGAATTCTTTCGGGCGGCTGCCAGCCGAAAGATGTAGGCGCGCTGGGATACGAAATGTAGCAAGACCGCCGATACACATCCGGCTCAAATGATTTAGTTTGTACAATGTATAACGATACAGTTTTATTTTATTAATTCAATGACATTACTACTCCTTTTATGAAACTATCAGTGTTTAGTCAATAACTACAACTTATAATTGTATATTTAGTTTTAACCTATACAAAAACAGATTGGATATTAATTTCTGAAGAACATTTTTTTTGCATGAGTGAGTGTCGTGATTGCGTTATTGATAAAAATGTTCTGTAAAAGTTTTAACATTATTACTTATAACAAACTATTTATGACATTTATAACAAACTATTTATTTTAACTTTTCAACTAAATACTAATGGAATAAGGTTCTACAGTCACTTTTTCCACAGAACAGAATAGCTTGGTATTGTTATTATAAAACTCTTTTATTGTTCAAATAGCAATTATTTACAACCAACGGATGTCCATCATCTTATAATCTTACAGACAAGATTGGAATTCTTTTTTAGCCCAGTTTGGTTCCACGTGCTCAACTGGTAATATTTTTTTCAAGCAAACTGTATTCAATTTGATTGTTTATAAAATATCTTCGTGAATATGTTGTATTTTCCGATGAAATATTTTGAATTTAAAGGACCCCGCACACTTTAGCTTGATTTGCGGGCCCCGTTAAATTTCCTGAAACTTCGCTAAGTTGTAGTCCAGAACAGGCCGAACAAAAGTTCTATATGGTAAAAGCCCCAAAAATCAACAGTTTTCGAGATAGAGTACTATACGATATAGTCCGAGCGTACGATATAGGCCCCCGGATCCGAGACTTTCGCATTTATTTTTTATATGCGACAACAATATTCATAGGTTTTTTTGGTCGCTGATTACGAATGTGATATCAGATTTTAAAAATTCAAAATGGCGGATCCAATATGGCGGACAATTTTTGAAAAATTAAACGAAATCGCTTGAAACTCATTATTCTGGGGTTTTTGGGGTCGCTGATCACGAATCTGATATCAGATTTTGAAAATTGAAAATGGCGTATCCAATATGGCGGACGAGTTTTGAAAAATTAAACGGAATAGCTTGAAACTCATTATTCTGGTGTTTTTGGGGTCGCCGATCACGAATCTGATATCAGGCTTTGAAAATCTAAAATGGCGGATTCAATATGGCGAACGTGTTTTAAAAAATTGAACGAAATCGCTCGAAACTCGTTCTTCTAGGGCTTTTGGGGCCCGCGATGATGAATTTGATATCAGATTTGAAAATTCAAAATGGCAGATCCAATATTGTTGACAAGTTTTGAAAAATTAAACGGAATCGCTTGAAACTCATCATTCTAGGGTTTTTGGGATCCCTGATAACGAATCTGATGAGATTTTGAACATTCAAAATGGCGGATCCAATATGGCTGACCAGTTTTGAAAAATTGAACGAAAGCGCTCGAAACTCGTTACTCGGGTTTTTTTTTGGTCACTGATTACGAATCTGATATCAGGTTTTGAAAATTCAAAATGACGGATCCCATATGGCCGACAATTTCTGAAAAATAAAACGGATTACCTTAAATAAAAATCACCTATCGTAGACCATTGTGATGATAACAGCAGAGTCTCAGGTCCTTAAAAGAATTGCTCTTTGAGTTTTTTTGTAAGCTTGTACCAAATACTTGCAGTGCTTGCAAATAATTTTCAAATGCTGATGACAGCAACAAGCTGATTGTGGTATGTATATATTTTTTATGACAAGAACTTATCAATAGATCAGTATCTTATTTAATACTCCTTTTCTTTGTTTCTGTATTTTATAAGTTTACGTTATCTATTTCTTACATTTTTTGTTTGAGCTACCCGGCAAGAATGTTTTATATAGAGTTGTATACGTATACATTTATATATTATGTATATACTCATGTGCATTCGTATACAATTATATACAAACATATATATATGGATACAGTGCTATAGAGACAAAATTCATATATACTTGTATATAATATCATCATTTATGATATATATATATATACATATATAATTGAAAATAATTCTCATGTAGAGAATAATTAATGTTATTTCTTCGCCGCTCGTATTTAATACAATTTAGAAATAAAATTCTTGGTTTGACGGCACATATATAGATTGTATTGAATTTTTATGTAATTATATATAGTTATATAATTATATAGTTATATAATTATATCTCATTTCTTTATATTTTAATACAATTGTATATAACACGTTTTTATCTGGGTAAAGTAGATTCTCTGCAAATTCCTGGTTGTTTTAGGCTTTGACATTGAATAAGTACACCATATGTTCAATTGTTTCGGCATCATATATATATATATATATATATATATATATATTGATACTACACTCTACATTTCATTAGTTTTGACATCTGATTCGTATTTGCATTCGTTTCGTCAGTATTTTGTATATGTTATCCTAACGTTCCATGTGATATGTGATGCGTTATATCTTTTTGCAATCATACTGGATTCTCTGTTATTTCTCATTTGATCTGTAAGGGAAAATAAGTGTATTGAAGAGTAAAGACTGACAATATATTATTAGAATGTATAACAATGGCAGCTCGAAATAGAATAAATTGTTATGTATGTGACGCAAGATTTCACCGCCGAGTAATGGTCCGTATTTTTGGCAATGAAAACAACCAAAAATGCCAAATCGCGATTCTGCGTCGAGAATATCTTCATCATCCTCCCCAAGATGTTCAGGAGGATAGCCGTTTATGTTTTAATTGTAATGTAAGTATTAATACAGAGATACGTGAACTGGAAGAAGATCCAAACTGTTTGAGATTAAACGTAATGACATTGAAAAGAAATAATAATTGTATATTTTGCGATAATTGCGGAAATTTTGTGAGGTTATCTGTCAACTGTAGGATTAACGTTTTTGTCATAAAAAATATATACATACCACAATCAGTTCGATGCTGTCCTCAGCATTTAGATGCTAATGGATTTATACCGCTGCCTCTAATGGATACAATAGAATTTATCAATAGACCTTATCGTATATGCGGTCCACAGTTGCAAGCTTTCTTACAGGGTTTACGGGTCTCAAGTAAAATAAACGAGGTTGATTACGATGACGAAGAAAGTTTCTCAGAAGATGAGTTCAAAAGCTTAAGCCCAATATCTCGTGAGCAATTTAGAGATTTGTTTTCACGTTTGGTCCCTGTACCGGAACCTAATAGAAATGTAACTCGACATATAAGTAAAAAACATCTACTTACATTTTTATGTAAAATGCGCCAAAACTTATCTGATGATTTTTTAAAAGTAATATTTAAATACACAAGCCGGCAAGCTGTTTCATTAGTTATCGCTAATGTGCGAAAGTCACTAATGTTGAGGTTTGTACCAGAAAATATTGGATTAAATGCAATTACTCGAGAACAATACATTGAAAGACATGTCACTGATTTTGCTAATCGGCTTTACAATCCGAACCCTAATGACCCTCGCGCAATTGCAATTATCGATGGAACATACGTGTATACACATAAATCAAGTAACTTTCAAACACTCCGATAGTCCTACTCGGTCCATAAAGGTCGACATTTAATTAAACCAGCCCTTATTGTGGCTCCGAATGGTTACTCTTTAGATATTCATGGGCCATATTTCTCAGACTCTAAAAATAATGACGCCGCTATGCTTGAAAACGAAATGCAAACAGATCCTGCAGCTCTTCGAATGTGGTTTGCAGAAGGCGACATAATCATTGTCGATCGGGGCTATAGAGATGCTATACCACTACTTGAACTTTTAGGCATCAATCATAAAATGCCTGCACTACTACTTCGTGGTCAACGTCAACTTGACACCTTTGCAGCAAATGATTCCAGGCTAATTACAAAATCAAGATGGGTAGTAGAGGCGCGAAATGGTCATATTAAATCTGTTTTTAAATTCTTAGACGGACCTGTGTCTATTACCCATGCCATTAACATCGGGGATTTTTATCGTATTGCTGGTGCTATTCTCAATAAATATAGAGAACCAATCAACATGGCTGCAGCAACTCCAGAACTAGCAGAACGAATGATAGAAATGTCTCGTCATCCTAATGTTGTTCAAAATAGAGTCGAGAACGATCATTTAGAGAGACGAAACGCACAGTGGGTTCGGTTGAATGAACACCATGTGCCTCACTTCCCAAGACTGTCCCTAGATTATTTACATGATTTAACATTTGGCGTTTATCAAGTGAATCTTGCGCCTGCTTACATTCAGGATAAACTCCAACGTGAACAAACTGAAGAATTTAACATTGACACATTGTTGAATGAACCGGGGCTTATTAGAGTTCGAATATATTCAAGATTTAGAAATGCAACTAAGTACCAAATATTTATAGCGTTCGTCACTGACAACAGATATGAAGAGCATAACATAAATGATGAAGATATCGATACCCCTATTTCGGGTTATTACTGTACGTGTAAGACAGGAGCTAGAACAGTCGGTTCATGCGCACACGTTGGTTCTATCTTATGGTTTCTGGGGTATGCTCGTCATCAACCACAAGTGAAATATCCTTCACTAGCCATGCTTGAAAATATTACCGATGCAGGCCACAGGCAATGAATGTTAAGGTTTCACTCACGACGCGCCGACACACACAGTAAAGTAAAAACGCGGTAAAAACGCAGTACGTCTACAAAAAAAATGTATAAATATGTTATTATTTGTAAATAATAAATATTGCATTTATATGCTATACGTGTATTTATTATTTCTTAATTATTGGAAATATTATTCTAATTTTATTATTTCAAATCTGATATCAAATTCATCATCGGGGACCCCAAAAACCCTAGAAGAACGAGTTTCGAGCGATTTCGTTCAATTTTTTAAAACACGTCCGCCATATTGAATCCGCCATTTTAGATTTTCAAAGCCTGATATCAGATTCGTAACCAGCGACCCACAAAACCCCCGAGTAACGAGTTTCTTGCAATTTCGTTCAATTTTTCAAAACTCGTCCGCCATATTGGATACGCCATTTTCAATTTTCAAAATCTGATATCAGATTCGTGATCAGCGACCCCAAAAACCCCAGAATAATGAGTTTCAAGCGATTTCGTTTAATTTTTCAAAACTCGTCCGCCATATTGGATCCGCCATTTTGAATTTTTAAAATCTGTTATCACATTCGTAATCAGCGACCAAAAAAACCTATGCATATTGTTGTGGCATATAAAAAATAAATGCGAAAGTCTCGGATCCGGGGGCCTATATCGTACGCCCGTACCATATCGTATAGTACTTTATCTCGAAAACTATTGATTTTTGGGGCTTTTACCATATAGAACTTTTGTTCGGGCTATACTGAACTACAACTTAGCGAAGTTTCAGGAAATTTAACCGGGCCCGCAAATCAAGCTAAAGTGTGCGGGGTCCTTTTACAGTAACTTTTTCCAAACATAGTGGTGACATTATTTATTGCATTTAACCAATTCTTGAATTATTTAAACAAAGATGAGGAAAATACGATGTTTTCGTCGTTTGCAAAAATAAAAACACAATTTTTACGATAAAAATTATTTTCTTTTTACAAAGTATTGTACTAAATCATTTAACAAATTATATCGTTGTCCTTTAGTAAACCTATAATTTGTTGGCGTCTTTACTTACCGAATTGACTTCTTATTTACATCTTTTCTGCATTAGAAAAACTACAATTTCTGTGGAAAATAAATAGAAAAGAGAAATATGTAGCCCTTTGAGGCACGATTATTTTTGGGAATTTTTAATGTAATATTTGATAAATTACATTTCGGGGTCGCTGATTACGAATCCGATTTAAAATTTAAAAAATTCAAAATGTCGGTTCTAACCAAATAAGATATCATTATTATAACGAGAGTAAAAATGGTAGCGAAATTCGAGATAACCCAACACACACTATATAAATTTGTCCAAGGTATTAGAAGTTAGTCCAAGTTGAATAGTAAATCATATGTCGATCCGTTGTCATATTTGATAAGTCTTTATGGGTTTGGAAAACATAATAATTAGTTATGTTTCACAAATGATTTTTTTAATAAGTGGTAATTTTTCGAAATATAACATTTTATAACTAGTTAATTCTACTACATCTTTCAAAATTATTTTATTTGTTAAAAGCCAAATATGAAAACTGAACAAAATAAAAAATGAATTCGAGTGAAAAATGAATTTTAAAACATTAAGAATCACAAAAAGATGGGTGTATCAAATTTGATTAACCTTGTGATAAGAGAGTAATGCTACGAATATTTCGTGTGCGTTAGGTAGTTTTAGGTACTCGAAAAATCATAAGTCATAAAATAAATTGTCGTAAAGTTATTTAATAAAAATACTATAATATTTCTATAATCGAGTGGTAGCAAGGGGCCAAAATTATATTTTTCGAAGAACCATTCCATTTTATATACGAAAATATCCACCGTGTCACATTCGCAAAACAGGCAAAACAACCATAACTATTTGCGCATGAACTTCAAAATACATTAATACCCCAGTTAACACCGAGACGTCTCAAAGTTGGACGAAAAGCGGTCCTGACAATTTTAAGAAAGTCCTGATTTTAAGTCTCAAAGCCTATTAAAAGACTCCTTAAAGGCGTCCAATGCACACTCGAAAGACCGGTCGTAAAGGCGACAAAAAAGTCGACTCACTTAAGACGTCTAAAAAAGAACAATTATACCGTCTCTCGCAGTGACGCGACTAATATTATTATCCAGCGTTGGTGACCTATTTTTTCATATACAGTAATATGGTAATGTTTATATTTAATATTCATTAATAATTGGTACATATGCATATTTATTTATTTGTAGTGTTCACTTTTATAAGTGTAAAGCGTGTCATAACATAAAAGAGATATGTGATTATAATCATTCGGCTGCATATATACTAGTCTACATAAAACTTTGCCACTTGCGAGAAAGGCATAATAATGCATCATTTTATAGACGCCTCTAAGACGTCATAAATAGAGACGGTGCTTAGACGACCTTTTCAAGACGGTCTTCCAAGGCCGGCTTTTTGTGAGCTTTTAGACACGACTTTAAGTCGTCTCGAAAACGACGCCTGTATGACGTCTTTCCGCAGCTTGTGTTAACTGAGACGAAACAGGTTGGTTCACCACGACCCGATTATTGGCGCCACTCTCTCACTATGAGTGGGGGTATATACGAACCGCCTATCGGACACCTCCCGACCCCTTCAGGAAACCTCCCGAACGAATTTTGTCTGTCAGCCGTCCGAAAATTCGCTACGTATAGTGCCTAATTTTCGGAATGTTTCGGGCCGATTTCGTTACTCGTCCTAACTAAAATACTTTCCGTGTACGAGGAAATCATATGCGCCACGTGATGCGACGGGTATTGCGTCTCACTATGAAATCACTCGCGTGATTTCACGAAATGTGTTCATGATGAGTTCATTAGAATACCACTAAGGCATATTCATCGGTGAAATCGTAATGCTTTACAGAGTGTCTTCTAATTTATGTCTATTTTCGTAGACGGTTGCAACGAAAACTCGTCATGAAAAATAAGAATGGGCGTTGCTTATTACCGGAAATAGGGAAATTCTTCGCGCTGTTTCATTTCTTGAAACGAACTATCGATGCGGCACCTATCTAAGAGTGGGTAGATTGGCATCGGAATTTGCTGATTAAATAAGCGGCGGAGATAGATGATGTAAGAGTTTCGCTCAACACACCTACGTGTTCTATGTTTATTTACTCTTGGTCTCTTTTATTCTAATTAACAAGAAGAAGTCTTTGTCCTATCATTGTATGAGTAGGTTCTGTTTTGATCTTGTCGGATGGTTGCTGTCTAGTTTTGAATGGACTGATTATGCACTAGTTGTGGGAACATAACACCCCCACCATGCTCGTCGATCGTTCATGTATGTTTAAACAGTTTTACTCTCCTAAGCTGTGAAGTTTTTTGTTCTTGTAAACAAAACTAGAAAGATTATTATATTTTCAACTTATTGTTAAGGATTTCTCGAGTTTATCATTTTATTTTATTCATGGTCGCCATATTTACAATATGTTTCATAGATTAATCGACGTAGTACAATATTTTATCCTATGACGTCTTAGTACCAAATACGTACTGAACATAGAACGTACTGAAATAACATTTGGTGTAATCTATTGTCGGTGTATGATAAATTGTATACGCTTGTATATATTTTACACTATAATATTACCCCTTTTTACAAAACACATGTATCTATTGTAAGAATCGTTAGCAAGCATATTAAATTTTAAGTAGCATGCGCTTGTAAATAAGGTACATAATTAATAAATGCGAAAATATAATAATGTACTACAGTTGACATTGCCCCTGTGTCTTTCCTCTCATCTACTATCATTATCACAGCAAGGGTATTAAAAGAAAGATTTCGTCTAATAAATTTGTTTCCATCGGGGACAAAGACCGAGATGATCGCAAGATTATTAGAGTACGAAGCAGATGGAGAAAAAATTCGGCAAGTTTCAACGCTACAAGGTGATTTAGGAGAGCAAAAAGGCATTGAGATAATGCAAGAGAATAAAAATAAAAGAAAATCAAGGGGTGACAAAAGGTAATTCATAACATTTATCCACAGAAGCCGTGCACAGAAAAGAATTCAAATTAATGCGGCCAGAGAGAGAGAGAGAGAGAGAGAGAGAGAGAGCGAGAGAGAGAGAGAGAGAGAGAGGGAGAGAGAGATTGATTGATTGATTGAAAACTTATTTATTAGTGTCCTGGCCACTACGAGCTGTGGACACATCAACTCAATATCCTGTCGTTACAATGTTTCGGTCAGGATATAACGATACATAATATAACTTGATAAAATCTCTCACGGTAAGCTTGGATCGACATGGATCAACCCAAAAGTTCTCTCACCCCGGATTTTTTCGTAGGCATCTTTTTGGGCTTCCTTCGTGGTTATTTTAAGCCATGAATGAAAATAATCGCTCGAGGGAAACTCAAAATATCTTAATTTTTCGTATTTTTTTAAAGGTTATTTTCAATATTTTCATCAAAATAACATTTACTCTAGTTTTGTTGCATGAATGTTTAGATTTTGGCTCTAAAAAGACAATCCCGAAATAGTTTCAATACTTTTATATTTTAATACTCGAAGCATTTACGAAAATACGCAAAAAAACGTACTTTTTATTGGTATTTTGTAAATATAATTTTTGCTACACATCTACGACAAATTACTTCCAGAATAAATTAAAGTATACAAAATTATCTGTAAAACTAAAAAATGTTATTGCTTTATCTCATTTCGTTCAAAAGTTAGAGCCATTCGAAGTTACGTTGTCAAGAAAATATTCAGTAAAATTTGTCTCAACTTTCACATATTATTGAATAATTTTTTTTGCAAACGTCGATGGAAAAAACTGAAAAAACAAGTTCGCGCAGACTCTTTTCTAAAAAAGAGTTATCTTTCTAGCTATTACAGTTCCAAAGTTAGAAAGGTTCCAAGTACAAGAATCTATTCAAAGAGTTGCAACATGCGATCATCGTGGAATAAACATCTACGTAAACCCTCTGTACTTCGAACCTTTCTAACGTTGGAACTGTAATAGCTAGAAAGATAATTTTCTTTTAGAAATGTGCGGAATTACGTCTACGTGAACTTGTTTTTTCAGTTTTTTCCATCGACGTTTGCAGAAAAAATTATTTAATAATATGTGAAAGTTGAGACAAATTTTACTGAATATTTTCTTAACAACGTAACTTCGAATAGCTGTAACTTTTGAACGAAATGAGATAAAGCAATAAACATTTTTTAGTTTTACAGATAATTTTGTATACTTTAATTTATTCTGGAAGTAATTTGTCGTAGAATGTGCAGCAAAAATTATATTTACAAAACACCAATAAAAAGTATGGTTTTTAGCGTATCTTCGTAAATGCTTCGAGTATTAAAATATAAAAGTATTCAAACTATTTCGAGATTGTCTTTCTAACGCCAAATCTAAACATTCATGAAATAAAACTAGATGTAAATGTTATTTTGATGAAAATATTGAAAATAATCTTTAAAAAACTACAAAAATTAAGATATTTTGAGTTTCCCTCGAGCGATTATTTTCATTCGTAGCTTAAAGTAACCACGAAGGAAGCCCAAAAAGATGCCTACAAAAAAATCCGAGAACTTTGGGTTGATCCAGGTTGATCCAAGCTCACCGTGCTCTGCTATAAGGCGGTAAACGCATTATACATCTTTATATATGCTTTATTGTACATAAAAAATACCGAAATTGCACTTGAGCTACACGTAGAGTAGTTTAAATCGCTTACAAGACGCTCGCATAGTTTAAAACATCAAAATAAAAAACGTAATAAACTTACGGTTGATCAGCCCTGGTAAGATGTGTTATTAGGTTAGTACGAAATGTTGCGAGAGATGTAAATGTGTGAAGACGGCGTGGCAGGGAGTTCCAAAACTGTATGGCTGTGATCCAGAAAGAGTGAGCAAAGATGTTTGTACGAGGAATTGGAAGTTTATATTGAGATGATTGAAAGCGAATGGAATGGTCTAGAGGAATGAATCTGTCAGCAAGGTAGGAAGGTTGGGAGGTATGGATGATTTGATGAGTGAGGCTACCGAGAAAGTACTGTTGCCTAGATGTTATGGGTAGCCAGTTTGCTTTCTGACGATACGGCGCAAGTCTTTCATCCCAGTGCAGACGATACACATATCTCAAGGCGATGTTTTGAAGGCGTGGTAATTTAGTGTTAAGATATGCAGTTGAATCGGCTATAACTAAAGATGCGTAACCGAGGTGTGGGATGACTAATGTGTTGACGAGCGTGAGTTTGATCTGCGGTGGACGAAAAGCACGACGAAATTTAAGCCCGTAAAGAACATTATGTACTTTAGATGATATGGTACTAACATGGCGATTCCATGTTAGGTCGGATGTTATTATAACACCAAGATCTTTTACTTCATGTGAATAAGGCATTACGTCCGACCCAACAATAATTTGTGGTATGGTGAGATTTTTCATAACGGCTAAATTCTGAGGTGAAGCTAAGATGATGGCCTGAGTTTTACGCGTATTTAAAGTGAGCCCATAGTCATGGGACCACCTCACAAGCTCAGCAATGTCACTGTTAATATTGCGTATCGTTTCATTTAGATGACATATCGGGGTCGAGAGATAAAATTGCGTATCATCAGCAAAGATGATGGTAGTGTGTCTGCAATATTTAAGTCTCGAAAACAAGGTATTGATAACAATAATGAATAATATGGGGCCTAAGCTTGAACCTTGTGGAACGCCGGATGTAGTATACTCAGGATTAGATGTTGAACCATCCAGGCCAATTATTGTGTGAGAGCGATTTGAGAGATAAGAATGCAGCCATCTCAATGTTGATTCCTCAAAGCCTATGTCTCGAAGGCAAGTTAGAATCACGACATGGTTTAAGGAGTCAAAGGCTTTTGAGAAATCGAACAGTACCAGGACAGTAACTGCCCCACGATCTATGCCCGAACGTACATCATCCATAAGGTGTAATAGGGCAGTTTGGGTGCTGTGAAATTTGCGGAAACCACATTGTTTGGGATGCAGTATACAATTTATCTCTAAATATTTTGTGATCTGCTGGGTGACAAGGGAATCAATGACCTTAGAGAGGTGGGGAGGATTTGTGATTGGACGGGTGTCAGAAGGACATAAGGGGTTAGCGATTTTCTTAAGTGGTATGATGTAAGATGATTTCCAAATGTGGGTTTCTGGAGTTTCCTACATTCTCGACAAATGTGAGTATGGCGCCATCTAAGACGACCTGCAGCTCTCGCAAGGATATTCACCTGTACCCGGACAAGCTCCCTGGGAGCTTTTGGGACACCTCGATCGAGGTGGAAGGTAGAGGATAAAAAATAAAAAAAAAAATAAAAAATAAAAAAAAATGGGAGGGAAATAGCCAGAGATGAGTGAAAGATTGAAAATGGATGTCAAATATGGTGCGATGGTTGTAAACATGGATTTTAGGTGCTCTAAAGGAAGATGATCGGGACTAAGCCCACGTGATTTTTGTGCAACTAGATTAAGACTAAGTAGGACATCATGATGATTAATAGCAGTAAAGCTGAATGTTGTATGGAAATTGGGTAATGGACGCATGATAATGTTGTTGAGTGTCGCTAAGTCACAAGACGGATGAGATGACGATATTTCTGCGAAATGACGATTTAATGCAATGGGTGAGAAATGAGGAAGTGCCGACTGTGATGGCTGATTAGCAAGTCCTAATTTTCGTAGGCAAGACCAGAGTTTGTTCGTGCTCGTTTGTTGGAGTACTAGCTCGGCTAAGTGACGATTTTTGGCCGCTTTCAAGATATTTTTAATCTCGCGACGCATATTCTTATATTCCTGGAAAAGACGCAGGTTTCGAGTTCGTTTCGCACGCAGGTACAATTTGTCGCGTTCCTTAATCCTACTTCGTATGCTAGGTGTGATCCACGGAATAGCGCGGTGCAAAATACGTTTTGTAATAAATGGCGCATGTAAATCTAAAACTTCGGTAATACATTCGTAAAAATTATTTACGCAGTTTATTAGACCGTCTAGTTGCGAATTTGTTTGAAGTTGTCTGTGGTCGAAAGCTAAGAGATGAGGAAACTTAAGTTGAAGTAATGCTGAGAGATCTTTATTTAAAGCAGAATAGTCGCATTTGGCGAAGTTACGGTAGGTGATAATTTGTGGAATGGAATTGAGGTTCGTGAATTCGTATTGGATCGTAATAAGACAATGGCCAGCCGCAAAAGGAGTAGGAGACGTAGAAAAACTTTTAATTTTATCTGAAGAATCGACTAGCATAACATCCAGCTGAGAAGAAGAAAAACAAGAATAATGGGTGGTTCCAAAGGGTACAGAAAAAAGCGAATAGTCTTGAATAAAATTTTGGAGATATACAGAATCAAATCTATTCTCTAACAAATTGCAGTTTAAATCGCCTGTTACTATTATGTTCTTATATTTAGATATATATATGTATTAAACTTAACTATAATTTCCGCGAGAAGTTGCCCATGAGGGCGTCGGTATATAACTATAAATAACAAATTTCTTGAAGACGATTTGACATCCAAAAAAATATATTCTGGGGTATCAATGCTTTCATTTACTGAGCACTTGAGAATAGTGTAAGATAAAGATTTGTGGAGGTAACATGCGACACCTCCACCAAAAATAAAGCGTGTTTGCCCATCGCTGCGAAGCGCCCGATCATTACGGACAAAATTATAGTTTTTAACGGCAACACACGATGAATCAACAAAAGGTGTCATCCATGTTTCGGTGACTGCCAGGATGTGTGTTGTGCAGACTGCTAATTCATTTTCTACATCTTGCAGATGAGCACGCAGTGAATTTATATTTATACACGAAATTTTTAGAGACGACGAAGAATCGGACGAAGACACGTTACTTGATACACATTGATTAACAAGATTCTGCTTTGGTTGTCAGACAATATTATTAAGATCGTGTTCTGTGGCAATTAACAACTCGGGGGTGCCACCATCTTTTCTTACAAAAACATTGCCATCTCTCGCCCAAACGCGCTTATAACCTGCGTTATTAGCCGCAAGTTTCGCTTTTTTAAGCAAATTGTAGGTCGATGAGGGCAAGAACTCGTTAACATAAACAGTTTTGTCAGCATTAGCATCTTTAGATAATTCCGGGAATAATTCCTGGACGGTAATTTTCCCCCGTTGATGATCGCTTCAAGGATTTGCGAAAATTGCTGCGCCGTATCCATAGTTGACTGCGTTGGGGGCAAGGTAGGCGAAACAGATAATACTTGCGGAGGGAGGGAACTAGCCGAAAATAGTCGCGACGGCGTTCACAGCGGCTGCACTCGATGAAGAAGAGAGGACGGAGTAGGGAGCGCGAGCAGAGATACGTCACGCGCGACATCAGTAGTTGCGACGGTAGGCGGCGGAAGAATCCGATTCCGATTTGCCGCGTATGTAGAGCCGTCCGCAAGACTCGTGAAAACACTTTTCGCAAACGGGACATTTGACGAAATCGATGACAGACTTGTAACACTTTGCACAAATAACACGAACAGTTACGTTATGGTCCGATTTGCTGTTACTTCTAGTATTCGGCATCGGGTTTCGTACCTTGTAATAAGTCGCTTTTCTTCGATTCAGTGTCGATGACAGTTGTTAAATTGAATAGGAGGCTAACACATTACACCACGTGACTGGAGTGGACTTGCGCAGTTAACATTAGCTCCGCGATCGCCGTTGACACGTGCCCGGTGAAAAGCGTGGAAAAAATTTTGCGATTTTCCAAAAAGGTGCACCGTGGACCCACTAGATGTTGTCACTCCGAAAAAATTTCACTAATCAGGTCCACAACTGGTGCACACCTTCTGGAATAAGTTGAAATACGGTGGAGCAAAAATTTACACGTGTGACGTGTCTACTCACCAGAAGCAGAGAGAGAGAGAGAGAGAGAGAGAGAGAGAGAGAGACGATTTTGCGACAAAGCCGACTGTGAGTACGACGGGTGAACCATGAACCAAACCCGCTTGAGATTTTTTTTTGGTGCAGGGCTTCCAATTGCGACACGTTAACCGTGAACCCAACCCGCTTGAGATTATTTTTTTTTTTGTGCAAAGTATGAAAGATAGCGACGGAAGGGGAGAGAGATAAAGTAGTGGCATTACAGCGGAAACTGTTTTACACATACAGATTAAAGATTACGAATTTTGTATTGGATATGTTTCAAAGCTGATATTCTCAAGTTTATATGTAAGATGCAGTATTGATACATTTCTTGCATCATGTACACTGCAGTGGTATCATAGGTTGTGCATTCTGATAATAAAACAAAACTACAGTGCTCAATTTCTTCACCAGATCCATAATAAACTACTACAGGGTGTACTGTGCACTGATTATTAGTGTAGTGAAAAGCCTGAGCCGCATTTTGTACAATATAAGCATAATTTTCGGAAAAATCGCACTGTATCAATATGTCACGCAAGGTGACTAAAAGATGAAAAAAGTTGGTGCTGATCCCGCCATATTGGACGCGATTTTCGTGAGAGGGAAAGCCGGGTGTAATTAAGCACTTTGATTGTCGTCTATATCCTTTGCAGGTACTTTATTGCGTACTTGGCTTACAGAAACTCCGCGAATTGAAATGCGGATTCTTTTTTTTCGCAATAGCTTGGTTTCGCTCGCGTGATTCGCTCGTCGCGTACAGAGTCGGACCGCGTCTGATTCGAGCGCTAGTGAAAATGTGACTAACTCGCGTGGGCGCATTAACGGAAGGCGCCGATTCGTTGAGCACGTGACAGAATACAGTGCTTTGCGCGGCGTATAAATGAAATACATGGCACTAATTCCGTCGGTAACTGAGGAATCTACCTCTGACGGTAACATACCGCCCGCCTCGTATTGATAGTCGATACGAAATAAGTGCCGATTGTACATGATTAACAGTATTGAAAATGCTTATACACTATACTTAATAACCTAGGTTTCTCTTATAAGCTAAAGGGCGTCCGTCCGCCATGAGAGAATCGCAGAATAGATTACGGTGTACTATCTAGTGGAAGCTTACATAGTTGCGTAATCGGACGTTTGAATGAAGTCGTAAATGTTCGTACAGATACTACGCGTACCCGACCGTCTGGTCCACGATATACTTCAGAGATGCGATCCAGACTCCACTTTGACGGGGGGAGCAATGCATTTTTTAAGAGAACCATATCGTTTACCTTAAGATCTAATGTAGCTGTCCGCCACTTTTTACGCTGTTGCAGTGAATTCAGATAATCCTGGGACCATAACCGCCAGAAGCTCTCGAGCATCTGTCGCGTGCGAAGCCAACGCGACATATGACTTTCTGTTAAATCGAGTTCTCAGGGTTCAGGGATATTGATTAAGGGAGCCCCGATAAGGAAATGACCCGGTGTGAGTGATCGTAAGTCTGATGGATCATCGGTTAAAGCCATTAGAGGTCTAGAATTAAGACATGCTTCAATTTCGCACAAGAGCGTGGTGAATTCCTCCACCGAAAGGGTATGGGAACCCACAACGCGTCGAAAGTGGTGTTTGAAACTCTTCACCCCTGCCTCCCAGATACCACCATGATGTGGACCGTAAGGAGGGATGAAGTGCCACTGAGTTCCATCAGAAGCTAGGTTTATGGTGAGTTCCGAATCTTTCATTATCGCACGAAACGCGTGGGTCAGTTCCCTATCGGCACCCTGGAACGGAGTACCGTTGTCGCTGTAAAGATCCGAAGGCGCTCCTCTACGTGCTGCAAAACGTTTGAAAGACGCCAGGAATTTTGCACTCGAGTAATCTCCCACTAGTTCGAGATGGATCGCTCGCGTGGACAGACAGACGAATACCGCAACGTACATTTTGTACGTTTTTTGTCCTCGACCTGTAATTGCGGTGACCGAGTAGGGACCCGCGTAGTTGACCCCTGTATGCAAAAATGGACGGGACTGAGTCACTCTAATTTTCGGTAAATCACTCATGATTTGAGTAGACGTATTTGCCTGTGCTCGTACGCATTGAACGCAACGATGTATACGAGCTTTAACGAGATTACGAACGCCCACTATCCAAAATTGCTGTCGTATGATTCGCAAGGTGACCTGCGGACCTCCATGAAGACAGACTAGATGGACATGAGCAACTATAAGCTCACTTACTCTATCGTTGGGTAAAATAATGGGAAATTTCTCACTGAATTGTAAGGCCGCATTACGTAAACGTCCTCCCACGCGTAAGAGTCCAGACTGGTCGAGAAACGGAGTAAGACTGGCGATACGACTGCGCGAAGCAATCGGTTTTCCTTGAGCCAACGCTGCTATTTCTTGTTCGAAAATCAATCGTTGGCTTTCCTTTAACCAAAATGTCTTGGCATTACCGATTTCGGCTACGGTGAGACTGAGATTTTTGTCTCGTTTGGGAGAGAGCTCACGACATGAATTTACAAAACGTAAGATATTCGCAGTTTCTCTTAAAAGTCTCGGCCACGATGAGAATTTCGCTGGTAGTTCCCAGCCACCCTCGTCCAGTTGCGCAACATTGATCTGCTTTGTCGGGGACCTGCTTTCGGGGACTGAAAACGGATCGGAATTGACCGGATTGGACGGCCAATGGTCCGAGTCTTCGAGAAGCCATTCAGGTCCATTCCACCATAATGAATGTTCAAGTAAATCAGATGTGGACATTCCGCGCGATGCGCAATCACCAGGGTTGCTCTCCGAAGGTACATAGCGCCACACTGCTTTCGGTAATCGAGTCTGTATGTTTGATACCCGATTTGCGACAAACGTTTTCCACAAAGATGGGTGCTGGCTGATCCAATGTAGCACAACTGTAGAATCTGACCAACAATATGTGGTAACATTTTCTACATTTAGACACATTTGAGACAGTGCTGTTTCGAGTGTCTTTGTAAGGAGGAACGCTGCACTCAGTTCTAATTTTGGGATGCTCAACGTCTTGAGTGGAGCGACCTTAGTCTTACTTAAGAGCAAAGATATCCGCGATTTTCCACTCGGCTGAATCACGCGCAGATAAATTACCGATGAATAGGCTCTATTGGAGGCATCTGCAAATCCGTGGATCTCACAAGTCACGGTCTTGCTGAATTGCCCTGTCCAGCGCGGAATGGCGATTCGCGAAAGAGCTGCGAGTTCATTGCAATAGAGTATCCATCGCGGCAATAAATCCCCAGGGAGGGGATCATCCCAATCGCCCTTTCTTAGCCAAAGTTCTTGCATTAGAATCTTTGCCTGCACGACGACTGGTGATACCCAACCGAGAGGGTCGAACAAGCGAGCGATGTGCGAGAGAACTTGGCGTTTAGTGACAGAACTGAGTTCAGGGGGAGTGACCTTGAATCGAAAGGTATCAGAGGCGGGATGCCAGTAAATACCGAGAACCTTGATACTCTCGTTTTCATCAAGAGGATATACGAGCGAAGTGTCTACTGAATCGCGTTGTAGATTTGTGAGAAGACGCCGGTCATTGGACGCCCACTTACGTAAGTTAAAACCGCCGCTCCTCAATAAGCCTATGACTTGCATTCTAATTTTCTCGATCCTTTCTGTATCATCTCCGCCAAAGAAGACGTCATCAACGTAAATGTTTTCTTCAAGAATTGGTGCAGCTAGAGGGAAACGGGCCTTCTCATCCAATGCTAACTGTTTGACTACTCGATTGGCGAGGTATGGAGCCGCTGCGGTGCCATAGGTCACAGTAGTGAGCCTATAGGTAGAGATTGCATGACACGGATATTCCCGCCAGAGAATTCTCTGATAATCCGCGTCATCGGGATGTACTCGAATTTGACGGAACATCTTTTCGATGACCGCCGTGAAAACTAAAGGGTACCGGCGCCAGCGAAGAATTATGGACGGAAGTTCCTGCTGGAGCTTGGGCCCAATAAACAAATGGTCATTAAGGGAAGTACCATTAGAGGTACTTCCCTTAATGTAGGATGGTGTGGTAGATATAGCGTTTGAGAAGAGGTTGATTCATCAGCGACGAGCTCCATGTGACCCAACTTTAGATACTCGTCGAGAAATTCGTTATACGCCCGGCCTAATTCGGGATTTCGGAGCAGTCGGCGTTCTGACTTTTCCAGGAAATGGAGTGCCGCTTTGCGAGAAGCTCCAATTTGAATTGGCGGATTGGATTTGAAAGGGAGACGTACGGAATAACGTCCGTTTGCGTCTCTAGAATGCGATGAGGCGAAGTGTCGTTCGCATTCCAGATCATCAGCAGAAAGGTGGGGGGTCGACGGAAGTTCCTCGATTTCCCAGAACTGTTTTAATAAAGTATCTAAATTCGATGCATGGCTGCAGTGCAGCGCGGCGACATTCGAATTAATTTCATAAGTTTCGGAGGTAGGACCGGTGTTCACCCGAAGATTGTGAGCTGTGCGGTAGGTGAACCTAGAGGACCTTGACGTAAACCTTTGCATAAAATAGCGCCATAAAGATCGGCGCCTATTAGAAGGTCTACGGGCGACTGTTCATTAAAATCGACATCCGCAAATTCAAGTCCGCGCAAATGCTCCCACTGTGAGAATTGCGCAGTGTGTAGCGGTTGGTATTTAGTTAGTTTCGGTAAAACTAACGCGTTGACAAGTAATGTTGGTGTATTCGTCTTAGTCTGTAACAGTGTAATCTGCGCTGTCGATCGCACGACGCCATTCGTCTGTCCGCCCACGCCCGAAACCTCGATATGTGTACGATTCCGTTTCGTACGTAGAGCTCGGAGAGCGTTATCCGAAATAAAGGTAGATTCAGAGCCAGGATCCACAAGAGCGCGAACGAGTACCTCTCGTCCTTCGGTAGAGCGAATGCGAACCCGAGCTGTAGCTAAAAGAACGCACCCATTTCCTATCGGCGCTGCATCGCGACTAATTACCCGAGAGCTACTGGCAACGTGGCTGTGGATAGACGATAAGGGCAAATTCGATTGATTACGCTCATCTGCTGTATCCGAAGAAAGTGCCGATGTCTCAATTGACGAAATCAACGGTTTGGATTTCGTCGGCTCGTAACGTACCGCATTAGGATTAAGCGAATGCGTTTGCGACGCTTCGTGTTCATGTATCATTGTATGATGACTACGATGACAGCGAGCGCATCGGTACTTACTCGGACACTGCGCGACTAAATGACCTTGACGTGAGCAGTTAGAACAACATTTCTTTTCACGTACCAATTGCACGCGTTTCGAAACAGAAAATCCTTTAAAAGTCGGACACTGATATAAAGCGTGACGATTGTCGCATACTAAACAGCGCGATTGATTTTCGATCGACAAAAGAGACCGCGTTGAGGACACGGTTTTAGCTTTTACTGTAGGAAAAGACGCTGTACCGCGCGACGAAGTTTGCAATACCGACATAGATTCAAGTGCGCGAATTCGAATTGTTAAAAACTTATCTAATTCCGCCAAGGTCGGAAATTCCGTTTTATCACCGAGATGCAACTCCCAGTCTTTACGCGATATACTGTCAAGCCGTTCGACAACAAAAATAACCAATAAGTCGCTCCATTGTTCAACCGTCCTGTCAAGGTTACGTAACGCGGCTATATGATCGTTCACGGCATCTTGTAAACGTTTCAACTCGATCGGGCTTTCCAATTTTACATGCGGAATCTTTAATAAAGACGTTACATGCGCTGTCACTATTGCGCGAGTATTTCCGTATCTTTTTTGCAAAGTTCCCCACGCGGATACATAATTAGCATCGGTAACATTTACATTTTTCAAAAAATGTTCTGCCTCTCCCGATAAACTCGTCTTCAAATGGTGCAATTTTTGCACGTTCGTTAAAGCGGCGTTCCCGTCCACGAGTGACTCGAATAAGTCGTGGAAACTTGGCCAGTCCACATAGTTTTCGGAGAATTTTGGGATTGAAATTCGCGGCAAAATGACGGATTCGAATGCAAATGCGGTTCTGACACGGAAACATTATGCGGATCGGAAGAGACAAAACTAATTTCGGGTACAAACTTGCTACAGATGATGACGAAGAAGTCCGAAGCAGCGAGGTAGGTTTCTTCCGCACTAAGGAAATCATCTTCCAAGAAGTAAGCCCTACTCTTTCGGTCAAGGTCCTCTGCTGCAACTTCAATTTGATTGTTTAATTGGACGCACCGTTCCCAGGTGCTGTCGAGGAGTTTGTGACGACTGCGTGTCACCTCCAGTGTTACATTTTTTGCTCCAATCTTCTTAAAATTGGAAACAGAACGGCCCAGAGCGCCTATAATTTGCTTTTGTTCCATTATTAAATTGTCTAATGTCGGAGTGGTAGGCATGGCTCCGATTGCACTTTACACAAGTCACAATAATCCAATGTCACTTGAATGTCACTAAATCCTTATTCCTTTGGATTTGATTTGTGTGCGGTCTATAACCAGTTCCTCACACAGAAAGAAGCACAACACAACGTGCGCGTGGATTTGCAAAGTCCGACCGCAAATTTTCGGCACGCGAGAAGGAGCACGGGGCGACGGCGCGATCCACCGCTGGGGACGAGTGAAATCGAAAGCGCCAGGTTTGCCGCGTGCGGTAATCTCGAATCGGAGTTCGGAATTCCTCGACATGCGCCGACCCGGCGTCTTGGGGACGAAAGTGACTTCGTAGGCCAAACTCTCATTCCGAGCATGCGCGAAGTTCGCCGGCAAGAAGCGATCGTCAGAGAGACCGATGGCTTGGGCGAAAAAGAGCGCGTCTCGAAAATGCGAAGATGGCCGAGCGTGCGAACGATCAGCAGAGGTGCCGAGTACTCCGGCGCGAGCGAAGGCGAACCGAAAGGATCCGAAGCCTGCCGGGCTTGTACGAACGTCTGAAGGGCCGACTGCGTGGCCGAGAGAGAAAGAGATCCGAAGATGCCCGAAGTTTGCCGAGTGAATGCTCGTGCGATTAAGGTGCGACGCGAGTCAACCAAGATGGCGAGAGAGAGAGAGAGAGAGAAAGAGAGAGAGAGAGAGACAGAAAGAGGCGCTACTGTCGTTTTTCGCTTTAGCGTCTTTTTTAATTGTTTTGTCTCGCGTTTCGCGCACAATTACGGGCTTCCAGTCGCGAAATGCTCACTTTTTTAACGAGATCCGGCTCGAAGACCAGAAACCGTCACGCAAGGTGACTAAAAGATGAAAAAAGTTGGTGCTGATCCCGCCATATTGGACGCGATTTTCGTGAGAGGGAAAGCCGGGTATAATTAAGCACTTTGATTGTCGTCTATATCCTTTGCAGGTACTTTATTGCGTACTTGGCGTACAGAAACTCCGCGAATTGAAATGCGGATTCTTTTTTTTCGCAATAGCTTGGTTTCGCTCGCGTGATTCGCTCGTCGCGTACAAAGTCGGACCGCGTCTGATTCGAGCGCTAGTGAAAACGTGACTGACTCGCGAGGGCGCATTAACGGAAGGCACCGATTCGTTGAGCACGTGACCGAATACAGTGCTTCGCGCGGCGTATAAATGAAATACATGGCACTAATTCCGTCGGTAACTGAGGAATCTACCTCTGACGGTAACACAATACTTCATCTTACATATAAACTTGAGAATATCAGCTTTGAAACATTTCTAATACAAAATTCGTAATCTTTAATCTCTATGTGTAATACACGAAAACTTTAAATCAGTAATATCCGTTTAAAGAAATCTTTTTTATTTGTCATTATCGTACTATTTCTACATATTTATTTGTCGAGTTTAAGAATAAACTTAAACTGAGAATAAAAATATTTACGCGTATAGTTCACAAATTTGTTGCACGGGTTTCGCTCTCGTGTTAAAAATGGGTTTCCAATTGGTATATGTGTCGAAACGTTATAGCTATTAATTATATCCTGCCAACATTGATATTGGAAATTTTTCAAAGCTGATATTCGTTTATTTTAATTTGATGTATGGAAACTTTTAATTTTTTTAATTTGAATTCTCAATTCTCCAGAAAAGTGTAATTTTATGTCCCGGTTAATATTTTATCCAAATAATGGAATTTATTCTCCAAACATTTTTTTTCTTGCGCCTTATACTTTTATGTAAACATCGCACAAGAGATAATTTGTTCAGATCGAATGATAAAATTTTCACATACTGCTAAAGGTCCGAAATTTAAGCCTCCTGGCTGTCTCCGGGTATAAACAACACGTTTTCGATCACTGTCATTCTCTTTCATGTGAATGATTAAATTTCTTTTAAAGTGGTTATGATCTGTTTTACTTATAACAAACAAATAGTGCTGTGAAAATTTCACTATAACGTTCCTGAAAATTGTTATGGCTTTGTAAAGTGTGTCCCCATGTTTTAAAAAATAAATGTAAGTACAGAATACATGTCATTTACAGTACAAACAAAAGTAAATGCAGATACAGACAATCGTTCTATAAATTCGATTACTTTTAGACTATGGATTGTGTGTATAATATTACTGATTTCAAAACTAATTTAAACCCAAATTTAGTAATATTGTTAGAACTAAGGCCGGTACGTTTATTCCTTGTAAGCCTCCTGTCATATTTGCGACGCTAATTTAGCATGTTAAGAAAGCGAGTAATATCTTAAAATATAAAGAAAAGATTAAACTCTTATGTCTTAAGTGCATTTGACCGAAATTTATTTTGTTCTTATGTTAACCTGGTTAATACGTTGACATGTAAGCTCCCCTGTCATGTAAGCCTTCTGGACAATTGTAGTGATTTACAGAAATTCCGTTCTAATTAGTGATAGAACGGATATTTATTGAACTGAACATCAAGTTTCTTAACTACTTTCAATATTAAACGCGCATCATCAGTAATATGCGATAATCAAAGCTTTTTTTTTACATCGCTGAAATAACTAAACATATCACTTTATAATTTTTCATAATAATTTTAACTGTTTTGAGTTTTATAAAATAAATATTATTAAGTTACTATTTTTATTCTTACTCTTTATGAGTCACTTATTCGCGAAGAGTGAACATTTCGCCATTTTTATATAAAATTTCCATTAAAAAATTAAATTACTTGTATATTTCACGCGTATCGATGGCTGCTGCATTATTACTTCGTATTTACGTAATTAGCAAGCCAATGAATATATCTAAGCTTTAAATTTTAATTTTTATAATCTTTTATTTTGTGGAAAAAAAATACGTCGATTTTACACTTTTTCGAAGAATGACCCATATAGTGAAAAGACAATAAAAAGCACTGGTCATTAATAATATCACCTGCTTCGCGTTTAAACTTTAATTATGTCTACCTGCCAAACGGTCGCCGATTCTTTCACAGCGAAAGCTCGGTCTGATAGATGTAACAATCCTTTAGAAACTGATGGTCATCGAGGCAAAGCTTTAAGGCCTATTTCAAAAAAATTACTGGAAATGTTTCCGAACTTGCTTGCCAATTCTAAAGTTTGTAAAAAATGTGTAGATGAGTGTTTTAAAGAAAACAATTCTCAAATGTCGGATACGACATTGTCGAAAGAATCGGAATATTCAGAGAGCGAAATAGAATCTGTATCGAAAAAAAATGCTTATCCAGAGAAGATGAATTAGAGCAACTCTTCACCTGATTGAAAGAAAAATTTTCCAGTTTACCTGCAAATGATCTTTTTCGATTGTCTATTTTGACCACAGTCCCTGATTGTTGGTCGATTCGTAAAGTACAGCAAGAATTTAATTGTGCTTATAGAATGGCTCAAAAATCCAAACAATTAAAAAAACAATCAGGAATCTTTGGAACTCCAATTCCAAAAAAGGGCAAAACTTTACCTGAGAGTACAGTGAAAGCAGTTAAAGAATTTTATGAAGACGACGTAAATAGTAGAATAATGCCGAATAAAAAAGATGTGGTAATTGTACGAATCGATAGAAAAAAAAAACAGATTATGCAGAAGCGATTATTGCTTTCTGATATAAAAATCCTTCATGAACAATTTAAAGAGCAAAATCCGGATATTCCGATTGGTTTGAGCAAATTTGCAGAATTAAGGCCAAAGTGGTATGTGCTTGCTGGTGCAAGCGGAACACATAGCATTTGTGTATGTGTAATTCACGAAAACTTTAAATTGTTCATCGAAGCGGTTGATTTTAAGAATTTGACAAATCATCTACCGAATCCTATAGAAGATTATTGTGATTGTTTAAGATTTGTTACGTGTAAAGAAGCACGGCCAGATTGTTACTTAAATGAATGTAAGTCTTGTCCTGGCTACGAAAATTTGTCTGATTACGTGAGTCAAGTTCTGCAGGAGAACGAAATATCTCAAGTAATTTACAGCGTATGGCAGTCCACCGATATGTGCACTTTAAAAAAGGAATGTCGTTCCGCCGAAGATTGTGTGGATGAACTATGTTCTCAGTTAAAAAGGTTATTGCCCCATCACTTCACCTCTAAGACTCAATCAGAGTATTTGTTCAACAGGAAGAATAATTTAACTGAATATGAAGTACTGATACAGTGCGATTTTTCCGAAAATTATGCTTATGTTGTACAAAATGCGGCTCAGGCTTTCCACTACAATAATAATCAGTGCACAGTACACCCTGTAGTAGTTTATTATAGATCTGGTGAAGAAATTGAGCACTGTAGTTTTGTTTTATTATCAGAATGCACAACCCATGATACCACTGCAGTGTACATGATGCAAGAAATGATTATTCCGGAAATAAAAAAAATGTGTTCAAACGTTAAAAGAGTCATTTATGCTACTGATGGTGCTAAACAACACTACAAAAATCGTTTTCAAATGATTAATTTAATGAATCACGCGAAAGATTTTGAAATTCAACCGGAATGGCACTTTCATGCAAATGCGCATGGTGAAGGTGTCGGTGCAATCTTAAAAAGAGATGCTAGCTTACGAGCTGAATCAGCAGACGCTATTTTAACTGCACAAGACTTATTGAAATGGGCAAAACATAAGTTCGATGGCATAACATTTTTTTTACTACAGCAAAGAAATGCATCTCAAGCTGCAAAAAAAGCTCTCAAAAAGATTTTCCCTAGCTCCAAGTGTGAGTAAAATTCAAAGTGGGCATTCATATATTCCTATTAACAACAACCAGTTGGAAGTAAAACGGTACTCTAACGCATTAGATAATCTTTCGATAGTTGAATATTACATTTAAAAGATGTTGTTTATTTTCTTCTTCTTAAAAAAAATAAAGTAAAAAAAATTTTAAAAGTAAAATTGAATCTTACAGTTAAAAGATGTTATTTTCGTCAAAAAAATAATAAAATAAAGTAAAATAAAGTAAAAAAAAATAAAAAATAAAAAAAAGATATTAATGTGGGCTTCATACAAAAAAATTCGAAGACAGTCTCAACCCTGAAAACGCAGAGAGCTTTCAAGATAATAAATATTACTATTGAGGGAATTCATTGAATTCAAACCGGGGACTAAAAATACCGTTACAAACAAAGTTTCGTGAATATCAAACTTATTTCGGCCGCCATGTTGGATCCGTCATTTTGAATTTTTAAATACTGTCTTCCGATTTCTAGTCATCAATCCACAAAAACTCCAAAGGTAATCAAAACGCCATTTTGAATGTTTCAAAACTAACATCAGATTAGAAACCAGAAACCCCCGAGTAACACGTTTCAATTGAATTAAATCATTTTTACAAAATTGGCCGCCATATTAAATTCGCCATTTTTAATTCTTGGATTTTTTATTGCCATATTGGATCCACCATTTTGAATTCTTCAATGCTAACTTCAGTTTCGAAACCCACGACCCCAGAAACCCACACGACTAACACGTTTCAATTAAATTAAAACTTTTTTCTAAACTGGTCACCATATTGAATTCGCCATTTTTAATTGTTGAAAATTGACTTTATATTTTCATTTATATACCTCTAACAATACTTGTGATTAATATAATGATATTTCGGGCAGTTTTCGTGTTTTAAATAACGTTTTGTTAGACGTTTTCTATTTTTCAGTCAGTTTATGAGTCATAGATTGGCCGCCATATTGAATTTCAGAAAAGGCCCACTTCTAATTGATAAAGGACTTAAAGATGAAAATTCTAAGACCTTAAACGTTTCAATTGACCCCATACAATTATGTACAGAGTAATGATCCGCTTGACGTGGAACGTCTCATATATGTATAGATTTCTGAAATAAATAAAAATTTATGAAATAAATTTCATTTTTTTTTTAAATTCGTTAGTAGAAAACAACCACAACTAAATTTTATTTGTGTACCAATTAATACCGAATTAGGGTTTAGAAGTTGTTGCGACTGGGACTAGTATTTAAGTCAATAATATAATAATAAATAAGTCTTAGAATTAAGTAAGAATATTATTAGAAAATAAATATTTGTATGACATGTTATTATTTTTTTTTGAATTATGTGCATGTACGATACAAAAATTTAATTTTTTTTCTGTGTATTGGTTCAAATTAAAAAAAAAAATGTTTGTGGTAGTGAAGAGTGGTGTATGTTAGGTTACCGATGAAAATAAAATTATTATAGCGACGTGTGCAGATTATGTTGACGTGTGTTTAGATGGATGGTAGAAAGAGTCGTTGTGACAGAGTAGGCAGTGTACGTTACAATAATTACCAGTATGATAGGTTAGGATTATTTTTACTTTTTTAGTTTTACGTTTAATTAAGAATTTAGGTAGTAATTTTGGGTTATTGGCTAGATTAGCTTATTAGTAAAAAAAAAAATTGGCGACGGATGTAAAAGAGCATATGGCAAAGATGCGGATAATTTTCCAGAATTCAATATAGTTGCGACGGGTGCGTAAGAGCGTCTGGGAATTAGATCCGATTCAAGTAATCCAACAACTGCATAAACAAGGGTTGAGTTCAACTGGGTCGGATAAAATTTTGAGGGATAGGCTATTAGAGCGGAATTAATAGCAGCGGATGGGAGGTTAGAGGTACCGTGGTATCCCGAATGGGATAAAAGAGGGGTAGATATTCCGGCAACAACGGCGGTACTACTCCTGGAAGAGTCGGATGGGGAGGAATGGCTAGGAGCTAAACCGAGGGGTAGGGGGCGTCCCAGAAAGAAAATTTTTAGCGCCGATGTGCGTGAACATGGAGAGGACGATGACGGTCAGAGTGAGGCAGCCAGAATTGACGAAGTGAGTAAATCCGGGAAAAAGGGGGGTCCTCCTATTTCAAGTCAACCTTTTTGCTGGCCTTTAGAAAGAACTATTACTACTTCCACCACTACTTCAACGACAAACACGGTAACAACTGCGGTAAATTCAAAGAAAACGATCACTACAACAACCAACAGTGTAGGACCGCTTATGAGTAGGTATATTCCGGATAATCGGACAGGGTATCAAATTAAAGCCCAATATCCTGAAGTAGATAGGGGGCGGGTTCATGAACCTCAACGTAGCCATCTACCATTGCGACCTAGCGTGAACTATAGAAGACGCAGATATGAAGAAGAATGGTCTAGCAGGAGTGGGGGTAGCGACGTAGATAGGGAAAGACGGTTAGATAATATAGATCAGTCTAGAAGGATTAGGTATGGCGACAGAGAGGAGCGTACAAATAGAGATGATGAGTACAGAGGCAGGGATGTAGATATACGAACGCGAAGAAGCAATGACGAACAGTCTAGGCGGAGTAGGGAGGATGATTTTGATAGACATAGTCTGCCAAGTAGTAGAGGGTCAGGTATAAGTAGTTTGCGAATAAAAAGATTAATGGATTATGATTACTCCAGTGATGAGGACTCCGGTCATAGCCATAGACAAGTTTCGGCTCGGCGTCGCCGAAGTAATGCAGAAGTAGATACAGATAGTCGCTGCATTAATGTTTTGCGAGAATGGGGGTTGAGATTTACAGGTGACGACAAAGAGTCGGCCGTGGATTTCTTAGCTCGTTTAGGAGATTGTAGGGAACAGTCTGGGTTTAGCCATAGAGAGTTATTGTGAGCGATTCCGTGCATTTTTCACAGAAGCGCAAGTCGATGGTTCCGTACTGCCTAGTATGATTTCCGGACTTGGCGGGAATTTTAGAAAGTTCTTTGACAGTTCTTTGTTGGTGAGGTAAACGAAGAGGATCTAGAAGACGAACGGAAGAGCCGAACACAGGGTAAAAAGGAAACAATTAGATCTTTCATTTCCTGCATCAGGCATATTGTCAGCTACGTTAAAAGACCGCCATCACTCGACAAAAAACTACGCATAGTATTCCGAAACTTAACTCCAGAATATAGAGCCTATTTGGCTGAAAAGGAGATTGATGATTTCTCAACATTAGAAAGATGGGGCAGGAGATATGAAAGATTGCGCAATATGGATAAACGATATAGGGAACGGCCACCCAAAGAGAGAACTCGACTTCCAGGTAGTGCGTATACGCGAGGAACTGGCTCCTTACGTATTTCTGCGGTAAAAGAGGAATTAACGTTGAGAGAGGAGAAAGTAGCCAGTATTCACCTATCCGATAGCACTTCCGGATCAGGACCAAATAGTTCTCCAAAGAAGAACAAATCTAGAAAACCTAAGAAGAAGGAAACAGGTAGAGACCAGTCTCACACAACACAGGTAAATATGGCCGACGAAGTACCCGAAAGACCGTTAAGAGGAGGCTGGAATAGGGAGAAAAGAGCCACTTCGGCAGAAATTCCTAGGGTCCCTCCACCAATGAGTGCACCGATGTATAGACCGCCGAGGCAATCAGGATCTTGGCAGCCTCGAAACGGAAACCATTGGGAGGGAAACTCGAAGGAACATCCAAGTTGCGGTCGAGATAGGGGAGGGGAAGCTCCTAGAGAGTCAGGACGGCCGCCGAGAAATAACCGGATGCCACCTGGATTGGGATCACCAGGGATTGGTGCCTGTTATCATTGTCAGGCTGTAGGACATTGGGCCGTGACGTGCCCTAGCCGTTCCTGCTTAACTTGTCACCAAGTAGGGCACAGATCAGCTGAATGCCCTCATCGCGTTTGCTTTTCGTGTCAACAGCCAGGACACTCAGCATATGCCTGCCCGACAAAACCCTGGGGACCCTCTCGCCCACTTGAAAGGTGCCAGGTGTGCGGAACTTCCGGTAACCCCTTTGCATCATGTATACCCTGTACTCCTCTACGTGAGAAATGGGGAAACGAGAAGGCTGGAAGGCTATCCAACCCCATGCCCTCCACGGCCAAACAACAGGGTTAGAGAAAGAGAAAATAGTGAGCAAAGAGAAAGAAGAGTTAGCGACTAGAGAGAAAGAAGTGATGATGCCCTCGGAGATAGAATTAGAAGCCGAGATAGCAACAATAGAGAGCAGGTGTTTTATAAAGTTAAAAATAGGGAGAAGTACAGTGTTGGCGATGCACAATAGTGGAGCAATGGTCTCCATCATCGGCCCTATCCTGGCCGAACAATTCAAGGCTCGACTACGTTCCTCTCAGACTGTAATGCGAAGTGTTTCTGGCGAAGTGACGCCCTTTCTAAGAATATTGACGATGCAGGTGGAAATAGATGGTCACGTCAACGAAATCGAATTCAGAGCAACCATCGCAGTATCATGTGACATGATACTAGGAATGGACTTTGGTGAAATTTTCGACTTGGATGTACGACAGGGTAGAAGGCAGTGGAGAGTACAAGAGGGTCCGTGGCATGCGTTTAGTGACAAACTGACGGGAAAATCGGATATCCATGTAGAGTGTGCAGGTATTTGTGAGCTGAGTAAGACGCAAGAAGAGAGAGTGAAAGAGTTAGTAGACAATATGATAGGTGGGACCAGGTTGGATTAGGGAAAACGCCCTTGATAGAGCATCATATTCGTGTGGAGGGCGCGGCACCAATCAAGCATAGGCCTCGCCGCATGTCACCTAGTATGCTTGAGAAAGCGTAAGAAGAAGTGAGAGAATTAGCCGAGAAAGGGGTTATAGAAAGATCGGCCAGTGATTGGAGTAGTGCTCCCGTCTTAGTGAAGAAATCAGATGGCAGCATAAGAATGTGCATAGATTGTGGAGATCTAAACAGTGTCACCAGAAAAGATGCCTATCCAATACCCAATATGGATTCTGTATTGGATAAATTAAGGCGGGCTCAATATTTATCTAAGATAGACCTAAGACAGACGTACTATCAAGTTGCGATGGATCCCGAAAGCAAAAAGTATACTGCTTTTGCAGTTCCGGGATCGGGTCTATGACAATTCACAAGGATGCCTTTTAGATTGACGAATGCCCCAATGACCTTTCAGCGACTAATTGACGCATTGTTTGGGTCAGAATTTGAACCCCGCATATTTGGGTACTTGGATGACATAATTATCGCGACAGAAGGGTTTGAGGAATATTTGCATTGGTTGGAATTAGTCTTAGGGAAGCTAGTGCAAGCCGGATTACTAGTAAATAGCGACAAGTATGAGTTCGGGTGTTCGCGCGTAGCATATCTGGGTTTTGTGTTGAGGACTTTGTAGAGAGGGACTGCGTCCAGACACCGACCAAGTAAAACAGAGTTGGAATATCCGTTGCCGCGCACCGCGAAGCAACTCCGAAGATTTCTCGGTATGATAGCGTGGTACTCCCGCTTCCTGGACAAGGATGCGGAAGTTAAAGTACCTTTAGTGAAATTACTACGAAAGGGACAACCATGGAAAGGGGAGGAGGAGCAGAAAGAAGCCTTTAACGAACTCAAATCCCGGTTAGCAACAGCTCCCGTGTTAACCAGACCAGATTTCCGGAAGCCATTTATCGTTCAGGGCGACGCCAGCAGATTTGCCTTAGACGCGGTTTTGACCCAGGAGCACGACGATGGAGAACATCCAATCGTCTACATTAGTAAAGTATTAAGTACTCCAGAGAGGAACTATACCACTACCGAACGAGAATGTCTTGCCGTGCTATGGGCAATACGAAAATTAAGGCCTTACTTGGAAGGTTATAAATTTACCGTGATAACGGATCATAGCGCCCTTAAATGGCTTATGACTCGGCCGGAACCCACGGGTCGGCTAGCACGGTGGGCAATCGAGCTCCAAAAATGGAATTTCGAAATTGTGCATCGCAAAGGCGCGTGGCATCATGTGCCGGATGCCCTCTCTCGAATGTGGGAAAACGAAGAAGGAGTTGCCGCATTTGAAACCATTGAGGATCCCGAATATCTCAAGTTGAGGAACGAAGTGGTAGCAAGTCCAGCTAAATATGCAGGGTGGCGACTAGAGGACGGTATTCTTTATAAGTGGCGACGGGATGAGTTGTTAGACCCGATAGGATGGGAAGAGAAAGGATGGAAGTTAGTTGTGTCAAAAGAGTTACGTAAGAAAGTCATAACAGATGCCCATGTAGAAGCATCCTCGGGTCGTCTTGGGATAGAGAAAACTTATGACCGGGTGGCTCGAGAATACTATTGGAACAGGATGTGGTACGATGCGTATAATTTCGTAAAGTATTTACTCGATAGATAGAATTAAAGCCCTTAAGGACGGCAGATGGTAAAGCAGTTGCCCGGGCCTTGGAAGAATTTATTGTTTTTCGTTGGGAAACACCGGATTTCTTCCTAACGGATAATGGAAAGGAATTCGACAATAAACAAGTAAAATGGCTGTTAGAGGAATATGGGATAAAACATGTAACCCCTCCGTATCATCCTCAAGCCAATCCGGTGGAAAGAATTAACCGACTACTGAAAACTATGATAACCACATATGTGAAGGGAGACCATAGAGATTGGGACAAGAATTTGCATGAATTCAGACACGCAGTCAATACTGCGCCACCCAATCTTCGACAAAAGTATCCCCGGCCTTCTTAAATTTCGGTTGACACCCCCAATAGGTAAAAAGCTTGCGACGGGAAATAGAGAGGAGAGGACCAAAGAGGCCTTAAGAGAGTTGGTAGCGACACATGTGGATAAGGCGCGAGAAAGACAAGAGCGAGCGTAAAATCGGGGAAAAGCAGGCAGTCTTTAATATAGGGGATCAGGTATTACGGAAGACTTATGTATTATCCAATGCGGACCAACGGTTTTCAAAAAAGCTTGCCTCGAAATTTGATGGGCCATATAAGATAGCCGCGATCCTATCCCCCTCAGTATATCGATTAGAGATGCCAGAGAGCCAAATAAATAACAAAGTACACGTATCAGAGATAAAACAATACGTGCCTCCTCGGAAAGGGTACGGAAAATAGAATAGGAATAGCGTCTAGTGTTCGGGTAGCGACAGGAGGAATACGAATAGGAGTGAAAGTTAAAATCGTTACGTTTACACGTTGTGTCGTCTGTGCTGTGCGTACAGTCTCAATGATGTCAGTGATATCAGTAATGTTGACAAAAAAAAAAATTTATTTTAATTTTGTTGTTTACCAGAAATGGCGCAGAACTTTAGGCCCTGGGCAGACATGGCGGATGAAGAGCTGGCCCTAGAGTTGGCCGAGAGGGCATTGGCGAAGGAGGAGGCGGACAGGGAGAACCGCCAAACACGAAGAGCTGCCCTCGAGAGCGCTGCTGCCGTCCAAGAGTTGGAGGAATTCGTGCGTGCCTCGGAAGGAAGAGGGGACCCCGGGGGGGGGGGGGCTGCCGCCGTATATGACGGGCCTCCTATCCCCCCTGAGTTGGCGGTACAGTTGGTGAGGGAATATCCCGTCCAAACCGATAGCGCGACGGGGAATAGCGGAGAGACTCGGGGTATCGAACCGGCAGATATGCCTCGAGAGGAATTGCGGAGGGAGGAGGAGGACGAGCAACCGGTAAGTTCCCGCAGGAGACGTCGTCGAAGGGCTCGTTACAACCCTCGGCGACAGTTGACTGCGGAGGATTATGAGCTGTTGTATTGCCGCCAACTCAGGAGGTGGAGTTGATTTCGGGTACGGCGGTTCCACCTCCTTCTACCTTGGAGCCCCAGACCCCTCGCGTGTACCCTATTACGCAGGGCAAGAGAAGGATGGAGGGTGCGATGTTCGGCGGGCTCCTACCGATTCCGTTCGATCCCCGGATCTACTTGCCTAGTCGGACTTGTTTCAATTGCTGGCAGGGGGGAGGGGGCACGGACGTCGAGATTGCCCTCGACGAGCTGTGGCAAGATATTGCCATAACTGCGGTCGTCGAGGGGAAGACCTTCGATCTTGCCCTCGCTGCTTCCAGCCACACCGGAAATTCCTGCAGCAACAGAGGGCGGAAGCAATAACACAGTCCGGCCAGGAGAGGAAAAGCCCAGGAACTGCTAATCCGGGCGATGTTCGGGACGACCACCCGTCCCGAGCATCGACTGGATTAGTGGTGATGTGCAAAGGGATAGAGGAGGTGGTGGGAGGGACATCTGCGACAGAGAGAGTAGGGCGTATTGGCGACGAGTGAGAGGTAAGGAGGTTGCGACAGGGAGTAGGGACGGTAGCAGCAGCAGCAATAGCGACATGGAGCGGGAGGCAGAACGGGGTGAGGAAGCACGAGAGGCAAATGAAGTAAGCCACATCCTGTGTATTATGTTGTGACGGATTAATTCAGGGAATAATCCGGTTTAGCGGAGGGGATTTGTGACGTAGTCACAAGAGATAAAACAAGCATTAAAAAAGGGACAAATTAAGCAGTATTTTGTAAAGCTAGTTAGTTAAGAATCAAAACAAAATAATGAGGAATATACAAATCAAAATTTGAAAAATTTAATTAATTATTTAAAACTATACAATAGCAGAAATACAATTTAAATTGCGACAGTGGGAGTAAGGGAGAGCGAGCGCGTCAGCCACTACGGTAGAGAGAGAGATAGAGAGAGAGAGATAGAGAGAGAGAGAGAGAGAGAGAGAGAGAGAGAGAGAGAGAGAGAGAGAGAGAGAGGCCCGAACGATTAGCGGATCACAGTCCGGCGATCAACAACGTGCCGAAATGTTTACATCGTCTGCCGTCGACTTCTGTATGTGCGAGAGAGAGAGAGAGAGAGAAAGAGGTATAAGCATGCAACACATTAGACGAAGACACCACAAAGACAACAAAGCAAGCGAAATTATTATGCGATAGGACTATTAGAGTAATAAAGGCAGTATTATCGCATATAATAATATGGAAAATACGCATTGACCAAATTGAAAATGTGAAATTATGGGCGGAACTGAGTGAAATGGGGAAAATCTAGCGAGGTTACCTGCTTACCTCAGTTCCGCCAAAATGTCAGTGTGCGGTCGTGTACGGTCCCGGTAAGGACCTCCAAAGTGAAAACGATCGGTATAGCGGAAAGTAGTTTTGTTTTTTTTTTGCGACATGGGTTAGTGAGAGGTGACAAGGAGTCAGGCCAAGTAAAGCATCCACGAAGGGAAAAGAAATCGAAAGATAGGAGAGTTGGGAACGATAAGGTAGGAAATTAATTGAGACAGAGAGAAAGAGATAGGGAGAGAATGGAGAGAGAGAGAGCGAAATATCGGAAATTAAATAACACAAAAACGAAAGAAATTTTTTTTTTTGCTGTGTGATCCAATTTTGCGATAAAGGCGACGGTGGGTACGACGAGTGAACCGTGAACCCAACCCGCTTGAGATTTTTTGTTTGGTGCAAAGTATGAAAGATAGCGACAGAAGGGGATAAAGTAGTGGCAGTCCAACGGAAACCGCCGTGGGGTCTGAAGTCCTAAATTGTTATATATATATATATATATACATGTAGATATTAATGAATATGTTAAATGATATATATGCATAGATATAAAAAATTATATGTGTATAGAGATAAGAAAATATATATGTGTAAAGAAAATTTAAATTGGCTAACGAAATTTCTTTTAAGAAAATTTCCGTTACAATCTAAAGCTATATCTTTATTCCAGAGAATAGGGATTAGGTATTTCGTTAAATAATTCTGTATGCTTAATATGCTTTTAAATCCTTCGTCAGTTTTACTATTCGGAATTATAATGTCCGTCAAAGTTTCATCTCTAACTGCTTTAGATGTATCTGAAATTATCGCCTATTATTTTATTGCTTTTGCAATGACGATTATATATTATACATATATAATTCGCTATCTTAGAGTTCTATTAATACTACATCCATTTACCGTTGTAAGCAAGCCAGCGAGTTCAGAAGGCCAAACGGCATTCTCTCGACTTCATAGTGTCCGTGCAGTGTTCAGAAACTTATCATATATGAGTCAATTTTGTTCATCGTAATATGGTGGAATCAGGAAGGGAAGTCGAAAAACTTGTTCCTTGCGCCTCCGGGCTGATTCAATATGTTTACAGTGTTACATATCGGGTATGAATCTGGTATTTTTCGTTCAATTATCTGAAGTCTAGGGTACGCGCTATCTTTTATTGGCTATGGAATCCGATTTCTTCAGTCCTATCCAATATAGTTCTTATAGTACTTGATTATTTATTTTCTCCTTATGTGTCGGAGGGAATCTATATTGTTATGTATTTATTGGTATATCGTTTATTGTACCAATCTTGAGTTCTGATAGATAAGTAAAGTACATTTCGGAGGTGAAATGTTCCTTCTCTCCGTTTATTTAGTTTCATTCGAAAAATCTTTGCGATGTAATAATATAGCATCCCTTTTCGAGATTCTTACAGATTTCGGCATTCACAAATATTTTTCAAGGTACGGAATTTCAATAAAAAACATCAATTTTGTAATTTTTATTTTCTTATTTTTAGCTCTCTGAAAAATCATTAAATATGGGGGTTTTGTAATTTTCGAGTATAATGGACAGTCATGAATCGTTTATCCGACAAATTGCAGGAAAACTATAACTTGTGTTTCATATTTTCATCTCCTGAACACAAATATAATTATAAAAGATCTTTATTTGCAATATGTGTGAAAAACGACCAAACAATCGATTTTTTAAATAGACTTTTAATTTTTTTAAAATAATTTTGATATTGTTTATAAAGACATAACTTTTTATTATTGAAATCGGTGCTTAAAATATGTATCTTTAAGTTTTGTGTCGTGAAAAATAAATGAGATTATTATTTTGGAAAGACATTTTAATAAGTACACCCTATGAATATGTTTTAGGGAAAACTGTTTTAGGGACTTTTCAGAGATTCGACAAAATTTCTAAATTTTTCATGATATAGGTATTCAACATTCATGTTCGAAAAGCCCAGTATCATAACTAACATAATAACGGTATAGTAATATTCAAATCAATGAATAATTTCAATAAAAATGTCACGCAACTACGTATTTCAAAGATTTGCAAATTAGTAACATCAAATGAAGAAGGCGAATGAAGTTATTATTTTTAATTTAATTGTCAATTAAATAATATTCTTCAGATAATTAAGGGGACATAGGCACCCAATATGGTGAAAAAAATCAATTTTCGGTTTTTTACGTTTTTTTGATACTTGAAGTCTTAAGAATATGTGGTAAAAGTTTCAAGTTGATATTTCGTTAAATAGCGAAGCTACAACCGAGAGAACGAAGCGTTCCGCAGACGCGCCTGTAGGCTCGTTTTACAGTCGAGCCGCGTGGCAGGTATAGCCAGAATTGACCCTTCGTAGATATCGTGTCTAGACCTGTTTTATGATTCCATTGTGTTTTCGGGCGTGCTAGGGTCCACGTTTAACGGATAAAACACACGATAGGCATTCGTTGCCCGAAACTGGATGCGTTTTGTTAGTCATTTGCCGTTCGTGCAACGTGTGCGTAACAGTGAATTTTCATTTATGAATAAATATTCGGAGGAAAATGAATAACAATCCTAAAGGTTCTCGAGAAGCTCGTAAATCCGAATGTTTCCGCAAAAATCGAAGGAATAGGAAAATGCCTCCGAAAAATCGTCATTCTGCCGAAAAGGTAAACCTTTCTAAGGAGGATATCCAAAAAATTGAAAAGGGATCGTGAATCATCCGTATCAGAAGATCCAAGTATCGGGTATCGAATTTTGAATTGTCTGCCAGTGTTTTCCGCCTTATCGGAATGCGTAAAATGTAAAAAGTGTAATAGTGATGTTCGATTCTCAATAGAAAGCACTCGTGGACTCGGGTTTAAAATTGTTGTTTTGTGTTCATCGTGCAAACCGACTTTCATTCCTTCGTGCCCGTACATCAAGTCAGCTTACGAAATTAATACACGATTCTTTTTTGTCATGCGTTTGTTGGGTCTTGGTTTGCGTGGAGCCATGAAATTTTGTGGCCTGATGGATTTACCGTCTCCGCTTCAACAAAGGACATATGATATGATAATTGACAACATTCTTTCCTCTGCTTCAACGATAGCTCAATTGGTGCTAAAACAAGATGTAAAAGAGGAACAAGAAGAAATAAAAGAAGAAAATTCGAGTGCTAATAGCAAAAAAACTAACCGTTTCAGGAGACGGAACGTGGAGAAAGCGTGGTTTTACGTTATTGTTTGGTATTGCGACTCTAATCGGTCACTATGCAGGAAAAGTCGTGGATTTTATTGTGAAGTCTGCTTATTGTGCCGAATTTAATTATTGGAATAAGCATAATAATACCCAGCAATATGAAGAATAGAAATCTAACCACGAAGAAAATTGCCAGGCGAATCATGTCGGATCAGCTGGAAAAATGGAAGTAGATGCTATGAAGGAGTTATTTTCCAGATCTGTGGAAAAGCACGAAGTTTTGTACACAAATTACGTCGGGGACGGTGACTCCAAGACCTACACGGGATTACTGAATTCGAAACCGTATGGTGATGATGTTGAAATCATAAAAAAAGAATGCGTGGGACATGTTCAGAAGCGAATGGGCACCCGTCTTCGCGAATGCAGGAAAAAAGATCCTGGAATCGGCGGCAAAAACAAATTTCCTCTGAAACTTATAGACAAATTGAGTGTTTATTACGGATTAGCCATTCGAAGAAACAGTGACTCGAAGGATGACGATGAAAACTGCTATATTGGGTAACATTCCACCATTACGGCTCAACAGACAGGAAGCCTCAACATCATTTATGTCCCAAAGGTCTCGAATCGTGGTGCAAATGGCAACAAGCCAAAGCTGAAAGAAGATTGCAGAATTTTCGTCACGATTATGTGGCATTGCCGAAAACGGTGTTAGATGCCATCAAAACTGAATATGAAGACCTAAGCACCAATAAACTATTGGAACGATGTGTTGGCGGCTACAACCAGAATAGCAACGAGAGCTTCAACCAAATTATTTGGAAGACAGCTCCAAAAAATAGGCACAGCGGTTCTAAAATCGTTAATATCGCTGCACTCCTTGGACGTGCACTTGCAATAATGGTGTGACGTCATTATTGGAAATTATGAGAGTGCTTGGAATCTAGATTGGACACTGCGCAAGAGGATGAGGTACGCATAGCGAAAGCGGTGAAGCAGGCTCAAGAAAACAGCAAACAAGGGCGAATCCGGCGCCGACAACAACGTTTGGAATTTATGAACATTCCAGAAGCTGTGGAGGACTTATATTACGGGCCTGGCATCAATAATTCCATGTAAGTTCCCAAATTTCATGACTTATTCATTACGAAATTTTAAAACGCGTTTTTCCCGAAACCACTTTGTTCAAGTCGGTGACCAATATATCTCGTAAACTCGTGAATCGATTGACTTGAAATTTTGTATGGTTATTCTAAACATAATTATCTAGTTTGTGTCATAAGATTTTGTTTGTTCGTTGCTTAGTTTTTTTTTAATAGGCAAAATTTTGTCAAAAAACGGTAGTTTTAAAATCGGCTATGACAAAAACAGACTATAGTATCTGATTTAACCATCTTTTTGGGTTTTTTGTTTCAGATGATTTTTGAAGAAATCCCGATGGTCACCGGTTTTCTGGTTTTTTGCACGGCGCTCCGAAGATTTCTGGTTGAATTTAAATAATATTAATATTTTGAAACTACTCCTGAATATATACGTATTCTTTTGATTAGAAAAACTCCCGATCAAAAATATCAAATACTTTCTTTTAAAAAATTCACAAAAAAACTTGCCTTTTTTCGGGCTCCTGGGTATGTCCCCTTAAAGGCGTGAGTATTTCTACGAGTTTGAAATAGACAATTTTTAACGAAGTTATGATATTTCAAATTTCAATGCTAAAACTAAAAATAGACAAGTGAATAAGTTTTTGTTTCGTGCAACATACTTCACCTAAATGCTAATTCGTCGAGGATAGTTCGGTATAAATTAGGTTCAAATATTAAGAAATCTATAAAATGGATGCATTTTTTCTAAAAATACATGAATTCAGTATTTCCAGAAACACCACCATTTTTCAATTTATAAAATGAGTGAAGGTGATTCTTGTAGGTTTTTAAGTGCTGTACATGAATCTTTTGTCCAAACTGGTCTATCACGTCAGGATTTTGAGTACTTCTAGATCAATTGTCCCAAAAATGGCTATTTTTGCCATAATAAAGAATATATTTCTTTAGAATAAATAAAGAAAAAATGTCGGCCTTCCGGAAAAAATTCCCAGAAATATCAAAAATATACATTTCTGGGACGTTTGACCTAGAATTACTCAAGATCCTGACGAGACGGACCATTTTGGGGAACAGATTCGTGTTTAGCGCGCAAAAACCTACAAGAATAACCCTCACTCATTTTATAAACTGAAAGATTTAAATAATTATTCTGCTCGCCCGGAAGAATGTACGTCTATTGCCTTAGTTCAGTGATAGTACCTGGGGTTTAATGATTCCTCGAACGTTATAAAGGTTAATATTTACTACGAATTTTGCAATCAGAGCTGGGAGGATAAGCTAATGATAACAAAATAAATTTTACAAATCACCCGACTTTTTAAGCACCACTTTCAAAATCGACTCTATGAAATACTTCTTTCAAAAATTTGAAAACATTACTTCTTTAGTAATTTTTGAAGAAGAATTCAGTGGTGATAGAATACAAATTCTGCGAATTTGCTTGACCTATAAATTGTAGATAAAATAAAATCCTTTTTCGAATAACGCTACTACATTTTTCTAAATTAATTTAAAAATTTAAAAAATTAGGGTGAACATAAAAACGTATTTTCTAAATAATTACGTATAAATTTTAAAAACTTCCATTAAAAAAAAAATTTTATAAAACAAACCAATTTTTAAAGGGTAAACAAATTTTTGTATTCTTGCACCACTGAATCCCATGTTAAATGTTAATTAAGCGCGAAAAAAAAATTTGTTTTTCGTAAAAATACTTCTATATTTTTCTAAATTAATGTAAAAATTCAAAAAATTAGTGTGAACATAAAAACATTTTTTTTTCAATTACGTATGGATTTAAAAAAATTTGTTACACTTTTTATTCTAGCAGTTTTAACCAAAAGTGTGTTGAAAAAATTTCTAATGGACTTTTATGAAACTTGTTACTCGAGGGTTATTGAGGTCGCTGATTACGAATCCGACATCACATTTTCAAAATTCATAATGGCTCAGTTCCATCAAGTTTGGGTAATTTTTTGCGTTTCGGTCGGCCATCTTGGATCCGCCATTTTGAATTTTTAAAATCTGACTTCAGATTCATAATCAGCGACCCCGAAAACTTCCGAGTAACAATTTTCAGCTGTTTTCCGTGTAAAGAAAAGCATATGATTACTTTCATATATTAAAAATAAAATTATTTTTCTCTATATCGAAGGAGGACAGTGTCGCCATTTTGAATCATCAAAAAACCCACACGGCAAATGCAAGTAGACACGATTAGCTACATTTTCCGCCCTGAACAACATTTTTTGGTTCATATGAATTCTGGTCGCAGAGGTGGCCCGTTTGACAGAGAATGCCCCATATATATATATAAATTGGTTGAGGGGCTCGTTTGGGGACAGTTACGTATAAAACGTGGCTATTATGGGGACATATGGTCTTTTTGGGGACAATCCCCGAAAAATATAGATAAAAAGTGTATACTTTGAAACCATGATACTTCGGGGACATTTAAATGTATAGTTGAATATATGAGTATAACACAGAAACTAATTAACACAAAACCTAGGTCTAGGCAAGGTTCTATAGAGGTTGGGGTAGGATAGTATGAGGGGGGGTCAGGGGGCGGAGCCCCCCCGGGATCGCATTGTTAATTTGAGGACATGTTCTCGAAATAGCCACTTTGTATAGCTGTCCCCGGAGTGACCCTTACCCGCATTGTATATATATATATATTTTAAAAATAGATATTTTGAAAATCTCTGAAACACCTGAAACGATTTTTCAAAAAATCTATTTTTCTGCCCCAAAGTGGGGGGCCTGGGGCACGAGGGGGGATGAATATCTTGAATGGCAACATGGGTCGAGTGGGGGCTCGTTTGAAACGCCTTTTCGAAACGAATACAAAATACTAGGCAGAGATGCCCTTGCGTCCAATTGTCCCGGAAGTATTCGTCGTTTGAAATTTTTAATCTCAGAAACCAATATTCGGATCCAACATAGCACACAAAATTCTTAGCATCATCATCTTTAACGCGGGTTTGGGACTATCAATGGCAGATTTCTGATACTTTTTTTTTTTACATTTTGTCCTTTCCATTGTTTCACGTGTTTCAGCGATTTTCGAACGTTTTTTTCTTTCTACAGGACCGCTTCGTGAAAAGTGTGTAAACTGTCGTATATCGCGAGAAATACAGGTCAAATAAAAAAATAATAATTTTTATTGCAGATTTCGTTTGTTCAGAAAAAGTTACTTAAATTTTACCTTATTATTGTGATCATTTTAGTGGATACATGGCGCTGTAATCATCAAAATTAAAATTATGCTAAAGTGTTAAACTGGTTCAAGGATTAAAAATTTAGTACGAGTTTCTTACAATAAGTACAGTCGAATCACGAAATCTTGTGAGTCTCAATAAATAGAATATGCGATACTGCTGAAAAAGATTCACGTACGCAAGAACGTCGTTTTCGTTGAAGGTGACCCACAGAATAAACATTCGAAATTTCTCTTTGCGTGTGATGGAACTTTCAAGTTTTTCACGACTATTTCGTACAATATCTCGTTGACAGATGGCAACATTCGTGTTTTTTATTACGGCTTTCTCGTCAAGGAAGTGCATTTTGTTCAGAATATCCTAACTGGAAGATCGAGAAAAATTTATATTGAGTGTGACTCGAGAAATTTTTTTAAATAAAATTAAAAAAATTATTCTCAAAAACGTCCACCTCCTCGGTGAGAATCGGGAAACTTTGAAATAGTCAAAAGCAAAGGACGAAACTACAAATTTCAAAAACGGTATCATCTATTGCAGGTCTGCAACTAAAGAATTGCATTCAAATCCGAGTACATTTCAGAACAATGATCTGACATTTTATTTCAGCCATTTTAAATTAATGAAATGCAAGTATACATGGGACATTCCACGTCACCCGAACACAGCTCTGCCCACAATTAAAAACAACCAAAAAATACGAATGAGGGCTCATTTTACAGCTTAAGGTCTATACTTTCGAATACCGAGTGCGTACTTGCAAAATCCAAAATGACCGCTCCAATATGGCGTCCGGAAGCTCTTAATTTGTTGGAAAAAATTTTAAAACTTGCCTAAAATAAAAATTCGGTGCATGTTTATAGTGCTTTTCATGCTATCCGATGATTTTGACCTCCCAAACACGAATCCACTCATTACATTACATTTTTTCTAACCTCAAAACAGGTAAAAATAGATATTTTTAAAAATGGTTTCGCTTAATTCGGCAATTGTCAAAACCTTCATTTGTTCAAAAGTTAATAGATTAAAAGTTTTAAAAGTCGATTATGACCGTTAAAAATAGATCGCAGCGCCAACTATGCCTAGTGTTTTGAAATTGACTCGAAAAGACCTTTCAAATGAACCCCCAATCGACCTACGTTGCCATTTAAGATATTCATGCCCCTCGAGCCCCACGCCCCCACGGGGGGGGGGGGCGGTGGAACCCCGTAGAAAAAAAAGTTTTTTCAAAAATCGTTTCAGAAATTTCAAACGGTGAATAATTCGGCGATAAATTATTGTAACGTCATCTATGACCAGTGTTTTGTATTCGTCTCGAAGAGACCTTTCAAATGAGCCCCCACTCGACCCATGTTGCCATTTAAGATATTCATCCCCCCTTGGGTAGGGGGGGGGGTGGAACCCCTTAAAAAAGCTAGCCATGATTAAAATCATATAATCATCTTGATCGTCGCAGTTATAATCATCGTCACGATCATCATCGTCATGATCGTGGTCATGATCATAATCATATGATCATCATCGTCATGATTATCATGATCATCAACGTCATGATCGTCATCATGATTATCATGGTCATCAACTTCATGATCGTCATCATGATCATCATCTTCATGATAATCGTCATGATCATGGGTGGTTCCCCTTACCGTCACCTTTGTGCATACGCATGTTATTCAGTCTCGATGTTCGGGGACATTACGATCCTACGACAAGTTACGACCACCTTACGATTGCTTACGACTATCTTACGACTACCCTACAACCGCTTACGAACAACATACGACCGCTTACGACTTCCTTATGACCACACTACGACCGCTTACGACCAACTTACGACCGTTTATTAAAATCATACAACTACTTTGTGGATGTTGACGACTGACTTACAACTGTCGTACGATAACTTTGTGACCTGTTTACAGCCGTGTTGCTTTTAAAAAATGTAAATTATGACGAGTTGCGTAATACTATAAATTCTAAGCTTTAACTTTTAGGAAGGGTGTGTAAGAGTGCTTTTTCGTGACAATTACTTTGTGTTTTCTTCTGAGTACAGTAAATTTTCGTTGTTTCTACCGTCGCAGAACGATAGCAATTTTGTGCAAATGATTTTTCTGGGAAGACTTGGACGAGTTTCTGAGGTTTGCGTTATAGGTACTGAACGCCCTATCAAATAACGTCACGGCAAAAAATTTTTACATTACCTACCGTGAAATTAATCATTTAACAACGAAAATTTGAAAGGTTGTGCGTTATACCTTGGTACTCGAGTAGTTCGGCATGATAATTAGAGGATTATTATTTATTTGTAAGTATGTCTTACTCGAACGAAGAAGCTGTATTAATGTTGTCGGTGTTGGGTAGAGCTGGAAGTTTTCGAGCAGCTGAAAAAATGTGGCAAAATGAATATCCCGATCGCACACCACATTCGCGCAAAGTTTTCAGTCGTTTACAGCGTCGAATTATTGTATACGGTATCGTTCAGCCGGACCACGATAAGGGAAGGCAAATTCATCGACCAGTTCGTTTAGTAAGAGCACCTGATATAATTGCGTCTGCCCTTGTAAATCCGCACGATTCTCTGATGCGTCGAGAAAGAGATAGAGGCGTAAGTATATCCACGATAAGTCGAATTTTTCGAGAACTAATGGAATTATTAACTGGAATTATTCATGCCACCCATATCGGATGTCACTTCACCAGGCCATGACATTGAACGATCAGAGAGAAAGACGGATAGTCTGTAATTGGATTACTGAACAGTTACCTAAATTCCATAGAATTATTTTATTTTCTGATGAGTGCACCTTTAAAAGTGACGGTGACGTGAACAAACATAATGTTCGTTATTGGGCACATGAGAATCCACATTGGTATCGAGAATTGAATCAGCAACATCTCTGGAAAGTGAATGTTTGGTCCGGAATTATTGATACGCAAGAGAACTTTAACCGTTTTCTATACATCGATTTACCCGAAAACCAACTTCCACATTTACTTGAAGATGTTCCACTTCAATTACGTATAAATATGTCGTTTCAACAGGATGGATGTCCTTCCCACACGTCTGTCGTTGCTCGTCACCAGCTGAATCGTACATTTCCCGACCGATGGATAGGCAAATACGGTCCACATAATTGGCCACCGCGATCACCGGACCTTACAATTTTAGACTATTATTTATGGGGAAGACTATAAGACCTCGCATACCGCGAAAAACCTACCACTGCAGAAGACATGAAGAACAGAATACGACAAGCCATTCAGTCTCTAGATACTGCCGAAATTCGTCGGGTGACGGATATTTCCAACGCAGGGTAACAGCCTGTATTAATGCAGGTGGTGGACACTTCGAACATCGAGACTGAATAACATGCGTATGCACAAAGATGACGGCAAGGGGAATCACCTGAAAAAAGCACCCCGACGAGGTGACGCAAACGGAACTACCTTAAAAAAACCCTGACGAGGTGACGGTAAGGGGAACCACCTTCAAAAAAAGGTATATATAGGCAAATCTCTCGAACTTTTAAACTGTGGAGTCCTGTGACACTACTTGAACGTCATTGCTTTCACACAAATGCTATATTTTTTTTATACTTTAAGATATCATAAATAAAAAGCTTGATGAATTTCGAAGTCGCCCGATGTTACAGAGACGCTCTATAATTATTTATAGATAAAAAAATAATGAAATTTCATGCGTCCCTTGCATGTTTTTTTTTACTCTTATGAGTATTGTATATGCGCCGCGTGAGTTAACCTTGTGTTTTTAGCGCGAAATGGAGGCAAACATCTCATAAAGCAATATATTCCTATGAATTATATGTGCCACACATTTAATTGTATAGAGTGAGCCTACAGTACCCGTCCCTTGAATTTCGTAAATTCTAAACTTATTTAAACTTGTTTATTTATTATCCGCGCCGTCTTAGAAATCGAATATTTATTGTTTTTGGTTATTAAAGGACACAATAATAAAGTGTTTGACACTTTACTCATTTGAGTGCGCCTTAAACTGTTGATGTTATACAAGTGTAAACATACATTCCAAAAACGTGCCAATTTCAGAAAATTGACTATTTTTCGTGGCACATTCAAAATATCGCCAATATCAAGTTGTTGTTCGGTGTGCTGGTAAGTAAATACCTTATATAAGTATGTAAAGTGCGCGGCATTGTTATATTTTACATATTTTCAAAGTTATTGAAAGAACTATTTATAAAGTCGTAATTTAACGATGAATTAAACACTGTAAGCTTAGTAACATTGTGGTCAGAAACTAAAAGTATGTTTATTCAGATAAAATTTGGTGTTCTTTATGTGTTTAAAGAAAAACAATTCTTTATTATACTTGTTTAAGCACTGTGTTTCAAATTAGAGCTATTGTAAAACAAAATATGCATTTCGAGTCTATGTATAAGTGATAACCCGGGAAAAAATGAATCATATATGGATCATATATGAACCATATATGGACATATATGAACCATATATGATCATATATCATCATATATGATTCATATATATAATCCATATATAATTATATATAATCCATGTATAATTATATATGCTCATATATGAATTTTGACCTGATATAACTGCATATACTCGTATATGAGCATATGTGCTATTATATAAATTTGCTATACAGGAGTTTTCGGGCTGATGATTACGAATCTGAGCTCAGATTTTGAAATTTCAATGTGGCAGATCCAATTTTAACGAAATCTATTAATAACTTCATTTTTCACCGCCATCTTGGATCCGCCATTTTGAATTTCCAAAATCTGAACTCAAATTCATAATCGGCGACCTCAGAAACCCTATTATACACAATCTTAGGGCGATCCAATTAAGCATTTACCTGTAATCCTATTTTTTTTATAAAAATGATAATTTTTATTGGTTTATTTAATTATAAAACAAAATATTAAATAAATATTGCTTAAAATGCAATGTTATATACATCTTCAACTCTCACATAAGAGATATTTTTAAAAAATTGGGCGGAAATGCGTTATTTAATTATTAACCTTTCAAAAAATCAAAATTTCAAGCTCATCCCGGTGGTCAATGTTTTGGACATTGTACCGCAAAGTTTTAATGCCGTTGAGTAAAAAGGATGCACGAGCGTACATTTTTACTTCTTATGTAGATATGAATACATATACCCAACGCCAATGTTGTGCTTGAAGTTTAAAAAAAAATTTATTGAGAGGCTGAAATTTAAAAGTTCCAGAGATTTGGCCATATACAGTACCGCTCAAAAGTATGAGCTCACCCTTGCGGAATTTTGGCTAAATTAAAATGTTGATATCTCATCGCCAACTTAACGTAAGGGAAAAATAAGAAAAGGGAATTAAAGAGGAGACTTTCAGCTTCGCATTTGCGGTGGTTTAATTTCTATATACAGGGTGATCGGTCAACCATTACCCAGCGGCTAACTCTAGATTCTACAGATAATTCTGAACAACTTTTTCCTCTAAAAAAATGTTCGGGAAGGTAGAGTTTTTAAGTTATTGAACACTAAAATTTAGATGAAAAAATCACATTTGTTGAAATATCTCGACCTCGGTTTGAAGGTACCTTAACGAACCGGAGCTCATTTTAAAGATATTTTAAAGCTCTATAAATTGTCTCTATTGGTTTTTGATCTACAATGAATATCTCTCTTGTTATAGCCATAAAAACGGGATAAATGCCAATTTTTCAGGATTTTCGCGTTTAACTCATTTCGACACATAGTTACCGAAATATCACACAGAAAAAAGTTGTAGGCCTTGAAAAAACAAAAATTTTTTGTCCTCTAGTACAATGAGATTAAATTAAAACTGAACCCTACAAGAGCCTCGTAAAGTTGACAAAATACAGTTCGACAAATAAATCGATATTAATAACAAAATGTTATGAAAACGAGTACAAATAGGGTTCAGTTTTAATTTAATCGCATCGTATTAGAGGACAAAAAATGTTTGTGTTTTTAAGGCCTACAACTTTTTCCAGTGTGATATTTCGATAGCTATGTGTCCAAACGAGTTAGACGCGAAAAACCTGAAAAATCGGTATTTACCCCCGTTTTTATGGCTATAACAAGAGAAATATTCATTGCAGGTCAAAAATCAACAGATACAACTTGTATAGCTTGAAAATATCTTTAATATGAGCTTCAGTTCGTTAAGATACCTTCATACAGAGCCGAGATATTTCAAAACAAGTGATTTTTCCCCCCTAAATTTTAGTGTTGAATAACTTAAAAACTCTTCCTTCCCGGAAATTTTTTCAGAGGAAAAAGTTGCTCAGAATTATCTGTACAATCTACAGTTAGCCGCTGGGTAATGGTTGGCCGATCACCCTGTATACATTTCTCTTTGAACTATGCTCGATTTACTAAAGTCATTTTTTCGTACTATTTTTTTCTTTTTCAATCCGCTCCCATTTTTTTAAAAATGATTGCAGGAGAAATGTACAACATGTAATCGTAAGGTAATTCCTATAGCTTTAATTTGCCTCTTCGGGATTTTGTCTAATATTTCTTTACAAAAACTTATTTAATTTTGAACAAAATAATGTGATTTTTTGTCTATTTGCTATATCTCGGAAAATTGACGTGATATAACAAATATTTAAGAAATAAAAAGTTTCATTTTTTAATTGTCTATTGGCTGAAATTTTTTCAAATTTTTAGAAGGAAATTTTTTGTATCCTATTTTTGTCAAATTTACGCTTTTGTGCTAGTGATGTGTTTAAGCGAGAGCTGACGAGAAAAAATCGGGATCGATAATAAATCCCGCCAAATTCAAACGATAGGGAAAATGTTCTCGTTCTCACATCCAGCTATATTCCGTACATTGGGATTCTTGTTATTTCAGTTGTTTTCTCGAAACTCCCGAGAGTTTAGCCGACAGTTTCAACTTTGACAGGGTAAAAAAAATAATTTGTTTTAATATCACATATAAAATTAATCCAAACAATGAAGCGGTCAATTTCCGAGACAATTCAGGAATCCCGCAGCAAAAAAATATTTGTCGATACGAGGAATACAGGTACGAAGCTGGTTATTAAATGAATATGAGTTTACAGTAAAATTTTATTAAATTTTCTCTCCATGTGATAATATACTCTTATTTATTTATTTATTTATTTATGTATTTATTTAATTATTTATTTAATTATGTATTTATTTATTTATTTATTTATTTATTTATTTATTTATTTATTTATTTATTTATTTATTTATTTATTTATTTATTTATTTATTTATTTATTTATTTATTTATTTCCGACATATATAATATACCCCTTTACAAAAATATGCACATGAACAAAATAAAAAACTCTCAATATATCTTATAAAAAATAACATAGAGTGAAATGAAGATAAAAAATTACAATAAAAAAACATTATTTTCAAATTTAAATAATTTTTTTAAAATGTACTTCGAAACAGGATCAGACGCGAGAGAAGCAAATGTATCGTTGACAGGTTCAATTTCGAAAATTCATAACACGGATACAACCAAGTATGCCACAAAAACATTATAATGGATTTTCCAATTTTGTGTTATTGTGCTTCGCAATATCTTTGCAATCATCTTTTTATTTTAATGCTGTACAGGTCTGTTAATAATCGTAATTAATTCTTAAACAACAGGCATAACCGAACTGAAGAATCTGAATTAAACGTCATCAATAGTTCCATCAATTCGACTAAGCGATTTCTCGGAATATATGATTTCATTACAGAAAATGACGAAAAATGGGGTCTCTGTAAAATATGTCCAAATAACAGGATGATTAAAATGAAATACGGCAATACCACTGGTTTGACACGGCATTTACAACATTGCCATCAGCAAGAATTTTTTAGGATTTATGGAGCCAAAAGTGCAACACAAAATGCAAATGAACAAGTTTTGTTCGTTAATTTTTTTATGTCATAGTTTAAACGCGAATTTACGGTCGTTTCGAAACCCGTATACAAGTTTATTTTTTAGGAGGGAGATACTTTTTACATATTTGAAAATTGCAAGTGGTTTTATTTTATATTTTTTTTTAATTGACTTATGTAACTCTATAAATTTAATTAGTATTAATATTAAGTGGAATTAATTTGCAAGTCCGGATCAGCAGCAATCACTTAAATATTGATCGGAAAATTTGAATACGACAGGATCGCCCAAGTTCCTCTCAGCGAGGCGACCTAGTGCGAGGATCTAGGAGAGCCGTGCCGGGATCCCTCAGCGGGAGTCCAGGGCGAGACTTGGATATGGAGATCGCCAGAGTCCCTCTCAGCGAGGAGACCGAGTGCGAGGAGTCAAGGAAGTCGTGCCAGGATCCCTCAGCGGGAGTCCTGGGCGAGACTGGGATCGGGAGGAGGCTTCAAGCCAGGCACTTCTCAGCGAAGAGCTGGACGAGAAGTGCTCGTCTTGAGAGTTTCCTCGAACAGGTCGACTCCTATTCCCTCTCTTGATGCCGTGACGTCATGCCCTCTCTCTGGAATCGAGCATGCGCACCACAAGACAGGACGAGTAAGACCACCGCTCGGTCCCACCCGAAAGCCTCAGGACCGCAACTATAGATAAAAGTGCCCCGGCCCTTAAATTTAGGACAAAACCACAAAAGGAGCTACGGCCCTGCATTGTGGAGGTTACATAGCCCCCTCAGAGGATTGGACGGCCATCTTCGACCCACGTAGATGCTGGCGGATCCTCTGACCGAAGCCACAATGCAGCCGTAAGCGAAAAGAAAGATAGATTAAGGATGACCCATTATTTGGAAGTCTTACCTTATATGTTCCTGAAACCCAAAACTTGTAACAAAACATGCTTAAAAATCAACAAGTTATAAAAAAGAGTGCCCGATACGTAATTTGTGCTAACGAAAAAAAATAAATGTTCGTGCAATACCGACGACAGCAATTAATTACCCATTGTCGAAAACATATGCACCGTTGATTCTGTCGTGTTCCGCCCCCCATTTCCATCTGACCCCTTTCCGCATTAAACGTAAGACCTGATGGTCGTCGTCGCTCTTTTCGTCCGATTTGTATCGTTCCGGTGGTGTGTGTGCCTTATCATATAGTGTTAATTTCCGTCGCGACCATGTTTCATCGCATTTTGACCCATCTCTCACTTTGTCCATACAATCGTTCGATCTTTCCCTTCCGGAGTTGACCGTGGATTTGGCAAAGCAGCGTGTTTGTGGAGGATTGTAGGTCTCCTCCTTATCTTCCCTGTTTTTATTTTCCTCGCATTTGGCGATTGAATTATCCCTGCTGGGAGGTAATAATTCTAAGTTGTCCTGTTTATTCGGTGGACGAGACCGCATTTTGACGTCGGTACTGCATTTAGACGGCGAGATACCTTCGTTGCTGATTTTTGTCAGAATTGGCTTATTCGTCTTTGAATAGCCAAGAAGATTATTTTTGCTGCTCTGACCTTCCCTCCCATTGTCCTCCGTGGGGTTTTCGGTCCTTATCCCGATTGGTTGAGGATTCGCGTTTTCATGCGTCTTTCCAATGTTATTCAATATCGCCCCCTTGAAAGAACGACTAGTAGTTTGGTTAATGTGGTTAGTTCCCACCGCATCATCCCTTTCAGAGTGATCCGAATTAATTTTGGTTACCGTTGTGCGACAGTTCGATGCATTTTCTTTAACACACTTATTGTCGCCGCAATTTGTTACAGGAACATCCCGCACAACGGTTATCAGTTTTCCGCGGAATTCCGATCGTATGCGCCCAATGTTTGGTCCTCTTCACAATAGATAGCCCGCAAGTTTTTCGGACTGTTCCTTGGGATGGCCCCCTTCGATTCGGGGGCTTTTTCCATCGGTCGCTTCGCTTCTTCTTTTGGCCATTCGTATCGGGTCGCGTTTTGATTCACCCATCCTTTCGGTGAATCCCTTCGATCATACGCGTGTCGCGGTGGCGTGCCCCGCGGTCCATCAGCCCAAACTTCGTGACGGTCGTCGCGGCGGTTGCCGGTGCTCCAAGTCGATTCCGACTTGGCAAACCTTTTAGCGTTGACCTCTCCCGCTTGGTCGAAACGCCCTAAGAAGTCTAGGACTTCATCGATCTCGCGAAAGTCACGCATCATTAGAGCATCCCGTAACTGCTCATTATAGTGGCGCCCTAATATGGCCACTTTTTGGGAGACAGTCAGTTGCATCTCCATATCTTTGATGTCGCCTAATAAATCAATGGCGTACGCGGTTCTTGAAATATTCGAATTAGGATCGTGTACCCCGAACTCGATTTTTCTTCGAACGTGTTGCTGCACGTCCTCACTCCAAAATCGTCTTCGGAAGTGAAGTGCGAATTCTTGAAATGAATTGGTGGTGTCTTCGATCAGATTCCACCAATTTTTGCATGCACCGGATAAAGCCTGGGCGATCAACAACTTCAACTCATATTCCTGGATATCCAGGGCCGTAATATATTGTTGAAGAGCCCTTAAAAATTGCACCGGCTTATCCCCGCGCTTACCCGCAAACTTCGGCAACTCGTAACGCGGACTCGGAAGTCTTCGCCCCTCGATGACTCTGATGCGTTCCGCGCATCTCGACGTGTCTCGATTCCTTTCAACATTTATATATTTCGCCCGCAACGTATTTTGTTCAGCCTCGATTGCAGCTATCCGGGTTATTTGGACAGAGTGTTCCTGGACAGTTTTTCCCAGTTCAGAATCCTCCAATAATTCCGAAATTCATCGATGCGTACGATTGGTTCGCGCTCGAGCGCGTCGATACGCCTTCCCTGTCGATCGATTTTACCCTGATTTTCCGCAATTTGATCCACAATTACCACGTTGCTCTGGCATAGTTGCTGGATCTTCGCGTTATACTCGTTAAGGGTTATCGTGACATCTGAGATAACTTTGCGTAAGGATGTTTCGACCGATGCTTCCTTAGCAACCATTGTCTTGCACAGACGGTCTTCGGTCAAGTTGATCGCCTTGATCTCGGAGGTAAGGGTGTCTATTTTATTTTGCATCCTTTTATTTTTGACACACAGAGTCTTAACTACCTCTGTGACCTCTGATTCCCAGTCAATGCTATCAAGGTTGAATTCGGAATCGTCCGCCTCAGGTACATCGTATTGTTTACGATCATCCTTTTCTGAGGTATCTATCGTTATTTTTTTTATCGCCCGCGAGTTATCTTAACTTTGCGCGGCGTTGTGATCACTTTCCGTGCGCCGATCTTTCTAACGGCCCCCTTACCGACAGAGACACGTGCCGCGCTATCTTTTTCGGACATGGCGCTTCACGGCGGTAACACAAAAAAAATGAAAATAATTTGTCAATAAATTTTAATTACGCGAAATTATATTCGCGTTGCTTTCCTTGTGTAGTGTGTGTGTACGCTGCCTACAATGATCGTTTCGAGCCCCACGCGTTGGGTGCCAAATGTAACCTACACGTTTTCTCCCGTATGGTTAATAATTATAATTCTTGGAATTATCAAATCTGCAGGCTCTGATCAATTGTAGATCTATAATACACACACACAGACGGCACAAGGAAAGGTGTTGTAAATAAAAATATAAGTCGTTTATATACTATATAAACCAAATATTTATTAAAGAACGACCTTGACCTTACCCTTACACTATTGATATTTATGATTACTTAAATCTACGCGTACGAGAGTTTGAATACTCGGAATCTAGAAAAGAAAATTTAAATAGTATTAATATTTAATATAAATTTAATTAGTATTAATATTAAGTGGAATTAATTTGCAAGTCCGGATCAGCAGCAATTACTTAAATATTGATCGGAAAATTTGAATACGACGGGATCGCCCAAGTTCCTCTCAGCGAGGCGACCTAGTGCGAGGATCTAGGAGAGCCGTGCCGGGATCCCTCAGCGGGAGTCCAGGGCGAGACTTGGACATGGAGATCGCCAGAGTCCCTCTCAGCGAGGAGACCGAGTGCGAGGAGTCAAGGAAGTCGTGCCAGGATCCCTCAGCGGGAGTCCTGGGCGAGACTGGGATCGGGAGGAGGCTTCAAGCCAGGCACTTCTCAGCGAAGAGCTGGACGAGAAGTGCTCGTCTTGAGAGTTTCCTCGAACAGGTCGACTCCTATTCCCTCTCTTGATGCCGTGACGTCATGCCCTCTCTCTGGAATCGAGCATGCGCACCACAAGACAGGACGAGTAAGACCACCGCTCGGTCCCACCCGAAAGCCTCAGGACCGCAACTATAGATAAAAGTGCCCCGGCCCTTAAATTTAGGACAAAACCACAAAAGGAGCTACGGCCCTGCGTTGTGGAGGTTACAAACTCATGCAGGCGGGTAAGGTCGGTAAAAGAGGAGACAAATTTTTCTGAATTTTGAAAAATACATTTTAAACAAAGATATACCAAACGTTCACAAATTTTTGTTTCATCGGCCATTTTTTTACATAGTCATGATAAATGTTTTAAATTAAATATTTTGATTAAATATGTAATCATATTAAAGGAAACAATTTTTAAACAATAAATTTGATTATGGTATTAATATTCAATTGAATCTCACAAAATTATTTCTAATTCTTTCAAACATAATGCTTGCAACTTTATTAAAAATGTTTTTTAAATTACAAAACATACGTATCCGTTATTTTACTTGGAGAATAATATTTTTAATCGCCAATTAACTCTAAATTTTTCAAAGTTGGTTGATTGGGTGGCAAAAAAATATTTGCCATTTTCATTTTTCGAAGATGATGATACCCAAAAATTATTTCTTTATATCAATAAAAATGCTAAAGTTCCCAAGAGATTATTATTACGATCAAATTGTGAAAAGCGCTATTAATTAATGAAAAGCGCAGTACAAACTATTCTGTACAAAAATACGTCCAAATTATCATTTACGATCGACGGGTGGACGTCAATTGGGAATGTTTCATATTACGGAATCACAGCTCATTTTATTGATGAAAATTGGACTTTACATTCACTCGTTATTGATTTCATACCTGCAAATGGTAATCATACCGGTAAAGATATTGCAGAGTTATTTTATAAAATGTTGGTTGATTATCAGTTATTGAAAAAGGTGCAAGGTATTGCTGTTGATAATGTATCTGCGAATACCACCTTCATGCACGAATTGTCGTACAAGATGCCTGACGGCAATGGTATTTTCAACCCGATTGCTAACCATTTCAAATGTTTTGGACATATTCTCAATTTAGGAGCACAAGACTTGATGAAAATTATAAAATCTAGTGAAGACGCAGAAGAGTCAGACATTGAATATAGTGACGATGAAAATGTCGATGAAAACGATTATAGTCTTGGCAAGGATACCGGTACATCTGTCATCGCAAAACTTCGCAACCTTTTTACAAAACTTAAATTTTCAGTAAAACTGACTTTAAAATTAAAATCGTGTGGCGAGACAGTAAATATAAAAATGTTATCACCAAAATTAGATGTGTCTACTAGGTGGAATTCTTCATTTGTGATGATTAATACTGCTTTGGAAATGAAGCAAGCTATTAATCTGCTTTGTGAAAATAACCAAGGTTTTCAAAAATTTTGTCTAACTGACACTGAATGGTCCCTAATATCGGAACTAGTAAATGTCTTGAAATATTTTGAAAAATTGTCCACCGTATTTTCCGGCGATGAGTACGTAACGCTTCCACTAGTCGTAGTGGGATTTAATATGTTGTTGGATAGAATAGAAAATATTGCCAGTAAACTTGATAAACGTACGCCAAACGTAGTTAACAAAAAATCAGAGAAGCGGTATTAACGGCAAGAGATAAGCTTTTGAAGCATTACAATAAATGTAATTGGATTTATTCCGTCATTGTTATTCTCGATCCAAGACAGAAAATGGCAACATTTCAGAAAACAAGTTGGGGAAGAGAAATGTAAACAATTTCAAAAACTAAATTTCAACAAATTTATAAGCAGGAATATTACAGCATATCGAACACGAATCATTTTGTACAAATTGAAGAAAATGAAAATAGCGATGAAGATATGGATTTTGATTCCCTGTTTTCAAATCCTCAAACGAGCAATGCCACCCTTAATGCTGCTGAAAATTGGCAATATGAAATAGATAACTATTTAAACAGCCCCAGAATTGGTCAACACCAGGATATACTACAATGGTGGAAACTAAACCAGACGACCTACCCAAATTTATCTCGAATGGCTAGAGATTTTTTAGCAACACCAGCGACTTCTGTTCCTTCCGAGAGACTTTTTTCCCGTGCTTCATTAGTCATAAGGAAAAACAGAAATCGGTTAAGTGCAACATCAGCTCGAATGTTACTTTGCCTTCAATCCTGGGTTTCTTGCAGATTAAAGCACCAGATTCAAGATGAAATAAAAGAGGCTTCATTACAAAATGAATCTGATATATAATGTAATTAGTAATTGTTTATTTCTGTAATTTATTGTGATGGTTAATGTAATTAGCAACTGTTTATTTCTGTGAATTATTGTGATTTATTGTGATCTATAATGTACCGCAAAAAAATTGCTGTCCTCCCGTGCTATTCTTAGTTGAATATAACCAAACACAGTGGACCCGCCTACAAATGTGCTTCATCCGTAAAATCGAAATAAATATAATATAATTACAAAAATAACAATTACTACTATTCTCATAAGAAGTCGAAAATTTTAAAGAATTTCATTAAATATTTCTATTGGTGTTGTTGAAGTTTGTTCTGTAACTGCGTGTAATGCTGAAACTATCAATGAAAAAATACATTCACAGGCAATTTTAGAATTATAAAGTCCTTGCGCTGGAGGCTTGCTAGGTCCAGCTCGGTTCGCATGCTGAAGACTCTAGATTGGAGGCCACCATTCTCGGTAATTGAGTGCCCTGACAATTCGCGAACTCCATTTACTCGAGCCTGAGTTCTAAAAATCTAAATTTTTTTTCTTTTAATGGTACTTTACGTTTATTACTACATTTGTTATTGGTACTTTATTTTCAAAATATTGCTCTCATAATACGACGGTTCTTTTTCCGCCTCCTTGGTGTATAATATACACTAATATGACATGAGAGTCTCGAAGAAAACGAGAGAAGATGTGTCGAGAAAAACAAGCGATACACGGAATTTTTATTTACGAGAGCTATTCTAATCGAATGACAGTTATAATGCGAGAGGAGGTATACTCTCGTCCTACAGAGCACCATTATTTTGTGCTGCGATTATTAACAGATCTAGATTTGCATTTCAACTATGCTCAGTTTGCGATATAATAATTCATGTACACTTATTTATAAATGAACAATGAACTTTATTTTAACATTATACATAGAAAGTATCAATTGTATTCATGTATATATGTACATATTTATTAAATTTTGCTTTCTTCAAAAACCCGCCACGCGCTTTGCGTGAAACATCCTAATAGTAAAGACAAAAATAATCTTAAACTTGATTATAGTTTAAATGCAACTTTGCATCCGAAAATGATTGTTACACAAAAAATGTTGAAGTCGACAAAATACGGTAAGAAAAAAATTTCCTTTTGAAAATTGGAAATAATTTCAGCCAATAGATAATTAAAAAATAAAACTTTTTGTTTTTTAAACATTTTTTATATCACGTTAATTTTCCGAGATATAGCAGACTGAAAAAAATCACATTAATTTGTTCAAAATTGAATAAGTATTTGTAAAGAAATATCAGACAAAATCCCGAAGAGGCAAATTAAAGCTATAGGAATTACATTTCGATTACACGAGGTACATCTCTCCTGCAATTATTTTTTTAAAAATGGGAGCGGATTGAAAAAGAAAAAAATAATACGAAAAAATAACTTTAGTAAATCGAGCATAATTCCTAGAAAAATGTATATATTGAAATAAAACTACCACGACTGAGAAGCTGAAAGTCTCCTCTTTAATTCCCTTTTTTTATTTTTTCGTTGACTTGGCCGTATGATATCAACATTTTAATTTAGCCAAAATTCCGCAAGGGTGAGCTCATACTTTTGAGCGGTACTGTATATACAGGGTCATCGAAAAGTATCGGACCCCCCTAATATCTTCAGTTAGAATGCACTTAGGAGAAAATGTCCAATAGCAAAGTTGTATGGTTTCAAGCGGGGAGTAAGATGATGACCTTGACTTTGACCTTGACCATGTCCTTCAAGGTCATTTCAAGGTCAATCTTATTTTTTTAAATAGAACCCCCTACATTTTATTGCATATTCTTATAGCTTATCTCGAGAGCTTTCCAAAACACTATAATAAAATATTTTTTTATTAAGTACTTTTTGAGTTATAAAGGTTTGAAGTTAACAATTTTTTGACACAAAATGTAGAATATCTTGTAAAATATTATTTAGTTACAGTAATCATAACCTTAATACTTTTGTGCGCGGAATAATGAGACCAATTAATTGGTTTAAAGAAAATACATTAATCGGATCCCCCTAATATATCCGCACACCACTTAACAAATTGTTAACTTCAAACCTTTATAACTCAAAAAGTACTTAATAAAAAAATATTTTATTATAGTGTTTTGGAAAGCTCTCGAGATAAGCTATAAGAATATGCAATAAAATGTAGGGGGTTCTATTTAAAAAAATAAGATTGACCTTGAAATGACCTTGAAGGACATGGTAAAGGTCAAAGTCAAGGTCATCATCTTACTCCCCGCTTGAAACCATACAACGTTGCTATTGGACATTTTCTCCTAAGTGCATTCTAACTGAAGATATTAGGGGGGTCCGATACTTTTCGATGACCCTGTATACATATATACCGACTTAATCAAAAAATGATTATTATATAAAAAAAATATTAAAGCAGAGTTGACTCGAATTCCTAACGGCCCTACTGATGCTTGTGGCTTGATCGAGTTTTCATTCAAAGAATGATCTCGATCCAAGTCACTAGTATCCCTAATAAAAATAAATTATCACGAAGTTGTGTTAACTTTTACGTTCGTCTCATACAAAATAAAAAATATATATTAAAAAAAGTTAATTTTATAATTGTTGCCGTAGCAACTCGTCTCTTTTCGCGCAAAAAGAAAGAGGGAAGGATGAGTTAGTGGGTTTTTTGATAGTAGGCAAACTTACTCTTTGTTCCTCCCTGGAGATCCTGTGGTCCTTGTTCGAGAAGCAGAATGTTGACCGAGAGGCAAGTTGGACTATTTCCTCGAATGTTGACCGTGAGGCAGATTAGATGGTTTCCTCAAATGTTGACCGTGAGGCAGGTTGGATGCTTTCCTGGAATGTTGACCGTGAACCAGGTTGGACCATTATAGGGTGAACGGGTTGAGTTTCGCGGAGACCCGACGTTGAACTCGGGGTTCCCTATACGAATAGGGAACCAAAAACTGCACGCCGTTACCTCTGGGTTAGGATTTGAGAAGGTCTTCGGACGTTCATACCGAAAGGGAGAAAAAATGGGAAAGATAAGATATTCCGACCTTCAGATGGAATATTGGGAGAAAAACGAGTCATGGGAAGCTGAACGAGTCGCTTTCGTCACGAAATGTGGTTTTTAGAAAAAGATATTCGGACGTTCAGACCGAATATCTTATCTTTGTATTTTGTATTTGTATTTATTTCAAATTAAGCCTTGATGGCAATACATAGTTGCGTTATCTTATGGCTATAAATAAATAAAGAGAAATATATATATATATATATATATATATATATATATATATATATATATATATATATATATATATATACAAGAGAGTAGAAAATAGAAACGAACAAAAAAAATATAAAGTAAACCTATTTGACGGTGAAATGTTAATTTTAGAATAAGGAAAGATTAATGTGTGGTAAATTATAGATAACCTAACCTAAAGAATGGAAGTTTGGAAGCGCAGAACGATAAGGAATCTATGAGTTATTATGAGGTGATAAGATTTAAAAATTAAATAGCATGTGATAGAAGGGATATATTAGGTGAAGATTGATCATACGATACTAGATCCTGGTGAAATTGTGATTTAAAAGCTGCTGAAGAATTACACAAGCGTATTGTTTCTGGCAGCAAATTCCAGAGTTTAGAAGCTACGGAGGTAAAGGACTTGGAATACGCACGCGACCTCGCAAAGGGAACAAGAAGATTACCTTTGGTTACTCTTGTAGTGCGTCGTGTAGTCGTTTCACGAACTAAAAAAAGAGAGTACAGGTACCGTGGTTCCCTAGAGTTTAAGATATTGTAGGCGAGACTTCCAATAAAATACAGATATCTATATTTAACGGGAAGCCAGCAAAGCTTATGGCGGTATGGTCACATGGCAGTCTCTTTTCAGATTAAAAATGAATCGGATACACTGGTTTAGTAACCGCTGACATTTATCCCTACGTGTCCGGGATATGTCACAATAGGTTACACAGCAATAATCTAGGATGGGAAAAATTAGAGTGACGACAAGGTGTTTCCTAAGGTTCGTAGACAGAATATTTTTGTTATATTTCAATTGATATAGGGTGTAATTGACACACTTTGAGACATGAATTATGTGGTTTTTCCAAGAAAGTGAGGAATCCAAACGAAGGCCTAAATTAATGGCTTCACTTACTATTGGAACCGAAAAACCCCCGACTACTATATTAGGAAGATCGAACGCTTTTATGCACCGTAGATTGATTGGCGTACCTAATAATAAGGCCTTGGTTTTCGAAAGATTCAGGCAAAGGCCATTGTCTAAAGTAAACTTGTGGGAAGCTCAGGTTCCCTGTTACCAATCGCAGGGTAGGACAATGAGTTAAGACGATCTGAAATATATGGAATGTTTATTAGACAAATGTTGCGATGTGTGCACAGCACAAAACTGGACATGCGTGCGGTTCGAGAGCTGAGAGCCTACTGATAAGGTGCGCCGCGCTGTTGCGCATTCGATTTCTTATTCTACTCTTTCTCTCCTCGCCTCTCTTTCTCTCGTTCATCTAGTATGTGGAACATAGGGTGAGCGCGAGGACAATCCCCACAAACTTCAGTATAGATTCTATATCAGCATTTACTCGTCGGATGGCGTTATGCAATTCTGATGGTTTCAATTGAAACATTATTTGAAGGTCATCTGCGTAAAACACGTGACTGGTGTATGGGAGAGTGTTAGAGATGTTATTTATTAAAATGGACAAAAGGAGAGGGCCCAGAATGGATCCCTGGGGGACACCCGCAAACATTTCTTTCCATTCTGAGAGCTCACCCTTCACACCAGACACTGCCTGTGCACGTCCTGTCAAATAAGAAGCAAACCATTTTAGTGCATTTGATGAGACATTAAGATCTTTAAGTCAACGGAGGAGGGTGACGATATCCACAGTATCAAACGCCTTCGAAAAATCAAATAAAATTAGGACTGTCACTAAGCCGTGTTCAATACCTTTCTGCGCGTAATCAGTAACACTTTTGAGGCCTTGAATGCTAGTGTGAATGTCAGACGAGAGTTTTGAGAATTGTTCCAAAATGAACTGATTGTGTGCTTCCTGTTTTTCAGTAGATGTCTTGAAGGTTGAATTTAGATTTTTAATAGCTTCCAAAACTTTCTCCATATGTGATTCTGAAGCATATATATATATATATATATATATATAATTAGCAATCTATATCGGCAAATCCACGGAACTTTTAACTTTTACGTTCCAAAATAATTCCTCAATTATTTATATAAAAATACTATTTAGTACGCACATAAATGAGTAAAATCGTATCCTCTTAAAATTATGCCCTTTTTAAGCCCACAATAACAAAGATTTGACTAATAGCAGTGCGCAGTTAATCAATAAACAAGTGTAAGTATTTTGCCCAAAATAGTAAAATTGTGCTCAAATACTTGCATATGTTTATTGATTAATTGCACCGTGCTTGAATAAAATAATTATTATTGTGGTCTTAACAAAGACACTGTTTTGAAGAGGATACGATTTTACTCATTTATATGTGCGTTCTGAAATAGTCATTTTATGTCAAAAAAAAAAAAAACTGAGCAATTTAGAGCCATAAAAAGTTGAAAGTTTTGTGGATTTACCCTTAACGAATAAACATTGATAGGTTCATTATATGGGACATTCCATGCCAACTGAGCCATCAAAAATTTTTGTTTCTACTGTACTACAATTTTAAACCGCCTGTATCTCAAAACCGATTCATTGTACAAAAAAATTCTCAGGGGTGAAAGTTTCTTATTTGTGTCAGCTTTCCGATAAAGTAGATAAAAATGCGAAAAAGTAATTTTTAATACATGTATCTGGTAATTTTTATAAACAAATTCGATTTTTTTAAATTTGGACATTTTTTAAAAACGTTTTATATTAAAACTATTCACTTAACTATGTAGAAAATACTTTACAAATTTCAGAATGGAAGATTTGGAACTTAGCGAGTAATTAATTTGTTTGTACAATTAAGTATGTCCGTTCCTGGTTCCCATCTATACTTAAGGGAGTTCTATGGTTACTACGCTAGTCAAATTCATATACAATGGTAAAAAAATACTTCGTTCAGAACCAGTTTTTAATTTACGTGGTTTCAACTACAAATCTAACTTTTCACATAACCTATAATGTACAAAAGTACCGTACATAAGATTCATATGTATGCAACGTTGCCAAATGTCATGTTTACAACAGCTGATGAAATTACAGTACAAAGTTTATTGAGATTTTTAATTATTTCAATCCTCCCAGGAACTGAAAGATATTGATTAAAGTCGTTATATTAAATTTCTAAAAACATTTCCTAAACTTTTAATTTACATCACCACTACCCATTAGCCATTTAAAAGACAACTCCATCTAGATATAATAGCTGTAATGCCGAAAAAATAGTATATTGCTCAACAAGGGAGGTAAAATAAAGAATGTCCCAGACTGCGTGTAATTTTTGCCCGAGGCAAAGCCAATCACAATCGTCGGAGATCGATATTTCTCCCTTGTTATGTACGATATTTTTTAATTCGACGGGCGAGAGGCTCGATAATTCGCGCCCGAAGGTTTCGTCCTAGTGCGCGAAAGTCGAGATTCTCGCACGGAGTGTTAAAACCAAATGTCAAAAATCAAATTAAAAAAAATGTATGGTTTTCTTCGTTTATTTTAGGACAGCAGATGCCCTAAGCTACGGGCATGGGCTGGTACGGAATACATAAATCGCGATTAAAAACAATATGCGGTAAAAAACATCATTTTTTCTTCCGCTCTTTATTAGTTTTATCATTAACTTTGCAGATAATTTCTGTTCGGTTACATTTTATATGACATAAAAACTTGATTAGAGTACAGAAACTTGCACAATTTTCATATTAACGCTTACGCATCGAATAAGGTCAAGATGCACTGAACTTTTTTTGTAGAGGATTAAATTTCCCAGAAAAAAGTCCTGGAGTGTACTATGTTTTTTAAGGCCCATTTACTGATAATCGCGTTTCAAAGTTTTCGAACATCCGTTAGCCATATAAGACCGTTACTTACGACAGCTGCTAAAACTTCTCTCAGTGCAGATCGAGCATTTCACGCCTAGGGAAAACGGCCGATTACTGCGAATCATTATTCCTTATGATTACTACAAAAATGACACAATTTCTCGCAGTTTACAGGGTGATTTAAAAAAAATACACGCGATACCTGGTCAGACCCCCCACGCCCCTGGTGATTGACGATGATATTTTGATGACCACCCCGCCCTCATGAAAGATCACGTGATTAATGGATGCTCCCTAACCACAATTCGTTGTATACACTGTGAACATCAAATCTTCATGACCTTGGGAACCCATGGACGAATATTATCGCGCATATAAGTAAAAATTGGTATTTTCGACCGCCATATTGAAGCCGCCATTTTGAATTTTAGAATTCTGACATCGGATTCGTATTCAGCGACCCCAAAAACACTTGGATACTGAGTTTCGCGCATATGCAGTGAAAATACGAATTTTCGACCGCCATTTTGAATTTTAGAATTCTGACATCGGATTCGTGTTCAGCATCCTCGAAAACCCCCTGTTAACCATATTGCAAGATTCTCGCTTTATAATACGAATCTTCATGACCTCTGCGCGACCTCTAAATATCAACCTTTTGACCTTTACGACGGGTCAAAATATTTTTTGTTTTGTCTAGTTTCATATTGCCCTACATCCCAAAGTCGGCGTTTATTAGGGGTTTAAATAATAAAACATTTGTTATTTGTGGACCACCCTAATACATATATATATATATATATATATATATATATATATATATATATATATATATATATATATATATATATATATATATATATATATGTGTGTGTGTGTGTGTGTATGTATGTATTTTTTTATATAACTATTATTTCTATAGTACAATTAATAAGGATTAGTTTCGATCTGTGAATCCTTCGTCTTCGCTGCTATGGTCTGGGATAAAAATTTCTTGTAATATGTTTTTCGTTCGGAATTCGTATATTGTTTTTCCAGAAAATCTTGGTGGATTGGTGACTTTTGCTGATATAAGATCGTTGATTGTTCGAATATGTTCGTTATGGAATATGACGCATTGTGTAGCTGGTTTGATTTGTGGTATCATATTGTTGCAAAAAAAATAGTCTATTGTTTTTCCTTGTTTCGTGGTGACGTGCACATTCGTAACTTTCGAAAACTGTTCTTTTTCATCTAATGGGAGGAGGTTGTAGCAGTTTCTGCATGTCAATAATTCTTCGTCTGACGCTAGCATTTCTTCTGCTGTATGGCAATCTTCTGTGTATATTATGAAGTATGCCCAGAAGTCTTTTCCTCTTATCTGGATTGCACTTGAGAGTATATCTAACGGGTAGTCCATTTTTCCTGTGAGTATCGGAAACAGAATTTATTGTTGTTGTTTCTTTTCTTATTTATTTTTATTCACCACACCCTTTACAATATTTATGGTAGAACTAGGATCGCGTTTTACAAATATATTTTTATTGTTAGAGTATGCATTTGATTATTGGGTGATGAGGGAAATTAATAAGATGCAGGTTTTTTCCTTTTACTTTAAATTTGCAATTTTGTGATGTTTAATGGATACAATAAATAAATATATATATATATATATATATAAATGTTGCGGAGTTTTTAGATTTTCCCTTTGTGCGAAGAAAATTTTAGTTTTATTTACTGGTAAATCTACGGACTGCCGTCTGTGTTAAACATAGCGTAAAATTTTACCTGCCTTTTTGGCTCGAGCGCAACGCGCTCTTATATTATCGTCTATGGTGTTATGTATATATAAAAAAATTATGAAGAGATTTTATTTATACTAAGAATTACAACAGTAAATATTACGATTTGTAGGTAAAAAAAAATTGTATATATTTCATTTTCAGTCCCATGATTCTTCTTGTGTATCTTCTATTTTCTTTTCTTCTTTTGTGTTGATGATAAATGTTCTCTTTAATTTTGCTTCTAGTAAGTCTGTATAGCTTTGACATTCATTGCCATCCTTTATATGGTTTATTATTGCTATTTTGTTTTCGCACAATTTGCATGACCGCGGGAAGTGTGAAGTTTCTTGGCATATTTTGCAATGTTAATGCTGCAGTTGTTTATTTCAGTACGTCTATGTCGAGGTTTCTTTTGGCCGAATCCTGTTTTTGTTTTTTGGTTGTTATAACATCTTTTTCAAATTGCGTAGTTTTCCTTGACGTAATGTAGTGGTGTTTTTACGCATCTGAGGTCAACTGTGGTATAATATTCGGGGTGATGGTTACTTGGTATTACTGGTTCCCTTTCCATTATTTCGTTGTGTTCTTATGTATCTCTTAACTGCGTATGTTCTACCGTAGATAATTTATTATTATTTTTTTTATTCAAAATAAATTTCAAGATTGCAAACTTTGTAAATGGAGTTAGTTTAATAAATTAATAAATTAATAAACACTAAGTTTATTAGTGTTGGATAGGTACACAAAATAAATATAATTTCTTTCTTTAAGTTGCTGAGGTTCAAATTGTCTGTCGTAAGAGGATTAAATGATTGATGACAAATCAATAAATAAACCTTCTGTCTATTTTTACATACTACCTCTACTATTGTTTGTATAATTTTTTTTACATATCTTATGGATTAGGCTCTAGAGAGAACTTTAAGGGTCGTAAGAAAAGAATAAAAAATAAGTTTTTTACTTTTTGTCTAGCTGTTTGAGTTTATTTTGGTATATCTTGTATTGATTTGTATTGTACTGTTGAAATCTGGTAGTCTTTTAATGATTGTTTATTAATTATTTATATTTTCTGTAACGTGTGTTCTTCTTGGCTTTGTTTTATTTCGTCTTTTTCGTCGAAATTGCCGAGGGTACGTTTTCTTGGTTGTCTCGTTCTTGCACGTATTTTCCTCTTGGTTATTAGTAATATTATTAGTAATATTATGATTGTTATTACTATGTAAGTGCCGATCATTAGATTAGAATTAAGATTTGATTATTTGGTGGATTGACAGATGTAGTTGGTAGAGTTGTTGTTTGTATAGATTTTTTTGTGGTGATTTGTGGTGGTGACCAAATCGATACTCTGCAGTCTCCGTGTTTGTATTCTCCTATATTGGCGTCTATTATGATTTCAGGCATGTTTCCATGTTGTTGTAATTTTATTTTGCCTGAAATAATTGGTGTCTTGTATTTGTTAAATCCATCTCCTCCATCTATCATTTCGAATTTGCTACATTTGCAAGAGTTTTGCGTTTTATAGTTTGCTAATTTTCTGTAAATTTGTTCGAATCTTTGTCTTGTTGATTTTAATTGTCTACATATTTCTGGAGTCAGTGTGCATGGTGGTTTTTCATCGACTAACCATTCAATCTTGTTTTCTTCGCAGTAAGTTCGATTTATTTTGTACGTTTTCTCACATTCGTTTATCAGTATTGGTTCGATGTATTTATCAACGGTTATTGAACTTAAGTATATGGGTAGTAAATAGTGTATAAGTGCGTTGGTCATTATAAAATATTTGTGTTTTAACTTGATTTCTTGTTTCTTTTCTGTTAAGCCTGTTGAAAGAAAAATCATTTTTGTATTGTTCATGTAGATTTACTATTATTTCTGTTTGTTTATTATATAATTAAACTTGTTATGTTTGTTATTTCTTTAACGAGAACGCTCTATTTTCTCTATCTGTGTGGTCTTTAGTTATTTTTCTTGTTGAGGTTTCTTTACTTCTATTTGATGTTCTAAATTGTTAACTTCTAGTCTAGGATATAATGTTTCTGTATTTCATGGAAGAATATCTTGTTTTATAGGTGCTGTAGGTTTTTTATTTTCGTTATCTTTGATAATTTGTATTTCTTGTAGTTCTATCTGAGGAAGTGATTGGTAATTTGTGTTGTTATCATTTTTGTTGTCATTTTTATTGCTATTTTTGTGATTCCTTTTTGCTAGGTGGCGTAGGAGGTTAGTTACTGAATCCCAAATTGCGCCTATTAGAATGAGAGACCAACCGTAAACGGTGTGTAGTGCGTATCCGTGAATTACTGTATCCATAACTCCGTTAATTAATTTTATTATCAACATAATACCCATGATTCCTGCTGTTGTAGTTCCAAATACCATAAAGTTGTTCCATAGTTTCTCGGTGGCTGATTTGAACATTTTCGCTATTGTGTTTTCACTAAACATATTTTCTATTGAGGTTCTCTGGTAATTTGTTATCTGTCCAGTGATACCTCCGGCGATTATGTCCAGTACTGCTGGTTTTTCGGCTGGAAACATTATATGTTCTTTCAGTTTTTTTGAGGTCTTCTTGACTGTATATTCCGTTTGTGGCTATGTTTTCTAAATTTATGTATTGCCAAGTTTGTTTGGTTTGAGGTTTCAGTTCGTTGGGTTTTTTTGATTCTACTGGGTTTGGAAGTAGTTTATACCAGACGCTGTTTACCGAATACATAGGGGGAACTAAACTATTGCAAGTGATTTGCACGCCTTTATTTATTAATATTCTTGTTTTAGGAGTCAGAAACATGCTTTGTTCCTGGTATTTAACTGGTAAATAAGAATAACATTCTTCTGTTTTTCGGATGCTGACTTCTACTGGTATGCATTTCATTATATAAGCAACTTCACCGGCTGCTATTGCCATATGTCTGGGTCCTTTCATTACGTTGTAAGCAAATTCGTCAGGGGAGTGACTGATTAATAAAAGAGAATTGTATAAGACTTGTTTTTCTAGCTCGCATCGTTGTGAAACTACATCGTAGTATAGTTGCTTTATTTGATTTTTTAAGTGCTTTTCAACGTAAACAAATTTCGAGTTTACATATGTGAAGATGTCGAGGGATTCAGTAACTACCTCCTATTAATAGGTCGTTTTTTTCAAAACTTTGCCTTTGTTATTTTCTAGTATCATTAATTTTGGGTGTTCTGTAAGAGCTATTTTGTACCCACAAATATGTTTCTTTCCTCTGACAGCTAAAGCAAATGTTATTTCTTCGGTTGTTAGGGAATAAATTATTGTTTTGTCTTCGTTATGTATTTTATCTATTGCACCGTCGTATAGTATGTCATATTTATTGGATGCACAGAAATCTTGCGGAATCGGAATCCAGTATGTGCTACTCCTAAATCAGCTATGATCTGTTATTGGGTAAGAAACTCCTGATCTTAAGTGTATTCTATTTTCATTTAAGTTTACTCTAGCGTTATACTTTTGTATTAAAATCCATGCTGTTCCTTGTACTATTACGTTACTCCATGATCCATATGTATCTGCATATTCTACACCTTTACAAGTATACCATCTACTTGAATAGATCCTGCTATCGTTAAACTGAATGTTTGTATATAGTTGATTTTTATTCCGCTTAATATATTCATATTTATTGTTATGGTTCCTGTACGGTGTATCTGTTCGTATTCTTCTCTAGAAATTCTAGAACGTAATTTGCTATACCAGCCGAAACGGATGATGTGTGGGCAAGGGCGTCTACAGGGAGGGGCAAGAGGGGCAGTTGCCCCCCCCCCCGCCGACAGTGTATATTTATTAGTCTACGTAACTTCCATTAACATGTAGTCGCATATTTTATTTGGCCTCCCCCTGAAAATAATCCTGCGGACGCCCATGTGTGTGTGAGTGCATGCCACAATGACTGATTTATCTGAATATGTCTATTTGGCATTGCGTTACGTCTATTTCTTCGTATTCTTTAATTTGTAGTAATTGAGCTCTGATTTTATCTACATGTGTGTGTTTTCTTTCAATGTCGCATTCTTGTATATTTATTAGATATATTGTAGATATATTTGAGTTTTTTGATCCACAATCGAAGGCTATGAATGCTGTTGCTTTTAATACTGTTGATGTTATTAGCAGAAGTACTTGTATAGGTGCAATGTTCATTCTCCTTTGCTTCATAATTCTTCTACTGGCTTCTTCTTCTATTTTATTATTTGGAATTACAATGTCCATTGCTATTTTTTCTAGCGCTTGTTTGGGTGTGTCTGAAATAATCATTGGTTGTTTGGTTTTAATCCTAGTTAGTTTTTAATTGGCAGGATTTGCAAGTTTGTATGAAGTTTTCGATGTCGGATTTCATATTTTCCCAGTAATAAGTTTGTTTAATTATTAATGTTTTGTTTATTCCTTTATGCCCGCCTATTGGTGTTGAGTGTAATTCTCTCATTATCTCATCTCTATCTATTTTATTTACATATTTTATTTTCCCATTGCAGATTATTATTTTTGTATTTGAATTTTTAAACTGTTGTTGTATGATTCCTAATACACTAACCCATTCTACACCAGCTATATTGTCTGATTTTGAAATACTAAGGGTTTGCAATTCTAGTTTGTTTGTTTCTTTTTTTAGTGTCTTGATAAGGGTTTTTATATTATTTTGTACCGTTAATTGACTTTCTCCTGCAGTTGCAATTAATGGGAGTGCTATGTGATATTTGTTGTTTTTCTTGGTGATTGCGACCTTGTTTAGTTTTATACGTTATCAAATTTGGGTAACTCGTTTTTTGTTTTCAGTTCTATTGAACCTTTATCACAAGGTAATCCTGTTGACGTTATAAAGTATGCTATATTGTCCGGCTCGAAGGACCATATAGCGTATCATATAGCATCCTTTGCGTGACTTTTTATTTCTATTGTATTTTTGTAATATTTACTTTTTCCTGTATGGTTTTCTTCATTGTCATCAGAGTCTCTATCGCTATCTTCAAAGGCTTGTTTTGTGTAATTCATTATTACTTCGTCTTCGTCTGATTTAGAATATATTTCATTTTCGTAATTTTTGTCTTTATTTGTCCTATTGTTGGTTTGTGAGTTTTGTAGAGTTTAGATATTTAGAGATTGGTGTTTGAAATTGGCGTAATTTATTTTGATCGACAACAGCGATATTTATGTAAATAGTGCTATTTGTCGAAGGTGTACTAAATCGTACGACGTGTCTCATATATTACTGCGCGCTTCCTTTCCGCGTCGTGTAGACAAGTTAGTCTTGATTAGTAGCGCGAATGCAACGCTTCATAATTTTCATAGCTTTCGGCAAGCTTCGCGTGCGGACTTATTATTGTAGCCTCATTTTCAATAAAGGATTCTAACGGTGTTCACTGACAAGTATCTAATTTTCCTGATTTGTCCAGATATAGTTAGCAAGCCAAATCCAAAAACAATTCACCGCGGGGTCAGATTTCCCGCACGTGTTTTTTGCTTGTGTGAATCTCACCCGGATAATTCTCGTTAAGTTTTCTCGTTAAAAAACATGGTCCTTCGAGCCGGATATAGAGTGGACTGTTTAAGTGAAGGATTTTGCGCTTAAACTTGACAATCCGAAAATTAGTGGTAAAAACAAAATTCGTGCACTCAATTGGAATATGTGCTATGTGTACTGGATTTTTCGTGTAAGAAGAAAAGTTCGTGCAAAGAAAGATAACTCCCTTTATTATTCAGCATCAAGCCATTTTCATGGGCTTCGGAACTTAGGGCATATCCGCTAAATGACGTCATATCGTGGTACTTCCACGTTTATATCCCCCCTTGAAATTTTCCCGCTGCAAAGAAAAAAGGAGAGCCTCTTGGCTCATCTACGGAAATTACCGAAACGGTACAGTACGGAAAGTGGGGTAGTCCCTTCAGTGTGGCCCCACTCTTATTAATTTGCATTTTGTCGCTGTCACATTAATAAATAAGGAAAATATCCGATCAAGACGGCACCAGTGACAAAGTGAAGAGTACGCGCACGCGAACTAGTGGAACGTCTGCGACGGCGCTAAATCGGCAAAGAGAACAGTTCCGATCAATAGGCCGACTTTTTGAGTTCGCCATGAAATTAAGCAACACCTCAAGGATAACAACGCTTAATACTAAATTAAAGTCCTTGAATGACACTTTTCAGCGAGCGCGAGATATGCACTCCGAATTAATTGCTCTCAAAGACGATGGTGGAATTAATGACTATTTACGAAATGATGAATTTGGAATTGTTGAAAGTCGCTATCTTGAAGTCATCGATCATCTAATTATGCAGCAAGATGATGTTTTGCGGGTGACGACATCTTCTACCGCATCCACTGCCACACCTCCGCCAACTGTTACTCCTACGCGTTTTCTGGTATTTGATCGGATTAATAGTAAGAGAACCGAGTCTTACAAACGTGCAAAAATTTTATTATTTAAAAAACGGTTTAAGCGGTCCCGTGCTTTCTCTATTAAAAAATATTGCGCTCACTAATGAGAATTTTGTGGAAAATTATTACCGATCATTATGAAGACGTACGGTTAATTACTTTTTCTTTAATTACTCAACTGTTAAAACTTAAGCCAGTTGGCGAGAGCGCGGCCGCCTTGGAATCGCTTGTCGTACAAACTCGCGAAATCGTAATTTCTTTAAAAAATATTAATCAGTTCAACAGCGACGCTCTATTACTGGTAATGACTTTGCTTAGATTGGATCCGGAAGTTCGGAAAAGTTTTGAGGAAAAAATGACTGTACGCAAACCTTCCCGCAGTACGAGGAACTTGAACAATTTCTAAATAGTAGAATTCATGCTTTAAACATTGCTGCGGTTAAGTCGGGAGTTACAACGGCCTCCGATGTTAACACTAACAAATCTGTTAAAATTAAATCCTCTTCGGAAAAGGTCACATCACATATCGCGTCGCCTAATTCAACTTCGTGTTATTTATGCTCTGAAGCTCATACTATAACGTCATGTGCGAAATTTAACCATTTAAATCCCGCTATACGACTTGAAACCGTCCGTTCTTTAAGATTTGTGTTATAACTGTATGAATAAAGGTCATATCCCGTTAACGTGCAAACGCCGATCAGCTTGTACTCGATGCAATAGGCGCCACCATTCACTGTTATATGATGCATTCGGTCGCTCAGAACATACCGAGAAAGTTTCACCTCCCAGTGCCTCCACCTCTTCGTTTGATGGAACTAATTCGTCAGTTCCCTTTACAACTATCCATTCGGGTTTAATTAATTCAAGTATGCCAAATGCGGCACTTCTTGCTACTGCCTGGGTACGTATTCGTACAGCTATCGGTAGCGAATGTACTGTACGTACAATTTTAGATTCCGGGTCTGAATGTTCGCTCATTTCAGAAAAGGCAGCGCAGTTGCTACGAGCCCCTCGTAGACATACGCCGGTTTCGATTGCTGGTATTGGGGCGACGGTATCCGGTACAGTTACGCATTCTACGCATTTTAATGTATATTCGCGAGTATCCGATAAAACTCCGCTGCAAGTAGATGCATTTATTTTACCTAAATTATCGAGATACGTATCCAGGCGTTATATAAGGGTTTCAGAGTGGCCGAACCTCGGTCGCTTAACCTTAGCCGATCCGGATCCGTGCGGTAGTCAGCCAAATGCCCTTATTCTTGGGATGGATTGTTACGACCAAATTGTTGGTCGTGATACAGTTAAATTTCCTGGTGAGCCTGCTGCTGTCCACACCCGGTTCGGTTGGGTATTACGCGGACCGATCGACGGAAATAACGGGAATGCATTGCAGCTACCGTCATTCACGTCGTTGCATGTTTCGAAAACGAACGAGATAAGTCGAGCGATCGAAAAATTTTGGACGATCGAAGAAGTTCCTAAGCAAGTATGTCTTACCCCAGAGGAGAGTAAATGCGAGGAGTATTTTTTGGACACTGTGACCCGCGATGCCGATGGCCGCATCCAAGTTTCGTTGCCCTTTTCTGAAACTCCTCCACTTGACCTTGGGAACTTCTCAGATCTTGCGCGTATAATGTTTCTCAAGCTGGAGTGCCGATTAGCAAAGGACCCGGAACTTGCGATGGCATATAACGAGTTTCTCGCGGAATATCTTCGATTAGGTCACATGGACCTTTGTCCGACACCCTTTTCGAGCGATCCACATTATTACATTCCACATCACCCAGTTGTCAAAACGTCCAGTGCTTCAATGAAGGTCAGAGTTGTTTTTAATGCGTCTGCACCAACAAGCAGTGGAAAATCGTTGGACGATTTCCTTCTCGATGGACCGAAACTTCAACAAGACCTCCCCGCAATCGTACTTCGTTAGCGACAATATCGCGTAGTTAGATCCGCTTATGTCGAAAAAATATTTCGACAAATTCGCGTTTGAGACGAAGATGCTAACTACCAACTTATATTTGATCGCTGCCCTACCACTCAAGAGATAGTAACGTGTAAATTGCAAACTGTAACTTACGGTACATGTTGTGCCCCTTACCTGGCGCAAAAAGTATTACTTCAACTCGCCGACGCCTTAAAAAACTCGTATCCCTTAGCGTACTCCCCTATCATTCACGACACCTTTGTGGATGATGTATTTTTCGGAGCGGCCACTATAGAGGAGCGTTGCGAGATTAGTGACCAACTCTACCGTGCATTTCTATCAGGTGGGTTCAAATTGCATAAGTGGCATTCGAATAGACCCAATATTAGGCCAGATCAGCCATTGGAACCTACGTCCCTCTTTCGCTTACAGGAAGATAGTCAAGTGAAAGTTTTAGGGATTTGTTGGAATGCTTTGCTTGACGCATTCGAGTTCGAGGCTCAAGGGCAAACTACGGCTATCCAAACTAAGCGACGATTTTTATCTTTTTGGGCCAAGATCTATGATCCCCTGGGTTGGCTAGCACCTATCGTTGTGGTAGGCAAGATATTATTTCAGGGTCTATGGATGGCAGATCTCGGGTGGGTTGACGACTTACCCACAAATCTCCTTCGTGAATGTATTGAATTCTGCAGAAGTCTCTCATCTCTCTCGGAAATCAGAATTCCACGTTGGTTGAATATGTACCCTGACTGTAGTCTCGAACTTCACGGATTTGCCGATGCCTCGCAGAAGGCATATGCTTCGGTTGCGTATATCATGGTCGAATATCAAGGACAAATTCAAACCTTTCTTCTCACGGCGAAAAGCAAGGTTGCGCCGATAAAAACCTCGTCGATACCACGTTTGGAATTATCCACGGCGGAATTGCTCTCTCGCCTTCTTAATTGGACTTGGTCCATTCTCAATCTTACAAATATTCCGATTTACGCATGGACTGATTCCACAATCGTATTGGATTGGCTAGCCGGCCACCTTCTACCTGGAAGACATTCGTCGCCAACAGAGTGTCAAATGTTCAGTCTCTCCTGCGGACCGTGGATTGACGTCACGTTAATTCTGCAGAAAATCCACTTGACCTCGCTTCGCGGGGTTTATCGCCGGCTCGTCTTACATCTAATCCCTTGTGGTGGCATGTACCAGTTTGGTTAAGCCAAGATCATGAAACGTGGCCCACGTCACAAAGAGTAGAGACTGAGTCGTCTACGGTTTAAGAGAGACGTGTGTTAGTTGTACATCAGTCTACTGTCTGTGATTGGGATTTTTCCCCTTGTTTTTCTGATTGGGGCAGACTTATCCGGGTGACAGTCTATATTTTACGTCTGTTTCGGTATCGACGAACGAAATTGACGGCAGACCTTAAAGTGTCTCTTGTTAGAGATGCGAAATTGTTTTGGATTAATCACCTTCAAAGTACACTATTCGCGAGCGAAATCAAACCGCTAAAACAAGGCATAAGTTTGCCGCGATTTAGTCGACTCTTTAGGTTGAATCCATTCTTGGATTGTAACCACACGATACGCCTACGTGGTCGGCTCGAGAATGCGTCTCTTTCATTCAACCAGAAATTTCCTATTATTCTGAGTGATTGTCATCTGACTAAGTTAATCGTGAGACATGCGCATCTCCGATCATTACACGGTGGCACGGGACTTACCGGCCGATTGTTACATTAAGAATATTGGATCCTTCGTACCAAGGTCGTCATTAAGGCCGTTTTAAATAAGTGCGTGACTTGTGCACGCTATAGAGCTGATATGAGTACTCAACAGATGGCACCGCTGCCAGAGTTCAGGGTGACGGGTACACGCGCTTTTCTAAAAACGGGGGTTGACTACGCTGGTCCATTTATAGTGCGAGCGTGGTCGGGACGCGGACATCAATCAAAAAAGGGTTACGTAGCCATATTTGTGTGCATGCAAACTCGGGCTATTCACCTCGAAATGGCTGAAGAACTTTCGGCGACGGCCTTTCTTGGAACTTTTCGCCGGTTTGTATCTCGACGAGGAATACCGTTGTCGATGTACAGTGAGAACGGTCGAAATTTTTTGCGCGGACAAAAGGAGTTATCCCGCTATTTTCGGGCCGCCTTAAGTGATCCTTCGATTGCAGAATACATGACCGGCAATCAAATTGAATGGCACTTTAACCCCCTTATACCCCACACTTCGGTGGTATGTGGGAAGCGGGGGTAAAGTCCTTTAAACATCATTTCAAAAGGATTGTTGGATCACACTCGCTCACGGTGTCTGAGTTCGCGACGTTATTATGCCAAATTGAGGCATGCCTTAATTCGCGGCCAATTGCCGGATTTTCTGCGGATCACGATGATCTGTCGTACTTAACTCCGGGACATTTCTTAGTCGGCGCTCCAATCTTGTACCACCCAGAGCCTTCAATGTTATCGCGACCGGAAAATACTTTATCACGCTATCAAACGATACAGTTGATGCGAGATAGACTTTGGAAAGTGTGGCGCTCAGATTATTTGCACACGCTACAAAAGCGCTCTAAGTGGCAAAACGAATGTCCGAATCTTTGTGTCGGTGATATCGTCGTTGTTAAGGAGGATGATATCCCTCCCTCGCAATGGATGTTAGGTCGCATAACACGTTGTATTGCTGGTCAGGACAATCTCGTACGCGTGTGTGAAGTTAAAACTAAATTATATCGATTACCGGTCCTTACGACCGACACTGAGGCATAGTTGTGATCCTGAGTCGTTCACGGCGAGCGGCGGCGATATCAGTCGTTATAAAAAATATGTATAATTGTAGTCGTAAGTATAGATTAAATTATGATTACCTAATTTTCTACCCTCGAGGTATACTTTTAGATTTCGCTCAAATTGAGCGAGAGGAGCGGTATGTTTGAAATTGGCGCAATTTATTTTGATCGACAACAGCGATATTTATGTAAATAGTGCTATTTGTCGAAGGTGTACTAAATCGTACGACGCGTCTCACATATTACTGCGCGCTTCCTTTCCGCGTCGTGTAGACAAGTTAGTCTTGATTAGTAGCGCGAATGCAACGCTTCATAATTTTCATAGCTTTCGGCGAGCTTCGCGTGCGGACTTATTACTGTAGCCTAATTTTCAATAAAGGATTCTATCACGGTGTTCACTGACAAGTATCTAATTTTCCTGATTTGTCCAGATATAGTTAGCAAGCCAAATCCAAAAACAATTCACCGCGTGGTCAGATTTTCCGCACGTGTTCTTTGCTTGTGTGAATCTCACCCGGACAATTCTCGTTAAAAAACAGTTGGTATTTCATTTTTTTCAAATTCCTTCCTTTTTCTTTGGTCTTTATTGCTTACTTGTAATCTTTCTGGTTCTCGCGTATTGCGTGTACTCCTTCGTAATGCTAATATTTCGTTTTTGTGCGTTTGGTAAGTGAGTATTGTTTGTTTCGTGTTTTCTAGTAGTGGAGAATCATAGCTGATAGTTCTTTCGTTTTTATTTTCGTAGTTTTGATTTTGGCATTCGTCGTATGTATGGTTAAGTTTATTGCAATTGCTACAAAATGAAATGTTAGCGGGTAAGGTATATCGAGGGCCATTATAGTTTACTTTAATAGTTGAGTCTCTAGATGGTTTGATATTGTATATTGGGTTGTTTAAAACTACTTGTTTGCAATTATTTCGTTCGTTTAATATTTGTTTACTTTTTACAAATTTTATTGGGCTTAGTTGTTGTGTTTCTTGTTGCGTGTCTTCGTAAAAATAATGCCATTTGTCGCCATTTCCTATGTATCCTAAACCTTTTTTATCTGTTTGTGTTTTTAGTTTAATTAGGGTTTTAATTCCTTGGCTGTATTTTCCAATTCCTGCTCCTTTCCATCCGATTTTATCCATCATTCTTGATATGATATTACTCGTATGTTGTTTTCGTTTCTGATCTTCAATTTTTAATATTTCTACTGGATTTCTGGATAGTGCGTCTGCATTGACATTTGATTTTCCTGCTTTATGTATTATATTAAATTCGTATTCCAATAAATTGTACATCCATTTGGCAACTCTAGAATTTGGATCCTTTTTTGTTCTAAATGATGTAAGGGATTTGTGATATGGAACTACAGTAAAGTGCTTTCCATATACGTAAGGCCTAAAGTGTAATATGGAGTAATATATTGCAAGGGCCTCCTTACCGTACGTTTCGAATTTTTTTTCGTCATCATTCAATACGCGGGAAGTATAGGCAATAGGCCTATCTTTTCCTATTTCGCCTTGTGACAATATTGCGCCAATCTCAAATCCTGATGCATCTGTAGTAATTATGAAGGGTTCATTAAAGTTGGGATATTGTAAGACAGGTGAAATGCATAATTTTTCCTTTAGTGTGTTAAGCGTCATTTTCTACTTTTTCCCATTTAAAAGGTTCGTCGTTTTTTAAAAGATTTGATAGCGGTTTTGCTATATACGAAAAATTTTCGATGAATCTACGATAATATCCTGCGAGACCGAGAAATTACCTAATCTTTTATTGCTTTTTGGGCATTGGGGATTTTTATACACAGTTAATTTTGTTTGGATCCGGCTTGAGGCCTTCTACACTGAGTATATGACCTAAATAGCATACTTCTTTTCTCAAGAATTCGCATTTATCTGGTTGTAGTTTAAGGTTTGCGTCTCTTAATCGTTTCATTAATTTTTCACATTTGATTTCATGTTCCTCTAGAGATGATGCGTATATTACAGTGTCATCCAAACATACAAAAAGTTCGTTGCCTTTTAGGCCTGATAGAATTATATCCATTAATCTTTGAAAGGTCGCTGGTGCGTTTTTTTAATCCGAACGGCATTCTGTCAAATTTGTAATGTCTGTGTGAGGTAGAAAATGCTGTTTTGTGCAAGTCGGCTTTGTGCATTTTTATTTGTATAGGAATCCTGAGGCGAGATCGAATATTTTGTGTCTGTAGTTACTATTTTTATTTTTTGTGTTTCATTGTGTTTCTCTTCTTGTCTATTGTCCTCTTGGGTTGTACCTCTAACGCTATTTGATAATTTTATTTGCCTTTCTATTTGAATGGCTTTGTGTATGGCTGTTGGTAGGTTTGCTACTTCTGTTTTAATTAGTCGTATTTCTATTTCTGGTTTTAGGCCGGTTAAAAAGGTTTCTAAAATGTCTTTTTCCAGGTCCGTTATTTCGTCGTTATCGCTTAAAACTTTGTAGGTTTCGGTTATTCTATCTCCTGCATCTCTAACACGGTTGGCATATTCGACAACACTTTCGAAATCGAATTGGTGCATGCTTATTAATTCCTGCCTAATTTCTGTTATTGAATTCGCGGGGGCATATGGGGCAAAATTTCTCAAGTGTACCAGGTTAAAAAATTCATTTAACGGGTGTGGATGTTTTCAATCGCTCGTAACTTTGATTCTGTTGCTTTAATCAAAATAGTACATCCGAACTTTTTTGATGATGATTACACGGTCTTTCAGTTGATTATGATAAATTATTTTGTAAGTCAATGTTTAACCCTTTTATAGTGAAATTAATCATTAAATCGGCGTTTTCTCCATGCTCCACCCATTTTAATGCTTTGAAATTATTTCCAAATGAAAGCTGAGAGTTTTTCCTATAAGATTACCAATATGCAAAGATGCTTTTTTTGTTGTTTTGGAGTAATCGTAAAATTAATGATTCGCTGCGTTGCTTCGAGCGAGACTGGGTGGCCGCTACACAAAGCCGCGCGACTTGTCCCGCTCGAAGCAGCTCAGTGAATCACTAATTTTACGATTACTCAAAAACAACAAAAAAAGCATCTTTGCAAATTGGTAATCTTATAGGAAAAACTCTCAGCTTTTATTTGGAAATAATTTCAAAGCATTAATATGGGTGGAACATGGAGAAAACGCCGATTTAATTATTAAGTTCACTATAAAAGGGTTAAATATTGACTTTCAAAGTAATTGATCATAATCATCAGAAAGCCCGTGTAATCATCCTTAAAAAAGTTTTTATTCACTATTTTGAGTAAAGCAACTGAATCAATGTTACGAGCGATTGAAAACATTCACACTCGTGAAAGGTCAAAAAATGTCACCTCCTCTAACTCGGTCACTATTTGACGAATCGAAATAATTTTTGATATGCGAACTACTGCCGTATAGAACTACAAATTTACCGGCTTTGGGTCAAATTGGAGAACTTTGATTTTTTGACCTGGTACACTTGAGAAATTTTGCCCCATATACTTCTCATAAGCTTTTTAAAAGTTCAGATACTGTTCTAAAGGTGTTATTTTTTATTGCTAGTCGCGCTTCTCCTCTAAGTCTGCTTTTTATTAATTTAACGAGGTCTTGTTCGGAGTCTTCGGGTAACATATCACTTGCTTCTTCGCATCCGTCAACGAACGCATAGAATGTTTTAGGATTTCCGTCGTATCTTGGTACGCTTTCGATCGCATGATTGAGAGTTAGTCTGTCCCTATTGTTTGCTATGTTTTCGACTTTGTCTTCTAGTACTGCTGGATGATTAGTATTATCTAAAGTTTTGAATATTTCGTCTTCACTATCTATGCTTTCTTCTTTATTTTCATATATGTTTGAGGTGTTTTTATTAGTTTTTACTGGTGTACTGGATTTGAATACAGATAAGTATTTCGAAAACCAGTTTCCGAATTTCTCTTTTTGTTTAAGTTCTTTTTCCGAAGTTCTGTTTATTGGTTCAAAATCGTATGCGAGATCGCTAAATTATTGAATTAATTCGTTTAGTTTTTCTGTTACGTTTTCAAACTGTATGTTTTGTGAACATTTTTTATCTTCGATTGGTTTTAAGTATTTATTAATTCGGTTGGTAGTGTCCTTTGAATCTTCTTTTTGTTTGTAATCTAATTTTTGCTTATTGCTTAAATTATGTTCTAAGTTATGTTATAAATTACGTTCTGAGTTATGTTCTAAATGTTCGGATTTTTCTTCCTCTATATTTTCATATCTAATATTTTTTTATCTCCGACGATCGCTTAATCCGTCTCCTAATAATTTCTGTTTTTCTGCTTCGCTCAAATGTTTCGTTGAGGTTCGGGTTGTTTTTTCTTCTGACATTTGAAAAAAATAGAGGAATACTTATTATTCCCATGCGATAATAGTATAAAATAACAAATAATATTAATAATTTGAGAGTATTGTATATTTTCTAAGTGATACGGAAACAGTATAGAACTTAGTCACTGATCACATAAAAAGAAAGTTACTTTTGGTCACAACTTGGCAATAGTTTTTATAATATACTATCGCTTTCGAAAAAGGCCAGTAAAAAGAAAAAGGGAAAAAATGCTTATTGAAATAAACATTTACTGTGTGTTTTATAGTATATACATATATTTTTTATACGCTACAACATTATATTATAAATGTGTTATTTACATCTAGACGATTTGGATAAAGATATGCTTTTTCTGCGTCGTTTTATTTTTTCTTGGGGGAGTTTTTCCAGTTTTTCTTTTATTAAATCTTTTATTTTTTTTATTCTATTTTTCGCTTTCCGCAATTTTTTTTTAGAAAATCGATTTATATGCCCCTGCTCGATTAGGTGGATATAGCATAATTGAATACGCCTTCGTTCAATTAAGTATGTGATTAGTTGATTTTTTAATGGCGTGTGTTTTTCCACTGCGAAAGAAAAATAGGTTCAATATTTTATTTTTAGAAACTTTGTGCGTCTTTATTATTATTATTATTATGCATTATGATTTTTTTATTTTTTATTTATTATTATTGTATTTTTTTGTATGGAAATATAAAAATATTGCCGTTGCCGTTTTTAGAGGTTGTGTTTTTTTTTATACGGCAAAGGAGTGATTGGATGTATAGGAATTTATGATAATAACAGAGTACTGATGATTGTGAAGAAAAAGAATTAATACAAATTTTTGAATGAATACATTTATTTAAGTGACAAAATTCTTTTAAAAATATACTTGTTATTTCGCAGCCCCACTCTATGTTTAAATCATAATTGTTTTTAAAAATTTGAATAAAAGGCGTATAACTTGTGCTGGAAATTGTTTATAAATATTAAATTTTGCAAACCGTTCATAAATACTGTTTGAAAAAAGGTAAATATCGTTTGGAAACAATTTGCGACTGAAATCGTTGTTGAAATTATCATTGTTTACATTGATTTCTGTAAAAGACGTATAACTTGTGCATAAAATTTTTTATAAATTTAAATTTTAAAAACACTTTAAAAATACTGTATGAAATAAGGAAAATATTGTTTTTGTACAATTTGCTATTCGGATCACTGTTTAAATTATCATTGTTTATAACGATTTCCGTAAGAGGCGTATAATTTGTGCATGAAGTTGTTTATAAATCTAAAATTTTGCACACCTCAAAAATACTGTTTGAAATAATGAAAATATCGTTTGGAAACAATTCGCGACTGAAATCATTATTTAAATTATCATTCTTGATAACAATTTCAATAAAAGACGTATAACTTGTGCAGGAAAATGTTTACAAATCTAAAATTTTGAAAATACTTCCAAAATACCGTTAGAAATAAGAAAAATATCGTTTGGAAAAAATTCGCGACTGGAATCATCATTTTAATTATCATTGTTTATAACAATTTCAATAAAAGACGTAAAACTTGTGCAGGAAATTGTTTATAAATTTAAAATTTTGCAAACGCTTCAAAAATACTGTATGAAATAAGCAAAATATTGTTTTTGAACAATTGGCTATTGCGATCATTGTTTAAATTATCATTGTTTATAACGATTTCAATCAAAGGCGTATAACATGTGCAGGAAATTGATCATCAATTGAAAATTATGCACACTTCAAAAATACAGTATGAAATAATGAAAATATCGTTTGGAAACAATTCGCGTCTGCAATCATTGTATAAATTATCATTGTTTATAACAATTTCAGTAAAAGGCGTATAACATGTGCAGGAAATTGTTTCTAAATCTAAAATTTTGCACACTTCAAAAATACTGTTTGACATAAGGCAAAAATCATTTAGAAACAATTCGTGACTGAAATCATTTTTCAATTATCATTGTTTATAACAATTTCAATAAAAGACGTATAACTTGTGCAGGAAATTGTTTATAAATTTAAAATTTTGCAAACACTTCAAACATACAGTATGAAATAAGGAAATTATTGTTTATGAACTATTCGCTATTGAGATCATTATTTATATTAACATTGTTTATAACAAGTTCAATAACAGGCGAATAACTTGTGCAGTAATTTGTTTTGTAACGTGATTTTAAAAGAACTTTTGTAGTGTTTGAAATAAGGAAAATAACGTTTGGAAACAATTCGCGACTGAAATCATTGTTTAAATTATCATTCTTTATAACAACCTCAATAAATGACGTATAACTTGTGCATGAAATTGATTATAAATTGAAAATTATGCACACTTCAAAAATACTGTTTGAAATAATGAAAATATCGTTTGGAAACAATTCGCGACTGAAATCATTGTATAAATTATCATTGTTTATAACAATTTCAATAAAAGCGTATAACATGTGCAGGAAATTGTTTATAAATTTAAAATTTTGCAAACACTACAAAAATACAGTATGAAATAAGGAAAATATTGTTTATGAACTATTCGCTATTGGGATCAGTATTTAAATTAACATTGTTTATAACAATTTCAATATCTTGTGCAGTAAATTATTTTGTAACGTGATTTTGAAAGCACTTCTGTACTTTTTGAAATAAGGAAAATAGGGTTTGGAAACAATTCGCGACTGAAATCATTGTTTAAATTATCACACTTGATAACAACTTCAATAAAAGACGTATAACTTGTGCAGGAAATTGTTTATAATTTTAAAATTTGTCAAACGCTTCAAAAATACTGTATGAAATAAGCAAAATATTGTTTTTGAACAATTGGCTATTGCGATCATTGCTTAAATTATCATTGTTTATAACGATTTCTCAAAGAGGCGTATAACTTGTGCTTGAATTTGTATATAAGTTTAAAATTTTGCACACTTCAAAAATACCGTTTGAAATAATGAAAATATCCTTTGGACACAATTCGGGACTGAAATCATTGTATAAATTATCATTGTTTATAACAATTTCAATCAAAGGCGTATGACATGTGCAGGAAATTGTGTATAAATCTAAAATTTTGCAAACACTTCAAAAATACTGTATGAAATAAGGAAAATATTGTTTATGAACAATTTGCTATTGGGATCAGTATTTAAATTATCATTGTTTATAACAATTTCAATAAAAGACGTATAACTTATGCAGGAAATTGTTTATGAATCTAAAATTTTGCACACATCGCAAATACTGTTTGAAATAATGAAAATATCGTTTGGAAACAATTCGCTACTGAAATCATTATTTAAATTATCATTCTTGATAACAACCTCAATAAAAGACGCATAACTTGTGCATGAAATTGATTATCAGTTGAAAATTATGCACACTTCGAAAATTCTGTTTGAAATAATGAAAATATCGTTTGGAAACAATAAGCGACTGAAATCATTGTATAAATGATCATTGTTTATTACAATTTCAATAAAAGGCGTATAACTTGTGCATGAAATTGATTATCAATTGAAAATTATGCACACTTCGAAAATACTGTTTGAAATAATGAAAATATCGTTTGGAAACAATTCGCGACTGCAATCATTGTATAAGTTATCATTGTTTATAACAGTTTCAATAAAAGGCGTATAACATGTGCAGGAAATTGATTATCAATTGAAAATTATGCACACTTCAAAAATACTGTTTGAAATAAGGAAATTATCGTTTGGAAACAATTCGCGACTGAAATCATTGTTTAAATTATCATTCTTTATAAAAACCTCAATAAAAGACGTATAAATTGTGCATGAAATTGATTATCAATTGAAAATTCTGCACACTTCGAAAATACTGTTTGAAATAATGAAAATATCGTTTGGAAACAATTCGCGACTGCAATCATTGTATAAGTTATCATTGTTTATAACAGTTTCAATAAAAGGCGTATAACATGTGTAGGAAATTGTTTATAAATTTAAAATTTTGCAAACACTTCAAAAATACAGTATGAAATAAGGAAATTATTGTTTATGAACTATTCGCTATTGGGATCAGTATTTAAATTATCATTGTTTATAACAATTTCATTAACAGGTGAATAACTTGTGCAGTAAGTTGTTTTGTAACGTGATTTTGAAAGCACTTCTGTACTGTTTGAAATAAGGAAAATATCGTTTGGAAACAATTCGCGACTGAAATCATTATTTAAATTATCATTCTTTATAACAAACTCAATAAAAGACGTATAACTTGTGCATGAAATTGATTATCAATTGAAAATTATGCACACTTCAAAAATACTGTTTGAAATAAGGAACTTATCGTTTGGAAACAATTCGCGACTGAAATCATTGTTTAAATTATCATTCTTTATAACAACCTCAATAAAAGACGTATAACTTGTGCATAAAATTGGTTATCAATTGAAAATTATGCACACTTCAAAAATACTGTTTGAAATAAGGAAAATATTGTTTTTGAACAATTTGCTATTGGGATCGTTGTTTAAATTATCATTGTTTATAACGATTTCTATAAGAGGCGTATAATTTGTGCATGAAGTTGTTTATAAATTGAAAATTTTGCACACTTCAAAAATACTGTTTGATATAAGGCAAAAATCGTTTAGAAACAATTCGTGACTGAAATCATTTTTCAATTATCATTGTTTATAACAATTTCAATAAAAGACGTATAACTTGTGCAGGCAATTGTTTATAAATTTAAAATTTTGCAAACACTTCAAACATACAGTATGAAATAAGGAAATTATTGTTTATGAACTATTCGCTATTGAGATCATTATTTATATTAACATTGTTTATAACAAGTTCAATAACAGGCGAATAACTTGTGCAGTAATTTGTTTTGTAACGTGATTTTAAAAGAACTTTTGTAGTGTTTGAAATAAGGAAAATAACGTTTGGAAACAATTCGCGACTGAAATCATTGTTTAAATTATCATTCTTTATAACAACCTCAATAAATGACGTATAACTTGTGCATGAAATTGATTATAAATTTAAAATTTTGCAAACACTTCAAAAATACTGTATGAAATAAGGAAAATATTGTTTATGAACAATTTGCTATTGGGATCAGTATTTAAATTATCATTGTTTATAACAATTTCAATAAAAGACGTATAACTTATGCAGGAAATTGTTTATAAATCTAAAATTATGCACACTTCAAAAATACTGTTTGAAATAATGAAAATATCGTTTGGAAACAATTCGCGACTGAAATCATTGTGTAAATTATCATTGTTTATAACAATTTCAATAAAAGCGTATAACATGTGCAGGAAATTGTTTATAAATTTAAAATTTTGCAAACACTACAAAAATACAGTATGAAATAAGGAAAATATTGTTTATGAACTATTCGCTATTGGGATCAGTATTTAAATTAACATTGTTTATAACAATTTCAATATCTTGTGCAGTAAATTATTTTGTAACGTGATTTTGAAAGCACTTCTGTACTCTTTGAAATAAGGAAAATATCGTTTGGAAACAATTCGCGGCTGAAATCATTGTTGAAATTATCATTGTTTATAATAATTTCAATTAAAGACGAATAACTTGTGCCGGAAATTGTTTATAAATTTAAAATTTTGCATACACTTCAAAAATACAGTATGAAATAAGGAAATTATTGTTTATGAACTATTCGCTATTGGGATCATTATTTAAATTATCATTGTTTATAACAATTTCAATAACAGGCGAATAACTTGTGCAGTAAGTTGTTTTGTAACGTGATTTTGAAAGCACTTCTGTACTGTTTGAAATAAGGAAAATATCGTTTGGAAACAATTCGCGACTGAAATCATTTTTTTAAATTATCATTCTTTATAACAACCTCAATAAAAGACGTATAACTTGTGCATGAAATTGATTATCAATTGAAAATTATGCACACTTCAAAAATACTGTTTGAAATAATGAAAATATCGTTTGGAAACAATTCGCGACTGAAATCATTGTTTAAATTATCATTCTTTATAACAATTTCAATAAAAGACGTATAACTTGTGCAGGAAATTGTTTATAAATTTAAAATTTGCACACTTCAAAAATACTGTATGAAATAAGGAAAATATTGTTTTTGAACAATTGGCTATTGCGATCATTGTTTAAATTATCATTGTTTATAACGATTTCTCAAAGAGGCGTATAACTTGTGCATGAAATTGTTTATAAATTTAAAAATTTGCACACTTCAAAAATACTGTTTGAAATAATGAAAATATCGTTTGGAAACAATTCGCGACTGAAATCATTGTATAAATTATCATTGTTTATAACAATTTCAATAAAAGGCGTATAACATGTGCAGGAAATTGTTTATAAATCTAAAATTTTGCAAACACTTCAAAAATACTGTATGAAATAAGGAAAATATTGTTTATGAACAATTTGCTATTGGGATCAGTATTTAAATTATCATTGTTTATAACAATTTCAATAAAAGACGTATAACTTGTGCAGGAAATTGTTTATAAATCTAAAATTTTGCACACTTCAAAAATACTGTTTGAAATAATGAAAATATCGTTTGGAAACAATTCGCTACTGAAATCATTGTATAAATTATCATTGTTTATAACAATTTCAATAAAAGGCGTATAACATGTGCAGGAAATTGATTATCAATTGAAAATTATGCACACTTCAAAAATACTGTTTGAAATAATGAAAATATCGTTTGGAAACAATTCGCGACTGAAATCATTGTATAAATTATCATTGTTTATAACAATTTCAATAAAAGGCGTATAACTTGTGCAGGAAATTGATTATCAATTGAAAATTATGCACACTTCAAAAATACTGTTTGAAATAATGAAAATATCGTTTGGAAACAATTCGCGACTGAAATCATTGTATAAATTATCATTGTTTATTACAATTTCAAACAAAGGCGTATAACATGTGCAGGAAATTGATTATCAATTGAAAATTATGCACACTTCAAAAATACTGTTTGAAATAATGTAAATATCGTCTGGAAACAATTCGCGACTGCAATCATTGTATAAGTTATCATTGTTTATAACAATTTCAATAAAAGGCGTATTATATGTGCATGAAATTGATTATCAATTGAAAATTATGCACACTTCGAAAATACTGTTTGAAATAATGAAAATATCGTTTGGAAACAATTCGCGACTGCAATCATTGTATAAGTTATCATTGTTTATAACAGTTTCAATAAAAGGCGTATAACATGTGCAGGAAATTGTTTATAAATTTAAAATTTTGCAAACACTACAAAAATACAGTATGAAATAAGGAAAATATTGTTTATGAACTATTCGCTATTGGGATCAGTATTTAAATTAACATTGTTTATAACAATTTCAATATCTTGTGCAGTAAATTATTTTGTAACGTGATTTTGAAAGCACTTCTGTACTCTTTGAAATAAGGAAAATATCGTTTGGAAACAATTCGCGGCTGAAATCATTGTTGAAATTATCATTGTTTATAATAATTTCAATTAAAGACGAATAACTTGTGCCGGAAATTGTTTATAAATTTAAAATTTTGCAAACACTTCAAAAATACAGTATGAAATAAGGAAATTATTGTTTATGAACTATTCGCTATTGGGATCATTATTTAAATTAACATTGTTTATAACAAGTTCAATAACAGGCGAATAACTTGTGCAGTAAGTTGTTTTGTAACGTGATTTTGAAAGCACTTCTGTACTGTTTGAAATAAGGAAAATATCGTTTGGAAACAATTCGCGACTGAAATCATTTTTTTAAATTATCAATCTATATAACAACCTCAATAAAAGACGCATAACTTGTGCATGAAATTGATTATCAATTGAAAATTATGCACACTTCAAAAATACTGTTTGAAATAATGAAAATATCGTTTTGAAAGAATTCGCGACTGAAATCATTGTTTAAATTATCATTCTTGATAACAACTTCAATAAAAGACGTATAACTTGTGCAGGAAATTGTTTATAAATTTAAAATTTGGCAAACACTTCAAAAATACAGTATGAAATAATGAAAATATCGTTTGGAAACAATTCGCGTCTGAAATCATTGTATAAATTATCATTGTTTATAACAATTTCAATAAAAAGCGTATAACTTGTGCAGGAAATTGTTTATAAATTTAAAATTTTGAAAACACTTCAAAAATACAGTATAAAATAAGGAAAATATTCTTTATGAACTATTCGCAATTGGGATCAGTATTTAAATTATCATTGTTTATAACAATTTCAATAACAGGCGAATAACTTGTACAGTAAGTTGTTTTGTAACGTGATTTTGAAAGCACTTCTGTACTGTTTGAAATAAGGAAAATAGGGTTTGGAAACAATTCGCGACTGAAATCATTGTTTAAATTATCACACTTGATAACAACTTCAATAAAAGACGTATAACTTGTGCAGGAAATTGTTTATAATTTTAAAATTTGTCAAACGCTTCAAAAATACTGTATGAAATAAGCAAAATATTGTTTTTGAACAATTGGCTATTGCGATCATTGCTTAAATTATCATTGTTTATAACGATTTCTCAAAGAGGCGTATAACTTGTGCTTGAATTTGTATACAAGTTTAAAATTTTGCACACTTCAAAAATACCGTTTGAAATAATGAAAATATCCTTTGGACACAATTCGGGACGGAAATCATTGTATAAATTATCATTGTTTATAACAATTTCAATCAAAGGCGTATGACATGTGCAGGAAATTGTGTATAAATCTAAAATTTTGCAAACACTTCAAAAATACTGTATGAAATAAGGAAAATATTGTTTATGAACAATTTGCTATTGGGATCAGTATTTAAATTATCATTGTTTATAACAATTTCAATAAAAGACGTATAACTTATGCAGGAAATTGTTTATAAATCTAAAATTTTGCACACATCGCAAATACTGTTTGAAATAATGAAAATATCGTTTGGAAACAATTCGCTACTGAAATCATTATTTAAATTATCATTCTTGATAACAACCTCAATAAAAGACGCATAACTTGTGCATGAAATTGATTATCAGTTGAAAATTATGCACACTTCGAAAATTCTGTTTGAAATAATGAAAATATCGTTTGGAAACAATAAGCGACTGAAATCATTGTATAAATGATCATTGTTTATTACAATTTCAATAAAAGGCGTATAACTTGTGCACGAAATTGATTATCAATTGAAAATTATGCACACTTCGAAAATACTGTTTGAAATAATGAAAATATCGTTTGGAAACAATTCGCGACCGCAATCATTGTATAAGTTATCATTGTTTATAACAGTTTCAATAAAAGGCGTATAACATGTGCAGGAAATTGATTATCAATTGAAAATTATGCACACTTCAAAAATACTGTTTGAAATAAGGAAATTATGGTTTGGAAACAATTCGCGACTGAAATCATTGTTTAAATTATCATTCTTTATAACAACCTCAATAAAAGACGTATAACTTGTGCATGAAATTGATTATCAATTGAAAATTATGCACACTTCGATAATACTGTTTGAAATAATGAAAATATCGTTTGGAAACAATTCGCGACTGCAATCATTGTATAAGTTATCATTGTTTATAACAGTTTCAATAAAAGGCGTATAACATGTGCAGGAAATTGTTTATAAATTTAAAATTTTGCAAACACTTCAAAAATACAGTATGAAATAAGGAAATTATTGTTTATGAACTATTCGCTATTGGGATCAGTATTTAAATTATCATTGTTTATAACAATTTCATTAACAGGTGAATAACTTGTGCAGTAAGTTGTTTTGTAACGTGATTTTGAAAGCACTTCTGTACTGTTTGAAATAAGGAAAATATCGTTTGGAAACAATTCGCGACTGAAATCATTATTTAAATTATCATTCTTTATAACAAACTCAATAAAAGACGTATAACTTGTGCATGAAATTGATTATCAATTGAAAATTATGCACACTTCAAAAATACTGTTTGAAATAAGGAACTTATCGTTTGGAAACAATTCGCGACTGAAATCATTGTTTAAATTATCATTCTTTATAAGAACCTCAATAAAAGACGTATAACTTGTGCATAAAATTGGTTATCAATTGAAAATTATGCACACTTCAAAAATACTGTTTGAAATAAGGAAAATATTGTTTTTGAACAATTTGCTATTGGGATCGTTGTTTAAATTATCATTGTTTATAACGCTTTCTATAAGAGGCGTATAATTTGTGCATGAAGTTGTTTATAAATCTAAAATTTTGCACACCTCAAAAATACTGTTTGAAATAAGGAAAATATCGTTTGGAGACAGTTCGCGACTGAAATCATTATTTAAATTATCATTGTTGATAACAACCTCAATAAAAGACGCATAACTTGTGCATGAAATTGATTATCAATTGAAAATTATGCACACTTCAAAAATACTGTTTGAAATAATGAAAATATCGTTTGGAAACAATTCGCGTCTGAAATCATTGTATAAATGATCATTGTTTATTACAATTTCAATAAAAGGTGTATAACATGTGCAGGAAATTGATTATCAATTGAAAATTATGCAAACACTTCAAAGATACAGTATGAAATACGGAAATTATTGTTTATGAACTATTCGCTATTGGGATCAGTATTTAAATTATCATTGTTTATAACAATTTCAATAACAGGTGAATAACTTGTGCAGTAAGTTGTTTTGTAACGTGATTTTGAAAGCACTTCTGTACTGTTTGAAATAAGGAAAATATCGTTTAGAAACAATTCGTGACTGAAATCATTTTTCAATTATCATTGATTATAACAATTTCAATAAAATACGTATAACTTGTGCAGGAAATTGTTTATAAATTTAAAATTTTTTCAAACACTTCAAAAATACAGTATGAAATAAGGAAATTATTGTTTATGAACTATTCGCTATTGCGATCATTGCTTAACTTATCATTGTTTATAACGATTTCTCAAAGAGGCGTATAACTTGTGCTTGAATTTGTATATAAGTCTAAAATTTTGCACACATCACAAATACTGTTTGAAATAATGAAAATATCGTTTGGAAACAATTCGCTACTGAAATCATTATTTAAATTATCATTCTTGATAACAACCTCAATAAAAGACGCATAACTTGTGCATGAAATTGATTATCAATTGAAAATTATGCACACTTCGAAAATTCTGTTTGAAATAATGAAAATATCGTTTGGAAACAATAAGCGACTGAAATCATTGTATAAATGATCATTGTTTATTACAATTTCAATAAAAGGCGTATAACTTGTGCATGAAATTGATTATCAATTGAAAATTATGCACACTTCGAAAATACTGTTTGAAATAATGAAAATATCGTTTGGAAACAATTCGCGTCTGAAATCATTCTATAAATGATCATTGTTTATTACAATTTCAAACAAAGGCGAATAACATGTGCAGGAAATTGATTATCAATTGAAAATTATGCACACTTCAAAAATACTATTTGAAATAATGAAAATATCGTTTGGAAACAATTCGCGTCTGCAATCATTGTATAAGTTATCATTGTTTATAACAATTTCAATAAAAGGCGTATAACATGTGCAGGAAATTCTTTATAAATTTAAAATTTTGCAAACACTTCAAAGATACAGTATGAAATAAGGAAATTATTGTTTATGAACTATTCGCTATTGGGATCAGTATTTAAATTATCATTGTTTATAACAATTTCATTAACAGGTGAATAACTTGTGCAGTAAGTTGTTTTGTAACGTGATTTTGAAAGCACTTCTGTACTGTTTGAAATAAGGAAAATATCGTTTGGAAACAATTCGCGACTGAAATCATTGTTTAAATTATCATTCTTTATAACAAACTCAATAAAAGACGTATAACTTGTGCAGGAAATTGATTATCAATTGAAAATTATGCACACTTCAAAAATACTGTTTGAAATAATGAAAATATCGTTTGGAAACAATTCGCGACTGAAATCATTGTATAAATTATCATTGTTTATAACAATTTCAATAAAAGACGTATAACTTGTGCAGGAAATTGTTTATCAATTGAAAATTATGCACACTTCAAAAATACTGTTTGAAATAAGGAAAATATTGTTTTTGAACAATTTGCTATTGGGATCATTGTTTAAATTATCATTGTTTATAACAATTTCAATAAAAGGCGTATAACTTGTGCAGGAAATTGTTTATAAATTTAAAATTTTGCACACTTCAAAAATACTGTTTGAAATAATGAAAATATCGTTTGGAAACAATTCGCGACTGAAATCATTGTATAAATTATCATTGTTTATAACAATTTCAATAAAAGGCGTATGACATGTGCAGGAAATTGTTTATAAATCTAAAATTTTGCAAACACTTCAAAAATACTGTATGAAATAAGGAAAATATTGTTTTTGAACAATTCGCTATTGCGATCATTGCTTAAATTATCATTGTTTATAACAATTTCTCAAAAAGGCGTATAACTTGTGCAGGAAATTGTTTATAAATCTAAAATTTTGCACACTTCAAAAATACTGTTTGAAATAATGAAAATATCGTTTGGAAACAATTCGCGACTGAAATCATTGTATAAATTATCATTGTTTATAACAATTTCAATAAAAGACGTATAACTTGTGCAGGAAATTGTTTATAAATTTAAAATTTGGCAAACACTTCAAAAATACTGTATGAAATAAGGAAAATATTGTTTATGAACAATTTGCTATTGGGATCAGTATTTAAATTATCATTGTTTATAACAATTTCAATAAAAGGCGTAAAACATGTGTAGGAAATTGTTTATAAATCTAAAGTTTTGCCAACACTTCAAAAATACAGTATGAAATAAGGAAATTATCGTTTGGAAACAATTCGCGACTGAAATCATTGTTTAAATTATCATTCTTTATAACAACCTCAATAAAAGACGCATAACTTGTGCATGAAATTGATTATCAATTGAAAATTATGCACACTTCGAAAATTCTGTTTGAAATAATGAAAATATCGTTTGGAAACAATTAGCGACTGAAATCATTGTATAAATGATCATTGTTTATTACAATTTCAATAAAAGGCGTATAACTTGTGCATGAAATTGATTATCAATTGAAAATTATGCACACTTCGAAAATACTGTTTGAAATAATGAAAATATCGTTTGGAAACAATTCGCGTCTGAAATCATTCTATAAATGATCATTGTTTATTACAATTTCAAACAAAGGCGAATAACATGTGCAGGAAATTGATTATCAATTGAAAATTATGCACACTTCAAAAATACTATTTGAAATAATGAAAATATCGTTTGGAAACAATTCGCGTCTGCAATCATTGTATAAGTTATCATTGTTTATAACAATTTCAATAAAAGGCGTATAACATGTGCAGGAAATTCTTTATAAATTTAAAATTTTGCAAACACTTCAAAGATACAGTATGAAATAAGGAAATTATTGTTTATGAACTATTCGCTATTGGGATCTTTATTTATATTAACATTGTTTATAACAAGTTCAATAACAGGCGAATAACTTGTGCAGTAAGTTGTTTTGTAAAGTGATTTTGAAAGCACTTCTGTACTGTTTGAAATAAGGAAAATATCGTTCGGAAACAATTCGCGACTGAAATCATTGTTTAAATTATCATTCCTGATAACAACTTCAATAAAAGACGTATAACTTATGCAGGAAATTGTTTATAAATTTAAAATTTGGCAAACACTTCAAAAATACTGTTTGAAATAATGTAAATATCGTTTGGAAACAATTCGCGTCTGAAATCATTGTATAAATTATCATTGTTTATAACAATTTCAATAAAAAGCGTATAACTTGTGCAGGAAATTGTTTATAAATTTAGAATTTGGCAAACGCTTCAAAAATACTGTATGAAATAAGCAAAATATTGTTTTTGAACAATTGGCTATTGCGATCATTGCTTAAATTATCATTGTTTATTACAATTTCAAACAAAGGCGTATAACATGTGCAGGAAATTGATTATCAATTGAAAATTATGCACACTTCAAAAATACTGTTTGAAATAATGAAAATATCGTTTGGAAACAATTCGCGACTGAAATCATTGTATAAATTATCATTGTTTATAACAATTTCAATAAAAGCGTATGACATGTGCAGGAAATTGTTTATAAATTTAAAATTTGGCAAACACTTCAAAAATACAGTATGAAATAATGAAAATATCGTTTGGAAACAATTCGCTTCTGAAATCATTGTATAAATTATCATTGTTTATAACAATTTCAATAAAAAGCGTATAACTTGTGCAGGAAATTGTTTATAAATCAAAAATTTTGCAAACACTTCAAAAATACTGTATGAAATAAGGAAAATATTGTTTATGAACAATTTGCTATTGGGATCAGTATTTAAATTATCATTGTTTATAACAATTTCAATAAAAGACGTATAACTTATGCAGGAAATTGTTTATAAATCTAAAATTTTGCACACATCACAAATACTGTTTTGAAATAATGAAAATATCGTTTGGAAACAATTCGCAACTGAAATCATTGTTTAAATTATCATTCTTTATAACAACCTCAATAAAAGACGTCTGACTTGTGCAGGAAATTGATTATCAATTGGCTATTATGCACACTTCGCAAATTCTGTTTGAAATAATGAAAATATCGTTTGGAGACAATTAGCGACTGAAATCATTGTATAAATGATCATTGATTATTACAATTTCAATAAAAGGCGTATAACTTGTGCATGAAATTGATTATCAATTGAATATTATGCACACTTCGAAAATACTGTTTGAAATAATGAAAATATCGTTTGGAAACAAATAGCGACTGAAACCATTCTATTAATGATCATTGTTTATTACAATTTCAAACAAAGGCGTATAACATGTGCAGGAAATTGATTATCAATTGAAAATTATGCACACTTCAAAAATACTGTTTGAAATAATGTAAATATCGTTTGGAAACAATTCGCGACTGCAATCATTGTATAAATTATCATTGTTTATAACAATTTTAATAAAAGGCGTAAAACATGTGTAGGAAATTGTTTATAAATCTAAAGTTTTGCCAACACTTCAAAAATACAGTATGAAATAAGGAAATTATTGTTTATCAACTATTCGCTATTGGGGTCAGTATTTCATTCATCATTGTTTATAACAATTTCAATAACAGGCGAATAACTTGTGCAGTAAGTTATTTTGTAACGTGATTTTGCAAGCACTTCTGTACTGTTTGAAATAAGGAAATTATCGTTTGGAAACAATTCGCGACTGAAATCATTGTTTAAATTATCATTCTTTATAACAACCTCAATAAAAGACGTATAAGTTGTGCATAAAATTGGTTATCAATTGAAAATTATGCACACTTCAAAAATACTGTTTGAAATAAGGAAATTATTGTTTTTGAACAATTTGCTATTGGGATCGTTGTTTAAATTATCATTGTTTATAACGCTTTCTCTAAGAGGCGTATAATTTGTGCATGAAGTTGTTTATAAATCTAAAATTTTGCACACCTCAAAAATACTGTTTGAAATAAGGAAAATATCGTTCGGAGACAGTTCGCGACTGAAATCATCATATAAATTATCATTGTTAATAACAACCTCAATAAAAGACGCATAACATGTGCATGAAATTGATTATCAATTGAAAATTATGCACACTTCAAAAATTCTGTTTGAAATAATGAAAATATCGTTTGGAAACAATTCGCGACTGAAATCATTGTTTAAATTATCATTCTTTATAACAACCTCAATAAAAGACGTATGACTTGTGCAGGAAATTGATTATCAATTGGCTATTATGCGCACTTCGGGAATACTGTTTGAAATAATGAAAATATCGTTTGGAAACAATTCGCGATTGAAATCATTGTATAAATGATCATTGTTTATAACAATTTCAATAAAAGACGTAAAACTTGTGCAGGAAATTGTTTATAAATTTAAAATTTTGCAAACACTTCAAAGATACAGTATGAAATAAGGAAATTATTGTTTATGAACTATTGGGATCTTTATTTATATTAACATTGTTTATAACAAGTTCAATAACAGGCGAATAACTTGTGCAGTAAGTTGTTTTGTAAAGTGGTTTGAAAGCACTTCTGTACTGTTTGAAATAAGGAAAATATCGTTCGGAAACAATTCGCGACTGAAATCATTGTTTAAATTATCATTCTTGATAACAACTTCAATAAAAGACGTATAACTTATGCAGGAAATTGTTTATAAATTTAAAATTTGGCAAACACTTCAAAAATACTGTTTGAAATAATGTAAATATCGTTTGGAAACAATTCGCGTCTGAAATCATTGTATAAATTATCATTGTTTATAACAATTTCAATAAAAAGCGTATAACTTGTGCAGGAAATTGTTTATAAATTTAGAATTTGGCAAACGCTTCAAAAATACTGTATGAAATAAGCAAAATATTGTTTTTGAACAATTGGCTATTGCGATCATTGCTTAAATTATCATTGTTTATTACAATTTCAAACAAAGGCGTATAACATGTGCAGGAAATTGATTATCAATTGATAATTATGCACACTTCAAAAATACTGTTTGAAATAATAAAAATATCGTTTGGAAACAATTCGCGACTGCAATCATTGTATAAGTTATCATTGTTTATAACAATTTCAATAAAAGGCGTATAACATGTGCAGGAAATTGATTATCAATTGGCTATTATGCACACTTCGGGAATACTGTTTGAAATAATGAAAATATCGTTTGGAAACAATTCGCGACTGAAATCATTGTATAAATGATCATTGTTTATAACAATTTCAATAAAAAGCGTATAACTTGTGCAGGAAATTGTTTATAAATTTAGAATTTGGCAAACGCTTCAAAAATACTGTACGAAATAAGCAAAATATTGTTTTTGAACAATTGGCTATTGCGATCATTGCTTAAATTATCATTGTTTATTACAATTTCAAACAAAGGCGTATAACATGTGCAGGAAATTGATTATCAATTGAAAATTATGCACACTTTAAAAATACTGTTTGAAATAAGGCAAAAATCGTTTAGAAACAATTCGCGACTGCAATCATTGTATAAGTTATCATTGTTTATAACAATTTCAATAAAAGGCGTATAACATGTGCAGGAAATTGATTATCAATTGGCTATTATGCACACTTCGGGAATACTGTTTGAAATAATGAAAATATCGTTTGGAAACAATTCGCGACTGAAATCATTGTATAAATTATCATTGTTTATAACAATTTCAATAAAAAGCGTATAACTTGTGCAGGAAATTGTTTATAAATTTAGAATTTTGCACACATCACAAATACTGTTTTGAAATAATGAAAATATCGTTTGGAAACAATTCGCGACTGAAATCATTGTTTAAATTATCACACTTGATAACAAGTTCAATAAAAGACGTATAACTTGTGCAGGAAATTGTTTATAAATTTAAAATTTGGCAAACGCTTCAAAAATACTGTATGAAATAAGGAAAATATTGTTTATGAACAATTTGCTATTGGGATCAGTATTTAAATTATCATTGTTTATAACAATTTCAATAAAAGACGTATAACTTATGCAGGAAATTGTTTATAAATTTAAAATTTTGCACACATCACAAATACTGTTTTGAAATAATGAAAATATCGTTTGGAAACAATTCGCGACTGAAATCATTGTTTAAATTATCATTCTTTATAACAACCTCAATAAAAGATGTATGACTTGTGCAGGAAATTGATTATCAATTGGCTATTATGCACACTTCGAAAATTCTGTTTGAAATAATGAAAATATCGTTTGGAAACAATTAGCGACTGAAATCATTGTATAAATGATCATTGATTATTACAATTTCAATAAAAGGCGTATAACTTGTGCATGAAATTGATTATCAATTGAATATTATGCACACTTCGAAAATACTGTTTGAAATAATGAAAATATCGTTTGGAAACAAATAGCGACTGAAACCATTGTATTAATGATCATTGTTTATAACAATTTCAATAAAAAGCGTATAACTTGTGCAGGAAATTGTTTATAAATTTAAAATTTGGCAAACACTTCAAAAATACAGTATGAAATAATGAAAATATCGTTTGGAAACAATTCGCGTCTGAAATCATTGTATAAATTATCATTGTTTATAACAATTTCAATAAAAAGCGTATAACTTGTGCAGGAAATTGTTTATAAATCTAAAATTTTGCAAACACTTCAAAAATACTGTATGAAATAAGGAAAATATTGTTTATGAACAATTTGCTATTGGGATCAGTATTTAAATTATCATTGTTTATAACAATTTCAATAAAAGACGTATAACTTATGCAGGAAATTGTTTATAAATCTAAAATTTTGCACACATCACAAATACTGTTTTGAAATAATGAAAATATCGTTTGGAAACAATTCGCTACTGAAATCATTATTTAAATTATCATTCTTGATAACAACCTCAATAAAAGACGCATAACTTGTGCATGAAATTGATTATCAATTGAAAATTATGCACACTTCGAAAATTCTGTTTGAAATAATGAAAATATCGTTTGGAAACAATTAGCGACTGAAATCATTGTATAAATGATCATTGATTATTACAATTTCAATAAAAGGCGTATAACTTGTGCATGAAATTGATTATCAATTGAATATTATGCACACTTCGAAAATACTGTTTGAAATAATGAAAATATCGTTTGGAAACAAATAGCGTCTGAAATCATTGTATAAATTATCATTGTTTATAACAATTTCAATAAAAAGCGTATAACTTGTGCAGGAAATTGTTTATAAATCTAAAATTTTGCAAACACTTCAAAAATACTGTATGAAATAAGGAAAATATTGTTTATGAACAATTTGCTATTGGGATCAGTATTTAAATTATCATTGTTTATAACAATTTCAATAACAGGCGAATAACTTGTGCAGTAAGTTATTTTGTAACGTGATTTTGCAAGCACTTCTGTACTGTTTGAAATAAGGAAATTATCGTTTGGAAACAATTCGCGACTGAAATCATTGTTTAAATTATCATTCTTTATAACAACCTCAATAAAAGACGTATAAGTTGTGCATAAAATTGGTTATCAATTGAAAATTATGCACACTTCAAAAATACTGTTTGAAATAAGGAAAATATTGTTTTTGAACAATTTGCTATTGGGATCGTTGTTTAAATTATCATTGTTTATAACGCTTTCTCTAAGAGGCGTATAATTTGTGCATGAAGTTGTTTATAAATCTAAAATTTTGCACACCTCAAAAATACTGTTTGAAATAAGGAAAATATCGTTCGGAGACAGTTCGCGACTGAAATCATCATATAAATTATCATTGTTAATAACAACCTCAATAAAAGACGCATAACATGTGCATGAAATTGATTATCAATTGAAAATTATGCACACTTCAAAAATTCTGTTTGAAATAATGAAAATATCGTTTGGAAACAATTCGCGTCTGAAATCATTCTATAAATGATCATTGTTTATTACAATTTCAATAAAAGGTGTATAACATGTGCAGGAAATTGATTATCAATTGAAAATTATGCACACTTTAAAAATACTGTTTGAAATAAGGCAAAAATCGTTTAGAAACAATTCGCGACTGAAATCATTGTTTAAATTATCATTCTTTATAACAACCTCAATAAAAGACGTATGACTTGTGCAGGAAATTGATTATCAATTGGCTATTATGCGCACTTCGGGAATACTGTTTGAAATAATGAAAATATCGTTTGGAAACAATTCGCGATTGAAATCATTGTATAAATGATCATTGTTTATAACAATTTCAATAAAAGACGTAAAACTTGTGCAGGAAATTGTTTATAAATTTAAAATTTTGCAAACACTTCAAAGATACAGTATGAAATAAGGAAATTATTGTTTATGAACTATTGGGATCTTTATTTATATTAACATTGTTTATAACAAGTTCAATAACAGGCGAATAACTTGTGCAGTAAGTTGTTTTGTAAAGTGGTTTGAAAGCACTTCTGTACTGTTTGAAATAAGGAAAATATCGTTCGGAAACAATTCGCGACTGAAATCATTGTTTAAATTATCATTCTTGATAACAACTTCAATAAAAGACGTATAACTTATGCAGGAAATTGTTTATAAATTTAAAATTTGGCAAACACTTCAAAAATACTGTTTGAAATAATGTAAATATCGTTTGGAAACAATTCGCGTCTGAAATCATTGTATAAATTATCATTGTTTATAACAATTTCAATAAAAAGCGTATAACTTGTGCAGGAAATTGTTTATAAATTTAGAATTTGGCAAACGCTTCAAAAATACTGTATGAAATAAGCAAAATATTGTTTTTGAACAATTGGCTATTGCGATCATTGCTTAAATTATCATTGTTTATTACAATTTCAAACAAAGGCGTATAACATGTGCAGGAAATTGATTATCAATTGATAATTATGCACACTTCAAAAATACTGTTTGAAATAATGAAAATATCGTTTGGAAACAATTCGCGACTGCAATCATTGTATAAGTTATCATTGTTTATAACAATTTCAATAAAAGGCGTATAACATGTGCAGGAAATTGATTATCAATTGGCTATTATGCACACTTCGGGAATACTGTTTGAAATAATGAAAATATCGTTTGGAAACAATTCGCGACTGAAATCATTGTATAAATGATCATTGTTTATAACAATTTCAATAAAAAGCGTATAACTTGTGCAGGAAATTGATTATAAATTTAGAATTTGGCAAACGCTTCAAAAATACTGTACGAAATAAGCAAAATATTGTTTTTGAACAATTGGCTATTGCGATCATTGCTTAAATTATCATTGTTTATTACAATTTCAAACAAAGGCGTATAACATGTGCAGGAAATTGATTATCAATTGAAAATTATGCACACTTTAAAAATACTGTTTGAAATAAGGCAAAAATCGTTTAGAAACAATTCGCGACTGCAATCATTGTATAAGTTATCATTGTTTATAACAATTTCAATAAAAGGCGTATAACATGTGCAGGAAATTGATTATCAATTGGCTATTATGCACACTTCGGGAATACTGTTTGAAATAATGAAAATATCGTTTGGAAACAATTCGCGTCTGAAATCATTGTATAAATGATCATTGTTTATTACAATTTCAATAAAAGGTGTATAACATGTGCAGGAAATTGATTATCAATTGAAAATTATGCACACTTTAAAAATACTGTTTGAAATAAGGCAAAAATCGTTTAGAAACAATTCGCGACTGAAATCATTATTTAAATTATCATTCTTGATAACAACTTCAATAAAAGACGTATAACTTATGCAGGAAATTGTTTATAAATTTAAAATTTGGCAAACACTTCAAAAATACAGTATGAAATAATGAAAATATTGTTTATGAACAATTTGCTATTGGGATCAGTATTTAAATTATCATTGTTTATAACAATTTCAATAAAAGACGTATAACTTATGCAGGAAATTGTTTATAAATTTAAAATTTTGCACACATCACAAATACTGTTTTGAAATAATGAAAATATCGTTTGGAAACAATTCGCGACTGAAATCATTGTTTAAATTATCATTCTTTATAACAACCTCAATAAAAGATGTATGACTTGTGCAGGAAATTGATTATCAATTGGCTATTATGCACACTTCGAAAATTCTGTTTGAAATAATGAAAATATCGTTTGGAAACAATTAGCGACTGAAATCATTGTATAAATGATCATTGATTATTACAATTTCAATAAAAGGCGTATAACTTGTGCATGAAATTGATTATCAATTGAATATTATGCACACTTCGAAAATACTGTTTGAAATAATGAAAATATCGTTTGGAAACAAATAGCGACTGAAACCATTGTATTAATGATCATTGTTTATAACAATTTCAATAAAAAGCGTATAACTTGTGCAGGAAATTGTTTATAAATTTAAAATTTGGCAAACACTTCAAAAATAGAGTATGAAATAATAAAAATATCGTTTGGAAACAATTCGCGTCTGAAATCATTGTATAAATTATCATTGTTTATAACAATTTCAATAAAAAGCGTATAACTTGTGCAGGAAATTGTTTATAAATCTAAAATTTTGCAAACACTTCAAAAATACTGTATGAAATAAGGAAAATATTGTTTATGAACAATTTGCTATTGGGATCAGTATTTAAATTATCATTGTTTATAACAATTTCAATAAAAGACGTATAACTTATGCAGGAAATTGTTTATAAATCTAAAATTTTGCACACATCACAAATACTGTTTTGAAATAATGAAAATATCGTTTGGAAACAATTCGCTACTGAAATCATTATTTAAATTATCATTCTTGATAACAACCTCAATAAAAGACGCATAACTTGTGCATGAAATTGATTATCAATTGAAAATTATGCACACTTCGAAAATTCTGTTTGAAATAATGAAAATATCGTTTGGAAACAATTAGCGACTGAAATCATTGTATAAATGATCATTGTTTATTACAATTTCAATAAAAGGCGTATAACTTGTGCATGAAATTGATTATCAATTGAATATTATGCACACTTCGAAAATACTGTTTTGAAATAATGAAAATATCGTTTGGAAACAAATAGCGACTGAAACCATTCTATAAATGATCATTGTTTATTACAATTTCAATAAAAGGTGTATAACATGTGCAGGAAATTGATTATCAATTGAAAATTATGCACACTTTAAAAATACTGTTTGAAATAAGGAAAATATTGTTTTTGAACAATTTGCTATTGGGATCGTTGTTTAAATTAACATTGTTTATAACGCTTTCTCTAAGAGGCGTATAATTTGTGCATGAAGTTGTTTATAAATCTAAAATTTTGCACACCTCAAAAATACTGTTTGAAATAAGGAAAAAATCGTTCGGAGACAGTTCGCGACTGAAATCATTGTTTAAATTATCATTCTTGATAACAACTTCAATAAAAGACGTATAACTTATGCAGGAAATTGTTTATAAATTTAAAATTTGGCAAACACTTCAAAAATACTGTTTGAAATAATGTAAATATCGTTTGGAAACAATTCGCGTCTGAAATCATTGTATAAATTATCATTGTTTATAACAATTTCAATAAAAAGCGTATAACTTGTGCAGGAAATTGTTTATAAATTTAGAATTTGGCAAACGCTTCAAAAATACTGTATGAAATAAGCAAAATATTGTTTTTGAACAATTGGCTATTGCGATCATTGCTTAAATTATCATTGTTTATTACAATTTCAAACAAAGGCGTATAACATGTGCAGGAAATTGATTATCAATTGATAATTATGCACACTTCAAAAATACTGTTTGAAATAATGAAAATATCGTTTGGAAACAATTCGCGACTGCAATCATTGTATAAGTTATCATTGTTTATAACAATTTCAATAAAAGGCGTATAACATGTGCATGAAATTGATTATCAATTGAATATTATGCACACTTCGAAAATACTGTTTGAAATAATGAAAATATCGTTTGGAAACAAATAGCGACTGAAACCATTGTATTAATTATCATTGTTTATAACAATTTCAATAAAAAGCGTATAACTTGTGCAGGAAATTGTTTATAAATCTAAAATTTTGCAAACACTTCAAAAATACTGTATGAAATAAGGAAAATATTGTTTATGAACAATTTGCTATTGGGATCAGTATTTAAATTATCATTGTTTATAACAATTTCAATAAAAGACGTATAACTTATGCAGGAAATTGTTTATAAATCTAAAATTTTGCACACATCACAAATACTGTTTTGAAATAATGAAAATATCGTTTGGAAACAATTCGCTACTGAAATCATTATTTAAATTATCATTCTTGATAACAACCTCAATAAAAGACGCATAACTTGTGCATGAAATTGATTATCAATTGAAAATTATGCACACTTCGAAAATTCTGTTTGAAATAATGAAAATATCGTTTGGAAACAATTAGCGACTGAAATCATTGTATAAATGATCATTGTTTATTACAATTTCAATAAAAGGCGTATAACATGTGCAGGAAATTGTTTATAAATTTAAAATTTTGCAAACACTTCAAAAATACAGTATGAAATAAGGAAATTATTGTTTATGAACTATTCGCTATTGGGATCAGTATTTAAATTATCATTGTTTATAACAATTTCAATAACAGGTGTATAACTTGTGCAGTAAGTTGTTTTGTAACGTGATTTTGAAAGCACTTCTGTACTGTTTGAAATAAGGAAAATATCGTTTGGAAACAAATAGCGTCTGAAATCATTGTATAAATTATCATTGTTTATAACAATTTCAATAAAAAGCGTATAACTTGTGCAGGAAATTGTTTATAAATCTAAAATTTTGCAAACACTTCAAAAATACTGTGTGAAATAAGGAAAATATTGTTTATGAACAATTTGCTATTGGGATCAGTATTTAAATTATCATTGTTTATAACAACCTCAATAAAAGATGTATAACTTGTGCATAAAATTGGTTATCAATTGAAAATTATGCACACTTCAAAAATTCTGTTTGAAATAAGGAAAATATCGTTTGGAAACAATTCGCGTCTGAAATCATTGTATAAATTATCATTGTTTATTACAATTTCAAACAAAGGCGTATAACATGTGCAGGAAATTGATTATCAATTGATAATTATGCACACTTCAAAAATACAGTATGAAATAATGAAAATATCGTTTGGAAACAATTCGCTTCTGAAATCATTGTATAAATTATCATTGTTTATAACAATTTCAATAGAAAGCGTATAACTTGTGCAGGAAATTGTTTATAAATCAAAAATTTTGCAAACACTTCAAAAATACTGTATGAAATAAGGAAAATATTGTTTATGAACAATTTGCTATTGGGATCAGTATTTAAATTATCATTGTTTATAACAATTTCAATAAAAGACGTATAACTTATGCAGGAAATTGTTTATAAATCTAAAATTTTGCACACATCACAAATACTGTTTTGAAATAATGAAAATATCGTTTGGAAACAATTCGCTACTGAAATCATTATTTAAATTATCATTCTTGATAACAACCTCAATAAAAGACGCATAACTTGTGCATGAAATTGATTATCAATTGAAAATTATGCACACTTCGAAAATACTGTTTGAAATAATGTAAATATCGTTTGGAAACAATTCGCGACTGCAATCATTGTATAAGTTATCATTGTTTATAACAATTTCAATAAAAGGCGTATTATATGTGCATGAAATTGATTATCAATTGAAAATTATGCACACTTCGAAAATACTGTTTGAAATAATGAAAATATTGTTTGGAAACAAATAGGGACTGAAACCATTGTATAAATGATCATTGTTTATTACAATTCCAAACAAAGGCGTATAACATGTGCAGGAAATTGATTATCAATTGAAAATTATGCACACTTCAAAAATACTGTTTGAAATAATGAAAATATCGTTTGGAAACAATTCGCGACTGCAATCATTGTATAAGTTATCATTGTTTATAACAATTTCAATAAAAGGCGTATTATATGTGCAGGAAATTGTTTATAAATTTAAAATTTTGCAAACACTTCAAAAATACAGTATGAAATAAGGAAATTATTGTTTATGAACTATTCGCTATTGGGATCAGTATTTAAATTATCATTGTTTATAACAATTTCAATAACAGGTGTATAACTTGTGCAGTAAGTTGTTTTGTAACGTGATTTTGAAAGCACTTCTGTACTGTTTGAAATAAGGAAAATATCGTTTGGAAACAATTCGCGACTGAAATCATTGTTTAAATTATCATTCTTTATAACAACCTCAATAAAAGATGTATAACTTGTGCATAAAATTGGTTATCAATTGAAAATTATGCACACTTCAAAAATTCTGTTTGAAATAAGGAAAATATCGTTTGGAAACAATTCGCGTCTGAAATCATTGTATAAATGATCATTGTTTATTACAATTTCAATAAAAGGTGTATAACATGTGCAGGAAATTGATTATCAATTGAATATTATGCACACTTCGAAAATACTGTTTGAAATAAGAAAAATATTGTTTTTGAACAATTTGCTATTGGGATCGTTGTTTAAATTATCATTGTTTATAACGCTTTCTATAAGAGGCGTATAATTTGTGCATGAAGTTGTTTATAAATCTAAAATTTTGCACACCTCAAAAACACTGTTTGAAATAATGAAAATATCCTTTGGACACAATTCGGGACTGAAATCATTGTATAAATTATCATTGTTTATAACAATTTCAATCAAAGGCGTATGACATGTGCAGGAAATTGTGTATAAATCTAAAATTTTGCAAACACTTCAAAAATACTGTATGAAATAAGCAAAATATTGTTTTTGAACAATTGGCTATTGCGATCATTGCTTAAATTATCATTGTTTATAACGATTTCTCAAAGAGGCGTATAACTTGTGCTTGAATTTGTATATAAGTTTAAAATTTTGCACACTTCAAAAATACCGTTTGAAATAATGAAAATATCCTTTGGACACAATTCGGGACTGAAATTATTGTATAAATTATCATTGTTTATAACAATTTCAATCAAAGGCGTATGACATGTGCAGGAAATTGTGTATAAATCCAAAATTTTGCAAACACTTCAAAAATACTGTATGAAATAAGGAAAATATTGTTTATGAACAATTTGCTATTGGGATCAGTATTTAAATTATCATTGTTTATAATAATTTCAATAAAAAGCGTATAACTTGTGCAGGAAATTGTTTATAAATCTAAAATTTTGCAAACACTTCAAAAATACTGTATGAAATAATGAAAATATCGTTTGGAAACAATTCGCTACTGAAATCATTATTTAAATTATCATTCTTGATAACAACCTCAATAAAAGACGCATAACTTGTGCATGAAATTGATTATCAATTGAAAATTATGCACACTTCGAAAATAATGTTTTGAAATAAGGAAAATATCGTTTGGAAACAATTCGCGTCTGAAATCATTGTATAAATGATCATTGTTTATTACAATTTCAATAAAAGGTGTATAACATGTGCAGGAAATTGATTATCAATTGAATATTATGCACACTTCGAAAATACTGTTTGAAATAATGAAAATATCGTTTGGAAACAATTCGCGTCTGAAATCATTGTATAAATTATCATTGTTTATAACAATTTCAATAAAAGGCGTATAACATGTGCAGGAAATTGTTTATAAATTTAAAATTTTGCAAACACTTCAAAAATACAGTATGAAATAAGGAAATTATTGTTTATGAACTATTCGCTATTGGGATCAGTATTTAAATTATCATTGTTTATAACAATTTCAATAACAGGTGTATAACTTGTGCAGTAAGTTGTTTTGTAACGTGATTTTGAAAGCACTTCTGTACTGTTTGAAATAAGGAAAATATCGTTTGGAAACAATTCGCGACTGAAATCATTGTTTAAATTATCATTCTTGATAACAACTTCAATAAAAGACGTATAACTTATGCAGGAAATTGTTTATAAATTTAAAATTTGGCAAACACTTCAAAAATACAGTATGAAATAAGGAAATTATTGTTTATGAACTATTCGCTATTGGGATCAGTATTTAAATTATCATTGTTTATAACAATTTCATTAACAGGTGAATAACTTGTGCAGTAAGTTGTTTTGTAACGTGATTTTGAAAGCACTTCTGTACTGTTTGAAATAAGGAAAATATCGTTTGGAAACAATTCGCGACTGAAATCATTATTTAAATTATCATTCTTTATAACAAACTCAATAAAAGACGTATAACTTATGCAGGAAATTGTTTATAAATTTAAAATTTGGCAAACACTTCAAAAATACTGTATGAAATAAGCAAAATATTGTTTTTGAACAATTGGCTATTGCGATCATTGCTTAACTTATCATTGTTTATAACGATTTCTCAAAGAGGCGTATAACTTGTGCTTGAATTTGTATATAAGTTTAAAATTTTGCACACTTCAAAAATACCGTTTGAAATAATGAAAATATCCTTTCGACACAATTCGGGACTGAAATCATTGTATAAATTATCATTGTTTACATTGATTTCTGTAAAAGACGTATAACTTGTGCATAAAATTTTTTATAAATTTAAATTTTAAAAACACTTTAAAAATACTGTATGAAATAAGGAAAATATTGTTTTTGAACAATTTGCTATTCGGATCACTGTTTAAATTATCATTGTTTATAACGATTTCCGTAAGAGGCGTATTATTTGTGCATGAAGTTGTTTATAAATCTAAAATTTAGCACACCTCAAAAATTCTGTTTGAAATAATGAAAATATCGTTTGGAAACAATTCGCGACTGAAATCATTATTTAAATTATCATTCTTGATAACAATTTCAATAAAAGACGTACAACTTGTGCAGGAAAATGTTTACAAATCTAAAATTTTGAAAATACTTCCAAAATACCGTTTGAAATAAGAAAAATATCGTTTGGAAACAATTCGCGACTGGAATCATCATTTTAATTATCATTGTTTATAACAATTTCAATAAATGACGTAAAACTTGTTCAGGAAATTGTTTATAAATTTAAAATTTTGCAAACGCTGCAAAAATACTGTATGAAATAAGCAAAATATTGTTTTTGAACAATTGGCTATTGCGATCATTGTTTAAATTATCATTGTTTATAACGATTTCAATCAAAGGCGTATAACTTGTGCATGAAATTGATTATCAATTGAAAATTATGCACACTTCGAAAATACTGTTTGAAATAATGAAAATATCGTTTGGAAACAAATAGCGACTGAAACCATTGTATAAATGATCATTGTTTATTACAATTTCAATAAAAGGCGTATAACATGTGCAGGAAATTGATTATCAATTGAAAATTATGCACACTTCAAAAATACTGTTTGAAATAATGAACATATCGTTTGGAAACAATTCGCGTCTGCAATCATTGTATAAATTATCATTGTTTATAACAATTTCAATAAAAGACGTATAACTTGTGCAGGAAATTGTTTATAAATTTAAAATTTTGCAAACACTTCAAACATACAGTATGAAATAAGGAAATTATTGTTTATGAACTATTCGCTATTGAGATCATTATTTATATTAACATTGTTTATAACAATTTCAATAACAGGTGTATAACTTGTGCAGTAAGTTGTTTTGTAACGTGATTTTGAAAGCACTTCTGTACTGTTTGAAATAAGGAAAATATCGTTTGGAAACAATTCGCGACTGAAATCATTGTTTAAATTATCATTCTTTATAACAACCTCAATAAAAGATGTATAACTTGTGCATAAAATTGGTTATCAATTGAAAATTATGCACACTTCAAAAATTCTGTTTGAAATAAGGAAAATATCGTTTGGAAACAATTCGCGTCTGAAATCATTGTATAAATGATCATTGTTTATTACAATTTCAATAAAAGGTGTATAACATGTGCAGGAAATTGATTATAAATTTAAAATTATGCACACTTCAAAAATACAGTATGAAATAAGGAAAATATTGTTTATGAACAATTCGCTATTGGGATCAGTATTTAAATTAACATTGTTTATAACAATTTCAATATCTTGTGCAGTAAATTATTTTGTAACGTGATTTTGAAAGCACTTCTGTACTGTTTGAAATAATGAAAATATCGTTTGGAAACAATTCGCGATTGAAATCATTGTATAAATGATCATTGTTTATAACAATTTCAATAAAAGACGTAAAACTTGTGCAGGAAATTGTTTATAAATTTAAAATTTTGCAAACACTTCAAAGATACAGTATGAAATAAGGAAATTATTGTTTATGAACTATTGGGATCTTTATTTATATTAACATTGTTTATAACAAGTTCAATAACAGGCGAATAACTTGTGCAGTAAGTTGTTTTGTAAAGTGATTTTGAAAGCACTTCTGTACTGTTTGAAATAAGGAAAATATCGTTCGGAAACAATTCGCGACTGAAATCATTGTTTAAATTATCATTCTTGATAACAACCTCAATAAAAGACGCATAACTTGTGCATGAAATTGATTATCAATTGAAAATTATGCACACTTCGAAAATTCTGTTTGAAATAATGAAAATATCGTTTGGAAACAATTAGCGACTGAAATCATTGTATAAATGATCATTGATTATTACAATTTCAATAAAAGGCGTATAACTTGTGCATGAAATTGTTTATAAATTTAAAATTTGGCAAACACTTCAAAAATACTGTTTGAAATAATGAAAATATCGTTTGGAAACAATTCGCGACTGAAATCATTGTATAAATTATCATTGTTTATTACAATTTCAATAAAAAGCGTATAACTTGTGCAGGAAATTGTTTATAAATTTAGAATTTTGCAAACACTTCAAAAATACAGTATAAAATTATCATTGTTTATAACAATTTCAATAACAGGCGAATAACTTGTGCAGTAAGTTGTTTTGTAACGTGATTTTGAAAGCACTTCTGTACTGTTTGAAATAAGGAAAATATGGTTTGGAAACAATTCGCGACTGAAATCATTGTTTAAATTATCACACTTGATAACAAGTTCAATAAAAGACGTATAACTTGTGCAGGAAATTGTTTATAAATTGAATATTATGCACACTTCGAAAATACTGTTTGAAATAATGAAAATATCGTTTGGAAACAATTAGCGACTGAAATCATTGTATAAATTATCATTGTTTATAACAATTTCAATAAAAGGCGTATAACTTGTGCATGAAATTGTATACAATTTAAAATTATGCACACTTCGAAAATACTGTTTGAAATAATGAAAATATCGTTTGGAAACAATTCGCGTCTGAAATCATTGTATAAATTATCATTGTTTATAACAATTTCAATAAAAAGCGTATAACTTGTGCAGGAAATTGTTTATAAATCTAAAATTTTGCAAACACTTCAAAAATACTGTATGAAATAAGGAAAATATTGTTTATGAACAATTTGCTATTGGGATCAGTATTTAAATTATCATTGTTTATAACAATTTCAATAAAAGACGTATAACTTATGCAGGAAATTGTTTATAAATCTAAAATTTTGCACACATCACAAATACTGTTTTGAAATAATGAAAATATCGTTTGGAAACAATTCGCTACTGAAATCATTATTTAAATTATCATTCTTGATAACAACCTCAATAAAAGACGCATAACTTGTGCATGAAATTGATTATCAATTGAAAATTATGCACACTTCGAAAATTCTGTTTGAAATAATGAAAATATCGTTTGGAAACAATTAGCGACTGAAATCATTGTATAAATGATCATTGTTTATTACTATTTCAATAAAAGGCGTATAACTTGTGCATGAAATTGATTATCAATTGAAAATTATGCACACTTCAAAAATACTGTTTGAAATAATGTAAATATCGTTTGGAAACAATTCGCGACTGCAATCATTGTATAAGTTATCATTGTTTATAACAATTTCAATAAAAGGCGTATAACATGTGCAGGAAATTGTTTATAAATTTAAAATTTTGCACACTTCAAAAATACTGTTTGAAATAAGGAAAATATCGTTTGGAAACAATTCGCGACTGAAATCATTGTATAAATTATCATTGTTTATAACTATTTCAATAAAAGACGTATAACTTGTGCATGAAATTGATTATCAATTGAAAATTATGCACACTTCAAAAATACTGTTTGAAATAATGTAAATATCGTTTGGAAACAATTCGCGACTGCAATCATTGTATAAGTTATCATTGTTTATAACAATTTCAATAAAAGGCGTATTATATGTGCAGGAAATTGTTTATAAATTTAAAATTTTGCAAACACTTCAAAAATGCAGTATGAAATAAGGAAATTATTGTTTATGAACTATTCGCTATTGGGATCAGTATTTAAATTATCATTGTTTATAACAATTTCAATAACAGGTGAATAACTTGTGCAGTCAGTTGTTTTGTAACGTGATTTTGAAAGCACTCCTGTACTGTTTGAAATAAGGAAAATATCGTTTGGAAACAATTCGCGACTGAAATCATTGTTTAAATTATCATTGTTTATTACAATTTCAATAAAAGGCGTATAACTTGTGCATAAAATTGGTTATCAATTGAAAATTATGCACACTTCAAAAATACTGTTTGAAATAAGGAAAATATCGTTTGGAAACAATTCGCGTCTGAAATCATTGTATAAATTATCATTGTTTATAACAATTTCAATAAAAGACGTATAACTTGTGCATAAAATTGGTTATCAATTGAAAATTATGCACACTTCAAAAATACTGTTTGAAATAAGGAAAATATTGTTTTTGAACAATTTGCTATTGGGATCAGTATTTAAATTATCATTGTTTATAACAATTTCAATAAAAGGCGTATAACTTGTGCAGGAAATTGTTTATAAATTTAAAATTTTGCACACTTCAAAAATACTGTTTGAAATAAGGAAAATATCGTTTTTGGACAATTCGCGACTGAAATCATTATTTAAATTATCATTGTTGATAACAACCTCAATAAAAGACGCATAACTTGTGCATGAAATTGATTATCAATTGAAAATTATGCACACTTCAAAAATACTGTTTGAAATAATGAAAATATCGTTTGGAAACAATTCGCGTCTGAAATCATTGTATAAATGATCATTGTTTATTACAATTTCAATAAAAGGTCCCCCACCCCCCCCCCCCCCCACCCCCCCCCCCCCCCACCCCCCCCCCCCCCCACCCCCCCCCCCCCCCACCCCCCCCCCCCCCCACCCCCCCCCCCCCCCACCCCCCCCCCCCCCCACCCCCCCCCCCCCCCACCCCCCCCCCCCCCCACCCCCCCCCCCCCCCACCCCCCCCCCCCCCCACCCCCCCCCCCCCCCACCCCCCCCCCCCCCCACCCCCCCCCCCCCCCACCCCCCCCCCCCCCCACCCCCCCCCCCCCCCACCCCCCCCCCCCCCCACCCCCCCCCCCCCCCACCCCCCCCCCCCCCCACCCCCCCCCCCCCCCACCCCCCCCCCCCCCCACCCCCCCCCCCCCCCACCCCCCCCCCCCCCCACCCCCCCCCCCCCCCACCCCCCCCCCCCCCCACCCCCCCCCCCCCCCACCCCCCCCCCCCCCCACCCCCCCCCCCCCCCACCCCCCCCCCCCCCCACCCCCCCCCCCCCCCACCCCCCCCCCCCCAAGTGGAAATTTGAAAATAAGGAATTTCCAAAATTAAGGGGAGGCTTAAAACTAAGGAATTTTCCAAATTTACGGAAAATTCAAAAATAGTGGAAATGAACACTATTGGCAAATTCCAACTAACGTAATTTCCAAAATTAAAAGGGGATTCAAAATAAAAGGGGACTCAAAGCCAACAGGAAATTCAAAAATAAAAGAGGGGTCGAAAATACAAGGGAATTAAAATTAGAAGGGAATTCAAAATTAACGGGAAATGCAAAAATAAAAAGGAAATTCGAAAATAAAAGGGGATTCGAAACTAACGGGCAATTCAAAAATAAAAAGGAAATTCGAAAATAAAAGGGGATTCGAAACTAACGGGAAATTCAAAAGTGCGACTTTGGATTCCGGATATACATAAACAATGGGAATTCAAAAATAATGAATATCAATAAATAAGGGAAATTCAAAACTAACGGGAAATTCAAAATAAAAAGTTTAAATTCCGGGTAGCGAATCGGGGTTGTCCGTTATTTTCGGTAACGAACTGGCGGTGTACTTTTACAACAAAAAAAAAGTTTTCCGCCCTTAAGTATCCCATACGAGGGCGCGACTCGCGAAGGGAAATTGGAATTTCTTCTTTAAATAAAATACACTCAAATCGCTACACTGGTACCTGTGGGGCAATACTTAAGAAAGATAACATTTCATACTTATTTTTATAATTGAATTATAATTAACACATATTATGAGTACATATATTGCACATACATTCATATACATATACATATATATAGATCTATATTGGCATAATACAATTCTAAAATAAATTTTTTTTTTTTTAACGCAAAAGCTGCGTATTACTTTTCGTTTTCTGGTTGGGGGGCGGGGGGGAAATCCTATACCTGGAAATCGCGAAACCTATCACTTACTTTTTTTCTATAGCGAAAATTGCTCACTATATAATTAATTTCAATTAAAATTCACTCAAAAGATTTATTTATACCAAAGAAAATTAATTATTTGCACTTTTGTTATTTAGAAATATTTAACTATCAATTCTCAATCGTTCGCATTAGAATTCGAAAATCTACTACCGGACTTTACCTGTCCGAATTATTTCACTTTATATTTCGAATTTAATCACTTACTATCTCGATTTGAAAACCTTAATAAAACAGAAAAACTGCAAATTAAAATACGCTTATTTTTATATATTCTAAAATTTTTCTAAACTTATAATTCTCAAAAGAAAATTTACAAGTGTTGCACCATTTCAAAATTTTCCGTTCGCATTAGAATTCGAAAGTCTACTACCGGACTTTACCTGTCCGAATTATTTCACTTTATATTTCGAATTAAATCACTTACTATATCGATTTGAAAACCTTAATAAAAACCAAAAAAAAAACTGCAAATTAAAATAACGCTTATTTTTATATATTCTAAAAAATTTTCTAAACTTATAATTCTCAAATTATCTAATTCTAGGGAGTTTCGGGGCTTAACATTAAAATTAATTACTTATAGTTAATTAATTAGACCTGAATATAACATTATAGATTACTATATAAAATTAAAGACACATCATTAAAATATTCCATACACATACAATTAAATATAATATCATATATCCTAACATTTATTTCTAAATAGGGATTTGTGATGGAATATCAGTTCGATAATTTCTTATGAACTTGGAAAAAATTATTTTTTTTCTAACGGTTAGGGACGGCAGGGCGGGTGTTTGTCAACACCTCGATTTCACCGGGCCAACTTATTTCCCGACAACTGTTTTTCAAAATTGACTATGTAAACACGTACTGAAACACTCAATTAAAATTGCCGTTGCACCCGTTGCAACGATTTTCTTTATTTTTGATTGGGGGGCGGGGGGGAAATCCTATACCTGGAAATCGCGAAACCTATCACTTACTTTTTTTCTATAGCGAAAATTGCTCACTATATAATTAATTTCAATTAAAATTCACTCAAAAGATTTATTTATACCAAAGAAAATTAATTATTTGCACTTTTGTTATTTAGAAATATTTAACTATCAATTCTCGATCAATTTTTGATTTTCGGTATTCGCGACACTAAAAGAGATCACTCAAAAAAAAAATTTTTCCTCTATTCCGATTCCCGGCGAGTTCCACCGAACTCGTTACGACACTTTCCTAAATTTTACTTTTTTTATTAATTTGGGAACGTCAAATTAGAGTTCCCCACCAGGGATGCCATTTTGTAATCTCGTCCTTATAGGGACGAGGCACTTATTTTTGAATGCGCGATCTACTAAAGGGGGGCCGGGGGCGCGGGTTCCACTCTCGCGACGGTGGACCTACTTTGTGAAATGACCGGGACTTCGGGGATCGACACTCGCGGAATTTCTAATAAAATCAAACACACAGTTTACTCACGGATGCGCTTTGCTCCTGCTCCTCCGGTATGGGGTGGCCCTGGGTTGGCTGGTCCTCCTGCACGGGGCTTGGTGCTTCTCCTGGCTCCAAAACGGGAATTTCGGCTGCGACCGTACTCACAACTTTTTTCGATAATACTCTCGAACTCGCGCTCGTTACTGTCGTCGATTCGGATCCTCCAAATGCTCGAGACTAACTAACTTCTCTCTTCTTCTCTTCGGAAGCGGTGCGCCGTCGAACCGGCGCGTGCGCGCTCGAGCGACCGGCGTGAAGGAGGGGTCCGTCCTGGGGTCCGAGTTGGGGGACGTACTCGTCGGGGCGATGACGAGCACCGTCCTCGGGGTCTTCGTGGTGGGAGGGGACGACACGGAGCGCTGACAAGTGCTTCGTGCGTCCCCGCATCGTCTCGGGCTAGCGTTCGCCGTTTGGAGAGAGAGAACGATAGGGAGAGATGGAGAGAGATCGGCGGCGGTGGCCGAGGCCCGTTACTCGGGAACTCTCGAGGCGCACTGCGGCACGACCTGTGGGGGAGGACGAGTGGAGGCGCGCTACGGTAAAAAAAGAACCGTTTCTCCTCGGGGAGGGGCGGACTTCGTAGTGGGGTTACGCCCGGCCCCAATAGATGGCGCGAGGCTCGGGAAGCGCGTCGATCTGTGACGGGTTTCGTCACAACACTATTTGAACGATATCCGGTATTTCGGCAAATTTCAGGGAGCTGATCGTAAATGCGATGTTACCCTCGTAGAAAAATAATGTGTGAAGGATTATGTAAAAATTGAAGCGAATTGAAAGCCACATATATATAATAAATATTTCTAATATGTCATCATTCGCCGATTGTTTATAAGCATTTATTATAATGAAAAACACAGGAAATTGAAACAATTTAGATTAATGGTCATAAATGAATTATTAGCAAATACTGTATCCATAAAAAATGTCGAAAATCTTTAAAAACAGGAATGAGTTGTTGGAAACCTCAAGTTTCGCTAGAAAACCGACAAGCAAATGCAGAACACTTATCTATAATGTTACCGAACAAAATGCGAAGGAGATGTGCTCAATGAAGCACTAAAATTAATGAATATAGAACACAATGTATGTGCAAAGTTTTCAATTTTCCGATGTACTTGAGATTTAAAAAAAACTGTTTGCATATCATAAATAAATAAATCTTAGAATTATTACATTTAAACAATTTTTTTTTTAAGGGGCTTAAAATTGGACTGAGAAACTTCTACGTAGTGAGTCTTGGATGCCCTGGAAGCTTCTATGAAGTAGCGAATCCCAGCCCTTAGCCTCTTTTCCAATGTGTTGTAACGTGGGACGTTTTTAGTTCTAACAAAAATTATTTTTCCCAGAGTTTCATCTTTCTCTAGCTTGCACAGCTGTTACTAATAAAATTAAAAAAAAAGGAAATGTACTATTTTCCAACATTCGACAACCAGAAGATAAGCTTCTTGCAACATGTGGCCGAGAGATACATGTCGAGCATCATCGTAGTAGAAATGCCGCGAACCCTCTCGAATTTCGTGTAAATTTATGATTGTTCGTAGATCAGTTTTCGATCACACGATCCGCCGTAGCCAACGGCCGGAGCATTATCCCATAATAAACTTAAAAATATCTTATACCGATAGAACACTTCCTGTTGTCGAATACATGTGGAAAACTAAAAAGACTAAATAATTTTTGTCCCGAATGATGTCACGTCCTCGTTGTTTTTCTTTTAGTAATACCAACAATTACCATTGCAACTATTATAATCAATTAACCATTAATTATAGAAGCGTTACTAATAAAATTCATTGTCAGCGTACAATTAGATTTATGTCAATAAGTTTAGTAGTATATCTTATTCAATTTAATACATTTTTAACGGTATTAATTTAATAACAATTATGATTATAAATAATAAGTAATTGGAGTATTGCGCAATGCATATATCATCAATTGCGAATATGTAATCCACGTAATATTATTATTGTATATTAACTGCTTATTATTATTGCGTTTAGATATAAGTTTATAATATTATATTGTAAGGGAAGATAGTATACATCATATCCACTTTTCCCCACTTTTCCGGGCATAAGCCCTGCCCCTTTTTCTCTATCGTCCAATCTTGACATAGACAATTTTTGACTCTCATCTCATGAGCATAGAGAGGGAGAAGTCCTAGAGCTCTAACCGAGGTGACGATTTAGGAAAACCTATTTTCAAAAGTCAGTTCAAAAGTTTCAGTTCAAAGGTTTCAGTTAAAAGGTTCAGTTCAAAAGTTTCAGTTAAAAGGTTGAGTTAAAAGTTTACTTAAAAAGTTAGTCCGATAGTCGACAGTCCGAGAGTCGACAGTTTGAAGTAAGTTTCGTTTTATTTTAATCTTTTCCTTATAATTATACAATTTTGTTTACCATTTTTGATTTCCAGGATAATTCCTTTTTTTTTCCTTTTCCTTAATCCAAATTAATTTAAAAACTTGAGGTTGGATGCTTCAAGTTAAGGTACCAACTTCGAGTATTAAATTAATTATTTAAACAAAATTCTTCCAAATTAATTCAAAGGCTTGAGGTTGGACGCTTCGTCGTCAAGGTACCAACCTCGAGGTATTGAATTAAAGACTTGTTCTATTCTAAATTTTGTTGTCTTATTAAAGACTTTTTTTCGATTCATTCGATTTTTTTTTAAAAACCAATCCTATTTCCAAAGGCTTGAGGTTGGACGCTTCGTCGTCAAGGTACCAACCTCGAGGTATTGAAACAAAAAGGATTTTCTTTTCTTATTTCTTTTTTTTTTTATTAGAAACAAATAATTGAAGTTGGATGCTTCCTCGTTAAGGTACCAACTTTAAAGTATCTATCTAACCACGTTTTTTTTTTGTTAATTAATTGAACCCCAAATCTATTATTCCCTAGTTTCCTTTCCCAAAAATCATACTATCTTCCAATATTTAGTAATGTACTTAAAATATAAATTGTAATAATAATAATAATAATTGTATATTTTATTTCACCATTTCTCCACCATCCCGGTCGTCCCAAGGTAAGAGGGACGAATTATAAATTTTAAAAACTTCTTTCTTTTATTTGTACTCCGTTGTGTTCGACGCTGGACGTAACAGAGGACATAATTTTTGGCGCAGTCGGTAGGACCGGGATAGAGAGATTGTGAAATAATATATTTATTGTACTAATGAAATTTTTCTTTCAGCAAAACGAATATAAAATGAACAAAAAGTGTTGTGAAAATCCCATAATGTGATAGTGTAGTTATAACCAAAAACCAAAAAAAATAGTAAAACATAAGAATCAGAGGAACAAAGTGAAATATCTTCTTAATAAATGTAAACTATTTTATTTTCAGTCACATTACTTAATAAAAATTACTCGTGTTTTAACAAAGAAAAAAAAACGAAAAGTCGCAAATAACCTAAAATAAATAAAAAACAGTGAAAATAAAAGTGAAATAAATTTTGATATCGTTTACGTGTTTCGAATACCGCGGGCATAAGTCCTTTTCGAATTCCGTTTTAGCCGATGCGGACCATAAGTTTTCTTTTTTTTTGAAGGCAAAGTTGTTTTGCTCTCTATTAAATTCTAAAAAGTTTTTGTATTTGACAGTGTTGAGCAGAAATCAATTTTCAACGACTAAACAGAAGTGTTTTTTTAACGCGTAAAATAAAAAACCGCGAAGCCGCCAGAGAGCGAAGTCGCCGTGCAAAACGGGCGAATAAAAAAATATTTTAAAGAGTTTAAAAAAAGTTTCTTGTTTTTTTACCGCGTAAAATAATAAACGCGAAGCCGCCAGAGAGCGAAACCGCCAAATAGAGCGAAGATGAATAATAAAAAAATGTTTCAAAGTGTTTAAAAAAAAGATTTTGTTTTCTTGTTTTTTTTTACCGCGTTTAAAAAAAATAAACGCGAAGCCGCCAGAGAGCGAAGCCGCCAAATAGAGCGAAGTCGCCGTGCAAAACGAGCGAAAGATAATAAAAGATTGTTTCAAAAGTGTTAAAAATAAAAGAGTTTCATGTTTTTACCGCGTTTAAAATAAATAAACGCGAAGCCGCCACAGAGCGAAGCTGCCAAATAGAGCGAAGTCGCGGTATAAAACGAGCGAAAAATAATAAAAAAATATATTTAAAGAGTTTAAAAAAGTTTCTTTTTTATTACCTCGTAAAAAAATAAACGCGAAGCCGCCAGAGAGCGAAGCCGCCAAATAGAGCGAAGTCGCCGTATAAAACGAGCGAAAAATAATAAAAGAATATTTAAAGAGTTTAAAAAGTTTTTGTCTTCTTGTTTTTACCGCGTTTAAAATAAATAAACGCGAAGCCGCCACAGAGCGAAGCCGCCAAATAGAGCGAAGTCGCCGTATAAAACGAGCGAAAAATAATAAAAAAATATATTTAAAGAGTTTAAAAAAGTTTCTTGTTTTTTACCGCGTAAAATAATAAACGCGAAGCCGCCAGAGAGCGAAGCCGCCAAATAGAGCGAAGTCGCCGTATAAAACTAGCGAAAAATAATAAAAGAATATTTAAAGAGTTTAAAAAGTTTTTGTCTTCTTGTTTTTACCGCGTTTAAAATAAATAAACGCGAAGCCGCCACAGAGCGAAGCCGCCAAATAGAGCGAGGTCGCCGTATAAAACGAGCGAAAAATAATAAAAAAATGTATTTAAAGAGTTTAAAAAAGTTTCTTGTTTTTTACCGCGTAAAATAAACGCGAAGCCGCCACAGAGCGAAGCCGCCAAATAGAGCGAAGCCGCCAAATAGAGCGAAGTCGCGGTATAAAACGAGCGAAAAATAATACAAAAATATATTTAAAGAGTTTAAAAAAGTTTCTTGTTTTTTACCGCGTAAAGTAATAAACGCGAAGTCGCCAGAGAGCGAAGCCGCCAAATAGAGCGAAGTCGCCGTATAAAACGAGCGAAAAATAATAAAAGAATATTTAAAGAGTTTAAAAAGTTTTTGTTTTGTTGTTTTTACCGCGTTTAAAATAATAAACGCGAAACCGCCTAATTACGCTTTTTCGAGAAATCGGTATGCCCACTACGAGTATAGCCATTTTTCCTTTTAATCGTAATAAATGAGTGAAGACGGTAAACTCACTCGCAATAAATACAAAACTCTTAGCGAAGAAGAGAGAAAAAACGCGTTAGTAGAGGGTTTACCTATTGTGAATCAGCGGAACCTAAACTCTATAGACCCATTTCAAGCAACTAAAACTTTATTATATTCCCCTACGAAACCTGCGTTTGTCGAGCCTAACCTGGATTCGGTTCTTGAATCTGTTATAGAACCAGCTCCATTCGGAAATCAACCGAATAATTCCAGTCAAGACTTAGAAAATTTAAACCAGTCTTCATTTTCCCTTTTTTCGGCATCTACTATTAAATACGATTTGATCGCCTCCGAGATGGCAAGTAATCAATATTTAAGTGTCCGCGATGCAGCTGATACAATACCCATATTTTCCGGGTCTAGGGACGGATATACATATACGGAATTCGCGACAGCTTGCAATAACGCCTTAAAAATGATCCTCGACGCAGCAGAACGCGCACTTACTAAACTGACTCTTGCCAGATTAAAAAGTGAAGCATATCGTACTATGCTTGGCAAGGACCCCGATACTATATCCGAAATGTTAATTGTTTTAAAAGGGATTCATGGTTCCCACACTTCTACGCTAGAAGTGTATGGTGAATTAGCCCTGTTATGTCAAGGGGGTTCTGAAGGTGCCGCAAGTTACTTTAACCGTGCCCGAGCAATCGGATACCGTCTAAAGGAAGCGTATAAGCAAGGGTCAAACATAGATTTGTCAGACGAGAAAATTAAAGAACTTGAAGTTGCTTGTTGTAAGGCTTTTGTATTAGGATTACACCCCGAAATTAATAATCGAATGACGGAACGAGTAGATTTAAATTTAGCCGGTCCGGAAGCAATTAAAATCGAAATTCAGTTAGAGAATCGTAAACGATTAATCATACAACAGAATTCTCCACTTACGAATTGCGATATTTGCAAAAGCACCGTACACGCAACGTTAGAGTGTCCTTTATTATCTAAAGAACCCAAACGATGCCAATTATGTGATAGTACCCAACATACGGCAAAAACATGTGAAAAACGAGAAAACACGGAAAATCGTTCAAGATGCCAATTTTGCGATCGAACCGGACATCTCGCACGAGATTGTCGCCCTAAAGGACAAAGGTGTCAATATTGTAACAAATCTGGGCATACAACCAGGGAATGTCGCAACAGATAGGGAACCCAAATATGCGATCTTTGTCGTAGAACGGGACACGTGGCACGAGATTGTCAGTACAGAGCTCCCGTTCGGGTAGTTCAACCGAATTGTCAAGGATGCGGTAAAACAGGACACACTCTGCAAGATTGTCGAAATAGTATGCCTTGTCAATATTGTACCCAGCGAGGTCATACCGCTAGAGATTGCCCGCGAATAAAAGAACAACAGGCCCCACGCTGTCAATACTGCAATCGAACCGGGCATACTGCAGCTCGATGCTTCCAAATTCCCAAACAGCAAGAATCGATAAGAGAAATTTGCAGTTTCTGTAAAAAGGCAGGTCATACCATTGAATTCTGTTTCGCACGAAATCGTCAAGCTTCCAATAATATTCAGCAAAAATCGGGAAACTTCCGGAGCCTCCCACATCGGGAGGCAGTTCAATTTCAACCATTAAATCGTGCTCCAATACGAACGATGCAATATGCCATAGAAGAGGAACCATACGATCAGTCAAATTAACTATAGAACGCGAATCGCATTCCGTTCAATTAAATTGTCCTGATCCTACATTGTTTCTTATAGATTCGGGAGCTGGACCTTGTATAATTAAACAGAGATTTATAGATAAAGAAACAATCGACAAAACTCATATTTTACAACTATTAGGAATATCTCCACAATTGGTATCTACCATGGGGAGCGTCACTATGAATATTTTAGGTAATCGCGTCGATTTTCATGTAGTACCCGATGATTTTCCCATATATCAAGATGGTCTATTAGGAACTTCATTCTTATCAAAATATAAGGCAAAGATTAATTGGGAAGAACAACTTTTAGAAGTTGGCGAAAATAAGTGTCCATTCTATTCACACCCTCCAGTTTTTGTTATATCTCCGCGTTCCCGACAAATTGTATATGTTCACGTCAAAAATACTAAAATCACATGTGGATATATGCCACTTTTAAAATTACCCGAAGGAATATTTATGGGAAATGGGTTAACAGAAAACCACGATGGCAAAGCTTATGTGCCGATAGTTAACACAACAGATAAACCATATCCATATTCACCTACTGAAGTAGAATTACAAGAAGTTCAGGAAACTCAACCAACACAAACAGAATTGGTTGAACAGAAACGTATCACTCGTCGCAGAAAATTGTCCAGATTGAAAATACACCCCTCTAAGATATACAGCATTCAAGAAGATTCAAGATATAAAAAAATCAAGGAATTATTGCGCTAGATCATTTGAATGTTGAAGAACGAGAAGAAGTAGATCTGTTATTAAAAGAAAGTGCAGACAGATTCTATATCCCGGGAGAACAACTGCAATCCACGCACATGACACAACATGAAATCCGTACTACTGACGAAGAACCCATTTATAAACGTCAGTATCGTTTCCCAAGAAATTTGCGAGGAGAAATAAATCGACAAGTAGAAGAGTTATTAACTAATAATATTATTCAACCGTCACAATCACCTTATAACACGCCTATTTGGATTGTCCCTAAGAAAGAAGACAGTCAAGGAAATAAACGCTGGAGATTGGTACTGGACTTCAGGGCACTAAACGAGAAAACGATTGGAAATGCGTACCCGTTGCCAAACATTTCCGAAATACTGGATCAATTGGGAGGAGCACAATACTTCTCCATTTTTGACCTTGCCTCAGGATTTCATCAAATTCCTATGAGTAAAAAGGACCAACACAAAACCGCATTCTCCACGGATCATGGACACTGGGAATTTGCCAGAATGCCATTCGGACTCAAGAATGCTGCTGCTACTTTTATGAACTTAATGAATGTAGTATTATCCGGATTACAAGGAATAGAGCTGTTCGTATACTTGGACGACGTAGTGATATACGCAAAAACTTTTACAGAACATCGCAAGAAATTTCTTAATTTAATACATCGGTTACGTGAAGCAAACCTTCAACTACAAGCTGACAAGTGCGAGTTTTTGAGGCACGAAGTCACCTATCTCGGACATCTCATTACACAAGACGGATTGAAACCAGATCCTAAAAAACTCGAAGCAGTCGAAAAATTCCCGCAACCTAAGAACGTCAAGGGAATACGAGAATTCTTAGGTTTAACTGGATACTATCGCAGATTCATCGATAAATACGCTAAAATATCAAAACCACTGACTAAATTGTTAGAAAAAGATCGAGAATTCGAATGGACCGAATTGCAACAATCCGCATTCGACACTCTCCGTCGAAAACTATGCGAAGAACCGGTATTACAATATCCGGATTTTGAAAAACCTTTCGTAGTCACTACAGATGCAAGTGGCTATGCAATAGGCGGAATTTTAAGTCAAGGGCCAATAGATCGACCATGTGCCTATGTATCAAGAATATTGAATGCAGCCGAAAGGAATTATTCAACTTATGAGAAGGAAGCGTTAGCTATTTGTGTCCAACACTTTAGACCATACTTGTACGGACAAAAATTCACTATCGTCACAGATCATCAACCATTAGTATGGATGAGGACTTCAAAGGACCCTACGTCGAGACTTACACGATGGCGTTTGAAATTGGAAGAACATGATTTTGATATCGTTTATAAAGCAGGAAAGAAGAATGCGAATGCTGATGCCCTATCACGCAACCCTGTGAATACAAATACCTTCGAGAATTCTACCAATTTGCCAATTGAAGTCAATAGAGATTCAAAACAATTCCTTGTCGCAGAAGATAATTATTATGGGAATGGCATAATTCACAAGCTAACCCATGAACCACCAACTAGACGTTCGCAACGAATCTCAAAACCTACCATTGAAGGACAGCAATATCGGAAGCAACTAATACGAAAAGAACAGAAGAAAACGAAAAAGCTCGAAAGGAACGCATTACAACCAACAGTAGATTTACCTCATGAAACTCCAACCTCATCAGACAATATAGTAACTGATGAAAATCCATTTTTCGAATCACCTATGTCTCAAACCTTTCAGACTGAATCTATCGAAGCATCATCCAATATCCAAGATGATGCTCTCTCAGAAACATCATCTACAGAAGAAAACATTCTCTCTGGCTATAACACCGATCAAGTTGATTGTCTAGACGATGATGTTAGTGACGAAATTGAATGTCATTCCGAGCCAGCGAGTGACGAAGAAGATGAACGAAATCCCATCGAGAAACTACTATCGGGAAGAAATATTTTTGAAACTCGTGACAATTTAATAATGCGAAAGGATAATTGCGTATTTTTCTTCGATGAAAATGGTAAACCTATTGGAACTGATACAGAAGAATATGGAAAGAAACGGAATTTAACTGATTTTGGTCCCAATACAGTTGGTACAGTTAAATCATTGAAAATTGGAAGTAAGCGCTATTTCGGGATTTATTTACCGCCGATATCGACCGGAATCAATATAAATAAAGTCTTCACAATATTAAATTTATGTAGTAAACAGCTAAAAGAATTGTTACACTTATATGAAATTCAAAGTTTAAGTATTCCGCGTATCGATTTCTCAGATCCTACCCTTTGGAATAAGATGCAAGATATATTGATAAATCGATTGCGCTCCATCGACACTAAGATATATATATGTTTAGGATTCGTGAAACAACCACCTATGTCTGAGCGTTTTGATCTCATTAAGGAAGCACATAATTCGATAGTAGGAGGACACAAGGGCGTGAATAAAACGTATAGTTTATTAAGATTTAATTATCAATGGGAAAACATGAAAGAAGACGTTCAAGCTTACATTGAACAATGCCTACAGTGCAAATTGAAAAAAATTATTCGCGTCAAAACACGAATGCCAATGGCTATTACGGATACTCCAGGCACAGCTTTTGAAAAGGTAGCTCTCGATCTGGTTGGACCTCTACTGCCGATAGAAGGCGGAAATCGATGGATTCTCACGATGCAATGTCTACTGACAAAATATTTCATCGGAGTCCCATTACCTGATGCAACAGCTTCTACCGTCGCAGACGCATTTTTGAAACGTTTAATATGCGTATTTGGACCCCCCAAAATAGTTCTAACCGACCAAGGCTCGAATTTCTTGTCCAAATTAATCAAATTATTAGCTAAACGACTTCGTATTCGTCAATTAAAAACCACTGCGTTTCACCCGCAAACTAATGGTTCGTTAGAAAGATCCCACACAACTCTTGTAGAGTACTTGCGTCAATTTGCAAATAAAGATAGCGAATGGGATAACTGGGTAGAATTTGCAATGTTCTCTTATAATTCCAATGTTCACGAAGGTACAAAGAGAACGCCATTCGAGTTAGTTTACGGAAAAAACCCTATAATTCCTTCAAGTCGATCACTTCCTCGACATGAACGGATTGAAACTTATGATAATTACTTGATAAAATTGTTAGTTCGATTAGATGCCCTACACCATGACGCACGCGATAATCTACAAGCCGCGAAAGAGAAGTCCAAGATCTATTACGATCAAAGACTTCACCCTGTCGATTTTATCGCAGGGAACTACGTATTTTTAAGAAAAGGTCTAAAGTCTGGTAAACTAGGTGATTTACAAGAAGGACCTTACTGTATCTTAGAAGTATTTAATGATAAAAATGTTAAAATACGAATTGGGAGGAAGGAAAAGATCGTCTCGATGGATCGTCTTATCCCTACTACCATAAGGAGTCAGATTTAAGACTCCGTTATAATTAATGATTTCTCTAATGTAATTTTTGTCTTTGTTAATATAGGTTGACCAATTATAAAAGGAAAGGAGAGTAAACAATTTATCTGCAAAATGTCGAGCAACGAACCATTGATATTTTAGAGATTTTTTTTTTTATAATTCTTGATTGTAAGATGTAGTACATTAATAATTGATTATCTTAAGGTTACTTATTTGATTATCCTCGAGCAATTATTGTAATAGCGTTGTTTATAACTTGACTTGTGTATGCATATAAAATAATTGTTAAAAATGTGAAATGTGTTGTACTAAGAAGAAGATGGCCACATCGACCCATCATCAATAAAATGTGAATAGTGATGAATGAGCTAGTAATTGTGTTCACCAAAATAAGATATATCTGAAGCAAATATTAAAATGACCAGTGCGAACGGGTACCAGTGAGTTCAAACAGCTATCATCCCAGAAATTCGGAAAATACAATACGTATTCTATATCAAGAACGAATGAAATATAATTTAGGTTCAATACCTTAATCATTCTACCGCTGCGTGTAGGCCCAAGGCTTACTCAACAAAATGAACTGCAATCATAATAGACATTTACATCGTCTCTCTACATCGCGGACCAACTAAGGTATGTTGCCAAAGAAGAGAGATCATCTGCTTTAATTAAACAAAAATATCGAACAATATCTTTCAATTACCCATATTACCACACCATGAATGGAAGCTAGTGATGAATTGCCAAATGCATTACGGAGACTTCACATCTGTACTGGATAGAATAGAAATAATTATATCGATTCCGATCATCGAATCGAATAGGAAGCTGGATTTCAACGTCCAATCTCGATCCACATCCATATTAGAGTGAAGAATCAAGATTGAAGTCAAATTTTAATTCGGAGCAATTATATTGATCATTAGTCATAAAGGTAATCCATGTTTGATAGGATATTTACCGCAAAATCGAATCGAACATCAATATCAACTTCAAAAATAACGTTACCGATAATCATGTTTATTTTCGATCGGTGTAACAAAACAACAGTTAGAGATGACGTCTCCAAAGGAAAATATATTCTGCAATTTTCCTAAATCAATTTAGAATTTCATTTCTTTGGTGAAATTCGTTAAAATGTTTTCAACAATTGGACATCGAAGACATTCAGTCAGTATTTGAATTGTTTTCAAAATCTGATCTCTCCATATTCATTACATCAGATTAAATTATATTAAGGCAACTGTGCTAAAGTGGAGTTTGGTTTTTAAAGCCAAATAAAGAACTAAACTATTCATTCTTGTAATTAACGCAATCGCAAGAAGAAAAATATGGTGGTCATACAATGAAAGCTTTTATTCACGAAAGTCTACAACAATGATGTTCAAGAAAAATACAGTCAACAAGAAGAATTTATGACAGTTATGAACTTTTATAATAATAAGAACTCATAAGTGTAATGTTCGCTAATTTAAGTGCGATTTTAAATTTCTTTCTTATGAGTGAGTGTTTACAAAAAAAATGACCGAACAAAGACAAATACTTTCCGAATAGACCTAAGAAAATTTTAATTGTGAAATATTTTGATTATATGTAAAATATTCGTTTAAGCATTCAAGTTTCAACAATGGTATTTGTTAAGTATGTCTTAAACTTTTGTATATTTGAATTGATTTCTTGAAAATCTTTTCACCCCGAAATCAATTTTAAAGGGGGGAGGTGTAACGTGGGACGTTTTTAGTTCTAACAAAAATTATTTTTCCCAGAGTTTCATCTTTCTCTAGCTTGCACAGCTGTTACTAATAAAATTAAAAAAAAAAAGGAAATGTACTATTTTCCAACATTCGACAACCAGAAGATAAGCTTCTTGCAACATGTGGCCGAGAGATACATGTCGAGCATCATCGTAGTAGAAATGCCGCGAACCCTCTCGAATTTCGTGTAAATTTATGATTGTTCGTAGATCAGTTTTCGATCACACGATCCGCCGTAGCCAACGGCCGGAGCATTATCCCATAATAAACTTAAAAATATCTTATACCGATAGAACACTTCCTGTTGTCGAATACATGTGGAAAACTAAAAAGACTAAATAATTTTTGTCCCGAATGATGTCACGTCCTCGTTGTTTTTCTTTTAGTAATACCAACAATTACCATTGCAACTATTATAATCAATTAACCATTAATTATAGAAGCGTTACTAATAAAATTCATTGTCAGCGTACAATTAGATTTATGTCAATAAGTTTAGAAGTATATCTTATTCAATTTAATACATTTTTAACGGTATTAATTTAATAACAATTATGATTATAAATAATAAGTAATTGGAGTATTGCGCAATGCATATATCATCAATTGCGAATATGTAATCCACGTAATATTATTATTGTATATTAACTGCTTATTATTATTGCGTTTAGATATAAGTTTATAATATTATATTGTAAGGGAAGATAGTATACATCATATCCACTTTTCCCCACTTTTCCGGGCATAAGCCCTGCCCCTTTTTCTCTATCGTCCAATCTTGACATAGACAATTTTTGACTCTCATCTCATGAGCATAGAGAGGGAGAAGTCCTAGAGCTCTAACCGAGGTGACGATTTAGGAAAACCTATTTTCAAAAGTCAGTTCAAAAGTTTCAGTTCAAAGGTTTCAGTTAAAAGGTTCAGTTCAAAAGTTTCAGTTAAAAGGTTGAGTTAAAAGTTTACTTAAAAAGTTAGTCCGATAGTCGACAGTCCGAGAGTCGACAGTTTGAAGTAAGTTTCGTTTTATTTTAATCTTTTCCTTATAATTATACAATTTTGTTTACCATTTTTGATTTCCAGGATAATTCCTTTTTTTTTCCTTTTCCTTAATCCAAATTAATTTAAAAACTTGAGGTTGGATGCTTCAAGTTAAGGTACCAACTTCGAGTATTAAATTAATTATTTAAACAAAATTCTTCCAAATTAATTCAAAGGCTTGAGGTTGGACGCTTCGTCGTCAAGGTACCAACCTCGAGGTATTGAATTAAAGACTTGTTCTATTCTAAATTTTGTTGTCTTATTAAAGACTTTTTTTCGATTCATTCGATTTTTTTTTAAAAACCAATCCTATTTCCAAAGGCTTGAGGTTGGACGCTTCGTCGTCAAGGTACCAACCTCGAGGTATTGAAACAAAAAGGATTTTCTTTTCTTATTTCTTTTTTTTTTATTAGAAACAAATAATTGAAGTTGGATGCTTCCTCGTTAAGGTACCAACTTTAAAGTATCTATCTAACCACGTTTTTTTTTTGTTAATTAATTGAACCCCAAATCTATTATTCCCTAGTTTCCTTTCCCAAAAATCATACTATCTTCCAATATTTAGTAATGTACTTAAAATATAAATTGTAATAATAATAATAATAATTGTATATTTTATTTCACCATTTCTCCACCATCCCGGTCGTCCCAAGGTAAGAGGGACGAATTATAAATTTTAAAAACTTCTTTCTTTTATTTGTACTCCGTTGTGTTCGACGCTGGACGTAACAGTGTAATCCGAATTAAATACTTCATAAATTTTGTCTCGAGTTACATTTAAAATTTTTGCCGCCATTTTGAATTTCGCAAATCTAACCTTGGATTCGTAGTCAGCGACCCCGAAAACACTCGAATATCAAATTTCGTCCAAATACAGTTATATTTAAAATTTTTATCCGTCATTTCAGATCAGCCATTTTGAATTTCAAAAAACTAACCCCGTATTCGTCAGCGATACAAAAAATCTCTATGAAAAAATTTTCAGAAAAAAATAATTGGAGGTTTTCTTAAAGCTGCATTTATTCGAGAAAAAACTCATATTTTTAACTTTTTTTGTTAATAACAATTATATTATTAGCAATAAAAGGGAAACAATTTTTTACTGATTATTAGGGTCTATATAAATAACAGAAAAAGATTTGATCAAAATGGGTCTTTAATTTCACGAGAAAAACAGCAAAATCTATGTAAATGTAAGTGGGACGACGTCTGTCCCACTGAGACGCAAAGGGTTAATAAAGAATCTAGATACACATGTCTGTTGCACTCGATTGTTGATACGTAGCCATGGTTCCACTGGCAGGTCCTGTTTAACATGAAATAGTCTACCTCAATGGATTCGGTGCTCTTTACCATAAGAAACTATTGAAGTGTAGCTGGGAACATCTTAGCGAACTTGGTGTTTTGACAGAACTTCTATGAAATCCTTGCTGGAAAAAAATTGAATTTTTGGTGGTCCTGAAAAATTACTGAAACGTAAGTATCATTTGTCAAATGTAATGTTCAGTGATCTTTGGAGTATGTTTTTTAATTTACAATAGAATCTCTGTACTTGAATTACGGAAGAAAGGAAATGGAAAACTGATTAGAAGAAACTGTGAGCAATTGTCCTAAGAATTTAAATCTTTTATCCTAATATGATATATTGCTATTATTCCGAGCTCCCAAGTTCTTCCAGCTTGATCTATTTGTACCTCTTGTAGAATTCTTGACAATTCGACTGTAGAAGATAAATATATTAGGAGACACTTTCATTATGAATAGTTGCGTATCATAATTTTATCACAAGTGCACTGCATACTTGAAATGACAGCAGAATATTTTAAAAAATGCAAGTAGACAAAGATGGAAGAACTTCGGAGCTTGAAATAATAGCAGAATATATCATTACGTGAAAAGCCTTAAATTCTTGATACGATAATCAGAAGTAACACATGCCCCTAATAGTTTTTTCCTTTCGCCTGTAAGTCAATTTCGGAGATTCTTTTCTAAATGAAAAAATGTACTCCCAAGATCACTGGAAGGTTACATTTCAACAATGTTTACTTACTTATCAATAAATTTACAGAAGCTACAAAATGTCTACTTTTTCAACAGCCAGGATGTCAGAAAATCGATGTTAACACACTAGTATCGTCAAGCTGTCCCCAGCTACACTTCAATAATTATTCGTAGTAAAGAGCATTGAAGACAACAAGAGGGACTGTTTCGTATCTAAATTGTTTTATATCATCGACAATCGGCTGTAACAATCAAGTATATTATTAGATACTTTCTTTATTAATTATCATATATCGCAATTACATTCCTAGTGCTTTTCACACTCAAAATGCCAAGAAATGCTTAAAAATGTGTACACATAGAAGCTGAACGAACTATGGTACTAATGATCTTGAAAGTGTAGTTCATAATTTACAAAAGAATCTTCGTAGTTGATTGCTGGAAAGGAATTGAAAACGATTATAAAAAAGTGTAAACAACGGTATTAAGAATTTAAATAATTTGGCGTAATGTCATGTATCATGTACAGAGAGCAGAAAGTACTAGCGGTTTGTTTTTCCAATACAACTGGCTTGTGTCTAATAATGTTTTGTTTTCATAGACAAGAAGTTCGTCTCTAGGCATCAGTGAGTCGTCATCCGACAGGAGTGGTTAATGTCTAAATATGATTGGCTCGTGTCGGAGGACAACTGGCTAATATTGGAAGACAACTCACTAATGTATAGAGACGAACTACTTGTCTACTTCACTACTTGTATTTAAAGACAAAATATTATTAGACACAAGCCAGTTGTGTCGGAAAGACAAACCACTAGTATTTGCTGCTCTCTGTACATGATACATGACATTACGACAAATTATTTAAATTCTTAATACCGTTGTTTACACTTTTTATAATCTTTCTCAATTTCTTTCCAGCAATTAACTACGAAGATTCTTTTGTAAATTATAAACTACACTTACAAGATCATTTCAACATTACATTGAGAAAAGTTCACTTACGTTTTTGTAGAGTTTCTGGAGCTACAAATTTTTATTTTTTCACTGGCAAGGAGAAGACCACAGACCGCTGTCAAAATTCCCGGACGGTGCTCCAAGCCACTTTTCAGACGGATCTCTATTGTGTCATCTCACAGTAACGTCAATATTTTGTTCACAAAGGTGTCTTCTTCTTCAATTTCACAAACGTCTAAACCTCAATGCAGTTCGTACTGAATGTAAAGCGCCGCCGCTGATCAGCTGTGTGCAGGCCGCCATATTGCAAGATCTGTTTCAGCCGGCTGCGAAGTCCCGACGCTTGTCCTTGTTGCACTTATTTTGAACGACATCATTCTATCTCTGTGCCCTCACGTTCGCTAACGGAGCTATTAATCCTTGTCGCACTCATGCTAAACAGCATCTATCTGTCTCTATGTCCCATAGTAGAAGAAGTGAGTGTTGATCCTTCTCGCTCTCATGCTAAACGGCATCTATCTGTCTCTATGTTCCAAAATCCGATGAAGGAGAACAATTTTCGATCGTTGAAATCATGAAAAATGACAAACAGCTGATTGATATCTCACGAACCACTAAACCGATTTCAATCGGACTAGGCTTAAATGAAAGATAAAAAAAATAAAAAATACTGGGCATAGCATGATTAAGAAATATTCTGGAGGTGAAGCATAGACGAAACATATGAGTTCAATGTTGTGACAGTTCAACTATGTTAGCGGTAAAGGAGTAGCGGTCGCCGCTCGCTAAGAACTTGGCGCGATGAGCGACCGCTCTTCTTGATAACAATACAAAAGTGGTGATTAGTCACTCCCTTTTTGGCATTGTTATCAATAATCAACAAAATAAAATCAATATCAATACAAAAGTGGTGATTAGTCGTTCTCTTTTTGTCATTAATATCGATAATCTCAGTAATCCCCTTGATTAGTAATACTGTCGCTCAAATAAAATAACGTCTAGGTTTATACCTTCACGGGCAACAAATCAATCAGCTGTTAAATAAACATTTCAACGGTACATCGTAACAATATTATGGTATTCGTCCTAGCGCTTTTAGTAGTAAATTGCGTATCGAACCAAATATCTGCAAAGAACCTTGACGACCTTAAAAAAAATAATTATACTAACTTAAACGTTAGTAGTCTGCGTTATCCGTTTAGCAGTATGCGGCATTTAAATCACTTTTCTATTTTCCTCATTCATGAGGTGGCGATCCTGAAAAAATTCAATTTTGTAATTCCGGGCTACGTGTTATCAGGTCGTTGCGCGCGTCAGACCCTGGACCATTATAAATTAGCGATCCTGCCAGGATATTTGGTCAGTAAAAAAAATAATAAATTAATTCGGTGCGGATTCAAAATGGACAAAGGCGCGTGTAAAGCCGGACTGCGAGTAAACGCAAAACGCGTCAAACTATCGAAGATGATGTTGATCTTTCAAATATATATACAGCCCTAGGGGACCCGGAAGAATCTTCAGGTATAAATGACGAAGATCTACTCGACACCCGGCTACTGGAAAATGCGGCGCGTTCGGGAACGCAACAAAACTTATATCGAAATCCGGTCATGGATTCGAGGATGTCGTAAAATGAAAAAATTCCAGCGAAACCCGCTGAAGACATACATATTGAAACTCACGTCGAAAAGAAATAGCACGCGTTCTCGACGAACAGTGGAGAAGTATCCACGAATTGGATTCAAGAATGGAAACAAATGAAAAATATGTGGATAAACAGTTCACAACAATTAAAGTCTTCATCCCAAAATGTGTAGAAACCGCTGCGGACGTTATATTAGAGGCAAGAATTCAGAGACTAGTAAAAAATATGGATGTACTCCATGAACTAGTTAATAAGGGACAAGAATTTTCGCAAAGAATGTTAGAAGAAACTAATTTAATTAAAACTACGGTTACGAAACAAAATAACCGCGTTAAAAATTTGGAAACGAGAGTAGCATCACTGGAAGATCAGGATGTATTACTCACCCACGAACTGCCATACGTTATCGAATCAACGGAGGTCTTCAAGAATTTGAAAGTACCAGAGAGAGAGCTGAACAGAATAAAAGCGTTAGAAGAAGCACAAAAAATATTATCGGATAGAATCAATGGAGTCCGATTCGACCGAAATATAAATATTGGCACTACTCGTGCGGTCGGTTGGGACCAAAATATACATGACGTATGAGACTGGATTTCCCGTCATTTCAACGAGGAAATTCGTTCCGCGATATTCGTTCGCATGTCCCGGAACAACGACGAATTGTTGGACATATTAGCACAATAGGATCATAGGGCGCCTCTAAACGCAGAAAGACAGCATAAAAGTAATCAACGGTATAATAAAACGGAAGCGAACTTCCAAAATGAAAAACTACCATGGGATTCGGGGCTGCAGTATGCGCGAAATCCGCGAGAAAATCAACCGCCCCGCGAAGAATGCACATCGCCGTACACTTCGTCGAATGAAAGGCGAGGGGACCGCGGGGAGCCCGCTAGGAATCCACCGCGTAAAAATTTCAAGTCTAAAATCGACAATGGAAACAGTAGGCCAGGGGACCGCGACAGGTATCGGGGTGACACTTCGCCGCGTGTAAATCCAAACAATCGGTGCGACCGCGACGGTGGGATGGGCGAAAGGCAGAAGGAGCGTTACGAGTTTCCACGGGGTCCGCCGACGAGAAAACCCGTACACGCGAAAATGCAAAAAACGCATTGGGAAACGACGGACGCAATCCCGAAAATGTAACGCGAACGAAACGTTCGAAACATAAACTTACAAGAGGCAGGAATTAATGCCGAGAATTTTTAAACGTGGGGAAACGCAGACCGGCTGTGTCCGGATGCCCCCAAAACAATATAAATGACAACATGGCGGACACAGCCTCAATCAGTCTTGACGAGACGATTGAAGGGCATAACTTAAATTATCCTACTACAAAGAAAAGCAGAAATGTACAAATGTACAAATGCCCATTCGTACGATGTTCACGGCGAATCGGGATTCAAATGAAAATTCTAAAGAGGAAAAAAGATTACGGGTAAAATGTCCTGAAATTAAAATAAAATTAAATTATATTTCTGTCGAAGCATTAATCGACACGGGCAGTGAAATAACCTGCATTTCTCAAAATTTCTATGAAGAAAATAGAAAATCACTGGACACATTGCCAACTGGCAGTAAAACTGGCAGTAAAACCACACGCATTACTCGACAAATTCGAGTTCCTACAAAAATCGGTAACTACGAGTATAACATTAACTATATAATAGTGCCAAAATTGGTACAAAATTGCATACTCGGTTATGATCTATACCACCACATGGGTTGGTGCATCGACTCCGAAAATAAAATTGTTAAATTCACCAATAAAGGTGATACGCACGAAGTTGCATTTACAAATTCATTACGCTTCGTTGGCGAGACCACGTACCGTGTAGTTGACTGTGGTAAGAAATTGAGTCCACCACTAGTATTTCCAAAATTGCGAAGGTCTCAGATGAGATAAATAATGATTTATATGGAGATGCGTCCCAAAAAAAGGAACGAGTCCGTGAAACAACAGAAGTTACGATGGACGAAATTGAAGGCGTGGTTAACTCATGTGAAAAATTAGGTGCTATGCAAAAAACAGAACTAATAGCATTAATGTTCAAATATAAAAACATATTCCGGAAGGAACCCGGACGTTTAATTGGATACGAACACGTATTGAAAATGAAAAATTATAAACCTTACTTTAAAAAAACCTACCCTGTGCCGATTATGCACCGCGAAGCCGTGAGAAATGAAATATCGAAACTACTTGACCTTCGGATCATAAGACGGTCAGCTAGTATTTTCTGCAAGCCGTTAGTGGTTGTAACTAAAAAGGATAGTAGCATCCGACTATGCCTTAATGCGAAACAATTAAACTTAAATATGGAATCATGGTGATCATGAGGCCCCCATAGGAATTGAAGAAGTGCTACAAAATTGTAGCGGCGCTAAATTTATGTCTAGTTTCGATCTAACCAGTAGTTTTTGGCAAATGCCATTGTCTGAGGACAGCAAAAAATACACTGCCTTCTCATTCGAGGGCAAAATTTATGAGTTTAATGTTACTCCATTCGGCCTGAAGACTAGCAGCGCAAGCCTGCTCAGGGGACTGGACAGCGTGTTAAAAAATACACCAAATATAATTTGCTTCGTAGACGATATTCGATGTATATCGAATGAGTTCGATGAACATTTAAAGTTATTGGAAACATTATTTCAGAAGTTTGATCACGCCAATCTTACTTTAAAACTACAAAAGTCACAATTGTGTCGAGATGAAGCACAATTTGTCGGCTACAAAATAAATTCCTCGGGAATCTGCCCTTTAGAGGACAAATTAAAAATTATCCGGGATTATCCACGCCCGAAGAATGTTAAACAAATTAAGCAACTATTAGGGTTTCTCTCTACTCGCGATTTGTGAAAAATTATGCGAAAGATACGGTCCCACTACTAAAGTTAATCAAAAAGGGTACAAAATGGAAGTGGACCGAAGAGCAGGAGGCTGCCTTCGAGAGTCTAAAAGATAAATTTATGCAAGCCGTCGCACTTGAACACCCACGATTGGATCGCGATTTCATTTTAACGACAGATGCCAGCGAATATGCACTTGGTGCTGCACTGTCTCAACAAGATGACAGCGGTGAAGAACGAGTCATAAGTTTCATAAGTCGGACTTTAAAAGGAGCCGAGCTTAATTATTTTACTACAGAAAAATATGCTCATAAAATCTCAAGACGAGTTTTATGACCGCTTAAGCTATTGCACTGCTGTTGATGGACTTCATTTTGAGCAATTTTTAAATTATAAAGGTTTTAATTAAAATGTTATAGTTATGTTTTATTTCTATATTACTTTTTATTTCTATATTACTTTTTATTTCTATTTTATATTTATATTTATGTTTTATTTTTATATTTATTATTAAAGTTAAATTTGTAAATTAAACATATTTTGAAAAAATGAATATGCGACTTCAAAATTCATTTACTCTTTTCTGAATGCAGAATTGAATGGTACATGAGGAAAAGCGAAGTTTGTCCGTCTTTACTGTTTACTTTTATTTTACTTTTCCCGCGTACTCTTCAATTGTAGGCATCATGACGCACTTTGTAAACAAACTGAAAATGTAAATGGAGTGCAAAATTAAACACAAGTGCGAAGAAAAAATATGACTGCACAATGAAATGTTAATTATGTCACAAACACTTGTTTGTTGTTATTTTTTAATAATTTACGCCTACAATTTATTTAAATATTTATTTATTTCTCCTTCATTTCACTACACAATTACACAAAATTTCACGAGCCTATATTAAGGACTCGTATGACCGAACTGAAACACCTGTCACGAAACGTTTCCTTTTTTTTTAGCCCCCACAATTGTAGGTCACATGGTGCTAGGAACCCAGCAGGATTTTCCACTTGTAGAAATGAACGAGTTGGAATGTCCTCAGCATCAGTTTCCTGACTGTAAAACTATAAAATTTTGCATAATAATATAACAGTGTTTTGGTATTAAAATGTAAAATTTACTGACCTACAATTAGTAATGGAAGCCCTGTGGTCACATTCTTGTGATCGAATGGTGACCGAAAATTACTTTAAAACGCGAAAATAACGTTAGAATAATAGAAAATAAAATAAATAATAAAAACGTCAAACGTGACAGCCATCTGCCTAACCTCCACTTCATGGTCATGGGTATAGCAACTATCAAGTAGGTACATAAAAATAAATACGCATCAGTATTAGAGTCATTTCTACGCGAGTGTGCGATGCGCCAAATTAACGCAAAAATCGTATGATTTCTACGCGAGCCTAGGAAGTGATGCTGTACAAATAATACAAATAAAATGTCGACATCCCGATTTTTTTTGTTTACAAATATAAGACAGATATATCATATATATAATAGTCACATATATTAAGAAATTTCACAACGCCTTTTCAGTGTAGAGTTATTATTGCTTCAACAGCTATTGGAGCTGTCGATAGGGTTCGTGTATTTGTAAGAGTCACCGATATAACTTATAGTCATAGGAAATGTAAATATATATTAGTAAACAATATATTAAATCTCTTCTAATATAACATATAATGTGCAATAAATTAAAAACACGATTACCCGTTGCTTATATCGCTTGTACCTGTCGAGATCGGTTTGACTTTTTAAAGCATTACCAATTTTATAGCCAAGATTTTGGGATGGTGCCCAGTCTGGGTTTGTTGTGTCTTCCAAAGAAGCGGGGTTTCCTGGTGTGCAGGCTAGATATATTTAAAATTTAAAATTTAATTAATGAAATTCGTTCATGTATACCTGAAATAAAATGTCTTGCGCACACACGAAAATATTTTAATTGGGAATCAGACAATGTTCCCCTTTTTATCACTGTTTCCCAAGGTCTTTGTCTGCTTTTGGAAAGCTTAATCACTTTGTCAGCATCTTCAGTAAGACTTTCAGAACCATTCGTTTTATGACGATCTGTTGTCATGTATTTGCGATTATTAATACTTATTATGCTCGGAATACGATAAAATGATATTCTATCTCTATCTCCACGTTTTGAACAACCTATACAATACAGCAAAATGAGACCATATTTGCCTTAAAATACATAAATAATATATTTTTCTCTTATCGTCAATTCTAATTTAAAGGAAAACGCGGTTTGTTTGTCCTCCAGTATCCTCCATCTTGGATTTTAGGGACATGTGACCTGTCGTGACGTCACAGCGTGAAATGCTCTATTGCACTGGGTGTATATACAGGGTGTACTGTAAGTGTTTATAATACGCCGGAAAAATGAACTGTATTGTTTTGCCGAAGATTACGCAAAAATGACCACAAGAATTTATCCAAAAGTCGGAATTGAATATTCCATCTGGCATCGAGCTAGCAGATCCAGATTTCAATATTCCATCGGACATAGATTTATTAATTGGGGCACAGCACTTTTGGGATTTGACGTGTATCGGTCAATTTAAATCTTCGGATAACCATGTAATATTTCAGAAAACGAAGTTGGGATGGATTATTTCGGGACAGCTTCCGGAAACCCGTAGTCAAATTCTCGCAGCTTCGTGTAATTTGAGTATTATTGAAACACTCAATGAAACGATGTCGCGCTTTTGGAATATTGAAAGTATATCAAATGACAACGTCTCGAGCACGGGAGAAGAAAATGCGTGTGAAGCGCATTTTCGACAAAACACAGTTCGAAATAACATGGGTCGATTTATAGTAAAACTTCCTATACAAGAGAATAAGTTAGCACAGCTTGGGGATTCGTTTGAGATTGCCAAACGACGTTTTATTGGACGGGGGGACAAAAGAGTACCTAGTAACTTTTTAAATCGAAGTCGTAACGCTTCTATGATTTCGTGCTTTTATGATCAAAGAAAAGAGTACCTATTAAATTGACAGTCACGTCCCATCTGATATTCGTATAATTCATGGTTGGTTGTACATAATTGCACTGGGTGTATATACAGGATGTACTGTAAGTGTTTATAATACATCATTTTATTACCGACATTTGTGTACATATTTAATTTTGTTAATTTTTAGATAAACAAAATTTTTACCCTTCGGAGCTCCCAACAAAATAATAATTCAGTAAGTTTGAGAATAGTAAAATAATTTCATGCACAATTGTTACAAATATGTTGTTATATTTCTATGTATATTTATATTTTTTATTACATATTTTAGCACACTCTGCTTTTTGTCAAATTTTTAAATTGTATATTTTGTTTTGTAAGGGCTTGCTAGCCCGTTGAAAAAAGTTAAATAAATAAATAGTACTGTTGCTAACAAAATTTTGTAACTTTGTTGCTCGCTTTTGGAGCAGTTATACGATGGCTGCAGGAGTTATCGAGGAAAAAGAAAACGGTGTCCTTATTGTTGTTTTTTAATGAAATAATAATTGATTTTATTAGATCCGTGAAAATAAGATGCGATACACTTTTATACAAGTAATAATTGTACAGATAACTAAAAGGGCTACACTACCCTATCACTAACTTAACTTACATGTTTTTTTGTTTCCTATATGTTCACAGGTTCGATACTACATATGTATACTAACGTACATGTTGATTAGTTGCTGTAAAGTAAATAAAGAGTTATTCACAACACTCCCACTCAGTAACTAATTAATTAGTTAATCACCTACACTCGTAACTCCAATTTGTGTTCTTAGATTTTCAAATTTTTCTTTACTTAAAGCTTTGGTGAATATGTCAGCCAATTGATTGTCTGTGTTGACATATTCGAATATAAACATACCTTCTTCAAATTTTTCTCATATGTAATGATACTTTATCTCTATATGCTTGGTTCTTTTGTGATAAACCGGATTTTTTATTAACTTAATGGCGCTGTGATTATCTAAGAATATAATTGGAGTTTCCTGTATTTCAATAAGTATGTCCTTTAATAATCTTATTAGCCATTCTAATTCTTTCGTTGTATTGCATCCTGCATTGTACTCTGCTTCGGTTGTTAACACTGCCGTTATTCTTTGTTTTACAGATCCCCACATTATAGTTGCATTTCCCAATTGCAGAATATAACCGCTCGTAGACTTTCTGTCTTTAACATTGCCTGCAAAGTCTGCATCACTAAGCGTTTTCAAAGATATATTCGCAAAATTCAATACAAGTTGCATACGGTAGAGGTGTAAAAAAGCTTATTGCTCGCACTCGAACAGATTTAAAAGAGCACCAAGCAAAAAAGGACTTAGACAAGATATTGGCCCTCGAAGAATTGTCTAACCTAATGACAAACCCTCTATCGAATGCGAAGAAGAGGGAGGAAGAATCCTCATATTCGTAGATTCTAAACTTATTGAATCCGTTACCAGTGAGTGGGTTTTTATAGATGGAACATTCGACGTCCTTCCTTGTATAATAGGTGTGCAGCAATTAGTAACCGTCATGGTGTTGAAAAAGGGAAAGGTATGATTTATTTGTATGTTTAAGGGGGTTCTAAGACGTCAGCCGATAAAGTAGTAATTTGCACTCAATAATAAATATAATATACATAAGGCAAATACGAAAAAACTTAATTAAGATTTGACCGAGTATTTTTAGGAAATACATGATTTTTACTTATTTCCGAAAATACTCGGTCACTTCTCAATGAATTATTTTCGTATTTGTCACAAGATCGTATAAAGTGATTAGAATTACCTTCTTGGAACCCCATTTTTGATAAATCGATTTTGTCATTTTTAATTTTGATTTGTAAGTGCATCTACTTTATCGGCTGATGACTTTAGAACTCCCTTAATGGGATTCCAGGCAGCTCTGTCGATAGAGTAGTAATCTACGCTAAAAAACTTAAATTAAAAATTACTGAGTCGACTTTTCAAATTTCGGGCTCCGTACTAAGAATTGTAAGAAATATATATGACCTCCTGAAATATGTGAAACAAATTGGTCAAGAATCCATGGAGGATCATCCTAAATAAATCACGTTTACGAAAAATCATTTATTTTTGATGATACTCGGTGGATTCTTAAACGAATTGTTTCATATTTTTTAGAAGGTCATATATATATATATTGTTAAAGGTATATTTTAAGCTAAACCGAATTTTGTATTTCTTTTGTATTTTGTAGTTCTTTTTGTTTACTATCACTAGCGCGCTCTATCGGGAATAATATTTACTTGCTACGAAATTGTTGTTCCGGTTACTTCCGGTTACTTATGGAAAACACGAAATAAAACTTGTTCTCAACAAAGACGAGCTTCTTTTATTTCATCTCACAGTATCAGGTTATGGGCCCAGGAATCGAGGCTTAACCGAGTATAATCGAGTAGAGAAAATCGCGAGGTGTCAAAATTTAAAAAGTGGAAACTTTGACCGTGACGCGAAATTGATTCTTTTTCGAAAGTTTGAAAAATCTCGATCGAAGCACGTGTGAGATGATGGCGACAAATACAAGTCGAGACGTTCAAGGCACATTTAATGTTGAACGACTCAAAGGTCGTGAAAACTATCCGACCTGGAAAATGGCAATGCAAGCCTTACTCCAATATGAAGATTTGTGGGGCTGCGTAGACGGAGATGCCGCATACATTGCCGAGGAAAGAAAAATGGTAAAAGCCAAATCAAAGATATTATTAATGGTCGACCCGATAAATTACATCCACATTCAAGATTCAAGAACACCAAAGCAAGCTTGGGAAAAATTGCAAGCCGCATTTGAGGATTCAGGACTTACTAGGAAAGTTAGTCTTCTCAAGACATTAGTAACAACTACGCTAAATAACTGTGGTTCAGTAGAAGACTATGTTAATGTAATTGTAAGTACGGCTCACAAGCTTACTGGTATTGGAATGAATGTTTCGGATGAATGGGTTGGCGTTTTGATGTTGACTGGCTTGCCTGAGGAATATAAACCAATGGTGATGGGTCTAGAGAGCAGCGGTATACAAATGACCTCTGATGGGATTAAAACGAAACTTCTTCAGGAAGTTACTCGAGAAGTAGTGGCCCATCTACCCACGACACAGCGTTTTATTCAAAGGACTCAAAGAAGAAACGGAAGAAAGCAATTAAGTGTTTCAAGTGCAATGAATTCGGACATTTTGCAATTAAGTGCCCACAAAGATTGAAGGAGGAATCAAGAAGAAGCAAGTTCGACGATACGTATAAGAAGGACCGTGAGAGAGTATATAGTCCATTTTTTACCAGCGACAAAGTAACTTCATCCGAAGCATGGTATGTGGACTCGTGTGCATCAACCCACATCACCCCGCATCACGAATTTCTTCAGGAAAGTCGAGAATTGACGAACGCAGGTATTAGTACGGCAGGTCAACAGTGTATGGAAGCAGCGAATATTGGTAATGTAAAAATTCCAATTAAGCTAAACGATGAAGTGGTTGAAGTGGTCGCGAAAAATGTTTTACATGTACCAAATAGTGCAGCAAATTTATTGTCGGTAGGGAAAATGGTAAAAGAGGGTTTATCAGTTCATTTTACTCCGAAGCGCAGTTATATTGAGGACTGCGAAGGAGCAAATATGGGAAACCTGGTAAATGAAAATGGAATTTTCAGGTTAGAATCGTCAACTGAAAGGGTATTTTTGTCGAAAAAGAAAACCAGCATTTTGTGGCACCAAGGACTTGGACATTTGAATACGAGGAGTATGGATACTCCCTAAAAGTGCTGAAAGGGGAATAGAATTCCAGGCTGAAGCCCATAAGCATTGTATCCCATGCATTAAAGGAAAAATGCATAGAGAACCGTTTCCGAAAAAAGGGAGTCGAGCGACAGAAATATTAGAACTGATTCATTCCGATTTATGCGGTCCTATGCAGACGGAATCTTTTTCAGGCGCCAAATATTTCCTTACCATGATCGATGACTTGACACGAAAAATTTTTTTTTATTTTCTTTGTAAAAAGAGTGAAGTGTATAAGTGCGTAAAATCATTTAAGGCATTAGTGGAAACAGAGACAGGAAAGAAAATTCGTAAATTCCGTACTGATAATGGGCGTGAGTATGTAGATAGCGAATTGGAGGAACTATTTACAGAGTCTGGTATCAAGCATCAGTTCACAGTTCGTTATACTCCAGAGCAGAATGGCTTGGCGGAACGAGCGAATCGTACAATTGTTGAAAAGGCTAAAACTATGCTTTTTGGCGCAAACCTACCTAAAGCGTTGCCGAAGCCGTTGCAACTGCAACTTATTTAATAAATCGATCACCGACTCAAGCCTTAAATGGAATCATTCCAGAAGAAAAGTGGACAAGAAAAACGCAAGATCTCACGCATTTGAGGGTATTTGGATGTAAGGTGTTGGCTCATGTTCCGAAAGAGTGCCGAAGAAAATGGGACTCCAAAGCAACGGAGTTAATTTTCGTGGGGTATAGTGAATGCACAAAGGGACTTATGGATCCTAAGACTACTCGAATAACCTGCAGTCGAGATATAATTTTTCTTGAAGATATGCAATCTAATGAAAAGATAGTGCGCCAAAACAGATTGCAGTAAACGATTTTGTTGTAAATGAGTTTTACGAAGAAAGTGAACAAGAAAATGAGTCCGATGTCGATGAAGAAGATGGGTCGTTTGAGAGTGTCACTGATAGCCTAAAGCAAAGTGAAGAAACGCCCGGTCCAGAAATAGTCGAAGAAATCGTTCCAGAGGTTATGCAACAACAGGTTGAAACACCCAGACGTTCAACCAGACAACCGAAACCAAGGAAGTTCGATGATTATGTAACGTATATTACAAAGGAATACGTACAAGATCCTTCGTCGGCTAAAGAGGCTTTAAGTGGCCAGCATAAAGAATATTGGCAACAGGCTATCGATGATGAAAGAAAATCCCTCGTAGAAAATAATTCGTGGGACGTGGTAGATTTACCTCCTGGCAAAACACTTCTGGACACGAGATGGGTGTTTAAAATCAAGCAAGATATAAGCGGAAATAGACGATTCAAAGCAAGATTGGTTGCACGAGGTAAAAGGAATAGATTATGAGGAAACGTATGCCCCGGTTATTAGGCATACGTCAATTAAGTTTTTATGTGCTTTAGCAGCAAAACATAATCTACAAATGCACCAAATGGATGTGGTAACGGCTTATTTGCAAGGAGAACTAGAGGAAGAAATATACGTACGACCACCTGAGGAGCTCATCGAGGGAAATCGTCAAAAGGTTTGGAGGCTGAATAAAGCGATATATGGTCTGAAGCAGGGAGGGCGTACATAGAACAAAAAGTTAAATGACGTATTAGGAAAGTTGGACTTCAAAAGCCACGAAAATTGAACCATGCGTTTATATTAAACGACTTCAGACCAAAGTGATAATAATAGGGAGTATACGTCGATGATCTCCTAATTTTATCTAATGATGGAAATTTATTAAATTCGACAAAAATAGAATTATCAAAGTTTTTAAAAATGAAGGATCTCGGCGAAGTGAAAAGTTTGCTGGGATTACGTATCCGTCAAGATTCTAGTAGAGGGAAAGTGTGGATCGACCAAGAGACATACATCGAAGAAATACTGGAGCGTTTAGGAATGAATAATTGTAAGCCATCATCTACACCAATGGAACCAAATATGCAGCTTTCCAAAGAGATGATACCGAAGGAAGGATCCGAAGAAGAGGAAACGATGAAAAGCATTCCATATCAGGAGGTAGTGGGAAGCCTGTTGTACATTAGCCAAGGAACCCGTCCAGACATAACCTATGCTGTAGGGGCAGTAAGCAGGTTTTGCAAATCTCCAAGATTAATTCATTGGAAAGCAGTGAAAAGAATCCTACGTTATTTGAAAGGAACTTCAGCGGCGAAAATGGAATACACTCAAGACGGAAATTTGGAATTAGAAGGCTTCGGAGGTGCAGACTGGGCAAGTGACAAGGAAGACCGACGATCAATAAGTGGTACTGTTTTTAAATTGGCAGGTGGCTCAATTTCCTGGCACAGTAAAAAACAGAGTACAATTGCTCTGTCAACCACTGACGCAGAATATATGGCGTTATCTTCCACCTGTCAAGAAGCAATGTGGCTACGTATGTTGGCAAAGGAAGTGGATGCGAGTTCAGTAAAAACAGGAACTAAAATCTTCTGCGATAACCAAAGTGCACTGTGCCTCGCTACAACGTCAGCTTATAAGCCACGAACTAAGCATATTGACGTGCGTCACCATTTTGTACGGGAATGTATCCAAAATGAAGAAGTTTGCTTAGTGTATATTCTGACGGAAGAAATGTGCGCAGATGCATTAACCAAACCTCTAACAGGCCCGAAGCTGAAACAATGTGCTACAAATATGGGAATTAGTTATGTAAATTAAATGTATTTTAAATACGGTTTAAGTAGGGGTGTTAAAGGTATATTTTAAGCTAAACCGAATTTTGTATTTCGCGGTTCTTTTTGTTTATTATCACTAGCGCGCTTTATCGGGAATAATATTTACTTGCTACGAAATTGTTGTTCCGGTTACTTCCGGTTACTTATGGAAAACACGAAATAAAACTTGTTCTTAACAAATACGAGCTTCTTTTATTTCATCTCACCGTATCATATATATATATATATATATATATATATATATATATATGACCTCCTAAATACCCAGTAAAGGAAAAAGTATTGAAAAGTATTGTCAAGTATTCATATATATTACTTCGAATGCTATTTGTTGGACTTTATGAATAATTCCCTATTGTCAATCATTTTTCACCCTTCGAGTACTGACTTTTTCGATACCTATCAAGCATCTGCGGGGGTCCATTTGGTCCTAGCGTTTTGGGGACCAGTAAAAGTGCTTCAAAAAATCTGAAAAAATTCATGGAACTTCTTTCAACCTTCAACTTGAAGTCCCAATTGTAATATTTTTGAACAAATAAATTCGTTATATATTTTTTGTCTAAAAAATAGAGCAATCTACCGAAAAGTGATTTGTTCACTTAAAAAATCATAACTGTAAGGCAAATAAAGATATCGATATGAATCAGAAATGAAATTAAAGGTGAAAAATATACTTTCAGACAAAAAATATTCCATTCGGTTTTAATGAATAGAAAACAGCTTCATTTGTAAATCTCAAATTTGTCCTAAATGAGCCCCAAAATTGCATTTTTTTATATTTCAATTGTTGATAAATCGAAAATTTAGTGACAGAATTTTGTGAAATTGTTATCACACGGGTGGATTCCTGTAATTCATATTCAAACCTAAAATCTTATGTTGATGAATGTATTTTGATTGATTCATCTAAAGCATATACAAAATATTGATCCAACTGCTTGTTTGCTATATTTTGAATTTTGGAGCCTCACAAAACAGTCTCAATTACATATTCTGATGTCAAATATATTACATTGGAATATAAAACGCGGTCGTTAGTCTAAGTTAAGCATAGTAGATGATGACCACTATTTGGGTAGGTGACGGCATGACAACGAACATGTTTTTCGAAATATATTAAATTAATTTCATCAGCTTCGTAGCTCAGGTGGTAGCGTACTGGACTACGAAGTCGTAGGTCGTGAGTTCGATCCCCGGCTGGGCAATTTTTCGAAATTGTTTTCAAGCAGCAGTTCGCTATGTGTAAGACGAACCACGCTGACTGTTTGGCATTTTCGAGGTATTGTCTTCAGGCGGAAATCGAGCTATGGCCGATGCTGTACTTAATGTGGGTTTCTGCAGTTTCCTACATTCTCGACAAATGTGAGTATGGCGCCATATAAGACGACCTGTAGCAGCTCTCGCAATGGTACTCACCTGTACCCGGACAAACTCCCTGGGAGCTTTTGGGACACCTCGATCGAGGTGGAAGGTAGAGGATAAAAAATAAAAATAACTTCAAAAAAGACAGTAAATTTAAATTGCATCAAAAATTTAAAACAATAATTTTTTTGTATATTTTATGTCCATTTATTCTCATTGCTTCTTCGTTTACTGGGATAACTGACCGATTGAGATGAGTAATAATCTCCGTAGCGTACAATTCACAATCATTGAGAATCATTGAAATTCTCTGCATTCTATAATCTCTAATACTTTTACAAGGATTAATAGCGTATTCGGGCGGACTGCACCGCCTGCGCTGTTTCTGCACCGTCACAGTGCACGTGTTCGGGCGGTGATCAACTCACACTCAAACGCTATATGTTTAGCATTATTCCCTGGAGTCTCCTCAAGCGGTGCAAAAACGGTGCAAAAACGGTGCAAAAACGGTGCAAAAACGGTGCAGGCGGTGCAGTCCGCCCGAATACGCTTAAGGCATAGCATTTCAGAAGTATTGAAAATTTGAATACTTCTAAATGATTTTTCGTTTGCTGAGATATTTAGTACAGAGCTCGAATTTCGAAAAGTCAACTCAGTAATTTTTAATTGAAGTTTTTTAGCGTAGATTACTACTCAATCGACTGGGCCGACTGGAATACCCTTGCGTGACTCAAAATTATTTCTATACAAATGTCTTTTTTAATTTTGTTGTATTTCATCAGGCAATTCCAATTATTATGGCGTTAATGCAACGAAAAACAGAAATGTCTTACCTTGTGCTACTAGGCCACTTAAAGGACATAGCGCCTAAACTGGCACCGGTACATGCTATGTGCGATTTTGAAATAGCCATGCGTAATGCAATCCGGACAATTTATCCTCAATTAAAGAGCCATGGATGTTTCTTTCATTTTTGCCAAGTAATATTACAAAATAGTAACACTATAGTCCGAATCCATTTGAAATCATGTAGAGAGCTACAACTCATGTCATGGAATTAATTGCCAGAAAAGTATGTTATTCTTCAATCAAAATAAAGAGACACGTATTTTATAGTTTTGCAAAAAAAGGATATTTGGCCGAGTTATGGAGTTTTAAAGTTTTAACGTCGTAAACGTCGAAAATCGCCGGAACAAAAAATTAAAATTGACGTATTTTTTCGAGAATGCAAATTTCCTATGTTCTCCTTTTGGATTTAATAGGTGATTCCATGTTCTTGAAAACCAGTTTGACAAAATGTAAAAAATTTCAAAATTAACAAAATGGCTGCGATTTATTCAAAAAACTTAATATTCAATTTACTAAAAAATCCTATCGTTTTCTCGATTTTTTTTTAGACTTCTAGTATTACGGCGAATGTATTTCATGTAATGTTATTTTCCGCCCGTGCTTTATAAAGCAATGCGATTTTTTCTTCTTCATTCTCATAACAAATGCAAGGATTTCGAAGAAACCTTATAGTATCGAAAAATGTATCGGTTTCAGTTTAAAACTATTTTGGGGTCGCTGATTACGAATCTGTAGTCATCAATACAAAATTCAAAATGGCGGACTCAATATGGCGGACTAAAAATTGAAAAAAGAGGCCGAATCGGATGACACTTGTTAGCCGGGTGTTTTTGGGGTCGCTGATTTCGAATCTATACTCAGAAGTTGAAAATTAAAAATGGCGGAATAAAATTTGAAAAGACAGGCTGAATAGGATGAAACTTATTATTCAGAGGTTTATGGGGTCGCTGATTACGAATCTGCACTCATCAGTTCAAAATTCAAAATGGCGGATCCTTTATGGCGGACTAAAATTCGAAAAGTCAGTTGAATCTGATGAGAATCGTTACCCGGGGATTTGTTGGGTTCCTGATTACGAATATGTACTCATGAGTTCAAAATTTAAAATAGCGAACTCAATATGGCGGTCTCAAAATTGAAAAGGTAGGCCGAATCGGATGAAACTCTTTACTGGAAGATTTTTGGGGTTGCTGATTATGAATCTGAATTCCATATTTCATTGTTCAAATGGCGCATTTAATATTGCAGACTAGAACTCAACTGTAGGTCGGGCCGAATTAAACTTTTTTTTTGTGCATAATGTAGGTACTATTTACCATACAGAAAACATGTTTGTGGGATTGTGGAGACGCTAGCAATGAATCTGTAATCAAATTTTAAATATTTAAATTGGCGGGTACAATTTGAAGGTTAAATAGGATCTAATGAAACTTGTTACTCGAGGAAGAGAAGGTGGGTGGTAGTCGCAGATATCGAACCTGTACTCAATGTTTCAAAATTGAGAAAATGCACGAAAAGAACGAAATAGTCAGTCCAACCTATTAAATAGTAAACTTAACTGCTTCTAACTATTTAATTTGTTAAGTTTAATATTTAGGTGACTGGTCCAACTACTAAATAGTAGATCCAACTATTTCATTCTTTATGATGAATTACTAAATGTGAAAAACGAGACAAATAGATTGAAAGTCTTTTCTGGAGAGTATGTGAGATCACTGATTACGAATCTACATTCCGCATTTCATGATTAAAAATGGTGGTTTTGTTTGTATTACATACATTGAGAAATCATTTTCTAAACAGAAAAAAATTCATGTCTCAATTTCATTTCGCATCGTTTCGATTATTTTGCTCTAAAATTATTTATTTTCAAGAGGAGCTCTTCACATTAAACGCATTATCAGTGTATGTAATACAAACAAAAACACCATTTTTAATTATGGCATAGAGTGAGTACTGATTTGTAATCAGCGACCCTAAAAATCCCCGGGTAACGATTCTCATCAGATTCAATAGACTTTCCGAATTTTAATCCGCCATAAAGGATCCGCCATTTTGAATTTTGAACTGATGAGTACAAATTCGTAATCAGTGACCCCAAAAACCTCTGAATAACAAGTTTCATCCTAGTCGACCTGTCATTTCAAATTTTACTCCTCCATATTGGATCCGCCATTTGAATTTTGAACTCATGAGTATAGATTCGAAATCAGCGACCTCAAAAACCCCCGGCTAACAAGTTTCATCATATTCGGCCTCTTTTTTTCAATTTTTATTGCGCCATATTGAGTCCGCCATTTTGAGTTTTTTATTGATGACTACAGATTCGTAATCAGCGACCCCAAAATAGTTTTAATCTGGAACCGATACATTTTTCAATACTAAGTTTTCTTCGAAATCCCTGCATTCGTTATGAGAATGATGAAAAAAAATCGCATTGCTTTATAAAGCGCGGGCGGAAAATAACATTACATGGAATACGTTCCCCGTAATACTAGAAGTCTAAAAAAAAATTCGAGATAAAAAACCGATGTGGTTTTTTTAGTAAATTGAATATTAAGTTTTTGGAATAAATCGCCGCCATTTTGTTAATTTAGAAATTTTTAAAATTTTGTCAAACTGGTTTTCAAGAACATGGAATCACCTATTAAAACCAAAATATATACATCAATTTTAATTTTTTGTTCCGTCGATTTTAGACGTTTTCAGTCTAAATCGTTAAAACGTTAAAAATCCATAACTCGGCCAAATATCGTTTTTTTACAAAACTATAAAATACTAGTATCTTTATTTTCGTTGGATAGTAACATACTTTTATGGCAATTAATTCCATGACATGAGCTCTAACTCTCCGCATGATTTGAAATGGATTCGGTCTATATACAAATTGGTTACTTATTTATTTTTTTGCAAATAGGCCTTACGACGTTATGCCGAATCGAAATGTGGAGTTGAAGTGCGAAATGCATTAAAAACTGCAGAGGGGCAACAAATATTGCACAATTTTATGGCGTTAGCCTTATTCCCTGCTGACGATGTTCAGGAAGCATTGCAGTGCGTACAAGAAAATGTGCCACTGCAAGAAAGATAAATTTGGGTTCCTTTTTTCATTTACTTCCAAACACAGTTGATGATGAAAGTAACTCCACAATTTTTCTCTGTGTTCGGTTTGGCCCATAGGACAAACAATAAATTAGAGCCGTTCCACAGTACGTTGGTCTCATCCATAGGCTCCAAACCTAACGTCTGGAATTTTTTGAGTATGTACTAAAAAATTTTTTGAGTATGTACTAAAAAAATAAAAAAGTTCTGGAACTGTGGGAGGACATGAAAAAAACAGAAAAAAATTTCTCCAAGCTTCTTCAAAGCGCTACATTATTAATTGGATAATGCATGTTACTGTAAAGCTGTAATTTTAAAATATATAACGTCAACGAATTTGTATGACAAAGATTATTGTTCGTAACTTTTCTTGTGCAAATGGCATAATTCCAGAGTGCCAATATGCGTTTATTCCAGGACGATCAGTGATATCTTATAAGGGAATGGGCATTGTCTCACAACAAAGGAAAATTCATTAATCAAAATTTCAATGCCTATTTTTTAATATTTCTTAGCAACAGAATGACACCAAACACATTCATCCGGTGGCCACAATATCAATATTTCAAATGATAAATATTTTAATAATAATAAATTGCCAGCAAATTCACTTCTGAAATACACAAATTGTAGCAAAGATTTTATGTCTTTTTCCGTCGCTCGCCTACGCGCTCTAGGTCCCTTAAGGACCAACGAGAGACCGAAGAATGTCAAAAAAGTAAAGAAACATTCATTTTTAGGTACAATTTTCAAAACTTCTTTACAGAAAAAAGTTCCTCGTCACAAGAGCTACACGGTAAAGCAATGTCGCCACAATTTGTTGCTTATAAGTCAGAAAAGTGAAACTTGAAAATTTGAGATCTGGCATCAAATGCGATAACTTGAAAAGGAAAACTTTTCAAAAAGAACTGTTCGATTAAAATTTGTTAACCCGGAGTCATTCGCAAGATCCAAATTTGAAATTTCTCATTACGCTGGAATCATTCCACATATGGTTAAACGTTAATAGATGAGCAAATACATAAATAATAAATGGCTCGATGTAAAAAAGAAATTTTGGAGCAATCTAACGTTATTTAAAATTTGTACACGCTTTCCTTGGTATTAAATATGAAGTTAATTTTTACAAGCTTCGCACGATAAAAATAATACACTTTTTGACAGTTTTAAAATCGAACCGAACGGCGAAATCGAAAACGAAATTGTAGTGCTCGGGAAACCATGTTTATAAAAATACTTTAAAGTCATGAAAATAGTAATTGAAAGAAATTTCAGGATTGCAATATTCCAATGACTCACAAAATGTCCGAAAAATATTTTCGTTGGAAAATATCGACTTTAAAAACGTTCATCGGTCTCTGAAATATATTAACATTATTTTTGTACAATTGTTTTGTGCCTACTTCTCAATGACAATACCTTAAAGTCAGTAATATTGTAATTAAACAAAAATTACTGAATTCAGATATGCCGATGGCTTCTAAACTGTTTGAAAACTTGTTTTGGTCGAAAATTTCCATTGTACCAAAGTAAAGCGGTCTGTGATATACGTTAACTTTATTTTTGTGGAAAAGTACAAGTCTAATTTAAAGTGAGAATATCTCAAAGTCATTCAAATTATAATTAAGCAAAAATGTAATAAAATAGAATCACTAATAGGTCATCTCAAGAAAAAGTTGGAAATGACAGAAAATTACTTAGGTTTATTTTTAGGATTAAATATAAAAAGATTGAAAAATGGAGATATCTTTGCAAATCAAAGAAATTACTCAGAATCAATAATAGAAAGATTTAATATGACGAATGCTAATGTCGTGTCAGTTCCAGCAGATCCGCATCATAACATGAGCCCCGAAGCTGATTTCAAATCAGCTGATAAATGTCCATATAAAGAAGCAGTGGGCAGTTTCATGTTTTTGGCAATGTTGACTAGACCCGACATAGCATTCGCTGTAAATGCTGCTAGCCAATACGCTGAAAAACCAAATATAATGAACTGGAAAGCGATAAAACGTATTTTTAAGTATATAAAAGGAACTGCAGATTATGGTGTAGTTTTTAAGGCAGCCTTTGCGAATATATCTTTGAAAGCGCTTAGTGATGCAGACTTTGCAGGCAATGTTAAAGACAGAAAGTCTACGAGCGGTTATATTCTGCAATTGGGAAATGCAACTATAATGTGGGGATCTGTAAAACAAAGAATAACGGCAGTGTTAACAACCGAAGCAGAGTACAATGCAGGATGCAATACAACGAAAGAATTAGTATGGCTAATAAGATTATTAAAGGACATACTTATTGAAATACAGGAAACTCCAATTATATTCTTAGATAATCACAGCGCCATTAAGTTAATAAAAAATCCGGTTTATCACAAAAGAACCAAGCATATAGAGATAAAGTATCATTACATATGAGAAAAATTTGAAGAAGGTATGTTTATATTCGAATATGTCAACACAGACAATCAATTGGCTGACATATTCACCAAAGCTTTAAGTAAAGAAAAATTTGAAAATCTAAGAACACAAATTGGAGTTACGAGTGTAGGTGATTAACTAATTAATTAGTTACTGAGTGGGAGTGTTGTGAATAACTCTTTATTTACTTTACAGCAACTAATCAACATGTACGTTAGTATACATATGTAGTATCGAACCTGCGAACATATAGGAAACAAAAAAACATGTAAGTTAAGTTAGTGATAGGGTAGTGTAGCCCTTTTCGTTATCTGTACAATTATTACTTGTATAAAAGTGTATCGCATCTTATTTTCACGGATCTAATAAAATCAATCATTATTTCATTAAAAAACAACAATAAGGACACCGTTTTCTTTTTCCTCGATAACTCCTGCAGCCATCGTATAACTGCTCCAAAAGCAAGCAACAAAGTTACAAAATTTTGTTAGCAACAGTACTATTTATTTATTTAACTTTTTTCAACGGGCTAGCAAGCCCTTACAAAACAAAATATACAATTTAAAAATTTGACAAAAAGCAGAGTGTGCTAAAATATGTAATAAAAAATATAAATGGGACGTTCCACGTGAACTGGACACCCCACCTGTCCAAAATTCACTTGCACCAAACAAGGTTTGTTTACGCTTAAAATTTAGCTTAATGTCTCTACTTTCGAATGCCGTGTGGCCTTTTTCGAAATTTCAAAATGGCGGACACAATATCGCGCCCAGAAGAAGAAAAGTAACAAAAAATAATTATAAACCCTGCAAAAACAGTACAATAAGACGCAATAAAAAATTTAGTTCACACCTTAATTGTCAGTTCGTATACGTACTTTGCTTTCCTTATATCGTATTTAGAAAAACTCAAAATGGCGGATCCAATATGGCGGATGGAATATCAAAGCTTGGAATTTTTATTTTAAAAAATCTGGACATATTCTACGTGAAATTCTAAACACAAATGCTGTCTTGTAAATTTTCGTAAAAATGAATCGTTCTTGAAATAAAAATTCATGAATAGTGAAACTTTTGTTA